>JAXGFM010000013.1:15798000-17118500 GCA_039880935.1 Streptanthus diversifolius | reverse complement strand
TAGTCACTTATATTGCATCAAAAGCGCAACATCTTTCTTGGCTTTTCTAAAGAGCTCTTCACCCAATTTCAGATGCAACTGAAGAGTTCCGTTCCCGGAAAGAAAGCTCTGCAACCAAGTTCTCTACTTTAAGCATTTTTCATAGTATTATTCTCATAATCTTAACAATGTGGATGACGATACTCTTATTTCAATTAGATTAAAGTCTTAGATATAAAGAGGAGCACCCATGTCTTTTCTGTCTCAACCCATCTTCACAGCATCAATTGATGATGAACACAATTCCATTTCTATGAAACCCTTAGTCTGCTTACTCGACAGCATAAAACAACAACTGGAGGGATGTCTTGCAGTTACACCTTTACTATCTTTTGTAAAGAAGAACTAGTAAAGTACAAAAACAACAAATAAAAGCAGATTGAAAAGAGTCTCTTTAAATCACAATTTGTTGGCCTTTTGATATATGGGACCATTTTAATTTTACTCTTCAGCCGCCAAAGAGAAACCCAGCAGCTTGTTCTTCGTTTCCTTCAAACAATCTGAGAGCTTGTATCACTGCTTCGCGGGAGAACCCCAACTCCACAAGCTTCACAATCTTGGCTTCAAATTCAGGTCCCTGTGGGTTACATGATGAAATGATTAACGGAGACTGAAAAGGAACAAATAGAAGTGAGACTAAAACTTTCAACACAGATTTTTTACCTCTGATGTGCTTTGCCTTGAAGGTTGACTCGTTGGGCTTGCAACTGCGTTATTCTTCTTCCCTGTAAACCCAGAAGGGACCTATAGGACCAAAACAATTTGATCATAAGAACTTATTTCCAACTATAGTTCATCAAAACTAAAGATAATGGACAAAATGCAAAACTTCTTACCGCTGCTCCAGAGCTAGATGCTTGATTCGGAACACGTTCTTCATCCAGTAATCGGGAAGGGAGGTCTTTCTCTGAACGAAGTGCGTTTTTTTTTTCAGGCCAATTGAAAATAAAGATATCAAACAGAAAAAGGGTTCAAGATTGAGATGGTAGTAGAGAACTAGCCTTGCAAAAAGGGAACCGAGACCTCTCCTCCTCCAACAGTCAGGACGTTATCCTTCAAATCAATAGTGCACTACATATAGAAAAACAGAGAGAGAAACGGGTTTACATTTGGTTGAAAGTTGAAACACATACATTAACTCAAAATCAAATGATGGAGATGTTACCTGATGCTTACGCAGCATATCCAGGCCAAAAAGGAATTCCATGTTAGGTGAGTCCAGCACCACGAATGAACACGGGTAAAAGTTAATCCCAATCTGCAAGTTACGAGATATTCGATTTCTTTCGCAAAGATCATTATAACAAAGGGGATAACATCATTATAAGGACAAAAATTGTGGTGTTTACCTTAATTGGAGCGACATGAATGCGGCCTAATATCTCTGATTGGCCAACACCATGAGCAATACCTTTATACCGTTGATCCATGAGTCTCAACAATCTGAAAGTAACAACTCAACAAGACTAATGAGTTATTCCATCATTCTATATTAAAAGAAGTACCAGAACAAAAAATAAGCTGCAAGAGTTACCCGCATCTCTCAGCACAAGTCTTGGATATGATTGTCGATTGAGCACCACTATCAACAAACGCCTGAAGATGGTGTCAAATACAGGCTTAGAAGATATAGGTGATCTAAGGAGTGCTCTATAACAGATCTCTAAGCGCAATGAGGAACCGAGAAAATCTGAAAACAGATGGTAAGCAAAAAAGAGATTATATTCTGGTTGCCGAATTGTTACCTTTAGAGGTACTCCGTTGACCTCCATATCCACATACAGCATTATCTAAGAAATTGAGAAAAAAAAACTGCTTACAAGAAAGTTAAGTTAAGGAATTTCAGAAGCACAAACTAAACCAGAGCATACATACCACCCGAGCAAAACCTTCAGGATTATGTTCAAGGGCAGCTTCCCAGTTCTCATCAATTCCTTTCTGCTCAAAAGTATCAAGATAGCACCAAAAATCGGAAATGATATGAAAAGATAACAAGCTAATTAGGCTAACACAAGAACCAAACTTAAGTGAATGTTTGCATCAAGGAATCACAAAAGAGTTATTTGCTACTTAAGACATACTAAAGTTCAGTACATGTAACTTAAGTAAGAACAATTAACCTGATGAATTGCAGCTTCGATTTTCTTCTGTGCTTCAACATCAAAAGGATCTGCATACAGAAGGGCCTGCAAGGGGGGAATACATAAGCATAATTCTTTAATAGTGGTTGATATACCTTAATGTGTGAAAAAACTGAGAAGCTAGCAACTTTCTCAAAGCTAGTTTCCCTGAAACTCGTTTTTTCAAGAAAACAGAAGGCTTACGAGTTCCTCCTCCTTCTGACGCTGTAATACAGATCGCTGTTGATGCCGTGAACGCAAAACATCCTGTAACTTATTTAAATCGCTTCCAGAAATCAGTTGTGCAAGCTCAGGATCTGTCTACAATTCACAACATCAAAGCCAAGGTAACAGAGTCATAAAACGAAGGCCAAGAATGATATCATATTTCCAAGCTAAGTTCTAGTTTCAATTACATACCTGAAATAACTGTCCCATCAGATTAGAATCACCCCGAATGTGTTGTTGAAAAGCTGCAGGGTTCGAAGCTGACCCATCAGGATTCATGGCCAAATTACTCCCCGCCGCACTACTGGATCATGCAAGCAAAAATACAAAGAGTAACTACGATGAATGGCTCAATTGCAAATTTTCAAAATAGAGTAGCAAGGTCACTCCACTGTACCCAGATGAGGCATTGGAAACCATCATCAATAAATCATCATCTTTAACACCCAAGGCACTCAATTTATCGGAATTCCTCATCTCGTTTCCATTATACAACAGCTGCTGCTGCTGAATCGGAACATTTGACTGCTCATTGATACAAAGACAAAGTAGCTTAAGTTCCAAAACCCCTTAAAAACCCCAGCTTTCAGCAGAATTCAACAGGAATTTAGCTGCTTGGAACTTTTCTCAAAATACCAAGCGACACAATTCTAAATAACAATCGACGACAGAGATCTGAGATCCCTTACCTCAACCTCGAGCAAGGCTTTAACATTCTCAACCTACGAGAAAACAAAACCTAATGATCAACAAAAGTGTGATTTTCGTAAACGTCGACTAATCAAGGAAAAAGTAGCTAAACCCAAGATCCTTCATCGATCAATTCGAGAAGTACATTGTGATTTAAGAAGCGAAGAATCAGGAAAGCTAAAGTTTTTGGGGGAAAAAACTTACGGTTTCCTGAGAATCGACATCAAGCGTAATGAATTGTTCACCGGCGGTCATCACAGTGATCCTCATCGTGTAATCGTCTGTTTGGCTTCTCGCTCTCCTGTTTGGTATCTCTGTGGCTTCAGAAGTTAGCTTTCCTAATATTAAGTTTTTAACTCGTGTCTTATGGGTGAAGCCAAAACACGGTTATTAAAATTACTATAAACCCGCTTTTTCAGCAAGAGGCGCTATCGAAGTTGGTCGAATCCCCAAAATACCCGTTGCTAAAAACCCTAAAGTACCCCTGTATCGTTTTTATTTTTTCCAACAAATTACATACTTATAAAATAAATTAAAGGTTGTTCTTCTACCACCTCCAGAGTTTCGGACCTATATATTGTATCTGAAAGTACTGAATTTCTCCAAATGATATGAGAAGGATGGTTAGTTAATCTTTCGATGACGTCACTATTTTAATCTATTAGTTGCTAAAATAATTTCTAAGCGTCCAATTGTGCAATGTAACGGCGAATCGTTTTAATTTGTTGATTTGTTGTTAGTTTACCCGACCGTTTATATATATTTTTTTTATACATATACTAAAGCGTAATGGCATCAACCAATGTGACATTTGAGATATAGTTTTCCATATACTTTTTACCAAAAAAATGGAAAACTAATCAATTTATCACCAATAAACACATTGTACAACCTCATTTAAGTAATTAACCACTCCCCACACACACCTAACTAATAAATTAATATATAATCTGTGTCATAAGGAAGAGGTTTACCCGAGAATATTACTTTTATAGTCATCGAGAATCTTACTTGATAAGAATAAGAATTATTTTTTTTTCTTTTATTCTCTTATGAATTTTTTCTAATAGAGTTATACTATAGGGTATTATTAGGCATCATTTGGTTTTAACATTTTGCTCAAAAGCTGCGAACTACATTAACTTAAACGAATTATGACGGATACCAACGTTAGGATTTCGATCGAACTATATCCAGATAAATGTAATATCCAAAAAAAAACAATGAATCATTTGGTTAAGACTAAATCTAATTAATGAAACATTAGAGAATACACAAGGAATCAATGTGATGTATTGTGGAACAAGTAAAAACAAGAAGGAAAAAAAACAAAACCTAAGAATCGATATGTCCAAATCCGAATCCAAACACATTTAAAGGGCAAACGCCGCCAATTCGAAAGAATTCAGACCACAGCTTCAGCTAGTTATTATCGGTGGGAGCTGGGAAACCGTAACCGCGACGCCCAACGCCTCCGCCGCAGCCGAATCTGGGATCGCATTCGACATGAACTGAATCGTTGATCTTGTGGAAACCATCCTTGAAAACACCGAACCCGAATAGAAACCCAATCGTGATCACGACCAGAAGCAAACACGTGCACAGCATGCAAATCCGTCCACAACACATCTTTTTCGACTCTCTACCGCTTTTGTTTGAAATTCGTCTTCGATTAGGTTTAACGACTATGATAATATAAGATCAGAGAGACAGTTTGTTTGTTGGTTTTGTTGGCGAGAAACGTGAAGAGAGGGTAAATTTAAAGGAGATATAAATAAAGGAAAGATCGTTCGTGGGGACGTTACGCCTATTTCTTGCTTTTTAAGCTAATCAAAATCCTAAACTATTTTCACAACCGTCTCCTTATAATAGATAGAGATAATTATTTGATATAAATATTTTATATTTTTGTTTGTTGAAATAATTTGTAAAAAAAAATTTGCACTCGTAAAGCCATTAATTTATGATTCTGAAATAATAATTTAGATTAACTGGTTGACTATGAGTTTATATTGGGCCAACTATTTAAGCCCATTAATGCTTATAAGGTCAAATAAATAGAAACAGGGCCTAACTTAAATATTGTACTCTGTAAGATATGAAATTATACAGAAGCCGTCCTCATATATTTACTATATACACGATTGTGACCCATAACTTTTAGTGAAGAAGAAATTGCCCTTTATTTCAATTTACATTGAGAAAAAGGCAAGTCTCCAAAACTTCTCTCTCGTCTCTATTGTTTGTTTTTTTCGCGCTCTCTCTCTCTCTCTCTCTGCCCCCTCTATATGTGACTTTCCGTTTCTTCTTTAGATCCGCAGAGTCTTGTTTTTGTGGAATCTTTTGTAGGACCTCTACACTTACTTACACCTCTCTATTGATCGGTTTCGTAAACCCTAGATTCCGCGATCTTGAATCTGCATATTCCATGGCCTCCTCACCTGGTAATACTAACCCTCTCAATCCTCCATCGTTCGATCTCGGTAATCTCTTCAAACCCTCATCCAGTCCTTATCCCACGCCGCCGGCATCTTATCCTCCGCCCGCAAGTCCTTTTCTTCACAACCAGTACAATCAGCAGCTCTATGCTCCGCCGAGCATCGCCGCCCAACCATCTCCGGTGACTCAGACGCAACATCAGCAACAAGAGATACCTTCCTCTTCCTCTGAGACTAACTTGCACCCACAGAGAACACTATCTTATCCCACGCCACCTCTAAATCTCCAGTCGCCCCGTGGCAATCACAATTCCGGAACACACATCCTGGCTCTCCTCAACAATAACAACGGCGGAGGTGTCAGGGAAGGCGCCGTGGCCAATCAAGAGCCGTCGCATCAGCATTCGGTAGTGAATCCGCACGAGATCACTCGCTCGTTCCCTGCGTGTCCTATTCGTGTCCCGAGCTGTAAGCTTCCCAAGGGAAGGCGATTGGTTGGGGAACATGCGGTGTACGATGTGGACGTGAGATTACATGGTCAGATTCAGCCTCAGCTAGAGGTGACTCCGATTACCAAATACGGGTCGGATCCTCAGCTCGTAGTGGGTCGGCAAATCGCCGTTAATATGGTGTACATTTGCTACGGATTAAAAAGTGGAAACATTCGTGTTCTCAATATAAACACCGCATTGAGAGCTTTATTCCGAGGCCATTCTCAGGTTATTTTTTCAATTCTACATTCAATCAATTACTTTGTGAATTATCCATATGGTTTGATCATTAGCATGATAAGTTCCTTTTTGCCAACTCTACTCCTAACTACGTGTTTGTGTTTGTGTCCAGAGAGTGACAGACATGGCTTTCTTTGCCGAGGATGTTCATCTGTTGGCTAGGTAATTTTGTTCTTTGTGATTCTTCGACTTTGTGATTTACGTCTTTTATTCCCCTTCCTGTCTGCATTTCTGTTCTTTCAAAACCTTACCGTTTGCATTTCTATTTTCTAAAAACAGCGTAAGCCTAGATGGAAAAGTTTTCGTGTGGAAGATTTCTGAAGGGTCTGAAGGAGATGATCAGCCGCAGATAACTGGAAAGATTGTTCTTGCTCTTCAGATACTGGGAGAGGAAGAAGACACCAAACATCCACATGTTTGTTGGCACTACCACAAACAGGTATGAAGATATTTCTTAAGTTGCATATGTTTCTTCCTTTTCAAATGTACCTAATTCTGTGTCTATAGTTCTAATTGCCTAAAATCATCTTTTTCAGGAAAATTTGGTGGTTTCAATTGGTAAACATGTGCTCCTAATCGATACTTCCAAAGTTAGTAGAGGTGAAGTATTTTCGGCTGAGGCTCCTATTCAGTGCTCTCTTGATCAATTGATTGATGGTGTCCATATTGTCGGTAAGCACGATGGAGAAGTCACAGATCTATCAATGTGCCAGTGGATGACCACACGCCTCGTTTCTTCATCCGTTGATGGCACGGTTTGTATTTGTTTTTATCATTCTACTTCACTCGATTCTTCCTATTTCCATCATCTATATTCTTACGACATTTCTAAAGATGAATTAATATAAAGAACTCAAGTTTAAACTGACTACACTGCTTACTGGGTGGAATTGCGAAGTTTACATAATTGGAACCCGTCAGCTTGTTTAGCTTTGCTATGTTTTGCAGTTGACATCCAATTACCATTCTAGCTCATTTTTAAATTTGAACATTGGCGAAGTTTCATCTTAGACCTGCACAGTGTATTGTCTCTTTTGCAAAAAGTGTTTTAGTGTATGGTGAGTCTTACTCCTTTCCTCATAATACCAACAGGTCAAGATATGGCAAGATTTCAAGGCACAACCAGTTGCAGTTCTGAGACCTCATGATGGCCATCCGGTCAATTCATCAACATTTGTGACATCCCCTGAGAGACCTGATCACGTCATACTCATCACCGGGGTAATTTTTCTGAATCAGTATTACCAATTTTCTCAGCTTTATCATGCTAAATTACGCCTGCTGTGTTGACTTTACATTTTCTACCGTAGCTTAACTTTCTGTTTAGTTGCTAATGCTGTCCGTGTT
Organism: Streptanthus diversifolius; assembly: GCA_039880935.1. NCBI lineage: Eukaryota > Viridiplantae > Streptophyta > Magnoliopsida > Brassicales > Brassicaceae > Streptanthus > Streptanthus diversifolius. The sequence goes on along the minus strand of JAXGFM010000013.1, from coordinate 17,110,907 downwards.
GGTATTGTTCGCAGGGTCCATTAAATCGAGAAATGAAGATTTGGGTTCCAGCTAGGGAAGGAGGGTGGCTCCTAGCAGCTGATTCTGAGTCATGGAATTGTACCCAGAAACTTGACTTGAAAAGCTCAACTGAGGCACGAGCTGAGGAGGCATTTTTCAACCAAGTCATAGCATTGTCTGACGCAGGCCTGCTTTTGCTTGCAAATGCGAGAAGGAACGCCATATATGCCGTGCATTTAGACTATGGATCTTCTCCAGTTGAGACACGGATGGATTATTTGTCTGAGTTTACCGTTACTATGCCTATTTTGAGTTTTATAGGGACAAGTGATCCTCCAGAGGAACCCAGGGTTAAGGTTTATTGTGTTCAGACTCAAGCAATTCAGCAGTATACATTAGACTTATCCTTGTGCTTGCCACCTCCTATAGAGGAGCATGTGGATTTGGATAAGTCAGATTCTAGTGTTTCGCGGGAGGCAAATCTTGTTGAAGGCATGTCAGAACAATCGGGACTGAAGCCGACAGAATTACCTTCAGTTGATTCAGTACCTAAACCATCTATTCTAGTGAATATATTGAAAACTTCTGCATCAGGGGAGACCACAACACCAGCAATTGTTCCATCCAACGGTGAGCATAAAACTTATGGGCTGCCATCTGACACCAGCGATGCAGGTTCTGCGTATGCTCCTTCACCCCAGTTTCCTCTAAGTCCCAGACTTTCAAGTAAACTTTCTGGCTATCACACTCCTGTAGAAGCTTTTGAGCAAGTAGTACCTCGTTGTGAGGTCAGTGGCAAAGCACCTTCTGCTGATTATTTTGTTGATAGGCAAACCTTAGAGGAAAGCTCAAGCAGCGAAGAGAAGAATATAACACCTGATGATGATGTATCTGGGATTCGAAGCCCGCCAGCTTTTTTCAGACACCCTACTCATCTTGTAAATCCTTCAGAGTTCTCGATGGGCGCTTCGTCCGCTGAAGAAAAGAGGGATAGAGATGCAAATATACAGGTTGTTGATAACGATGCAAGAGGCACAGAAACTGAGGTGAGTGAAGTTGGTGAAGAAAAGTCGACACAGAATGGTGAAATCAATTATCATGAAGAAACTGAGAATCGCACTTCAGAAAGTAGAGAAAAAATCTTCTACTCTCAGGCTTCGAATCTCAACATTGAGATGGCTAGAGACTGTTATCCTAGTACAGAGGAAACTTTCATTCTAGTTCCAGGGGAATCTAAGGCTTATGAACAGTCTTTACAAGCTGGTAATAATCTTGATTCAAGAGGTATGTCTGCAAAGCTTCCTGAGTCGGTGTCATCTAGTGGGCTTCCACAGTTCGCAGCTACAAGTAGCAAAGGGAAGAAGCAGAAGGCCAGAAGTTCTCAGAATCTGGCTGATACCTACAATGAGCAAATTCCTCCCACGACAGATTCACTTCCTCAATTCTTGACCATGCAAGAAACAATGAATCAGGTGACGTCGATCTTGAAACTAATAAGTACCCTATTTCTCAACAATATCTGCTTTTCGACTCTTGCGTCATTTTACCCATACTTTTTAACTTGTTGTTACCTTAGTTTAGCATATTACAGGTCCTCTGTCACATTCTTTTTAAAAAGAAAATGTACTTTGTAGATAACTGGCATTTATAGATGATAATTTCTTTCTAACACGTACCTTGGTAATTTGTTACATATTTGTTGACTTGGAACAATATTTCCTTGCAGATAATGGTTTCGCAGAAGGAGATGCAGAGACAACTGTCAAATGCTGTCAATGGCCCTGTCATTAAAGAAGGTAAAAGACTAGAAGTGGCTTTAGGGCGAATGATTGAGAGATCCAGCAAGTCAAATGCTGAGGCTCTATGGGCCCGCTTACAAGAGGAGACTGTTAAGAATGAAAAGGCAATGCGTGACCATTCACAGCAAATTGTGAATGCAACAACAAACTTCATGAGCAAGGAGTTAAATGCAGTGATTGAGAAAACGATAAAGAAGGAGTTTGCTACAATTGTTCCAGCCATAGCACGTGCAGTAACACCAGCTATTGAAAAAACTGTATCTTCAGCAATTACAGAGTCCTTCCAGGTTAGAATTTCAAGAGAACTAGTAGAGCTGATTTCTCTTTATATGGTTGTTTTGTTGATAAAGACTGCTTTTTCTTTCTCTTATACAGAGAGGACTTGGTGACAAAGCAGTCAATCAGCTTGACAAATCTGTTAATTCAAAGCTTGAGGCAACAATAGCTAAGCATATTCAAACCCAATTTCAGACCTCTGGCATCCCAGTTCTCCAGGTAAATTCAAGTTCACCTTGTATTAAAATACTTTTGTAGACGTACTGCAAGTTGAACTGCATGATAGCTTTGCGAAAACGGAGTCATATCTCTTATATATCTGCCGTTTATAAATTTCAGGAAGCTCTTAGGTCGGGTCTGGAGGCCTCACTCATACCTTCCTTTGAGAGGTCATGCAAGACCATGTTTGAGCAAGTAGACTCAGCCTTCCAGAAAGGGATTGCCGAGCACACAAACGCAGCCCAGCAACGGTTCAACTCTGGACACTCCCAGCTTGCTCATACTTTAAAGGTATGGTGGAAAGTCATCCTTCTTCCCAGCACTGTGATGGTTGCAAAATCTAGTAATTTCTTTCCTTTTTCTAAAGTTGCTGCCCGATTTACAGGAAACCATTACTTCTGCGTCGTCAGTTGCTCAAGCCTTAAGTCGTGAATTAGCCGAAAGCCAAAGGAATCGCTTAACTCTCGCAGGTACTGGCGCAAATTCTGGGGGATCATTGGTTACTCAAGTTAGTAACGGACCTGGACCTTTAGCTACTCTTCTTGATAAGGTTTGGAGATCTTTGGGAACAGATTGCTAAACATGAATCTCAAACTGATGTTGTCTATTTCTGAGTTTTGACAAGTATATATGCATACAATCCCAATGCCTGTCATTTCAGGTTGAAGCACCTATGGACCCAACAGCTGAACTATCAAGGTTGATATCTGAAAGCAAGTACGAAGAATCTTTTACCTCAGCTCTACAGAGAAGCGATGTCTCTATAGTATCATGGCTTTGCTCACAGGTAAAAATTCATTTGGAGTTTTCTAATCTTAAGTTTGCATAATTATCATCTTTACATAAGTTTGCGTGTTATGTAATAGGTGGATCTTCATAGATTACTGGCTATGAATCCGCTTCCGCTGAGCCAAGGCGTGCTACTGTCACTGCTGCAACAACTAGCCTGTGACATCAGCAAAGACACGTCCCGTAAGCTCGCTTGGATGACTGACGTGGTTACCGCGATTAATCCATCAGACCAGATGATTGTAGTTTATGCTCGCCGAATCTTTGAACAAGTCTATCAAATTCTGCACCACCAACTTAACGCACCAGGGAGTGAGGTCTCTGCCATCAGACTTATAATGCACGTCCTCAACTCCATTCTTATGGGCTGCAAATGACAACTCTTTTGATCTTCTTGTTCGCAAAACATAGGAATACTAAAATCTGTCTCTACTTTTTTTTTAGATTTGTTTTTTACTTTTTTTTTCCATTTTTGGTTTGTCTTTTGCATTTCACTTTTCCTTCAAATGTAAAGTCTCGCTGTGTCGACGTCTATATTGTTGAGAAGACTTCAGAGGACTTGTTGATTTTATAGATTTTCTATAAACAAGATTTCTTCGAAGCAACAAGGTGACATTGATTCAAAGAAGAAGTTAATATTCTTCTATGTGCCTTTCCTCTTACAATAGATGGAATCATAAAATATACTTAAGGATAAGTTTGAAGTCAATCATTTGAATCAGCTGACCCTCTTTTGGATCTTTGGTAGTCTGTCCATGAATCAGAATGCTTACGCTCTGCTTCTCCTTTCGTTGGACAGTTGCAGGTTCCAAGTAAGAGCAAAAAAGACGGTCAAAGTAGTGTCTATTGTGATTCTTTACCCGCTAAGATAAATCATTAGATCTCTTTACTAATTTGGGGTCTGTGCTTGTTCCATTGAAACCGGCTGGTACATTGTTCAATAGCTAGCCATTTTCTTGATTGATCTGCTGCTGATTTTACCTTTTTTTTGTCTAATGAGATGCTTCATTTAGCTATTGATGGGATGTGGCAGGTATTCAAACTCAACACTCTTTATAGTTTGAATGAGGCAACCCGCTCGGTTTCTGTAAGAATCCTATTTTTAGTGAGCATGAGACTTCACTCAATGTGATTGATCGGCCTGATGGAAGACGTAGAGTCTTCTCATGTTTCAACTTCAAATTCTCAAAGAAGAGCATCGGTTAACTCTAAGGTTTTCCTGTTCCTCAGCAAGAAAAAGTTCCATCTTTGCTTAGCTTTTTTTTTGCTTTAAATTGATTGTTGCTGCTAATGTTTAAGACTAGACCATGAGTTGTTAATGGTAGTGTATACATATGTTCAAAACGAAGATTAAACTAGTCAATGGCAAGGAAAACAAATATTGCACAAGACGATCCTCATAATGTTGCTAAATACACAATCATGCCCATTTATTTTCATTAATTTAGAATATTAAGTAGTCTCCAAAAGTTCTTTTCCTCTTCTCACTTTCAAGTCATCATCGTCTTTCTCTCTCTCTCTCTCTCTCTCTCTCTCTCTCTCTGTGACTATCAGATCCGCCGAGTCTTTCTTTTTGTCGAATCTTTTCAAGGAACTCTTCCTTCTTGTACACCTCTTTACTGATCGATTTCCCAAAACCTAGCTCCGGTGATCTTGAATCTGCGAAATCCATGGCCTCCTCACCTGGTAATACTAACCCTCTCAATCCTCCACCGTTCGATATCGGTAACCTCTTCAAACCCTCATCCAGTCCTTATCCTACGCCGCCGGCATCTTATCCTCCCCCCACAGGTCCTTTTCTTCACAACCAGTACAACCAGCAGCTCTACGCTCCGCCGGGTATCGCCGCCCAGCCATCACCGGTGACTCAGACGCAACATCAGCAACAGGAGGTGCCTTCCCCTTCCCCCGCAACTAACTTGCACCCACAGAGAACACTATCTTATCCCGCGCCACCTCTAAATCTCCAGTCGCCGCGTGGCAATCACAATCCCGGAACACACATCCTGGCTCTCCTCAACAATAACAACGGTGGAGGTGGCAAGGAAGGCGCCGTGCCCAACCAAGATCCGTCGCATCAGGTCCCGCTAGTGAACCCGCACGAGATCGCTCGCTCGTTCCCCTCGGGTCCTATTCGTGTCCCGAGCTGTAAGCTTCCCAAGGGAAGGCGATTGGTTGGGGAACACGCGGTGTACGATGTAGACGTGAGATTACATGGTGAGATTCAGCCGCAGCTGGAGGTGACTCCGATTACCAAATATGGGTCGGATCCTCAGCTCGTAGTGGGTCGCCAAATCGCCGTTAATAAGGTGTACATCTGCTACGGATTGAAAGGAGGAAACATTCGGGTTCTTAATATAAACACCGCATTGAGGGCTTTATTCCGAGGTCATTCTCAGGTTGTTTTTTCATTTCCACAATCTGTGAATTACTTATTAAAGTATATGATCATTAGCATGATAACTTCTTTTCTTCCACTTTACTTCTAACTACGTGGTTTGTGTCCAGAGAGTGACGGACATGGCTTTCTTTGCCGAGGATGTTCATCTGTTGGCTAGGTAATTCTGTTCTTTGTGGTTCCTTTACTTTGTGATTTGCGTCTTTATTCCCCTTACTGTCTACATTTCTTTTTCCTCAAGGCCTTACCTTTTGCATCTCTACTTCTTCAAAACAGCGTTAGCCTAGATGGAAAAGTTTTCGTCTGGAAAATTTCTGAAGGGTCTGAGGGAGATGATCAGCCCCAGATAACTGGAAAGGTTGCTATTGCTCTTCAGATACTTGGAGAGGAAGACACGAAACATCCACGTGTTTGCTGGCACTCCCACAAACAGGTATGGAGATTTTTGCATATGTTTCTTCTTTTTCTAATGTAGCATTGTGTTTGAAGATATTTTGCATATGTTACTTCCTTTTCCCATGTACCTAATGCTGTGTCTATAATTTTGATTGCCTAAAATCATATTTTCAGGAAATTTTAGTGGTTTCAATTGGTAAACACGTGCTCCTAATTAATACTACCAAAGTTGGCAGAGGTGAAGTATTCTCGGCTGAGGCTCCAATTCAGTGCCCCCTTGATCAATTGATTGACGGTGTCCAGATTGTTGGTCAGCACGATGGAGAAGTGACAGATTTGTCAATGTGCCAATGGATGACCACACGCCTCGTTTCTTCTTCCGTTGACGGCACGGTTTGTATTTGTCTTTATCATTCTACTTCACTCGAGTCTTCTTCAGACCTTTCTAAAGATGAATTAGTTTAATGACCTCAAGTTTAAACTGATTACACTGCTTAATGGGTGGAATGGTGAAGTTTACTTAAATGAAACCCGTCAGCCTGTTTAGCTTTGTTCTGCTAGTGCAGTTGGCGTAATTTCATCCCTGACTTGCACTGTGTATCTGTCTCTATTCAAACTGGTCACATGCAACAGCTAGTGTATTAGTGTGTGTGTGTGTGTGAGTCTTACTCCTTCTTTCCTCATAATACCAATAGGTCAAGATATGGCAAGATTTCAAGGCACAACCTGTCGTAGTTCTGAGACCTCATGATGGCCACCCGGTCAATTCATCAACATTTGTGACATCCCCTGAGAGACCTGATCACGTCATACTCATCACCGGGGTAGTTTTTCTGAATCAGTATTACCAATTTTCTCACCTTTATCTAATGCTAAATTACCCCTGCTGTGTTGACTTTACATTTTATACCGTAGCTTAACTTTCTGTTTAGTTGCTAATGCTGTCCGTGTTGGCAATGTTCGCAGGGTCCACTAAATCGAGAAATGAAGATTTGGGTTCCCGCTGGGGAAGAAGGGTGGCTCCTAGCAGATGATTCTGAGTCATGGAATTGTACCCAGAAACTTGACTTGAAAAGCTCAAGTGAGGCACGAGCTGAGGAGGCATTTTTCAACCAAGTCATAGCATTGTCTGACGCAGGCCTGCTTTTGCTTGCAAATGCGAGAAGGAACGCCATATATGCCGTGCATTTAGACTATGGTTCTTCTCCAGCCGAGACACGGATGGATTATTTGTCTGAGTTTACCGTTACTATGCCTATTTTGAGTTTTATAGGGACAAGTGATCCTCCAGAGGAACCCAGGGTTAAGGTTTATTGTGTTCAGACTCAAGCAATTCAGCAGTATACATTAGACTTATCCTTGTGCTTGCCACCTCCTATAGAGGAGAATGTGGATTTGGAGAAGTCAGATTCTAGTGTTTCACGGGAGGCAAATCTTGTTGAAGGCATGTCAGAAAAATCTGGACTGACGCCGACGGAAATACCTTCAGTTGATTCAGTACCATCTATTCTAGTGAATAGATCGAAAAGTTCTAATACGTCAAGTTTTCCAGCGGGTTCTGCATCAGGGGAGACCACAGCACCAACAATTGTTCCATCCAACGGTGAGCCTAAAACTTCTGGGCTGCCATCTGAGACCAGTGATGCAGGTTCTACGTATGCTCCTTCACCCCAGCTTCCTCTAAGTCCCAGACTATCAAGAAAACTTTCTGGCTATCAAAACCCTGTTGATGCTATTGAGCCTATACTACCGCATCAGGATCTCGGTGGCAAAGGACCATCTGCTGAATATGTTGGTGAAAGAAATTTGGAGGAAAGCTCAAGAAGCAAGGACAAGAATGTTACACCTGATGATGATGGAATGCGAACCCCACAAGCTTTTTTTAAACACCCCACTCATCTTGTAACTCCTTCAGAGTTATTGATGGGCGTTTCTTCCGCTGAAGCCTCCGTTACTACTGAAGACAAAAGGGATAGAGTTGCAGATATTCAGGACGTGAATATTGATTCAAGAGACACAGAAGTTGAGGCAAAAGAAGTAGGTGAATCAAGGTCGACGCAGAATGGTGAAATCAATTACAATGACGAAACTGAGCATCGCACTTCAGAAAATAGAGATAAAATCTTCTGCTCACAGGCTTCGAATCTTAGCACTGAGATGGCAAGAGACTGTTATCCTAATACTGAGGAATCTTCCATTCCAGAGGAATCCAAGTCTTATGGCCAATCTTTACAAGCTGGGGATGATCTTGACTCAAGAGGTGTGTCTGCAAAGCTTCCTGAGTCGGTTTCATCTAGTGGGCTTCCACAGTCAGCAGCTACCAATAGCAAAGGAAAGAAACAGAAGTCCAAAAGCCCACAGGGTCCGGGATTGTCATCTACATCCTCAAATGTTGCTAATCTGGCTGATACCTACAATGAGCAAAGTCCGAGGTCAAGCCAACCTATGACGGATTCAGTTCCTCAGATCATTTCTATGCAAGAAACAATGAATCAGGTGACATTTTGATTTTGAAACTAAGGCTTACCTTATTGCTTAACAATCTCGGGTTTTATACTTTTGCATCATTTGATCACATTTACAATTAAACTTGTTATTACCTTGATTTGGCATATAACATGCTCCTATGTCGCAATCGTTTTAAAAGAGATTATAATTTATACAAAACTGTTATTCCTTATTCTCTTAAGACGTACCTTGGTAAAACTTTTGTATTTGTTGGAACATCATTTCCCTTTCAGATATTGGTTTCACAGAAGGAGATGCAGAGACAACTGTTAAATGCTGTTAATGGCCCTGTCATTAAAGAAGGTAAAAGACTAGAAGTGGCTTTAGGGAGAATGATTGAGAGATCCAGCAAGTCAAATGCTGATGCTCTATGGGCCCGCTTCCAAGAGGAGAGTGTTAAGAATGAAAAGGCATTGCGTGACCATTCGCAGCAAATTGTTAATGCAACGACAAACTTCATGAGCAAGGAGTTAAATGCAATGTTTGAGAAAACGATAAAGAAGGAGTTTGCTACAATTGTTCCAGCCATAGCACGTGCAGTAACACCAGCTATTGAAAAAAGTGTATCTTCTGCAATCACCGAGTCCTTCCAGGTTAGAATTTTATATGAAACGGTAGAGCTGATTTCTCTTTATATATATTATTGTTGAAAAATACTGTTTTTTCTTTCTTTTATACAGAGAGGACTTGGTGACAAAGCAGTCAATCAACTTGACAAATCTGTTAATTCAAAGCTTGAGGCAATCATAGCTAAGCAAATTCAAACGCAATTTCAGACCTCTGGCAGGCAAGCCCTCCAGGTAATTTCGAGTTCACCTTGTTTCTAAAATATTTTTGTAGAGTACTACAAGTCAACTGCATCTCATATCTTGGCGAAAACTGTGTTGATCTCTTATATATCTACCATTTGTAAATTTCAGGAAGCTCTTAGATCGGGTCTGGAGGCCTCACTCATACCTTCCTTTGAGAGGTCATGCAAGACCATGTTTGAGCAAGTAGACTCAGCCTTTCAGAAAGGGATTGCCGAGCACACAAACGCAGCCCAGCAACGGTTCGACGCTGGACACTCCCAGCTTGCTCATACTTTAAAGGTATGGTGGAAAGTCATCCTTCTTCCCAGCACTTCGCAGCACTGTTATGGTTGCGAAATCTAGTCATTTATTTCCTGTTTCTAAAGTTGCTGCCCGATGTGCAGGAAACCATTACTTCTGCGTCGTCAGTTGCTCAAGCCTTAAGTCGTGAATTAGCCGAGAGCCAACGGAATCGCTTAGCTCTCGCAGCTGCTGGAGCAAATTCTGCTGGGTCTTCTCCGTTGGTTACTCAACGAAGTAGCGGACCTTTGGGTGCTCTTCTTGATAAGGTTTTCACAATCTCTGGAACTAGTCATAACCATGAATCTGATGAGCGTTGTGTCAATCTAGTTAAGGAGCATTGTAATTACCCTAGGTGGCTTGTAATTAATTGTAGCTGCTCAGCAATCATAGTTGAGCAGGTTTAGCTAGAGAGGAAATTTAGGCAGAAGTGAGCATTCTGGATTGGTCTTGTATATTGTTTTGGGCTTAGGAGAGTTTAGAGTGCTCACCCTCTTTAATTCTTTGCTTCGGTTTGTTCTCTGTTGCCTTTTGTGGTTGAGTAGAGAGTGAACAAAGAGAGAATCATTTCTGGTTCTGTTCAGAATCCCAATTTGATGTCTTTGTCTGAGTTTTGACATTCGCAACATCTATTCCTTTCAGGTTGAAGCACCTATGGACCCAATAACAGAACTATCCAGGTTGATATCTGAACGCAAGTACGAGGAATCTTTCACTTCGGCTTTACAGAGAAGCGATGTCTCCATAGTATCATGGCTTTGCTCACAGGTGAGATTTGGTTTTGATTTCGCGCATCATAAGATCTCATAACCATCAGTTTGACATAAGATCCCATGACATTGGTTTTGCCAATGCAGGTGGATCTGCGTGGACTACTGGCGATGAATCCTCTTCCTCTGAGCCAAGGCGTGCTTTTGTCATTGCTCCAGCAGCTAGCCTGCGACATCAACAAGGACACATCCCGTAAGCTTGCTTGGATGACCGATGTGGTTGCAGCCATAAACCCATCAGACCAGATGATAGCAGTCCACGCTCGCCCAATCTTTGAGCAAGTCTATCAGATTCTGCACCACCACCGCAATGCACCAGGCAGCGACGTCTCTGCAATCAGACTTATAATGCACGTCATCAACTCTATGCTAATGGCCTGCAAATGATACAATCTCTTCTCTTTTTCCTCTCGTCTTGTTCGTTGCTTATATAAAACAAAAACAAAAAACAAAAACATAGGAAGACAACAATCTCTACTGTTCTCTGTATCTCTACTCTTGTTAAATTTTGATTATCTTTTCATTTTTGGTTTGAGTTTTGTATTTCCTTTTTTCTTTAAATGTAAAATCTGGTTGTTTCATAGACGTTTATTGTCCTCTCTTTTCCTAAAGAAGACTTGTGTAAAACCAAACCAAAGTTTGGATTTAAGCTGAATTTGTTTTTTTTGTTCTTCACGGGTTGATTGTCACTACTACTTTTTGTCTTTGGCAACCACAGTTTCGTGTAAAAACACAGGCACATATTTGTGTGTTTGTTTCTGTAGTTTACAGAGTGTATATATAGTAATAAATTTGATAAAATAAATATCTAATGAACAGTGTTTTATTAGTTGCAAGAAAGTTTTTTTGTTTTACATTAGATTGGACCAATTTTTATAATTTTTCGAAGGCGAACCAAAAATTAAAGAGAAAAGCATCGCTTGCTCTAGTAAAACAAACAGTACTGAAATCTCAGAGACTATAGGAGTAAATATCTTTTAAATTTTCGGGAATTAAATTTCAAAATCAAATAATATGTTTAGTCAATTGTTAAATTAATGGACAGCAAAATGCATCGTAAAAAAAAGATGGATCGTATGTCTGATATGATATAAGAAAACAAAAGATAAAGCAGAAAAAAATAAAATAATAATATACATCTCTCTATTCATAACTTCGGTTACACATTGCTTTAACTTCTGAAGTTAAAGCAAAAAAAAAAGGCTGGTAAAACTTATTTTCCCCTTAATTTTCCAATATATGACAAAGGAAAAAAAAAAAAAAAAAGTAATGAAAGGGGAAATATAAAGTCAAAAAGTGGCCTTTCGCTGGTGCAAAATCATCGGAAACCTAAAAAGACTAAATTACCAACACTGATCCGTTTCCCATCTCCGTGTCGTCGTGTACACCCGACCCGCCCGACCCATCGCTCCGGCGTGCACCCGTCTCCGTCGAGCTCCCAGCGTCGAATCATAGATCGCTCTGGTAGTCGGATCCGCCAGCGTCGCGTAAGCTTTGTGGATCTCCATGAAATATCTTCCGTCGGATTCCGAAGCATCAGGATGGTAAACCTTCGCTAAGCTCCGGTACGCCGTCTTAATCTCCGTCAAGGACGCCGTTTCATTGACTTTCAGAAGTTCGTAGAGACTGGAAACTCGCCGACGAACGGATTCCGTAACAGCTGGCTCAGCGTTGAGAGTCTGCGCCGAAGCCCTAAACGACTTTGCTGGAGTGGGAAAGCGGGCGTTTCCGTTGTGGGATGTGGTGGAGTTGGGCTGAGGAAGGCTATTTCCCGGCGAGAATCGAAGGGAGTTAACGGCGGAATAAACTAGGACTCGGGACATTTTACGAAACTAAAATAAAAATGGAAGGGGCAAAATCGTAAAATTAGAAGAAGCAGAGAGAGAGAGAGAGAGAGAGAGAGAGAGAGAGAGAGAAGAATTAGATATGATATGAATCTCAAGGAGAGAAGGTTTGAGAAATGACCATTATTTAAAGAGCTTTAAGCCGAAAAGTTTTTTATGTTTTATTTGATAATTTAGAATTATGGAAATAAAGTAAAAAAAAAAAAAAAGGAGCGAAAATAAAGAAAGGTAAAAACCCGTGGGATGGGAGTGACAGTCCCCAGTTTTCTGAAAATTCTATGGTACGATGACGTGTCATCTAGTTCAAAAGATTGGCCTTCTAGAATCCCTTGTCGGCTCGGCTAATTATGACATGTAATATATTATGTTATTTGTATCACCAGAATTAGAGAATTATGTTTATATTATCTATAAAATTTATCAAATGAGATTTTAAAAATATTAGAATAACAAAAAAAAAAATTTGGGTTTTTATGAACTGAAACCGGTTCTCTAATGAAGCGGATGTGTTTTTGAACAGTCTAACTCTAACCAATAATTTAAATATGACAAAACAAAAAAAACAACACAAAAAGGTGCTTCTAGAAGAAGAAATCTCGGCCAGCAAATCAACGGCTGAGAAGAAAAATATACGCGTCGAGTCGACAAATAAATATCAACGCCTTTGTTTCTAGAAGCTCTTTGCTGTGTTTTTGGTCTTTATATCTGCAGAATTATTTATAAATATACGGACTGGAGTAGTAGTGTTCAGAAAAAGAGACAAAAGTGTCTGGAAATGGATACAACTTCTAGAAGACCACCAACCCAACACATATATACAACACACTCCTTTTTTTATTTTTTATTTTTCTACAACTGAACTTTTATTATTAGTTCCATCTTATAAATTGTATATATTAAACAACGGTTTGTATATTTAACTATTTGATCACAAGTGGATAATGGGAATTTTACCCAGTTATGTATTTTATCATGAATGACTCGCCATAAGCATAAGCTTCTGGACGACTGTGTAGTAATAAGCAAAGCATAATGTTAATGGATGAGTGGAAATCAACTTTGTTATGAGTGACTTTTTATCAATAATTTACTGTTTTTTAAAACAAATATAGTAAAATTGTGCTTTCTCTAATTATGTGCTTTAGGTTGAAAGTTAGGACTACCACCACTTTGTTTATAGGACTTGGTGGGGGACTCATGTTTTTTGTGTGTACTCCAAGTTCCACAGATGCTGACTCTTCTTTGTTTTAATATAAATAACAAGTAATATTTCTGTTGCTACCATCGGTTAATATTTAAATTTTCTTACAATCTGATATTGTAATAATAAAGGAAATTGGATTTAACATTTAATAATCATAAAAAAAAAATTCTTATTAAAAATAACCACATGTCCACAAGTTTATTAAATAGTATTGCCTTTTAGTATGTGGATATTTTGTTGGCTTTATAGCAACTCTCTTTATTTCACAAGCTGATCATTGTATTGCGCGATACGAAGCCCTAATTAAGATATCATCTAGTGTTTGGCTTCTTTAAAATAAAATGTTAATGAACAAATAATAATTAAACAACAACAACAACAAAGTACGTAGTTGAACAAAACCAAGCGACCACTCGGTATGAAGCTACCTGGCAAGCCATGTGCTTAACTGAAAAGTACTTCTCATCTTCTTATCAACATTACTTCTTCTTCTTTATATTTTTTTTGTCAAATTATATTTACTTATACGATTATAGAAACCCATAAATCTATTAGGATGATATTAGTTTACTTTACTGTGGAAGTGGGCTAAATCTTATTGAGCCCAGCTATGCGGAGTCCATATTTTGAGTGGAGTTAGAGAATCATCACAAAATATTCATTTCGGAAATTAGGATTAAAAAACTGTGAGAAAGGAGTTTGAAAACTTTAAATAGCCAAAATCACTGTTCAACTTTTTATAATTTGGATAAAAATTAATTATGAAACGTGTATTTTAGAGCGTTTGAATAAAATTGGAAAGTTTTTAAAATTTTAGATTATTTTTAGTTATTTTATTAATTTAAAATTTAAAATATATACAGATTTTTTTGTATTTGTTAGACAGAATAAATAATTTAAAATAAAAAAATGATTTAAGTAAGATTGAAAATAAGACGATTATTTTGAAATGAAAACACATCCTAAAAAAGGACAGGCTTGACTCACCCAAAATGTAACGTTGTTTATACTAATATTGGTCATTTGAATCTCAAGACTCAACAGTAGATCGGAGATTAACAGTCGGTCATGTGACAAATAATTATAATTATAAACTGAAGTATATGATTTTGCCAACATCGGTTTGAATGAATCTTTGACTCTTATCTACAAAGTTGTTAAAACTTTGTAAACCGGCTCGTACGTAATTCCAGTTCGTCTTTTGGAAGTCATAGTGATTGAGCATGTCAACCTAATGGGCCAACTTGGGTCAAATCTACTGATGGCCCAATGGTTTTTATAATTGACATAACATTTTGCATGACTTGACTTGTTTCTTAATTTTGGGCATTTTCAAAAAAATTTATAGGGTGTCAAAAAAATAAGCAAGTGGTTGAAACTCGATCACTAGTATCGATTCGAACGGAAGAATTATCAACTTATGGATCATCATAATTGGTCAAATAAATATATATACATGCCATGTTTTTGTATTCATTCTATTTCAAAAGTTGGTATCGGATAGAATAATTTAATGGAATTAAAGGTATTTTAGATTTAAAGTCAAATTTATTATTCAATCACAGATTTGATGAAAGTTAATTTAAATCGAATATTATTTAATTAAGTATTTGTTCGATAAAATATAAAATAAATTAAAATATAATTGAGTTATTATCTATTTGATTTTGTTAGATATCAATTCTAATTGATTTTATATTATTGAGTTTGATTTTAATATAACTCATTTTTTATATAAAAAACTTGAGAATGATGTGGAACAATAATGTTCACCTCTGCAATTCATCACACATATTTAGGATTTAAGTTCAAAATTTCACGATGTTAATAATAAAAAAAATTTCACGTATAAATAATGAAAAAAAAATATGTGTTCATAACTAACTAGTAAGTAATACTAGTATCATTTATTTATTTGTATTCCCTCTGATTTTTTTTTTTTGTATTCTCTCTGTTTTATTTTATAGTATTTAACATCTAATTAAAATTTTTATAACCAATAGTAAAAATTCTGCAGATATTAATAGTCAAATCATACTAAATAGAATATTTTTGCACAAAAAATTGTAAAAAAATCAAATAAATTTGAAATATTTGATTTTAAAATATTTTATAATATAATAGAACTGAAAAAGTACTATAAACTGAACTTGCACCTATCTCGAGTGAGTTGTACAAATTACAAAATATTCGAAATCCAAATAAATACAAAATAAAGCGAGCTTTGAGATTTAAAATCGTTTTTTTTAAATAAAAAAAAACTCTGAATTAATTACTACATATATACTAAAGATTCGCGGGTTATTTTAGGACAAAAAGGCTTAGATTTCTTGAGGGAAAATGGGAACTGTCGTAAAAGGCTAAACGGCGCCGTTATTTGTGTCTTCGTGACTTCGTCTACTTTTCTCTAAGAAAGGAAAGAAGAATGATAAAAAGAAAAACAAAACAAAACAAAACTTGTTTTCTTCAAACTGATGAAAGATTTCTAAGTTTCATTCAACCCAGAACGAAACTTCCTCGCTCGTGCTCTACTAGCATCTGAGATCTCGGAATTTTATTTTACACCGACATCCAGATCACGATTCTCGTCCATTAACTATTTTTCTATCAATTGAATTCACACTTGACTTCTCCTTTCTCTTTCAGCAGATCAAGAAGAAGAAGATTTCACAAACCCTCAAAAGTCGTTTGTTGTTTCTTATTAAGGCTATGCTCTGATTTGGTTTCTGCAACTTTTTTCGATTGTTCTTCTCTGTCCCACCCTTCGTTGACTGCAAGGTAAAGTTGCCCCTTTTTTCTTCTTAAACCAAGTCTCGATTTTTTTGAAATCACTCGATTGCTTTCATTGAGTTTCTTTCTGCTGTAAGGTCTGTTGACTGCGTTTTTAGCGATTGATTGTAAACGAATGAGTAAGTTTTGACTCAGTTAATCCGCTTTTTCCTTGGTGTTGGTATGTGGAAGCGACTTATTTAGCGTTATTCAGATAGATACCTTTGATCTGGATTCGATTTCTTCTTCATTTTCGAGAAGTTCGAGGTTTATGGCTCCGTTAAGGCTGGTGTAGTGCTACTTGTAGTTGTTTATCCAGTACTATCTAGTAATTAATCGAGAAAACTTCCGGAATGATTTAAGCTATATAGAAAGTAGCGTTTTTGCAGTTGAATCAGTCAACTTTTTTGATTTGGATTCTTGCTTCCCTAATGATCCTTTGCTGTGATTCTATATGACTGCTTCCTAATGTGAAGTAACAAGTGTCTATTTCTCTGGAATGTTAAGCTTTTTAAATTAATTTGTGGTGAAATCGTTATCCACAAGACTCTGCCTTTGGCTGTACATGGTTTTTGGAAGTGTAAGTGTAACTGTGGCTGGAACATGCAACTTAGATCTCATACAAGAAGTTTCCCTGTACCCAGGTTGCAGCAGAATCGGACGCTGTTGTTTATCTTTGGTCCATGTTTTGGTAGCACGAGGGTATGAGTCATTGTAAAGCGCCTGCTCTTATTGAAGCACAAGTTGAAGTAAGTTCACGGCAACATACTCTTGGATTTTTGGATTGCCAGAGATTTTGTACAGATATTATCTCTTATCTGAGTTCCTCGGCTTGTTGTGGGCGTAATGAAAAGATGATAAATGTAACAGATGGGATCGGTTAATGAACTTGAGCACAAAAACCTATTTAGACGAGAAGAAGACGCCACACAAACTAAATCAGCTTCTTTGATGGAGCAAGGATCACTTTCTCCAAGTTTCCCTGAACACACGACTAAATCACCAAAGAACAGCGTGCTTAAGAGCATCAAGATCGTGATTTTATCTAATAAACTCAATCTATTATTACCTTTCGGTCCTCTAGCAATATTGGTCCACTACATGATAGATAGTAAGGTAAACTGTTAGAGTTTAGTGTACTAATACTAGTAGTTTCATTTCGCGTCTAAGTGTTGACTCTCAAGAAACGATTCTTTGCCTGGCTCAGGGGTGGGTGTTTTTGCTGAGCTTAGTAGGCATTACACCATTGGCTGAGCGTCTAGGATATGCCACAGAGTAAGCCTCGCTAGCACTTGTAGCACAAACTTACCATACCATCATTCTGTTTACGAGACTTATGTGTAAGTGTTGGCTTATTTGAAACAGGCAACTGGCTTTTTACACGGGCCCGACTGGTATGACTTGATTCTTCTGAAACAGGCAATTCCGTTTTTTTATTTCATGATATTTTTTTTGACATGCTGATATGCTATACAAATTTCACAGTTGGAGGCCTCCTAAATGCTACATTCGGGAACGTGACAGAACTGATCATATCAATTTTCGCTTTGAAAAATGGAATGATACGTGTTGTTCAGCTGACTTTATTAGGATCGATTCTCTCTAACATGTTGCTTGTACTTGGCTGCGCTTTCTTCTGCGGTGGGCTTGTATTTTACCAGAAAGACCAAGTCTTTGACAAAGTAGTAATCCTTATCCACTTCTTTGTATTCTCTTTTGTCGGTTTTGTTTATAGCTATTCTTTACTGTGGTTTCTGACCCCTGTTCTTCTGCATCCAGGGAATTGCAGTTGTTAATTCAGGATTGCTTTTGATGGCTGTCATGGGGATACTCTTCCCGGCTGTTCTTCACTACACACATAGTGAGGTTCATGCCGGATCATCAGAGCTGGCCCTGTCAAGGTTTAGCAGTTGCATAATGCTTATAGCCTATGCCGCTTACCTTTTCTTCCAGTTGAAGAGCCAGTCGAATTCCTATAGCCCTCTTGAAGAGGTTTGTTGTGTGCCACCAGTCGTTGTCTCCTTTGTTCAAACATTGGTTTTCTTTTTAAGTTTTTAATCCATAGAACCATATGACAAGAGCCGATTTTCCTGTTTTACGACTGTCCATTCTATGTATAGAAACAAACAGACATAAAACGAATTGGTTTGTGTGATTCTGTTCGACATGGACTTACCTCTTGTTTGATATATGCGTAAACTCTAGGAAACAAATCAGAACGAAGAACCTTCTTCTGAAGATGAAGATCCTGAGATCTCCAAGTGGGAAGCTATCATATGGCTCTCAATCTTGACTGCTTGGGTCTCTCTTCTCTCTGGCTATCTGGTTGATGCCATAGAGGTAATGAACGTTCCTTTTCTGTAACTTGGCCTTCATTCAGTGGCTATATCTTGTGTCCACTGCTAGAGTAATTCATTGCAGTATTTTGCTTGACAATCACCACAACTTCGTAATTTAAATATTTGGCTTATGTAATTGTTTTCTCAGGGTGCATCGGTCTCTTGGAAAATACCAATAGCTTTTATCAGTGTCATTTTGCTTCCTATCGTTGGGAATGCAGCGGAGCATGCAGGCGCTATCATGTTTGCCATGAAAGATAAACTGGTAAGCAGAGTCGTTCTTGAATTGTAACATCTATAGGCTCTTCATTCTCAGTTTGCCTTGAGACACGGTTGAACTTTTTTTACCTCTACAGGATCTGTCATTGGGCGTGGCTATTGGTTCCTCTATCCAGATTTCCATGTTTGCGGTATGTAACATGAATACATTGCAAGAGCAGTATATCATCTTTGGCCAACAAGGCTTGTTCGATAATCTCTGTTGCTGCTTGATATGGCTAGGTCCCGTTCTGCGTGGTGATTGGATGGATGATGGGTGAACAGATGGACCTAAATTTCCAGCTTTTTGAGACGGCGATGCTGTTCATCACCGTTATAGTAGTAGCTTTTTTTCTCCAGGTGGTTAAATTCCTGAAAGGCTCACCTTTAAGAGTGACAATGGGAATCCAAAACCAATAACTGATGATGTCTGTATGTACACAGGAAGGGACATCGAATTACTTCAAAGGATTGATGCTCATTCTTTGTTATTTGATAGTAGCTGCCAGTTTCTTTGTACACGTAGATCCTCATCAAGGTTAGTTGGTTCATTTGAATACCACAAATGAGTTTCTTTGCAATTTCTCCATGATAGGGAACTGCCAGAATTTTGTTTTCTTGATTGCATTTAACAAGAACAGTCTGATGAAATTCTTAATATGACTCTGTTGTTTTTTTGGTTAGATGGAATATAAATCTCGTGGAAGAGTCTGGTGTGAAGCAAGTTGGGTCTTAATTAAAAGCTGATGATCTCAGGAACACGAAGTGTTGGGGAGAGATGTTAAGATGTAAACCTGATTCTAATGTGGTTTCCACAAACTTGAATCTGTTAATATTTTGAAAGTTTTGTTCGAACAAGTGAAGCTTATTCCTTTTGGCTTTCCCTCCCCCCATAAAAATGAATATTTGTTAGTAACTTAGAAGGTTACAATTTTTGTTAATTTACGATGATTTTATTGAAAATTGTTTCTTGTGCTATACACTAGATAATGGGCATTACTGTGATTTTTGATTCTCCATTTTGACTTCCATGAACGACAGTGAAAATTTGATTGGAGATGATATATGTATGATTGTGTATATAAGTCAAAAGTTGATACGGAAGTGTTTTTTGTCTGTCATTACGATTCAGACTAAGAATGAAGTAAAATATTTTTTTTATTATGAATTTTGGTGGCTGGTTCAATCTGTTGACCGGGCGATCTGGTGTAAAATGTCATTTGTGGTGAAAACCACACGACGGTGAAAATTTTGATATCAGCTTTGTTATCTTTTCAGATAAACGTGGATTGTAGCTCACGAAAGTAAAAATAAAAATACATTGGTGAAAAGTTCAACCTGAAGTAACGACGCCACCATCTCATATTTTATTTTTGTTTGTGTGTTTTTCTAACACATTTATCTAATTTTCGTTGTGAAGTATATAAACGGAAACCATGGTTTTTAAGGTTATTACATATTGGGCATAAAATGAAGAAAAAAAAAAGTATTTAACAAGTGAAGAGTACATAGATGTGGTTATGGTTCCTTGAAGAGTAGTATTATTGTCTTTTGACGAAACTGAATTCTCCAACATAAATCAAGCAAAGTACGAGGACGAGGAAGATGTATCGGCCAAGACCTGCAAATGTTGGACAAACTATTAATTGTTTCATCACCAAGAACTAGAATATTTATCACATTTCTCAATCATAGGTTTATTATAGGAGTATTACTATTTCTATTAATCTGACGAGCACATGCTTTGATTTAATGCCAATTAAAATGTTAGTTTTTACTTGTACATTTTTCAATCTCACATTTGCCAAATTTGTTTGATAGAATGTGAAGTTATGTAGAACTTTCCTTATATATGCATTGATAAATCAAGGAAAATAATGTAAAGCCCGAATGCATTACCTCAAGCTGTTCTTCAGTGAAAGAGTCTTTCTGGATATTCCATGTATCTGCATGGGTTCGCCGGAACTCAGCCACTGCTTTAGTTACAGTAGATTTTACAGGCGTAGGTTCGCCAGCGAAACGAGCCAGTAAAGTCACATGATCCGGCAACCAACTGCAATATATTTTAAAAAATCAGATTATTCACAAAATGTCCCAAGCTTAAGCCCTGCATCACACAATATAATGTAAAGAAAATGTTTAACCTGGGCATGTCATAAGGAACAGACAGAACTGAAGCTACCAAACCAAGAACGGCTCCATGCACCTCCGCTATGGACTGAGTTGAACTTGATTTCCTGAAACAAATACTTGATTTTTAGGTCAAGTCAAAACAAAATCGAGCAAAAGATAAGCAAATCACAGCTTGGTCTTTTTTTTTTTTGCAGTATCATCTTTGGAGACAAAAAGTTAAGATGAAAATGGTTAAGAGAGAAGAATGGAAAACCTCCGGTTTCTTTTCTTTTGGATCGAGTTTGCCTCTGCATAGGATCTATCACGAAAATCGGTAGCAAAATCTTCATCTCCTCCTTTCATTAGTCCTGCAAGAACTGCTGCAGCATGCTCTCGTACCTAAAGACCAGATTATATCATTTAAGAGGTGCAAGCCTTACGCGCTTAATGTAATTTGAAACAAATCTGCTGGGCAATAGCATAATCCTGATGTGGAGAAAAGCAAAACTAGAACTCGCCTCTACTTGGCTGTCAACAAGGAGCTTTTCTACGGTTTTCCAGATTTTCTGTTTCTCCTCATGAGTGAGTATGAAGGTATGCCTAGTAAGAAGGGTCAAAATTGAAAAGCTTTGTTAATCAACAGCGCATTTGTTGATCACCTTGCTATATAGATCATATATATCTATATTACCTGTACATAAAAGTTCGCAGATATGTCAAGGTTGAAGATCTTATCCGCCAGTTAGAGTCAACAGCAGAAGAAAGAATAACTCCAATGACTTTCTGTAGTTGAGATCCTGGAAAAATCCGCCACTTTAGCAGCTCAAAGGCTACCTTAGCCAACGTGGATAGATCTTTATGCGATGTTTCCTTCAACAGATGGAAAATGGATCGTCCATGATTTTTATTCAAGGAAAAGCAATTAAAACGAAAGAAAGTCAAACAAATATAATGGTTATACCTGTAAGGATATCACCGGATAGAGGAATCCCGCAATTACATCTCCAAGATATGAAGACCTCCCAGATTTGAAAGATGAAATAATGAAATGAAAGAGCTATAGATAAGATAAAAAAAGAGGTTAGTATCAAATGTCTCAAATAAAAGGAAAAAAAATAAAATTCTCCCAAAAATTGAGACAGCCAGTACCGTTTCCATCCATTTAACATCATCTAGAGAATCACCATTTGACTGAACGTTTTCCATATCTACATCTGCTGAAGTTTCCAAGCTATCTGATATGCTAGCTTGTTGAATGTTTGTAACAGCTTCAGATGCTCTTGCACTAATTAACTTGAACCAATTTTCCTCCTCAAGTCGGCTATCAACATCTGTTATACCTTCTTCAGATGGATGTTCTTGTTGATATGACATCCGCAGCCGAATGTTGGAGCATAAAACTGAAAGAATTACACCGATAGCTTCCCTTATCTGTTCATCGTCACACAAAAATAACAGGCTTTTCAGAATTTTATTTTGACCCTTTTTAAGCTTGGCAAAAAACAGTCAAATGCATGATTCAGCATGAAAACAAAAGGGGCAGAGATGTAGAGTACAATAAAAGAATGTGAGAAGTCTTACTTGTGCTGAGGAATGGGACATATTATGGATCAACTCATCAAGAAGCACGATGTGCAGCTTCACTTCTGATACCGACATCTTTGGTGGAGATAGTTCTATCAAAGCAGTCGAAATAAAAGCATACCGCTTTGCAACAACAGTGGTAGTTGCAGTAGGTGGCAATGGTGCCACTATACAGTCCAAAATTTGTTGTCTAATGACAGGAATTTTGGTTCCTTGTTTCCCTTTCCCTGTGACAGCATAACGTATGCAAGCAGCCCACTCCGGTATGGATTCTACTGATTGCCCAAGAATAACATTCTGCAACTGAGCCATTATCCAGCTATCCCACTCACTAAGAAGGCCATTAACATCAGAGTGTAGTAAACCTGCTAATGTTTCAGCAGCAACACACTGTTTTGGTCTCTCCTTGGCGTTACAGAACTCCTCTAAGGGGCTTTTAAGTGCCAGGAACACAGGCACTCCACATTCCTGTGCTAAGCGCTTGAAGATGCGAGCAAAACTTGGGTAGAAAATATCACTTCCTAACAAAGATATCCAACTAGGAGTTCTTGGCCACGAAGCCGAAAATTCGAAATAGAAACAAGTGATTGACTTGTCTGCCATGCTCTGGAATGACGAACTTCCGTGATTACCTCTAGAGGAGGAATCAGTGTCGGTGATATGAATATGAGAAAGACTCTCGAAAGTCTCCTTGAAGAATCCTTCCTCTCGGAAAATTTGGCTCAATGCTAAATCAAGGGATGAGTTGGCTTTTTCTTGGGAAGACACAGAAGGTTGATCCTTGCCTTGCATCTTATGAGTTGATTCTTTAAGTAACGTGTTTAAAGCTGAAATTGCCAGTATTCTCGTCTGAGGAAGTTGACTTTTTAAGTTTTTCAAGAAGTGGCCTGGGAATAACCAACATAACCTTAGTTGAGAAGGACAAACTCAAATAACATGAAGAACAAGCCTTCCCATATATACGACCAACTAAAATATGTACCAGCAGTTTCATCAAGGATTTTGAAGGAGAAGGTTGGGTCAATCCTAGAGGACATAGCTAACAGAAGGAGCACTCTGTTAGCCATCAAGTTGTACCTGGCATAAGAGGGAAAAAAGTATAATGACTCCATACCTTCAAAATTATGAATCTGAGAGTTGAGGAGCTAGACGTTTAACAAGGTATATGAACATGATTTTCCAATGAAAAATTGATTAATGGAAGGGTTAAATTACCGCCAATGCAAGCTAGAAGAATCAAAACTCATGGAGCCGATCTGAGAAACAAGATCTCCAGAAGTATACCCCTCAACATCGCTATCTAACGAGCGAAGTATGTTTCTAGACAGTCCCGCGAAGTAAATGTTATATTTGACAAAAAGCTGCAAACATAAAAACTTCAGGCAAAACTCGAAGGAAAAAGGACTTTACGCTAGTAACAAAGACTAAATCTTCACCTGAATAATTGCTTTTTGGGATTTCATAGATTCGTGATGGGAACTACAAAAGATTGAAAATAAATATTGTTACCAACTTTACAAGCATATTTGTCCTTACCAAGAGACGTAAGTAATTGATCTTGGAAATGTAAAAAGGTTACCTTGAAAGAATCCCAAGAAGAAAAGAGGAAAATGATTTTGGATCCTGGAGCAGCAGAACATACATAAGATTTTACCGTTGAAAATAAAGCAAGAACAACTAACACTAAATGACTACCGTTGTCAAATGCTTGAGAACACTCTGTGAAGAGAGAATGGCACAAGAACCAAGGACTACATTCTCTGGTGCATCCTGATTTCGCAAGTTCTCACTAAGGGACAGAACACACTTTGAAAGCAATGACGGCCATCTCTTTAACAGTTTCAGCAAAGATTTTCCAGCAAGCCTGAATACCAACGATAAAGCAAAGCCTAGCCAATTAATGCATTGAAAGAAGGTCCCTGTACAGAAATGTACAGACGAAATTCTGGTTGAAGAGGGTGGTTAATCCTTTCCTAAACTTAACGCCTATAACCAATTACTAATTGACATGCATATTTGGACCATAGATGGGACAAAAGTACTCACACTCGAACAGTCTCATAATTGTGCAGAGAGAGGGTCAAAAGATCATCAACCAAAAGTGTCAAGGATTCTGGTGGAGCGAAGTTCCCATCTGTACGAAACAGATGATAGGACGATTGTGACGATCTCCATGTGTTGTGCATGTACGCCTTGTCAATGAGCGCCCATCTAGGCCTAGAAGACAATAATATTTGCATGAAATTAAAATCAAGATGTGTAAGTTTTCAATTAGGACAAAAGGGAGATTTACCTTCTCTTGCCCTTAGAATGAAACTCAGTAATAAAGTTCGCTGGAGGCTCCACAATAGCAGCAGATTCCAGTTTCCAAGCTTGTCTGTGATTATACCATTCATCATACTCCAAACTACCTGCAAACATTCAAAGGAAAGTATTATGAAGAGAAAAACATGTGCCTAGTCAACTGCAGAAAGGGAGCACGCCACAGGCTTTCTGCAGTACCATAGTTTCCCAGAGCATCCATTATGCGGATTATTAATATCAGCAAGATACTGTCATCTGACTTTTTCTCTAATAAGTATCTGAAACATCACAAAACATTACTGTCACAAAATAATATTTTAAGTTGTAAGCATATACTTCTTGGAGAGAAGTAAGCAGAGCAGCTACTGAATAAACATTACTTGCAGGCTGCATGAATGGTCTCAGCAGTTCTTTCTCGTATATAAGTACTGCCAACAGAGGAACCTGATGCTCCAGCTATAAAGAACGGTAGCTCTTCAACCATATCATGTCTAGGTGATGGCCTGAAATCAGGGAGGCAAGACAAAACACCTTGCAATGTAGAATCTATGCGCAATAGAGTCACTTTTAGGTGTGTTTTTTCATCTCCTGACCAAAAATAGGATAAGTGAGGCAAGCACGTGTAAAATTTTGGAGAAAACAAATACGATACCATACATTCTGCGTCAATATCACCAATGCAATATAGAAATGTCAACCTTTAGTTTTAAGACGAAACAGGCAAAGCAGATCGGTTGAAGATGCAAATATCACTGATGTAAGACTGAATCACACAAAGGAATGACTGAAATTACCTGCACCAGAGTGGATGTTTGATTGGCAAATTCTCAAAAGATCATCTGATGCTGACTGAAGATGAAGGTCTACGAGCTCATTGGCAAACTGAATTTCTTCTTTGGTGGGAACATGCCACCTGGAATGCGCCACCTGCTCATCCTTAGAAGAAGCTTTGGTGCTGATCCATTCCTCCAAAGCAGGAGCAGCAGGGTGACGAGACAAACATCTAACAAGGACAGAAACTTTTTGTTATATGAGTAAAGAGACAAAAAAAACCAAGATATTGATGACAGGCATTCTTGAGTTATTACGCACTTGTATTGATCAATAGGATAGTAAAGAATCAGACTTCCAAGGAGAGATCGAAGAAGATGATCCCCAGCTCCATTAACCTTAAGGAAACCATCAAATCATCAGACAAGACAGATAAAAGTTCACATCACTAAAAAACGGCACACACTAAGAAAAATTTGACTCCAGAGATGTCATTTCAGTAGATAATACCTTCCAAGATGAGGAATTAAATGCAGACGAGATAGCTTCGATCAAATGATCTTTGTACCGAATAAGTGAGCTGCCTCCATAAGTGATGGCTACTGACAACACTTTCAGCTGATAATCTATAGCTGCCTCAAGCGCTGGAGAAAGTGTCTGCTTGTCTTGCTGAAAAGGGTGATAAAAAAAAAAGACATAAAGGAGTTACTAAATTTGCTAAATGAAGAGAACGCATAAAATTTGAACAAAAACTAGTGACAATCAGAAATACCTTATTGGATCCAAGGGTGTCTGCACTTCCATATCCTCCAAACCCAGTGACAGGGATTTCTTTCAGAGAAGATATAACAGCGAGGATCATTGGTTCAACAATTTGAGCAACTGCTTCGTCGGGGTTTGAATGAACACAGGCACAACAAAGCATACCAACCTCGGCAATTGCACCAGGAAGGATATTTGTCCGAACAAACTTTGATATCTTTTTCAAGGCCTGTTACAGTTAGAGATTAAAGCAAACAAGCAATCAAAATTCTCTTCCACGAAAAAGTAAAAGGAGTTTCTAAAGTAGCAACGACAAACCAACCTGGTTATATAGTGAACCAGACAGCCTTCCTAGTAGGATTTCAAGCATGCAATAATAATAAGGACCATCCTCAACCAAAAACGTTCCTGATGTTGCAGATGAACTTAGGCCTTCATTTCTGCACCAACAGAAAGTCTTAAATAAATAATCGATGAGAGGTCAAATATGATGTGATAAAAATCAAATGGTATACAGCAAAGAAAAAGAGACCACAATCATGACGCATAATTGTAAACAATCTTGACTGTGATACATTACTCACATAACACTGTTGGGTTCCAAATGGTGTAACAAAGCTATCAAACGGCACAAAAATTCATCCAGCCACTCGGAGAAGGAAGCCATAGTCATGAATGATTTGTCATCAGAACTATCGTCCAAGACGGCCATCTACAACATACAAGGATAAAACCCGATGAAAAGAATAAGTCTGTTTAACAATGAATGTTTGGAAGACTTTCCAGGTTAAAGAAGCTTACATTGGAAAAAATGGAGCCAATCAGCTGCATCGTTGCCAATGTTTTAGGGGGGTCATTGGCATCCATTCCAAGCAATGCATTGGAGAGAGAAATCCCAATAAGATCAAGAAACATCCTATCATCCACATCACCACCAATCTCTTGTTTAGCAGTTGACATGGAAGACTGCAGGATTGACCGGCCAGCAAATGCTACGGACATCATGGCAGTTTTCAACTGGTGGGTGGCAGTAGTCTGACTACACAAACATTTGCTATGAAGTGAGTTAATTAGTAGACTGAACTTTCCTTTTACGGATATAGATAAGAGTATAATAAGGATGAAAAAGGTTGCAAGATAAAGGAGCGAACACAAATTACAAACCGTTTCCAAAGCCAGATGGAACCGAGATGCCACAAAAGGAAGGACCAAAGAGGGCTCCACATAAGACAGAATAGATGTCGCCGCAGCAACTGTCTCGGAAAGATGTTCGTTCTTGCTATATTGACCACGATCAATCAACTTCAACACCACGTCAACAAAAGCTATCCTTTCCGGCTTTCCTAAACAGACTATTGATAGGCTGTCTGGATTCCTGTAGAAATAGTATCTAAGCAAGAGCCTACCAAATACCAATATGAATAAATACGTCGAAGTAGTGACATTGCTATTTTCTTACTGCTGCTCACGCTGTAAACGCTTTTGGAATGCTACTACCAAGTGAAACAAAAACCGTTCCAAGAAATAAGTCCAACGGCCACCATTAGAGGGATGATAATATCTATATTTACAAATAGAGAAACAGTAAGTACAACAGTTGTAACCTTGTAGTTAGAGAAACAGATAAACAATAGGGGGTCGTTGTTTAAGCAAACAAACTGTTCTAAAAGGTTGACCAATTTCTTGAACTGCTGATGTGCCGAACCTCCAGGTTTCAGAAAGTATACCTGAAACAGATGCCACGAAATTCAACCCGTGAAAAATTTTTAGTCAGCCACAGCAGAAGAATGCAGTAAAATAGAAATCTAAAATCAACTTACAATAGACTGTGCAATTGATTTTGATGGAGTCATAGTCCTATTAGAGAACAGGAATCTCGTGTTTCTGGGAACATCAACTGAAAAAGGATATGATCCACTTCCATTTGCAACAGGAACCTAAAACTGAATTAAATTAGCATCCTGTGTATGGAGAAAAAGAGAATACACCAATCTGGAACACGCATCTCAGTCTCATTTGGTTTCTGTCATCTTTACATTCCCAGCTGCTTTGAAGCATACCAATTTTTTATTTTCCACTTCAGCAATTCCATACATTTCTTGAGAGCAAACAGTTATATATTTTGCAAAGTAAAACTGACGTCAAGATCTCTTGTCATTCAGGCTGGAACTCCAAAGACTTAACCATTAGCAAAACTAGGAAAACTTCACTCACCTCGAACATGTTCAAGAATCTACTAAAAACCATGGGCCAGTATGACTCCCAATCAATAAAGCTGCAGTTTTTTATCACGCGAGCTAGCACAGCTGCCCATTGACTGTTCCAAAATTGACAATTTGGTATTGAATCCCAAAGCTCTAGACAGTTGTTTATCCATTTTCTACAAGGTAAAAAGAAGAGAAATTAAAGAATTTAAATTCAATAAAATGTGAGAGAACAAGAGATATCACTGATGACTAATAAACGTTTTGTCCTTACTCGGAGAAGAAATCCTGATTTTCGGGGTTTGTGGGAAGGAATAATCTCACAAAGCCAGAGCCCTCAAACGAGGAATTATGCCAAGGATTTTCCAAAAGAGACCTGAACGTGGTTAGAAGAAGATTAAAAAAGGTGAGTAGAGTTATAGTATCAAATAGACTCTAATTACAGCGAGCAATTCAGCTACACATAACATCTTAAAAAGATAAAGTAGGTTTGATCCAAATTCTTCCTTTCTATAATTGGTCTATCAAAAAGCTTGAACTTAATCCCTTTGCCTAAACTAAGGAAGGCAGGACTCTTGACTTGGTCGGGACTGCGACCTTTATTGCAAAGACATCCATACAAGTATCCTAATAGTACGACTTTGGTATGACTCTTTCACAAATTTATTCATACAGAGAGATGTGCCTCCATAAGGACATGATAAAGGAAAGAAATGATGAGAAATATGACGGCCATAATGAAAAAATTTACACCCTCCTTATAAAGGGTGCATATAATGATGAGCACGATATCTCCTACAGTACTTCCCTTTTTTTCCAAATCTTTGTCCATAGCATAAATAAACAGTGTGTTTTCACATATAATGCAAGTTCGAACAGATAGGGTCATGATAGTTTCTTCACAGCCATCTAAACATCTCATGTCAACAACTCACAGGAATTCGGACCATATATCCGATGCAGCCCCTTGTGGAAAAAATCTCCTACAGGAACGAGTGAGAAAAGTAACAGTCTCGAAGTGTCGTTGTCTTAACCTCCAACCTTCAGGGCCCGGGCTCCTACAAAGAAAGGAAGTTTGCATACATTGTTGCATGAAAAATAAAAAAACAAGACATTTAGAAAGAAGCTAGCAATTGTCCTTTCATGGGTATCTACGAAAAGGGACCCACATGCATATGCCTGCCAGATGTTTAAAAAGGACTCACCTGCTGAAGTGTGCATGAATCAAGGTATCATACAAGGGCCTCCACTCCACTTTCAAAGACAGCTTCTTACGATATTTGTTCATCAGTCTGACTAAAACATTACCCCATCTAACCTATTTCACCAAAACCGTCATTCGGAAGGTAAGCATAAAAAGTGGAAAAGGCAAGGGAATATGCGGAATGGAGCAAGTAACTGGAATTCATTTCTGGTATTAGTTTTCGGACCTGTGCATACAACTTATTCTGAGATGAATGAAAAATTTGTAAACCAATTTCCACGAGTTCAGTAACATCTTCCACGGACAATTCACTTTTCGCTCTAACATAACTGCATAGGGAAAATTATATCATTAGACCATGAACAGCCAGAGACAATAGCCAAGTGCATCGTAATAAAAACCCAGTATGCCAAATTTACAAAGCGAAAAACTACAGGACGCAATTTACTACACTATCAATCCCAGCTAAATAGAGGCTACTAGATAACCAGAATCCAATAGAACCAGTCTGTGAAATGATTTTAGAGGACTAGATTGCACAATTTTAATATAAATCTTTCCCCAGCTAGAAATGATTTTAGTCCCACATTTGAAATTTCACTTCAGTTCTAGTCGTGTACATAGACTGAACCGTGAACACCCAAAACCCCTGCAATTCATTCCGATATACTGATCCGATTTCGGGACTGAGCTATCGTCTTCTAAATTAATAATTTACGTCTTCAAATTCCAATAAAGAAGCAAGCAATTGGAACGAGAAAGAGTAAAAAAAAAATTCCCGGAGGTTTTTGCAATCAAACCGCAAAATCGAGGACTCACAGTTCGATAACGGAGATCCATTTAAGAGTGGCGTAAACAGACTCTGGATCATCCGGTCGGTGCAACTCTTTGACGCATCTCACGACCCGCGCGAAGGACTCCTTCTCCTTCTTCGTCTCCTCCGCTACAGGCGGCGGCAGCCATTCATTGTACAGATGCATCTCTTCTTCTCAGTCTCCTCCGTCTTCGTCGTCTCAAATTTCTGCAGATTGATGAGGTTTTTTTTTTTTTTTTCTTCTTCTTCTTCTTCTTCTTCTCGGACGCTGAATTTAAAGCTGCGTTTGCTTTTTTAGTTTTTTCTCTTGTTTTCTTTTCAAGCAAGAAAAATCATATCGGAGGAAAAGGCCAAAGAACATACAATACATTGAAAACAACTTTCTTTTTTTTTTTCTTAGGAAAAAAACAAATATTGTATTGACTTTACCGTTGACTGGTTACCGGCAACTGGCGCCGCTGGTATACCACTCTCCAAACCGACTAACGTATTTCCTATTTTACCCTTTTATCTTGCCTATATTTCCATTTGCACCCATAACTTTTGAAACGTATATCACATTGTTCTCTATTACAAATCGTAACGGTTTAGTTTTTTCAAGATCGAACCCATTAATTTAATTTAGTCCATTACCATCCACTAGTAATTACGGCAAATAAATTTCGATTTTAATTATGACCGTGCTCGGGAGACGCATATATGGAACTTTGTTTTTGTTAACTGGTGGGGATATACATGATGACGATGACAACATTCACAATTTTACATTGCAGGTTTGGGACTTGAGGTTGACAAAAAAAAGGTTCGATGATGAAATCTAAAAGGTAAATTTACCACAGGATGTAATGTAAAGTAAACTCAGAGATAGTGCATGATATACTTTCATTCGGACAATATTCTCAGCTGGCGTGCAGACTTTTTAATGTGAATTAAGTTATTTTTGAGGAAACGATCAAACAAGTCGTTGTAGTATAGTGGTAAGTATTCCCGCCTGTCACGCGGGTGACCCGGGTTCGATCCCCGGCAACGGCGCATCGTTTTTTCGTTTCCTTTTCGTGTGGGCCCTGAAACAAACCTCAAAGCCCATCTATATGACACCCAAGCCCATAAATCCGGAAAGTCCACGTACATATCTGTATCAACAGAGTTTTTTTTTAAATGCGAAAATATATGTATAGGAAAATATAGTTTCAAGTTTTTAAAATCGATATAAGATTCTTTAGAACACTTAAAGAAAGAATAATATCATGATTAATTACCTTCACTTGTTGAAGCCACTAAACAATCTTATCGAAAGTTGAATTTTGATTCTCGAAGTTGCATCGCATTCAGATGAGATAAAAGTACCGGATTATTAGATGGGGACATAACACGACGTACTTGTAGATATGGTTATCAACTTATCACATTGTACTTGTAGATATGGTTTATTAACCGGGACAATAACTAGATTTCGATAACTTTTTTTGATTTATTAAAAAAATCGAAATTAAATTTAGCAGGAATAAAAAAAAAAAACATTGTCCTCTCATGTATGTAGATGTAGTTAATTGGGCTGTGAAGGAAGTCGGAAGATAAAGTTTCGCTGTTCCTCTCTCATTTCCCGTTTTCGTTTTGGGTTCTTCTCACACCGTCTAGAACTATATTTCCCGATTTGTTCCTCATTTCTAGATCGAAAACAAACAAGTGGACAATTCGTTTTCGCTTTGATTCCTGCCAATCTCTAGGGTTTGTACCACCTTGATCTATACTTTTCATTCCTGTTCCATGGTTATTTATTTTGAATCGTCTAAAACATTCGATGGTGTGATTGTTAGGGTTTGTGTGTTGCGCATGAACTGGGTGAATTTATTTGTTTCAGATGTGATTTTTTTGTTTCTCCTTTTTTTCCATTTTTTTCGGATTACGTTACCAGACTCTAATACTTTCGCGCTTGGAGTCGTGTGATTTTGAATTTTTTTACTGTGTCGGAACTAGATTACGATGGTTTAAACCCCTAGCGTTTTGTCCTCATATATTATTTTTTTTAACTCTTTGAAATTGAAGTTGCCCACCAAGATTTTAGGTATTTCGTTTCGTGAGCATTGATCTTTTGGTAACCCAGGAATTGCATGTTTAAACAATGTTTTGTTCGTCTTTGCTGTTTTAATATCCTAAATTCAGTACGCTTGATATGGTGGATGGAGTCTTTAATAATGTGGTTATGTGTTTATATATGCAGGTGTCTTAATTTACTTGCTAATAGAAAATGTCCAATTACCAAAGAGATGATGCTGAGTACATGGAAGACGTAGATGACGAGATGGAAGATGTGGAAGATGATATGGATGAGGAGTTTCGTGGTGATGATCTCGGTGCATCAGATTCTGACGTCGAGGAATTTGACTACTCGGCAAGTTGCTTATCTATTTTTGTTGGCTATGTTACTTTATGATCTCTGTTTCACCTTTTTTTTCTTTGCTTACATACCTTATAATGTCGTGCTCCATGGCTTCAGAATAATAAAATAGCTGATACCTCGGCAGAACAAGCTCGGAAAGGGAAAGATATCCAGGGGATTCCTTGGGATAGGCTTAGTATTTCTAGAGAGAAATACAGACAAACTAGATTAGAACAATATAAGAATTATGAAAATGTCCCTAATTCTGGGGAATCATCCGAAAAAGTAAGTCTTATATTCTCTGATCCTCCATTTTTGTTAGAGTTTAGGTTAGCACAGCTACTTAACGCATCATTGTTTTTGCATAAATTCAGGTTTGCAAGTTCACTCAGAAAGGGGGACATTTTTATGACTTCTGGCGGAATTCAAGATCTATTAAATCTACTATACTTCATTTCCAGGTTTATTTTTTATTTTTTTAGTATTGAGAGCTCGCTAATTTGGACCTGTTAGTAGTCTTATTAGTTGTAATTGGCTTGATTTATTGTGATTGACGTGGTACTATAGAATATAAAATTTATCTACTACCAAAAAAATCCCTCTGATCAAGAATCTTTATTGGTTTCATAGTTGAGGAATTTGGTGTGGGCAACATCCAAGCACGACGTATATCTTATGTCAAATTTCCTGCTAACTCATTATTTTTCTCTAACGTCTGGAAAGAACGAAGTTCTCAATGTTCGCGGTCATGTTGCACCATCCGAGGTTAGTTGTTGCCAATGTAAAGTTCTACTTAGATGTAACTATATTATCATGGTTTGATTCTGAATTGTTTTTTTCTTCTTGGTGCATTTAGAAACATCCTGGGAGTTTGCTGGAAGGATTTACGCAGACCCAAGTGAGTACACTTGCAGTAAAAGACGACTTTCTAGTTGCTGGTGGATTTCAAGGAGAACTTATTTGCAAGGTACGTCTAGATTCATTGATTTCGGATTAGTCGCCTTTTTATTCATGCATTCTCATTGAAAAGCTTCATATGTTTCTACTTTCCACATTGGTTCAGCATCTTGATAGACCGGGCGTCAGCTTTTGCTCTCGTACGACTTATGATGATAATGCTATTACCAATGCTATTGAGATCTACAACAAACCCAGGTTTTTGCTTGTCTTTTGCTTAAGGGTCCACATAAAATTGTTAGAGTTACTGCTTCTAACTTAGTTTTTGTCTTCTGTTCACAGTGGTGCCCTTCATTTTATTGCCTCAAATAATGACTGTGGAGTTCGAGATTTTGACATGGAGAGATACCAGCTTGTTAAGCATTTTCGTTTTCCTTGGCCCGTGAATGTAAAGTCCTTCATTCCTTCATGGTTTGGCTTTTGGTTCAGCATAACTCTGATCTTTTACACTTGCTGCAAATAATTTGAGTTTCAATTAGGCATTTATGACCCCATTTCTCCAATTTACCAAATCCAAATGATAAATATACATGTGCTCTGAATCATCTAACAAAAATGATGTTATTTTTTGTTTTCCATTTATTGGTGCAGCACGCATCTTTGAGTCCAAATGGTAAATTACTGGCTATTGTTGGGGACAATCCGGAGGGTCTTATAGTAGATCCGAACACAGGAAAGGTACATATTTGCGATCCTGGACACGAGTCTGTAAATTCGTCTCAAATGGTTGGTCACCACGCATGTGCTTTATAAAGTCATATCTTTGGAATTTCCTCTACAGACGCTGGAAACAATATCAGGACATTTGGATTATTCCTTTGCCTCTGCGTGGCATCCCGACGGAATCACTTTCTCAACTGGAAACCAGGACAAGACCTGCCGCGTATGGGATATCCGTAAACTATCTCACTCCGTTGCTGTCTTGAAGGGTAACCTTGGAGCAATCCGGTCAATCCGCTACACATCCGATGGGAAATACATGGCCATGGCTGAACCGGCTGACTTTGTCCATGTCTACGACGTCTCAAAGGGGTATGAAACAGAGCAGGAAATCGACTTCTTTGGGGAGATTTCTGGAATATCTTTCAGTCCTGACACAGAGGCGCTCTTCATTGGGGTATGGGACCGCACTTATGGTAGCCTCCTTGAGTATCATCGGCGCAGGAACTATTCCTACCTTGATTCGTATCTTTAAGCAAGAAGAGATGTATACACAACCCGTCCAAGGAATAAAAGAGAGCTTATACAGCAACCGGTGAACTCGACAGAAGCAAAAGCATAGATATAATGGATCTCTTAAAGGTGTAAATGATGTGTTGTGAAAATGCAAGTAGTTAGTGTTTTTTGTTTCCTTTGCCGGCTGGTGTGTTGTTTCCTTATGTCTGGTCTTCTAAAGGTTCAAGCTCGGTTCAAGTTGTGTACAGGAAAAGCTGGTTCAGTGGTGGCACAGACTGGATTAGGACTTGGTGGTGTGCTACAGCTGGACCCAGGTTCGAAGTCGGTTTGGGATCCGGGGATCATCATTGCTCTGTTTGGTAGCTTGTGAGTCGTCTCTTTTTTTTTTTCTTGTATTTGTTGTTGTAGGAACTCGAGTGTTAAGATCCATTTGAGCTGGTTCCGAGTCTAGAATGTGGAGATGCTTTCAACTAAACTATAGTAACTCTTGTTTGTTATAATTCCATTACAAGCTTAAATAACACATAAGTTTTCAAATAGCAATAATTAATGTATATTTTAACACTGTTTCATACATCTGTTATGAATTCTTAATTGTGAACTCCAAAATTTCGTTCACACAGGTCTGTATATGTCACTGTGTAACAACAGTACGCATAGAGAAAGATATTAAAAATTGCGAGTATGAGTAATGAAACGTATAAAAGCAGGGGCCGTAATGCAAAAACTTCCCATGAAAATCTTATGATCCAGAATGAACCAACGTGACGCAGAATCAAAATATATCCAAAATGATCCAAATATTTTTTTTTTAATTTAAACGGTTTATTTAACATCTTAAAACCCTAGAAAACACTAAAACAGTAAAAGGAAATAATCTCAATAATAATATAATATTTGGCATCAAAAAATATTTATGTTTAATATTATTGCTTATATTATTATGCCCTACAAACTTTTACACTAATTATTATATTTTAGTATTTTTTTAATTTAATATCATTGCTTATATTTTGATGTTTCATTTTTTTCTATAGACCCTATTCTTTTGATAATCTCATACTGAATTTTGTTTATAAATTTTTTTACCGAGAGATCAACAGATTTATTATACACTAATAGAATTTGCAAAGACATTGAAAGCAACATATATAAGTATCACAAAATAGTTAGTTACTTGTATATATATATTTGCACGTGTTCAGGTGTCTCAGGTTTTAGATTTTCAATTGTAGTTAGTGTGATGCTCTATCAAAATTTGTAGAATGGTTAGGCTATTGGCAATAATAGTCAATTTAAGTTTCTGCAACAACAGAGAATATATATTCCATAGTTGAAAATAATGAAAGAAACAAAAAAAAACTGAGACAAGTTTAAAGTATTTGCGGAAGCTGGATAGTAAAAAAATATGGTTAGTTAAATGTAACAAATATCCACAATGAGAAAACAAATGTAAAAACCCGAGCATCACACCGGGATATCATATAGTAAAACAACAAGAAAGACATTAATCCGCAGTTAGTAACCTCTTTACTAACCCTAAAACCATAAACATGGCAAGTTGTGCAACTGATCAAATCAAACACATGACAGTCATAATAATAATATTAAATAAAAAAAAAAGAACTTGAAATAAAGACAAATGTTATATAGTTAGGGAAGACAACAAATGGGAAAAAACACTACTGAGCCACTGTGGCTGCAACAGAAGCAGAAGCTCCTGATTCATGTGCAGATTTATACTCCGACATCTCAGTTCTGTATCTTTCCACATCCTTAAGTCCTTTGTCTTGATAAACCTGTAATAATATTATCAAATTGTTATCAAAACAAAACACTGGTTTTAATAAAAATGTATGATTTGATTTGATAATGACTAATTAAGTCAGTTACCTGTTTCTCAGAGTTGGAGAGATTGCCCCACATGTGTCCTATTATCTTGGTGATGGTTCTTTCTTTTCCATGGTACTCAGGTTTAAGCCTAGCGTACTGCTCAGCGAAGAAGAAGTTGTAGCCACTCCTGTGGCATTTGGGTTTCTGAGAATCAACTACAGCCAATCTTAGTCTCTTCTTATGACGGCGTTGCGATGATGGTGCCATGGCTGAAGATGTTTCCATGGTTTGTTGGGGTTGACTTGGTGAGTGGTAAAGCACTCCTTTCAGCTCTTGAGAACCCATTTTGATCGTCACCAGATATCCACTTTCGAACTTGCCGTCAATGAATCCGTGAACCAGCCGCCCAACTTGCGGTTCATCAATGCCTACAAGTTCCATAAGGTGACAATTTAATCAGACACAAAGTGGTGAATCTGTGGGGTAATATTAAACAGTTAAAATGGATAAGTAATGGAATAAGAGGAAAGAGAGTGTACTGCAACTTTAACTTCACCAAAACTGGTTAAAAGACAATACAACCTAAAAAGGAATGAAGCAGATAGAGCTTTGTCACTGAACCATATATGTAAAAAGTTAACTCAGAAATTAGAGAAGCTATTGTAACCAGTTAACTCAGAAATTTTTTAACACGTGAAGAAACTAATGAACCTGAATGTTGAATGAAAGGACCAGTAGACATGACTTATTTATAGAGAAGCTATTATAGACTCTATCCAACGGACTACTAAATACAACATTTTACAAGCTGATACATGAATAAGGATATGGACGGAAGAAAGACAAAGCGACAGATTTAGAGAAACTTTTCTAATACCTTCCTCGAGGTTTGGCGAAAGGCTCTTCTTTGCTTCATCTGAAAATCATAAGAATTATCGTTAGAATCTTATGAAGGAAAGAAAAAAAGGAAAAACAAGAACTTTAGTGTTGATATAGACCTGTTGATTGGATTGAAGAAACTGGTTTCGGGAGGTAATACATATGTTCCATTTGAAAAAGAAACTTGAGATAATACTTCCTCATCACAAATGATGCACTTGTTATTGTTGTCGGAAATCTGAATGCACCGACCACTTCTCTCCATCTCCGTTCCTTAACCACCTAAATCAAAAAAAAAAAAAAATTACAGATTTCAATACTCAAATGGAACAAATATCGCCAAACAATATAACATTTTTGTTTTGGGTTAAACGAGTAGTTCTGATTAGTGACAACATTAACTCCTACCTTTTCAATTCCACCTCGAGACGTAACCTCGACGAAAAGCCGATGCAGATCCAGAGTGTTTCCTCCCACCGTAGGAACCCTTTACAGAAACATAAAATGTTTCAATCCAACTTGAGAGGGAAACAATAGACAAAACAACACATAAAGCCCTAAAACTTGTTCATAGATCTTAATCACAATATCGAGATTAGTAAACACCAAATCCAATTTGATTTAATTTCCTTATGAACAACATAATTTCCCAAAACACGTATAAACAGGTAGCGAGGACGATAAACCCGATTAAACAGGCTATACACATGATATAACGCAAATCCTGCATATACGAAGAATCGTCATAAAGGATGTGTTTTAACTGCACCCAATCCGGATTACACTTAACCCTAATTACAATTTGCAGCATTTCACTGAGCACAAAAATCTAATGCTTCTGCTTCCATCTTACCAAACAATATATCAATACTTCAATCTTAAATCAACAACCCTAACGAATCATAGACCTAAGTACGAACAAAAATTGCATGTATCTCTATTCTCAAATGAAATCTACAATCACTGAACAACAAATAAAAGCCATTCAGTTTCATCGGCAGGAGAAACTAACAAAATCCCAGAAACGATAGTAGGTTTTTTTTTCTTTTACAATCTTAAACCCAAGAAAAACTGTCTCACAAACCCAAAAAAACAAATACGAGAAAAGGATTATAAAACTCACTTCAAAGTTTTGCTGGACAATCCGGGCAAAGCTCTGAGCTTTTCCCAGAAAAGGTCAGAGCTACGGACAAGATCATCATACTTGGCCGTAGAAGAGGAATCGCCAGAGCTTTTGCTGTCTGACGGATAACCATTAGCGGGTACCACGTGGACTTGCGAGCACGGTGAAATATCGGTCGACATCTTGCCTTTTGGCCGCTAGTCTTGGTAATGGTAAGAGTCTTTGAGAACCGTATTTAAGATTTTATTATATATAAAAGATTAATCAATTGCGGTCAAAAATAAAACAAATCACTTTCTTTAAATTGAAGAAAAAGTACTATTAAACACAAAACTCAATTATGTGGGTGGAGTAATGCTTATGTGTTAGTCTACCACAGGTCATAGTTTTGTAACCAGACAGAAATTTATTTACTTCCTTTTTTAGCTAATTACTCTGATTAGGTTAACATCAGAGATACAATGTTACCAAAAAGAATCAGAGAGCCAAAAACAAAAGCCTCTTGCTCGGTTAATGGACATATTTAATGCAACGGCCCATTAAAATAGTTTAATGATTTGAGATCCATATTTGGAGAGAGCTTTTATCTATTATTTATATTATTTGAGAAGAAATTAGGGCTAAATCAATCTTAGGTGGTTAGTTACAAGATAATACTTCATTGAATTAATTTATTTAGAGATAACATTTTTCAAAACAAATAAGAACAATAATTTACAAAAATGAATAAAAAGTTCAAAAATAAAAGACACAAAAGTGTTAACAAATAAAATATTTAAAATATAAAGAAATATTTTCATTACAAGTAGTTTTTAAAATTATTTAATCATATATGTATTCTTTAAAAGCATATTCTTAATAAATCTTATTAATATTTGAATAACAAAAAATACACTATAATTAAAAACAAATTAATAAAAAAGATAACATGCTTTTAAAAGAATAAATTTTCATATTTTAATCATTTTTTCAATGATATTTTCACATCAAAACAATCTTAAATTAAAAAAGTTGGATTCACATTGTTTTACAAATCCGACACATACACTCAAACACTGAAGTTAAGCATCTTTTCATTAAGTTCTTATAAATAATAGATTTTCATGTTATCTTTTTCAAACTACAGTTATTGCTTCAAAAACATTGATAATTTTTTTGTTCACTAACTAAAAATAATAATTTATTTTCATATTTAATATTTTATGTTGAAACCATTGAAACATAAATGACGGATCTGAAAATTTTATAAGCTCAAAAATCTTATTCATAATAAATACATAAAAATTAAAGTTTATTTACCTCTATAATTATATACTCGCACATATATTGTTAGTAAACTACCTAGTATTTGATTAACTTCATAAAATAAATTTAAATGACGAGTGGACAAATTTTTTTAAAAATATGAAACCAATGTTATAAAAGTATATATTTTAATTTTAATTTTTAATGGAAGTATTTTTTTAATTGGTAAAAAAATGTTATAAATGAATTTTATGTGTACACAATAGAAAACGTGTACGATAGTAATTTTAATATTTTAAATATTTACTAATTCGATGTTTTTTAAATCCTGGTATTCGTTTTGAAATAAAATACAATGATCGAAGATATAACTTTATTTGTCATACATATTATTTAATATATATAATCAAATAAACTCATTAAATACTTTCACTTACTATTTCGTAAAACAATTTATGCCCAAGCAAAGTCAAAACTAGTTATTACAACAATAATTCAATATATGAAAATCTGAAGAAAACAAAAATGTTTGGTAACACAACATGAACAACAAAATGTACGGACTGATTTCAGGTTGGTATGACTAATAGTGAAGCAGGAGAGAATTGGAGGACCAATAACCGAAGTATGGAGACGAGCAAGATCAACTGTGTCAGGAAATAGAAACTGGACTTGCATGTTTTTCCTAAGATGTTTCCACGGTTCGGTTCAGGATCTTCAGTTAGAGAATTAACCTTCTTCGGTTGTCTTTTGAGTACTTGAAGTGATGAATTCAGAGATCTTGTGAGCATCAAATGCTCGATTTCAGCTTCGATCTTTCTCTGGAAAATGCCTTCGAGTTCAGATTCAATCTTTGAGTTTTCGAGTTCTTGGATCCTGGCTTCCTTTGCATCGAGATCAGCTCTCGCTTCCTCGAGTTTGTGTTGGAGATGTTTTACCTTCTGCTTCAAGACCAGTAACTGTGATCCTGAAGATGTTGAGTTCTCTTCTCTACAATTTTCATTTCTTGGCTTGTCCAATGAATTGACTTCATCGATGTTCGAATGTATTGGTATAGATTCCTTACCCAGCTCCTGGAAACTTTTAACCTCTGCACATGTTTCACTCGCATAGTTAGTTTAGAAATATCATGTAACATGTGTCCTTTAGGACTTGCATATTGAGAACTATGGTTAGTGTGCAAACCTTTCCAAAGAGCTTCCTGCAGAGCTGCAAGATTTCTGATAGAATCTGCAATTTGATCCTTGTCTGCCCAATAATTGCTGTTTTTTTTACTCTCACCTCCATCTTCATCTTTTACACCGTTTTCACTTCTTCTATATGTTTGGACTTCTTCCCTAACTTGACCTTCTTTGCTATATTCCCCAATATGATTCATCATCAATGTCTCATCTTTCTCTCCGTGGTTCGCAACAGAAACTGCGACACTCGAAAACACAAAATCACTACTTCTCAAGTCCGAATCTATGCTGGAACAAGGCTTTTTCTCCTTGTCGGTTTTCTCCCGCTCTTCACTTCCATTCTTAATGGTATCCCTCCAGATTGTCCCTTGGCTACCTGAAAAAATCTTCCCTCCTAATTTCTTTGCAGCTATGGAATTACCGCTATGCTCTTCACTCTTGTCAAAAGCTTGGCCTACAGTAAACATAAAACCTGGATCGGGACTAAACCCGTTGGCTA
The DNA here is from genome assembly GCA_039880935.1 of Streptanthus diversifolius. Classification (NCBI taxonomy): domain Eukaryota; kingdom Viridiplantae; phylum Streptophyta; class Magnoliopsida; order Brassicales; family Brassicaceae; genus Streptanthus; species Streptanthus diversifolius. The sequence continues at coordinate 17,069,219 of JAXGFM010000013.1, read as the reverse complement.
CAGCTGGAAGATGATGATGATGCACCACCATATTCACAGATCCAACAGAGCCTTCACTACTCTGTCTTGCTTCAACGGAAGACAAGTCTACATGTTTAGAAGGAGGGTTCACCAAACCAGTCAATCCACGCTTCAGCAATTTACTACCATCATCAGCAGGAGCAGCCTCGTCTTTCACAGGACCATCTCTCTTGATCCTTCTCCATTTCTTCAACCCGAAACCTTTTCTCGTCGAATGCACTGATCCACCCGGAGATTCAACCCTTAAGCTATCAACGCTGTTCGATCGTTGAGGTGATCCAATACCATCCTCAAGATCATCAGGTAATACTAATAATCCATTTACACTCACTTTGTCCATCGTTTCTGCATTTTCAGATGATCTCAGATTCATAACTTCAGGATAATCAGCAGGAGCTGAATTACCATTGTTTTCCACAGATTCAGGGACTGAGTGATTCATTCCTAACATCCATATATCAACATACAATACTTCATTATGATCCTCAACACATATTCAGGAAATAATTGACACAGAAACAAAACCAAGTTATAAAATTATAGTCCCCTTCAAGAAACCAGAGACAAATCTGAATACTTCCAGATTGATTAAGCCCCTAAAGTACTAGATTCAGCTCACTCCTTCAAAAACAGAACAGATGCATAGTGATATCCAACACGAACTACGATGAACAAAACTCAATTCCCAATTCAACAACCATCTATCAATTCTCCAGAAATTCGCTGAAAATAAAAAACAAAGAGAAGCGAATAGAATCCTATTGGATAAAGCGAAGAGCGTACTGTTAGAGATCAAGTGATCAAGCGTACCACTAAAACAGTAGACCACTCATTCAATGAAGGCTTCCCTTAGATTTACAGAAGTTAAAGAATTTTGAGCATCAATGGTCATGAGACGGAGAAATACGCCGACATTATTGAGGCTGAGTAAATTATTACCGGAAGCTGCATCAAACGATCCTTTTCTGCGTACTATTCGGAATAATTAAAGGGAACGAAATGATTTATTAGTGACGAAGAGAAGAAAAGAAAAGAAAAACATTACAAAGGAGAATAATAGTAGTGAATATGGTGTGAAACACACGTGGGGTCCACATGACATAAACCCACTGCGCACAACTGGCCGTCCGATCTGGAATTACAAAATTGTATAGTAAATAATTATAGTATATGAGCCCACTATATTGGGCTTTTAAGGGCTATTATAACCTCTTCAGGTCCGTTGAGTAATCTGCTTTCGTTAAAAATTAGGAAGAAATATAAAATTCCAGAAAATTAACTCTATAAAATTAGTTTAATTTATAAAATGAACTAAAATTTAATTATGTAATGAAATTACATTACATTAAAATATTAATATTTTATTTGTTGAAGATTTTTTTAATTTTAAACTTAAAACCATTAGAATTTAACAATAGTGATATTTTCAACGTCTCGTCTCATCTAGTAACAAAACAAAAAAACAAAAAAAAAATTGCTGAAACGGTTTTAGAATAGTAAAATCTATGAAGTATATCATAACTAGTTTAAAAATTGATTTCACAAGTCACTAAAGAAATAAACCGGCTCACAACAACAAAGAAGGATGCCAAAGAGAATATTGAGAATAATTTATCGGTGAATATAATCTTTGGAGGTGATAAAAGTGGAGCGTCCAATAGAGGAAAGGGCCATACATAATTCACCGCCAAAAAAATTACGTGCGCATGTATAATAAAAAATATGACTACTTACCTATATTGTTTTTACAAAATCGAGGGCATACAAAATGAGTAGAAAAAAATAAAATAGATACATATGAATGATCAAATATTTTATCAAACTGGGGTTTTCTAGAATTTTGGTTTGGTTTATCTTTTCCTTTTTAGCTTTATTTTTTAAAAAACTTTCAACCACTCTTTAAAAATCAATATGAAGATTCTTTAAAACAAATAAAACTAAACTAATAGTTTTAAAACACGAGATGATAGTAAAAGAATAAAAAAAACAAATCTAACCGCTACAAAGCGCCGTAATTATAAAATGATTTCCACAATTATTATGAAGGGCCTTTTGAACAAATTACTTCCTAAAAAGCAATGAAATGAAAAATTTTAAAGTTATTTATAAAAATCCAAGATGAAAATATTTGTCCAAAGACCCCGAAAAACCTTGAGCTGCATGCCCTGATCCGAGGAAACAAATTTATTGTGTGGAAATATATGACTTAAACATCAGCACCACAATATATGTAGCACAATGTTGTGGCCGTCGTGTTAATTGTATCACTAAAGGCACCATTTTCTAATCATAATAACAAAAGAAACCCTAAAGTTTTCGTTACTTCGCTGCTTCCCTAAAAATGTATCAAAAAGAAAACACAAGGCTTGCCACCCACATTTGGATCAACACAACACCATGGATAAATAATCAACGTCAAAACAGAAAATTTAATATGATATTTGGAGATAAAGATCAAAAAGAGATCGTTGCGTGAGAGTGCCTTGCTACGTCAATATGAGTCGACGACTGACTTCGCAATCAAGAATGTCACTTTCCTTAATTTGCTGATCTATTAATAATAGTCGTAGACTCATAGTAGTGACTCCTAATGTTCAATTTGTTTATATCGTTTGGATGATGCGTGTGTTTATTTATATAATCTCATTTTCCTATAAATTCAACCGTTGATGTATAGCGAGGAGCATGATTTCAACCTAAATCTACCTAAAAATCAACTATGCTCAGAAGTTGATTCGTCGACGATATGACATACTTACTACTTTGACATCATGCAAGTCCAGCAAAAAAAAAATCATGGAATTAGCGTATAGAAATTTTAAACTAGAGATATGTTTTTTTTTTTTAACATGTAACAATATACATATACAGTCGAATTGTATAGCAAAAAGCTTTCTTTAATTTTCCGGTTCGACAACACGAACTCGTTAACATGTTGTAATAGATATCACATGTTTAAGGAATATAGTAATTAATATTCTAATTTAATCAAAAAAGATATGACCGTTTCTTATTGGTTTGGTCCGATTTGCTTTCCTTCGTCGCTTGGTTCACGAAATCACAAGAGACGATAGAGATTTTCAGGTTCATAGCGTAGATTGTTGAATCAATGGGCTAACATTTCACGCGCCTACTTTGCGCGTGATATAAACGGCATTTGGAAAGGGCAAATGATAAAGAAATATTCGATTTTTAGTCTGAACAGCGAAGAGTGAGACCATGTAACTATGTAATCAACTATCGTAAATGGATTATTTTGTGTTTATAATATTTCTGTGCATATCACGAAATTGATGGTTTTTGCTTTATATTTATATTTTGTTTAAAAAATCATAATAATAACTTTAACCGTAATATGTACTGGTCCCTAAACCGAAGTATCCATTGGTTATAACTTTATTTATAAACAGACAAATTTTCGTGCGTCTGTATACTTATATACAATTATTAAAGTATATTTCTTTGACAAAGAAAGTTTTTTTTTTTTTTTAAAAAGTAAAACGTCTACTATAACTAAATTTATTAATTTAGTCGAAAATGAACAAGATGTGACCAAAATAAACAGGAAGAGAAATGGAACAAAGATTTAATAAATGTACGTGAAAAGTGGATAGTTGGACTAGAAATCAGGCAGATTTGGATGCGATGATTCCGCTAATTGAGGGGGGGGGGGGAAAAAAACTTAATGTGATGTTCATCATTAATGCATGAAAGTGACATGTAAGATTATGAAATCAAGTGAACATCATCATATATATCAAAAGATTTTAAATTCATATATAATTGCCACTTTTAAAATTTATATAAAATCTTTGGAGGTAACACAACTCACAAGATTTGCTGCGCTCGTACGGCCGGATAAACTGACAAAAATGCAACCCTATGTCTCTGCCCCCGAGCCCCACTCCTTCTTTATACTTTTAATTATCAACCCAATTATTAAATAATCTATCTTCTTAGGCCATCACGATAGAAATGCAAGACGTGAAAGGAGGACTTTGGAGATCATTTTTGTCTCTTCCTTTTAATTTATTCTTAATATTACGTGTTTATTTTTCGACCTAATGGTCGTTAGTTATAAAATAATCTATTGAGTACCGCTTTAAATCAATTAATTAGCAATATAGCGTGCGGGTTTCGCAACCTCCATATATTCATTTCGATTTCTCTTATTTTATCTCATCACTACGTTTAGCTAGACTAATAATTAACCTATATGTGTGTTTAGGTCGAAGTTAGATAGAAACATAAATATAGACTAAGATAAATATGACTTGATTTATCTAAATTTAAGTTCACTAAATAAATTAATCCACGTGCAAGGCAAGCACGATGCATTATATAAACAAACCAGCGACATCGCATTTTACTCTTGTTTGATTAATGGCATTATCTTTCAAATTAAATAAAGCTTTTACACGTACGAATGGTACATTTATTAAACTCCGAATTTGTTGAGGTTTTAAAAATTGAACATTGATTATTTTAACTTAATCTTGTACCTACCAAAAAGAAATCGCAGTCACGTCTGTTGCATTCATAATTGTTTGACATTTTAGGAAACAATCATAGATATTTGGGTCGTCAATCTGATCCGAAAAGTTACGAGGGGCATAGACAAGAACCACATTTGTTTTTATTTCACGAAGCTCGTGCTTTGTGTAGAACCTTATAAAACCGGATTTTGGAAATATCAATTTGCAATACAATTTATTTCTTGAAATTGAAATAAACTATTATATACACATATATATATATACATATTTTAATATCTACACATATATATACAAACATTAATATTGACATTTATGTAGAAATAACTTATTTTAACAAATAATAATTTCATTTACATAATTCAACAATATTAAATTATATATTTAAGTATAACATTTTTTTTTTTTGACCATGAATAATAAATTCAATATTGACCATGCAATTACTCATATTATCAATTCTAGGATTGACCATCATAATTATTAGTAAGAGCATAAAAACTAACATATTTAATTTTATTCTTTGACAAATAATTGTAGATTCATAATTCACATATATATTAATCTCATGAACATAATTCTTAGATTCAATATTAAAAATGCATAATTTCATGACCATTATTTTAATATTGACAACTTAAATAAAGAATAACATAAACATGGATTAAAATAACAATATGTGTGGAAATAAAATTTGAACAATAAACAGATTTTATAAAATCATGAAAACCATTTGGAGGCGGGATGATCCCTTTCCTTAACTCAATAAAATGCCCGCAATGAGACGGTTTATATGCATTCTTTGAATCCCAGGATACAACCAAACATATAAGACTAACATGCTTCATTCATGTTAGAATCTACAAGCTAATATTCTACCATATACTCAAGAACAATAATCTACTTTTGAAAGATAAAAGTAGAAGAGGGAGAAAGTTAGAACCTGTTTAACTTGTGAATTACTTAGCTACCTACACCAAGAACCAACAAGATATTTCAAGAGAGCTTCAACACTTAGAAACTTCTCAAAAAATATCTAAATTATGTCTAATGGTGTTTTCTTTTGCAAAATAAAGAATGGAATGGATTTTTCCTTCTAGGTAGCTTGGTATTTATAGAAGAGGAATGAGACTTGGTGGTCAAGAGTCATAATGATCAAATTTAATTTGATTTTTAATTACAAAATATTTGTAAGTTATGAAAATCTTTGAATTTAATTTGATCCATAATGGTCAAATTTAATTTGATTTTAACTTCAAATATTTGTAAGTTATGAAAATTTTTTTTGAATTTAAATTTGATCTCCTTTATACCATTTATTTCTTAGTGACTTTGTTCCATAATATATATTATTGGAAAAAGTTCCTTCTAAGCAAATTCTTATTCACAATTTAACTATATATTATAAGTCCAAAAATTGCTTATTAATATATTGTTCCAACAATCCCCCACATGAATAGAATTGACTCTAAAACACTGAGGATGTTTTGAAAAACCTTTTTAGGATAGATTTAAGCTGAAAAAGACTTTCTTGAGTATATGCGAAAAATAACTGTATATGAAAAGGTTGCATTTTTCAGCGTTGAACCAATCACTGTTATAATCTATCGAGTTTACAAGCCCAGTTGGTGAACACGATGTCTTGAACCATCCGGATTTCTAGTGTAAACTGAAACAATAGATATAACACAGTTATATTTTCTAGTAGAACTTTCGCTCTCTCGTTGTGTTCATTTTGGCCTTGAACATGCCTGGTATTTCTTGAGTGAATTTGGAGAATACAGCCTACCCTTATTCTCCTAGAAACGGCCCCATTTCACACTCAACAGGTGATTCTCGTATTCTATTTCGAAGTATTCTGCTTTACTTCCTTGAAATAAATATGATGAAATCATTAAAAGCTTACGCTTACCCTCAATTTTGCAGACAACACTGTTTATCATTATTAGAAACTGGGTAGAAACATAAGTTTCACAGTGTTTTCTTAGACTTAATTTGACTTAGTTGTCCCTTTGAACCTAGAAAGTATAGGTGGGGTTACCGCCAAATTTCATCGTTAAATCATTGGCTTTAAACCCATTCCTATTGATGATTTCAATACTTGATCTCGGGTCAGACCTTTCGTAAAAGGATCTGCTAAGTTATCAGCTGATTTGATGTAATCTAGCAAAATTACACCACTTGATATCAATTGTTTAATGGTCTTATGTCGTCTACGTATATGACGCGACTTGCCATTATACAAGCTATTGTTAGCACGAGCTATAGCCGATTGGTTATCGCAGTGTATCCGAATCGATGACACTGGTTTTTCCCACATCGGAATATCTTCCAGAAAATTTCGAAGATGCTCTGCTTCTTCTGCGGCTTTGTCCAAAGCAATGAACTCAGATTCCATTGTTGACCTAGCCAGCACTGTTTGTTTTGAAGATTTCCAGGATACTGCAGCACCCCCAAGTGTAAACACATAACCACTTGTGGACTTCGAGTTTTTGGAATCTGATATCCAATTAGCATCGGTATATCCTTCCAACACGGCAGGTTCCGAACCGTAATGCAGTCCATAATTTTTGGTAAAGCGTAAGTAATTTAATACTCTCGTTATCGCTTTCCAATGGATGTGCCCTGGATTGCTCGTGTACCTACTTAGTACATTTACCGAGTGAGCTAAATCTGGTCTAGTACAATTGGTCAAGTACATTAGACTTCCGATTACTCTAGCATACTCATTCTGTGATACTGATGCACCTGAATTTTTCGTCAGGTGAAGTGTGGTATCCACAGGTGTTGTGGAGGTTCCAGTTGAATAGTTCTTGAATCTATCAAGTATCTTCTCAGCGTAATGCTGCTGGGATAATATATATCCTCCAGGATGTCTAGTGATCTTAATTCCGAGAATTACATCAGCTAGTCCCATATCTTTCATTTCAAACTGTCCATGTAACATGGTTTTAGTCTGATTTATAATGTCGTTGTCACTTCCAATGATAAGCATATCATCTACGTATAAGCATAACATAACGTATGCATATTTCGTAGTTTTGAAGTACAAACATTTATCGCATTCATTTATGCGAAACCCATTTGACATCATAACTTTGTCAAATTTCTCATGCCACTGCTTGGGAGCTTGTTTAAGTCCGTACAGTGATTTGACAAGTCTACAAACTTTGTCTTCTTGTCCAGGAATAACAAACCCTTCAGGTTGTTTCATGTATATTTCTTCTTCAAGATCTCCATTAAGAAAGGCAGTTTTTACATCCATCTGGTGTATTTCCAGATTTCGTAATGCTGCGATGCATATGATAGTTCTTATAGAAGTTATTCTCGTCACAGGAGAATACGTGTCAAAGAAGTCTAAACCTTCTTTCTGACGAAATCCTTGGACCACAAGTCTGGCTTTATACTTGTCAATAGTCCCATCGGTTTTTAGTTTGGTCTTAAAGATCCATTTACAACCGAGAGCTTTGAACCCTTCTGGTAAATCCGTTATGTAAAACGTATGGTTTTGCATAATTGAATCGAATTCACTGTTGACTGCTTCCTTCCAATAAGGAGCATCAGGTGTAGACATTGCTTCCGTAAAGGTATTTGGTTCATTTTCTGTGAGTAAAATCATCAAAAAATCATCACCAAAATTTTTCTCCTTTCGAGCTCTTTTGCTACGTCTGAGTTCAATTTTAGCGTTTTCTCCATTGTCTAGACCAATGGCAGAATTGCTTGTTTCACCTACATCTCTTTCTTCCCTAGTCCGTTTAGGATGTATTTTATCCTTACATGGAAAAATATCTTCAAAGAAAGATGCGTTTCTCGATTCTATAATTGTATTTACATGGATATCTGGAATATCTGATTTGTGAACCAGAAATCGATAAGCACTGCTATGGTGCGCATATCCGATAAAAATACAATCAACTGTTTTCGGTCCAATTGTGACCTTTTTCGGAACAGGTACTGCCACTTTTGCTAGGCACCCCCACACTTTCATGTATTTGTATGAAGGGACTATACCTTTCCACAGTTCATATGGCGTTTTTCCCGTCACTTTGTGTGGGATTTTATTTAGAATGTAATTTGAAGTCATTAAAGCTTCCCCCCACATGTTCTGGGTTACGCCAGATTCTTGCATCATTGCATTCATCATTTCTTTTAAAGTTCGGTTTTTGCGTTCTGCAATTCCATTTGATTCTGGTGAATAAGGAGCAGTTGTTTGATGAATGATGCCATTTTCTCTACAAAATGCATCGAACTGCCCTTCATATTCTCCACCTCTATCACTCCGAACTATTTTTATAGTTTTGTCCAGTTGATTTTCAACTTCCAGCTTATATTCCTTGAATTTATCCAAAGCTTCACTTTTGCTTTGTAACAAGTAAATATAGCAATATTTTGTACTATCATCAATGAAAGTCACAAAATACTTTTTACCTCCTCTAGTGGGTAAATATTTTAAATCGCACAAATCAGTGTGGATTAAACCCAGAGGTTCAGTGGTTCTCTCAACTTTTGGAGATGGTCGTTTTGTGAGTTTTGCTTGTACGCATACTTCACATTTATCTTTACTTAATTTGCATTTCGGAATTAGGTTTAAATCCATTAACCGAGTTAATGATTTATAGTTCACATGTCCTAATCTTTCATGCCAAATAGTAGAAGACTCAACCAAATAAACAACTGGATTATTCTTATTAATTTCAGAGTTTGTTACAACTTTGGGAGTGACTGTCATTACATTCATTTTGATCAGTCCATTCTTAACAAACCCCTTGCCCAGATACACCCCATTTTTCTTAAGTACCAACTTATCAGCGTGAAAGTTGATGCTAAATCCAGCCTTACTCAGGAGAGTACCAGAAATGAGGTTCTTCCTTATGTTGGGCACATGTCTCACATTTGTGAGGGTGATCTCATGTCCTGAAGTCAACTTCAGTATCACCTTTCCATGTCCAGCGACCTTGGATGAATGTATGTCGCCCATCATGATTTCCTCATCTGTGTGGCACTGTTGATAGGTGTTGAACATTGCCTTATCTTTGCAGATGTGGGCCGTTGCACCGGTATCATACCACCAGTCCAGTGGGTTTCCCTCCACTGAATTGACTTCATCAGTCACAACACAGCAGAGATCTGCTTCAGTGAGGTTGGCATTATGTGGTCGCTTCTGTATGGTCTTGGTGCGACACATGTCTGCCTTATGACCCATCTTGCCACACTTGTGACACTTTCCACTGAACTTCTTTGCACCAGAAGTATGCTTCTTGAAGCTCGTGGAGCTAGTGGCTCTGGGGTTCTTGAATGTGTAGTTCTTTTCTCCCATTTTTCCCTTGCCTTTTGCCTTAAGCTGTTCAGCAAGGTAAGCCTGATACCCTCTCTCTTCATTCTTGGAGAGGCGAATCGTTGCTTCATTGTGAAGTCTTGAGATCAGTGATTCAAGCGACATTTGCTTTCGCTTGTGTTTCAAGTAATTCTTGAAATCCACCCAGCTTGGCGGTAACTTCTCAATAGTACAGTCAACGATGAAAGCTTCAGGAAGGATCATTCCTTCAGCTGCAATTTCATTGTTGATCAGCTGCAATTGCTCAACTTGATCCATTATAGACCTTGAGTCCACCATTTTGAAGTCGAGAAGTTTTGCCACAGCATATCTCTGAAAACCAGCATTTTCAGACTTGTACTTCCTTTCCAAAGCTATCCAAAGATGCTTGGAAGTGGAGTACTCTTTGTCATTGTTGTAGACAGAGTACAAGTTGTCCACCAGTCGGCTTAGGATCCAACCTCTACATAGGAAGTCTGAGTGCTTCCAAGCCTCCAATGTGGCTAACGTGCGCACATCTGTCTCTCCTTCTTCGGGAGTTTCAGGCTTGTCCTCCTTGAGGAACTTTGTCAGGTTCAGAGATGTCAAGTAGAAGTACATCTTCTGTTGCCAGTTCTTGAAGCCAGCCCCGTCAAACTTCTCGGGAAGTAGCCCATTTGTGTTGACAGGCACAAGGGTGGTTTGAGCTGTCACCATTGGTGCAATTTCAGCATTGTTACTTGTGTTTGCCATCTGTTTAACACTGTTTAACTTGAGTTAAAATCTCATTTTTAACATGTTTTTAGATGCATTTTTAGCACATGTAGACACAATGCAATATCAGAAAAAACAAGTTTTTCATGCATTTACTCTCCCGATCGATCTTAAAGGAAATTGATCGGAGTTTGTATGATGCGATCGATCGACCTCACGTGGATCAATCGATCTTAAATATTGTGTTGTCTTGCGACCCGGTTAACAGCATCGATCTTGCGAGATCAATCAATCGGCTTGCGATCAATCGGTCGCTTGACCCGCGGTACCGGTTTCGGTTACAATTTAGATGATTTCTCTCGAACGACCGCCAAGGTTCGATCGATCTGAGACCCGGATCAATCGATCCGGTCACGAAATCTTGAAACCGGATTATTTGTTTTTTTTTTTTTTTTTTTTTTTTTTTTTTTTTTTTTTTCAACATTCAAAATAGTTACACTTATTTTGCAAATTCGATTTTTCACACAACAAATCCGTTTAAAAAACGAATTTTATTGAGTTAAGATTGTAGAACCTTATAAAACCGGATTTTGGAAATATCAATTTGCAATACAATTTATTTCTTGAAATTGAAATAAACTATTATATACACATATATATATATACATATTTTAATATCTACACATATATATACAAACATTAATATTGACATTTATGTAGAAATAACTTATTTTAACAAATAATAATTTCATTTACATAATTCAACAATATTAAATTATATATTTAAGTATAACATTTTTTTTTTTTGACCATGAATAATAAATTCAATATTGACCATGCAATTACTCATATTATCAATTCTAGGATTGACCATCATAATTATTAGTAAGAGCATAAAAACTAACATATTTAATTTTATTCTTTGACAAATAATTGTAGATTCATAATTCACATATATATTAATCTCATGAACATAATTCTTAGATTCAATATTAAAAATGCATAATTTCATGACCATTATTTTAATATTGACAACTTAAATAAAGAATAACATAAACATGGATTAAAATAACAATATGTGTGGAAATAAAATTTGAACAATAAACAGATTTTATAAAATCATGAAAACCATTTGGAGGCGGGATGATCCCTTTCCTTAACTCAATAAAATGCCCGCAATGAGACGGTTTATATGCATTCTTTGAATCCCAGGATACAACCAAACATATAAGACTAACATGCTTCATTCATGTTAGAATCTACAAGCTAATATTCTACCATATACTCAAGAACAATAATCTACTTTTGAAAGATAAAAGTAGAAGAGGGAGAAAGTTAGAACCTGTTTAACTTGTGAATTACTTAGCTACCTACACCAAGAACCAACAAGATATTTCAAGAGAGCTTCAACACTTAGAAACTTCTCAAAAAATATCTAAATTATGTCTAATGGTGTTTTCTTTTGCAAAATAAAGAATGGAATGGATTTTTCCTTCTAGGTAGCTTGGTATTTATAGAAGAGGAATGAGACTTGGTGGTCAAGAGTCATAATGATCAAATTTAATTTGATTTTTAATTACAAAATATTTGTAAGTTATGAAAATCTTTGAATTTAATTTGATCCATAATGGTCAAATTTAATTTGATTTTAACTTCAAATATTTGTAAGTTATGAAAATTTTTTTTGAATTTAAATTTGATCTCCTTTATACCATTTATTTCTTAGTGACTTTGTTCCATAATATATATTATTGGAAAAAGTTCCTTCTAAGCAAATTCTTATTCACAATTTAACTATATATTATAAGTCCAAAAATTGCTTATTAATATATTGTTCCAACACTTTGTGCGTGTAGGGTTAGAAAGTTACATACACGACGTAGAAAAATACGAGAACGGTGGTGGATTTTCTCCTTTTTTTTATTTTTTTAATACATTACGTGCATATTTAAATGGAAAAAGAGAGACGTCCGTGCGGAGTAATTCATCTATGATGATCTAACCAGTAAAAGGATAAGGTTTTATTTGTTACGTCAAAGTTTTTCAAGTTTCAATTCAAACATGAAATGAGTCGAATCTATGAGGTTGAGTTGAAAGACCCTAATATTAATATTAATATGTTATCAATACAAAAATATTTGTATATTTTGTGTGACTCAGTTGAGAAACCTTTAACATATCATTAATATCTTAGTAGTTCTGAGAAAATCCAGAGTTTTTTTTTTTTCCTTTTCAAAATACTACAAATTATTTACATTATCTTAATAAAATTTTAGAAATCTTTCCTAAATTATGTCGTAGTAAACTTTTCGTCTTTTACAATTTAATTTAAAACAGTTAGTGGATTTTTTTTTTTTATCAAACAAAGTTTCTTTGTTTTGTTTTTGTGATATTTTGGAAATTTATTTTTATACATTATAAGTTTAGTAGGTTTCGCGTTCTTTCCGATAATATCCCAATAACCAGTATAATGTTCAATTGGTTGGATATTAAGAAAAAAACGTAAAATTAGAGTTGTATCTATATGCATACGCCATTTTTGTGGACTTTGATCTCTAATTTATTCCATTGGATACGTGTTTATGTTTAGTTTTGTACTTTCACAAATCTGAGGTTAACTCTCATTCGTCACTGCAATTAATATGGCGCATCAAAGATTTTAAAGAGATTAATCCAACTTTTAATATATATATTTTTTATTAATGGTGTAAATTGAATGAAACATACATCGAACCAATTCTAATTTCCATGTTGCACAAATTGTACTGAGTTTGTAGATATTATTGACATTATCAAAAGAACAATTAAAAGCAATAAATCTAGTCCCCACAAAACAGAACCTTTGTTAGATTTATTCTCTAATCTGTAAAAATTGTTTCTCCAAAATCAAACATGAAATATCTGACGTTGGGTTTTATGATCTATTGTAAGATATGAGATCAAATTAAAGTATAGGAAATTATTAGGTGGGATTAGTAATTAAAAAATAGTATTTAATAAAATGATTATGCACATCATCGTTTCACGTAGGATTAGTCTCTTAGTTTTGTCTTCTTTAGCTTTTCTCCCCATTTTTCTCTCTTTTGCCAACTTTCTTCTCTTTCGCTTTTGCAAATTTCCAGCAAAGAGAAGAAAAAAAAAGCGACAAAATTTAGTTCTCTTCTTCTTCTTCTACATCTTCTTCTTCTTCTTTAATTCTTCTTTAACCAAAGTATTTCTCAGCTTCTCATTTTGTCAAACACATGAAAAAACACTCTCCCTTATTTATTTTCCCCTGAAAATTCTTGTTTTTTTTTTCCGGGAAAATTCGTTTTTCTGTGCAGTGGTCGTTCTAAACACGCTGCCTTTTGTAGGTAAAAGCTGTGGAATCTTAAAGCAAGCAGCTTTTTATTTTTGGGGTTGAATTCAACTTCTTCTTTTTTTTTTTCCGGGTCCGACCATCTCTGCAACATCGTACTTGGGCAGACAACTCTGTCAAAGACCATATCTGTTGTCTTCTTCACTAGTAGAACTCTCTCCGTCTCTCTGTACTTCTCCTCTCTCTTTTTCCGTATCTGTCAGTGTCAGCCTTAGATTCCGCCATTTTTTGTTCCTTCGCAACCGCACATATATACCTTGTATGTGTCTTCTTCTTCCTCGAAGAGACTATATTTTCCCAAATAACCATTGCTTCTCTCTAATGTTATTCAGAGAATTTATCTTAAATTCTCTTTGAGTTTCAGTGTTGCGAGCTCTTCTCCGGTGGAGTTTTTGGAAGAATCGTTCGTTATGGAGGATACGGTTTTCCTCTCCATGTCCGCTATTGAATCCGAAGTAGACGAAACGAAGATCCGTGGGCTTAAAATTCGATGATTCTTCTAGGAGTTTGATCGAACACCTGGTGGGCCAATAATAATAATATGAAGCAACAATGGCTGTTCGTGATCCTCTGTTTGCTCGTCTTGTTTCTAATGGTGGAAGCTCGTGCCAGACGTCTACTCAGCGACGACCAGAGCGAAACTTCTCTGTTAACGGCGTTTAAGCAAATCTCCGTCAAGTCGGATCCTACCAACTTTTTGGGTAACTGGAAATACGGGTCGGGTCGTGACCCATGTTCTTGGCGAGGCGTCTCCTGCTCTAACGATGGTAGAGTCATTGGTCTGGATCTACGAAACGGCGGACTTACCGGAACCTTGAATCTCAAAAATCTCACGGCGTTATCAAATCTCCGAAGTCTCTATTTGCAAGGAAACTCCTTCTCATCAGGAGATTCCTACGGTTCTTCTTCCGGATGTTCTCTCGAGGTTCTGGACTTATCTTCAAACTCGATATCGGACTCTTCAATGATGGATTACGTCTTCTCTAGCTGTTTGAATTTGGTGTCTGTCAATTTTTCGAGTAATAAGCTCACCGGGAAATTGAATTCTTCTACGTCAACGAGCAACAAGAGAATCACCGCCGTCGATCTCTCGTTTAATCTCTTTTCCGGGGAGATTCCGGGGACTTTCATCTCGGCTTTTCCAGCGTCTCTGAAACACCTCGATCTATCCCACAACAATTTCTCCGGCGACTTCTCCCGTCTAAGTTTCGGGCTCTGCAGTAACCTCACCGTATTCAGTCTGGCAAAGAACAACATCTCCGGTGATAAACTCCCAATTAGTCTGTCAAACTGTAAGCTCCTCGAGACGCTAAACCTCTCTCGGAACAGTCTCGCTGGAAAAATTCCCGGTGAAGGATACTGGGAAAATTTCCAGAACCTGAAACAGCTCTCACTCGCACACAACCTTTTCTCTGGCGAGATTCCACCGGAGCTTTCTCTGCTCTGCCGAACATTAGCAATCCTCGATCTATCCGGCAACAGTCTCACCGGTCAGCTCCCGCAATCATTCACCTCCTGTGGCTCATTACAAAACCTGAACCTTGGAAACAACAAGCTCTCCGGCGATTTTCTAAGCACCGTCGTGAGTAAACTCCCTAGAATCACGTATCTTTATTTGCCCTACAATAACATTTCAGGCACTGTTCCGATTTCGCTCACCAACTGTACTAATCTGCGCGTTCTTGATCTGAGCTCAAACGAGTTCACCGGAAAAGTACCATCTGGCTTCTGCTCTCTTCTTAGCTTCCCGGTTCTGGAAAAGTTGCTAATTGCCAACAATTACCTCTCAGGGAGTGTTCCTGTAGAGCTAGGTAAATGCAAGAGCTTGAAGACAATAGACCTCAGTTTCAATGCTCTCGGTGGTCCGATTCCAGAGGAGATATGGACATTGCCGAACCTCTCCGACTTAGTTATGTGGGCGAACAATCTCACTGGTGGGATCCCGGATGGCATTTGTGTTGATGGAGGGAACTTGGAAACTATGATCCTGAACAACAATCTCTTAACCGGTTCTATCCCAGAATCAATCTCTAAATGCACCAATATGCTTTGGATCTCCCTTTCTAGTAACCTGCTTACTGGGAAAATCCCGGTAGGAATCGGAAACCTTGAGAAATTGGCGATTCTGCAACTCGGGAACAATTCTTTGACCGGGAATGTCCCGCCTGAGCTCGGAAACTGCAAGAGCCTTATCTGGCTTGATCTGAACAGCAACAATCTAACCGGAAACCTCCCAGCTGAACTTGCAAGCCAGGCCGGACTGGTGATGCCTGGAAGCGTCTCTGGTAAACAGTTTGCGTTTGTTAGGAACGAAGGTGGGACGGATTGCAGAGGTGCAGGCGGTTTGGTTGAGTTTGAAGGCATTCGTGCCGAGCGGTTAGAGCATTTTCCGATCGTTCATTCTTGTCCCGAGACTCGGATATACTCAGGCTTGACGATGTACACTTTCTCCGGTAACGGGAGCATGATCTACTTTGACCTCTCATATAATGCGGTTTCTGGTTCTATTCCTCTGAGTTATGGTGACATGGGATACCTTCAGGTCTTGAATTTGGGACATAACCTGTTATCCGGAACCATACCGGATAGCTTCGGGGGGTTGAAAGCAATCGGAGTTCTTGATCTATCTCACAACCATCTCCAAGGATTCTTACCCGGATCACTTGGAGGCCTCTCTTTCCTCAGCGACCTAGACGTCTCTAACAACAATCTAACCGGACCGATACCATTTGGAGGCCAACTTACGACGTTCCCAATCAAAAGATATGCAAACAACTCAGGCCTCTGCGGGGTTCCTCTCCCACCTTGCAGCTCTGGTTCTCGTCCCACAGGCTCCAATGCTCACCCTAAGAAGCGGAACATTGCGACTGGGATGATCACGGGGATTGTATTTTCTTCCATGTGTATTTTGATGCTTACTGTGGCGCTTTACCGAATAAGGAAGGTTCAGAAGAAGGAAAAGAAGAGAGAGAAGTACATTGAGAGCCTTCCGACCTCTGGTAGCAGCAGCTGGAAGCTGTCTAGCGTTCCTGAACCGTTAAGCATTAACGTTGCAACGTTTGAGAAGCCGCTGCGAAAACTCACTTTTGCACACCTTTTAGAAGCCACGAATGGGTTTAGTGCTGATAGTATGATCGGATCAGGCGGGTTTGGAGATGTTTACAAGGCTCAACTCGCGGACGGGTCTGTTGTAGCAATCAAGAAGCTGATTCAAGTCACAGGACAAGGCGACAGAGAGTTCATGGCTGAGATGGAGACAATTGGAAAAATTAAACACAGAAATCTTGTTCCTCTTTTGGGCTATTGCAAGATCGGTGAAGAGAGACTTCTTGTCTACGAGTACATGAAACACGGAAGCTTAGAGACCGTCCTACACGAGAAGACCAAGAAAGGTAGAATCTTTCTCGATTGGACCGCGAGGAAGAAGATTGCAAGGGGAGCTGCGCGTGGGCTAGCTTTCCTGCACCATAGTTGCATTCCTCACATTATCCACAGAGACATGAAGTCAAGCAATGTTCTTCTAGACCAAGATTTCATAGCTTGTGTCTCTGATTTCGGTATGGCAAGGCTGGTGAGCGCTCTGGATACGCATTTGAGCGTGAGCACGCTCGCCGGTACTCCCGGTTATGTTCCACCAGAGTATTACCAGAGTTTCCGGTGCACCACCAAAGGAGATGTGTATAGCTACGGCGTTATACTTCTCGAGCTTCTCTCAGGCAAGAAACCGATAGATCCAGTGGAGTTTGGTGAAGACAACAATCTCGTGGGATGGGCTAAACAGCTCTACAGGGAGAACAGAGGAGCTGAGATTCTTGATGCAGACCTGATAACAGGGAAATCGGACGATGTTGAGTTGTTTCATTACTTGAAAATTGCGACTTTGTGTCTGGACGATCGACCTTTCAAAAGGCCAACTATGATTCAAGTAATGACAATGTTCAAAGAGCTTGTTCAGGTCGATACAGAGAACGATAGCCTCGATGAGTTTTCTCTGAAGGAAACGCCTTTGGTCGAAGAATCACGAGATAAAGAGCCTTAAAAAAGAGAGATTGTAGATTCCAAGGAGATCAAGAAAGTTTAACATATTTTCTTCTCATTTTTGTTGTCGTTGACTCGGTGTATATAAAAGTACAACAACTCCAGTTGGAAGATGTGGAAGAAAAAAAAAACACAGACGACAACATTGAAGGGTTAGCACTTCTTGTGGAGGTTTTTTTTTTTTGCATGTTTGTACTATCATACTCGGTTCTAGGCTATAGAGAACTACTTCATTGTAAAAAATTTGTACCTTTGGTCCATTCTTTTAAAAAGTTTAAACCTTATCATATGTTTACATTTTGAGCCATGTTTATTCACTATCAGAGTACAATTCTATGGGACAAATAAGATCTCTCTTCTTATTTCATCGAAGATTATGGATACATACTCGTTACAAAAAAGTGAAGAACAAAAAAAAAGAGAGAAGATTAATGCGTTTTTTAAAAGAAGAACAACAAAAATTACTTAAGGGATAGACATACATACATTTCAATCTCATGTATATACGAATAAACCATATACTTTTAAAAATCAATTTCGAAAAACTAAAATAATTAAAAAGACCCAAAAAAAACAGAAAATAAATCAGTTGGGCATATGTCGTGCAAATGCCTCTCATCAATCAAACCAGCAGAAGAATCTAAACTCTTTTGTTGCATTTAAAAGTATTGTTTTGTAAAAGTTAACTTAGGCTCCAGCGTAAGGGTTAGGTTTAGGTGTGCTTTTGACGAGACCACATTGGAGACTTGCCTCAGGCATGTTGTATTCATCTCTAAGTGATTTCTCTGGCGACAAGACACTCGCGTAAAGCTGCTGTCCTAAGTAACGTCTCTCGGTGTTCTCAGATCGAATGTTCCACATTCCGCAGTTATCAAATGTGAGCAAGATTGCTGCCCAACACTTTGGGTAAACTTGGATTGTGTGTCTGCTCACTGCGTCCAGGAGGTTGTAGTTCTTTCTCTTCTCTGGCGTCCAAGTCCCTGGCTCGATACTTTGGAACAGAGTAAAATTGAAAATTAGTTTAAAATGAAGAGTTACTTGCAGTGCAAGAATCTTGTTAAAACAGAGTGTTAGTTTGTTTCACTTACGCGACGGCGAAGAAAGAGTAACCGTCTAAGTGCCAAGACTGAACACTCTTCTCGTGATTCTCGAACACCACCTCGATGAAGGTGCGGTGAGTGATGTTAAGAACGTTTGGCTCGATCTTGATGCTCTTGATCTGTTCCGGGGTCGGGTTATCGGTGATGACATCGTACTTGAAGACCTTGTCGGCAATACCAAAGTACTCGGCGAGTTTCAACGGAGTCTCCGGGTCTGTGTGAGAGACTCCGTTCAATGCGTACCTGAGCTTGCCATCGACCTTGCCCTGAGTGTTCACGAGCTTGATTGTGCGTGTGATGTTGATTTTTCCGTAGTGGTAAGATCCCTGAGGGTTAGGCCTGGCTGCACTAGCGGTCAAGTTCCACCTGAAGGATCGGAATTGGTTCAAAGACCAAGCCCATCCGACTGGACCAGCGGGGAGCTGCGAAGAGGCTGGTCCTTTGCCTCCCTCGTAGCGGAGAAGTCCGGTTGTTGTAATAACTGACTTCAAGAACCTAGAGGATGCAACCATGTAGTAATCTTTCGGTTCTTGATTTGCGGTAACGATAGTGCCGTAGCACTGACCAACGTGAACGTCGAGAGAGTCGTAATCGTTTTGTAGAACGTGCGATCCTTCCATTTCAACGAGCTTCATCTTGTGATTCTGAATCCTAAAGTTGAGAGATGTCTTCAGACCCACGTTACAGATCCTAACCCTGTAAGTCTTTCCAGGTTTCAAGGTGAAGAGAGGTGCGTCAGAGCCATCGCCTTTCCCGGCCTTTCCGTTGATGAGAATACCGTTTGGACGACCAAGAGTACGACCACCGTCAAGTAATTTCTTCAACTGGGTGTGGCTCTTAGTGTACCAGTCACCGATGAGGACGGTGTAATCATCTTCCGGATCAGCGTAAGGGACGGGGATGAGGAGACGGCTGTTGACACGGAGTCCACCGAATCCACCAGCGGAACGGTGCATCCCGATGGTCGGGTAGTAGAAATAGCTTCCGATCTGATCCTTAGGCTGGAAATGGTAAGTGTAGTTGGTGCCCGGCATGATCGGACACATAGTACCTGGAGTCCCATCTTGCCAACAGTTCTTCCTGTGCTGGATCCCATTCCTAAAACGTGCAAGAAAAAACACATTAATTCTGTGAATGATGAGGCTTCCGGGTATAGAGTTTTCCGCATAAAAACATGTATATTTAGAGCAAGAAACCCGATTATTAGAAAATATTGTATACATGTGAACTCGATATTCTTTGGTGATATTAATGGTTCATACCAGGTGAGGAGGAAGGGTTCGTCGAGGTTATTGAAGACATTGACGATGATATTGTTATTGGAGGTAGAGTTGATGTTGGGACCAGGGAACTGGCCGTTGATTAGAATGACTTGTTGTGGAACGCCGAGAGGAGAGGCGGTTCCATAGGTCACGTTCCATACGTGGTGGAAGTAAGGGTCTTCGGCTCGGACCACCACCGTTGCAGCTGCGGCCAGGTAGAGGCACGCGGCCAAGAGTTTAACCCCTCGCATAACAATAAACAATTTTTGGTTCCGACAACAGTTTTGTATTTTTATATGTTTTCGTGGGGTATTAATTTATTTGGGGTTTGAATTTCGAGTTGTGGAAATGTTTGAAGGCATTTTTATAGGGTTTTTTAAGACGAATGTTTTTTCCTGCTTTTTCTCGTCTTCTTTGAGATCTCCTCTCATTTCGCTATTCCTTTCGTCCATATTTAGGAAAATTGAAGTTTAACCTCTCCCTATTTTTGGTGTTTTTATTTTTTTTTCTTTTTCTTTTTCTATTTTTTTTGGCTTTGGTTCCATGTCTTTGCGAATTTTGCTATTTAAAAAAAAAAAATTATGAGAGAAAATATATGTCATATGATAAAGTTATAGACCTATACAAGTCATTCAAATTAACGGCCAATTCCCTGGTCCCAACTTCAATTCAACCTCCAACAACAATACCATGTTTTTAATTTCAATTATCTAGAAATATCTTATATATATTACATATAGCTGAATGTGTCTAAATAAAAATTGGCGCATGCTAAAATGATAATTTTATAGAATTATTATAATTTTATTTGTCATTATAGGTTTTATTGTCTCTTTTTAGAAAGAACTTTCTATTAAAAGGCAACATAAATATTACAAAATTATAATTTTCAAGGTCATACAGTTTTTTTTTAGGGTCATACAGTTTGGAAAGGTAGTTTGAGAGAAATATAAATAAATATACACTTAAACTTTCAATTGAAGATAATTTAAACTGAAGAGAAAATGACAGGAGCTAGAGAAACAGATCAGTAGTGATCTCTAGTTAGGTTTTTTCTTTTTCTTTTTTTTTTATGTCAAACTGTCATCATAGGTTATATTGACCATTTTACTCTCACAAAAGGTAACGACTGATCGAAGCCAGAAAGTGAATGGACAGCTTCGAATTGAATGGAGACCACTGGACGGTAGACTCCCGTCAAATTCTTAGGATTGCGACAAGTTTATTCAAATATATCCGATATTAATCACAGCGTGCAATGTGTCAAAAAATGTAGTACTTAAAACCACCATTTAAATTAAAATAACAGAAAAAGAGATAAATAAATAAATATGTACCTAAATGAAAGTAACAAAATAATCTTGAAAATATTTGCATGAGAAAAGAAATAAAATATACATTTGATTTATAAAAGATGGAGCAGCTGGAGCATGTTTTAGTTAGAGTATTGTAAACCAATGCGAACAACATATTAAATGCTTGTGTTAGATATCATCAATAAAGATTCAACAAATCATGTATAGTTTAGTTTAGATGATTTTGTAATGCTACGTGTATTTAAGCTTAAGCGAATCTTAGTAAATGTGATCAGATGACTAAATAAGGATCTATTCTATATAAGCCATTCTCACGCTTTGGTGTGTCCCAATACTTGAAAAACGAGGTTCTCATGCTTTAAAAATTCATAAACTCTATAACTCACATGCAAACTCTCTCTAATTTGCACATGACATTAAACGATAAGATCGAATACTAATTAGAAAGACAAAAAGCACAAAGCATGTACGTAAGTATGGACTCTATAAACAACTATATTCATCCTTTAACATTAAACCATATAACTATTTTCATCTGTACACATTTAACTTATTTGTCGACCATCTGACACAAACGACAAAGAAAATAGATGATGGCATTCGTAAACATCCGATTCTTCTACTCAGTATATTAGCCTAATTAAGACATGTCTTATCTTTTAAAAATTATACTTCTCTTCTTTTTTTTGGGGGTAAAATGTTCTCTTCGTACTAAGAAGGATCTCTTGATTCATACCAATCTGCTTTCTTTTCCTTTGACTCAACTCTCACAGCTTTCCATTATTTTTTCGCTCAATAAAGATATCATTCTCCACTTTATTTATTTTCATCAAAAAAATTTTATGTATAATCTGGATACATATATCCTACAAAAAATATCATATTTACAGAAGATCTTATTAACCAAAAAAAAAAACAAAAGTTGATATATATCAAGAATGAAAATGCGGATTCTTAATGTTAAAATTAGAAAGTGTAGTAACTTATGTAGTTTTTTAAGGAGACCACAACATTTTCTTCCCGTGTGTATACCGTAGCTGAAGCATGTTAGGACAAACAAAATCACTTGATGACACTTTATGAGTAGTCGTCTGAGAACAGTTTTCCATTATTAGAATATGATCCGAGTTGTGTGTTCGTTCAAAACGTTGAAACCCTGAGAACCAGAGAGAGATTCAAAAATAGAACTTACACATATAGGAAAAAAAAGAAGAAGAGAGAATTAGAGATGAAGCGTGAGATTAGGCGACGATTCCGTGCAAACCAAGGTATCTTCACCTGCATAAATAGTTAATCACGACATTACCAAAAGACTCGTCAATAGCAAGAGAACATAGTTTCTTCTTGCTTTTGAGAAAAAAATATTTATATATTTTTATATAGGAAAGGGTTGATTTATCAATAAAAAAGTATTAAAAATAATAGAAAAGAGATAATGCAGGGTGGTAGGCTTTTGACGGTGTTTGTGTGCCTCGTCTCGACGGTGGCGCTGGTGAACGCCGGCGATCCTTACTTCTATTACACGTGGAATGTGACGTACGGAACCGCTGCGCCTCTCGGAATTCCTCAACAGGTGATTCTCATCAACGGACAGTTCCCTGGTCCTAACCTAAACTCGACCTCCAACAACAATATCGTCATCAATGTCTTCAACAACCTCGACGAGCCTTTCCTCTTGACCTGGTTCGTAAGCATTTCCTCTCGTTTCTTCTTAAATTATTAACTAAGGCATTCGTTTGTTCAGTTTATATGTCTCGGTTGCTTCAAACGCTGAAGGCGTTTTTACATGAGAATATTGTTTCTAGAATTTAAATCATTTTCGTAAGCTACAAAATATTTTTCATATTTTAATAAAGTTTTTAATAAAGTTCCCATTTCGTTTGATGTTTTCATTTACAATCAACAATTTTTTTATTTATTTCAGCTCTTTAAGCTATTAGGTTTGTTTGGAAAAAAAAGGTAGGTCTTGGTTTTGTTATGTTATTTTTGTTTTCTGGTTTGTTAGTTTGAAAAAATTCATAACCAAATTGAAGACAAATCTATTTGGATCGTTCCATTTAAGTAGTTTGAGAAAAGTCTGGTTTAGTTTCCGTTCAGATCTTCGTTATTTTTTTTGTTTGGAAAAAATGATATATTAATTTCACATAATTACATCTATATATAATATGTATACAAAATAAAATGTAATTTTTAGTTTATCCTATTAAATCGGTTAAATTCTTTTACTATATTTTTTAAACACACTTTGGTTTAGTTTTGGATTGAGATTTACTTTGCATTAGGTTTGGTTATATGACCACAAGTAATTATGCTAGTCTTCATTGTAACTTTGGATATTGAGTCCTGACTATGGGTTCGGTGACGTGGCAGGAGTGGTCTCCAGCACAGGAAGAACTCCTGGCAAGATGGTGTGACGGGGACCTCATGCCCCATCCCAGCGGGTACCAACTTCACTTACCATTTCCAGCCAAAGGACCAGATCGGTAGCTACTTCTACTACCCATCCACCGCTCTTCACCGTTACTCCGGTGGTTTCGGTGGCCTCCGTGTCAACAGCCGTCTCCTCATCCCGGTCCCTTACGCTGACCCCGAAGACGACTACACCGTCCTCATCAACGACTGGTACACCAAGAGCCACACCGCTCTCAAGAACTTCCTTGACAGCGGTCGGACTCTTGGATCCCCCGACGGTGTTCTCATCAACGGGAAATCCGGTAAAGTCGGAGGAATAAACGAGCCTCTCTTCACCATGAAGCCAGGAAAGACTTACAAGTACAGGATCTGCAATGTTGGATTCAAATCCACACTTAACTTCAGGATCCAAGGACACAAGATGAAGCTTGTTGAGATGGAAGGATCTCACGTTCTCCAGAACGACTACGACTCACTCGACGTCCACGTCGGACAGTGCTTTGCTGTTCTTGTGACCGCTGACCAAGCGGTCAAGAACTACTACATGGTTGCATCCACTAGGTTCCTCAAGAAGGAAGTGAGCACTGTTGGTGTGATGAGCTACGAAGGAAGCAATGTTCAGCCTTCAGATGAGCTTCCCAAGGCTCCAGTCGGCTGGGCTTGGTCTCTTAACCAGTTCAGATCATTCAGATGGAACTTAACCGCCAGCGCCGCTAGACCTAACCCGCAAGGATCTTACCATTACGGAAAGATCAACATCACCCGTACCATCAAGCTCGCCAACACCAAGAACATGGTGAACGGAAAGGTCAGGTTTGGTCTGAACGGTGTATCACACGTTGACCCCGAGACTCCCTTGAAGCTTGCTGAGTACTTCGAGATGTCCGAGAAGGTCTTCAAATACAATGTCATCAAGGACGAACCAGCAGCCAAGATCACAGCACTAACCGTCGAGCCCAATGTCCTAAACATCACTTTCCGTACCTTTGTCGAAATCGTCTTCGAGAACCACGAGAAAAGTATGCAATCCTTCCATTTGGATGGATACTCCTTCTTCGCAGTCGCGTAAGCCCCATTAATAACCTTCACTTCTATAGGTCCCGCGTTACTTCAGATCTGAGATTCCTAACAAATTTTCTTTAACGTTTTATTCAACAGTTCTGAGCCAGGAAGATGGACACCAGAGAAGAGAATGAACTACAACTTACTCGATGCGGTTAGCAGACACACCGTGCAAGTGTACCCCAAGTCGTGGTCAGCCATCCTCTTGACATTCGACAACGCAGGTATGTGGAACATCAGATCAGAGAACTGGGAGCGAAGATACTTGGGACAGCAATTGTACGTCAGTGTTCTCTCCCCTGAAAAATCACTAAGAGACGAATACAACATCCCACTCAACACCAACCTCTGTGGCATCGTCAAGGGCTTGCCATTACCTACACCCTACACTATTTAATTAAACTCACTTCCACCAAGTTTTTTATTTATTTATTTGATATGTAAAATTCTACTTTCCACAAGTGAGTGTATTACGTGACTAATTAACCCTTTCCTAATTTCATTTAACATACTACTACTATTACTACAGATCCTATTGTTGTTTCACTAATACAAAACAATATATATATATATTATCCTCATTCAAACACAAGAGACTGTTGTTCACTTGCATAATCTCAAGAGTTTTAAGCAGAAAGATAATTTGTTAAGGTTGTTATTGCCTCACATAGTAACTCTCTTATCGTGATGGTTAGAGCAAAACCGGTTGACGCTTGAGGTCAAAGTCAAACAAAACGGGGAAGAAAAAGGTTCACGCGCGCGTGTTGTTACGATGCGAATCGAAAAGTTATTTCGCAAAAAAAAAAAAAAAAAAGTCAAGTTTTTTGCATATCTATTCTACCCCTCAGTCTAAAACAAATCAACAATGCAAGATATCTATCCAACCACTCTCGAAATCATCAATGTCCAATAACAAATATCCAAAAGAAATTGATAACATAATACATATTCTTTACATTTAATTCTGTAATACATTTATTAATTCTATTTGACAATGTTCGCTTTGTGTGAGTAAAACTTGTTAATTCCTACCTTGGGCACAATTATACTCGTTGTTCCGGGAGTAATTTAAAACAAAAATTTTACTGAACAATATTATACATATTTGTCTTTATATAATAGCCTGAGAAGCACGTGTTGAATATATAGATACATAGATATCTGTGTAAAGCGTAAAAATCATCGTTCATATATTTCACAAGAATGCAAAAACGTAGTCGCTAACGAGACATAAATAATAGAATTGAGCTTTCCTTCTTCGGTTATCGTCAAAATATTTGGTTCTTCCACGTACAACAAAATCAAGTTTAGACCCATATGAGGTTTGTCTCAATATCTATAATATATTATAAAAAAAATATATATATATACTAGAAGGAAACAT
This sequence comes from Streptanthus diversifolius, assembly GCA_039880935.1. Lineage (NCBI taxonomy): Eukaryota > Viridiplantae > Streptophyta > Magnoliopsida > Brassicales > Brassicaceae > Streptanthus > Streptanthus diversifolius. The sequence continues at coordinate 17,042,766 of JAXGFM010000013.1, read as the reverse complement.
ATATATGGATCCAATCATCCAACAATATATTTTTGAGAATAATTAACCATATATATTATAAGGAGAGAAACAAACTCTGGACCGCACTAACCTCGTTATTCGGCTTAGTTGGTTCCTCAGCTTGAGTTCTTGTGATCTTAACACCACACTCACCTAAGCGCGACACAAAGAAACGTGTAGCCAAGGACAACTTGCCGATCATGTTTTTTCTTCTTAATACGAAATAAGTATGTATCATAATTTCTTCCTAACATCTCAAGACCAATGAATTTGAAACAAAAAAAAAATGTCTTAGAAAAGTATTAGAAAGATATTTTAAATCGGCAAGTCATCCTTGGCTGCACACTACTTTGGTCACATACGCCTTTCTCTATATACACACATGTATCATGTATGTATGTAAACCACATATGAATATGTGATGCCATATATTTTTGATATTTTCTTCTCAAATGTAACAATAGAGATGGAATACATATGTTTTGTTTCTGATAGAAGACTCACTCGCTCTCGATTTATATAGAAGATGAATAAGAGAGATGAGAGGGAATAAAATAACTAAATTGAAAAGAGAAAAGATTTGAGATGCATTCTTTTCATTTATGCCCCCAATAAGGTAGATATGCAAAAACCCTAAAAACTAAAGCGAAATCAAATAAAACCAGTTGTAATAAAATATAATTGAAGAATTAAAGAGATTCGGAAAAAGAATATTTTTTAAAGAGATAAGGTTCCTTCATGCTTCTCTATCCTCATAATACTAATTTTCTTAAGCTGCAAAAGCTTTACAGCTTTAGCAGATGCCATTAAGAGATATGGGTCCACTTACACATACACACATAGTCATATGAATATATATACATACACATACACATACACATTCACATACATTACATCGTATAGCCATCTTTTTGTTCTATTGAACTGTTGAATCTCCTTTCGTTGACAAAAATTAAGTGCAGTCCCTTGCCATCTTGAAATTTGTAAACCCCTTGGCAAAAAAATATCTAAATTTATAAATCATCATGATATCTCTAAAAAAAGTATATATATATATTACATAAATATAGTGTTAAGAGTTCAAGGTTTTGGTAAATAGATTCTCTTTGAACAAATACAAGAATACGTGGTTTGAGGAAGAAGACCCACTTGCACAAAATCGACCTGGTTTTGGTAAGTTGATAGGAACCATAAGTTTCTAATTTTAGTACTTTCTAAGAAAATAACTCACGGGAGAAATGTATATATATATATAGAGAGAGAGAGAGAAGGAATCTTAACATTTACGTGTACCCTTAATTATCCCGACAGGTACTCGAAAGGGCACGAATACATAAACATGCATATTTATAAAATCGGTAAAACAGAGACCGTAAGATATGTATATCTTTTTTTTTTCCTTTTGACAAAAGAAATATATGTATGTGTATTTTACATATACACACACAAATCAGAACGTGGAATCTCAAAGTTATGGAAAAGATAAAAAAAAGGACCTTCTCGAGTAGGTTACTTGCGTGGTCGTACATTTTTACATTTTTCATTGTTATGAAAATAATACTTAATTCTTATGATATGATATCAAAATAATTAATTATTTCTTACTTGAATAGAAATAAAAACAACACAGAAGAACAGAAATGACAACGCCCTATGTGATTTACGTATGAAAAACTAAAAAAAAAAAAGATGAACGAAATTTGTTATTTCACATTTTTCATTATTGATAAATTCTATTAATTATGTTGTTATTTCAGGTCGTAAATATTATTTCTGGTACCTACACAAGAAAATGGGTACAATGTGATGTCAGTTGGTGGAGTGGCAGAGCGATGGGATTTTCACTGCTCTTAGGCTCAAACCCCTATGACTCATGTGCTTCCCTCTATTTTATTTTCATGCTCAAATTATTTTTAATCAAAGACATTTATTGGAAAACCAAATGAGTGGCGTTTTTTGCAAATTTTTTTGGCTTCAAGCTTGAAATTATGTGACTTGTAGTATATAGTTTGAAACAAGAAGCGGGATACGAATAGTAATAAAATGTAAAAATAAGCCATAATATATAATATAAATGGATAACTATACTGTCAAAAAGATTAGTAGAACACACATTTTCGTTTTTATTCCCTACTATTGCTCTTCTTTATGGAGAGAGATGGGTCAACCAGAGAATCTGAAATATTGATCTTATGACTTTGTCAATAGGTCCATGCAGGGACCATAAGGACCCAAGCATATGATGAAATTGCAAAATATTGAATCATAGAGTCCAAAAGAATAAACCGTACCAAAATGTTCACGTGAAGCAAATTATGTTACAAAAAATAGTAATTAACGCATTATAGATGTTCCATACTACATTAGTGATTCTATAATCCACTTAATACGTGTTCCAATTTAATTTTACTTAAAATAACAAAATATACTCTTATTATTTTATTAGTTTTTTTCAGGAAAGCGTAGCAATAACTCTTGAATCATTTCTTCTCGTTTACTTTCTCTTAACCCAAAAAACTTTACAAATGCTAGTAAACATGTCCTATCACTCTGACTCTACCGACATCGTTGTCCTGAGTTATTCCACGATATCAATCTCCAAATCCCCAAACTGATATGGGTACGATACGCCCAAGAGACCTCTGCATAAATTCATACATATATATAGGGATAAATCAAAAAACTTTACAAATGCTAGTAAACAGTGTTTCTGGTTTTCACTCGTTCTCCATTATTAATTTATAACGTTTAGGAAAGACTCACATACAAGATGAAAAAATGTTACAAGGGGATTTTTTAATCGCATATGCAATTTTGTTTTTAAAAGTAAAGTAACAACGACATTGAAGTACCCTTTTCACCATACGCACTATGCAGAAGAAAAGACCCGTCACAAGCAAAAGCAAAGCAAAAGGTGGGGATGACTCTTAAGGGGTCAACAGCTCAAGAATCTTGAGGAGTCTCGAATCTAGTCGGTGTATCGATACCCGCCATACAACAAAGTCCACTGATCAAGATGAGAAGGAAAACGATTCCCTGCAAAAAGAAGAAAAGGAAAATCACAACGAGGAAGAGACATAACCAAAGGCTTTTAAATAATCAAAACGGATGGAATCATTATAGCTTTATCCTAATCAAAGTATGCCAGATGAGTTGCAGTCAGTTTTATTATGTTCATAAAATTTTGGTTTAGAACAATGAAAACAGAAGCCAGAAGCGTAACAAAGAGTAACTTCTCACCACTAGTATGCCCTCCAAAAGTGATGACTTAAATTTGCAGAGTTCATCACAGGTTGTAGCAACACCAACAGTGCTGTTTCCTGTAGCACTTTCAGCTAGAAACCTTTGGAGAGTTTTGTAAGATTTGTACCAATAAGGATCAGAAACATAAAGAGCTGTATATTTACTGCCAGATTGTTCTACAGTACTAACAAGTTCGGAGATGCTTTCACCTGCATAATAGGTCATAGAATTGCTTAACTTCTTTGTTCTCAAATTATAAAGTTTTTTGAAATAATGATCTTTCCACTTACGCTCTGAATGCGACTGGCCAGATTGACTATTTGAAACAGAACCCTCGGAACAGAGCACAACCAAGTCAGTTTCTCCTACTTTCCTGGTTTCTTTTCTAGCAAGCAAATGATCCTGTCAATTATTTTACGAGGGAGGATATTAGGAGTGAATGACGGGGTTGATACCGTTGGAATTAGGGAAAACGAAAACATAAAGAGCAATGAACATTACTTTGAAAGATTGCAGGTGTGATAGTTTCTGAATTGTTCCATCCTCAACAAAGCAAGAATCTGAGAACACAATATTGCTGAATCCTACATTGTGAGGGCAAGCTTCTCTAAGCCCTGAAAGCAACAAATTCTCCATCCTTTCCTCCTCTGGCGCAGCAATGTATGGGAATGCCAATGAGAAGTTGGAAGCTGTAAAGAGATTCTGTTTGCAAAAAAAAATTTGGATGTTCAAGTATTGTGGAGGTTAAAATGAAACAACTTTGTCAAAGATCTGTTATGGACGCAATATGTTTCGAAGAAAGGAAAACTTGCACTTACATTCAATGTATTAACAAGGTCAGGGTGCGAATTCCTTTTCGAAGAAACATCAGAAGACAGTAACTGCAAGAGGACGAGAATGTGAATATTAGAATAATCAGCATAGCAAAGAAGATGCAGAACAGAGAAGCTTCATTTTATGCAAAATTAAAGACATAAGTTTCTTCACAAAAATGAAACATCCAAATGGTTGTTCATGCTAATGTAAAACGAAGCTCTCACTCATATAGACTGGAAATGATAGCTCTATCATAGATAAAAAGTATTCTTACCTCTCTGCCGATGAACACAAGTGCAACATCAACAGGCTGCTCAACTTTCTTCTCCGAGCACTAGACAAAAGGAGACGGAAAAAAAATTCAAAATAAGAAAATCAAGTGACATTCACTGACTTGGAGAATTGAAATCTTAGGAACATAAGAAGAAAACCACACCAGAATGTTTGACCATCCTCCTTGAGTGAAAACAGAATCTACTAGATCCTTTGCAGACATGACCTGATAATTCACAGCCTCATTCATTTCACCATTATCAGCCCTGATTTTGAGAGTCAAATCAACCAATCAAATCAGTAATCTTAGCCACAACTCGAGCAGTTCAAACACACATCAGATATTAATAGTTCACAAGTCTCAGGCTTTATAAATTGAGACAATAAAATCGAAATATCTCCAAACACATTCCAAAAGCAGAGACATTTGTGAAAAGTCATCGCGATGGTTTATAAAATGAGAATGACAGGTATAGAGAGAGAGAGAGGCATAACTGGATATGCGGAGACCAGAGGAAAGCAGGAACGGTGTTAGGAGAAGCCAATCCGAATTCAATCACAGAGAGAGCCACCAAAAACGCCAGCACACCAATTTGCATCTTCATCATCTTCATCGTTGAACAATCCTACCGGAGAAAAAGAAGAATCAATCGTGTTTCGCGATCGAAAAATTCTCACGCCTAAAGAAACAATCAGCAAATTCAAATATAAGTATAAACCTGCGGAATCGAGATCGCTCCCAGAAATCGATGGATCAATAGATTTCAAATCCAACGAAAGGACAGACTCATATCTCCGATCCTCAAATCTGGGCGACTAAGGAGAGGTCGACATGTAGGGTATGAACGTCGTCGTTCCAGAACGAACAAAATCAAAACCCGGTTTTGGTTTATTAAGAATAACCGGTCAGGCGATTTGGGTCAGAGTGGGCTTTTATAGATTTCTTCACGGCCTTCAAAGATACGGATCCTCATTCCTTTTAACCGTCACTGAACAAGAAAGCGAAACCTCCTTAACAATTTTAATTTCTCCAGCGAAGAATATATTCCTTTCCTCTTCTGCAACGCGATTCCACCAACGAAACTCATTCTTCTCCCTCACGAAAATTCTCAACCGTCATTGATTCGCCGTCCTCGTTCCTTTCCTCTCGCTTCTTTTGTTTCGTTCGACTGAATTGGAATTCAACACCAGAATCTTCGAGCTATTTTTGCACCATTCTTCTTGATATCTCATGGTTCATCTTCTCTAAAGAGATATGGTATTGTACTATCCTTGAATCAGTCTTACTTGTGATCATGAACAAATATCTGGTTTAAGAGCTTTCTTGGCATGCTTTATTTGCAGCACATATAGTAAACTGTCTGAACTTTTCTTGCTTGGATATCAACTGTTCTATTTATTGGCTCATTATCTTTTTGAAATGATTGATAACTAAATCTTTGTTTGTAAACTTGTCCGCGTTGGCTATGTCCTGTTCAGGTTCTGCAAAGCCACTATTAATCTGTTGCCTTATATTGATTATTTTTTTTATGTAGGAACATTTCATCTGAGATCTATCAAGCCCTTTCTTATCTTCTCTGTGAAACTCACTATGGCTATGGAAATTGCTGGGTTCGTTGTGAGGTTGTCGTCCTCTCTGTTATGGTTTCAGATGTATAGGCTGGGAGCTTCTACTGTACGAAATAGCTTCTTAGAACCTGCTCTTTTAGGTAGGCAATGTTCACGTGGTCCTGGATTGCGAAATAGCTTCTTAGAGCCTTCTGCTATAACTAAGCATCGTTCACGTTCTGATGAAATCTTGGGGAGACTCTATCGACGAACCAGCCTACCACACTTCTCCATTTCATGATGGCCAGAACAATATCACTTCACCCAAGGCAACACATGTATTTTCTTACTCTTCTTCTCAAAACGTGTTTATGCACTCCTTTTAGTTTAACTTCCCACTTGTTAGGAATTATACAATCAGGCTTCCTGATGCACGTTTACCTGCGAACATCGTTCACGGATCTGAAAATCCTTTTGTAAAGAGTTTTCTGACACTGTACATTTTAACAAATTTGAAGCTGTAGTTGATGCAATCTACGGATGAACTAACTAGAGAGCGACTATGCATTTTAGCTGAATTTTTATACCAAAATTATAGATTTAATTAAGAACATAATATAAGATTATTTTAAACAATCATCTATTTACTTATTATATATATATATAAAGTCACCTAGGATAATAAATAAATAAAAAACAAAACCGAACCGTACAAACCCTACCTGGGCCGGCGTGGTTTTCTGATGTTTGAACCACCAGGCCATGTAAATTGCGAAGTTGCGGTAGAATTTCGATTTTAACTAATTGGGCCTAATAAAATATATTATAAGGTATGGTGCAGATTAAGTCTTTAACCTAAAATTTAAAACATATCCACGTCTGACGATTATCCGATTAGATAAATAAATAATTATTTTAAAGCGTTCAAAAGTCTGCGTGGATGATCTCCAGCCGTTTTCAGACACTAACCCAGAAAAATTTCTGCTGAAAAATGAATTGTTCTGTCTCGCTCCACTTTGTTCTCTAGTCTTTGGATATTCGTACAAGGCGTGTTTCTTGTTTTGTTTTGAAGAGGTAAAGTAATAAACCTTTGTTCCGATCCTCTTTTTTTATTTATTTATTAATTTATCTCTTGTTCCAATTTTCTCGTTTGAAATCCATAATCTGTACAAGTCATCCGAGATATAGTGTATATGAAACGATTCGAGATTTGTTTTCTTCTATGAATTGATTCGATTGACTTTCTGTAAGTCATTTTTACTTTCCTGGATCATTTCTCCGATGCTAAGGTTCGATATCGTTGCTGCATGTTATGTGATTCTCCTTTGGTTAAAATCGCAGATAGATTAGAACAAGGGTTAGCTATGGAGGATGCAACCGTGATTAGGTATTGGTGTCACATGTGCTCTCGATCGGTGAATCCAGTGATTGAAGGCGAGATTTTCAAATGCAATTTCTGTCAAAGCGGATTTGTTGAAGAGATGGATGACGCTCCAGATCCGGTCCCCAATGATCATCATCAGGCTGCGGAATCTCTGTGGGCTCCGATCTTGTTAGGGATGATGAACGATCATGACCACCACACAAGGAATCAGAGAGCCTCAGAATCTAATGTTGACGACGAAGATGAAGACGATGATGAGGATGATCAGAACAATGACGGAGAATTTGATTTGGAACGGCATCTCGAAGAGATTATGAGGAGAAGGAGAAGACATTCAGCTGCAATCCTTGATCTTATTCACGGGATTCGAGCAAGGTTATTGGTTGATTCCGAAACCAATGAGGATAATCCTGATAGCGAGCTCCTGGTCTTGATCAACTCGTTTAACCAAAGGATTAGGATTCAAGATTCTGTCGACACGACTTCTGTTCCGTCTGGATCTTTGGGTGACTATTTCATTGGACCTGGATTCGAAATGTTGCTTCAGCGTTTGGCCGAGAATGAGCCGAACAACAGGTATGGGACACCTCCGGCTACAAAAGATGCGGTTGAGGCGTTGGCCACGGTGATAATCGAAGAGAGTTTGTTGCAGTGTACTGTGTGTTTGGATGATTTTGAGATTGGAATGGAGGCGAAAGAGATGCCGTGTAAGCATAAGTTTCATAGCGACTGCTTGTTGCCATGGCTTGAGCTTCATAGCTCATGCCCTGTGTGCAGATATCTACTTCCTACAACAGATGATGATGGTGAACCAAAGAACGATGCAGAAACATCGATGATGAACGTTGATAACAATGACTATATCAGTATTGCTTCTTTGGAGAACAATGGATCATCAAGTTCGAACAATTCATCAGCTAATTAAGTCTCACAGTGTGAGATAGGTCACTGGACAGAGGAGAGTTTTGGTGAAGCGTTTGTGATTAGTTTATTACTTATTAGTGTTTGATGTTATTTGGCTGCACATAGTTTCTCAGATTTTGTGGAAAGTGGATTCTTTGAAATTTCAAGTCTTTTTTTTTTGTTTGACTTTTTTTTTTTTTCGTTCTGATTGTTACAAATTTTGACCTGATCAGTTCAGTATAAATACAGCAAGAACAAGAACTATAATAACCAGCATTTTAAAAAAAGGATTATGAAATTAACTTGTGCATTTAGTCTAATCTTCTGTTAATTTCTTTGAGCAGAAGACTTGATCTTGTCTTATATCTATAAATTACATGTCTTTGTTACGATTGTTTCAACGCTCTTCACGCCGTAATTTAGAAATCTTAAAATTATGTTAAAAGTTTGAATAAATTATTAAGAAAATTGTCTATGAAGGAAGTAAAAGAGTGTGTATAATCCGAAAGCTCCATTAGCATATTAAATGAACCTTAATCAACTGTTTGATTTAATATAAGGATACAAATGTGTAAAGCTTTATACCGTACCATAAAAATATATATATCAGCACAAAAAATAGAAGAAATTAAGGGAAAGTTATGGTTGATCTGTTTTCTTTTTGATTCTGTGTTTGGTGACTTCATCGAAGGCGGTCTCAGCACAACCATACAAATTTCGCAAACTCAGTGACTACCTTTTTTCATGTTATTATGAACCTCTTCTAGTGATGTAGCTTAAAGGTGAGCCAAAAAAAAAAAAAAAAGATTGTAGTTCAAAGTTACAATCCATGCTAGCTTTTAGAATGAAACTATTTTATTTATGAAGCCTTCGCGTCGTCAACATTTTGAACTAAGAGAATGGATAAAATATCGATTGAAAGCTTTCATATAATAAATACTTATTAATAACTAAATTAAAATAGTTAACTTTCGCTTGAACCAAAAGATCGTGTATTATATAGTCTAATCTCCTCCCCACAAACATATATTTTGACTTTTATGATAATTTTCAGCTATATGCGACGAATATGTTTATATATAGAGAAGTCTTCTAACGCGCAAACTTTTTATTTAATAGCTTATGATAAAACGGAATTTGTATATTTGATTGAACGTATCACCAGAAAAAATGAAGGGAAAGTTCTGTTTGATTGTTTCGCTTTTGATTCTCTCTTTGGCGATTTCATCATACGTCGTTTTAACTCAGTTTTACAAGTCCAGTAAGTATTATTCATATTTTTCATCCTCTTTCCTATGTCTGCCAAATGAGAAGTTATTAGGTTACTACTAATGAAATTACCAAAAAGAGTAAAAAGTTTGATAACATATTTGCTAGCTTTACATGTATGCTATTGCTAGTGTTATATATCAATTCATCTTTTCATATTTATAGAAGAAGTAGCAGAAACGATTCACATTCGAAAGATAATGAAGATCGGAGCACCTCGGAGTAAATCGCCACGCGATCGTCAATGGGGTTGGAGGGAGCCCTCTCAAGCCGATGGCCCAAATGCCGTCTAAGGGATCATATGTTTTTTATTTTTAATTTGGTATGATTCTTATAAATAGTTTAATTTAAAAAAAAATAATAATAAGAAAATTAATGGTCAGCTGGCTCGATGTTTTGATTCTTTTCTCGACTCCCCTATTTGTTCTCCATGAAAAGATTTTAAAAAATCAGCGAAAAAAAGTTGTCCTCGTTTTAAATTTTGATTCATGTAAGATTGACCTTGTCTTTTGTACAAATTGAAAATTATTGAGCGTGAAACATATCTCTAGATAACGATGTTCATGCTCTTTGACATCTGGTATCTAAAATTCCACAATTTGGACACGGATGAAGTATTTATTGTAAGCCAGTTGTCTATAATAGTCGTTACTTTCCATTTGTTTGTTTCTTTTTTTTTTGTTATTTATGAGTCCTAATGCTAAAGTAAAAAACTAAATACAATTTTAGGAAAAGACAGTTGATATGTCGCGTTTTTACCGCTTGCAGCCTATATGTCTTGTTCAATCGCAAGAAAGAAACAATATAGGAAACGTAATCCACAGAAAATTGAGTACTTTATTTCCAACAAGTCTTGATAGAAGTGAGCTATGTATTTTTTTGTTTCTTCATAAGAACTCGTAGTTCATGTTTTACACGATCTCTATGAATGCTCTACGAGGATTACTAGATGTGGAAGAACATAGTTTTTCTTTAATAAAGAAAAAACATCGATGGTTAGTTCGGTCGACGTCCACTGTCTTGCAATTTGGTAGAGTATACATTTTTGTGCTTGCATGTGTCAAACGCCTACTTGCTTGGAAATTTACCCTCATGCGGTGAAAAGCGAGTCTCTTTTTGGTAGAAGAATATTATATTTCTTGGAAATTTATAGTTTCTAATGTAATCATCATTATAAAACTTGACTAATGCCATCAAAGAAAAAAAAAATGATTGACTGATGTTGAAGCTTACGTCAACGATTTGATCGATATAAATATCCATTAAGTGATGAATCCACAACATATATATTCACTATATTTGTAAGTCTCGAAATAAAGAAAACCCAAAAAGAAATGCAGGGAGTAATGTGGCTGATAACATTCTTTCTTGCTTTATCTTCGGCGTATTCATCCCAAGTGCTCTTACCTAACCTCATCAAATCCCCTAAGCTGTGTGAGTTTTTACTGATTTTATTTACTAACCGATTCTGATCATTACTGCATGTGTATATATTGACACCGGAGGAAATGACAAAAACAAAAAAGAGAAATCAACTTCAAAAGAGAATAATAATGAAGATTGGTGTTATATGGTGTAGAATAAATTAAAAATGGGTTAAGGTTTTTTAATGTTATAATAATTACCTAACTAGAAAGTCAGACAACACATATATATATTGTTACGATGACTGCCTGTATAAATTCCATTTACATATATAATTTTTTTTTTCTTTTATAGAAGCAAGAATTGGAACACCGCATAGTAAATCGCCACCCGCGGGTGGTTGTAAAACATTGCAACAAGCAGCCACAAGACCATCTTGTAAAAGTAAGCCGCCCAAAGGCAGTGGCGGTTAGACATACATGTTTCATAATTTGCTTTTCGTTTGGGTTTTCTTTGTTTTTAGCTTTGTCTTCACGTTAGGGTTTTAGTTTGTAGTCTCTATATAAAGGCATTATAGTTTGGATGAAGGGGATGACTTATCTTTAATAAAGTTTCAAAACTTTTAGTTCAATTTCTTATTGAATATCGGTTACTCTTTCGGATCAAAGATAATCAAGAACCAAATAGACGTTCGGGTATTCTCCAAAATCAACGAACCAGCGAATCATAGCTATCGGCTTTTAACCGAGCCCCCAATTAAATTCACTTGCAGTTCTGAGTATTTTCCGAACAATTGGAATACATATTTGCATTAGATCAAGATTGGAGTTTTGTACTACGACAATATGACTTCTCTTTCACTTAGTCATGATCTAAAAGTTCTTTAGAGTTTTTTTTTTAATTTAGAAATAGACTTATAAGATGTAGCTATTTCATGAGGAAGAAAAAACGTGATTTAGTATAATACTACAATCTAAGAACGAACCTATATCCATGTATACCAATCAGACATATAGAGCATTTTGATAACGTGGTGCAAGGACTAATGTTGAAGTCGAAGAGAAAAAATGTCGAGCATGTGTCCTCTGTCTCCTGTCGACTACATTTTTCATCTTAGCAAAGGTACTACAACAACAAAAGATTGCATTAGATATCTGCTTTAGAAGCTACGTAATGTTCAATCGTAAATGTGTATGGATGAGTTGAACAGAAAGAGTGAGTAAATCATCTTCATACAAGCATAAGAATTAAGACCTAGTCTTGTCTAGTTATTTCTCTGTAGTTATGTTTATTTCATAGCGTTATTTGAAACTCATAATAATAAAAAAATATAGATTTTACTCTTCATAACTTACTCTCCAAGAAAATCTATGAGTCATAATGTGTCATCGACAATCTAAAGTAAAAGTTGAATGAAATCATCCGAAACACCCCTCTAATTATATATTGATTTATGATTAAACTTAGTCACATCTTTGATTTATATAAATACACACATATAAAATTTGTGGTTCATTGCTTTCCTTTATATTCTCTCTTTAGTCTACTTATATAAAATTTTCGACCGAAATGATCAACAAATAAGGGTTTGGAGATTGGGTAGCCAAAAAAAATCTGAAGTTTAAGTCTATAACTTGGTTGTGCTGAAAATCAAAGCAGGTTAATTAGTCTTTTATTAATTTCCCCCCCCCCCCCCTAGAATTTGAAAATTCTTGGCTGATGTTGACACATGAAGTGATGATGTGACACATGAAGGTTGAGTTGTACAAGAAAAGGATGTCACGTTGATTAACTAAGTTTCTGGAGACTTGGTCCTCTTTTTTTAAAGAAATGTTTAGTTGTTTATACAATTAACATGAGTTGTCGCATAGTTTTAAGGATCAATTCGCAACTTTTCTCACTTCCCCTAAGTTGTAGCTAGGAATCATGATTGATTCCAGTTCTCAGTTGTATGAATTCTTCTATTTAAATCAATGAAAAACCAAAACGAGGCAGACATAATCTGCTCACTAATTAAACAGGTTTTCTTGAGTTTAATTGGAACTCTACCATCGACTTTTGGGAAGATTTACGAAGTCATGGGAATAATAAATCGAGTTTACTGAAGCCCATCGTAAGTGAAGGACAATGACATCAATAAGTTCACGAGTTGAAAAGATCAACATATGTTTATCTACGAGGAAGTCAGGTCAGGCTATATGTTTTCCACACGCTTCCTGCTCATTATATATATATATACGTCACGTTTTAATCTGTAATTGGTATAAATACACATATTACACACCTAAAAAATTCACCTACAACACCAACACAAAAATAGAAGAAAATGAAGGAAAATTTGTGGTTGGTTGCTTTGTTTTTGGTTTTGGCTTTGGTGATTTCATCTTATGCAACTTCAACTAAGCCATACCAAATTCGCAAATTCATATAATCTCCATCTATACGCATCTGGATGTCTTTCACGCCTCATTGAACTCTTAGTAATTAATATTGTTTCGTCAAATAGTTGAAGTCAAACTGCGACGGCAGGTCGAAATTTCCATTTGATAACTTATATATCTATCATTAATCCCTGAACAACCGGAATTTGGATTCCTATCTAGAGAAGGACAATTCTTGTCCGAACAAAAATTATGAACTCTTGTACACATTTATATAGTTAACTCCAAGGCTGTGTAATTTCTTTGCTGCATATTTCTATTGTACTTACTTATGAAGATTGGCTTTAGAGGCAGTTTTCTATATCTGCTCCTCATGGAAACGACCCACCTAATCATTTATAAGTTATGACATGTAATGATCTTTCATTTCGATGATTATGTTCTATACATCTTTTAACTTTTGATTTCTGATAATTTTTGAAGTGTTGTTTCATTGCGTAATTAATGATCATTCATTTCGATCGATCTTATCATACACAGCCACCGCAGCCTCACGATCAAGAGACCTTTCTTACACTTTTATTCTGTCATTTTGATAAACCTCCCCCTTGATAGCAAGTTGTGTGTTATCTTGTCTTGTGCGTCTTATTATGTGAATGTGCGTTGTTCACTTCTTCAGCTCTGTTTGTCATATTGCTCCAATGATGTCTTGTAAGAGAAAATAAAAGAGAAAGGTTGAATATAATTCATTAAACCAAACTTTTTTCACATATATATAAGGGGAATATAGTTTACTTATTAAGTCTTTTGCTCCATGATTAAGTCCAATTATATATATATTGTTACGTGGAATATATGTAAAAAATTTGATTAGTTTTGATTGTGTTCACCTCCCGCCAAAGGCTGGATTTGCTGCTCAATGTTTACAATAGCAGTGTTTCTAAATCCAAATTTACTAACCCATACTCGATCAACATCTGTCCTATGTCATCATTAGTTTTGTATAAAGAAAGAAGGTTGCTTTTAAAAATATATACAAGTCAATAGCCTAACTTAAAAGTTAAACAGTGAAATATATAGATGGATTAGCTTAATATCCACAAACTAAAGTCTTTGGTTGGTATCAATATAAACAAAAAAAATCGTGATAAAGAATCTATAATTGTGCTTACCATTGTTCTGCTGCATTTCCCTATCTGATTGGTCACATGAATGAGAAACAAAAAAAAAAATCCCAACGAAGTCAACGCTTGAATAAGAGTATTTTCTATTTCTTAATCATCAATTTAGGGGCTTTCGGCATTTATATAAGAATATACTGGTCGTTATTCAATATATGTATTGGAAAAAAAATTCAGTGACGCTGTTTTGTAAGTTTTGGGGCTAAAGTGTAATTATTGAAACTTAAAGGCATGTTTTCGGCCTTTTTTTTATTTTTTCTCCTGTCACATTCTTATTCCTCCGCCGTCTGAGATTTCTCTATTGCTCACCTCGAATTGAATATAATTGAAGTTTTCGATGTCTACCCAAAACGGATCGGGACAAACCTTAATCTTCAGTGGGTAACTCTCGTCTTACTCTAGATGTATCAGACTTGAGGTGTTACTAGAACTTGGCGAGTCTATTTGTGTAGGAAGAACCAATCATTAATCTCATTTTGAAGTAAATTTGATCTGAGATTCTACGAGTTTCAGATTTTCAATTCCAGTCCTAGTTTTGGCCAAAATTTTGAATGATTTTGCGTATCATACGGTTTGGCCTAGGAAGATAGAGATTAGGAGATTAGAAATTAGCCCGATTATCTAGAGGGCAGTTAATCAATTTCTTGATGGTTTCGTTGAATAGTGTGTTGTGTTGTTCCAATTTTTAGAGCAACTGTGCAAATTTTGTTTATTTTTGAGATATTGAATACACATTTCAAAGTTAAAAGCTTCACTACTGTGTGGTTTTCTTGTAGACTGTCATGTCCGAGATGTCATCAATAACTGCTGATATCCTGCGTGTAAGCTCGCATCGTGAGGTCTACGAACCATGTGATGATTCATTTGCTCTAGTTGATGCATTACTCGCTGATCGAACCAACCTGATAAACCACAAGCCTAAGGTTTGTATGGAGATTGGATGCGGAAGCGGGTATGTCATAACTTCACTTATTCTTCTTCTCAAAAGAAAAGTTCGCGGTGTTCATTATCTAGCCACCGACACAAACCCGATCGCTGCACGTGTGACAAATGAAACTTTAGAAGCACATGGAGTCGCTGCTGAGGTTATCTGCACGGACATAGCTTCTTGTTTAGATAAGAGACTTGCTGGGTCGGTCGATGTGATGGTGGTAAATCCGCCTTATGTTCCAACTCCGGAATGCGAAGTTGGAATGGAAGGTATTGCCTCTGCTTGGGCTGGAGGGGAAAATGGCCGGACTGTTATCGACAAAATCTTGCCTGTGGTTGATCGTTTGCTTTCGGAGAAAGGTTGGTTCTACTTAGTGACATTGACTTCAAATTACCCATCAGAGATCTCTCTGATGATGAGGAAGAAAGGTTATGCGTCGAGAATCTTGGTTCAGAGATCAACAGAAGAGGAGAATCTCATTATCCTTAAGTTCTGGAGAGACAAAGATGAGGAGCGTCTCGACAAGGAGACATCATCAGCATCGTTTATGTCACAGTTTTCGAGATCTTTATCATCGTTTATGGAGAAACAATGGCGATGATACTCCAAAGATGGCTTCATCTCAGAAGCTTTCTTTGTTACGATGACTTACGTTTTTGCAAATACTCCTTTAAAATCTGCTGACCGTGAATTTTCTAGTGTTCGATTTTTATGAAACCCCGGTTCTGTGTTGGTTAACCGTGATTTGATATAGTAAAGTTTGCCTGTATATTATTTTCGACTCTCAAGAGTTTGGGCAAAATATCCTTTCCTAACCGAACCAAAAAATTACTAATCCGAATTTTATTATAACTGATTGAAAAATGATTTGTCTGAATCAAATTTGAATCGAATTTTTTGCGGAAAGTAAATTTTAATTTTATTGTAATTTTTCTAGCAAATTTGTTTGGAATCTATTTTTTAACATCCAATACTCGATAAGACAAATTGGTGTGCCCCTTTCTCTCTCTTAAAAGAAAAAACCCTAGCACCCCTCAGAGCACCGCCGCCTCCGTTCAGCCCTCCGGTGTCCGGTTACGTCTGGCCCTGTGCTTCCTTTTCTTCATTTTTCTTCTTCTCAACCCTGTGAAGACTGTACTTTGGCGGTAGGAGGCTGAGTCACCATCATCAAAGCTTCAAAGTGTTGCGGTGAGTTGCGGTGGGTCGCTCGATTGATTGGATCTTCACCAAAGGTAATATGATCCAGCTATTTCGCCAAGGGAAGGTTTGTACCGGTGCTTCACCGGAAGGAGCTGCTCGCCTGGACTAAGCTTCACCAGAGTTTTAACCCGGTCAGATCCGATGTGCTTGAGGATGGCAAAAAAAGATTTTGACGGGTTGTGGTTTTGCAGTGGCGATTTGGCATATGATGGTTCCAACGCTTGTCATCTGTTAGCGTCGGCGTTTGCGTTCAGCATTGCGTTTGGCTTTGGCCATTTACCGATTGACGTTTGGCATGTCCTAAGGTTCGTTGGGATTCCATCCTCAGTGTTGAAAGAGGTTTTGCTATGAAGATTCAAGTGAATCCCAAGCATCGAGGTTCTTTGGCAGTTACACTTTGCGGATTCTATCCGACGAGGAGAGGATCTGAAAATGCTTTTGTCGTAACCAAATTAGTTTCTCTCGGTGGATATTGCTATTTGCAGTATATTGACCAGTTTGTAATTTTGGATTTTGGATGATTTTGACCATAGTTTTTTTGGAGGATTGATTTATTTTATGTTTTACTATATGGACGTGATAGAATCATCTATGTTAAGTTTAAACACTTCTATTTTGTACTTAAGTGTATTAGGCTATTATTAAATTATAATAGCCTATTTTAGGTTCTTATATCATTAATGAAAAATGGTTTTGTGTTAAAAGAAACATTCAATACTCAAATAAACCGACTTAAACCAAAAAAACCGTCTGTTCATGCTTATTTTCGAGGACTGACGTGGCTGAATGACAGTGGACATTCACGTAAATAAAAAAGCGAGAGTCGTCGTTGTAGACTTCTCACTGAATTTCCCGAACTACCCTCATTCTTACAAAGACGATAAAGGGCATCTTAGGCATATATATATACCCTATAAAAGCCCATAAGCTAACCAATTCCAAAACGCAAATCGATAGACTCCCACAGATCTAAAAGACCTCGTTCATAAGAGAAAAGCGAGAGAGAACCAAATCACTCTCCCTTTATAAGCACTGATTTACAAATCTCTTTCCCTCTCCAATAATCAGATCTCTGTATAAAAGCTTCACCTTTTCGTTTCCTTTCCCAAATTTCAACCGGGAATCTCGTCGAATCGTTTCCGACTACGAAACCCTAGATCTCGTGTCTCAATTTCTAACAGAAAGGTCTGACCTTTGTTTCCTTCCTGCCATGGGTTTAATCGGTCGGAAATGATTGTACCTTTTCGAAACCCCTTATGATGGGCTCTTCGATTTGGATCTTATGAGTTTCATAGCTTAGAGGATATGTGTCGATGCTTCGAAGATGAAAGTAAATCCGATTTATACCGGTTTTTAATTAACCAAATACCATTTTAATGAGACAATCTGATTATATGATCACATGTATTGTTTTGTTGAGCATCGTCTCTTGTGGTCTCTAGTGTCTATTATCTTGTCTGAGTCTTGCTTAAGTAATGTGTGTAGATTGGTTTTGAAGACCAAACGGTTTCTTCTATAGGATCAATGTATTGTTTCTGTAAGTGTTCTCAAATAATTAAAACCCTTTTGATAAGAAGATCTGGTTATAGGATCGATGTTCTGTACTCTTAAGCATATTCCCTTGTTGTTTCTGGTCAGCTTGGACCGTCTTTAGTGTATATTATTTTGTGTGAGTCTTGCTTTTGTTGATGTATGGATTTGTTTTTATGTAATTTTAGGCCAATGACTGATGAAGGGAGTAATCCAGTGGATCTTGTCGAGCATCCTTCGGGGATTGTTCCCACTCTTCAGTGAGTGTTTTTAGTGAGTCTTTGATGATGTAATGATTGATCCTTGTGCATAGGATAATTTCATCGTGGATGTTTTGTTTCAGAAACATCGTCTCCACGGTGAACTTGGACTGCAAGCTAGATCTTAAAGCCATAGCTTTGCAAGCTCGGAATGCCGAATACAATCCCAAGGTTTTCCATTGTAGTGACATTTTTTTTAACACAACCAAATTTCATTCATCATGAACCAAACTCCACATTACAACAGTCACGATAAAAACCATCTATGGTGGGTGTTAACCGCGGCGGTAACCATGACTCAAATGAAGCGAAATACAAGGGATAATTTCTAACTCTTTTGGCCAAAACATCAGCTGCTTCATTAGCGTTTCTACCAATAAGTTAACCTTAAATGTTGGGTTTGTAGATATGTTTCTTCTCACATCAAGCACATAACCATTCGAACACAGCCAATCTGGCGTCCTAATGACAGCTTCTAAATTCCGACATTCTATTTGGAAGTTAATGTTCTTGCAGTCCATATTAGAAAGGCAAGAAACCACCTAAGAGAGAGAAGTTGCTTCGGCATGAAGAACATTGTTCATTTGTGGGTATGTTTTCATTCCCAAAAACCTAACTTCTCCCATATGATTCCTTAAGATTCAACCCGTACCTATTGTCAAAGAGTCGCTAATCCAGGAGGCATCAACATTACAAGAGAAGTTACTTTAGAGTGGTGGAATCCTTCAGTTTTTGGAGCATATCCTCATCTCTTTTCCTATGGGATTTACTCATCTTCACTGACTGAGGCTAACACCAGAATGATTCCGACACTTCTTCATATAGAGCCTAACACCGGTCAGTTATAGCAAGAGTTTTTTTTATATATAATCAGAGTATACGAGGCCTTCTCCATTGTGCTTCACGTTAAACCAGGACCAACTCGGGAGGTAAAGATCCAATCAAGTAAATTCAGTCGAACTCGTAGAGGTCCTAACCAAGGCTTGGGTACCTCCGAGTCGTAATTTGATGTTGCGCAGCTCTTCAACTTGTTTGAGCTGATTCCTCTAAACTCTAACCGGACATAGTCAGTAATAAGGTATTGAGTACAGCAGCGGGTAGAATAATCAACTTCAGTTAGGTCCTAGCACAACTTAAGATCAATGCGAGTTATAATAAGTGCAATCTCACTCAGTGAAATCTTGGCAGTGCCTAGGGTTAGGTCGAGTGGTAAAAAATCCACAGCAGGTCCCAACAATAGCTCCAAACTATACTAATGTACTGTGCAGGAGAGTGTTGAGTTTACCGGGTAAAAGAGATATCAAAAGGATCCAGAACTAAGCGGAACTAAACACAGGGGACGAAGCAGAATGGGAGACGAGACTACCCACCTAAGGCTGTAGTCCACCTAAGCTACCCGAGAGATAGAGGACAAAAAGAGTCCAGAAACCCTAGATCTCAAAGGCTAAGGAGGAGCGAGAGAACAAGGACAAGATCCTATGCCGAGAGGGGGATGAGAGGAGACCACCCAATCCTAGCTACTTGAAGAAAAAGTAACCTAAATAGCAAATGAATGGAAAAGAGGGGAAAACATATGAGGTAACGAGAGGGAAGATAAGGGTATGAGGAGAAAAAGGGAAGCGTGGAGAATGTGGATCTACTAAAATTAGAGAGAAAAAAGATGGAGATCTTGGGAAAAGGAAAACCCTAATTTTGCCTATGGAGTAGCCCTTCAGAAAAGCTCTATCTCTCCATTGTAGTGACATTATATTTATAATAATTGATAAAAAAAAAAGTTTTGAATTGATTTGTCAACTTGAATATTCTCAACTCTTGATGAAGTGGTGGTGTACTGTTTAATTAGAGTTAGAATTAAGATGTTATCTAGTCTTTGAAAAACTAATTAGCTTTAGTCAAATTTTCCATTTCTAAAAGATCTTTTGTGTTTCATGTTTTCAGCGTTTTGCTGCTGTAATCATGCGGATTAGAGAACCAAAGACAACAGCATTAATTTTTGCCTCTGGTAAAATGGTAAGTTATATCTTGATGCTCATTTTTTTTTTTCACAATTCTTAAATTCAAATTTCGTTTAGAGTTTGCTTTGAATTCTCTTCCGAATTTGGCGTCTAATCTCCAAATTTAGGTTTGTACTGGAGCCAAGAGTGAATACTTTTCAAAGATGGCTGCAAGAAAGGTAGTTTTCTTTCTCTAACCTCTTTTGTCAAGTTGCTTATAGATATTCAAAGCTAGTTCTTTACCTTAGCCATAATGGCAATACGCTATTTGCTCTATATTATGTTTATGCTAATTGGAAATGTTTTTATTGTTTAGTATGCTCGGATTGTCCAAAAGCTTGGATTTCCGGCAAAATTTAAGGTACCTATTCAAGCAACCTCTTATCCCAATCTGACATGATTATTGTTTGTACTAAATATACTGATGGTTACATTTTCCGGCAGGATTTCAAGATTCAGAATATCGTAGGTTCTTGTGATGTCAAGTTCCCTATAAGACTTGAAGGTCTTGCATACTCTCACGCGGCTTTCTCAAGTGTAAATGATCTGAATACTTACAACTTTTCTCCTCGTTATGAACTTTAAATTAAGCTGATTGTGTGTTACCTCTCCTCATATTGATATGCCAGTACGAGCCTGAGCTGTTTCCGGGACTGATCTACAGGATGAAAGTACCTAAGATTGTGCTACTAATTTTTGTGTCTGGGAAGATAGTCATCACTGGAGCCAAGGTAAAATCTCACTTTCTCTTTAGGTTTTTGTGATAATCTCCCGAGAAATGCATGCTATGTCTCTCCCTAGCTCTTCTGCCATCTGATAAAAATCCTGAGGTGACTCACTATCAGATGAGAGAGGAGACCTACAAAGCCTTTGAGAATATATACCCGGTCCTCACGGAGTTCAGAAAGATCCAGCAATAGTATGTGACACATCTTTCAATTTTCTCATCTTTCTCAGTGATGGTCGATGTTTCGATATCCTAATTGTTATATGTTTATCTTTAACAGGGTCGCTGGTTCATTCCTTACAAAACTAGTTGTGCGGTCTTGAGCCCCTTGGGGTTGCTAAGCTTGCTGAGAATTTTGTCCTTGAACAAAGGTTTTAAGATTCTAATAGAACACTGTAAATACACAAATGGAGGTTCCAAAGACCATTCTTCTGTTGTTGTTTTGTTCCAAGATAGTATGTCTATTCTCACACTAGTTAAAAAGTACAAACTTGACTCAATTTTCAGCTGCATCATCTTAAAGTCTTGTTTAGGTTATCAAAGACTAAACAAAAATGGGGACTTTGAAAATCATAGATCAAATTTAAAGAATGATCATAATAGAATATAATATCCATCACATGTCTAACAACTCTAATATTCTAGTTCATGTACAATACTCAAGTTCTACTGATTGAACATGTTAGCGAAAAGATGGAGTCAGTAGTAGTTCACAGTTGATTTGATTGCAGCCAATATCTGTCAAAACAATGGAAGCGATATGAAGCGCTTGATTGACCTACACTCAAAGTTACTCCAAACTCGTAAATATTGAAATTCAAACGTATAAAGAAAATTTCGAATTATAAAAAACGAGAAAATCTCACCGATGATCAGTTTCTAAGGCGATATGAAGCGCTCGATTGTTAGCAGAGTATAGATACCATGAAAGGTACACATGCTAAGTCGAATTTTAGGTTCTAGTCATGTTTGTCATCAATGAAGAACAAATTAATGATTGACAATTATAATAACTTGATTCTGAGTGAGATCAATGAAAAGGGGTACAAGGCCGACTTGTTTTCAAGTCGAGAAATCAACAATAATCTTCTTATATTGAAAATTTTAAATTAGGAATGATTCAATTAACTTCGGACGGTGACCGAAGCAAGAAAGGCGAAGAGAGGCCAAGACCATCAAATCTCAGATACTAAAAGAACTTAAACAGAGTCAAGTCTGAACTCAGAACAAGAAACAGAAGAACAAAGAACGGGGAAAAAATTAAAAATCTGCCTAAAATCCAACAGAAATGAAAACAAATCCCACCCTGCTTTTATCTCCTTTTCTCTAATTCTTCCCACGATTTAGTAGGTCCTATAAGCAATTTTACAGGGTAGAGGATCAACAGAAAATGAAAAATAAGAAAGAAAAAAAACAGAAAATTGTAAAGACAGGGAAAATGAGAACACGAAAAGATTGAAAAAAATAACTGGGATTTTAACTTCTAAGGGTAAAGAAACGGATCTTAGTCTCAGGTACTAAAGCTCCTTCCTTCCATGCTTCAAAGCTCACGGCACTTGTTCTCAAGAGAAACTGTAAACGGAAATGTTCCTATCTTTTCTCTCTAGTTGCGTTTTATGCTCAAGCCGTAAGCAACATGGACTAATCTAGCAACCATTTACCACCACACCAACTGGTTTGGCAAAAGACCCATTCTCCTCAACCTTGGCATCAAGGGTAGTTTGAGCAGCTGGAGGAGATTCCTTTTTAGCCAAATCATCAGTTGTGGATTCCTTTTTCTCATCCGTTGTAGTCTTCTCCTCAATTACCTGTTAATTTAGTTCAATTAGATGTTAGAGTAAAGACTTTAGTTGTAAACTGACTACCGAGGATTATAGAATTGTTATCTTGTTCTTGCCTGTTTCTGGGTCTGCTGCTGCTTGGCTTTCTTCTCCAAGATAGTCTTTTGCCGAACCTCGTAGAAGGAAAAGTCATCCAAAATGCAAGTCTTGCTAGTGTGCTCCTTGAAAATTTTCACAATCTTCAAACCTTGCTCCAACTTGACCTATAACACGATCCCACAAAAGAAACTTCAACACAAGAAAACAAAATCTAGAATATACCTTAAAGACATGTTACCAAAAGCTTTACAGGTCTGTTACCTCTTGTGTGTCTCTACTGTTGGTAACAGGTTTGTTTTCGTTGTTCTCAAGGGTAATATGTTTCAGCAAGCTGTTTGGAACATCCTTCACAATATGCCACTTGAGAGGGAAAGAGCCAGTCCACTTGTCTTGCTGCCAGTACTCCACATTCGTGTTGAAATCAACTGGTCCTGTCATTTCAGCAAGCCCAACAAATTGTCCACTTGCATTGACCTGGAAGACCAAAAATAGGTCAATATAGCTCAATATCATCAAACAGAGTATAAAAGCAGTGCATTTGATTTCAGGATGATATACACACCGAGAAAAAGAGAAAGATAGGACAGCCGCCAGGTTTCTGCTGAGCTTCCTGGTATGCTGCAGCAAGCTTCTTGTTTCCATTTGGTGTGCTAGCCCAAACATTGTATTTGATGCTCTTGTGCACATCATCTTCACTGTAGGACTTGATGATAAAGAACATAGCATTCGCATATTCCACTGGGAATTCTTCTTTGTTGTACTGTTCTCTGTCAGGAACTATGCATGTGTTCTCCGTCTCCACAGCCTCAGTGACATTTGATTCACCAGTCTGTTCCTTAACCTCTAAGCTATCTTCTGAGTTTCCCTTCTGGTTCTTTGTGACCTTTGCTCTAGGTCCCCTGTTAAGTTCATTCAAACCATCTACGTTGTTCTCATTTCCATAGAAGTAACTGTTACCCCTTCCCCAGCTTCTGTATTTGTTGTCTGTTGTGTTCACCCATCCTCTTCCATTTGTTCTTGAATCATAACCAGAAGAACCATAGCCCATACCAGATCTCCCCGAGCTACCATAGTTACCATATAACTTGTTTTGATACATCCTGTTGTAGTATCCCTGAGCTGTACCGTAGCCAGTTATTGATGCAGGCTGGTGCACACCCTACATAGAGAAATCATTAATTAAGGGCCAATTTTTACGCCAATAAAACAGACAATAGCGGTCGTTAATACAAAGAAATATAGAAAGATATCATACCGTGTAATTGGAATTTGAGCGGTAGTTTTGATTCCTTGAAGAAGGTGCACTGGTTGCCTTAGAATAGGAGGACGCAACTCCACTACCAGCAACCGGTCTCTGCACATCTGAATACTTAGGGCCGTCGTAACATGACACACTACCATAGTACCCATCATAGCTAAATCTAGGATCCTGATAACCAGCAGCAAAACCTCCACCCGGAGCACCATTTCCATACAAATTGCTTGAGGTGTGAAGTGTGGTCTGGTTATTTGGTTTCCCTAGAGCTGGTCCGTTGCTTCCTTTTGCCATACCAGCAGCAGATGCAGCATTCTTGCTTTCCGCAGATAGCGTCTTCACACCACCAGCTTTGCTTGCAGAGAGATCTCCCTGAGTAGGGGTAGCAACAGATGAAGCAAAAGGTCCACTGGGAAAAAAGGTAGGATACTGGTACTGCTGAGCACCATACAACTGCCCATCTCCTCCAACCTGTGGAGCAGGGCTTGTTGCTGGCGAGTAAGGATATGCTGCATACCCGTAACCCTGAGGATACACAAGAGATCCATTCTCTCCATACACTCCCTGGTAAGAATATCGAAGATGTAAACCTGAGCAGATATGAAGAGAATGAAAGGCACATTGGGCCTATTAAGCACACACTTACAGTATTCATGTCCACACCCTCAAGATTTGGGTGGTAGCCAGTGTATTCGTTCCAATCATGACCACTCGCCCCATATCCTGAAAAGTTAATAAAAAGAGAAACGTTAAGCACTGGTGACAAACTTGTGAAGTGATGGTTCTAAATAGCATAGGGTTTGAGGATGAAGCAACCTCCATAATAATAGGGCTGGTAGGCATTTGGAACATAGCAAACTGAAGGGTCCACGGCATCACTGGGAAGCATTGGTGTCAATGATCGGTCATAGGAAGGAACTTGACCATGTAGATCCACACCTCCATACTGGTAAACAGCAGTATGCACAGACAAATTACAAAAGAAGACTGCTTGTTAAAAAAACTGGAAGTGTAAAGGTGGCAAACAGAGACCAAAAATAAAGCTGCTTCACACCTTTTTGTTTGGCTCAGGAATCTCTGAACCTTTTGCTTGGGAATCCAAAGAAAGTTTCTGCAACAGATCTGCAGATTCTAAAAACAAGGTGAGTCAAGGAAACAAAGACCTTTGAGCGCGAACTTGGACTTGCATCAGAAATCAACCATTAGAATAGTGAAAAGAAAAACATATTACACCCTGCCAACTTTTCAAATCAATCATTCGTTTACTTTCCCCGCCACATGAGACAATCGATTTTAATCAATTACTCCCACGAGAAGCAAAGAAAACCTAACCAGCGACAGTGATAAATGAGAAAGCCCAAACCAAATCTACGTAATATCATACAAATCTGCAAACCCCGACAAAAACCGAATTACAGCACTGAGAGAGAGAGAGAGAGAGAGAGAGAGAAAACGAAGCTCGATTCGAGATCCAATAGCGCAAAGAAAGAAATCAAGCGAGAAACGAAGAGATCGATAAACGGAAAACACAGATCGAGAAACGTAAATAAAGGATACGATCAGCAGGTTGAGCAACGGTAGCCATAATACCAAATTCGACAACGAAGATTGAGATAGATCCTTCTCGGATAGGGGATGCGACCAAATGAGAGAGAGAGTGAGAAGAAGAGAACAAAAAAGAAGATAGAAACCCTAAACAGAATCAGAAAAGCCCAGAATGAATCTAGGGTTTAAGAGATTAAAAAAAAACCGAGAAGGAGAAGGGGTAAATTTGGCCGCAGCCGCCAAGAGAAGGGTTTTTCTTCGGGGAAGAGGAGAAAAAGGGTTTTGTCTCTGTACGTTCGAGTGATTCAAATAGATCCACGAACCACCCCCCTTTTTTCTTTGCTTTTCTATTATCTTTTTTTTTCCCTTTTATCATTAATTTCTTCCACCCTAAGATATTTCCTCTTTTGTTATAATGACTAGACCGTCTGGTTTTGGCAATTACCACGAAATTTCCCATCCATTATAAATTGGTAATCTTGTAAATAGATACAAATCTATAATATGATTGCCCAAATATAAATCTAAAATACATTGAATATACAGCATATTTGGTTAAAATTTTAAAGGCTTATTTTCCATCCAATAGTTGTTTCCCTAAAACTTTCCTCTATATTTATAAAGAAAAATTATATATAAATAAAATCTAAACTTTTATATGTGCAATTAAAACCTTAAAGTACTGTAAATAATTTTTCTTTAGAGGAAGTTGAAGAAATAAGACATTTTACCTTAAGGCGAAGCTCATGGGCCAATTCTGAAGATTTTCAAGGCTATCCAACCAAAATGGGCTTATTTTATTAAGTTTTCGTCTTCAGGCCTAATTAGACAAGGCCGAACCGGAACGTGATTCGGAGATAAACCCAGGATCCGATTACCCATCCGACGTTCTAGAGTGTTCTTCTAATGTCAAAACAAAACAACAAAACATCCAACGGTCACGATATGCTCGAACTTTCAAGAGCAAAGGGATCATTGCGCCTTTATATTAAGCAAAAAAAAAAATTTCAGAAGCAACTAGCGAGTGCCATTCTTCAGTTCTTAGAGAGAACCAGTAGATAAAACCTACTATCCGGAATAAATTCTCCGGCGTAAAGCTCCCACCGCTTCTCCGTCGTTCCACTGTACGGTGAGTGTCCTTTTTCATCTGTTGAGCTCATTGTTTGCGTCCATGCAATTGTCTGTGTCGATTGAGTGTTTGGTTCGATAAGAAGTATCAAGTATTTGGTACATGACAATAGTATTTGAGAGAATTTTTTACCTCGTTTTCGTGTTCCGGAGATATGTATTATTAGTTGAATCTTGGCTCTCTGTATTTCGTGTTTTCTCAGTTGTTAATGAACTCTGAATTTTGAAATTGCGTCGCCTTTTACATGTGTATTTATGTTTTTATTGCAAAGTTTGATTAGCTAATGCTAATATATTAGGTCGTTATATAATTTAGCGGGTCTTGTTGAGTGTTTTGTTTACCAATGTTTATCTGACTGTTGGATTTTCAGTGTGAGAAGTGACAATGGCATCGACTTTCACTACCACGTCTTCAGTTTGTTCCTTAGTTGCTCCCAATGCTCACAAGTTGTCTTCTGCGACTTTTATTTCTTCAAGCTCATTTGGAAGGAGGCAGAATGTGTGCCCAAGAAGGTCCCGTCCTGCGATTGTATGTGCAGCCAAGGAGTTGCACTTCAACAAGGATGGGTCTACCATAAAGAAACTTCAAGTGAGAATGTGTATTAATGAATTTCTTTCTCTGCGGAAATGATTAGTATTCATTTATTTTCTTTGGTTTCTAATTACTCGGTTGTTGTTAGACCGGTGTTAACAAGCTCGCTGACCTTGTTGGTGTCACACTTGGACCGAAAGGGAGAAATGTTGTTCTTGAGAGCAAGTATGGATCACCAAGAATTGTTAATGATGGTGTGACTGTTGCTAGGGAGGTATTAAATTTATTGTCTGTTTGGTACTTATGTTCATTTCGTTTGAAATGGCTTTTGTAAGCTTAAGATTTTCTTCTGGTTAGGTCGAGTTGGAGGACCCGGTTGAGAACATTGGTGCAAAGCTTGTAAGGCAAGCAGCTGCAAAGACCAATGACTTGGCCGGTGACGGCACAACAACATCTGTTGTTCTTGCACAAGGTTTTATTGCTGAGGGTGTCAAGGTTAGTACATTCTTCTTTGTAAACTTTCTTTGATGTAAACTCAAAAAGACAGTATAATAATCTTAAATTTGTATTTTTCAGGTGGTGGCTGCAGGTGCAAACCCTGTCTTGATCACCAGAGGCATTGAGAAGACAGCAAAGGCCTTGGTTCACGAGCTGAAGCTAATGTCTAAGGAGGTAAGTTTCTTCTTCTTTTTTGTGCTAAAACTCTTTTGTTGATCTGTCGAAAGTCTTCATAGCAAGAGGATCTTAAGGTTTTGCCATTGGAAATATAGGTTGAAGACAGTGAACTTGCAGATGTGGCGGCTGTTAGTGCGGGTAACAACCCAGAAGTTGGAAGTATGATTGCTGAAGCAATGAGCAAAGTGGGCAGGAAGGGTGTGGTGACCCTTGAGGAGGGTAAAAGCGCTGAGAATAACCTCTACGTTGTGGAAGGAATGCAATTTGACCGTGGTTATATCTCCCCATACTTTGTGACAGATAGTGAAAAAATGTCTGTTGAGTACGACAATTGCAAGGTAAATGTTCTTGGTTCTGAGCTACCGGAATGTTGTTGTGATAACAGATAGCCTAACAAAGCTTTCTACTCTGTAGTTGCTTCTTGTTGACAAGAAGGTTACTAATGCAAGGGATCTTGTTGGCGTTCTTGAGGATGCGATTAGAGGCGGATACCCGATCTTAATCATTGCAGAAGATATTGAACAAGAAGCTTTAGCTACTCTTGTTGTTAACAAGCTTAGAGGCACATTGAAGATCGCAGCTCTCAAAGCTCCTGGATTTGGAGAGCGCAAGAGCCAATACCTTGATGATATTGCCATTCTAACTGGAGGTAACTGATGTTCTTATAACAAAACTTCTCTTTGTGTAACAATCATTGTGCACTCCTGTTAAGAAATCATTTCACTGTTTTAATGTTGTCGTTTCTTCTGTTTGTGCGTGCAGCAACTGTGATAAGAGAAGAAGTTGGTCTTTCTCTTGACAAAGCTGGGAAAGAGGTTTTGGGTAACGCCTCTAAGGTTGTCCTCACCAAAGAGATGACGACCATTGTGGGTGATGGGACCACACAGGAAGCAGTGAATAAGCGTGTTGTACAGATTAAGAATCTTATTGAGGTATGTGTTAGACAAACTGTAGATTAAGTCTACTTATGTATATTGCCTTATTGTGGTTATTAGGCAATGGTTGATTGGTTGTGCAGCAAGCAGAGCAAGAATATGAAAAGGAAAAATTGAATGAGAGAATTGCCAAGCTTTCTGGTGGAGTTGCTGTAATTCAGGTAAATAGTATCCACATGGGCTTTATTTTAATTTATACAACATGTGTTTAGTGATCCTAACTAGAGCTCTTACATCTTGGTTAAAGGTTGGAGCACAAACTGAGACAGAGCTCAAAGAAAAGAAGCTAAGAGTTGAAGATGCTCTTAACGCTACAAAGGTGATTTTCTAAATCCAGCTAGTTGGGTTATAGAGGAGTTTGTTATTCTGACTACTCATGGACTATCTTAATCATATGTTCTCATTGAGTTTCAGGCTGCGGTTGCGGAAGGTATTGTTGTTGGTGGTGGTTGCACTCTGCTTCGTCTTGCGGCCAAGGTTGATGCTATCAAGGATACTCTTGAAAACGACGAAGAAAAGGTAATCAGCATTAACCAAGATCTTTGGAATTTTTGTGCACGTTGCTTCTTTGTGACTTCATTTTTCAACCAATCCCTGACTATAGGTTGGAGCAGAAATCGTTAAAAGAGCACTGAGTTACCCTCTGAAGTTGATAGCAAAGAATGCTGGTGTCAATGGAAGCGTTGTCAGCGAGAAGGTAATGACATAATAGAAAACCTCTAGTCATATACAGCTTGTGATCTAAGTAAGTTGCTTGGAAAAGACGTCTTTAATTATTACAGGTGCTAGCTAATGATAATGTGAAATTCGGATACAATGCTGCAACCGGCAAGTACGAAGATCTGATGGCTGCAGGAATCATCGACCCAACAAAGGTCAGTTCTTCCCAAAACGCAACTCTATCTGTATGCTGAACCATTTGATGATAAAAATCTCTATGAACATGAGTCAACTTCTGCATTTTTTTCAGGTTGTGAGATGTTGCTTGGAACATGCGGCCTCGGTTGCAAAGACGTTCTTGATGTCTGACTGTGTGGTTGTTGAGATCAAGGAGCCAGAACCAGTACCTGCTGGCAACCCAATGGACAACTCAGGTTAATCCGAATACTCAGATTCATTAATGGAAGCTTGGACAATGACATCAAAACTCATGTTTCGCATTACTGAATCTCTTTGGACTTTGTCTTGTTTCAGGATATGGATACTGAGATAGATCAGCCGGGTTTGCAAACAAAAATTTATGCGCAAGTCTAATGATTTTTGAACCAGAGAATAATGTGTTCATCAGATATCAGTTTTGGAATCATTTTTAATAAATTGTCAGTGTTCTTCAAAATGTATAGGAAAACAAACTTATGTTAACAGCCATCTTAAGGGAGAATTCTGTCATTTTTGTTGCAAATTATGTCGTATCGGTTGCAAATTCATACCGATCAACCAATTCAAACTCATACACTAACCTAACCAGAAACATACATTCAGTTTTAGAGATATAGAGAGCCTACAAAGCTTGGATCTTTCTCAAACACTGTATTGTGGCCAAGAGGAAGGCTCTGCCTTAGGAAGGAGATGGTTTAGGGTTTCTTCTCCGGAAAATGCAGAACCATATCCATCCCCTTCATGGAAGTTATCTCTTCCAGTGGAAAGGGCTGCTATATGTGATGAATATGGTCAAGTTACATTAAATGGCCAAGACAACCATATGCCAAATGCTGAGGAACGTGGAACGATTTTTGGTTTGTTGCAATATATACATCTGGCGAAGCTTACGGATGTAATAAAACTGCAGAACGCCAAAATATAATGCATATAATGAATTCAACATTGAAAGCTTTTTGAATCTGAGTGAGAAAGAAATTCACTAACTGGTCAAAGAAACAATTGTAATAGAATGAAATTCCTTTCACAATCCTAAAACCATAACAAAATGCTGCCGTGTTATATCTGGAAACATCATATAACCTCAGGCGAGCAAGTGTAGATTGGCTGATGAGCACAGTCGCAGATTCTACTATATGTACTACCTCAATGTACATGGAGTCTATAGCCAAGGCCACAAGACGAACAGGGATAAATCTCGAGCAAGCTTCTTCACCTTTCACCATTGCCTTATCTCCGTGTAAAACTAAACTGAATTGATCACATAATAACGCAAACACAGCTTTGATCGCCATCATATCTGATATCGTCTTCTTCACTGCAAATAAAATGAGGATTCAGACAAATGTCAATCAACTAATTCTCAAGCAAAACATACCGAAAATTTCACTTGAATTGATTAAAGATTCAATCTTCATATCAAGGAACCAACGAAGCTGCAACAATAGTCACTAGATTTCACCAAACTGAAAGACGCAAAAGCAAATATCAGACTAACCTAGACTCGAATACATGGATCTCAGCAAGTTCTTTCCCCATCAAATCCACCCACTGTACCTTCTTCTTCTCCCTTCTCACACCATCTGCTGAATCTAAAACCGCCTTCTTGAGACTGCTTTTCAGGATCTCCACATGACTTTGACCTTGCTCTTCTTCTTGTTTCTCCTTTTCCTCTATCGCAGGATCTTCTACTCTAACCTCATTCAACAAACCATCAACATGATCAACACATTCTGCTACATGTGCATCAACATAATGATCAAGATCATCATCATCGTCATTAACAACCGTAGTAGTGGAAGAAGACACTTGAGGCGTGTTCTCCAATTTCAGCGAACCTGATGCGTAGATATGAGGAGAAGGCTTACAGAAGCAGATGAAAGAAGGGCACTGGATCTTACACAGCAAAACCCTCATCAAAACATATGTTCGGTCTTTGAAACACCCGATCATCAATCAAATTCCACAAGCCTCTTTTGTCTTCGAAACCTTATGTGTCCATTGATGTGCCCAGATTGGAAAGAAACCCAAAAATCTTCGAGCGACAAAAGAAGCAGAAAACAGATTTTGATTTCTGGATTTCTGAAAAAAAAAAGGATTTTCAATGAAAAGTTAATAACCACAATATATATATATCTCCTCTCCGATAGAATCCAAAGACAATACATTAAGCGTTGATCAGATGAGAAAACAGACAAAAGTACAGGGACCACTCAAATGCTAATACTAATTGGAAAAGAACAGATTCCAATTGATAACAATCAGCCATGGGAAAGCAAAAAAAAAAAGAAATTGAAAAAAAAAGGCATTTACTTTTATGATCTGAGAGAGACAAAGATGGCGTAGTTTAAAGAAGTTACAACCCTTTTGTTGTTCTCACTCACATCAGAAGAATACACAGTCCTCGAATTTGCTTTTTCAAGTGCCTCTAAAGGTGGAGTCTTTTTAAGAACTAATCTCTGTTAATAAATAACTGTTTCCTTGGTAAAAGATATCAAATATTCTATCTGTTTATATATTCTCTTTATTAACAAGAATACAAAGAACAAATCTTTTGTTGGTTAAAATGAATATAAGATATATATATATATATATATATATATATAATCATATATTTTATCTGTCTATATATTCTCCTTATTAAGAAGAATACAAATAACTGATCTTTTGTTCGTTAAAATGAATATAAAATATATATAATCAATTGCAAATACATATTTTTATATATATAGTTAATTTTTTCTATCATCTTTACCTATAGTTAATTATATTTTTAAATTCCTATAAAAGTACTTATCTTCAAGTTTTTGAATATTGATGATAAATAATTTCTCAAGAGTTTCGGATTAAATACTCAACAACCTTAGTCTGATATATCCATTATTTATTCAAAAGATCAATTAAATAAATAAGAACCATATTTCGATAAACCATGTTTTGAATGCAATTATGATGTGGTAAGTCGACACCACTTTTCGAACTCCATCCTTGTTCCTTGTAAAACTATCAACATGAATTTAACCAACTCCTGATCGTATTTGTGTTGCATAGCCATTTAACATGAGATTTACTCATTTCTCTTTGTCAGAAGAAACATCTATTAATCATTCAAGATCAATAGTCCTGTAATCTTTAACTATTTGTTCAATCAAATCATGCAATATTGTCTAAGCATTTTAGATATAGCATTGTGATAAAATTAGGCTTCTAGTTCAATTGTTATATTGTGTGTCACACAATGTATATACTCACCAGTGTCTTTACTAAGAGGTATTGAGGATCGCATTGCATCAGAAGAAAATAAAGTTAGTTCTCGAATTTGCTTTTCCAAGTGCCTTTAAAGATGAAGTTTTTTTAAAACTTGTAACACAAATGTTCTCTTGGTTCATCTCTCTTGATCTTGAATTCTCTTTGTTGTTCACATATCGAATATTTTATGTGCTTATATACTTTTATTAAGAAGAATAATATAGTAATTTTTCGTTGCTTAAAGTAAATATAAAATCTAAAATATAACTAACAATATCTATTTTTATAGAGCTAACCATTAATTAATATTTTAAGATTCTTATAAGAGTATATATATATTATTATTGTATTTTCTAATTTTTTAGTTTTGTTGATAAATACAATTGTTATAATTTCTCAATAGTTTTCTGATTTAGTACTCAGAAACCTTATTCTTATGCGTATATGGTGACGGTATTAATACAAATCAGTAGTCTATAAATTTTGGTTGCAAATCATATAATTATGCAATATATTTATATTGGATAACTCATGGCATATCTAAAATGATTAATGCTAATGGAATAAGTCACACGAAGTTTCCACGTGAAGAAAAATACTAATAAAAAAAAAAACAGTTTCTATATATTTTCTATAGTTGACAAATCCAGATATGATCTAATTTATAAATCTATATGATGTATCCATGTAGGTCTACCAAATATATGCAAATCTCTCATATGTATATGCATACACCTACAACTAGGTGTATAAATGCATATAATGCGTGTGCCAATTCAGAGAATAATGATGCGATATAGGATGCTTTCTGAGTTCTGACATATATTTCGAGATCAATCAAAAGCCATATAACTTGTCAGATTTGCTTTTTATTGTGTAGGCTTCAGTCCTTTTATAATTGGTGGGATACATTCCACAAGTAACCTCATCAACCTCTAAAGATAAAACCAAAAGCATTATTATCCTAAAAAAAAAAAAAAGAAACAATAAATCCTATGTATAATCCAAGTTTAGACTTTCTAAACATTGGCGTTTTTACTTAAACAAAATTTACTTAAACAAAATTCGAATCAATTAATGGAAAGTAATGATTAAAGTTCCTTTTGTTTTTAGCTTTGTCCCTAACCTAAACAACATGAGATCATGTTTTGTCGACACATAATCAATTAGAAAATCAGCTAAAAAGTAAGAGAGAAGAGAGAGGTGAAGCTTCTTCTTCTTACAAGAAAATTGAATGAGTGTTTTCTCCAGTACCCTAATCATGTGTCTAGTACATACATCGACATGCTTGAACCACCTTAGATTTAAGGTCTGAGATCCGAAGCTTAACCGCAAATGGTAACAACTTATATGGCCTCCAACACTCGAGAGTCAAAGATAAAAGAAAAGGAATATGTTTCATTTCTTTGGTATTTGGACCTTCGGCCCATAGTTCATTTGGTCCAGGACCAGAGACCAAAGCAGGTAAAGTTAGTCATCTCTGGTTCGGGTAGGACGCGAACTCAATATCAGGCAATGCCATAAAAACACGTTCTAATCTTGTAGATGAACTCAGTAGGAATTGGATATAATTTGAATCGAACTGGAGTGTGTGGAGCCACTTAATAATATCTTCACTTTTCTTAATACTATAAAGTGTACGATTGGTCACTGTTGTTTTAAAATATAACGCAAGTTGTTAATTCCCATTAACTAATTAGAACTTCATTGCTCTGTTTTTCTGAATCGATCTCCACAAGATGGGAGAAGGAGAGCATAATTTCTTCCATACAAACACTATGAACATAAATCAAAGCAAGTTAAAGAAATGGTTGCTAAAGAAGAAGGTCCAAGATGTCATATGTCTTATCCAGCTTATCCTCACACACTTTCCCGTCGAGCCGGCAGAAACCCTCGGTCCGGTTTCTTTTCGTGCGGGTAAAGAGACTCTGATTGGGCAATCGATATCCATTACCACTGCACCATTTGCGATGTGAATATCCACGCTGGTTCTGAATTCCGAGGAAGATAACGCACCCTTTTCACCTTCAACATTCTCTTGCCGGATTTGCTACAGGAAAGTTGACATCAAGTATGTTACCTACTCTTGCAATCACGAAGATTGTTCTTACGTAGTCCATTCAAAGTGTGCAACTCATGAAGAAGTATGGGATGACAAGGAACTCGAATGGAAACCTGAATCATGCGCTACATATTCACTCTCTTGTCCTAGACACGTCTCCTCTACAAAAACCTACTTTCCATGAATTGTTACAATTTGTTTCCGAGTATTGACTGGATTTAGGTACAAGTGCTCAAAAACGGATTGCACTACTGGCAGATTTCTACATTTCGATGTTCGCTGCATTTTGGTTCCCGATTATTTGGATCTACAACAACTTCAAAAACCTGGAAACAATAATTAATTACAGGACATAAATTTGTAGATTTGATAGTAAAGTGTCTGAAGAAGCGGCGGAGACACATCGGAGCTAGCACAAGTGATGAGTGGTAGGATCTTGTTCCATATATTGCGGTGGCGAAACGGTGAAAATCTTGAACTGTTGCACCACAAGGAGGCAACAAACTGCTCACTTTTGCGCATTATACGCTATAACAGCCACAACTGCGCAAAATTTTTTACAATGTAAACTTTCGTGAATGTCTAAGGTTTGCCGTTGAGATGCTACTTTAATTTGTAATTTGTGTTTAAAATTACGAAGTTTTAAACAACTAGTTATATCAAGGTTACATATTTAATTAGGTTACTTACTTTAATTACAGTTGGTTCTTCCTTCAGCCTCTTGAAAAATCTGTAATGCAAACATAAAAAATAGATAGCAATATATGTGCCGATCATCACAACTAGCTATCTTCTTCTGCGAAGATTTCAAACAAGAAACTGAATGAGCTACAACTTTAGCAAAATAACGTTTCAGGTGTATCACGAAATATCATTTTTAGCTAAAAAAATTGTCTGATGTGCTATCTATTTCATTATATAGATCACGTTCGCCAACACTAGTATCCAAATTTAAAATCTTCCAAAAAGTAAAATAGACGAGATAAGAAAGTTCACGTAACAAAGATAATTGGAAAAGGTAATATAAAAAAGAAAAAAAAAAGACAGTCGCGAAAAAGCAATTGAGTTCAAACTCCACCAACATTCAATTTCCAAAGTAAATGTGAACGAAACATTGTAGTCATCTAGCAGTACTGGTCGACAAAATTTTATATTTGAAACTCAAAAAAAAAATTGAAAAAGATTTTCAAATCACATAGTTTGCTTGTGGAATTATATATAAAAAAACATTTGGAGGTCTCTTGTTCTAACTAAAAAAATATATACATAGCGGACTAATTTATTTTATAAGATTTCCAAATTTCAAAAATTATTTAATAATACAATTTTTCTAACCATTTTTATTTTAAAACTCTATATGTGAATTAATTTTTGATTGAATTAGTTTGGATTGTTTGTTTCATCAAAACTAATTTAAATGTCGGAATCATGTGGCACAATGATGGTCATCTTTGAAATTTATGACACAAGTTTGAGGTTTGAATCCAACACCTTTCAATTTTATAAGGAATATTAAAGTTACTAGGCTATGTTGACAAAAAAAACTAATCTAAATATATATGTTGATTGACTTTAATTAATATGACGTACGTATATAAATATAAAAGATCGTTCGTCATAAAACAAAATAAAAAGCTAGAAAATCAATATTTATAAAATGGAGGAAGTATATATCTATATAGTATAAATTTTGTTCAGAAAAAAATAAAGAAAAAGAACAACTCATTTTGTTTTGAAACTGAGAAAAAAACAACAATTAGTTTCATTGGTTGGGGCCACGTTCTAGTGAAACCTCATGCGTATAATAATGCATGTTTGGTATTAAAGCTTTTCGGCTAGTTATTTTTATTGTATAACAAAAATAAAATAGTATAATACTGTATTAATATTGAACAATATAAATGGCTGGCATTAGAAGAAATTAAACAGGTGTTAAAATAAAAGATCTTGGGAAAGGGGGTGGTTGGTCATTTTAATAGTTTGGTATGATATGATATTATGAACGTTGGGGAAAAGCATTATCATTAGTTTCAACGAAACCCTAAAGGCTAAAACGGCCAATTGATCCTTTAGTTAAGCAGTCACCTTTAGGGTTAAGTTCTATCAGACATGTAAATTGACAGAGAACATAAAAAAAAAAAATTATAACTAATTAAGTTCAGTCCCAATCTTTGAGTTCTTGAATTTGATCTCAGTCTAGGTTTGGAGTGTTCACACGCTATCTTTAGATTCACGAATCATGAGTCAAAATAAGGATACGCAATCTTGATTAAACCTTTTTTTTTCAGAACAAGCCAATTGTTAAATGTGGAGGTCATGCATATATTATAATCTAAAGCTCGATACAATGAATACGAAGGTTATTGAAGTAATAATTAAAAATGGAAAAAGCATTAGATATTTTTTTTAAAACGTAGAGTTTACCATCTGTACTTAACCATCTTATAAAAAGAATTGAATTTGAATCAAAATGAATGCCAAAGACATATACTAGAATCTAAATCCTTAAAATAAAATATTACCACGAAGGTTCAATACAATTTACGTCTGTTGAAAGCAATGTTTTGGTCTAATCTACCGTATGATTTAGAACATTATGTTTACTATAACCAAAATAATAATAGAAATTATATAGAATATGAAATTTTAGTAATGAATGAGTGGTGAGGTCGTAAAGAAAGAACATAGTGGTTGAGAAAGACAACAATATAGTTTGGGCCAAGAGACAGCCAATCTCTGCCAGCTGTTCAAACTCTTTGGACAACCTGTTTTGTTTCTTTCTTATTCACGAAAATAATACCCCAATTTACGTTCACGTTTACAAAATTTCATATCAAAATATTTAACTGTTAAGTGCTTTTTTAGCTGGATAGTTAAATCACCGGAAGGAGGAAGTTAGTATTACAGAGATTAAACTAGTGTATATACTATAAAAAAAAACAGAATATGGTTTAGTCGTATCTATAATCTCCTAATTAACAAAAGACTGGATTTATCTGAGTCTGAATTTTAAAATATTTCGTTGTAATACATTCATTGTATACGTCTACGCTTTTTTTTCTTCTAAAAAGCGGATTTATTGCTGTAATTTAGATATCTTTTCCTTTACTAAAAAGTTACGTAAAATATGTACTAATAAACTATTTCATAGAGCTGTCTCTATAAATCAACATTCCCACAATTGGCTTATAAATACCCTTTGAAAACCACAAGGCCACCACAGCTCATCATCGCATCGCATCGCACCATAAACAAAACCACACAAATATTCTATTGACTAAATTTCTTCCAAGCGCAAAAGAGGAGAGATGGAGTCAATGAAGATGAAGCTCATTGTGGTGTTGATGGTGGCTATAGTGGCTTTCTCAGCCGTAGGAAAGGCGGCGGCTGCGACGGCAGAGTCTCCAGCTCCAAGTCCTACTTCCGATGCTGCTATGTTCGTCCCGGCATTGTTTGCATCTGTTGCTGCTTTGGCATCTGGGTTTCTCTTCTAAACCAATCTCTACATACCATATAGAGTTAGGGTTTGTTACTTGTTTTGCCTTGACTCCTGTTTCTTTTAATCGCATGAGCTTTTTTGGTTTATTTTCTTATATTTGGACTACTATATATATATATTAACCTTCGGGTTTTAATGTAATTGCATGAGAGTGTTTGTGTTTATATGTTTCATAATTTATACTACTATATATGTTTATCGGATTCATTTAGTCCGCACAAATGATAATAATAACCGATCTCACATCTTAGAGTGGTGTGATCAATGATGCGATGAGCTGTGAAGTTTTGGAAGGTCTTGGTATAGTTGAATTATGTGTGGTCACTATCATCATTGTTATTATCAACATATCACGCTATGGCCTCGGACTTTATCCAATAAAATTTTAGTGGTATAACTTTTCACAACAGAATATAACAAACAGAAGAAAAATTGTGGGCACTATAAAATCCAAACGGTGGCAAAAAGGAGAGGAAATCTTGCAACCTTAATTGTATTCAAACTTGCATTTAAACTCAAAAGTGGGAGTAAATGAAACGTAACCTAAATTTAGTGTCAAATTAAGACCTATCGGATTAACTTTACACTGGCCAAGTTTCAGACCAACTTAATTAACACAAATTACCAACTAATGAAGTAATAAAATAAACAAAAGGTTTATATTCGGAGTATGGGATGGTATCAGACAATAGCATGTTAATTGTGAAGCCATGTGAGATGCACAGAAGCAATGGGACCATACCTTTAGGTTTTTTTTTTTTTTGCAAGTGGCTGCCACTTTTTTGGTTTGATTAATAATATTTTGCTTTTGTTTTCCCCTTCTAATTCCAGAATGTTCGCCATATTCATAAATTTATTGTATCCATAATCATCTTTACGGGCCAGCGAATGAAAAGAAGAGTGGATGATGACACACAGTGTTGATGGAAGGAAACCAATCCTCTTAAGCAAAAGCTAAAGATGAATACAACCTTTCTTTTGATTGGCTGAATATAACTTACAACATAAGAAACTTGGAGCAGCTATAGCCCGCTAGGTCGATTAATTATTTTTCTCTTTTTTTTTTTTTTTTTTTTCGTTACAAATGGTTTGACATGTATCTTTGTCTCTAAGATGAATACACCACTTTTTTTTGGTAAGGCTAAATTATAATTTATTTAGTTGGTATATGTAAAATAGTTTACTGAACTTTTTTTTAGTTTGCGTAACTTGACAAACATTTTCCCAAGATTCTTAGTTAGAGCATGAGAAAGAGAGAAACTAAAAAGCAAAATATGAAGAAAAAAAAAGAAGAAACCATCTCAGTAAATACTTTCAGAGAAGTTTTGTCTTGAAATCAACACTTTTTATTTTATTTTCTATTTTTTTTTTTTTATTATTGAAGCGATCATTATGGTCCTATGTCTTAAAAGCAAAATCTTGTTTTGTATTTTGGAGCAGCGCGATAGCCTTTAAGTCTCACGTTCACTTCACAGTATAATGGGCTATAATAAAGGCCTTACGGCCCATTACATCGAGTAAATTACGTGGATACCTAACGCGAGACCTATAAATATGGTCTACATCTACAAAACCTAACTGAGAGCTGCTTTTTCTCTTTCCTTAGTTTCAGTTTGTGTTTTGAATGTTTTATTTTTTTGGTTGGCAAAGTTGGTGCAGTGATGATGGGTTCTATAAATCTCGTTAATCTGAAATTTTTATTGAGAAGAAATATTTCCCAACCATTCATACAAATTCTAAGCACATTTTCTCTTTATTTTCATTCTGAATGTTGAGAGCTGTCATTATGTTTTAAAGTTAATTCTTTCATCTTGATTTTGAACACACCACACTTTTTGACTGTTCTTATATATTTAGATTAATTCGTGATTTAATATTGGGATCGCACCTAGTTCTTCTTCGAGGCTTTTTTTTAGAGTCATTCTAAATCGTGGTTTCGAGGATTTTATTTGTGCGTATATTAAAACAAAGGAGATCATATCTGCTTGAGTAATCTCTGTTATATGTTAACTATAGAGATACGCTCCAATGTTATATGATCACATTTTTTGCGATTATTTTTGGATAATTGTGTAGCTAAATATCTTTACTGAGAAGTGAGTCAAAAGATTGTGCTTCTGCTGCAATGTGACCTATAATTCTGAAAACAACAGTCAACATAGCCAATAATCTACTCCAAGAAGTTATAATAGTTCTCAAGAAATTGACTTGTAATTACTACGATACAAGTTGCAATACACTTGATCGTGTCTATATCAAACGGTGGAAGCGTACGCTAAAAGTAAAAAAAAAAAGCCTTACTTCAGAGAAACAAACCTACCGTACAAAGAACATTTTGCGAGTCATAGAACGTTTCGTTTATAAGACCACGCCAGAAAAATAAGAAAACAATATATATCAAAACAGAATCTTGTAAACATAAAAGTTGAATAGTTGAATACATTACAAAAAAGCCAAAAGTGTTGGCATCTCTCGAGGTACTAAAAAACCCAAGAAAGCCACACGCTAACAATTACAAATTTTTTAAAAGTTTTTAATCGACACCATCTTCTGGCGAAAGCATTTGGTAAATGAAAAAGAAGAAGATATACAATTTGTGAATTCTTCTTGGAAAAATGGGAGTAAATGTACAGTCCCAAAGGATAATTTCTTTGTTGGACTCACAAGACTG
This sequence comes from Streptanthus diversifolius, assembly GCA_039880935.1. Lineage (NCBI taxonomy): Eukaryota > Viridiplantae > Streptophyta > Magnoliopsida > Brassicales > Brassicaceae > Streptanthus > Streptanthus diversifolius. The sequence goes on along the minus strand of JAXGFM010000013.1, from coordinate 17,001,451 downwards.
TATTGATGTGAAGTGCTTTGAGTAGAGAGGTTGCCATTTGCTTCACCAGAACTTGCCCTCCTGAACGTTGTCCATCACGTCGTTCTTCTATTAGATTCTGCAGCTTTTGAGGGAGGTCGTTCTCTACGATCAGCTGTTTTGGCTTTGGATGGTGCTCGTAAACAGCCTGCTTCATCAGAGCGTCAAAACAGAAACTAAACACCCAATAAAATAAAAAAACAGACTAGCATGAACTTGGATAATATTTGAGGATTTATTAACCTTGATGAGTTTAAGGAGATTAAGTCGAGCAATAGCATCTTGGTGGTCTAGCCTTGAAATAAGCAACGGAGTCAATCCATTTACAGCTAGTGTCTTGTTGATCCGAGATGATTTCCTGGATTCAAGAATGACAAGGATTAGACTAAAGAAGTTGCAACGTCACCTGTACTTCTAACTTCAGCTTTATCAGAACATTTTGGGAAATATAGATATTCTATTATAAAGAGGAGAGATACATACGTTATAATCTTCAAGAATGGCTCCAATATGTGCACAAAGTGTCTTTCGGGGCAGCTCTGGAAGAAGTTAACTAATTTCTGGATTGCATCGTTCTTGAGCAACGCCTGCTCCACCTTGTGGTTGTTGTCATTGTCTTGTGCCAAGCAAACAGCAATGGAGTCCAAGGCTATCACGGACCAATATTCATCATCGAGTAAACTCAGATAAACGTCCAGACCACCGTGGGCTCTTAACTGCTCTCTTGAATTCCGAGATGCATGAGCCATATCACATAGGAGTGGCAATGCATATTGTTTTAGAGGAGAGTCCGACATGATGAAAAGCATCAGGTGCGGTATGATTCCGTTTTCAGCCGCTTGTTCCTGCCTCCTTTTGTTTATCTTGCACAGGTTGAATAGCGCACTAAGCACCTACATCAATTTAAATTTTTAGTAATCCAAACTTCAGTCTTTTACATAGCATACTGGACAAAAAGTTTTAACCAACGGAAGAAAGTTATCTTTATGCAAATTTAGGAGGTAACCTCGTGATGGATCTGATAAACAAGATTCCCATCCTTAAGCTCAAGGTTGGGGATCAAATGTTTAATTGCATCTGCACGCTGAAGATTCTCCAAGCAATTTGGATCAGTGGATAAATGATTGGTGCACTCCAGTATCTGGAAAAATGAAAGGCAGTGTAAGTATGCGACCTAAAGATTATCTTAAACAAAATAGTTATAGGAATGAACCTTTGGAAGAAAAAAAATGGAACTTCACAATATTTTCAAGTACCTTTAACAGAATAGGAGGTTCTACACGGTTGAACATCTGGAAAAGACGACTGAGTAAGCTTTGGCTGCACATGTATGATTTGACTGTTGTATCAGCTCGAGCAAATTCAAGAAGCAGATCAGCCACTTTCTCCAAGTATTCCCTTGCAACATCTGCACTCAGCGTAGAGACCATATGGGCAAGTAAACCAGATGATGTGGCACTTCCAGGTCTAGCATTTAGAACACCCGAACCTGACAATACTCCAGATGCTGTCTGAGATGCAATCCCAGACGTAGAAGCGACTCCTTCAGTAGCCACAACCTTCTTTGCCATTGTTTTATTGGGATATCTAGGCGTAGTATCAAGGTTTCCATTTTCCTTTCCACGTCCGGAGACCTCTGAAGAAACAATGTAATGATAAGCACAAACAAATAATCATATATGTGCCTACAATATGAACAGTCTTGCTAAATATAAAACTTTTCAACTTACCTGCAAACTCGGCCATCAGAAAATCAAGGTCTCCGTTGGTTTTCTTTTCATTTGATCCATGCAAAAGAGGAAGTCTACTTTCATGTCTCTCTATGCCAGTAATGTGCTTTACATAATCCAGTTGACCAGAATAATGTCTTGAAGGGGGTTCTTTCTCCAGCAAGCTAAGCAAAGGTCTAACTTGTTCTGGCTGAGTAACAGGAAACCCATTAGAGGCACCCTCAGCCAGCTTCTGAAGCTTATCTGTCGATGTCCTATTGGCGGAGAGAGATAACCAATGCTGTTGCCTAACATCTTCTGTGCCCGACGTAGAGGCATCTGCTGCAACACTGCTCAATCTAGGCCTATCACCATCTTGATGCAAGGCATCTAGTTGATGGATATCTGATCTTTGAGAATTTGAAGTTGAAGCATGAGAAGGCTCTTCACCACCCACATGCCTTGTTTTCAACACATCAGGCTGATCAATCACACTGTGTGTAGTCTCATGCTGACTAAAAATAGGATTGTTAGGGTCAAGTTGACCAGAACGCGCTCGTGGAGCTTGACCATCCACACTCAGTGGACCCCCTGATATAGAAGCCAGCCGGGTTGCTTCATTCAAGCTATAAAGAGTGTTGATTAGCCTAAGAAGAATTCCATTCTTTGCAGCTATTCGGCAGAAATCATTTCTCGGGGTGGACTTTTTGAGTTTGAATACCTGCCACATCCCATCAATAGCTAAGTGAACCATCTCCCTGGAAAAAAATCTCAAATCATTAGAAATTAGTAGCACATAAAAAGTGAGAATGACCAAAATTTTGATTAAGAAAAGAGCTAAATCAAGAATTTGGTCAGCTATTGAGCAATGTATCCACCATTCTCAGTAAAACAAGCACACACCACAAATTAGGCAGGAGACAGATTCAAATACAAAATCAGATGCTGCTGGGACTTGTAACAAACCTAGGCATCCCCGAGTAGGGAATATTCAAGTCTTAAGATGAAATAATCGATAGATCTCATATTATTTCTGCACTTAATATGTTGAAACATGAAAGAATTTCAAACACCACAAGAAGATGGTAGACAGTACCCACCTGTATTTGGCATAATCCGCTTCAAGAAATCCCACCAAAACTGGTATTCCACGACAAGCTATGAACATTTGCAATGTTAAGGAGCTGTAAAGAAGGTACCAAATCAACTCTATGACTTACAGAAAAAACGAAGAAGCAAGTAAAAAATATTTGATGACTATTATAACCTTGATTGACAAAGCTGCTGCAAGAAGTAAGCTGCTTCCTTACGAATTTCTCGAGAACGGTCCCTCTCAGGACCGGCAAAACTCATTACCACAGGAATCTGCCATATCACTTGGAACAATCAATTTTCACGGGATTTTTTGCTCCAACAAAGAAAAGAGCAAACTTGACTATCTGAGAACATCATGAAAACTTAAGTGATGGGATGAGGACACCATAGATGAAAATGCTTTTTGACATTTTAGATCGAAAATCGAGACACCAGCCTTTGATAAAATAAATTGACCAAATCCACCGAAATACACGAAGTTTGCAACCAAATGGAAGGTAAAACTTACGAGACCAACAAGACAAGCATTTTCCTGGAAGTCAGTTTTATCTTTAATAATTTCGTTTATCAGCTGCAGCACAGCACATATTACCTGAAAACACCAGAAAAGATTCATAAACATAAGCCAGTCAGTATTCACATCAACACTGATGATGAACATAAACTAACGACTACTGATCCTGGAGGACACCAAAAAATCCTGCTTGATTAAAAAATAAACATACTCGAGATTTAGGAATATCGAGTAGATCCATCAGAGGGAGGAAACCATGCTGTGTCACAAATACTGCCTTCTGTTCAGGTCTCTGACGAAACATGACAACAAGTTTCTGACAGGAAGATACTATTGCATCTTCTGATTCATCTGGCCTTAAAGAGCTCACCAGTCTGCTGAACTCGACTGCCTACAAAAAAAAACTCAACCACTTAGGTTTGGAATCACTGAAAAATGGAAACAACTAAAACGGAGTTGAGAAGCGATGGTTATTTTATAACGCTTAATTTTGCAAAATATCATTGTCAGAGGATGAAGTGAGTCGGTCAAGTAGCGTACCTGCAGAGGGAAAAGATTCTCTGCGGGCACCTTTTCATCAAATACCTGCGAAACAAGATAGCAGATGTGTCACCAGTATACTACTTGAATAACCAAACCTGCATTCTCAAGACAAAACATACCAAGCCATCAATGTCAATAACATCATCTTTCAAAACACCCATCATTAAGCGGAAAAGATCACCACCATCATTTGACTGCCCTGTTTCACCCTCCATTTGCTTCTGAGCAATTGTAGCCCTCAATTTCGTTGCCAGATCATTCTTTCCACCATCTGCGACAGCAGGATCACCCTGGATGACATTTGATGTAGGCGTTGATGTTGAGGCTTCATTTGGTTTTCCCTCGGGAACTTTATCCAATGGATGAAACAAATCATGCAAAGAAGCATCCCCAGGAGGATCACTAAATCTACTAAGTTCATTCCCACCAACGCTAGATGGAGTTTTCACAGCCTTTAAGATAGAAATAACAAAACAAAAAAAAAAAATCTAGTCAGTTTGCAAGTCTTCAACTCTGTACAAAACAGCTATCAACAACCTCGTCTCGAAAGAAAGAAACATTTTTCTTCAAATAGAGCATTTAGTCTGAGCACATCATTAAACAAAGTAATAACACCATAATCTTGTAAAGAAAAAGACTAAGACTTAGCAACAAAAAATACCTGTCCAATTATACAGGTGTGGCATTTGCCAGAAAATATATATAACTCAGTACAACCCCGATAAACTGTTTTTTTCAGTCAAGAACAAGGAACTTATCAATCAACTCAAAACATAGTATACTCCCCTGTGACTGACCATATTATCTACGAAAGCGCTAGGATAAGAATGACACAACACAACTGACCTTTCTAAGCCTGCGATCTTCATCTTTTTGGCCAAGACTATGTGATGGCAGGTCCACCTGGATGGAAGCTTCGTTTCCAACCTGCTTTTCTAAAGTATTCTTTCTAGCTTCAGAAGCTTCGGTTTCAAGATTTCCACGTACTTCATCATGTTCAGATTTCCCATGAAACTCTGATACATTTTCAGATGTCCCCTTTGCATCTGACGAAATACTGCAAGTACTTTGAAGAGAAGATTTTTCCTGCATAGAAAATGTAGGCACTTGATCTGACATAAGATCATCTTCTAAATTATCCGTTCCTTCTTCACCCGGAGGATCACTGGGTGAAGATAGATCTTTCTCAGACGTAAAACTCGCCACCCCTACCATAGGTAATTTGCTTTTCGAGTCCTGCACAAAAAAGTACTGGATTAGAAGCCTTAGCGAAATTCATATCTACGTTTGATGTGTTCTGCTATTCATCTCTAAATCTTTATTTGCATCTTCAAAAGAAGGTAAATTAGAGCTGAGGATCTTACAGTTTTTGACATCCCAACTTTTTCTGCTGAAAGGCCTTCATGACTGCCTTCATCATCCTTCTCTGAACTTGCTGCGGCTTCTTTCATATATCTGGAAAGGACATAGTACCCAAGGACAGCATTAAAGATTCAGTGGAACCAAGGAACATTAGTGTGTTCCCTAACATGAGATAGATAATAAGTTTTGAAATCTTCTTCCAAAATTCAAATTAAGTTACACAGGTTCTCACTTGATGGTTCCACTATGCCGAAGTGAGGACTGCAATGCCCGTCTAGAGTTCCGTATCCAAGGGTGAGAGAGCAATGTCTTTGCATCAGGTCTCTGCCTGGAATCCTATAATGTGCACGATACAAATCAGATGTAGATACTGGATATTAATTAAATCAGAAGTGCCTAGGTTCCGGTGCAAAGGTAGCTGTATGGTTGCATAAAACTATACCTTCTTGAAGCACTGTCGTAGGAAGTCTGTAATATCTGGAGAAAGACTATCGGGAATAGGAGGGTTATCATCCTGATACCAGAGAAAGGCAATAGTTTGTCACTTCTGGCTAACAGCTTTTGCATTTATTTCCAGGAGAAAGTGATTTAAAAAAAGGAAGCATAAGAAAAAAGAGCCAGGAAGAGACCTAAATTTTATTGACTTATTTAATGCAAACTCATAAAATATTGTCAAAACCTGAACAATACGAAAGAGGGCTGGCATGGGTTGCAGATCATAGTAAGGAGGTACACATGTAAGAAGTTCGATAACAGTACATCCAACGCTCCAAATGTCAGAAGCAGCACAAACTCCGGACATTTCAATAACCTGAAACAAAAGTTGGGTATTCGTTGACACGCACACAATCAGGTAAAAGTGTTGCAAAAATAAACGTATACAGAATATGGTGATGAAAGTCAAAGGTGTACCTCAGGAGCCATCCAGTAAGGAGTTCCGACCACTGAGTGAGTGTTAACATCAGCCTCGTTTAGTTTAGTGGCAACTCCAAAGTCAGCAAGCTTAACAAGACCCTGAAGTATGAGACAGTTAAAGTATCTATCTAAGGAAGAATAGCCTACAAGAATCTTATGCATCCGAAAATGTAACTGATCTTGAAACCGAAAAAAATAATAATGGATACATGCCTGAGAATAACTAAAAAAATCCATAAGGTACAGAAAAACACACCTCCTTTGTCGTCAAAATATTTGCACCCTTGATATCACGGTGTATGACACCCTGCTCATGCAGATATACTAAACCTTCCAAGACCTGTATTCACTAGTGAGTACACAATGCATAAAGAAACTTCACTCAACCAGAAAAAAGATATATACACTGAACCTGAGCAATGTAAACAGCCACCAACGATTCTGGGAAAGGTCCAAATTTATTTGGTTTAATAATGTTTGCAAGAGAGCCATTCTCAACGTACCTGCAAACATATGATCGAACTTGAGGTTCCAGACCATAGTCCAGCATGGACCAAAATAAACACAAAAAGCTACTTACTCCAGAATGATGTGAAGGTGAGTCTTTGTCTTCGACGACCCAAGATACTTCACAATATTTTTATGGTTCAAGTTCTGCAATGAAATGTCATCTTAGAGGAAGACTGCATCTTTACCAGCATAAACATTAATGAAAAAGAAGCCAAATCTCAGAAGGTGGTTGATATGATTCAAGTTCACAAATACTTAACATTAGGATCTCAACTTTGTAAAACCTGATAAGAAACAGTGTCAGGCTATACGTGCCTAGTCAATGTTAAAGCTAAAGAATTTGTAATGGAACAATGATATGTGGGAAATATGGAAGAAAGAAGCTACCTTCAACAGATCAATTTCTTGCTGGTGAATACGTTCCAACAACCGGGAATCATCCACATGTAACACCACCAGGATTCAAGTCAGTATAAAAGTGGGTAAGGAGAAATTCAAGACCACATTCGGTCACACTAAGACGAAAAAATAACAAAGATAGATAGATAAAAGTAACAAACCATAATAGTGTTAAGATCCTCTTGAACAATATTCTCCAATGAGACTTGTTTAATGGCTACAAAGTCTCCATTCTCCAAGTCTAATCCTTTATAAACTCGACCATAAGCTCCTTTACCAATTTCATCTCCCAGCATCTGCGCTCAAAAAAACAAAATTCAACCTAAGAGTTCACAAAACCATAGAGGAAGCTTTAAGCAGACGAAGATCAATGGCGAGAAGAAAAAAAAAACATTTTTGCCCAACTTCGAATTGGTAGAGCTAAAATCCAAAGCTGAGCCATAAAACCCAAAATGCAAAGCTTACATATTTGTTGTCGAGAGTCTTTGATTTGTGGAACTGAGATGACGTCATCTGCCGCGCCATATCTTCTCGTTGCTTCCTCCGTCAGCAAATGAAACAATTGCATCTCAAAGAAACCGATCCATTTACGAAGGAAATTTCAGAAATAAAAGAAAGAATTAGGGTTTAATCTTTGAGCAAATTCAAATTTTTTGAGATTGGTTGAAAGATAGACAGAGAGATGTTCAGATGCCAGCCCTAAGACAGCAGTGAAAAATATTGGCAATTAAAAAAAAACGACAAAATAAAATAAAAGGAAAGAACTTAAAAGTAAGGTTTTTTATATAGGCCCATACATTTTTTCTTTACTGACGAATTTACCCCACTATTTTCCCATTTGTAAAAATATCTGGCCTCTTGTCCAATTACCGGATTTTTATCGTTTTAAAAATAGGTCCAAATATTAAATCCTTCTTTCATTAGTTTCTGTCATTGTTAATAAATTAGTTTAAATTAAGGTGGTTAGCATTCATTAATGTAATATCAACACTTTTGAACACTTTGTTTAATAACTTTTTTCAATCGGAGGAGTTGGGATAAGCGGACGTTATGGCCACTCAAATTTATGATTTCACAAAAATGTAATCTTTAATACAAAATATTAAGAAGCATCTAACCGGCGCATGGCACACGGTGGTCTGAGATGTAGAACCAAGTAATCTCGTTTGTTTTTCCGGTTCGGTTTTATCATTAACTACTTTGTCACTTGAACTTCGATTTAGATGTTGCTTGAACCATCTTGCATAGTACTAAAAATCTTAAGAAAAATATATATAAAAAAAAACAAATAAATAAAAATGAGAGAAGAAGCGCGTAATCACCAAACGCCAAAACTAGAGAGTGAGCAAAAAGTCGGTAGGTTCATTGGTAACATCAGTAGACTAAGGAAGAGAGAGAGAGAGAGAACATTGAGAAGAAAAAAAGCTAACCAACGAGGAACTCAGGAGAGATCACCAAACCCTAGTCGAATAGAGAGAATTCTGTTGAAGACGGCGCAGATGACGTCATCTGGCGGGAAGAAGCAGGTAACGAAGAAAATGACACCGTGTTGCATGAAGATGGGGATGAAGAGAGGACCATGGACGGTCGAGGAGGATGAGATTCTTGTGAGCTTCATAAAGAAAGAAGGCGAAGGAAGGTGGAGATCGCTTCCCAAAAGAGCTGGATTACTCCGCTGCGGAAAAAGCTGCCGCCTACGGTGGATGAATTATCTACGGCCGTCTGTAAAACGCGGCGGTATCACTTCCGACGAGGAAGATCTCATCCTCCGCCTTCATCGCCTCCTTGGCAACCGGTGCGAAACATATATATAATTATTCAGAGTAACTACAAAAATGAAACAAGTTTTCCGTATATTAATCAAACGACACATATAAAAGATTGTAATTTCTATATATATATATATGTACGTGTATGTGTGTGTGTTTACGCATAAACTAGTTTTTTTAATACTACATAAATTTAACATCAAAGATTCTTTCATTTTATTACATTTTACTTGGCTCAATTTATCACTATATGCATATGTATCCAATCTTCTTCCTTTTTGTGTGATAGACATAGATATAACAATCAAAATTTGATTGTTGATTGAAATTTTAAACAAAATAGTAATTTATTTTTCAGATTCTTGTTATAATCTAGTTTTCTGGTTCTAAGGCTAATAGTTCTAGTGATTGAGATTTTTTTTTTTTCTTCAAATTATTCCTATAAAGAAAATATAACAAAAATGAGATATATATATATAAGCTTGTTTTATAGGATTAGTAAGTAATATAATCGTCGGTCATTGTTTTAAAGTCACATACATGATCATGCTAATCCTATACATTGTGTGTTGTAAGGTGGTCATTGATCGCGGGAAGGATACCAGGAAGGACTGATAATGAGATCAAGAACTATTGGAACACTCATCTTCGTAAGAAACTATTAAGAGAAGGCATTGATCCTCAAACCCACAAGCCTCTTGACGCAAACAACACTCATAAATCCGGAGAAGAAGTTTCAGGTGGACAAAATCTTCTAGAGCCTCATTCTAGTTCTCACACGGGTGAGACCACTGTTAGTAGCGGAAATGGAGCTAGCAAGATCAGTTTCAGCGTCTTTGGTGATGAAGACGATGAAGACTTTGGTTTCTGTTACGATGACAAGTTCTCTTCGTTTCTGAATTCGCTTATCAATGATGATCCTTTTGACAGTAATATTCCAATATCCCAGCCGTTGCAGAAGCAAGATTGTACCGATGAGATTGTTGGAACGTCGTCGAGCTTAAAACATGGCCAAACACCAGAAGATATATAATTTGATCGATCGTGATGTCTTCTATAACTACCATGATTCGAGAAGTGTACTCGTGTGATTTCAAAGGTCGATATATATATATGTGTGCGAAGTTGTTTTGTGGTTATCTGTGTGATTAAAAAATACCTCCTATATGTGTAGTTGATAACATAATCCTTTACATTTACATAATTCATATATGGTATATCTCGTGTTTTTTCCAGATCATGTATCCATTGATCATGCCTACTTAATTCTGATCAATAATGTAGTTACACGAATTCTTATTAGGTTCTTATAAACAGTGTTATTTAGTCTATATATTCCATCATCTTCTTGTGTATATATTGTTGTGGAAGTTAAATTATGGTACGAAATATTTTATATGTTTATATCCATCAATAATTGCTGTCCGTTTGTAATGTGTATAAAAAAGCTACTAATAACCCTATTCGGAAAAGTTTACATACTAAAAGGATACACTCTATTTTCATGTAATTCTAGATTTGAGTCAAGTATTTTTCTTAATCCTGTTTTCAAGGATTTCAGTCACGAGTATGTACTTGCATGTATAGATGAATTCATATATATGGGGTGTATAATAAGTTGAATACTCTAGTTTCTCAAGTACTTCACATATATATACATATATATATATATATATATCTTATATATGTTTCTACTTTATAGACCAGTGTACGTTGATTCACGATTATAGTTTTATGTCACTAAGATGTACGTATACGCAAGCATTTCAATCACAAGTATGTACTTGCATGTATATTTGAGTTCATATATATGGGTAATTGTATAATAAGTTGAATACTCTAGTTTCTCAAGTATTTCACATATATATGTCTTTATTTAGACCAGTAATGTTGATTGATGAATGATGATTATAATATTATGTTACTAAATTGTACGTATATGCATAATGCATGTATTTTTTACGCAGATCCACTGTTTAACACATTCTTATGTCTACTTCATCCTAATCTCGTTGGTGATTAGTCCATCGTTCTCCCTCAATCATTCCGTTAAACCGAAAAAGAACACCATGCCGTTTCACACTGAGCCTTTAACGTCTCCACATTTACGCTACACAAAAACGCCAAGAGACTAACGTTTGTCAAATCAAATATGGGCCCAAAAATGAGTGTTGGGCTTAAGTGAGGTTTACTAACCTTTTATAGCCTACGAAATTAGAATATAGACCAGGCTTAATATTATACCGCTGGATCTAATCGTTACGAGCCGTTAGATTGGTTGACGTTTACCTAAGGTGACTTAAAACGAACTTCGCATGAGATTATTCTGCTCCGACGTATCTAACCTTCTATTTGACCCTTCGGTTCACATCACCGCAGCAAAATTAATTAACTGTATAACTGAAATTCTTTGGCACAACCAAATAATTTAGACCAAAAACAATGATATCTTATCGAATACTTTCTTATAAGCTGTATTTTAAGATCTTTGAATTTTTAGCTTGATGTAGGCATTTTATAGATTGGATACTGGATTTATCTCCCAAGATCTCTCGTTATACCAAAGTTAAACGAAAAAACGTTATGAAAGTGTGACTTGTGACTAAAAAATTCAAAAGAAAAAAGATTTTAACGAAGGAGAACATTATAACCGATAAATAAATAAATAAATCAATAATCAAAATAGCGAACAGAATGGATGAGGAGTAAAGCTACGCACCGATATGAAGATAGTAGTCGCAGAGACTCATACACACATGCTACTCGTCTTGAACATTATTGTTCAATGTCTCTCGTTTTTTTTTTTTTGTTAAGGATATTACAATGTCCCTATATATATGTATATATGTGATATATCGATGGATATGTCTTGAAGATTTGTAATAATTATGTAAAGCTTAATTAGGTTAAAAGAAATGCAAGAATTGACCGGTAGATTTGGTCATCCGTTTGTGTTTTCAACGGAAAGCTTGATCTTGTTATTTGGAGATAAATCAATCATAAAGGTTATACAATTTGTTAGGTAACAACTAATACTCTTAATCAGTTTAATTATCTCATATGTGAACGTCTATCTCTTTCTCTCTTGAAGTTATCGCCAATGTCGAAGATGGTTGTGTCTTTCTAATTATCACCTTTTTTACTTGTTACAAACACAAACGATCTCATTTTTCTCTTGAAAGAAACAATTCATCAGTTAAGTTCAGACCATATATGGTCCTTGGTTCTCGAGTCCTCAAAGAAGAAGTTATGAAACTAAATTGTTTAAACTTCAATAAATTGAATTTATTAATGAGGATAGGTCCTACCTCACATTGTTGTCTATTCCCTGAGCAAACAAATTTTCTTGGTCATCTAACATTGTGGTTCCATTTTGGTAAATGTATTGATGATCATCAATCAAATAACTAGGTGTACGTACAATAATTTATCATCTGTTATCTTTCCTCGTATCAAAAGATCCCAAATCTTGTTCACTTGGCAAATCGCAATGTCCATTCTTTAGCTACCTCCTCATGCTTTTCTCTATCCGACAAGTAGAGCCGTGCAATCACTGGTAAAGCTGGATTGTCTGGTGGATTAAAGACTGTAAGTTAGTAAAAAGAAAACAACTACGGAACTTTCTTAGGCAGATCTGACCTGAGCCAAACCAACATGAAAGGATTTGTCTGATATGATGCATGAGAGTAGAGTAGAGACTTACATGGTTCAGGTTTTAAGAAAATCAATCTGATGGCTTGTAAGACTTTCGTGATTGTAAGTGCTGGGCTCCAACTGTCTCCAAGAATGTCCACGCTTAAATTCCCCGAAGTATCGACATTGCAATGGTAGATCCGAGTCTTGAACACCACCTGCAAATCATCACGCTCTTAACGAAAAGACTAAAAAGATAAGAAAAAAGTGAAACTACTAATGTAATGACAGTGCAAGCTCAAGAGTAGAACCGATAGCTTGATTCTTTTAGAACCCACAAGGTCCAGAGTTTGCTAAAGACTTTGATGTAAGAAAGAAAACTATATAGTAAGCCAGACAATGGAGTTACATGATCTCTGTATCAAAGTGAGACGCAGTTCAAGCCTTAATCAAAAGACCAACAAAGATGTTGAAGTTGAAGAGTACTCATTGATATTCAGTAAATAGTTTCTTCCTTAAGACATCAACATTTGTAATCAAACTTCTAAACCATAAATCAATTCCAAGTTAAATCAGTGAATCTCCCAAAAAAAAAAATTGATACCGCCAATCAGAAATGAAGGATAAAAGTTAGCTACTTTCACGAAAAAATCTAACAGAGAATCCATGCTCATACCTTAGGTGGTTTGAAGGGATAATCAGACGGAAAATTTATATCCAGAAAAAAGATCCCTCCTTCATACGGAGTTCCTGCAAAAGTTCGAATCAAATCAAAATCGATAGACTTGTTTTAACCTAACAATTTTCCATCGGATCTTTTTAGAAACCATCTAAAGAGAGAAGAGGAACTAACCCAAGGGACCAATAATGGTGGCGATCCAATGGTAGAGATTATCTCCTTTTGGTCCAGCCGAGCAATCAGGAGGTGAATCCAAGTTAAGCTCCGCCATCTCTCTCTGTATTCTCTTCCCAGAAGCAGAAACAGAAGTCTTCGCTACCCAAGATGACGCCGTTCCTGAATATCCGGCGTACATCGCCGTCGGTAACGGCTTAAACCTCCCACTTCCGCCAGGTGTCATCATCTCCAGTCGTCGTCGTCGTCCCTACTCTGCTTATCCAATCCATTACTTCAGCGTTTCGCCCACAGTCATCGGGAATAGTTTTCGAAACGCCACGTTTCGGTCAGATCAGTTAAAACTAATTAAGTAATAATCGCTGACGTGGCGAATAACCACGAAGAGTAGTTTTGTTTTTTGATATATATTATTTTTCCTCCCACTACTCTACGTCAACATTATTGTAATAATTTTTGACAGCTTAATAATTTGATTCATTATCATATATTATTGCGTATGGATTTTTTTTTATCACAGAACTTAGGATCATGTGTTATTACCACGTGAATCCTTAATAATTTTCGATAAATGATTATTCAAATTCTGTAGTTCTTACAACAGTTTGGAAAAGAAACTTTAAAATCCTCCCAAATCAAATTACCCTACCAAATTTTATTGAATACCAGGAATATCGCAAGTTCTTCATGATTTTCAATAAATACAAGACTAATGAAATTTAAATCACTCTAATTCGAGAATTTTAGTTCAAAGATGAAGACAAAAAGAATGAGAACATGTGATCGATCTCTCTCATTAGCTAAACTTACAAGGTTACACTACACCAAAGTAAAACAATAAATACCGGTAACCGGAAAAAATCAAACCGCCGTTAGACTTTTCCGGTTACTATAAGATCTAGTTTTCGCCCATGTTCTACAAAAGGCGGTCAGGCTGAAGTAACAGTAGCAGTAGTAGTGTGAGAGCTAACGGTGCCAAGAAGGGAAGATGGTAGATGGAGATGATAAGTGCGTTTGCGTTCCCTCCTAATGGACTTACGGGTCCTAAAGCAGTCGGAGGAAAGTTTCCTCCCGTTGCGTTTGCGTTTGAGCTGAGATAGATGGTACAAGATTTAGTTAAGAAAAATATTTCGTCTTCAAAAGATATAGAAACTTAAAGAGGCATATAATTGGGATCGTTACCTTCCAGTATATGCACATGTTCTATAGCCTGCAAAACGAACAAGCCATCAAAATTTGAGATTTTTGCGATGAAAAGAACGCGTAATCAAAGAATCATAGCGACATAGTGATCCGCGAAATATTGGGAACTTACTGGGATCTCTAGTCGTAGTAATGGCCGTACCATCAAAGTCACAAGTTCCACCTACACTTTTCATTTTCTGGTAATAGTCATTGTAAGCAAAAGAAGCGTGGCTCTTGATATCGTTCGGCAGATAGCACGGTTGGCCCGGTTGAATCGCCGCGCAGTTAGCTCGGCCTTGACCACAAGCCCAATTCAAACCGTCCTCTAACTTATCGTCATCAGCATCCGCTTTAGCCACGCAGAACAAGGATGAACTGTTTAGAGCTGAGGCGGATTCAGAGCCACCGCTTAAGCCAAGAGGATAAACCGATGTCCCGTTCGCAAAGAATATTCCCCAGCTTCTCTCTGAGACAGGTCCAGACCGCTTGTCTTCGTTGTACAGCTCATAGATGTATGTGTTTATAGGTATGTCTGGTTGGCTAGGAGGGCCTGAGTTGTTCAACACTCTCTTAATCAAGTTACTGTTGAATGTCTCTGCGTTACCGATGGTTGCAGCCGCTTCATCGCCTTCACCAAACGAAGGCCAGCCAGTCTCAGTGACAACGACGGGAATCTTGGAGAAATTCAGAGCTTCCATGGAGTAGTAAGCAGCATCAACCATAGCATCAAACATGCTGTTGTAATGTAAAAGCGTGTTGGGGTCAACAATCTGCTTCACAGCAGAAAGCTGCTTGAACAAAGCGTAATCGAGCGGGAAAATGCCGTTAGCGGTTGTGTAACCGTAGTAAGGATACGCGTTTAACATGAAAAAAGACCCTGTGTTCTTCAGAAACTGGAGAAGCTGGTAAACAGTGGTGTTCCACGACGGGCTAAAGGTCGATGTAGATGGAGGAAACGGTTTAGGCATTATATCCATAGACATCGGGCTCGAAACTTTGACCTGAAAGTTGAGGTTTGAAGCCACAAGAGCCTTGTGAATGTTGTTGAGAGCTGCTGCGAGAATCGGCGCCACGTGAGGAGTTTTGGTGAGAACTTCACTGCCAACAGCAATGGCTGTTATGTTAGTCGAAGGAATATAAGCAGCGACGTTCTTGTTAACCCATAAAGCTGCTGCTGAAGGAAACCGTCCGATTTTGAGTATTTCTTGGTTGGTTACACCGACCATTACTTCGATACTGGTGTTGGCAAATGCTTTGAGCATGTGGCTATTGGCATCATAGAGACGGATGTGTGTGATTTGTCGCGATCTAAGAAGCGTTACGATGTCTGAAGGCGATGGCATGTTGGTGAGATCTGTACCTATGTTTACGCCGATGAATGCAGCTGAATAAAGATCAGATTTAACAGTTTCAGAGTCTTAGAACTTGATTAGAAAGAACAAGAAACTCGGTGATACAATGTGATTTAGGTGAAATTACCGTTTGTACACGAAAGAACTGGAATTAGGAGCAAGATTGCTTCTGCAAACCATCTCGGAAGCAGCATCGGAACAGAGTGCTTGAAATCTCAAACCTAACTCTGACAAGTTCAAAATTGAGTCATATGCTAATGACTGTAGCAGCACTTTCAAACAAAAAATAAGGATTGTAGTTCTCTTCTTAAATCAGCAAAGCACTATTTTTTTTACTTTTTCAGGCTAGTCAAATATGGTAAGAACCCTAAAATCAAGTAACAACTATTAAATACTAACACATGGATTCCGACAGAAGTAAAATAATGGGGTCTAGAAATTAATCAAATGCTCAGCGAATACAACGAGCTAAACAGTAAACAAAACCAATCGAGCATTCGAAAAGCCACGCTCTTTGTTTTTTTTATCTTATCTTTACTCTTTTGTCGTTTCGTTCTTTCAGACATGTTCTCTGGAAACAGGATTTGCAGAGCGAAGAAGAATTTTGAAGATTTAAGCGAAATAACTAGCTCGGACACAAGCTAAGATAACAATGCAACAATAATAAAATACCCAGATGCAAAATCAAGAAATTATTAGTAAAGTACCTAATAAGAGCTTGCCCGCTTCCAGATTCACTCGGAGATGATTTAGATCACAGACAAATAAATAATTAAAACAAAAAAAAAAACACTCGAGGTTTTGTTATTAAGACAGAACAGGGCAAAGCAGGTTCAGAGATGTTTACAGTGTAATGAACCCACAGAAGAGAAAAAAAAGGTAAAGACTTTTTCTTTTCTTTCGGCGAAAATTATTTTCGAAATTGGAGGAAAGGAGAAAAATAAGAAAAAAGAAAAAGAAAATCAGAGTTTGCTCTTTGCTGTGCTCAGTGTTAGCTTCGTTTTATCTCTCACTTTAATGCGTGGGAAACCAGAGAGGTGTGTATGACTGTGTGTGGGAAGGTGAGGCTTCAAAGTTCAAAGAGGTAAATAAACTAGTATTAATTGATTTAATATATACACCTAATAATACAATGGAGTATATTCTTCACAGCTATACATACGGCTATATTAACACATCTTCTTAATTATGTTAAAACAAGAAAACAAGATTTTGGGTAGCTGCAGACTACAGTTTCCACGCTCTTCTCATTTTCTATTCGGGTTTCTCCTTTTTATTTAAATATATAAATTTGAATCAAAAGAAAGATCCATATGTTTGCTATTTTCATGTGCATGAGTTCCAAATGTATTATTGTGAAGGGACTTTCCAAATGTTTCTTGAATGCTCTAATTTTTCTTGATTCGGTGATTTCTTTCATCACCACAAGCTAAAAAATTATTAATCTATTTTCACATTTTCAATATCAAATACACGACTCTGAACGAATCGACTATATATGTTGGTCTTCCTTACAAATGTTGTCAAGTACATCATTTTGAAATTGTTTTTTTTTGTTTTCCAATCTTCTCCAAGTAGAAGAAAGTTTATCGACATCATCGCCGTGCATTTAAGATTCAAAAAATTTACAGAAACCTGCGAGTACCAAGACTTTTGTCGGATTAAGAGACTCGTTACAAGTCAAACTTAGGCCAAAATTTTCTGATAAGAATAACGTTACTAACACTAACAAATCATGTGACCACTTGAAATTAATAATTTGGAAACATTTGAGAATAAAGTTTGAGGTAAAAAGTTTTTCTTTTTCTTTGATGTTTGAAAGTGAAAAAAAGAAGAAAAAAAAACTGAAGAAAATAGCTGGAAAGTGCGAAAAGGCATATTCAAAAACCATTGGATGCCATACGTCACCTTCATTTCCTAGGCTATCTTCTTTCACCATAACGCTAGCCGAGTTCTAAAGAGATAAGATGCCAAAAACGCACATGCAACTTCATTGTCATGTCTTAACATCATCCATGGATCAAACATAAAGCAAAGCACCGATAACACTACAGAGAACTGTCTTAAAACTTGTCTAAAGAAAGACTTAAAGCAAGATATTTCAACCTAGTGGCAAACAAATATCTGATAATGCAGAGCTAACAAACAAGACTTCAGAATTGAGGGGTAGCGAGAATCACTGGCTTGGAGAACGGTCTCCATTTCGTTCTCCACGAGGACTTGGGCTCATGCCCCTGCTTTGCCTAGGGACCGGGCTCCTGGCTTGTTCAGGTGTGTAGCTCCTGTTTCTTCTCGGACTTACGCTTCTTCTTGGGCTCCGGCTCCTGCTGTGGCTCTTTACCTTCCCATGACTTCCACTACGAACCCTTGAGTCATTATGTGGTGGTGAGCGAGAGTATGACCTCTCCTCGTATCGTCTATCCTGTGGTGAGACAGACCTGTGATAAAACAGAGTTGGATAGAAGAGAATGGTTTTTAATCCATCAGAGAACTGTAATGGCATCTGACAGTATGAAATTTAGACAAACATGCAGAGCTAGTCTACCTAGATTGATGTCTTTTAGGGGGAGGAGAATTATAGTCGCGGCTACGTGATCGCGTTCTACCACCACGTCGAGGGGGAGGAGAACGAGAGTACCGAGGAGGAGAACGTCTTCTGTCATTGAATCTGTTGCTCCTACATATGTTCAAAGTGTACAAGTTGAGATCAAGTGATCTCTTTGGGATGTCCACAAACTATAAAAGTTTTCTAGTGTCCGACATTACAGAATTATTTCAAAAGAGGAAGAATCTCACCTTCCACCTCGATCCCTTGTTCTCATTTCAGTTGGCTTCTTCCGGTTTTCTTCTGCAAATACGACAGTCAACTCACGACCAAGAAGAAGATAACCTTCCATGTGATGTTTTGCCTCAGCAGCATCAGCAGGATCCACATATTGAATAAAACCAAACCCCCTTGGATCGCTGCAACAAGTCCAATAAGCAAAAAAAAAAAATCTCAGACTAGGAACCAAAAACACAGTGACCAAGGATGTTGTACCGCTATGACAAGAAACCTTTTGAACAAAGTTGGCTTTACAATCTCCTGCAATAGAAGCCATCATGATAAACATGAAAAAAAAGCAAGCACTTGCCTGCAAACCTTGCAAATTTCAGTATAAAGATGACTTCTCCAAAACTTGATACACCTTCAAATTGAATTCAAACTCAACTTCCTTCCAACCTTCACTACCATTTAGGACATCTTCCAAAGAACTCTAATTACTTCATTGGTCTCTTCAATTCTTTAGATTCACTGTTAAACCTCAACAGCTTTAATAAACACACTTAAGTGTGATCGAACATGGAACATATCACTATATTCTTTCCCTAAAACGACTAGAAGACTATGAAGTTTTAGAGGTACTATACTTACTAAGGCTGAAAATTCAAGTTTCGAGAAAAAACTTTTCAAAGCCCAAAGGAAAAATTTATGTATAGAAAAGGAGATTTACATATCAAGAACATTTAGATAATTCTTATAAATCAAAGAAATAATGAGCTGCAGATGTGAAGATGTAGGAATGGCTATGGACAATAAAAGAAGTGAAGACAAACAGGATTCACAAAAGGTGGTTTACGAAGCAAAAGAAAACGATAAGATAGAGACACGATATAGTTTAAGCAAAAGTAAAATAATGCCTTGGGTGTTTAATCATTTAATGCACTAACTACTGAGCACGCTCACCCAGTATAATAATCCCTTGGAAGATAGATGTCCTTGAGAGGACCGAACTGCTCAAATGGCCTCCTAAGGTCCTCTTGCCTGTAGAATAGAGAGTAAAGGTAAGCAGTGAAAAACAATTTATAACTCCTAAAAATTAATAAAAATTAGAGTCAACCTATTGTAAGGAATCTGAAAACACAAGAATTCATACATGAGCTATCTAGAAATTGTACATTCTGCCACAAAACAAGTATGTACCGAACCCAACATATCTATCAAATTATTATGATAAGTCATACATCAGCTTTTTCTTTACAGCCTTTCACACAAGCCTAAATAAGGAAATATGGAATCATGAAACTTACAAGGCCACGAAAGCATTGCAAAGATATTGTCCAAATAATCTCAGTATCAGCGAGAAGAGGATGAGGCAATTAAATGGAATTACGCATAAAGGAGTAAAGAATATACCTGCAATCATGACGAAGGTTGCGAACCAAAAGACTGGTTGGAAGATCTCTGTCACGAGCCCCACCATAACGGCCACGGGGGCTAGGGCTCCGGCCCCTCCTCCCATAACCCCTCGGTGGTGATGGAGTGTAGCTCCTTCCCCTCATTAAGTCTAGTATTCAGTCTCTTTATCAATCAAGCAACCAACATACACTGAGTTAGAGAGTGTGCCATATATGATTGGATGCTTAAGAAATAGGAGACAAAATAGGAGAAGCTAATACAGCAGCATAAAAGAAAAACTTCAAAAAGTATAAAACCAACTTTGAATTCACCAATTCTAAGCCATAAAAACAATGCTCAGATACGGATTAACATATATGTCACAAGAGTTTCGAAACGAAGAACTCAGGAATCGGAGAACATCATAGTTACTATTTCCTGCTTCTAAGAAGCCAATCAAAGAATAACAACAACAGCAACAGACCGACCAGTCATATACGCTTACTCAGCAACGTAGCTTAGTCAAAGCTAAAGCACAAGTTTTTTTTCCACTTGAATTACTATAATTGCCATAACAAGAAAGATTCATCCTTACAGCTAAATTTCAACGAAGATTACAAATCTGAGATCAATTTGATAGAGAGGGTCCTGAAAATCGATAGAAAGTTGACGCTTTTATGGTATCAGAAACGAAAGTCTCCGATCTAGTACGTTTCAGTCGTTAGTCTACGATAAGACAAGAAGAAGGAGAGCCGATACAGCATCTAGAGACTTACCGCAGCTAAGGAAAGTGTTGAAAAAACAACGGACGGCTAAGAAAACCACAGGGGAAGCTGCCTGGAAGGAATTGGAGAAGAGAGAGAGTGATGAAGGGAAAAGAGTACAACCTACTTTTTGGGTTTTGGATCTTATGGTCCGGAACTAGTGGGTCATTAGGGTTTTCTTCAATCTTTATTTCATTTTCATATATTTGCCTCCAAGTCCTTTCTTTCGTTTTTTATCGACTTTTGACTCCAAATCCTTTCAAAAGTTTAGATTTACGCCCAATACTTTCTATATTTTATGTAAGTCCATGATACAATTACAATGCAACCATTCCTGTAATTTTCTCAATATTTTATCACTTGAAGATTTTGTTATTTCATCCAATGGTTAGATAATAATGTATTAAACGATTGTGTACAAATTTAAAATCTAGTTATGGTGGGAGTAATTTAGAAGAATTTTAAGTATTGATTTCAAATTAAATTTTATAAATTTTATTTTCTAATTTGAAAGATAAATATTTAAAAATATATATATGTGAACAAGATCTCTGTTATTATTATATTTTTATCATCTGCAAAATTAGGTAATCATATTATTCAGATCTGCTGTTTGTAGTAATATATAATTATTAATAAAAATGGTTCAATAATATTGAGGTCTGGATATAAAAAGTAATAAAAGAATTATTTATTTAAAAGGACAAATATTATTAAAAATAAATAAGTATGTAAAGGAAAATATCAACCCAGTATCTATTTACACAACTAATCATCATCTGGGTCAACAAATGAGATATCGTGACTCTCATGGGGGTAAAAGAGAAATTTTTTAAAAAAAGAAAAAAAAAAACATAATGAAACCCCTAATAACTCGCCGGTTAGTATTCTTCTGTCCCTTTTATCTCTCTTCCCCCTCTCAACTTGGTTCGAGAAAATCGTCTTACCATTTCCGGCGGTCTTGTCTACGTTTGAGAAAAAAGTGTGTTCGGCTCTGTTTTGTCCTAAAAAGATGTCGAATTTTCTTCTTCCTGATTCAAAACAACGTCTACGATCGAGCAATTTTGATTCATTTATACAAATTGGCTTATAGACCATTCCCTAGGTTTGTTTCAAGATGTTCTCAGTAGCTGTCGACTTCCCCAAAACAGGTGTTGCAGTACATTTGGTGCATGCTTC
Source organism: Streptanthus diversifolius (assembly GCA_039880935.1). NCBI lineage: Eukaryota > Viridiplantae > Streptophyta > Magnoliopsida > Brassicales > Brassicaceae > Streptanthus > Streptanthus diversifolius. The sequence goes on along the minus strand of JAXGFM010000013.1, from coordinate 16,979,492 downwards.
ACTACAATAAGAATAGCAGACCAAGAATGATCAGAGTACTCATAACGGACAGTTAACTAAATTGAAAGCCAAAATATTTTTGGAACTATATGAGTTAGAAATACTATTCTAAAATTTTTCAAATTATACCGTTATATACGTTTCCTTTTTTATATAAATGCAAATAATTTTTTTATTAAAATATTATATTTTATATTTTATTTTTGGCAGATTCATATATATGTCATTATCAAACAAACGCTTTATTAATTCTATTGTAAATGCTACAATCGCTTTTGTCAATATGTATAATAATTTGTAGTTTAAGCAGGTTTGGTGTTCTACATATAAGTATTTTTCTTGTAGAAAAATAGGTTTGGTTATTTTGTTATAACTGATCAATATGAATCTTTTTCTCTCTTTTTTTGTCAACGATCAATATGAATCTTTATAAATCAATATAATTATTTGTTGTAAAATCATTGTTATAATAAATCTTATAATTTATTAATAATAAATCAGTATTTAAAAGGAAAAATGTTTAAGCCAATATGCAAATAGAATTAGGGATCCATATTGTCGTAGGCCTAAAAAGAAACCTTTTCTATATCTCGCGCTAAGGTTTTCATTGGGTCATAATAAAATAAAAAGCCCATTACAAAGACTAACTTCCTCAATTTTCGGAAGTGAAGTTGATTCAATTTCACTTCTGTATAGACAACTATATTCCTGTACGACTTTCATGGATCAAGGAATGTTAGTGTTTGTGTTGGTAAGTGGCTACTGAGAGTTGGCTTGTTGGCCTTGAGATTTTTGAACGTACGGGACGTTTAACAACAACATTGGAGACGGTGAGTTTCATGTTTCTCCTCTTGACCTCTCCTCGGTTTCTACTTCCCTTTAAAACATACGAATGGTCAAGATTTAGTATACAATATGCTGATATCAACTTGGTAGATTCTCCTCAAATACATCACAGACAAAATCGGGTTGTAGTTACGACCAGTGGAATATGTATATGCTTATGCTTTTGACTCAGATGATCATGATTAATTAATTGGTTATAGAGGCAGGTGATCCTATCCCCAATGCTTTCGAATACATACCGATAATCTCTGTTAGAAAGTCATGCTTGAAGGCAATGCAGAAAACTAGCTCCTTTGCAACTCCCAATTTCTTCTTAATTAGGCTTATATATTGAATGTCTAATCCTTGCACAACACGTTGAAGGAGGCTTGTTCAATATCGTAAGAGTTGTGTAACAGTTGAAACTGTAAGATATTTAACCTTCTCGCTCTCTCTTTTCTAAATCATCGTGAAGTATGAAAATTTTCTGTAGACCCGAGTTGATTTCGCTCCTGAAACAAGGACTAATACACTGAAACTGAATCAGAGAGAATTGAAACAAATGATTCAGTAAAGTTAAACCGTTACATTTTCACTACCGATAAATTTCCTAGATGCTCCTCTAAATGCGAAAACAAACAGAGCCAATCTTTGTCTTCAGAAGATCTATAACGCAGAGTCATCATGTTTCTAGTGCCTACCAGATTCATGCATGAAACATGTTTTTTGGAAACTGCTGAATCGTTATAGAGATTATTGTGTCAAAGGATTGTTATATACAGCTAATATTCTGCCTAGTTAAGTCATATCATGCAAACTTTGTCTCCAAAACTTATCACAATGCCCATGTGGCTTCAATAGTGGCTCATTAATTAAACTAAATAATTCCCAGATCTTACTTTCCGTAGTACCTTGTTGCTGCATTTAGTCTCCCAAATTTGTTCACATTTTTGACATTCATATTTTTCAATAACTCCAAGTCTTAGTACAGCTAGTTGTACTTGTCTCTGTACATTTCACGATAAAGAGGAATCAGAACAGAAATGTTATTATATTCAAAACTATATGATCTTCTTTTTACATCATATTTTAAACGAAATCCATCTTTGTTTATTTTGTTTACTTTGTAATCATGGAGATTACAAATTTACAAATCATAGGCAGAGTGAAGAGTCATCTTGATTTTTGTTTCTCAAAATCAAGATTTAAAATGGAATGTTAGGTGAGAATGATATATCAATGCATCTGAATTGCTTGATTTCGTTTGGGTGACAGGTAAGCTGGGACGTGACAGGTGAGCTATGGGATACCAGAAATAGCTTATGATTTTTGAAACTTGCTTGAACTTGTCATTAGCCAATGAAAAGACTCCACACAAAGACTCAAACACAAGAATCACATATAATAAAGATCAGATGGAAAGAGACAAAGGATCAGAAGTTTGTCCATTGAAGGTATACACTGCATTGAATCTATGGCTCTATCTTGGGGTTGTTGTTGTGCAAGCCAGCTTTGTACAATTATGATATGTGTCTCTGATTTGTAGTTTCCTATGGCTTTGACTTGAAATCTTTGATTGGGTTTATTTATTTAATTTTATCGTTTCTGATTTTGAAAATTGATATGGTTAACTTACAAATACAAGCACATGGTCTGGATTTAGTGTAATGATCATTGATCAATTGGTTGCTTTTGTCGTGAATATATATGATTCCGCTTAGTTATATTATATATATTCTTATTTTATTTTAATCAATCTCGAAGTGTTGCAGTTCAAAGGTCTTGCCGTTATATTGTGGTGAAAGATCTAGAGCTTATTAGCTGAAAAGGAATTGAAGAAGCTGATTAAATAGCTTTTCTATTTACATGTGCTACAATTTCAAAATTTTAATAATATGATAACTATGTTCCAAAATTTTTTTTGATTATTGTCCTAGTGAGTTATTCCATCATTAAAACTTTCTTTTTTGCATTTGTTAATCAGTTAAAATATTACTAAACAACATGCTTGGTATCCCCTCAATATTATACTTCTTACTTGATTTAATCGTTTTATTTGCATCCATTTGCTTATTGGCTATTGTGAAACCCATTCTTACAGTAACCTTTAGAAGAAAAATGTGACTTCTTTAACAAAAACTTGTAAAAATGTGTATGGTAAAATATTTGGGGTTTAGTAAACAACTGTGATCCTGTGTGGATATATCGGGGAAAAAGAAATTTCATGGCCCATGTAATTATATGCTTAAAAGGCTAAACCATGCCATAATCTGAATATTAAATTGGTACAACTACTAAACATGTTTTACATAATCTGCATGATTAACATCGATTAGCTGTAGGTCTTGTGTATATGTGTGGTCTTCAAACAAATCGAGTCTCTTAATTAAATTTTTGGATGTATATGATCTTCTTCTAGATCTGATCACAAAGTGGTTTTTAAATTCATCAAAGGCATGGATTGGGCATGGTCGTACCTATCCTAACTAAGATGATTCATTAAATTAAAATCATGATTATTCAATAATTAGGTAATTATGTGTACAATTTGAATTTCAATAATATAAATTACTACGTGGTTGGTCCGGTGATCATCACCACAACTAACACCAATGTATCATGTATGTATAATGTCTTGGTGGCTTGGTTATTTTCTTGGGCAACACTTAATGTTTTGACTTACTATAATACCATTTAAACTTGTTTTATGAGTACTTTTCTTAGACCAACTTGCGGTTCAAGTTCTCTAAATAGTGACATTAAGAGATTGACTCCCCATTCAAAAGTTAAAAGAGTCTTGATTTGTCATCTGTCCCCTTGACTGTGACCTTAATATCCCATGATTTGTATAGCAATTCTCTGGCTTCACTCGTGTTATTATTTTTAATATTTTTTGTGCGTAATAAATAACATGTTATTCATATACTTATTTTGTTGTAGATATAATGTCAGTGAATTTGTGTAATATTATTGTTAATGATGATAGTAGTGTTTTTTCTAGTTTAGATCACATACAATTGATTAATAAATTTATTAGGCAATTAGACCAATCTTCAAAAAGATTTCACAAAACTTGCCTTATAAGGCTGAGCCTCTAGATGATACCAATTCACATATTAGAACTATATACTTAGACAGATTTGCCAACAAACAAAAAATCTGTATCTTGATATAACCTATAATTTCCACTGTAGATGAACTAAATATTAATAACTTAAAAACTATTTGACGTAATGGAACATCTCATTAATTAGGATATAACCATAAGTTTTGGGCCCTATATTGAAATGGACGGCCATGATGTTACTGATGACATCGATGGATGACAATTTTTATTTTTGTCTTATATGTGTTGAGTTCTACCACCTCAACTTAATAGTAGGTAGCTTGATTCTTTCATTTAATTCATTTTTTCACTTAGTCCAATATTCAATTCTTGTCCTAATGTATTTTTTGGTTGATATGTTCTTGTTTTAACTGACTCTTTCAAAACTAGTAGACCAACTTTTTCTAGCTTTTTTAAACAAAACAAAACAAAATTTGTAGCTTAAACCTTCATTTTAACAAGCGAAGATTCTTAAAGAGAACAAAGAAAATAACAAAATTGAAAATTTCTCCGTCGGAAATTACTATGTCGTGATATATACTATATGGAAAAAATGAATAAGTCGACTAGAATCAAAATTGTAATAAAATATCCTTCGAAATTGCTAGTAATGTTGGAAGATAATCGTAAGTAAAATATTAGTAAAACCGTGTGAAAAAGGTCAACGTGGATTGATATTTGCAAACTGATATTCATCTATTCAAATTGTACTGATAACAATGTAGAAGATGTCAACGTGAATTAATATTACCGGTTACGATGTGTACAGTATAATTTTCATTATTTGCAATGATCATGTTCTTTTTCTTGCAAAAATCATGAATTTATAACATAAGCAGATAATATTATAACATAGTCAAATATATATAGCTTTTTATATTTGTATTTGCATGTTTATGTACTTTTAAAAATAAAATGTTTTAATTAAAAAATAAAAAAACATGTAGAATCATGTGACACAAATATTGAAATTCATGTGACATATATATAACTTTTTAAATTAGATATAAAACCACTAGATTAAGTTGAAAAAAAAATTAATATATTTTTTTCAAACATCATCATTGTAAATTGTGAATCCATATAATAAATGTGTATATTTTTCATTTATATATTATCATTTAGTATACATAAACAGAAACGTAACATATATAAAGAAACCAAATTATAAATATCTAAGATCAATTAATATATAAGAGGTAGATATATGGATGAGTACTAATGAAGTATTAAATGGCAACCATATAAAGTCCACAACTAATTCGCTTTTAAGGTTTACTCCTTGGTCTTTATTCTTCTACCGTCTAATAAATGAAGCAATGAGAAAAGTTTTCGTTGTTACATTAAACTCTTACTTGATGACATATTTTCAAACTCGAATATTTGTAAGATAGCATATCCATTCCACACGTTGAGACAGAAGAGCAAGTCGAGACTGTAGACGAGTATTTTGGAATGAGTCAGTCAACAAGAGACTATAAATCCAGCAAAGGTCAACAAAGCAAAAAGTGGCCGTACTCTCTCGGGAAAAGGTGAGCAATAATAGACTACAAGACGGTGCACCGAAATGTAGGTGGTTCGCTTCACTCGTACTTGACGTTGCGTCGGTGCACTTTTTCTCTTTTTACTGAACCAAACCCGCGTCTTCTTTTGTAGTTTTGTGGCTTCCTTCTTTTGGTCTGTTACATAATCTTTATTTTGGTTACTATAATCATTTTCGAATGACTATGATTGGACGAATTTACCCTTTTATAAAATCCTCTCTGGCATTATTTAATTCGTCCTTGTGCTTACCAGCTGGCCTTTGGCTGTTACGCTATCACTCTCCCATCCTTTGACTTTATTTATTGCTACTACGTAAACATTTACTACTACTAACTATTTATTCATCTCTCTTTGATTATTTAGATTTTAATCTATAGGTGTTGTTTTTGATTTGAGTAGAGTTTTTTCTTACTTGGGAAAATGACTTCAATAATATAAAGTTTAGCCAACTTGTACGTATTACAAGTTGGGTATTATTACCTACTAATTAATACATAATCATTGACTGCATTTAATTGGGGACCAATAAACTTTACAGGAACCAATTATAATTAGATCAGATCAGATCAATCGTATTTTCAACGATTAGTATATCATTATATTAATTATCCGTCTTAAGTTAGATGGAATCAAACTGCCTATAATTACCGTTTCACAGATCTAAAGATTCTGGCAGACATAAAAAAGTGTCTTAAATCTGAATGCCGTCAAAAAGATACGGTTGTCTCCATGTTACGTACGGTGTGGTACTTGAAAGCAGACATCAGCCTCGTGGTTCGATGTGAACTCTACACGTGGCGAGCTTACAGATATCTTATGTACGGTCCTAAGTTTGTTTACGTCAAAGTATGCCATTTTCTAATATAGCATATAATTAATTTAAAATAATTTCATTATATGCTAAGAACAAAATCTAAGATGCTTGCGTTTTAATAGTTTTGTGAGCTATTTAAGGTCTAAATAAAGAGAACGAAATCCAAGTTCACGATTTAGTGATTCGGAAATCATGTCTTAGTGAAATTGTATTATTTCTTGCTATTGTTGAATGTTTTTAAATTAAACGATTTTCATATGGATTAGATTTTATAAAAAATTGCTTTATGGTTTGGTATTGGCGCTATTGTTTATTTGTCTTTAAAAACCGGTATTATCACGTTAATCAAATTTACAATAAGTTTGTGAACTTGATCAAATGGAAATGATAATATGTTTTAAGTCTATTAAAATACTTAGTGGACTATTCGACGGTTTTATTTACAATTTGAGAAAATTTGTTTGATCCAAAACATTCTAGATAAAAATAAGTTTGTGAATTTCTGCAACTTTTTTTTTCTAAATGAAATTTTACGAACGAAACAATGCAGTTAATTAATTAACCTTTTATGAACGAAACAAATGCATTTAATGAAATATACTAATGAGTGAATACAACTGTCGGCTCAGATCTGGTCGAAATCCATAATAAACACATAAAAAAATTTTATTGTTAGTTACATCATTTTTTTGTTCTCTAAAGCCATGTTAAAATAAAATTAACCGTATGTTTGGTAAAAAAAAAAGTTGTAATTATCTGGTTTTCTTAAGCAGTTGATTTTGTTGGATAATACTTTTGAATAATTTAGTTGGCATATCCATATACGCGCATGAGCACGGAGACGGTGGCGTTATGCTACGTTTCGACCGATGTTTGACATAATAGTATTATCCTTCTCTCTTGGGGGCAAGTTTATTGGTGTTCTTAATTAGTATTACGCGTACGTTAAAATAATATTAAAGTAAATTATGTATTTTTAGCATGGGTTTTGTCGGTTATGTTATGTTGAACCGGTTGTTTATGTGGTTTATCACATTGAGTCACTTGTATATAAATCACTTTGTACATTCACTTTAATTCAATGAAGAGAAAACTATTTATTTGGGTTTTGTGTGTCCCGGTTATTTATGTAGTTTATCGCGTTGATTCACTTGTATATAAATTACTTAGTACCTTCATTTTAACTCAATGGGGAGAAAACCATTTATTAATATTTTTCCTTTTCATTTTATTCATATATGATGTATACAGTAAATGTACGTACGTATCTAGCTCACTGCGTACGTATGATGTGTAATGTTACGCGCATATATAAATATATATATTATATGACATCACGTTCATAACTCACTTTTTCTTCATCGTATATATCAGTTTTGTAGTACATGTTAATATAATTAGAATATAAATGGATACCCAAAGGATTATCGTTTTTCTATTGCGTTTTCTTTAGGTCGTTTTCCTACTGCTTTTAAAAATAAGCATTATTTGATTAATTATGAGTCTATGACATTACATATTTGTGTAAACCAGTAAATCCTGAATGTTCTAAGTTCTATCTACATTTCTACCTTCGCGACTTTTCACTTTTTGGTTAATATATGCCAAAAAATGCATCTATATATTTGTAAAATCTGGTTAACACCGACCGGTGTAACTAATGTACTCGTTTTTGGTTAATATCGGTTTATTAGTATTTGCGTTTAACATTAATTAAATACTAAATGACGTACCATTTGACTAAAAATGTTGCTGAATAAAGGTGCAGTTCGATTAAAAAGTTTTGATATGTTGAGTTTGTTAGAGGGACATATAAGGAGACAAGTCGCTCTCAACCTAATTTTCAAGAGAAACTGTACATATGCATGTATTATGTGGTAGTGGTACTCACCTCTTAAATATAATTTAAATCACTTATTTTTGTTTGTTGTTGTTACAAAAATAATAGATCTCCAAGATTTTCCATTTTGTTTTCAAATCCTATAAATTTGCGTACTAAATCGAGCAACTATATATTTCAAAAATTTACCTGTCTTTCTTAATTTTGTTATTAAGCGTCGATATTGACTGTTATCGATACTAATAGTAACACCTAAGCCGTTGCAATGATCTATACCAATACGTGTATATATCGGTGACGACAAAATTCGAAATAAATTATTTAGAAGGACAGATATAAATTATGCGATAAAGTGTCGCTAGATGCAAAGCTTGAATGTTCCATTGCATCGTTACATTAGGATTAAAATATACAAAATGATGATAACACACTATTATATGCTTATTTAATCCCATGATTTTTGTTCTTATTAACCCACCAAAACACTTTTGATTGAATAGAGTAGTATTTTGTGGGTCGCCACGAAAGGAAGAAGGAAATTTCATTAAATCGCATTTGATTGAAAAGAATAATATGGGGATACTTTTTAACTGATAAACATGGATTTTTTTTTTTACAAAAATCAATGAATAGTATTCACAGAATTCCACGTGTGCAACTACGTCACTTTGTTATAGCGACGTTTAAATTCTACTAACTAATACTCGAAAAAATGGATCGAGTCAGATTCAGATGATAAAGAATAAGAAATGGATTGAGTCAAATATATTTTATTTATTTTCGGGTGACCAAATTTCCATGGAGATTTAAAAACTCAAAGAAAGAACATCTTAACGTTAGAAAAATGTAAGTCACGTTCTAGTGAAAACAATTAGAACAAATTAAGTTAACTTTATTTTAAACAATACACTATAATCTGTCAGAGAAAAACTACGAATATGTCAAAATTGTGTACCAGTTTTTGACATATTCGAAGGTTTTTTCTTTGACCATTTGTGGATCGTAATCTTTTTTTTCTGTTGTAAACTAGTATAGTAAACTTTTTGGTGGTCATACAGATTCCTAAATTAAGAGTTACTTACATTAGTCTAAGATAATATTTTCAGTAAATTATTAGTGATTTTTTTTTGTTGTAATTAGAAGTATTAGTTATTCTATGATAAATTTAAAACTTCTGGCTGACCTTCAATATTTTTAATTTTTTTGGATAGTTATTTGGGTAAAGTAAAATATTGAGTTGAACTTTTGACGTCGTATGAATATTCTGCAGCTACAAACACGTGGTTGGAAATATCACTTTCTCTCTCTATCCTGTCTTGTCTTTCTGGAGTTGACGGTATTATGTTTATGTATATATATATATATGAACTCCATCGCTGAAGAGTTTGTAACTTGCGATTTGTGAGCTTCATTTTCTCCCTTAGTTCAAGAAGAACGAAAACAAGAACAAAGAAAAACCTTTCGAATCTTCTTCCCAAGAACAGAAGAGATCAAAAGAAGATTCAAGAAGAACTAATAGAAAGTTTCAAGATTCCTCAGGGAGCTTTTTCTGCTTGAGGGACAAACCCAATCAAGTGCCGGACGTATATTCTAGGTACTTATTCATCTTGACCACGACTGATTCTTCTTTCTATATATATATATATAACTTCTTTTCTATTTCTCACTGTTTTTTTTCTTTCCTGTTACAACGAAGTTAGTTTGAACAATCTTTTGATATTACTTCATTCGAGGAGCTTATCGGTGATGGGTTTTTGTTAAAAAATGGTTATTTATTATTTATATTCGTATCTTCCATGATTTCTGGGCAGCATTTGGTCGTGCATTCACAACTCGTTTTCTTCAAATCCTGCGAAAATCGATACTTGTTAGTTTACCGACTTACAATCCAGAGAAAATGTGTTTCATTTACGGATTTATTTATCGGTTATGATTTATTTCCGGGTTGCTCTGTTTTCCAGATCCGAAAAGTTCTTGCTTTTTTTTCAAACTTTGTTCTTTGGCTGAAATTTGTCGATGAGAAGGTGTTTGTAAAAATGCGCTAGGTTCTCTGTTGATAATCTATCTATACAGACGCCTGTTTGTGTCTATATATATATACACAAACATTTATGAATCAGACATAAAAGATTCGTTATGTTTCACTTCAGGTCGGAATCTCCGTTCAGATTGGGATCTGTTGAATGGGGGTATCATTCTCCTGTCCGTTCGCCGAGCAAGACGACGTTGAGGCTGCTCTGGACTCCGTCACAGTTAAGTCCATAAGCTTCGGTGATGACGAAGATTGCAAAACTCCCAAGAGATCTGTCAATTTCAATGACAGGACTTTTGAGCCCACGATTTTGAAATCTATGGGATCTGGTAAAATGGTTGTTGAGAAATCTGTTAGCTTCAAAGGGATGCAACTGGAGAGAATGATCTCGCTTAACAGGTCTGTCTTGAAAGAAGATTACACGAAAGAGAACGGCTTTGAGTTAGACAATGCCGGGATTGCTAGAGATTTCTCAGTTCTTGATCCGAGGAACCCGAAACACGAAGCTGCTATCAAATTACAGAAAGTTTACAAAAGCTTTCGTACCAGGCGAAAGCTCGCGGATTGCGCAGTGCTCGTGGAGCAAAGCTGGTTAGTGTTTTTTCTATCTCAAAACTCAAAAAAGGTTCCATCTGTAGAAACTTCAGGTGTTGTGTTGTGGTGATCTAATGTTGTTGTTCTGTTTCCATCACAGGTGGAAACTTTTGGATTTTGCTGAGCTGAAGAGAAGTTCTATATCTTTCTTTGATATTGAGAAACACGAAACAGCGATTTCAAGGTGGTCTAGAGCTAGGACTAGAGCAGCTAAGGTTGGTAAAGGTTTGTCAAAGAATGGAAAGGCACAAAAGCTTGCTCTACAACACTGGCTTGAAGCGGTAAGTTGTATAGAGACGAATCTCAGTTTTAATTTTCTTTGATACCACTTTTTAGCTTGAACGTAATCTGATCTTGGTTTTTGCATTTTGTTCTAACAGATTGACCCGAGACATCGGTATGGACACAACCTGCACTTTTACTATAACAAGTGGCTCCACTGTCAGAGTAGAGAACCTTTCTTCTACTGGTAATTACTTCTCACCGACTCCTTTTTCCCATTTCTGTCAGAAGCTTTGAGCTGAATCAAGAATACCAAATTTAGATATGGGTTTGTTTCAAATGTTTCAGGCTTGATATTGGCGAGGGTAAAGAAGTAAATCTTGTGGAGAAATGTCCTCGATTGAAACTACAGCAACAGTGCATCAAGTACCTTGGTCCGGTTAGTATCTGTTTCTTTTATCTGCTCAACAAGTAACTTCGCCGATAAATTAGAACTTATTTCTTATTGTTGTCATGCTTATGTTTTGTGTAGATGGAAAGGAAAGCTTATGAGGTTGTTGTGGAAGACGGCAAATTCTTCTACAAGAATAGCGGAGAAATGCTTCAAACTTCTTCTATGGAAGATAGTGATTCCAAATGGATTTTTGTGCTCAGCACATCGAAAGTGTTATATGTTGGGAAGAAGAAGAAGGGTACGTTTCAACATTCAAGCTTCTTAGCTGGAGGAGCAACTGTTGCGGCAGGAAGATTAGTTGTTGAGAATGGTGTTCTTAAGGCTGTTTGGCCACATAGTGGACATTATCAACCTACAGAAGAAAATTTCATGGACTTTCTTTCTTTCCTCCGAGAGAACAATGTCGATATCACTGATGTAAAGGTAAGAGAAAGGGATTTGATTGAGTGACATATTTATTGTTTAGATCTTAAGTCTGTGAGGGTTATGTTCTTATAAGTGTTTTCTGTTGTGTTGCAGATGAGTCCTACAGATGAAGATGAATTCTCCATTTACAAACAGAGAAGCACTCATATGAGAAACCATTCTTTGGAAGAGGATTTGGAGGCTGATAAGACTATTTCCTTTCAAGACAGAGCTGATCCAAGAGAAGAAGAAACAACTCCGGTGATGGCTAATATCGAAACACCAAAAAAGATGGAATCTTTTAGCACATTTGGCGATGAAACCAAATCCGCTGGATCAAAATCAACAAAAGTAACTGAAGACTACGATTCGGGTGATGATGAAGAGGAAGAGGAAGAGATTTTTGACTTAGAACAAGAATCAATGCCTTCAGAGCAGAGCTCACCCAGAGGGGGGGCAGAAGAAGAAACCAACGAGAGTGAAGTAGTCAAGATTCCGCAGGAATCAATCCTAAAAAGGATCAACTCAAAGAAGGAAACTAGGTCTTTCCAACTTGGGAAACAACTATCATGCAAATGGACAACAGGTGCAGGACCAAGGATCGGTTGTGTACGAGATTACCCATCAGAGCTTCAATTTCAAGCACTGGAACAAGTCAACTTGTCTCCGAGATGTGCTTCTGTTTCAAGACTCTGTTTCTCCTCCTCGTCTCAAACGCAAACGCCTCAAATGTCACCGTTATGGCGAGGAATGTCATTACCTGCAGATATCATGCATTCATAACTGATGAATTTTTCTTACACAATAAGTGCTTTCGATCCGATCTATTCTTTTTGTGTGAATAGAGAAGATGATGACTTAGAAATTCTTTTGCATTCTTTTTCCACCTTTACTGTAACAGAGCAGCATTTCATTTGTTTATATGGTTTCTTGTTTAACAAGAAATTACAGGTTAAAAATGTTTTAGATTCTTTATCTACACATTTTTGGTTTTGGCAAAAGCCTGTAGTACACACTAAGTGATTCAAGATTCTCTTCTACTTTTTACGTACCCGGACATTTTAATACTGTTTCCAGCAAATTTCTGCTCGATTCTCAGGAAAACTCAGTGGAGATTCCAAACCCTAGGCTACACATCTCACGACCCTATTGATGCGAGCGTGGAAACATAACTTTGCCCTCGAAGAGAAAGAGAGAGAGAGAGAGGAGAGAGAGGAGAGAGAGAGAGATTATATTCTCCTTATACGGATCCTCTGCCTCTGGTTGTAACAAGTTTGGGCTTTAAAAGGCCCATTAGTCTGGTCAAAATAAGCCCGTTTAGAATGTTAGATTGCTTGGGTCAACAAGAACCATGTCTAGTCCCATGCTTCTCCACCTGCCAAATGAAGTCAAAAGTTTCATATTTGTTGTCACAAGAAAATATTTTGGGTCTTTCCCATTTTTCTTACTACTGCTTTGTGTACGGTTATAGCGCTTGTTATTTTATTCGAATCTATCCCCACATAATTTTTTTTTTGTCAACATAACCTAGTAGCTTTAATTTCTCTAATAACATGTAGGGTGTAATATCACCTGATGTAATATCACCTGGTATAATAAATATAGAGGTGACTACCATTGTGCCACATAATTCCTACTATCCTCACATAAATTTATATTATCTAAAAAAATAAACACCAAAATTTAAACTATTTATTGTCATCAAATAGAAGGATAGAACATTGTGTGAAAAAAATAAGAAGGATAGAGCATATTAAATATAATTATTACATGTGACGTCCATATATATATGACATTTGATTTTACAATAATCATGGTTAACAACTTACTAATAACGTATGTATTTTGGATTACTAAAATTAGTACCCCACCAACCAAACCAATCCAAATTAATGTAATAAATCAGTCGATGACCTTCGAATTTCATTTTGAAGACAAAATTTAAGACATGAGACACGAACACATATGTAAAATCATTGATTTAACAAATATTATTTGATAATACATAATACATATTAATTTATCATTGGCCTTTGGCCACTTGAAAATTTGTTTTAGTTAGTTTTTAATTTATTAAATTTATCTTTAAAGTGTATTAAATCCTTATTGGATAATTTTCTTTGCCAAAATTATTGTGTTATACTCAAATTACTCTATGATAATACGCTGACAGTTTAAACTTTAGAGGCTATATTTTTAGCAGAAACATGCCACTTTCGAAAGCTGACCATATCCAAATAAAAATAAAATTATCCTAATGACTAAATCTTTGAAGCATTTGTCATTTAATACAACTTGAAAATTTTAAATAAAGGAAAGAAAGCGGGAAGAAGGAAAACGGCAGAAGAAGCATGGTGAGAGCCATAGAGGTTGTTCGCTCATAGCCTGATTGCTCATTCTCTTCTTCAAATCTTCTCTTTTAAATATTCTCTCCTCTCTGCAACTAATCTTCACACCACAATCCACCAAAACCAACAATTTTTGAACCCAACAAACAAACAAAAAGCTATTATCTTTATTCCAAATTTGAACCAAATGGCTCCAACACTCTCTACCGCCCAATTCGCAGATCCAGCTGAAGTAACCGAGTTCGTGGTCAACAAAGCCAATGGCGTTAAGGGTTTATCAGAAACTGGAATCAAAGCTCTTCCAGATCAATACATTCAGCCATTTGAAGAACGACTCATCAACAAATTCGTCAACGAAACAGACGAAGCGATTCCTGTCATCAACATGTCGGATCCCGACGAGAACAAAGTCGCTGAAGCTATCTGTGACGCTGCTGAGAAATGGGGTTTCTTTCAAGTGATCAATCATGGAGTTCCTATTGAAGTTCTTGACAATGTGAAGGCCGCGACTCACAGATTCTTCAATCTCCCTGTGGAAGAGAAGAGCAAATTCACAAAGGAGAATTCTCTGTCGACCAATGTTAGGTTCGGAACGAGTTTCAGTCCTCGTGTAGAGAAAGCTCTCGAGTGGAAAGATTATCTCAGTCTCTTCTTTGTCTCTGAAGCTGAAGCATCACAGTTTTGGCCTGAAGTTTGCAAGTGAGTTCCGCAATTTCGAATATCAAATCTTTCTCTGTTCTAATCATTGATTCATATATGTATTTCTTGATTTTGATCTTAGGAATGAAGCTCTCGAGTATATGAACAAGTCCAAGACAATGGTGAGGAAGCTTTTAGAGTATTTGGGGAAGAATCTCAATGTGAAAGAGCTAGACGAGACCAAAGAGTCACTCTTCATGGGTTCTATTCGAGTCAACCTCAACTACTATCCCATCTGTCCTAACCCGGACCTAACCGTTGGCGTTGGTCGTCACTCAGACGTCTCTTCCCTCACCATTCTCTTACAAGACCAAATCGGTGGTCTCCACGTTCGTTCTCTGTCGTCAGGGAACTGGGTTCACGTGCCACCGGTTCCAGGATCTTTTGTTATCAACATCGGAGACGCAATGCAGATTTTGAGCAATGGTCGCTACAAGAGCGTGGAGCATCGTGTCTTAGCTAACGGTAGCAACAACAGAATCTCGGTTCCTATCTTCGTGAATCCGAAACCAGACTCCGTGATTGCTCCTCTTCCTGAGGTGATCGCAAATGGAGAGGAACCCATTTACAGAGACGTCGTGTACTCTGATTACGTCAAGTATTTCTTCAAGAAGGCACATGACGGAAAGAAAACCGTCGATTTCGCCAAGAGATTATCACAATCAGATCTCAAAGGAGTTTGATTTCTTGTTTTTGTTGTTGTATTGTTACCTGTTTGTGTTTGCGTGTGAGTGAATAAGGAAGAAAGAAGAGACATCTCTGATGTCAAGTTGAGCCTATGTTCAGTATTGTGTTGTATAACTATCATTGATCAACATGTAATTTATCTTTTATAGAACTAAAGTGTTACAGAAGCAAGAACGTACACTGAATTGAAAAACCTATCTCAGATTTTGATAAGAGCTCGCAGTCTTCTTTGAAAAGAAGATGCTTTGTTTAATTCTTCTCATGAGTCATGATCTTCGACATTTGGACGTTCTCCGTTAGCATTGTCAAGATGATCAATATCTTCGTTGAATTCAAAGATCTTCTTCTCCCTGAAGTAATTGATCAAAAAGTACCAACCGATTGCTCCTACAGTCATTAAACCGCTAACGAGGTACACAATCTTAGTAGCAAACACAATAATCAACAGCAGAAACGCCGAAGGTACCAAGCACATAATCACCAGCCCTGGGATTTTCAGCGGAACTCGGTAAGGTCTCTTAAGCTCAGGTAGTTTCCTTCTTAACCAAATGAAAGACGCAAACTCTAGAAACATCCCTAAAGTGTACAAGAAATTCGCTGAGGAAATGATGTCTGTGAAGTTCATGTAGGACAATCCGAGCGACATGAGAGCCGAGATTAGAATCCCCACCCAAGGAGTGTTAAACCATTTCGATCGTACCCCAAAGAATTTAGGCAAGAAGCCTAGTTCGGCCATACCCTCCAGCTGATAAGCACTACTGCTTAACTGAGCTTCAAAAAGTCCTATACTTGATAAGACAGCGCCAATCTCAATCCAGATTTTCAGCCATTTTCCTGCAATCATCTCAGCTGCTTCTGCGTGAAACCCTGTTTGCCATCTGCTCTGATCTACCGAGACCGCACCCGTGACAGCGAAAAGAGGGATCAGGTAAGCTACACAAGTGAAGATCACAGCGATAAGAAGCGCCAAGGGGAATGTCTTTTGAGGATTATCCACTTCCCCCGCAAGAGTACTGACATTGTCCCAGAAATTCAAGTTCCAAAAGAGTGTGTTGAAGTAGAGATTCCAATCCTTTTTCTTGTTTCCTAAGCTACCCCAACGGTGAGGTTTGATCTTAGGGATTGCCATAGCCGACATGACAAGGAAAGGTGAGAGAGACACCAGGCCGAGAACAACAGCTGCGTAACCAACAATGGCTAGGCCAGTGTAGTTTAGAAAAGATAAGATCACGGTTGATGCGAATATGCAGACGTTTCGTGGCCATCCGGATACAAGAACAGGGAATAGCTTATCCAAGTAAGTGACACAGAGGACAGGAAACGAAGCAACGTTAATCACACCACTCAGGAACTTTAACGAACCCATCATCGAGCCTACGAAAGCGCCAAAAGCTCGATGCGCCCATATCACAAACCCTCCGTTGCCTGAGACAAATTCACCAAATTTTGAAATCAAATCAGTAAAGTTTCAGGTTTAGATCCAAAATCGGAAAGTGTAGCAATTCTATGGACTGAATCAGCAAGTAGCTTCCTTATATCAAATAATCTTTAGAATTAGTGGTATTCAAAGTCAGATGAGATTGACTTTAATGTTCAGACCACAACTCAAGTACTGTTCATACAAATGTCTACACAGGATACATAAAGTTTAGATCTTTAGTATCATTCGGTTTGATAATATATGCATATACCTGGAAACGCGGTGGAGAGTTCTGCAGTAATCAGGGCTTCAGGGACACTCCATATGAAAGGGAAGATGAGAAAACCGAGAATCGCTAGAAGCGGTCCTGCCGCCTGAACCGCCGGTTCTTCCCCAAACGGCCCACCCGCGACTTCGAAGTAAATAAGGAAAATCAAAGGTACCAAAGTCAGTTTCTTCGCGGTTGATGCGATGCCGCTTGAATCGGCGTTTGTTACTGGGAGCTTGTGACTCGATCTTGATGTTTCTGTAATTGCCATAAATGTTAATTTTTTTTTCTCTCTTTCAATTCAGATCATGGAATCTCGAAATGAAGAGCCTCAAAGAGAAGAATGAAATTCGAATATATATATATATATATATATATATATATATAATTGAAGAATTCAAAATATTTGGGTTAGTCAGTTGGTCGTATCAGACCGAATCTTAGCTGAATATTTGGGACCATCCAATGTCGATGTGTTTGTTATTATAAGATATCCTAATAATATATTAATTAATTCCGTTTTTTATTATTTTGGTGATAAATTAATCAATACTCCACGTTTATCGCTCTGGAGGATGAGTTTTAATAAAGTAGTTTAGTGGCTTTACCAATCTTTCCACCTACTCCGGCTTTTGGATTTTGTGTTCATACTAAACTTTAAAAAATTTAGTAGTAAGTTAATTAAACTTTCAAAATTGAGTTTAGTACTAAATCTTTCCACTTACTCCGGCTTGGATTATTTATATTGTAGTTATAATTTTTTTTGCTGATGTGTACATAATTTGTTTATTTACAACCTTAAAGTATTAGTGCCCAACCAATTATATTGTAATTTTATTGCTTAGAGTTATATCTACAAAAAAATCTATCAACTTTTATCAATATACCTTCTTTTTTAAAAAAAATATAGCCAAAAGAAAAAACTTATTTTTGTTATACAATTAAATCTTTTCGATAAATGAATAACATCGACAAATGAATAATTTTTTTTGGTCCCGACTTGGGCTAATGGGTTAAATGAATAATCTCGATTAATGCATTAAAAAATAATTTTTTTGAAATCTTTAAAGACCCTATTTAAATATAAATGAATAATCATCACATTTTATAAGATATATATATATATATAATCTCAATAATATTTGTACAAGTCATTATTTTACAAAAATGATTCGTGTAGTTTTTTTGTTTTTTTCCACCAAAATTTATCTCATCTTTGATTTTTCATATCACAAATAAAATTTTATGAGTATCTTGCTCGTGTTGTAAAAAGTAGTTATGTGAAGTAAGTACTGCTTAATATGCTTTTTTATAACACATTGGGTGTGAAACTACTATCATCTGATTCTGGATTATTCTCATAATTTAGTACAAACTCAATAATTTCATTGTCGGTAAGCAATTTCGTAACAACATCATTCTTGTTACCTCTTTCTTAGGTAATACAATTCATCACCAAGATTTGTATTTATATAAGTTACATTGAATCTCAAAAACTAAAAGACTTTTTTTTTCCTAATTCTATATTAAAAACGAATATTTTTTTCTGGTTCTAAGAATATTATTTATAGAGGTTTAATTGTATTAGGTAAAAATCTTAATTTCTAT
This sequence comes from Streptanthus diversifolius, assembly GCA_039880935.1. Lineage (NCBI taxonomy): Eukaryota > Viridiplantae > Streptophyta > Magnoliopsida > Brassicales > Brassicaceae > Streptanthus > Streptanthus diversifolius. The sequence continues at coordinate 16,960,625 of JAXGFM010000013.1, read as the reverse complement.
TATTTAGGTGGTAGAAAACAAACACTAACCTAATACTTAATCGATATATAAATATGATTCTTCCAAAACTTCTTATATATAAACACTAAGGATATGATTCTTATATATAAACACTAAGGATATATAAATATGATTCTTTCACTATTTGGAAATAGTGAAAAAATCTGATAAATGTAAATATTATGGAGGCATTTTATATATAAACACTAAGGATATATGAAATTTTTTAACCAATATAACTAATTAATCCATAATTTTTTATATGTAATAAAATATTTTATACTATAAAAGGTGTCTCTAGCTTCCATATTTTATAAATTTAATGGAAGCGAGTGATCGCATTATGTTACAATTAATTAGATTCGCCCCTAACAATATGCTTCACCTTTTGTAGTATTTCTTCAAGGAATATTTGATGACTGCTTGTTTAGTGACTTTTAGAAATATGTAGCTATGTAATTAAAAATTCTGTAAATATAAATTTACTACTACATATAATAAGTATAGATTGACCAATTGGAAATGCTTGTAAAATTAATTTAATCGATGGCAAAGGTAAAATGTAAAAAAGGTAAAATGACAGAATATCAGAATCCCATAATATATGAAAAAAGGTTTCTTGCTCTGATGTATCGAAACAACATTACCTAAAAATTCCAGGAAACAACTTAACTCTATAGTCATAACTCATAACTTTATCAAAGGGGATGTTTCAGTCATAGTACACATCCCCAAAAACACCAAACTCAGGAGTTTATTTATGCATATACATAAAAGCTCCCACTCTCTTTAACCGATCAATCAGTCGTCCAAGTAGTAGTATGAGCCTGCAGACTTCTGCTCCCTGTCCTTGGTAGACTCTAATTTGTTAATCCTTGGCCTAAAGTTAGTCGGATCACGTCTGAATGTGATGTTCAGGTGCTGCAAAAAAGGACATCAGGTTAGTTCGAGTAGTATAGAGGATTGATTGATACAAAAGTGTATACGAAGACTTACTGATAAGAAGAGGTTCATTCCGCTAAGTAGTGACTGTGGAGAATGAGCCATACACTTGATTGATGGTTGTCCTTCATACACTATGACTCGGTCCGCCAGATAGGTTGCCATTATAAAGTCATGCTCCACAATAAACGCCGTTTTCTTTGCGTGCAGGATGAAGCGCTTTATGACCTTTGAAGCTGTGATTCTCTGCTCAGAGTCAAGATATGCACTTGGCTCATCTATCAGATAGATATCTGCAGGCTTCCCTAGGCATAAAGTTATGCCAACCCTCTGCGACTCTCCACCCGAGAGCGTGCATATTGCTTGATCCAATAACTGTTCAATCTGAAGCGGTTTCATTACATCCGATACAAATTGAGGATGCATATACGCATCACGGATCCTCTCATGGAGCAACTGTCTCACTGTACACTCACGCTGCGCATCATATGTTTGAGGTTTGTACGACACATTAAACACTGGCATATCCACTTCTTCTTCATCTCCACCCCCGTCAGGTTTCAATGCACCTGCCTGCGTTACATTAGGATACAAATTTCATTTAGTTCAAAGTCTTAAGCACAAAGATGGAGAGAGAAACAGAGGGAGAGGAACTGTACCAGCATCCTGATGAAGGTCGACTTCCCAGTACCGTTCTCCCCTAACATTACAACAATCTGAGAGTCGGTGAATTCCCCTTCCATCACTTCCAGCTTGAAAGTTCCAAGAGTCTTACTCATGTTTGGGTATTTATATCTTGCTTAGGACTTCACCTCCCCATCACTCTCTTGTGAAGTCTCAGAAACCTTGTAAAAGAAACGAGAGACATACTTTTATCTGTCACCAAAATGTCCACCGCTTCTTTAGAAGGAGGCCACTGGGAAAGCTTTACCTTGAAGGTCAGAGATTCATCCCTGAAACGCAAGTTTTCTGTAGGAATAAACCCGGCCAAGAACACGTTAATTCCTTCTCTGACAGAAAAGGGAAGAGTCACGACACCATATGCTGTCGGCTTCCCATACAAACAGCAAACGAAGTCTGACAAATAGTCTAGGACGCTGAGGTCATGCTCCACAACAATCACGTAGCTGCAACAAAAGTGAAACCCGTGTAAGCAGAGCACATTTTTGTTCAGGAACAAGAGAGAAAGATGATGATCATAAATCAAACCTGTCAGGCCTGAGGAGTGAGCGTATAACTTGAGCAGCTATGAGTCTTTGCCTCACATCAAGGAAGCTAGATGGCTCATCAAACATGTATATATCAGCCTTCTAAATGAAAACAGCGGCAATCGCAAACCTCTGCAGCTCTCCACCAGATACATCTTTTGCTCTACGGTCCAGGACCGGGTCTAACTCCAGATCAGCACAAATCTGCGCCATCATTCCTCTCTCGTCCAGCTTCTCAAGCATCTTCCCAAGATCACCTTGAACTATTTTTTTTATTTGGTCGACATGTTGGGGCTTTATAGCGGTCTGTCATACATACAAGGGGCATCATCAGTGAGCTGCTTCCTTGGGAACTAATATATTAACATCATACCTTTAGATTTTCTTCTACAACTCGGGTGAAATAGGTTTGAAGTTCTGACCCGCGGAAATGAGCCAAAATTTCTTGCCAGTCCGGAGGATTCTGCCACAAAGAGGTGGTAGAATAGTCATACATTCTATTATTCTATGCAAACTGACTATAGACACTTAAGAAGAGAGACGATATTTACATTGAACCTGCCAAGATTTGGTTTGAGTTTTCCAGCCAAGATTTTGAGAGCCGTTGATTTCCCAATACCGTTTGTTCCAACCAACCCTAGGACTTGCCCCGGCCTTGGAACTGGAAGCCTGCAAGTCGAGATATATCACAGAGCCTTAATAAGAAGGGATTACCAAACAGATTCGACGAGGCAAAGAGAACATAAAAACTGAGTAGCTAACCTGTGCAATTTAAAAGCATTGGACCTATAGCGGTGGGTTGTATCTTTCTCTAGGTCCTTTGGAAGATTGATAATCTGAATAGCTTCAAACGGGCATTTCTGGGGAAAAAAAGAAGAAAATATTTATCACTCAGTGTCCAACTAGCAGGGTTGTAAAACAATAAAGCCTACCTTCACGCAGATACCACATCCTATACACAGCTCCTCTGATAAGAAAGCAGTCTTGGAAGCAGGAGTGACTTCGATACAAAGTCTCCCTGGAGAAACAAATTAAGGCATTAAAAAATTTACAGATAGCCACGTGAATGAAATGAGGAAAATTACCTGTCTTGACAACAGGACAGCTCTTCTTGCACTCCTGTCGGCATTTCTTCGGTTTGCACCGGTCTTCGCTCACGATAGCAATCCGCGTCAATCGATCTGCCATCCCTCAAGGACACTACAATACGTACAAAGTTACACAAAATCTACAGTTTAAAATGCCTCACGAGGAAAACCACATCAAGTCTTTATAGGGATAATCAATGATACTATGTGTTAGGAACACAATTAATGGACCCACACGACAAGAGACAGAACCCCAAGAAAATCCGACAATTCACATGCAATAATGTGTTTCTGACCAGGAACTGAAAACCAGTAAAATTAGAGATGTACCCAGGAATCAATCCAACAAAAAGACGACTAAACAGTAAAAGAAGTATCTCCGATCAAACAAGCATAAGAAGGTGAAAATAAGAAGAAACAAAAAAAAAGGGGGAGGAGTGTTTTGGAAATAACGAAAGTTCTAGTACCAGTATATAGCAGATCGGTCGGGGAGGAGAAGATCTAGGAAGCTGCAGAAATTGACCAAAGTGAAGGGTGGCGAGGAGGATTATGGCTTTTTTTTTTTTGGTAGTTACAGGGACTGATTTTATCATTATATATATATTGGTCGTGTGACAAATTTGTGGACCCTTTGATAAAAAAAAAAAGACAAGAATAATAAGAATACTAATAAAATATATATCGGGACTCCTAAACCAAAGTACAAGAGATACTTTTCAAATCAGATTCTAAGAAGACCAACCTTCGACATTTGGATTTCTGACTCGTTCTCAGCCAATCATCGTACCCAATAATATCTCTCCGTTGCAATTCGTGCTACACACACAGTACACCATGGAGTGATGGACCATGTTCCAAAAAGCAGAATTGTATATTCCTTCTCTCTCATTACACAACTCTTCTTTTCATTCAATGTATGTATTTAGTACATTAAATATCTAAATTTGTTTATAATTAACAAGGATTTAGAGCATAATTAAACGAGTACTAATAAACTATTCTAACAATTGTTTTACTTTGCGTAATTCTATTACTTGTAAATATCGTTCTTTTTTGTCGACACTTGTAAATATCTTATATTACTATTAAATGATAAAAATTGTGTCTTTTCATATTTTATGCTGAACTGAGTAAGTAAATCGTCACTGTAAATACAGTTTCCTTATTAACTGAAAGTTAAAATAATACTCAAAACAAATTTTGGCTATTTTTCAATATGTAAAATTCTATGTTTTCCAGAATATATAGCTAAGAAATTTAAAAATTTGATAAAACATATTATAATTTCAGTAACTTAATGGTTTAACTTTACTATGTTAAGGAAGAGGTTCATATCTCTATATTCTGTTGGCAACTATTTAATAGGATTTTAGACCAAGATGATCTCCTGGCAAGACAGAATTTTGTCCTTGTGTCTACGGTGACCCAGTTAGAAGTGAGAAAGAGAAGTTTTAGGAAAAGCTTATGAGATTGGGTGAAGACATAGATGAAGCTTGGATGAATTTCGGGAGATTTTAACGAGATTTGCAATAACGAAGATATAAGACCAGAATCCTCATTCATTCCTTTAAAAACAATGTTTAGAGTGTGTGTGATTTGACAGAGTTTCGATTTACATGTAACTACTTTAATGTTATGATAGATATGGGGAGATATAGTATATTGTAAACTGGACCGTCTGGTGGCTAACTTTGAGTGACATAGACTATTCCCCTCAGGAACGTTCACATTATTTGCAGAGGGTGAACCACAGCTCCGTAGTCACTTGCTGCAAATTTCAGATTAAACAGATGCCTTGTTGTCTAAAAGAGGGCTTCTCTAATATGGTTATAAAATTTGCAAGAGGAAATAGGATTTAGAATTTACATGCTTGCAATTTGCAAAGACGTCGGGTTCAAGAGTATATTTAATGACCGTCATATAAAAATAGACACTTGGCAAAAGCATATTAAGTTTCCGGTAAGAATAGAAAGCCGGTTGTAGTGGGCCTCATTTAAATGTATTGGGCTTAAATGATTATTATCAGCCCATACTTTTTTTTTTTTTTTTAAAGTCGCAACATTTTGACTTTGAGGGAAAGAAAAGAGGTACAAAAGTCATAACACCAAGTTTTGGTGCGATTGGGAAGGATAATAATGCATAAATGGGTACTGTGCAAGAAGGTCTATTTATCTATGTATGTTTTATGATGATGCGTGTGTAGAAAGACGTATATGCACGTAGGTTGGTTTCTAGATGTCATAGTAATACAACTCTCATTCTCTACATGATTGTCAAGCCAAATCACTCTATAAACATAAATGATTGAATATAAGTATGTATAGGATGTATGAGACGGAATCTGTATAGATGCATATAATTAACAAGGTGTGTATTGTCTAATATGAGAATGGATCATATGCATGTGTTGATCCATTATAGACGTCAATATAATGGGTTGATTAATATATAATACTTGAAATGTTTCAACGATAAGTCAAATAAATCGTGTTATCAAACAAAAGAAATATACCAGTTGTGTCCTGCCACGTTGTCGGTAAATAGGTCAACTCAACTCGCTTAAATATTTTAATTTTTGAATGATTCATAACGTTTTACAATATTAGATAACGTATTAAAGGGTTCGAATTTCAAACACACGCAAAGTAGAAAAGAATAAAAGAGAAGTCTCCTTAAAAATATGGCTGACCGCATAATTTTTTTTTAAAAAAAAAACATGAGAAAACATCTCACAATTTGTTCACAATTTATTCCTTTCTATTTTATATTGTAGCTTCGAATATTCTGCAATATTTTTGAAATTAGTTATTTTACCGTAAATCACACGACCACTGACCTAATGCTATAGCGAGATCAACTAAAATAGTACTTTTGTCCACCATATTTTTTCCTAACAGTTATCAAATTTTCTAGCAAATTAATGAATAGAAAAACTGACAAACAAAAAGTTAAAACAGAGAATTAAAAAAAAAATCCAGTTTATTCCCCCCCCCCCCCAAAAAAAAGTAATTAAACTAATATAGCAGTTTGCAATCTAGAAGATTTCTCATATAGCGATGCCTTCTTTTTCTAATATATAGAGTAATACTTATGTATATAAATTCGTTATCTTTTTCTTTCTTTTTTTCACATTCGTCTATTGCATGATTGCATCTATATATAAACTCGTTAAATATAGCATATAACGTCATCTATATATACACACATTATTAACAGGAGCTAAGAACAACACAATAACCACAGATTTCTACCCAAAAAAAAAAACATGGTAATCACAAACATGTCAAAGCTCATTCTTGTCCTCGCCGCACAAATCCTCCTCCTCACCACCTTTTGACTCCGCCGGAGACGGTGGAGACTTCGCCAGAACAATGAAACCGAAACACATGCAAGAAAAATAGATTTATGAGCCATCGATATTTGTTTTTTAACTGGCCATCAACATTGACTCAACGCAATTTTAAAATGGAATATGGACTATTATAGGTATTCGTTCTATAATCATTCTAAATCCATACAGTCGTTAGATACTAGCATGGTAAAACAAAAAAACACATGAAAACGTATAATGATTCTAGTCATTAGAGCATGTGCAATCCTAATACTAATACTTCAAGGGTATTAAAAATAAATAAATCAAAAAATTTAAAAATCAAAAATTTGCTGCAACATCTTAGTAGAGAGATACTCATATAAAATTTAATAATAAAAAATCGTTTATGATACTTTAAAGATATCACAGATCCCAGCTCACCAGTTGCATCCTGCCACGTTGCTTATGTCAACAAAACATAGATATTAATTTACTTTGCAAATATAGTTTATATCCTTATGATAATATATCAGTCGATGAACGTATTAATTAAATGTTTAAATTCGATAATACTGATGATAGGAATTAAGAAACATGAAAATAAGAATGAGAAGGTATGATAACGCGTGATAAATTCTACACAAATTTGATAAAATTAAAACAGCCTGCTATGAATCATTCATCCAACGGTGATTTTTTTTGCAAGTTCTCCTAAAAATAGCCTTTGTTATTTATTAGTTTGTCCTTTCTTTTCTCATTTTGTAAATAATATTTATTTCTTGTTGATGATCAATAAATTGATCATTTTAACTTGAAAAGTGTTTTTTTAAAGATTGAATTTGTGTGATACTGTCAACTTTTCGATAAATTTAAAAATTTCAAAATCTTTAAAGTAGACATGTTTAAACAGATTTAATTTTTAACGGATATAGCGAATCAGTTATATAAAAATGAGCGTGTTTAAATTTATTTATAAATTAAATCTTTAGATGGACTGGCTCGGTGAAACCTGTTTCTTAAATGGGTCTTCACAAATTTTTTTTTAAAATAAGCCATTAGTCCGTTTATGTTTTTTTTTCTTAAAATTTATATTTTTGTAACGATAACGTTTTCTATCTTTTTCGTTATGTGGATTTAAACGAAACGGGTTCTAACAGATTATTTGTTTAACAGGTTTTAAAACAAATTATATGTCAATGGATCAGATCTAAACGGGTCGGATTAGTCCATTTTAACATCCCAATTCAGAACAAATGACTGATTGACGCAATAATGATTTAGATAAATTTCGTGTATTAAACCGAGCAATTTGGGTTTGGCAAATGTTAGTAATCCACGTGCTCGTCATATATGTGGCCGCTCCACAGTAATACATAACATACATTAGCTTAAAATATTCTTTTGTATATACGAAGACGATAACCTCGTAAAAATATCAAACCAGAGTAAGTAATCTTCCTCAAGTAACATCATAAAACCATATTGTAACGGATTAATCAAATACTCGCTAAAAAAGCCATTCATATCCACTGTCTACAAAAATGATACTTAATATCAACCACTCTGACTGCACCAACTAAGCAACTAGCTAGTACCCCATTATCTACCGTATTATAATGGATTAATCAAATACCTTTAATATCCACTGTGTACAAAAAGGACACGTAATTGGAATCAACATATCCTGACTGTACAAACTAGCTAGTACCTCAATTGGTCTAGCTCGTACCCCAAAAACAATCCAAGTAATCCCAGTATTATGATTTTAACGTCTAATCAGTAATCACGGTTTCACAAGTATTGTCCAAGGGGCAAACCCAAAAGTTATTTTCCCAATATGTACGCCTTTCTCTTCTATATATATATACACACACACTAGTTATACACAGCACAAACCTTCAGCTGCATGCACAAAGAACCACAAACATGACTAAGCTCATCCTTATCCTTGCAGCAGAAATTTTCCTCCTCACCTCCATTGCTTCGTCTGGAGACTTCGCAAGAACCGTGAACAAAAAGCTCCTCGGCGTCCAAAAACAGGAGACACTCACCCATCTCCGCCTCTACTGGCACGACTCCACAGGCGGTCAAAACCCTAGTTCCGTCAGGATCCAACAACCGGTCTCGAACTCCTTCTTATTCGGATCCATTTCCATGATGGACGACGCGTTGACAACAGATGTCCTGAGGAATTCGACTGTGGTTGGCCAGGCCCAAGGGATTTATGCTGGAGCGGCCCAAGGAGAGATAGATTTCTTGATGGTGATGAACTTTGCTTTCAAGACCGGGAAGTATAACGGGAGTACGATCACGATTCTTGGTCGGAACGTTGTGTTGGCAACGGTTAGGGAAATGCCGGTGGTCGGAGGAAGCGGAATGTTCCGGTTTGCTAGAGGTTATGTAGAGGCTCGGACCAAGTTTTTTGATCTCAAATCCGGTGTGGCCATTGTTGAGTATAACTGTTATGTCTTGCATTACTGATCATAACTATGTTTTGTTCATTTAATGTTTATTTTGATTTCGTTACTTAAGTAACATGCTTTTTCCCCTTTTTTGTTGTTGTATGTCCTGTTGTGTGTGATCGTTATGGGAGTGTTCTTATTTTTTGTTGTTGTCATTTTTATATTAATTGTTATGGTCTGATTTGATCTATGAATAAATAACTGAAGTTGTTGAATACATGGAACAAGCCATTTTTGGGTCATGCTTATGTGGGGTTTTACATTTAAGAAAAGTTCTATAATATTCCGTATTAAGTAATTTTGGAATGATCGGCCCACTCATTAGCTAATCAAACCTTATAATATAAATACTTTGTTGTGTAAGAAGAGTTTTATCGAAGAGACAATTTTTATGTTCAAGTGGAAAAACTACATATCTATACCTTCAGGCTTTAGCTGTGCCTTTCTTTTTGTGATGAGAAAATCATTCAAAAACCATACTACTTTTTTTTTTTTCTCATGCCTTCTTATTCCATGCACACACTCGTTTACTCGTATTTGTGTTTTCAATTTTTTCCAATTCGGTTATGTATTTGTTTGTGTTTCTTCTAGTAGGAAAACCAATTGGATTTGGTTTTAAAAAAAAAACAAAGTTGGCCCATATATTAATCTGTGAGGTTGGTATTGGAGTTAGTGTTAATTATGAGGGAGTATTTACTCTAAATTCTTTCGCATTTGTGCCTATATTGCAATTTTTTTTCCTTTTTCTCGTTAGTGTATATATAGTATTGTAAACTTTATATATTTAGAATATTAATTTTTTTATTAATTTAATTAAGTAGTTTTAATATCTCATTTAATATGTAAAATGATGGATTATAATTTTAAATATATATAATAAATTTTAATCACTATTGTGCCATATTATTATTAGGTTCATCTTACGACTATCCAATAATGTTGTATATACTTTTTCATTTTTTTATTGATATATAACAAATATTAAATTTTCTCTACTCGCCACCAGTAAAAAAAATAACTGTGATTGGAATCAACAAAGCTGACTGTAGGAGCGATTGTACATCAATTGGTCTAATACTTCAGAAACAATCCAACAAATTTCAATTATTTTAACTCTAATCACAATTGTTCAACAGTCCAAGGGATCGATATATTAAGCTTAAGACAGAGATAGGCGTTAGGTGTGTTTTCTCATTAGTTAATAAATGTTCAAAATTACAAATGAGTGTTTATATACAAGTGCTAATTATCAAACTACGTAACTAACACTCTAATATACTTATATAACCAGTTCCATCTAGCAAACGTCTACTAATATGATAAACCAATATTTTTATTACTAGGAAAGAAAAAAAATTATATATCACACTCGCAACATCACACGCCTTCTTCTTCTATATATACACATTACTCACACCCTAATTAAACACAACACAAAACTTCATCTATACACACAAATTAATAACCATAACATGACAAAGTTCATTCTTATTTTCGCCGCAAAAACTCCTCGCCACCCTTGCTTCCGCCAGAGACGGTGGAGACTCCGCAATAACCATGAACCAAAAACCACTCAGCCTCCACAAAAAGGAGAAACTCACCCATCTCCGATTCTATTGGCACGACTCAGTAAAAGGTCGAAAGCTTAGCTCCATCATGATTCAACAGCCGGTCTAGAACTCTTCCTTATTCGGATCGATCACCATGATGGACGATGCACTAACATTAAATGTGGTGAGGAATTCGACCGTGTTGGGCCAGGCCCAAGGGTTTTACGCCGGAGCGGCCCAAGGAGAGATTGGCTTCTTGATGGTAATGAATTTCGCTTTCAAGACTGGCAAGTACAATGGATTTACGATCGCGATTCTTGGTCGGAATACGGTGTTTTCAAAGGTTAGGGAAATGCCGGAGGTCGGAGGAAGTGGATTCTTCCGGTTCGCTAGAAGCTTATGTCAAGGCCCGGACCATATCGTTCGATTTCAAATCCGTTGATGCCACAGTTGAGCACTACTGAATTATTTGTGTTTGTAATGTTTATTGTGATTTCATTACTTATAATATTTACATTTAGTGAGTGTTGTTGTGTTGGGTTTGTTGCATGTCATGATGTGTGGTCTGATCGTTGTGAGGGTTAGTTATTGTCTTAGAAACTCAATATAACGAAAAATGAAAGATGTATTAGTTATATATTTTTTATATTGTAATGGGTTGATATCGTCTACAACATAAAAAAAAAGTCGTTGTTTCTACATGAAACAAACTATTTGGGTCAAAACAAGTGGCACAAAAGGCCTATATTCCGTGTTAAGTGATCTGAAATCATCAATTGATTAGTGATTACATTTATTTGGGTTTCTGATATTAAACAAATAGAATGATTAGCTCAATCAAACCTTAGAACATAGATATTTTGTTGTATAAGAAGACTTCTGATGGAGAGACCTTTTTTTTCTTCCAAATGGAAATACTATATTTACATTTTTTATAGCTACCTATATATTTTTGTTTGAAAAAGAAAATTAATCAGAATAGTAAATATATATATATTGATAGGAAAAAAAAATAATCACATTTTTATTACTTAACACAAACATGAACGGTTGTTTGCATTTATCGCACTGTTGTGTTAATACAGTAGATTAATTCGCCATTATTATTATTATTATTTTCTTTCTCGAATTATTATTTACTTAAAACATTAAGAAATTTATTTCATTTTCCATTTCTTTTTTTTGCTTCTTTCCTAAAGAGAGACTCGTAATAGCTGACGTGGCATAAAGACCGCCTTTTTCCATCGCCCCTCTCTCCATATTTTGGGATTTCATCCATAACTTTTTTCTTCATCGCAACCGAACCGGCGAACCCTAATCTCCCCAAATCAAAATTTCTCATCGGAAAATCGATCTCTGATTATATATCAAATCGCTTTCCAAATCGGACATGAGCCAGACTGTCGTTTTTGGAGGACTATAATGATCGGACTCTTGTCCCGTCTCGATTGCATGGGGTTTGAGCTATGCCGGAGCTTCGCCGAGGAGTCCGCCGTGGCCGTGTTACTGACGCTTTAGCTCTGAATCAGCTTGCACAACAGCCTACAGACAATAAACAGAAGAAGAGTAACGGCAAAACCCGGAAAGGGGTTGCCGTCGGAGTTACAGAAGCCGCGGAGAGGCCGAGGACGAGATTAGCAGCGAGAAAATTAAAGGAGGAAGATAAGGAAATCCTTGAGGATAATCCGGTTATTGTACTTACCAAGGATAGCGATATCGATAAAAAGAAGGGCAAAGAGGTAGTTGGTGAAGAAGAGAAGAAAGTTATGGCAATTGGTAACGATAGTGGTGGCTCTAACAAGGCGGCTGCACCGGAAGAAGAAGGAAATACTGCACCTTTCCCTGAGAGGGTAAATTTTTTCTCTACGATTTATTGTTTGTCGGTTCTTCCATTTTGTTGCTGTTGGAGATAATCATTTATTCATAGTTTTCGTAGTAATGTTTTGCGTTGCCTTTGGTTTATGCCCATCCAGGTAATCACTAACGATTCTTTTTCTTACCAGGTCCAAGTTGGAGGATCACCACTGTATAAGGTTGAGAGAAAGCTGGGGAAGGGTGGTTTTGGACAAGTATTTGTGGGACGTCGTATTAGTGGTGGTAATGAACGTAGTGCAGGAGCTAGCATCTTGGAGGTAATTTAACTCTGTCTGCCTTACTACTGTGGCGGATTGTCTCCACAAGGGTCCTGTTATTAGCGTAATCGTGTTAACATTGTCTCACATCTCCAATTTCTTTTATAGGTTGCTCTAAAGTTTGAGCATCGAAGCAGCAAGGGTTGCAACTATGGTCCTCCACATGAGTGGCAAGTGTACAAGTGGGTGTTCGATTCTCTCATCTTTCGTACCATGTTTATAAAATTCATTTACCCGGATTTTTAGCTACTTCCTTGAGTTGAAATGTAAAACCAACACTTTCTTTTATTTCTGAACAGCACCTTGGGTGGCAGCCATGGAGTTCCTAGAGTACATTTCAAAGGGAGGCAAGGAGACTATTATGTTATGGTAGTGGATTGCCCCTTTCTCTTCTTTCCTTTCGGGTTTTCTCTTATCAGTATCATTGATGGTAGATCCTTCGGTTTTTTTTTTTGCCTCAGGTTATGGACATGCTCGGGCCGAGCTTATGGGACATATGGAATACTTCAGGGCAAGCGTGAGTCTCCATTACACAACCTTGGAGAGTTCTTCTCTCTTCATTAATAAATAGCTAATGTAGTTTTTCGTGCATAAATATCCAAAATTTTTTTTTGTTTTTTTCAGTAATGCGACATAAACTGTGTTGTTACTCTTGTTATTACAAATAATATATGGTACACAATACCGATTAAAAATCCAGTACTGATTAAAAATGTGACATCCCTAACGATTGTTTACCCCTTCTCTTAGCAGAATGTCCTCCGAAATGGTAGCTTGCATTGCAGTTGAGTCACTGTCCATACTTGAAAAGATGCATGCAAAAGGGTTTGTACTTGAACTTCTCTGTTTTTGTATTCTATCTTGGTTGACCGAGGTTCCTTTTTACATCTATTTGAGCCTTTTCACCTCTAAGTTCTTATGCCTTATCTCTTTTAACTAGCCTAACAAGTCATGGTTGTCTTCGATTTCAGTTATGTGCATGGAGATGTTAAGCCAGAAAATTTCTTACTCGGCCAGCCTTCAACATCTCAAGAGAAAAAGCTCTTTCTTGTTGATTTGGGACTAGGTTGGTTGATTTCATTCTCTCTGTGATCTTGGTTAGGTACTTATTTACATTTTCTCATCTTTTTAACTAAATTTTCAGCTACAAAGTGGAGAGAAGGTGGTAGCGGACAACATGTTGAATATGATCAACGTCCCGATATGTTTAGGTAATAATTTCCAAGATTTACCTAATTCTGTTTTTTATATTCAATCTTAGTCTTTTCTTAGATATTTCTCTCCTTAATTTTTGCAGAGGGACAGTTAGATACGCAAGTGCACATGCTCACTTGGGGAGAACTGCTAGCAGAAGGGATGATCTCGAATCATTGGCATATACACTGATCTTCCTTCACCGAGGTAGATTGCCATGGCAAGGATATCAGGTACTTCAGAACTATCTTTTTGTTTTGTAGGATGATGTTGTTAGCATGCTTCTTTCTCTGCTAATCCTTTCTCTTGCTCAATTTTCAGGGAGATAACAAGTCATTCCTCGTATGCAAAAAGAAGATGGCCACATCGCCGGATATGCTTTGTTGTTTCTGTCCCCCTCCTTTCAAGCAATTTCTTGAGATCGTGGTAAATATGAAATTTGACGAGGAACCCAACTATGGGAAGTTAGTCTCTCTGTTTCAAGATCTCTTGGGGGAAAATCCGGCAATTAGGCCTATAAATACAGAGGGTGCTCAAAAGGTGACGTTTTCATGCTGTACATCTTTGTTTTTCTTTCCTATTAAGTAGTCACCTTGGAGTTGTTTGACGACTTGTATTTGTTTTTTTTTTTTTTGCTAGATCATTTTTCAAGTTGGACAGAAGCGAGGTAGGTTGAGCATTGGGGAAGAAGAAGAAGATGCCCCTAGGAAAAAAGTCCGTCTAGGAGTCCCTGCAACGCAATGGATATCGATTTACAATGCCAGGCAACCAATGAAGCAGAGGTAAAATAGTCATGGTTAATTATACAGTAAGTTAACTGTATATGTGCTTGATCTGTCCGCTGCCAAAGTTCCTGACTGGAACTGCGTTTGTGTCTCATGTGTTTTCTTGGTTAAATAGACTTTGATTCTTGGCTTCAATGTGTCTACAGTGAAAACAGTTTTGGACTAACAATCCACTTGTGCAATCAGGTATCATTATAATGTGGCTGATATAAGGCTGGCGCAACATATTGAGAGAGGTATCACAGATGGTTTGCTAATAAGCTGTGTATCATCATGTTCGAATCTATGGGCACTAATAATGGATGCTGGAACTGGCTTCACAAACCAAGTCTACGAACTCTCTCCTGTCTTCTTACATAAGGTTGATTCTTTGTTTCTCTGTTAATTATTCTTATATCTGTATTCTCTCAATATGATTTTATGTGAGAGTAAACTCTGTTCTCTTTCAGGAATGGATAATGGAACAGTGGGAGAAGAATTACTACATAAGTTCTATTGCTGGTGCAAACAATGGAAGCTCCTTAGTTGTCATGTCAAAAGGTATATACACTTTTCCTGCTTTCATGAAAAGTTCTATATGCTTTCTTCATGAATGGTATTTTAACTAGTCTCCGAATTTGTGGATGTTTGCCAAAAACTATGGTTAGCTCTTTAGCATGAAAACCATTTATGGCTTATTCTATGCTTTGTTTTAAATTGGGTTTTGAAGGTACGCAGTATACACAGCAGTCTTACAAAGTAAGCGATTCATTCCCATTCAAGTGGATAAACAAGAAGTGGAGAGAAGGCTTCCATGTAACCTCAATGGCAACAGCCGGAAGCCGATGGGGTGTTGTTATGTCCCGCAATTCTGGCTACAGTGAACAGGTTAGACTTTTGACTTCATGTGATTATTTCTTCTTCCTCTTCCTTTAATTTTTGGATTGATCGTTTTGGTTTCTGATTTATAAACTTTCCAATCTATCTCTCTCTACAGGTTGTTGAACTGGATTTTCTTTATCCGAGTGAAGGCATCCACAGGCGTTGGGATGGTGGATTCAGAATTACATCAACAGCAGCAACAACCGATCAAGCTGCCCTAATTCTAAGCATCCCACGGCGTAGACTGGTCGATGAGACACAAGAGACATTGCGTACCTCTCAATTCCCCAGCACACATGTCAAGGTGGGTAGAGTAAAGATTACTTACCTCTGAGATTTTTTTGTTTCCCCCTTTCCATGAACTATACCTGAGATATTGTGGATTGTTTTTTTACCTTTCGTTGCAGGAAAAATGGGGAAAGAATCTCTACCTCGCATCGTTAAGCTATGGACGAACTGTATCTTAAAATTTATTAGTAAAAATGTTGAAGGACGGGAGAAAGATGCTTCTAAGTCTCTGTTCCTATTCCATATCCAACCCTCCGGCCTCTATGGCTCTGTTGTGTTTTTTTTTTTTTCCAGTTGAATTGTGAAGCACAAAAGTGGTGATTGTGTTGCTGTATCCCCTCTTCAGTTGTGAAGTAGCGAGGCATATTCACCACTCTAGCTACACATTTCCCTCTAAAACTGCTATTTAATTTTATATCAAGAGAAGATATTTTTGTTACCAAGTATTATACTATAACAACTTTAATTGTCCGATAGTGTGACCTAATTTATCGAATTCACAACGAAATAGGCTGTATTCTTTACTGTTCTCTCCATACACGACCTGAAATCTTCAACTTCAGTTCCTTGCTGTTGGTATTGTCGGCAGAGAAGATCAAAGCCAATTTGCGAGTGATGGTTAAGCCGTCTTGACTGTCACGGACCGTCTTGTGACTGTCGCGAATGCTTCTAGGCACACCTTGCCACGTCTGCTTTCTGCCATTGCCACTGACCTCCAAAGTGTAGGTGAAGCTCATCGCTTCTTCTTCATCTCCCATAAACTGCATGAAAGCTATGTACATTGGCGTTTTCTTCAGGTGAAATGCTTCGAAGTATAAGCAGAATTGTCGACCGTAACATTGCAGAAGCTGCATCGTTTTGTGATGGGGAAGAGAATTAACAAAGCTGCAGAAACAGAACAAGAGGATAACAATTCGAAGTAATCTATGAGTTTTAACTTACAGTTAACATCCAAGTGGCATGATGAAGATGTTTAGGATTATGATGGACATATCGATGACTGAAACTACGCCCATCATGCATTTCAACATGATGATCATTCCTTAGATGCTGAAGCAGCCATTGAGTATCTCCTGTGACTGTACACTTGGATCCAGAGTAGGGACAATTGTACGGTTTTTTCTTATCAATGTTGATCCCTTCGGTGTGGTCATCGGGACACTATAATAAGTTGTGTGTTATTTACTGTGTCTTGTCGTTTTAGTACCTAATATGATATGATACACGAAATACCTGGTAGATTGCAGATGGCATTTGGTTTGTACAAACCGGGAAATCGAGGACCCGACATTCAATCTGAAGGTCACTGTTTTGAGGTTCCATTTCGCTGGAATTCATGAAATCGCAAGGTAAGTGATGAAAGTGAAAAGAGGAGAAAGGTGTATGAATAAATGTATGTTATGTATGTATATACAATAACCACACATACGTTTACGTTGTCTCAAGTTTTAGCTTTCAATTATTAAAGACAACGTGGAGTAAATGGTGAAATATAAGAGTTGGCTCCGGAGATTGCGTGAAAGGGCTTGATTATAGGGGAGAAAATAATATAAACAAAACCATATATTATATGACTTGAGAATGAAATTACTATTTTTAGTCAAAGTTCTTGGTTACACGACACGATGAGTTGTCATCGCATCCAATAGGACCTTGCAAGTTGTAAGTAACCTCTGTAACCATCAATTTCAGATGCCATGTGGACAAATGAGTCTAAACTAAATCATACAAGTAATTATTTCCATTAGCCCGGTTGGTTGGTTGATTTGTAGTTGCACTAAGCTTGGACCATATGAAGAGCACACAAGTGGGAGAAAGTATCCCTTGCGATCGGCCGGAGCATCTCCGATATTAACAGATTTGAAGTATCCATCTTCTCCAATGATGTGAGCTGTTTGGTGGCGAGATGTCCGGTCTAGATCGAAAACCACAGAAAGTTTCTTTGTTGCTCTGCTGGTTTCTCGGATATTGCCTCTGGTTATATGGGCCAGTGTTGGGCATGGTGTTTTAGTTTAAGCCACACCTATTATTTATGGGCTTGATTTTTTGGTTAATTTATGATTTTTTCTTTTTCTTTTTTCCCCGAAATAAACCAAAAGTTGAGAAAAAGACTAGGCAAAATATCATGATCCGAAAAACTGAACCAAATCCGACCCAAAAAAGTAATACTAAATCGAATTTAGAATTGACAAATAACCGAACGGCTCCTAAACTCTTATATCTGAAAAACTAAACCAGAATCCGAACCGAGAACCAAATGGATATCCGAAATATTTGAAATATAATTATATTTTCAAATATATTTTGGCTTATAATAATTTAAATACCTAAATTATAATAATAATTTTAAATTTATTAGTTAATTTAATATTAAAATAGTAAAACATTAAAAAATAAAATATTTAAAAATTTTAAGTTATATTTATTTATTTATCTTCGAAGGTTATAAATTTGAAGAGATGTGCTTTCTTGCCAGGATACATTGATATTCTATTTGGACTGTTTGTATAAAACGAGTAGTACTTTTTTTTATTTTTTACTGTGGGATCAAAAGTCTCGTAATTTTTCCGTGATAAAGATTATAAATTTGAAGAGCATTGCTATTTTGCCATGAAACATTGATCCTCTAATTCATTGTTTCTATATATTGCGCAGTTTGAAAAACCTTTTTTTAAAAAAAAAATGCCCCAATAAAGGCAAAGCAGAAACTATGTGATGGGGGTGGGGTTAGTGAAGAATTTGAACCTCTCTCTCTCTCTCTCTCTCTTGATAAGTACACGTTTCACTGGAAAAAATGAGTCACAAAATACTGCAAAAAAAAGAGAGAAAGAAATCGAAACCTTTTGAGGGCAGTTGGTGGTTTAAGGGAAGCATGCGTTATTGCCTTGCATCGACACGGGTCCTGCTTCTGCCTTTGCGGGCGTTAGCTATCACGCTGATCAACGCACCACATGTGTCCAGTACTGAGTTGGCACCCATCAGCTTTAATCCGAGAGTATTGATCAAATAGGCCAATTTGCTTTCATTACTGCTTTCGCCCAATTCTTGAAGCTTCTGCGCTTGCTCCCGTGAAATAATACTGTAAAGTTGAAGACGATTGGTTGGATCCTCTTCAAAGCTGTCAAAACAAACTCTGACTAATCCAAGTGAGATCGGATCTTCGGTTGATGGGTTGAAGACAAATGAAAACTTTCCAGATGCAATGTCGGGTCTTTTGAACAATTCTTCAATAGCATCGTTATTAACTCCATTGTATCTTTGGACACGTTTAATTGGGTTGCGGCGAAAAATATTCACAACGTGTTGAATCCGGGACGCTTCTCTTAAACCGCTTAAGTAGGCGCCGTGCATTGTGGCTGGATGTTGCCTTGTCGTGGCCTCACCAGCAAAGAATAGTCGGTTATTTACACTTTCGGCTAGAATGTCATAGTCCACGCCGGATGAACCAACCCTTACATGAGAATATGACCCATATGACAAAGGATCACTTCCCCATCTAGTGCAAATCGTCTGTATTGGGTCAGGCACAACAACACCTTTAGGACCATATATGCCTGCAGAGATATCAGTCAAAAAACATTGTTACACAGAGAACTTGGGAAGCAGCAAAAGGTTGATGACGTTATAAAATATTTACCTACCTCTGAGTTTTTTCAAAACACGGTGAAGTAAAGCAGATGGTTCTGTGCACTCAAATCTTTGAGCAGCTTCTCCAGCAACTAAGGCAACCAAGGCAGGGCCACCAGAGACTGTATGGTATGCATAGAACAGAAAGAATTCTCCTCGGTCGATGCTACTTTCGCTGAGGCATCCAAATGTGTCCAAATCGTCACCCCAAAAGACAGACGGGAAAAGCATGGCGACTTTGTTCAGAAGACCAAAACCCAACCTGTCAATGGCAGCTTGTTTTCTTCTAGGTAACTCTGGCTCAAACTTAATACATCTTTTCTTCAAGACCCCTAGCGGCACGGTGCAAAGAATCATGTCTGCTTTAAATATCTGACTGCCAGAAATGACTTCAACTTCTCTGTCTCCATACTTGATAGCATCAACTCTTTTCCCATAGAGAATAGGTAATCCTTCAGCTAATGCATTTATAAGTCTCCAGTTTCCACCGGCAAGGAAACAATGATCCCCACCCATTTCGTACGGATCATCCTGATCCCAATAAGCAGCTGAAAGATTCGAAAGACACCCAGCGTTAGCATATTCCAAGTTAGCAAGGTGCCAGTCAAAAAGTTTTCTTTCCTCTGAATCTTTAGCTACACCGTACAATACCCTAAGAGTCTCCAAGACTTCACCCAGCGAGATCTTATTAGCAGCCCCAGCCATCATCTCTCTCACTTCAGTGATCTTATCGAGCAGTTTATTAAACCCAAACTCAACATTGGAGTCAACTACCTTATCAACAATCGCTCCCTCTGAGTTATACAAAGGACAGTGGTCTCTAACCTTGTGAAGAGGAATAGAAAGCTGCCTCGCAAGAACTCCAAGTGGGTTCGCATGGAGACCCGTGATTACACTGCCACCGAGTTCAACTGCTGCAAATCTATCCGAACCTCCCATCTTCTGGGTGTAGACTCGACCACCAGGACGACTCCTAGCTTCTAAGACAAGAACCTTAAACCCAAATGACAAAAGCTGTCTCGCAGCAGCCAAACCAGCAAGTCCAGCACCAACAACTATGACTGATCCTTCCGTCCCATCTTCAGGAATGTAAGGTGCAAACAATGGAGAAATCCCAAAATTGATGTATCCATTAAACAAGAGAAAATCATAAGCAGCTGAAATCAAATGCTCACACTCACTACTCACAGATTCTCTGATCTGATCTTTGAGTAGCCATATCCGAACATTACTCCTCCACCTAGCGACTATATGATTTCGAACAACGATGTAATCGTTCTGCTCTTTCCCGCCTAATTCTCTTACCACACCAGCTCGAATCTCCTCCTCAAGCAATTCGTCTATTGGGAAGCCTACGGATAAGGCTATCAGAGCCTCCGTCTCGGTTTCTTTCTCCAATTGTTGCTTCGTCCTAACCTTTTTCTTCGAACTTCCACCTAAATGTTCCTCAATCAATTCATCCATCGCGTTCTCATCGTAGTTCTTCCTGCTAGCTTTTCTCCTCAACGTCCTCCTTGGAGCCGCTCCTTCCGACGCCGTCGTATCCATTTCCGGTAGATTCTTCACCAAATCACCTTCCTATTCGTTTTCATAGAAAACTATTAACCCTAATCCCATCATTGTTTCGCACTCGAGTTTCTTCTAACAGATACAGCAGCGGTTGACTCCAGTCTAAGACTAGTTCATCACCTCCCAGGATTCTGGATTTTTTTTTTTCAACAAACTCGTGCTCGCCCAAATTGATCGGAGAAATCCGCCGGTAAATCTCGCAGAACGGTAGGGATTCGCTTTCTCCGATACTCAGTCGCGATTCTCGAACCCGCGTCGGCTTGATTGCAGAAAAAAAAAGAAGAAGTTATGGGTCTACGTAAAAATGGGCCTAAACAAACGTATAGGCCCATATGGGTTATTACTAGATACTAAACCGTAGCGAGATATTAATGTAGTGTATTTGCGGATGATATAATATAAGATGATAAACAAAACAAAAAATGGAGGATGAACGAAGATATGTTACATGTCATTATTGAGATAACCAAAGTGGCCCATACACAAAGTGGTGTAATGTTGAGATAAAGAGAACATGCAAATTTAATAATGTAGGGTCATTTTCTTTTAAAAATCATCACATTATGAAAAAAATTGACATTTCGCCTCGATCATATTATATCTCACATGGCTTTCCACATCTCTCTACTCACTCACATGTCATTTATTTTAAAGATCTAAAACCTTATTTATCTTAAGGTCAGTCTTGTTCTATATTCTGATATACCATACAGAAGGTGAATTTTAAAGTGGAATAACAATGGTTAAAACTCGGTGACTGTGATTCGAACATAGGATTTTTACAATCATGTGTGTTCATGCGCCTGCACGTATAGATCGTATATGATGATTGGACCAGGTGATTATGCAGGTACCTGTATAAAGTGTAATTATTATAATGTGCTGAAGTTGAAGGTATAATTGTAATAATTGTTGAATAAGATACCTTTTTCATGTTAATAGTTGTACACTTTCGACGTGCATGTAAGAAAAAAAAAAGTTGTTGCAGCAAGTAGTAGGTTGAAAATGGAATGAAGTGGATCCCTCATGTTCATTGTTTCTACAGTAATTTTACATCATGATCTATATATATGACCAGTTATCATGACGCAGACTGAACAATATTGATATGAAACATTGTTGTTTCAAATGCAGGATCTCTTTTTAATTTTTGTGGGTAAATGGGTTCAATAGATTTTGTTGTTCTTTAGTTTATGACGACCGGAAAATTAATTGTGGAACTACCTGGTACAATAAATAATTACACATATTTATTTATTGGGTTTTACTCAAAATGACAATAAATATATGTTAACGTTCTAGAGAGATTTAATGCATTTTTCCTCGGAATTGAAGAACCCATTAGCAAAATTAATACGCAACCTCGGAAAAAAAAGCAAAAAACACAGTTTAATGACCGAAAAGACAATACATTGTATTAGTGTAATTATGAAAAGTGAAAACACATACAATTACAGAATCCAGATTGCTTGAATGTTTCTGTGGGTTACATAAATAAATTACACTTGTTATTCTAGTAAGCTTTGGCTTTAGTTTGTTTTTACAAATGTAGTTGTGTTTTTTTATTTGGAGCTGAGTGGTAGAATTGTGTAGGTTACACATTATTTTAATTTGTGTTTTGCAAAATAACAACTAAAAAAAATATTTATACCCAACTATACTTTGAAAATGTAAAATTAATTGTTTAGTGTATAAATTCAACGGATGGGTCGCTACCAATCTACCATAATATAGGTTACGAGCTAAGCGATAAAATTTAGGGTCATTGTCTCTAAACTATTGATGTAGGACCGATTATTTAGGGTCATTGTCTCTAAACTATTCATGTAGGACCAATTAGTTTAGTATACAAATAATATGATAATGAATACGACCAAACAATGTTCTGCTAAAACGTGTATGTAGTTTCTTAATAAAAAAAGTGCCCTGCACGATGCACTCTATTTTAGATTTAACCATATTACATATTTATGTCATTAGAGAAAATACAACCGCACAAAGTATCAACCTTTCGTTACTTGATTATATATTAATAATATAGTCGACTCGAGGAACAAGAGACAATGTACCGCTTTAAAAGTTTAAAAACAGAAATGTGTTTTACTATGAAATTTTGAGTAAACACCGGCGACTAATTAACATGAGATTAATAAAGTTAATCGTCTTTGCGTACATCATACATGCTCATGGCGGCACCTACCCCGAGTTAAAAAATCGTCACTAAATGTTGTCATTTCTGTAATGATTTTTTTTTAAAAAAAGTTTCCTTCTTTAAAATTATTAAGGGGAATTGCATTGTTTAAAGAAAAAACAAATTATAATTCACATAACTAATTGATGAATTATTGATGAAATCTCTTTTATATTCTGACGTGTAGTGTATAATAATGGTATTTATACCTTTCGTCTCCAGTTATCGAATTTTCCTAAACAAACAAATAGAGAGAAAGAGAGAGAAAGTTTTTATTTAGGCGTCGCCGAACCATCTCATCATCGTTAACCTCATCGATAATAATTACTCTTTGAAATTGATCGGCAGAAATTAATGATTGTGGTAATATGTGAAGTTGGATTTATCTCGTTGATTAACTTATTGGGATGGAAGATAAAGTCATTGTGATTATTTTATTTTATCAATTATTTATCTAGTTTATATTTCTAGTCATTTTATACTATTATATTATTAATTCTATACTATTTTTTGAAGAATAGATCATGAAAACCCGAGAATTAATATTTAATGTCTAACCTTGTTGTATATATTCTTCTTTAACTCAATTTTTTCAGTATTACATCTTTATGTTTTATCCATCTAATCTTATTACAATTCTAAATCTTAATTTTTTATACCTAGAGATTTTTTGTTCTTATTCCTAAGTATACTATATTATCAATTATATACTAAATTTGTTCGTCACTCAAATGAATAGTTTTATACTATTTTATCAATTATTTATTAAATATGTGTTATTTCTTATTATTTTGTAGTATTTAACTCATACTATTCCATAAAAATCAAATTCAAAATTTTGAATTTTTTTAGATCATCATAAAATTGATCAACAATATATCATGTGCACATAATTTCATCATCATTCTTCTTTTTCAATTGTTATTTTTCAACATTGTATTTATTGTTTACTTGTTTAATATAATTTTGTTTTGCTACATATAATACCATGTATCTTTTTAATCATTAAGTACACGATATATTAATGACAACCGTATACTTTTGAAATTGATACCTAAATATAAATGACCCAAATGTTATCAACTTAATTATGAAAATAATGATGCTATATTTTTTTGGTTTTTTCACAATTTGACCTACTTTTTAAATTCATGAATAATATTATACAATTCATAAAGCAGTGACGGCATCGGCCGCCGTTGATGATGTGTCCGGTGACGGAGACAAAGCTAACGTCAAACGACGTCACTGGGACCTACATTAAAAAAAGTATGAACGATTAACGAAACGAACCCTATCAGCTAATCAATACACTAATCAAATTGATACAAGAAACTATAAATATTGAAATATCTTCTCAAAGCATTTGGAGTACAAAAAGGTAGTTAACAAGTTCCCACCCACAAATCATTAGAATAATAGTATTATTTTTTAAAAAATAAAAAATAATCATGCGTCGTGAAAAAATGTATGTTATAGAGGAGGACCACATGATCTGAAGAATTGATAATTGATTTGGAAAAAATAGGAAGAAGGAAAAGAGTTAAATTGGTGAAATTAGAGAGATAATGATTAGGAGGGATGGTGTGGGTTGGACGAACCTACGATGGTTTACTACATGACACCGGAGTCTCAACTACCTGTGACTGTGCTCTGTTCTATGCTGGACCATTTCCTCTTTATTTTGTCTCTTACACGTTACTATTTTATTAACTTTCTTCTTTTCTATTAGTTTTGAACGGTATCGGCTGTGACTACGTACTTGTTTAGAAAACTACGTTAAGACATGGAGACTGCGTTTGATTCAAACTTGTCATCTATAACGACGTTTGTTTGCCAATCGAGAGGGTATTTAAAAATATGGTCACAAAGCAACAAAAATTTAAATTCAAACTAAAGAGTTCTTATTCTTATATGTATATTATATACTAACTTGTGATAATAAAGGATAAAAAAACAGAAATGGTTATCTTCCAGTTCAAGCAATTTTCGAACTAAGCAATCTCAAATTCATGTTGTTAGGAACATATTTCCTTATCAATATCTTTGTTATATAAATGATATAAATTGCATTTTTTATTTTATTTTGAATGGTCTCTTTCTTATGATATTTTAAAGCATATACGACTTTCGACTTTTTTGTATTTACATCACATGAATCCGTTATTTATCTGTCCCAAATGTATAAAATTTATAAATCTCTACAAGTAAAACAAGTTTTAGAATTTTTTTTTTTTTTTTGTGGAATTTGTTTATTACTATAATAAATCCCACACAAAAGAGAGGTCATATCAATTTTTTTTTTTATCAAGAGAATTTGGAGTTTTCACTTTTCAGATTGTAAGTCCCTCATTCAAATTGGGACCAATAAAGATTTAAAGGCGTCCCAAAGGCTCAAAACTAAATGGGACCAAATCTGTTCAAAGTCCAAATACAACGGCCTCTATGATATTTTAAAATAATATCTCTAACGAATTTGAATTAGACAAACAATCATCTAACCAGTTGAATTATAGTATAGTCGAAATTTATAAACCGGAACAAGTGGGGAAGTTTCAAATTCTACATTTTATTATTCTTTTAGTATTTATTTATCTTTATTGCTATAACTTCAATGCAGCAGTTTTGTGGATATCTTAAAACTTTTAGTTGAAAATCATTCAAAGTTTATCATATTATTATAAGCTTGAAAAGACAAAACATATTCTATTGTATTTTTATGAAATCAGAGAGAGAGAGAGAGCTTCATTATTAGTACTATGAAGATAGTAATAAAATTGTTGTTACTAGAGAGTGACATAGCAAACATAAGTAGAGAGACGGAGACAAAAAGCTTAAGCTAGACCAGGAAAAACCAAAAACCCTAAATAAAAAAAAAAAGTTGTTTTCACAAGTTTCTCCTTGTTTCTATCTCCAGCAAGCAATTGGATTTTCTTTGCATTCTCTTATTGTTTCTGTGAAAGCAGTGTTGAAGACAAACAAAATCAATTGGCGAAATCAATGCTTCTGGTAAGTTCATTGTTCCCTAAATTGTTGTTTTCTTCTTCTCGTCTGGTCTCACTCCATCGTCTCTCTCTTTCTCTCTTTTTACATATTTGGTTGAATCGTTTTCATGGCGGTGAAATTCACGAGAGCTTAGCTAGTCAAATTTTTTTTTTTTTTTTATTTCGTGATATTATTATTAATCTTCTTCTTCTGGCAGTTTGCGATAAATAATTAAATATATGTATGTATTGTATGTATCTATCTATTGTCCGTTCTCATTGGTTTATAGTTGAATCGCTGGAAAAATTCCTTTTCATTCTCATGAAATTCGTTTTTTAAATTTATAGTCAAACGTTTTTTTTTTTTCCTTCCTCGAGTTTCAGTCTTTTCTGAAGAAATTTGAGGTTTTAATCTCCATCCATTGCCCTTTTTTTTCTTCAGACTCTGGTCTCTTTGATTCTTCAATCACAATATCGTTTTCTTTGTGTATTTGCAGCTGGAATTTTGAAGTTGGGACAGCTTTTGAGGACGAATCTCTTCGTGTCTTGTTTGCTGAAGAGGATTTTGCTCTTTTTGTTCGTTTGTTGTGGTTGTTGTCAGATCCAAAGTCAAGAGGCTGTAATAAGCTTTGACTCAGTGATTTGACAAAAGGGAAGAAGATTCAAAAAGGGGTAGAAAAAGGTCACTCGATTGATTGGTTTGGATTTTGAGAGGATAGGTATCTATTTTTGGTTGCTTTTGCGTTACCGGAACCAAATCATTATTAGGCACTTTTTTTTTTCTTGGGAGATTTTGGGATCTTGGAGTTGAATCCGCTGGGACAAAGGATCTTCTTGGTGTTGGGTTTGTGTACTGTCTTCTTTTAAGTTTCATGTGATTCATTGGAAGAGGGGGAAATAACGCAGAGAAGGTCTTGTCAAGTCTATGAGTTTTGTATTCATCTGCAAGGTCTTTCTGGAATGACTAATCAAGGAGAGAGTCTTTGGTTCTTGTCTTGATCTCCAGCTTGGTGGGGGCAGCTAAATAATGCAAAGCAAAAATCCTGTTATCTTCCAGAATCTTGTGAGCCTATATCTCTCCAATAAAGTACAGTTCCTCTGAGTATCGTGTTATAAAGACAAACTAAAAGAGGGTCAAGAAAATTTCTTGCATTCTCTTCTCTTCTCTTCTCTTCTTGGTCTCTGGTATTGGAATCTTAAATGAGTCTACAGAAGCGAGGGAAGCAGGAGAAGCCTGTATCAGATGGGGCTGAAAAGGTTATTGTTGCTGTTAAAGCGTCTAGGGAGATTCCAAAGACAGCCTTGATTTGGGCTTTGACTCATGTTGTCCGGCCTGGGGATTGCATCACGCTCATTGTTGTTGTCCCTTCTCAGAACTCCGGTACTTTTCTTGCCACGGCTTTTGTTGATTCAAGCTTCTCCTTGTATCAAATGTTGTGCTGGGCTTTTATGTTTGTTCTGATCTTCTGTATGTTAATTGATCTTGCTCTGTCTCTTCGAATTTTTAGTGTTCTCTGTTTATTCTTATCTCACTTACTGTCTGACGAATGTGTAGGAAGAAAACTTTGGGGTTTCACTAAGAGTTTCCCTATGTTTGCTGGGGATTGTGCAAGTGGTCATAGGAAATCACATTCTGAAGCACTACCAGAGATCAAGAGTGATCTCACTGACACTTGTTCCCAAATGATTCTCCAGCTTCATGATGTCTATGATCCGAATAAGGTTGGCTCAATAGGCAGGCATTTTTATCTATAATGATCCCGTGGTAGCATCACATCTTTCTCATGCTCTTTTTTTTTGTTATGTGTGATTACTTCGAAGATAAATGTCAAGATTAAGATTGTTTCTGGGTCACCCTGCGGAGCAGTTGCTGCTGAGTCGAAGAAAGCGCAAGCAAACTGGGTCGTACTAGACAAGTAATAATCTACTTCCATTATATATACCCTGTTCTTCTTCCTTTAGTTTTGTGAGCACTATATGGGTAAAACTCTTAATGATGGGTTGAACAATTTCACCAACTTACACCATGGTGCTGTGTGGTTTGTTTTCCAGACACCTCAAGCACGAAGAAAAACGGTGTATGGATGAACTGCAATGTAACATTGTGGTGATGAAGCGTTCTCAGGCAAAAGTTCTGCGCTTAAATTTGGTTGGATCTCCTAAGAAAGGTGCTGAGAAAGAGTCTACTTTACCAATCGGACCCGAAGCAGCATCTGAAAAACACACAAAGAACGGAAAAGGATCGTCTGATTCTGACAGAGGACTACCTGTAACTCCAACTAGCAGCCCAGAGCTGGGGACACCGTTCACAAGTACGGAAGCCGGGACTTCATCAGTGTCGAGCTCTGACCCGGGAACTTCACCTTTTTTCACTTTGGGAATGAGTGGATACATGAAGAAGGATGGAGCATTGGTCATCAAGGAGAATGATGATTCCAGCTCTGAAACAGAGAGCGAAAATCAATCATTACCGTCAACGAGTATGAGATTCCAGCCATGGATATCAGATTATATTGGTGCCCATCGCCATTCATCCCTGGAGGCCGAGGAAAGCTTATGGAAAAATGACGACAGGGCTCAAATATCCACTACAAAGGCTTTGCTTGAGAAGTTCTCTAAACTGGATGTTGAAGCTGGGTTGTCGTCTAGTCGAAGGATTGATCTGGAGTTTAGTGGAAACGTAAGAGATGCAATATCACTCTCTCGAAATGCTCCTCCTGGCCCGCCTCCTCTCTGTTCTGTCTGCCAGCATAAGGCGCCAGTTTTTGGGAAACCCCCAAGGCTATTTTCATACGCCGAGTTAGAGCTTGCAACAGGTGGGTTTTCACAGGCTAACTTCTTGGCTGAGGGTGGATATGGATCTGTTCATCGGGGTGTACTACCGGAGGGTCAGGTAGTTGCAGTAAAGCAACACAAACTGGCCAGTTCTCAAGGAGATGTAGAGTTTTGCTCTGAAGTGGAAGTTCTCAGCTGTGCTCAGCACAGGAACGTCGTCATGCTAATTGGCTTCTGCATTGAAGACAGCAGACGGCTCTTGGTCTACGAATACATATGCAATGGTTCACTTGACTCCCATCTATACGGTAATGTTGCCTGAAATTTACATTTGAGCTCTTTGTGCTGGAGAATGTTTACTCAGTATTAACCTCTTATTCAGGTCGCCAAAGGGAAACACTGGAATGGCCAGCACGGCAAAAGATCGCTGTTGGAGCTGCAAGAGGTCTACGGTATCTTCACGAAGAGTGCAGAGTTGGATGTATTGTCCACAGAGACATGCGTCCTAACAATATCCTCATCACTCATGATAATGAGCCACTGGTATATAAAAATATGTCTTTGTTTGTTCATTGTAACAACACATGTTGTTTCATATGCTCTTTAGTCACCTTTTTAATTTTATCAGGTTGGAGATTTTGGTCTAGCGAGATGGCAGCCTGATGGCGATCTGGGTGTAGAGACACGAGTGATAGGAACGTTCGGGTGAGACATCAAATAAAGCTATCATTTTCTTCCCGAAACTTGAACGATTTTTTTATTGCTAATGGAAAGTTCTTTTGTGGGTGTGCAGCTATTTAGCTCCTGAATATACTCAAAGCGGGCAGATCACAGAAAAAGCGGATGTCTACTCGTTCGGGGTTGTTCTAGCTGAGCTAGTCACTGGCCGCAAAGCCATTGATATTACGAGACCGAAAGGGCAACAATGCCTCACTGAATGGGTAATGAATATAGTATCTTAACTTTTCACCAAAGCAATAGTACTGATGCTCGTTGTTGTGATCTCAGGCACGTCCGCTACTGGAAGAATATGCAGTGGAAGAACTTATCGATCCAAGGCTTGGGGACCGTTTTGTAGAAAGTGAGGTCATTTGTATGCTTCATGCGGCTTCGTTGTGCATACGTAGAGACCCACATTTGAGGCCACGCATGTCTCAGGTAATTAAAAGTAACCCTTGAAATCATTCTTCATTCTCAGGATGATTCAAACTTTCTGATAATATACTAAAAATTGTCTGGTCAATAATGAAGGTGTTGCGTATACTGGAAGGAGATATGATAATGGATGGGAACTACGCATCAACTCCAGGTTCAGAGGCCGGGAACAGAAGCGGGCGGTTCTGGCCGGATCTTTATAGCGGTCAGCTAACGACTGATGGGTGTGGGTCGGATAGGTTTAGTGAAAGGCTGTCTATTGAAACGCCAAGACTAGCTTTACGGGAGAAGGAAAGAGGTCAGAGGTTGGCACTAAACCACAACAAGCAATACTAAGATTAAGAGAGCTGAGTAAAATCACATAACAGTGTCTTATGAAAAGTTTAGTTGATAGGGTATTCAGTATCGAGTAAAGTCCCCTGTTTTCAATATGTGGTCCTAAGCTGGCAAGAAAGCTCTTTTTACCCTTTTTGTTTGTATAGTGGGTAAGATGCAAAAAAGTTGTTAAATATGTTAAATTGTTTTGTAAAAGGAATTATTATAAGACCAAAAGAACAAGAGGCTTTTTCTTCTTTTGAATTTGAATTATTGGTTTTCGAAAGAATTGTTTTGCAGTGTGGACAGAGAGAAAAACAAAACAATGAAGGCTTTCCTTACTCGCACGACATTGCAAGTCTTTGCAAATGTAATAACGATGCATGAGAGAGAGAGAAGTCAGGTGTATGAATCTGACATGCCTGTCAATACAGTGATGCATTGGGTCCTTGGGTATCTTCTACTTATCCGCTTCACCAATTAACAATTTTCTCAAATAATCAAATTACATATACACACACAAAAAGCCCCAAAAATGACGATGACATTGGTGGGGGCAGTGATTAACTGACGTTCACTGGACCATGACAAGATCAAGAAGACAAGAACTTGTTGATTCTCTAATATCCAACATAAGATTTTAGAGATGTTAATAGTAAATATATATACACCACTATCTCTGTTTCAGCAGAGAAGATCCATCTTCATGACTAGTAAGTGGAGATTTTAATACTAGATCAAGGAGTCTTGAATAAAGGTATACACAAATATCTGTGTCAGCATAGAAGATCCGTCTTCATGACTAGTAAGTGGAGATTTAACTAAGAAAATAAAGCTCTCATTTTCTTATGACCTCTCAATAATTCTCAGTAGAGAAGTGAGGCTTTTTGTGGTTATGAGAATCTTCTACTGTTTCCTCATCTTGGATCTTGCATATCTGGAATAAACAAGAACCAGAGCGTGACATTGGGTTAGCTCTGAGAGCCATGAGTGTAATAATCTAACAAAATGTGAAAATATTATTGTAATTGTAAAATGTAAGATATTAAAAAACTCTTACTCTATATGCATGCCGCCTCGGTCTGAAGACGATAAGAGGTTGCCTTGAAGATCAATCATGACATCTGTAGCTTGTTTGATTTCCTGTAATTGGTGAGAATAAATATATATATAGACTGCAAGGACAAAATCATAAGCATGTATTAACAACTTATTACCTCAAAATCAACAAATGCAACCGGCATTCCGCCTCTTGCTCGGATTTTTAGGATATTGAAACCAGGATATCTGTAAGCAGAGGGATCACAGATCAATCGGTTTTTCGAAGGCAAAACGATGAATATGTAAAGAAATATGCCAATTTCAATGCTATATGTTTAGCCATTGCACAAGGTTACCTAGACAAGAGTTGTTTAAGTTCATCTTCTGTACAATTAGGCCCTAGATTAGCTATAAACAAGGTTGAACATGGTCTCGCACCAGAACCTCCTCCTTCAGATGCTTTTTCCAAATGCCCCTGTATAAATGTATCAATAAGCTACTAAACCATAAACAAGTCTAAATGGAAGTAAGACACAGTAACAATTGAGCTTTTCTTAATCTTCAACGGAATATTGAAGGATAGATACCAACTGGTTGAAATATTAGATTTCGATTATACTTACACTAGCAGATAGCGCTTTACTGTCTGGTTCAGATTCAACTTCACTGTAAAATAGCAAGGAAACCAGTAAACATTAGTCTTCTGCTTTTGACATATAGGACTACTTAACCAAGCTTCTAAATGCACTTTTTCAACCTTTTGGTATTATCGTTTTCCTTTGGAGAATCGCTACAACATCCATATCAAAAGCTTTCTTCATTGATAGAGATTTTCCATATCATTTAAATGAATCCAACCAAAAGGAACATGAATTTGTAGGTCCCCTGACCTTTTTCCTACTTTCAATTAAACCAGAAAGACTCGTAAATATTACATGATGCAAAAATGGGAATATCCATTACAATCGTGAGTTTTACCTAATTATTTTGATGGTATAGTCAAATACATATTTATCTGATTTCATAAATCGCTATGATACAAAATTGGGTTTGGGAAACCGTTGCACACGCAATTTAGAATGGTTCATAGTTGAAACACCAATCTCATAAACCTAGACAGAACTCAAAAACAAAACAAAAAAAGAGTGAAATAGTCCAAATTCCAAGAAGTCTCAGTTGTTGTCGCCTCTTCATCCAAGAAGAGATCGTCCGTCTTCCTAACCACCGCATGGATCAAAACCAGCACAACGCCAATCAGAAGCGCCAGGGAGGTGTTGAACCTCGCGTTGTTCAAGAATAGCAGAACGACGCTTATCAACGTTAAACAACTCAAGACCACCCGATCGTTTATCTGATAACGGAACAACTTGATAGGCTCATCACGTAGGACATAAAGGAACGTCCAAACGAAAACCATGATGGTGAAGACGATGAGCGAGATCGGATGCTTGATAAGACTAACGAAGATGACGATCGAGATGACGATCGCGTAATTCAGCCGGAAGTACCTGAGATTCGTTTTGATTCTGGAGCAAGCATCGGAGACGCCGCGTGGAAGCCCCATGGAGTTGATATCGAACATCACTCTCCATGGACGGCGAGTGGGGATTTCGGCTTTGATAAGTTGCTTGGTACTTGAGATGGACTCTAGATCCACCTCCGGTGAAGCATGAGACGACGTTGGTATCGCGCCATAGATCGTCATTACTTATTATCACTATTTATTATATATCGTGTGTCCGATTAAATAGAGGACTAAATGGAAAATAACGTTGTAATTTATAATTTGGGCATTATTTAAACTAGGTGATGCACATTTCCATACGGCGTTTAAAATTAAATTGAAAATTAATGAGATTGTGATATGATTGTTTTCCACACAAAAATCCAAAAGAATTCGAACTTTTATCGGAATCATTTAGTATATTGGTAATTACTTCTAAAATTTATGACATATAGTTCAAAACTCAACATTCCGCAATATTAAAACATAACTTATATTAACAAAAAAACAAATCTAAGCTTTTAAGTTTTTCTTTTTTGTTTGTGAAATAGAAAGCTTCAGTGAAGTTTTTCTTAATGCAACATATAAGATTTTTTTTTAAAAAAAATTAAAATTAAAAATAATATTTAGATACTTTTCTTCTATTTTTTGTCCAACATTAGTTAAACAGAAAAAAGGATTTTGCAATGTTATATATATAATTAAAAAAAAAGAGGGAAGACTTTACTAATTTGAGCTAGTTCTAGAAATTGATCAATTTTATTATGTTCTTCTCGGTGGAGTCTAAATCACAATGGTTTTTTATTTTTAGTTTGATATATTTCAGAGTAGATCATTACATTTCCTCAGTCTTAACGAAAAATCTGTAACAAGACATCAAACCCGCAAGTCGTAACGTTCTGCACCCGAAATAAAACTCAAAAACTCGTAAGTCTCAAAACCAAACTCACACCAATAAATTTTTGTAAGTTATTACACATCAAATGATAAAACAAAAACCCAATATAATATACAAAAAAAAAAAGATACATAATAAGTTCGAGATCAATCAATCGATTAATGATGATAGGTATGACGTCACCCTTGAAGAGTCTCAGTCGTCGCCGCCTCTTCATCCAAGAAGAGATCCTCCGTCTTCCTAACAACCGCATGGATCAAAATCAGCACCGCTCCGATCAACAACGCCCCAGCGATGTTGAACGTCGCGTCGGTCAAGAATAGCAGAACGATGGATATAACCGATAAACAAATCAAGACCGTCTTATCGTCGATCTGATAACGGAACACCTTGATAGGCTCGTCGCGGAAGAAATAGAGGAAGATCCAAACGAAAACCAATACGGTCAAGACGATGAGCGACGTCGGATGATTGATAAGACTTAAAAAGATCACGATCAAGACGACGATCGCGTAATTCGTCTGGAAATAGCTGAGATTCTTCTTGATCCTTGAGAAAGCATCGGAGACGCCGCGAGGGAACCCCATGGTGTGGAAATCGAACATCACTCTCCACGGGCGACGCGTGGCCAGTCCGGCTTTGATACGTTGCTTGGCGCGAGAGATGGACTCGAGATCCACCACCGGCGAACCATGAGACGACGTCGGAATCGCGCCGTAGTTCGTCATTATTTATTACTATTATTGTTTCGTGTGAGACTGATCAGAGGGACTAAAATGGAAAATAATGAAAGACTATTGTAGTTTATAAATTGGGCACTGTTATATGGAGGAGGTCCTTTGAATTAGGTGATACACATTTGCATATGGCGTTTTTATTTCATGATAACACAAGATTAGTTATATTAGATCGTGATTATATGTCACATAAAAAAATATTTCATAATAATATTAAAAATAGTGTAGCGTGATGATTTGATTCAATATGGTCAATGGCTGAAAATTATTTAGATAATCTTAGATTTGGGCAACAGCAAATTAATACTAGTAGATTACATGTTGAAGGACGCTTTAGTTAATCTGAAAGATTGCAGACAAGGAGTCACCGAGTGAGAGGTGACATTATTGAATCGTCCTACCGATTACACGTGGCCCCATTCCAGAGGAGTCTCTCTGGCATGTAGTTACTGTTTCCTGACTTTCGTCACTTGTCATGTCGGCAAATACGTAAGTAAATATTTACAATTATAATCCCTCCTACTTTGTCATTGATACTAATTCAGCCCCAATCGTTTGCTTTCTTCCATTTCTAACCAGAATACAAAAGGAATTGGCCAACACTTCACTTCCCATGTAATTAAACCGGAAGGTCCATACGTATATCTACCTTGTTTTCTTCAATTCGTCTTTGAAAATTTCACCAAGAAAAAATGTCCACGCAAAACGCTGTCCTCTTCTCCTATTTAACGGCTTTCCGATTTCATTGATTTTGGGCTTTAACAAATTATGAACTTAATTACGGGCCTATCAGAAGCGAGGCCTCACTTTTGAGTTTCGACAATATACAGAACTAGTCCAAAGTTATTAATGACATTAGGGCATTCGGTTATTCGGTTCAATGTTATTCAATTTAGTTTTTATTTTATTTTCGGGTTTAGAAAAATAGATGCGATTCAAAATCAAACTATAATTTAATTCGGTTAGGTTCAGCTGATTTCAGTATTTTTTTGAGTTCTACAAAATAAATCTCATTCAAAATCAAATTATATTTTGCTTTGGTTTTTGACAAAAATTATAATAAAAACAAAAATAAAGATTTTAGTTAAGATTATAAATTTTAATACATGTTTGTATTTATATAATTAAAATATTAACTTTTAATTGAAAATTGATTAATTTAATTTAGTTTACATATTTGGTTTGGTTTAAAACTGATAATTTTGATATATAATCGTTTATTTTATTCAAGTTAGTTTTTAATTCGGTTTGGTTGAGGTTCGAGTTTCAAGTTTCAGTTCAGATTTAAAATTTTGTAAAGGACTAACCAATAGTTCCCCTTTTTTCAAAATGAAGAGTTATTCAAATCAATTCGAAATTGCAATTGTAATTCGTTATTGTGATTACTAAGGTGGAAATGAAATCGTAGTTGCAATTTTAAGAAAATATTAAAATGAGATTATGGGTTGGTGACGGTGTGATGATATTGGCTGTTAGTGATGTTCAGTGAAAACAACCCTTATTTTGTGCCCTGTTACCTTTAAATTAGTTTCAGTGGGTTGTTATGTTAATTACATCAACTTATCTCATTGGAGGATAATGAATAATCACTTCATTAATCATTATTATTTATCACATCTAAATTATTGGAGCTCAAAGATTGTCCCTTAACTCTCATTATTTCAAAATCCAACGATAATTTATCAAAGCAGAGATTAGTTAGAAACCAGAATTCTGTACAACTTCTAGAAATTACAAACATAATTATTGACGATTAAACATCCAGCACGGGTCACAAGAACCATACGAGTGACCATGATCGATTAAATCACTCTTTGAAAGAGAATAA
Source organism: Streptanthus diversifolius (assembly GCA_039880935.1). Classification (NCBI taxonomy): domain Eukaryota; kingdom Viridiplantae; phylum Streptophyta; class Magnoliopsida; order Brassicales; family Brassicaceae; genus Streptanthus; species Streptanthus diversifolius. The sequence goes on along the minus strand of JAXGFM010000013.1, from coordinate 16,924,178 downwards.
CAAAGGAACAAAATAAAAAAAGGCAGAGAACGAAGAGAACAATTGAAATCATCGTTAATAAAAGGATTTCAAATTTACTCGCTGATATAAATGCAATGCAATGGCATGTGAGTTATGTTTGATTTCCTTTTAAAATATTGTGGCAGATGCTTTAGCTAAGCGAGCTCTTTCTAAGCTTGAACTGTTGTCTTTCTTTTTACTTGAATAAGACAGACACCGAGCTTTTACTAAAACAAGAAGTTTTAAGTTTTACGGTCACTCAGAAGAAATAAGCAATAGGGTCACGTGCAGACAACTAAACAAACATAAGGTTTTGTGATTTGATGGAAAACGACAAATAATTGACACGTGTTCTGTCGCCTCCCACACGTGCGACTCTTTTTTTTGTCTCTACACTCCATCATGTTGTCTTTAACCTTTTAGCTTTTGATAATGCAAAATTGATTCTCCGTTTTCCACTTAAGAAAGACAATTATCTTCTTTTGATCCAAATGGGTAATTTGTTCTTCATATGCACTGTAGGAAAATTTATGATTGTATCTTCTTCTGCAACCCATCTGCATATCATAATCAACAACAAAATTTCAAATAAGTCACTATACCGGCGTGTTACTTCAAAAATTCGTAAGACTTAGATAATTTAAATCTAGATTTATATGTTAATTGCTAGATACAGATTTTCCCAAAAAAACACACTTCCACTTTTGTTTTTTAAGAATTGAGTCCCAACTTGTCAAAAAGAGATGAGACTTATTTGGTCCTAACGTACCATTTTGTCATAAGTCTAGAGCACTGGCCACACCCTATCTTTTTGTTATCAAACTCATATGAATAGTTCTGAATGAAGATAACGTAATTAATTGATTACCTGAAGCGAGTGACAAGATGGTGAAGGAAAATTGAAGTTTCAAGACGGGCCAAATCCAGACCAGGGCACAGCCTATGACCACCTCCAAAAGGACTGAAACTACTCGTGTTCATGTCCCTTTCCTATTTTATGAATATATAATTTGTCTTAAATACAATTGGTTGTATATCAGATGTATTTGTATGATTCTTACTTGCCATCTCCAGGGATTGAATTTGTAGGGGGAGTCATAATAAAGTTTATCAAGGTGGACTGATCTGAGATAGGCCAAGAAGCACCATCCTTTTGGTATCACGAATCCTTTTATTTCAACATCTTTCATTGCTTTTCGCATCACTCCGATTATAACATTTCCCATTCTCAGTGTCTCTGTAATGACCTGATGATAATTGGTATTTAATGATTTAATTGCCTTTTCACAAGAGAATTATTCATATAATAATAATTAACTTATATTAGGGACAAGGAGAATATATATATACCTTTTGTGTAAAAGGTAATGACAAATAGTCATTCCAATATAGTGGCTCTCCTGTCAATTCCTTCAATCTTTTCAGCTCCATGTTTTCTTCCTGATAAATCAATTTTTTTATAAAGTAAGAGAAGTGCTTATAAAAAAATTTCGGGGCAATCATATATCCACGAGTAAATTTTCAGTTTCTAATCCGTCATTATTTTTTTTCAATGAGTGATATATTTTTCTTTTGTGAAATAGAGAAAAGTCTATCATGCCTAGAAGATTTTATACTGGATTCTATAATACGTTCTACGTTTCAAAACTTATAGCTATTATGTGCAATTTATACTATACTAAGAAACAAAATCACATAAAATTTGAAAATTCATATTTAGCTACGATTTAGACCAACGAACTAAACGACTATCATCGCTTGAATGTTGTTTAAGTTAATTACCGTTAGAAAATGAAGAGCACTAGGAGAATCGGAGAGAAATTTGACGGCGAGGGTGATGAGGACAGGTACCGAATCGTGGCCGGGAATCATCATGTCAATCACATTGTTAGCAATCAAATTTTGAGTTAAATTTTCATTTGAGTTCTTAAGCAACACATGCACAACATCTTTTGCAATACCACCATCTTCTTCTTTGTTTTTTGCTCTCCTAATTTTGGCTTCTATGATTCTTTCAACTTGCTTCACCATCTTCTTCTTAGCTTGGAGAGATCTATGGAGTTGGGTTCCAGGGAAGTTAATTGGCAATGACATGAGTCCTGTGATGAATTTTTCAAACTCTTCCTTTAACTCTTCTAACTCTTCTTCTTTCTCTACACTTATCAATGCCTTTGCAAGTACTTTGAATGCAACCTACCAATTTAAGTAAAACAATTAATTACATGTGAAAACACAAGTAAAAGGGTAATAATTAGTTCTTTAAGAAAAAAGGAGACCTCGTAATCATCATATCAAATGTAATTATTGCAACCATGTTCTTTAAAAAAAAAAAATATTCCATAGTAACATCGTTATGATTGTCCTTTTAATTTCTCAATCATTGCATGGACCACCATAAATTATTTTTCTGAATTTATAAAAGAAAATATAATTAAGAAAAGAGTATACTAACAGTCTTGGAGACATCTTGGAGGAGAACAGGTTGGTCCTCGGACCATAGATCCATGGATTCTGACAAAAACTTGTGCATGTCTCTAACGATTTGAGCTTTGAGAAGTGGTGACTTTAAGAACGAACCGACTAACCCATGGAACCTTCTGTGTAAACTCCCGTTTATCAGAAGTATTGACGATTTTCCCATTAGTTCCCTCACCGTTTTTGGGTAGAACGGCACGAACGCCGTCGAGTCGCTCTGTAAAACGGCTTTGTTCACATCTGCGTCCGTCGACACAATCGTAGACATTCCAAATATATGCGACTTAAACACTCTCCCATACCTTAACATACATAAAAACATATATATATTAATAGATTATAGAACAATAGCGTCCTTAAATGGCAAAAATGTCAAACTTTCCCATTTCTTTCAAGGACTATAGTCTGGGTTTCGACCCAGGATCCTCAGGTTATTTAAAAACAAAAAAATGTAAGGTTCATACGCTCTCAAAATATTTAAAAAAATTTCCCGAAAAATATGTGAATATGCATATGAGTGCGACTTATTTTTCTTTAAAATATTAACTTTAGGTTTGGATCAAATTTGGTAGATATATTGTGGACATTAAAGTGTAAAGAGAAGGAAAAGAGTTGTTACATAAGTCGACGCTTGTCCATGAAACTCTCGGGATGGTCTGAGTAAGCAGAAGAGACGAACTCGATGGTTTCTCCGAGGACAGGCCATCCCAAGCTTCCTTGTGGAAACATAGGTCCGTGACTGTGAGTAATAACATGATCAATAAGTTTGGTCTTTGAAGCTGAGGATGATCTTAGACCGTTGATCTTGTTGAAAATGATGATGATGATGATGACAAAGAGGAAGAAGGAGAAGAGCAAAAGTGAGGAAGAAGTGTCCATTAATGTTTTAACTTAGCCGCACGCACACGAATGGGTTTGTGTTAAAAATTTGGTGTTTTGTTTTTGGGACTTTATTTCACTTTGAATCTGTCCTGCTATCTCTTTATATAACTTTAATCATGCATGGTGCGGTGTGGCAACAAATCATGTGGCTGATAATCCTTTTATTTTACTATATACTTTTATTTAATTCTAGACGTGACAATATAAAGTATATAATTAATAAGATATTACGTCATTACACTCTCGATCTTTTATATTAATTGTGGTCAAATCTGTAGTCTGGAATCTGCAGCTCAACTTACAAATAACGCAGACACGTCAATAGAGTGTAAATGGAAAAGAAGAAGAAACAAAGCATGCATGACGCAAAGATAAAATAAAGAAACAAAAGACGATATTAATTCGGATCTTTTTTATGTTATCGTTATATAAAGATTATGATCTCCAGTTTAATTAAGTTACTTTTACAAGGCAGGAAATAATAAGGACTTGACCAAAAGGAAAAAAAAAATCTACTTTTGAACATGAAGAGAGAAAAGAAAAAGAAAAAGAAAAAGAAAGAAATAAGTTGTTTTGATCAAGGTCAGCCAAACAAATATATATCTAATATTTTGGAAAAAAGTTTAAGTATTATTTTTTGGTAAAATAAGTTTAAAAGATAGAATATATATATATATATATATATATATATATATATATATATATATATTGAAAAAAATGTGCTAATTGTCTTTTGGCTTGTGGGGTATTTTGGGTGCGCCTTCGTGCGAAATTCCATTACCTATCTTATCTCACATATATTTACACCTTTTTTTGTCATGATCGTAGTGGTTACATGCATGCCCATATGTATCATATATGCGCAAAGATATGCATGAGATACATTTATAGGACATATATCTGTCAATAATACGTGGTTACGGCGTTTTGAAGGATAACGTACGCAGATCATAACGGTTTCTTGAGACTATGAAAATATTGTGTTGCTTTTGAATTGGTTCGTATGAGATCATAACCCGGTTAAAATGTATATCATTTCTTTATGATTGGTGATGTACCAAAGCTTAGTTTAATCTATAGAATTAAGAGGCCGGACCGGGCCAGCATCCAAAAAAAACAGAGTCGATTTTTGGACTGCACATTTATTAATCTTGCAATTCGTTACGTAATAAAACGAAGCTCTACAAGAAAATCATTATACATTTATCTAAGGCCAATTCAATCTCCTCATGATTAGACCACATGCGCACCTTCTCACTTTCATATAGTTTGTGCATGTAAAATCTGTGGTATAATATATTAGAATCTAAGGAAGTGAGATTCTTTAGCCGCTTGATTACTTTGAAATCGTTGATTATACAAACTTTGAGACTAAAAAGCTAATCTTATAATTGTAATTTAACATCTAACCTTTTGACTAATGCAAATCAATAAAATTTGCCATTCTCTTTTTATTCACTTTATAATTTTCCCAAAAAATATTAATTCTTTTGGGAAACCTACGATTCTTTTATGCTATCTATAAACGCCATTTACAAGCTTTTCAAACAAGCAATACCTAACACGGGAGCTATCTTATATGCATGATCATCCCTTTATTGTATACATTTTGATAAAGAAAAAAAAAATTTATATACTATACAAATTAGTGCTTTGATCATATCTAATTATTGCATGAGTTCCTTCAATTTAAGGTCGTGCATCTTTGGAAATCCGAGAGGGTTTTTGAATAAAGTATTTGAAAGTTCTTAATCTATTATTTATGTTGTAAAAATTGAAAATTGTGGATCTGTATATTTGCTTTGTCCAAGAGGCAAAAAGTCTCAAAGATTGAGAGTTGACAGAAGTATAATAAGAAAAAAAAACAATAAAAATTAAGGAGAGCCAAATGATATGCATGCATATATTAATTCATGTTATTTATAATTTTGGGGAATTGTGGGGTTGTTTTCATTCGGACCATATCTCCATGTGAAGAACCACTTGAAGTTAAAAAACCGGAGAATATTTTTGCCCCATTTGATTTCACAATCTCTAAGGTTTTGGATAGCTAAAAACATGATCATTTGTCCTCTTTTATGAAATTGATGCAAAACCACTACCATTTTTGACCCTTCGATGAAATTTATGCTATACTCCTTTTTTTGTAATGAAAGTATAATATCTAATTTCAAGAAAACAATCCATATACTGTTAATTAGTAAATTTTTAAAATTGAACAAATAAATCGAATCTTTGCAAGTACTCAGTCTTCAATGCCCACATGACCAAAGACTGACTGAACCCAACACCAAGATGAGTTGTGTCTCAAAATCAAACTCAAATCAGTCGTAAGCTGTATACTATCTTTATCAGTGACTACTAAACGCATGATTTTAATTTGGCTAGAAAAAACTATATCATTATCGATTTCGATCTGGTATACCGATTCACCTTCTTTGTCTTCCTCCAACATGTATTTGAAGAGCTCTCCTTCCTTGTTGCTTCAATGGTAATGCTGGCTCATGTGCCACAAACCAATTTGGCTGCTACTACAGGACAAGAAAACACAAGCGAAAAGTATACAGTTAGATTAATGTCATGAAGATGGGCCTCTCTAGTAAAAAAAAAAAGAAATTGTTGCAAAGCGATAATGTGAGATTTCACCAAGTAAAGAAAGGGGCCCAACGGAGTAAAACCAATTAGTTAAAGCCTAACTTAGGCCCAACAAGGCTGATAGGATACGACGACGAAACATCAACGAACCGTCATCGGTCATCGCCTTATCGTTGGCGCTGTCTCTCTCTCTACACGAAATAAATTATTTCGAACTCAAAAGGAAAAAAAAAAAGTAGTTACCTTCAAAATACGGAAATGGTGATTTTATCGGCGAGCTCCACAGTGAGAGCTGCCTTGGATACACAGCCTAGACTTCCGTACAACCCTAATGCGCCTCGGAAATTGAAGAAAAACCCTACCAGTCATTCTTTCTTACTGCCGCCGTCAGTTCCTCCACCGTCTCCGCGAATCAGCATCTCCGTCGACGATTTGCTCAAGCGTTCTGCAATTAAAGGTAGACGTTTGAACTTGGAATTGGTGTAGTTGCGATACTTAGTTAAGAAATTGAGGGGCTTTTTAATGGAATTTGGTAGTTTGATATCTCTGTTGTATACATTTGATCAAACAACCCCTTATCAAAGCTCTCCTTTTTTTTCTTTCTATGGTAATGGATTGTACAAGACTTCTCAAATTTCCAGTTCATGGTTCTATTGGAGGTGGTTTACTAATTTCTGTTTTTGTATGTAGACTTGAGTGATGAATTTGATGATACTTATATGGGATATGAGACATGGTCTCCAAGTCCACCAAAGCTGGAGAAACCAAGATCGGTCTTCAATGCTGCTTCCTTAGCTTTCCTAGGAGATTCTATTTATGAGGTTTGTTTTCTATTGCACTCTGAGCTTTATGCTTCCATGCTTTCAAGCAATTTTTTGTTGCCTTTAATTCGTGTTGGATCAGTTTTGACATACTTCTCTTGATTGGAAGTAGCAAGTTTCATTACAGAATGATTTTCTCGTGATTTCTGACGAGAATCAGGCTCTAATGTTGTTAGCTTGTCAATATGTTAAATGCATATCATGTTACCCTTTCACGGAATCTTACTATCTCAAACTTCATTAATAGCTTCTCTTGGTTTTGCAGCTATATGCTCGTAGGCAATTTCTTTTCCCTCCACTTAGTATCGAAGATTATAACGATCGTGTTAGAGCAGTGGTGCGATGTGAAGCACAGGTTTGTCATCTTTTGACCTCCTCTGTTTTCCCAAATTAGTATCGAATTACGTTATCCCCATTCTTGAAGAAGCGAAGTATCGGTGCTTGTTTTATTTTATGACATTTTGTCCTAGTTACACCATTAATATGAGAATTCATTACTTCCGTATATTGGCATCAGCATAACCATCTTAGTTTTCTTTTCCGTTCATCATCTCACAGATTTCAAACATATCAATCGAGCTGTGTTATCACCATGTTTCGTTGTTTGAACATAATATGTTAACTGCTAACTTTTCTCATCATATTCAGTATGCTTTGCTGAAGAAACTTGTTGATGATGATTTCTTAACAAAGGAAGAGAGGTCAGCACACAAAACCCATTATCTCAGCATCCAGCTTTTCTTTGTTGCAACTACTATACGTGCCTGTGATTTGAGTTGAGATACACGATTTCACTTCTCGTTGGATTTTTACCAGTCTGATGAATTTCTATTTTCCCCAGGGATGTACTCAGGTGGGGAAAGAATCTAGGCTCAGTTAGAACACGTTCAAGGAGGCGTGCAGGTGTTGCGGTTTATAACAAAGCATCATCATTGGAGACACTGGTAAGTGCCCTACCTAACTAAACTTACACTTTGTTCTTCTTTGTGCTTCGAACTCTGTTTGAAGGTAAATTTTCTTGTTGTCACTTGTTTTTTGCGTGATACTAAACCTGCTTCCTCTGTTTCAATATTCAGATTGGGTATCTGTATCTGACGAACGGGAAAAGATTAGAAAAAATAATGCAGAAGTTAGGATTTTCAAGCGACTCTTCGACTGAGATCATGATTGAAAAATCCAAGCCAAAACCATCAGAATCCAACCTGCCATCCTTTATACTCAGTGAGTTAGATGTATCTCCTTCATCAAAATCGATCGTAATTCATATAATTCATTTAGTGGATATTGGCGGTAAAATTACACAAATCATAACCATATTCTCCATTTTTGGTGAATTTGTAGATGAGCAAGCGTCACAGAAGTTACAGTAAAGGTCGTTACTCTCTCGGATCATGGAAGAGCCGAAGAATCGTCAAAGATTCCTTAGTAGGCTGGTTTAGCATTTCAGTACTCAACTTAACCGGAAAGATGTGTATTGTACATACATATACACATCATGATATATGTTTGTGTCACTCTTACGGGTTTTTCAGATCAAAATAACCATTTTTGTCTTCTGTCCCAACGATAAGACTTGTCCTCATGGGTGTTTCTTGAGTAAGTTTATCAGTGTGCTAACAAATATATTATATTATTATATATAGACAACAAGCAATCAAAGACATGTAATATCTTTAGTTACAACTAGCATTTTAGTACATGATTTTTTATATTTTCTTTTTATAACATAGCGGTAAGAACAAAAATTGAATCGTGATTTTATTAAATTTAGAAATTTCTGCAAGTTGAGCCAGTGTTACTCGACTAGTACATATTTTCATAGATATTATTAATAAAGATAATAAATTGTAAATGTGACCTTCGTCATTTGATCTAATCCACCTCGGCAATATCCTTATCCAAAAGCAAAACAAGTATCTAGTATAGTCTACATAAATTAAAAGCAATTTTATGGTACGAGCAAAGTCTACATCATTGGTGACTTTTCTCTATGAGTAGGCCCATTATGAATATTCGGGCCCATGAAACGCCGACGAAAACCTGTTACTATTGCAATGGATTACAATGGACCGACCAAATCAATCAATGTGAGAGATTCGTTATATAAAATATCACAAATTGTGTATCTTTCCTTTACTAAAGAAAAGTGGGTATGTTTTTTTATAATACGAAAATTATATGGTACGAGCAAAGACAGCATACGAGCCGAATTGTAGATCAGAATAATATATACAAATTTCAAATTTCTCGAATCTAATATCAATTGTATTTTTGGCTTAAGATAATACTATTAATTTAACTTTTTCTAGTCAAAAGCACCAAGCAGCAATGCATTCTCGTTTTCCTATAATTTATAATTGTTCAGTTTGTATCGGATGTGTCCCAAGGGACCGCTAAAACGATAAAAAGATGGAGATTGATGGGAATGGTTTTAAATTGAATATGTGGCAGTCTCATCTATAATATTTTCTCGTGTGAATAAGATAAACCATGAACAAGCAAAAAAGAAGATAAAACATATCGTATTTTTGTAGATCCTATCTTTACTCGTAAATAGCCACCCATTTTCTTTGTAACGTCCATGTAGTTTTGTCCTATAACATTGCACATTATCCAGTAGAGGTTCGTATGTCCCACCGACAAGGTTGACGTGTCATCATATCTTGCCTCATGTACTGTGGACCCCACGTTTTCATGCTTGCTTGTCATCCTAATTCCTCGTTCGTTCATCACCATTTTGATATTAAGAATACCAAAAGTAGATACAATTCGGATGAGATTCAAATTTGTTTCTGCCACGTATATAAAATATCAGAAGGATTTTTAGTTTCTTCTTGTATTGATAGCTTCATTTTGGGATCAATGTAACGTCCAATCTCGTAAAGACGCAGATCAGGATGCTCATTGCTTGGGATCCTTATGTTTTTTTTTTTTATGAATCTTTATATACCTTGTGTTTTTTATGAATATTTAGATATATTTTAGAGAAATAAACATGCCAAATATGATATGTGGAGAAAGTGAAGAGGAAACGAGACCTTTCGTATAAAGATAAGATAAGGCAATCGCTGAAAATGAAAGCAATAGCTAGCCAAAAACAATAATATACATATTAATTAAGCCGTCGAAATAAATGTACCCTCACTAAAAGATATAGGAACCTCTCCTTGCTATATATGGATAAGCTTAATGTGTTGATTTACTCTTTATATTCATATCGATATTCTTTTTTTATTGTGAAAGGTATCTCAATTATCTACATATGCTGAAGCGTGACGCTTATATATAAAAATTGGGTCAACAAAAATCCAACTACAGTACTATTGTGTATCCACTAGTATAAATGATCATCGATAATTCAACTACAAACTTGAGTGTAGTGTGCAATCACAAAAAGATTATTTACGTACGTGTTAATATGCATACAACGTTAGATTTCATATATAAGAATATTATAAAACGAAAACATAAAAATATCAATGCTTTTGCTATGAAGGAATTAAGATTCTCGTTTAGTATGTGCAATTATCAATAAGCTGCAAAACATGCATGCATGCCTGTCCCCTGAGCAAAAATGTATTATTGATTTTTAAATATGTCGTCATCAATCAAATAAAAATATATATTTGCAAGTGGTGGTGACCTATGAGCTCATAAATAAGTCAGATCACTGTGTAATTCAATTGGTTAATAATCTATGCAGATTATATTTTATTGGAATGTATAAAAAAAAAAAAACGAATTCCTTGTGATTGACTTATTAGTGGCAAAAGGATTTCATTCACGTTCTAATTATCAAGAGCACACGTAGTTGGGTTTCCATATGATCAACTGACTAATAGAAAGTAAAAACTAAAAGGAAAGGGAAAACCCCTCAAGTAATGGACTTTAGGTTTATAAAATAAATTTTATTTTACATACACTATCTATTTCAACGATTTAAACATATTATATAGAGCTGAAAATTTTACCCGTATTCGATAATTCGATTCAATATCAAATTGATAATACTGAATCAATTATGTTTTGTTATTTTTTGGATACAAAACTCTTATATCCGAAATATTCAATACCGATAAGAACCGAACCGAAACTCATCGGATATATATGATATACATATTTCAATGTTTCTTTACCGATTTTTGGTTATTTACATTTAATTGAGCCAATTCAAATTTTTTTTTTATTTTGGATACAATATTTATTTTCGGATACAATTTTGAATTATCGGGTATAATCGATCTGATACTGAATCTTATCCAAGACATTATCAGATATTTTAGTGAAAACCTGAACCGATCCAATACCAAAAATACCGAACCGATACTGAACCGATATTGTTTTGGTCTCTTATTCGATACAAAACTCTTATATCCAAAATATATGATATTGATAAAGACCGATCCGAACCCGAACAGATAATCCGAATTCCCACCTCTAATACCATGAATCGGATGTATAAGATATAGGTCCATGGATCTTTCTCAAATGAAGCTATATGTTATGATTGATTCAAAACCAGCATTTGCGTCTAACTTCAGTTTGGTTTATAAATATAATTAGGACAAGTTTGTAAATATAGACCCCCATTAAATACAGCCACCCACTACAGGATTTCAAGATCCGCCGTAAGATCCGGAACCAGACAAAAAACCAGAGTCTGTTTAAGTACATAGTCTGTTTCTTCACGCGCCAAGCGTGAGTGGGAAAGGAATAAACTAATAAACAAGAGTAGAAAGCAGAAACTCGGAACGCGGAAACTGTTGTTGTCGTCGTAGTTAACGGGTTTGGTTTCTATCATACATATATATATATATATATATATATTCTCTTCTTTATTTATTTTGTTCCTCGTTTCATTTTCACTTTAATTAACACACGTACCTCAACTCAAAGTAATCTTAAGTAACAGAAGAGTTTCAAGAAAACCAATCTCACAGATCTAAGAGCATTATACGGATATATTTAACATTAACAAATTAAATTCAGATCGATGCCGTTCCCTTGTATATATATATGCTCTGTTCTAAAACTCGCCCGCGTAGCCGATTAATCGTCCGAGTATTCGCTAGTCAGTGAAGAACCGTACCGAATAAGGGTAATACAGTTGAGTTATACAGTGACCGTATTATTACCGTATAATAACGAAATATGGCCGTCTAGGCGATTAATCGGCCGCGTAAATTATTTATTTTTTTAATTATTTGGCCCATTAATTAAAATGTCAGAAAAAATGATCCATTAACAAAAAAAAAAGCTTCCTTTTTGATTAAAATATTTTTTGTCTTTTATTTTTAGATACAAATTGGAAAAAATATTAATTAATATTTTTTTTTCTTCTGTTTGTCTTGTTAAATTTTATATTAATTTATATATAAATGTATTTAAAAATATTTAATTAAAAAAACTCCCCGAGTACTCCCCGATTTTTTTCCGATTTTATGTTAACTCGCTAGTCCTAGGTCATCCGCACGCGTAACGCGTAGCGAATTTCCGAACAAGGTATATATGTTATATTTGGGTCATATAATAAGGATTTGAAAGAAAAAAACCCCCTTGTACTACACCAGATTATAACTTAAAAAAGAAAAAACCAATACCCGATCGTTTATATAACTTAATATTAACTGAGTAATTAGTTCCTCACAACCTTTTGTTGTAGAATACATATGCCAATACGTAAGCCTTTCATGGTAGTTGTAAGATGATGTGCTAATATGCTTCATATATGACACACAATCGCGGCTAATGGCTAGCTCTTTGCCATATATATGATAGGTGCATCTAATGTTTCGCCCCCGACTACTACTTCAAAAGCCCGAATCATTTGTTATAATATATCTGATGAGGACAAATAATGGTTTTTATTCATTTAATCGATTGCGTTTTAACTTTAATGATGCTTTAGAAACACGATACTCCCTTTTTCGACACCTTATCTCTTCGTTTAAAACAATGATTGTGTATGTTTGCGTGTTTTGATGAGTATATTATAGACTTTATAGTACTTGTTTGAAATTATCAAATAATAATGTTATAGTTTCCCCCCTCCATTAATATGAATATGACATATCAACGGAATATATGAAATTCTATGTCCAACCAATATAGGTTGCACCGTCTAATCTCGATCTCTCCAATTGTAATAGGATAAATCAATGTTTATTACAGATTCGACTTGATAATAAATTAAAATGATAATCTTAATAAAATATGTATAGTTTTAGGTAGAAAAATCGTAGGACAATTCAATTTTTCGAAAGTTTGCATGTGTCCAGTGGTTGACATAATTATTGGTTTGATGTCTAACGAACCCTCCTCTTACATATCTTACCATTTTGTCAACCCAAAAATCTCAGTTATAAATACTATTTAAAATTCCAAAATAAGTAATAATGTAAAAATCCCTCTGTTGAACAGAAAAAGGGGGAATACTATGTAAAATTAAAAAAATAATTGAATCGCGAGACGTGAAGATACGCGCCAAATGGGGCGTGGACAATGTTTTTATTTTTCTTGGTATCGTTTGTACATGTATTTAGAATTTGTGGTGGCAAAACCTAACCCGTGACATACTTGCTACCGAATTTAGCTTCACAAACAAAATATCTGATTATTTCATAACACCAAAACTCCACGTATCGTTTTTTTTCTATAAATCTTTAATTTTAACGATACGTCACATTTTTGGTTGGGTAACTAGTACGGCAATTAAATTACAGCTGATGTAAAATTTTATTTCTCTTGTATGATATGGTGGAAAACTATACCTTTTTTCCCAGAATCTTAAATTTATATACGGATTAAAAATGTTAAAATTCGTCTCTTTATTTCCCGTTCAGCAATAAGAGAGAGTGTATCACTTATGGAGATTCTTGAAAATGTATTTAAAACCTTAGGTATTTAATATTTTTTAATTAACAGTGAAAGAGGCCAAAACACGGTGGGTCCCAAAAAGGTCTCTCAAAGGTGGGTCCCATGAGATACCCTCCATTGCTGAGTGCTTAAAAGCAGCTGCAAAGCAACTCCATTTTGGCATCCGAACAAAAACCAAGTTTTCTTCTTTTTACACTCAAGAATATAACTTTCTTCACAGATCTTCTCTCTTTTCCCATTTTCTCAGGAAAAAAATGAAAATTTAAGCTAAAGAAAGCTTTTCTCTTCTCACCACATCTTTCTTTTCTTTTATCCTCTGGCTCAACTAAGGAAGAATAGAATAAAGTGGAAAACCAACTTCAAGTTAAAATAAGAAACTAATTTAGTACAATATTGAAGATATTTGCTTTTGCTCTTAACAGTCTCCGGTATGGGTTTCAAAACTAATGCCATGAAGAATGTGGCTATAGCGGCAGCTTCTGCTCTGTTTCTTCTAGGTTTTCTATTCTCTTCAGTTTCTGCATCTGTCTCTTACGATAGCAGAGCCATTACCATCAATGGCAAAAGAAGAATCCTTATCTCCGGATCTATTCATTACCCCAGAAGCACTCCTGAGGTTTTTTTTGTTCTTCTTCTTTGATTTTATCTTCTTATTCGAGTTGGAGTTATTCCAAAGTTCGAAGCTGTTTGTAATTTTTCAATCTCACATTGTCTACCCAATTCGAGTAATTTTTCAATCTAGGGTTTCGTTTCTTATCTGGATATGTGTTTTTGTGTAGATGTGGCCAGATCTAATAAGGAAAGCAAAAGAAGGAGGTTTAGACGTGATTCAGACTTATGTTTTCTGGAATGGGCACGAGCCTTCTCCTGGAAAAGTAAGAAAAATCTGACCTTTTTTGTTGTTTTCACTAATTGGATCTCTTTTTTTGTGTGTGAGCAAAGTACTTATTCATTGGATTCCACTTTATGGTTTTTGGCTTCATCTGCAGTATTATTTCGAAGGCAACTATGATTTAGTTCAGTTTGTCAAGTTGGTCAAGCAATCCGGACTCTATCTTCATCTAAGGATAGGTCCTTATGTCTGTGCAGAGTGGAACTTTGGGTAATTTCATGTCTCTTTACCTTAAAATAGAAAGTTGAAAAGGAGTAAAATTGCCCAGGAAAATCTAATCGATTGTTTGTTTCTGTATAATTTCGCAGTGGATTTCCTGTTTGGCTTAAGTACATTCCAGGGATTAGCTTCAGAACAGATAACGGTCCTTTCAAGGTTAGACATGTTTTTCCTAAACTAATCTATCTTCATTTTGAAGTTATTAAAATTCACACTTGTTCATTGACCTTATTTGACTCCTGAGATGATCACTTAAATCAGAAACATTGACTTTTTTTTCCCTTCTTTTTAAGGTTCAAATGCAAAGATTCACTACAAAGATTGTTAACATGATGAAAGCTGAGAGGCTGTTTGAATCTCAAGGCGGTCCTATAATCCTCTCTCAGGTAAGAACCCTTACTAGTAAACTGTTATGTTTTTCACAATTCTTAGTATAGAGTGAGAGTGAGACTAAGTAGACTTTTTGTCTGTGTCAAAACCAAATGTTTTGTGACAGATTGAAAATGAATATGGACCAATGGAATATGAGCTCGGTGCGCCGGGACGGTCTTATACCAACTGGGCAGCTAAGATGGCTGTGGGGCTAGGCACTGGTGTCCCTTGGGTCATGTGCAAACAAGACGATGCTCCCGACCCCATTGTGAGTTCTTTTGTCTTGTCTTTGGGACATCTTCTTCATTAGCTGTTTGCTATTTGTGTCTCTTCATTCTTTTTGATGAAATCCTATAGTTAATTATTATTATTCATTTTAATTGCACATGCTTTAGTGTTACGTCCTTACATGTGATTATTTATATTTCCTTCCGTCTCTAATAATTATATTCATATCATTTGAGCAATTCTTAGTTTTCCTATGTTGCGCTCAACAACAACCCATGTAGATCATTAATATGTTCAGTCTTTTTTTCCCTTGCATATTTGTTAGCTTGTTGAATCTATGATTGCTTTCTGCTAGATCAATGCTTGCAATGGCTTCTATTGCGATTACTTCTCTCCGAACAAGGCTTACAAACCCAAAATGTGGACTGAAGCCTGGACTGGATGGTAAGCAGAAACTCAAAAGCTCTTCTTCTATTATTGTTTCTTGGTGATCTCAGTCTGTTTTCTTGATATTTTTACAGGTTTACAAAGTTTGGAGGTCCAGTTCCTTATCGTCCAGCTGAAGATATGGCCTTTTCCGTTGCAAGGTTTATCCAAAAGGGTGGATCTTTCATCAATTACTACATGGTAAAGCTAAAGTTGCTGTCTTTTTTTTTAACCATGTTCATCAATTAAATTAAATCCTTTTTTCATGAGCTATTCCAACTCTCATACATGGTTTCTTGCTCAGTATCACGGTGGAACAAATTTTGGTCGTACTGCTGGTGGTCCGTTTATTGCAACGAGCTATGATTACGACGCTCCTCTTGACGAATATGGTAAGCTTGCTAAATCTCAATTTATCTTCTACTAAATATAATAATTGTTGTCTTCTTTATAAATATTGTCTATTACTTTCAAACAGGACTTGAAAGGCAGCCTAAGTGGGGGCACTTGAAAGATTTGCATAGAGCGATCAAGCTGTGTGAGCCAGCATTAGTATCAGGAGAGCTCACAAGAATTCCCCTCGGAAATTATCAAGAGGTCTCAACTCAAAGCCTTTTTCATTTTTCGTTATTATTGTTTTTGCTTTGATCAACTTGAGAAACTTATGTACATTTGTAAATGTGCAGGCTCATGAGTACAAATCGAAATCTGGGGCTTGTTCTGCATTCTTAGCTAATTACAATACCAGATCTTATGCCAAAGTTTCTTTCGGGAGCAATCACTACAATCTACCTCCGTGGTCTATTAGTATTCTCCCAGACTGCAAAAACACAGTTTACAACACAGCCAGGGTAAGAAGAATCATTATATGCTTCCACTAGATATATGAGTAAAGGATCAAAGTTTTTAAATGTTTCTTCTGGTTTTTTGTGAGTACCGACAAAGAGTATGCTGGTTTTGGCTGTAGGTTGGTGCTCAAACTTCAAGGATGAAAATGGTTCGGGTTCCTGTTCATGGAGGATTATCTTGGCAAGCATACAATGAAGACCCATCAACTTACATTGACGAGTCATTCACAATGGTCGGATTAGTGGAGCAGATCAACACTACACGAGACACTTCAGATTACCTGTGGTATATGACTGAGTAAGTATCCAGAGAACTTGTAGAATCTGTCAACGTCAAATGCATGTGGAAGAATACTCGGAATGCATATTGACTTCTTTATAAATTGTCTATTTCTTTTTTTTTTTACAGTGTTAAAATTGACTCCAACGAAGGGTTTTTGAGGACTGGGGATTTACCGACTCTTACAGTTCTATCAGCTGGACATGCTATGCATGTGTTCATCAATGGCCAGTTATCTGGTAATTGCTTTGTGTATTAGTTTTACACATCGCAAAGAATATCTGCTGATCCAACTGTATCGCCTCATTTTGACATGTTTTTGTTCTCTTATCCAGGATCTGCTTATGGTAGCTTAGACTCTCCCAAGCTAACATTCCGAAGAGGTGTGAATCTAAGAGCTGGTTTCAACAAAATTGCTATACTAAGCATCGCTGTTGGTCTCCCGGTTAGTCCATGATTCCGTAGCACCAATCTTTTTCCGAATTGATCTTTTTGCCAAAAACTAAGTTCAACGTAGAAATTTTCTTAACTGATATGTCCTGATACAATGCAGAATGTGGGACCACATTTTGAGACATGGAATGCTGGAGTTCTGGGTCCAGTTTCGTTAAACGGTCTCAATGGGGGACGGAGAGATCTGTCCTGGCAGAAATGGACTTATAAGGTATAGCGATAAAGATATAATCCTCTGTTGCCTAATATACATATATATATATATATTTTTATGTCACTCTACTGATTAGTGATTACCCAATTTCGTAAAACTCTTTCAGGTTGGTCTCAGAGGAGAGAGTCTAAGTCTTCATTCACTCAGCGGTAGCACATCGGTTGAGTGGGCAGAAGGTGCATTTGTGGCTCAAAAGCAGCCGCTTACTTGGTACAAGGTTGGTAACATCTCGAGTTTATCTTTAATAAATAAATATTGTTATGGACATCACAATTAGTTTCTGGTGGTTTGACATGTCTCCGTTGTCATGTTTCAGACGACATTCTCTGCTCCAGCTGGCAATTCGCCGTTGGCTGTGGACATGGGAAGCATGGGAAAAGGTCAGATATGGATTAATGGGCAGAGCGTGGGACGTCACTGGCCTGCATATAAAGCAGTTGGTTCTTGCAGCGAGTGTTCTTATACGGGAACATTCAACGAGAACAAGTGCTTAAGAAACTGTGGAGAGGCTTCTCAGAGATGGTAAAAAAGCTGTGAAATATTCCATCTTCATTCGTTTGAAGCTGAGATTAATGATAAAGATACTATCTTTGAACCGTTTAAGCTACAATTAATGAATTTTTCGATATTAATTTTGTAGGTACCATGTCCCAAGGTCATGGCTGAAACCAACTGGCAATCTATTGGTTGTCTTTGAGGAATGGGGAGGAGATCCGAACGGAATCTCGTTGGTCAGAAGGGAAGTGGACAGTGTTTGTGCAGATATCTATGAATGGCAATCTACACTTGTGAATTACCAATTGCATGCTTCTGGAAAAGTTAATAAACCATTGCATCCCAAAGTGCATTTACAATGTGGGCCTGGACAGAAGATCACCACCGTGAAGTTTGCTAGCTTCGGGACACCTGAAGGAACTTGTGGTAGCTACCGTCAAGGAAGCTGTCACGCTCATCACTCCTATGATGCTTTCAACAGAGTTAGTTTCCCAAAAAGCATGGGTCTTTCTTTCTTTGTTCTGTTTTGTGCCTTGAAATATGTTCTAAAGGCTGTGGTTTTTTTACTGTCTCTCGCAGCTTTGTGTTGGGCAGAATTGGTGTTCTGTAACTGTAGCACCGGCGATGTTTGGTGGAGATCCGTGTCCAAATGTGATGAAGAAACTCGCGGTGGAAGCGGTTTGCGCTTAAATGAAACCAGAGGCAGCAGCAATTAAAACTGTAAAAGTGGTTACTTCTTAGAGGTCTTCTGATCGTATTAGTATGTTGTGGCTATTTACCGCGGTGGAAGTTGTACAAAGGGACACAACACACCGGTCAAACGATTTGCAGAGTCGTGATTTATATGTAAATAAGCTTGGGATGGGTTTGGTAATTGTAACCCAAGGAAGAAGAAGAAGCACAGTGAGACTGGAGAATCTGAGTCCACGTGTAGATTCTTAAGTCTAAATTTGAGGGCAAAACTGGGATTATATTATTCTCTGAGTTTGCTTCCAACTTGTTTGTTGTTACTGTAGATGTTGTAGCTGAGACATTCTCTGCAATTATCTCATTGCTAAAATTTATGTAATGTTTTTTTTTAAAAGAAATATTTGAAGTCTTGAAGTAAAGCAATGTCTACAAACCAACGAGCCTTTAAAACTAGCGAGCAAAATAAATAGCATTTTGGAAAATTTTATATTTGTTTAAGTAGATTCGAGACATGAAAAAAGGAAGAAGAAGAAAAGAAAGTAGATCTAGAGACACTGCCTAACTCTTCGGTCTGTTGATATAACCTAGTACTGCCTCTTAAGTAATTAATAAACTATTGTCTGTTCTTATTCACAGCTGTTATCACTTATTTTGATCTCCACATTCTACAACAGCAAGGATGAGATCCTTTGTAACGGTTGCAAGAAAAGATGTATGTGGGTCTCACCTACAATGTACGGAATGCGAATATGCCTTGTATTACACATGTGGTACCATTCCAAGCGAAATACACTACAGATTCGACAAGCTGATGACGACATGTATTGGTGCGAGGTGTGTGAGAAACAATTAGATCAAAGAGAATGGTTCTACACATGTAACGAATGCTGCATCACTGTCCACCTTGGATGCGTATATGGATCCTCTTACTCTATGAAATTTGGTTTATCGAGTGTTAGAAGCTAGTCTTGTTTGTTCAAGTTGTGCTGATGGTCATGTGAAAGTTTCGGATCAAAGCTGCGAATGGTATTATCAATGGTCATCATCAACACGAGCCTCATTTGTAGGTCGGAATTGATCATTTGTTTCTTCTTATGGCTACAAATTATGTCTCCGTTCTATATTGTATATGTTGCTTCATCAATAAAGATTCATAGACGACAAAAATAAAAAAGAACAGATATAAGTTCATTGTTTTCAATCCGACCGCAAACAAGTCAACAAACTAATAACACTTCGTCAAATGTTTAACTTTATCAGACTATTTCATCGATCCTTCTCGTCGTCTCCCAACTCTGCTCTCCAAACCTTCTATCAGATCCCTCAGCTATGCTCCAACGGTCGTCTTCAAGAAGCTTTGCTGGAGATGGCCGTACTAGGCCCCGAGATGGGGTTCCATGGTTACGACGCATTGTTGAATGCATGTGTGGACAAAAGGGCTCTTAGAGAAGGTCAAAGAGTCCATGCCCACATGATCAAAACCCGTTATCTCCCCGCTACCTACCTCCGAACCCGTCTGCTCATCTTCTACGGTAAGTGTGATTTTTTGGAAGATGCCCGGAAAGTACTCGGAGAAATGCCTGAGAAGAACGTTGTGTCCTGGACTGCCATGATCTCGCGATATTCTCAAACTGGGAATTCTTTAGAGGCTCTCACCATTTTTGCAGAGATGATGAGATCAAATGGGAAACCTAATGAGTTCACTTTCGCCTCTGTTCTTACCTCTTGTGTACGTGCTTCTGGATTATCCCTGGGCAAGCAAATCCATGGACTCATTATTAGGTGGAATTACGATTCTCACATTTTTGTTGGGAGCTCTCTCCTTGACATGTATGCCAAAGCTGGTAGAATTGAAGAAGCTCGCAAGATTTTCGAATGTTTACCTGAGAGAGATGTTGTCTCTTGTACTGCTATTATTGCTGGCTATTCGCAATTAGGTCTTGATGAAGAGGCTTTACAAGTGTTCCAGAAGCTGCAGAGTGAAGGCATGAGTCCTAATTACGTGACTTACGCTACTGTTTTAACAGCATTATCTGGACTTGCTTTGTTAGATCATGGCAAGCAAGTTCATTGCCATGTTTTGAGACGTGAACTTCCTTTCTATGCTGTTCTGCAGAACTCTCTAATTGATATGTACTCAAAATGTGGGAATCTCATTTACGCTCGAAGGCTTTTCGATAATATGCCTGAGAGGACATCCATTTCATGGAACGCGATGCTTGTGGGATATAGTAAGCACGGTTTGGGAAAAGAAGTTCTTGAGCTCTTCAGATTGATGAGGGATGAGAAGAGAGTAAAGCCTGACTCAGTAACCCTTTTAGCTGTCTTGTCCGGCTGCAGCCATGGAAAAATAGAAGACACAGGGCTTAGTATATTTGATGGCATGATAGCGGGAGATTACGGGATCAAGCCTGAGATAGAGCATTATGGTTGCATCGTTGATATGCTCGGCCGTGCTGGTAGGATTGAGGAGGCGTTTGAATTCATCAAAAGAATGCCATCAGAACCAACTGCTGGTGTCTTAGGTTCTCTTTTAGGAGCTTGTAGGGTTCACTTATCTGTAGACATTGGGGAATCCGTAGGTCGTAGGCTTATTGAGATTGAACCAGAGAATGCGGGTAACTACGTCATTCTCTCCAACTTGTATGCTTCTGCAGGAAGATGGGAAGATGTTAACAATTTAAGAGCATTGATGTTGCAGAAAGCTGTTAAAAAAGAACCAGGAAGAAGCTGGATTCAACTCGAGCAAACCTTGCATTACTTCCACGCGAGTGATCGTACTCATCCAAGAAGGGAAGAGGTGTTAGCTAAAATGAATATTATATTGATTAAAATGAAGCAAGCTGGTTATGTTCCTGATCTTAGCTGTGTGTTGTATGATGTGGATGAAGAGCAGAAGGAAAAGTTGTTACTTGGCCACAGTGAGAAACTAGCCTTGACTTTTGGGTTGATTGCTACTGGTGACGGGATTCCGATTCGAGTTTTTAAGAATCTACGTATATGCGTTGATTGTCATAACTTTGCGAAGATCTTCTCGAAGGTTTTTGAAAGAGAAGTGTCCTTGAGAGATAAAAACCGGTTCCACCAAATTGTCGGAGGAATTTGTTCCTGTGGAGATTACTGGTGAACGTTGCAAAGAGGCATGTAATATTAGATTCAGCCAACATCTGTCGAAATGTGCAGGTGTTGAACGAAAAATATACAAATGATAAAAAAGGTTGATTTGATTCTTTTACTTTGTTACAGCTATGAACCGTACAATCACCACCCAAACATACAATAACCTCAAAAACTCCAAAGTTGGCATCTTTCTGCAGATTTATCAGTTGTGTTTATTCTGTCTTGGGTTCTAGTCAATTTTCACCGAAGAGTAGATCTTTCTCACGAACCAGAAGCAAGCGTAGAAACCGATTGTGCCAGTTAGGACGAAGAAAGCGTAAGATATGATGATCATGTACCCAAAGTAGAGCATTCCCGAGACCAGCTTTGTTATTTCCAGCTTTGTGAAGAAGTAAAAGATCGAGTAGAGGAAGAGGTAGAAAGCAGATGAGCCTGCGGTTAAGTAAGCTCTCCACCACCAGTTGTAGTCCTCGCTGCAAAGCTGGAAGTAGCAGAGCACCACTGTGATCTCTGCGCAGGTGACGATCAAGATCAAGAACACTATGAAGAGGAACCCGAAGATGTAGTAGAACTGGTTCAGCCATATGGATGTCAGGATGAAGAAGAGCTCGATGAAGACTGCCCCAAACGGTAGGATGCCTCCGATTAGTATGGAGAACACCGGTTTCATGTACCATGGCTGCTCTGGTACTTGCCTTGGGATCTTGTTTGTTTTGACCGGGTCTTCGATTGCTGGCTTCTTGTAACCCAGATAGCTACCAACGAAGACTAGTGGGACTGAGATGCCAAACCAGAGGCAGAAGAGAGCAAACATTGTACCAAAGGGTATGGCTCCAGATGACTGCTCTCCCCAAATAAGGGCATTCAGAACAAAGAAGATTGCAGAAAGAATACCAGGAAACATGAATGCAGTCTTCAAGGTCATTCTCTTCCATTTGTTTCCTTTGAACATTTTGTGAAGACGAGACGAGGAATAACCAGCGAATATGCCCATGAAAACCCACAAGAGAACCATGGCAGTCATAAGCCCTCCTCTGTTGGATGGAGACAAGAAACCAAGCAACGCAAACATCATTGTAACAAGCGACATTCCAAAGATCTGAACACCTGTACCAACATAAACACACAATAATCCAGAGTTCACCGGTGGCCTGAAGACATCTCCATGAACAAGTTTCCATCCAGTCTCTTCCTGAGCTTCATCTTGGGTCTCGAGCTGATTGTAGTTTGAGATATCCTTGTATAGAGTTCTCATCATAATCATGGCTACCATTCCAGAAAGGAACAGGACGATCATAAGTGAATTTATGATAGAAAACCAGTGGATTTGATCGTCATTCATGAGAAGGTATGTGTCCCACCGAGAAGCCCATTTGATTACACTCTCCTGGAGTATCGAAATTTCGAAAAATGTTTAGCAAGCCAAACAGTAAAGCAAAAGAAGTCTAAACATGATTTATTTTACCTTAAATGAGACATCATATGTGAAGACAATTTCTTTTCCTTCCTCAACTTCTTGAGGGACAGTATTGCTTTGGATTAAATTCTTTGTGTCTTTGTTGCATGTTGTTAGCTGAGGATTGTTTTCATCCCACTCCTTGTACTCATGCAATATACTATCCAAAAGATAAAGACCCGTTAGCTTATACAGATTGAGACGCATACCTCAATATTCCAAACAAGACAGACACTAGGCAACTAAATCAAAGAAGTAATAACCAGTAGGCAATACCTGTTGGGAGTAACCTCAAATCCGACAATTCTAGCAGAATCAGACTCTTGATCTCTGTGGTACATAACTCGGAAGCTCAAGTGATTATGGATAAAATATTTCTCCTCTTTGCTCTACAAAAGCCAAGCAACTATTGGTTGGTATGAGACAAAATCAAAAGAATGCAAGGATGCAGAAACAAAGTTTAAAGACATACCCCTTCATAACTCCCTTTGAAGCCAACTCGGAAACCGTGTTCATAAGTAGTTGACTGACTTCCATCTCTCCTTTGTCTAAGTACAGCTACTGGAAGATTATCAAGAATCCTGTACACCAATTCGAGTTAAGGGGTTAATGATTAATCAAAAGAAATCTACGAGACACAGATACAAAGAACTAGAATGCTAACTACTTACATATTAGCCCGGTATTCATCATCAATCTTTTCCTTGAAATTTTTTGTGGACTCAGCGTCAAGTTTAACACGGCAACCTACTTTGCAAGGCTGATCCTCCAGCATTTGAAACTGAAAATTTTCATTGGGAAAAAGTCAAAATCTCATAATGAAGAGGTTAATATATATATTAAAAAAGCAATCTAACAACTATAAGAGGGTATTACTTACAGTATATACTGAATTCTCAATGCGGTCTCCTCTGAGTACCTCCCCTAAATTCTCAGCATTGTTCAAGATCTTACGAGGCTTACAGTAATTCAGGTAGTAGTAGTCATAAGGAAGTTGGGTCTTCGTAGAAGACAATTTGTTAACTTTGACATAAAGGGGATCACCCTGTTCCAGACAAAACAACGAATCAAGAGCTGACAGGCCAAGTTGCTGATTAAGCAAAAACAAGATTTGGAAACGCAATTTGTGAGGGGCCTAAGGCAAATCTGTAGATTTAGATATGAAGAAAATTCGAAATGGAATCGCCGATCTACTGAATATAAATTCTTTTTATGCATTATCACATCAAAATTAAGTCAATCAACTCCTTGAAATGCAAATCAGCATGATGAATAACAAAAACCTAAACTTTTCACATCATGACAACAGCACAGAAATTTAGAATGGTTCAAGGATTTGTAAATCTCATAGTTAGATCCAATCATAGAAGGAAAAATAGACTGAAACAATCAGGAACACAAATGAAGGATTTTCAATCAGAAACTGATAGATCTCTACATGCCAAATTGTCTATAGGCTTACACTTAACACGTGCAAGGACCCTCACTCTATACATACAAGACGGGAACACCTTCTTTTGCGTATGCTAAACTTCAGTTACGTTTCTTCTCTGGGAATCAAAAATTTCATCGACCCACTCAATAGTAGCTAGCTACTAACAGAAACGGTGGCAAAGAAAATACACAAATTTCCAGCAGATGTAAATGAAACCACACGCTAAATTAGAATATCACTCAGACCCATAAACACTAGATCGATCTTCTCATCGGAAACGCGAGATCGGGAAAAAAAAAACCAAATCAGTTACCTTCTGGAAATCGCGAGGAGCGACTCCGGGGAGATAGAAGGCACGAGATAAGGAGAAAGAGAGGAAAGAAAGTAAGAGAGTGGCGTAGAATCGAAAGCTGCTTCCTTTGGTCTTCTTCATCTTTTTTCTTCCGTCACTAATTTCCTCGGAGGCTCTTCAGATGGAAGTTGTCGGAGCAATTAGGAGAAAGAAGAATCTGCAGAGTGCGTTTTTTTATTTAACAAAGATGGACGAAATGCGTCTACGAATACGATGCCGTCTTCAGAGTTTGTGTCGTTTACAAAGAAGAATGTGTAAAAATGTTTACTTTTTTTTTAGACAATCAAGTCTCCAGATTTGAATTCATTTCCATACCTTTATGACATGGTTATGTTGGGAAATCAGACCCAAATATTATGGGAATTTAAGAATGCAATATTTTATGCATAAATGTAAGGAAATAAAACCGAATATACCCAATTTAAGACAATTTTGTACCCCTAAACATGCAAATATAATGTGATTAAAAAGTGTTATTGCTTTAAGAACCAGAAGAAGCTTCATATCAAAGCAAAAATATATGATTGGGCTGAGTTTGTGTAAGCATATGACTTTGATCTCAAGAAATAACTTAAGCTTTAGATTTTGCCATGAATCATTTGTTAAGTAAAGTTAGTTGATGCTGACGATAGGGGAATCAATATTTTTTATTTATTTTATAGTTGCTGGTAGAAAATGAAATTTTTTTAGAACATCTCCTGTAAAAAGTTTCTTTAAAAAAATATTAATATTTTAATATAATTTAATTTAATAATTATTTTTTGTTTAATATATCCAAAGGTTGAGTGACAAATGGTACACCAGTTTCTTAAAAGTTTTTTAAACTCTTAACTAAAAACTGATGCTTAACTTTTCTTAATTTTTTATTTTTATTTTTTATTTTTTAAAAATATCAAGAAACTTGACTTAAAATCTTTTAACGGAGATGTTATTATAGCATGGTAAGAACTCTTTCACGGGTTCTATTAATATTGTATGAATATATTTTATATCAGTTAATATGAAAAACTCTATAAAAAATTTTGTTTTTTCTTCAATCCATTGGTGGGTTCTTAAGCAACCCGATATTAACTGAGATCGTCAGTTATTGTAGTTGGCGAGGAGAGAAATATGATTCATTGCGGAGATCGTCAGTGGATGTACTCCTCCGCCAGGAACCACCACCTTCGTCGAGTTTTTCTGGATTCCAGATTCCAAATCCACATGAATAAGTTTGATGTATAAATGTTTTATATTAAACATGTATGTATTTATTATTATATATAATAATAAACATAAAATAGTACAACAATTCATATTTTCTTTCTTATTCATGACAAAGATAAAATCGTTAAAAAAAATAATTTATGGTTAGCCAGTTATGATAGCTATAAAACTTTTATTTGGGAGTCTAATCTAGTTATATAACTAATTGATCCAAAATATGTATGTGCACTTGTGAAATTATGTACATTGCTGCTTTTGGGGCTGAAGATGTCGTCGTTTCCTTATGCTCAAGTTCATGGGACCCCACTAAGTATCCACGTTATTTCATCTCGCACGTGTGAGTTCTTCACGTCGCACATGTGAATGAATTAAAAATAAAAATAAAAAAGCCGCTTAGTCTTCTCCTCTCCTTCCTTTCTCCGTCGTCCTCATTTTTCTGGCTTTCTTCTGCTTTCTTCATTTTTGTCGTCGAAAATTCCAATTTTCTCAAAAAACATGAGTAACGACGAAAACACCACATCCATCAAAGCCGATAATAACAGTGGCGATACCTCTGATGCCTTAGGTAATTTTTTTTTTTTTTTTGAAATGTAAGTTCTTCACGCAATTTCAGAAACAATTCTCGTTTTATTTTTCCTGGAAAATGATCGAAATCTCCCACTCATTCTCGAGAAAATATTGACTCTTTTGATTATCCCACAAAACTCTGCCCTCTCTTATATACTTCTGCCTCAAGTAAATCCCCTGTTTTTACTTACTTGCTCTGGAATAAACAAGGAATAGGGTTATATGCTAACCATTTTGATTTGTAGATCTTGTGCCAGAGGATTGTGATCTTAAGGCAAGTTACTTCAATCTTTATTGAAATCACACAGTAGTTCTTTTCTGTTTCCTCTGTTCATGATCCTTTTATTTGTTGTTATTAACTTACAGAACCTAACGATAAAGAGAACCTTTGATGTGAAACAACTCTCACCTAAAGTTACCAAACGCGTTCTGTTTCTCAAGGACATTCAGGTAATGTCAAACTCGTCAATCTCTGAAAACTATAATCTTGGTTTTCTGAGAAGAGAGACTTAAATGTTCGGTTTATGGATTTGACTGAGATCAGAAATATTGTGTAATTTTTTTAGGTTAAACACGATGAACTCGAAAAGAAGTTTCTTGAAGAAAAAGCTGCATTGGAGGCAAAATACGATAATCTCTACAAGCCGCTTTTCGATAAGGTAAAGATTTTTTTTTTTTTAAAAAAAAAACATATTTCCTATTGACTGTCTTATGTTATGTGGGTTAGGATTGTAGTTCTTATCGTCTTCCTGAGATTTACTGATAACTTGCAGAGGTATGAGATTGTGAATGGTGTGGTTGAAGCTGAGACAGAGAAAGGAGTTCCGAATTTCTGGTTGATTGCAATGAAAACAAACGAAATGCTCGCAAACGAGGTTCATACATGATTCAATTTGCATTTTGGAATCTCTATGTTTGTTTGCGTTAAAACAGATTGAATAAAGAATCTGCTTGGTTTATATATGTAGATAACCGAAAGAGATGAGGGAGCATTGAAGTATCTCAAAGACATTAGATGTTGCAGAGTAGAAAACAATTCAAGAAATTTCAAGCTGGAGTTTCTCTTTGATCCTAATCCTTACTTTAAGAACTCGGTTCTGTCTAAAACTTACCATGTGACCGATGACGATAATGATGGCCTTGTTCTTGATAAAGTGATTGGGTATATTAATCATCCTCATTTAATTGGTCTTACTTTTTACCTGATCTTTAACTCGGTCTCGTATGTGTGATGTGTAGAACCGACATAGAATGGTGTCCAGGTAAATGTTTGACTCATAAGGTTGTTGTCAAAAAGAGGCCAAAGAAGGGGTCAAAGAAGGTGAACAACATCCCCATGTCCAAAATAGGAAACTGCGAGAGTTTCTTTAACTTCTTCAAGCCCCCTGAGATTGATGAAGTTGATGAATTTTACACAACCATGGTTAGACTACCTTCTCTCTCTTGATATTGATACTGTTTCTTCATCAGGTAAGCGTAAAAATATAGACATTCTTGCAGGCCGAAGAACTCCAAAACCTGACGGATCAAGACTATGACATCGCGTAAGATTTTACTAATTTATATTCTCTGACATTGACAAGTACGTATATCCTTAAGTTTTGGTGTTTTTGGTTTTACAGTGTGACAATCCGAGACAAACTGATCCCTCACGCAGTTTCATGGTTTACTGGAGAGGCCCTTGTTGATGAAGATGAATATGATGATGATGATGATGAGAAGTGACTAACGAGAAGAGAAGGTTTGTTTCAATAGAGATTGTAAATTGAAAGAAGAGCTTCACATTCTCTAATATATATATGCTTTTATTTATTGTAGTTACACCACGAGTTCCAAGAATCTCTCTCAAGAACACACATATGAAGAAGTGGTTTTAGAGAGAAGACTTCAAGCTCCAAGCACTTAGGCTTAAAACATCAACATTCTGAGATTCATTGTTAAATGCAAAGAGATGATGTATTTTCTCCTATTGCCAATTGTGGATAAACTCTTGAGGTTATACATGTTTTCCCTTTCCCACCAAAGCTCTCCACTATTGAATTATCAATCTATAACACAAAAATGAAAATCCCATTAGTAAAAGAAAAAACTAAAAATTAATATTCCCTTTTATTCAAAGTTCTTGTGATTATGAGAAGTGGAAAAGACTCACCAATGTCCTGACAGAGATTGGTTGGTAAGGAGAGATATCCAGAAAAGCACCATACGAAGTTTTATCATTACCTTTCTCTAAACTCGATCTGCTTTGGTCACTACACATGACCACCACGTGGTCCTTACTCTTCTGACGAGCTTTGAAGATTCTGAGATAGACCGACGTGTACTCATCCAAGTTCTTGGAAGCCAGCACCATTAGACCGAATGGACCTAAACCGGACTTAACTGACGATGCATTCTTTTGACTGCAAATCAATTGTGGGTCGGTCCAACCCGGTTCAGTCACATCTGCTTTCTCTAAACCACTCACTTTGAACAAAACTTCCACGTCTGCTTGTGAAGCTGTGACTCCATAAACGTCAATTACAGATCCTCCTCCCTTTAAAACTTTGTTTTCCAACTTGACTTGCGTTGTACGTAACCTCTCTATTTCCTTAACCGGCCATTGCATCGATCTCTTTCCTGATTCATCAAGCCATATTTTCCTTGGAATCGCCTAATTAACCCAATAAATCACCATTAAAACCGGTTAATTAAATCTAAATTAAACCGCAGGTCAAATAATAATCTCAGATTGGTTTTACCTGTAACCCGGCCCAACCCTTATTGATGTTATCCTTCTCCGGCGACAACTCGTTGACCCAGCCCCACAAAATCATCCGTCGATTAACCGAGTCGTAAAATGTCTTGAACGCGTAAAATTTGCCGTAATCGTATCTCGGAGCAGTATCGTCATGAACAATCCATCGTCCGGTACATATTGATCTCTCACACGGTCGTACGTCCCAATCGTGTAGCAATCGTGACTCGTGTCTGATAAGCTCACTTTAAGCACGTGCTTAATCGACCCACTGAACGACGACGTATCTACTCCGTCTGAATAAGATCTCGCCACCGGGAAAAAATCAGGACATTCCACATCCCGGCGCCGTCGTTGTAGTGAAGAGGCTTCGTCGATTGCTTCCAGTTGATGAAATCGCGGCTCTTGTAGAGAAGAGCTAATCCACGACGACCTTCCTGGCTTCCGGCGATCACTCGCCAACTTCCGTTATGGCCGAGCCACGCGGTGGTTGGGTCGCGAAACGCTGTGGAGTTGATGTGGTTGACGGCGTTGGGTATCAAGAGGGGATTCGACGGCGATTTGGTCCATTGCCGGAGATATGGATCGGAGAGGTTCTTGGGTTTGGCTAGGTTTTGTACCTGATGGTTGTTATGGTCATTTCCCGTGTAGAGAATCACCGGTTTGCCATTGGGGAGAATCGTGGTGGAGCCGGACCAGCAGCCGTTGATGTCGGACGGTCGAGATGGTTTGATAGCTGGAGAATGTGGGGTCCAGTTAATGAGGTCCGTTGACGTTGCATGGCCCCATACTATTTCGTTAACTTTCATGAAGGCCCCGTTTGGGTACCATTGGTAGAACAGATGGTAGATTCCTTTGTATATCATAGGCCCTGCCCAAATTTATGTACATATTCACATAAAACATACTTATTAATCACAATCTATTCGAATTATTTCATTTATGCTTACATATACTGAGGGAGAAAAGATAACTAACCGTTAGGATCTTGTGGCATTTTGACAACATAAAAAAAGAGTGAAAAGATGTAATATTACAAAGTATAGAGAAAGGGAAATAAAGATAACCAAGTGAAACTGAATTAATTTGTCCGGTATATAATTATACCGTTCATCCAAGTTTTGGGAGGCTGGAAATGATAACCGGACCGGTAAGGTTGGTTCTTGATTCTATTGGGGGCGTGTTTCAAGGCCTCAAGAACAACAGCATTGTCAGAGAGAAACAACGAGGCCAACAAGAAACTGGCAATGTTACACCAAACTATATTAGCCATTAATAAGATTCCTTGTTATTTATTTATCTGAGTTTTTTTTATGTTTAAGTGTTACTTATAAAATAGTGGAAATGTCCAATTTATAGGCAGTGAGGAGGTTTTTTGGGCGTGCTTGAGGTGGTGGTCCATATTTTGTAATTAGGTTTTATAATATCGATCCAAATGGCATTTTCATGTTCGTTGAAATCAACATTTATTATCTCGGATACATATTGTTTTATCAAAGTAGGAATAACTCGTACAAGTAGCCTTAATTTGGATATAAACCACAATACAATATACATTAATCTTCAATGATAATTTTCACCCGTTTCGTTTGATATTAAACATATGAATAACCAAAAAAAAAATTTAAATTTAAAAGTCATAAACGTATGCTAAATAACTTATTCCCAACGGTGAATGATGTTTCAAATCTCATAGACTTTTGTTGTCTTATAACTGAAAATATTTTCCAATCAAATAATATGACTTAATGAGTGTCATTGTCTCATCATTGATGTGGGTATATTTCATGCTCCAAGCACTTAGGCTTGAGACATCAACAACACTTTTGAATTCCTTTGCTAAAAGCAAAGAGAAAGTACATTTTTCTTCTATTGCCAGCTTACGATACAGTTTTGATGTTTATGCATGCGTTGCCTCCCCCACCATTTATAGCTCTCCACTATTCTATAAAAGGAAAATAGATTGAGAAGTCAATTTGAAATTGAATAGGATTATACCTACAAAGTTCAATGACATGTGATTCTTCTTGAACTCTCTTTTAGAACTCAAATAAAAAGACAAAATCAAAAGATCCTCAAAGTGAGATCCCCATCCCCACTAAATTCTCTCCCATAATACTCGTCACATTCTCCTAATCATTTTGATGGTATTTTTTCCATAATGGGTCTTCGAAAAAATCAAACTTTTTTATTTGTTAACTGGTTTGTGCTATCCATGTATTATAACAATTAAACATTTAACCATTTAGTTAATGTTTATGCATGTATGTAGACTCCTAACAGACAAGTTTAGTAGAAGAAGGACTGTCAAACGAAAAGAACACTGTTATCAACATCCTGACAGATAAGTTTAGTAAGAAGGATTGTTAAACTAAAATAACACTGTTTTAGGGATGAAAACTTTGGTCTTTAATTAATAGATTCAATTTTGATAATTTGATTACTGAAAAGTTACCTCCCCTAGCTAACAATTGAATTTTGCTAAGAAACAAATTCTTTATCAATTTATCTAGCAGAAACATGAAATATAATTAATTAATTTAAATATGAAAAGTTTTTTTTTGGTTAATGAATATGAAAGAGTTTCAACTTTTATTAGAATGAAAATATTCTAGATTTGGTTGAGGCTTAGTGCACATGTCCACATCAACACTACTGCTTGAAGATTTTGCAACAAATCGATGTGTGTACTCCTTCAAGTTTTTGGAGGCGAGAGTCATTAAACAAAAGTGGACATAAACCGAATTTAACCGATAAATTTTTGTGGCTACATTTTTATCTCCCTTCGATTTAGGCCTTAGCTAAGGGGAATAAAACCAGAAGAATATCACCATGCACTGTCCCACATGCTACTACCATTGTGGCCGGTGAACAGAATTACGGGCTTGTCCCTTGGGTGCTGGATCATTATCCGTTGAAAACCGGACGGTCGAGATGGTTTGATCGCTTCAGAATTTTTGGAGTCTAACTATATCAGTTGACGTGAAGTTGCTGGTTACTGCAAACGGTGCCGTTTAAATGGAAAAAAAAGTAGACCGACTCCGTTATAATAAGTTACGTTGGCATAATGGCATCTCTATTGATGTCTAGTGCTATAAATTCATTGGTCATTAAGATTATCTATATTGAACAGCTTAGGTTTACCCATTGTATTGTAGGCTACTACTACTAGGCTTTGTAGCCGTTAGTATACGTTTGAATGGTCCTAAGTCCAGTCCAAAGCACACATATATGATACATAGTTACATACTTATTGTCATTTTTTTAAAGGCCTAACCGTTCAAATTGTATTCGAGTTTCATATATTTATGTATACACATGCGCGCGTATATTCTCATATGAAGTCCACTTTAATCATGTTCGGTGGGACTTGGAAGATTTTGACTACCGACAATAGAATTGTAATTTAATATAGTAAAAACCAATACTATGAGAACTCAAATTAAATGTCACCTAACTTGAAAATTATTTCAAACAAACAAACTGGATCATATAAGATCTTATCATATCATATAAATGCTCAATAATGGAGATATACATATCTATATATGTGTGTGTATCCATCTCCGCCGTACGTGATCAACTGATTTGGGCTGACTTCATGCTCCAAGCGCTTAAGCTTAAGACATCAACACTTTGAGATCCATAATTAAAAGCAAACAGATGTGAATTTTTTCCTATTGCCAATTTTGGATACACTCTGGAGGTAATGCATGCTCTTCCTCTTCCACTGAAACTCTCCACTACTGAGTGATCAATCTACAACAACAACAAAAATAATATAAACTTCTTTAAGAAATATACAACAAATATATTCCTCTTGATTCTTGGACAAGATAAAGATTATATAGTCTTGATCAGAGGCTAATAAAGCTTCTCATAATTATGTCCTGGGGGTTTAAAGGATATTCCTAAAAGGGGTGGGTGTCTTTTCTACATTTGCATGCCTTTTTGACATTTCCTGAAATAGTAACATATATACAAATGTGTGTGGAGATAATTATGTGTGTAATTACCAAAGCTCTGAGGGAGAGTGGTTGGCGAGGATTAATACCCACAAAAGCTCCATAAGTTGTTTTGTCATTATGTTCCTCCAGTGAAGATCTGTCCCAAATTCAACATCACCAAAAATGCCACAAAATCACCAAAAAGTCGATTTTTTTATATTTCTTTAATATTTTCAAGACAATTCAATTTAGATGCATATGAATCTTGAAAAAAAAAATGTAGAAATTTGTGGCAAGGATTAATAATCTAAAGTAATGTACTTAATAGTTAATAGGGATCTTAATCAAGGAAACGTACCTGCTTTGGTCACTGCACATGACCACAACGTACTTGTTGCTATTTTGACGGGCTTTGAAGATTCTAAAATAAACCGATGTGTACTCTTCCAAGTTTCTAGATGCGAGAACCATTAAACCGAATGGACCTAAACCGGACTTAACCGACACATTCATCTGGCTACAAATCAACTGTGGATCAGTCCAACTTGGTTCTATCACATCCGCTTTCTCCAGGTTTCTCAATTTGAACAAAACCTCCACATCCGCCTGTAACAATCACAAGATTTATAGAAACCGAATTTTCTAATACTAATAATTTAAAAAAGATATCTAAAATAATCACACCTGTGCAGCTGTCACACCATAGACTTCTAGTCTAGATCTTGAATTTAGAACTTTGTTACGTAAATTGACTTGCGTCATACGTAATCTCTCTACTTCTCTGACCGGCCACTGAATCAATTGTTTCCCGGACCGATCAAGCCAAATTTTCCTCGGAATCGTCTAATAAAAAAGAACGATTTTTTTTTTTCATTTATACCAAAATTATGCTTATTTAAGTTTCAATTCAATCTAAAAAAGTTACCTGAATACCGGACCAGCCTTTCTCAACATCATCCTCAACCGATGATGACTCGTTAGTCCAACCCCACAATATTCTTCGGTTCTTGGCCGAGTCGTAAAACGTTTTCGACGCGTAGTACTTCCCGTAATCGTATCTCGGAGCCGTACCGTCCATCTTAAACCCTTTATCCGGTACGAACTTATCTCCAACCCGATCGTACGTACCGATCGTGTAATAATCATGTTTCGTGTCATCCAAGCTTATTTTCAACACGTGCTTTAAAATCTCATTAGGTTCACCAAAAGACGACGTTTCCACGCCTTTAGAGCCAAATCTGGTCACGGGGAAAAAATCAGGACATTCCCACATTCCACTTCCGTCGTCGTAATGCAACGGCTCGGGAGATTTTTCCCATTTTAGAAAGTCTTTACTGGTGTAAGTGATCACTAGTCCACGACGGTGGATCTTGCTTCCAATGATCACTCTCCATTTCTTGTCGTGCCCGAGCCACGCGGTGGTTGGGTCACGGAATGAGCTGGCGTTGATTCCGTTGACGGCGTCAGGAGCCATCAGAGGATTTAACGATGACTTCTTCCATTCTACGAGGTATGGATCGGAGAGATCCTTAGGCTCGGCTATGTTTTGGACCTGTTGGTTCTTGAGGTCGATTCCGGTATAGAGGATAACCGGTTTGCCGTCGGGGAGAATTGTAACCGAACCGGACCAACATCCGTTGATATCAAACGGCTCAGATGGGAAGATAGCTGGAGGATGTGGGTCCCAGTTGATTAAATCTGTTGACGTGGAGTGGGCCCACACGATGTTAGCCAACACGGCGCCTTTCGGGTTCCATTGGTAGAAAAGATGATATATTCCTTTGTATATCATAGGGCCTGTATAAATGTAAATATATTATTATATGGATAAATGTAATCATCGTGGTGCAGCATAATAAAAAGTCGACCGTGATAATCATGTTTACTTATTCGAACCCAACCAAATCAATACCTGTATGCTAACTTATTGGTATAATTAATGTTTCTAAGAAATAATAAAACACTAGTTTCTAGGGAAAATGATCTGTCTATGGGATATGAAGAGTTAAGTAAAACAAGAGCGAAAAAACTAACCATTAGGATCTGCTCACGGCAAGAGATCAATCCAATTTGTCCAAGCAGGAACCATAAAGAACGAACAAAAGGTTAGAGAGAAATGAAAACAATATGATACAGTGAGAATGAGATTAGTATAATGGTATTAAACATACCGTTCATCCAATTCTTGGGTGGTTGAAAATGGAAGCTGGTCCGGTAGGGCTGGTTTACGGAAGAAGATTTGGTGTTAGTGCTTTGGGTAAGTCTGTTGTACACATGGTGCGAGGCTTCGAGATCGACGACATAGTTACTAAGAAGTAACGTGAATAACAACCAAAGTCCAATGTTGGAGCAAACTTCTTTGGTCATTGTTTTTTTTTTTGCGCTTTGTTATTTCTTTATGGTTGTTGTTTGAAGGAGTGAAGATCATGCCAAATTTATAGGCAAATGACGAGGGCAAGCCTGTCAATGTAAAAAGTTGAGTATTAATCGAGTTTTATTTGTCTAATATGAACGTTATACTGCCATAAGCCAGACATCTAAACAAATTGTTTCCAACAATTATCGTTTTTTAAGATATGACTCTTAATTAAAAAAACATTTCAAACATACAATGTATGGTATTTAAAAAAATAAAATAGAAAAGATGTGTTTTGTAGTATTAATTCAAAAAGTGATTAAGATTTGAATAAAATAACTTGTGAAATAAATTTTAATAAAAGAAACAAAAATGTCATATCCACAAATTTGTACGTCAGAAATAATAGTTGATAAATCTATTATTTCGGTCATATCAAATTTAGAAGGAAAAAAAAATGAGAATTTTTTTATTTAAATTAATAGCGTTTTGATAAATATGCTGATTACTTAATATGGCGATTTTATTGTCATATTTGTTTCATATTCGGGCACAACTATATATATTGGTAAAATTACAAATTTGGCGATTTACACGGAAGTCAAGAAGAGGTCACTACAGTTCATAAGAACGTGTCTCCACTCTCCACCATACACGTCCATAAAAGGGGCGAGGAGATTAAAAAAGTGAATATATGAAAAAGTAATTAAATGATTGAATGATAAATAGTTGGAAAAGTCAAAATTTGGACCCTACCTTTGTCCCCTACCTTTTGTCCATTTGTAGTATCCTCCTTCACATTTCTATACAACTTTATAGTATTTAGTTCCAAAAACAGACCGTACCACATAGTAAGCTGCAACTTATCCATTGTATGATATTATTCACCAATCCGAATCTGCTCTCTTTTAACCACCGGTACTTTTGGTTGACAGCTTTAACCACGCATATGAGGAATTCACTTCAATGCATATTCTGATTAGAAATATCTATCGAGTTTAATAAAAAACATTTGTGACAAGTCCGAAACCATTTTCTGTTTGTTAAAAAATGGATTTATATCGCTTGTCCGTCATCGCCCGATCATGCAATAAAAACTCCTGCTGCCAAAAACATGTGTTGCTCTAAGTCTATGGTGAAAAACCATGCATAACAATAGAATTAGCCTCAAAAATAGCTGATAACTAATTTTGGTAAGCAGAATTATAGGTGGCAGAATACTCGTGATGTCACGATCCACTTTTATTTAACAATTTGTCGTTAAGACAAATGGTTTTTCTACCATATAACTATGAGTTTAAACTATGATGTTCAAACGATATTCATTTTTATCTGTTTCTTCAATGTAAAATTTAGAATTTTCATTTTTGTTTGTGTGTTTGTTTAACTAGCCAAACAGTAATGCATTTTAACTTATTCGCCTTATATTATATGTTACAAATCTATATTATATATATATTTTTTCTGTGTATATAATATAGCACGTCAATAGTTTAATTTTTTTTTTTTTTGTTGGCTCCAAATCTGTCGTTCTTCCGTAGGGCCCACAGAGAAAATCCCACTCTACCGTCAGTGACTCAGTGTAAATGAAATAGAGAATGTTGCATACTAAATTGCCTTAAAAATCGAATGCTCAATTGTGTAAATGAAATAGAGAATGTTTCCCACCGTTTTGTTGCTGTTGGTTGGATTAAATTGTTTTATGAGTTTTGTGTTGGTGATCGTAGGGTACAAGGTTGGGATTCAGGGTTTATCATAATGGTTGTAATTCGTAAAATTATCAAAATCCAAAGGGAAACGAAACAAATGATCTTATCCAGTTTTCAGATGGGTTTTGGCGCATAGAAATTTTATTGGAATGAAACTTGTCCTCTATTCTTCGTAGTAGATCGCATAAAAACAAGTATTGAATTAAGGATTGTGTGGTTCGTTAGAGCCGCTTGAATCGCTGCTAGACTTGCTATGGTGATCGCCAGTTCCAAGCTGAGATCATTACATGGAACTCGTTTTGGGTTTCGGCAGGAGAGGAAAGATTCTTCAGCTCGCAACTACCCTTTTTTAACTAACAGTTTTTGCTTAAAGCTGCATTCCGTTCTCTCTGGAATATAGGAACTAATAAGTTACTCTAAATGAACACTCTTGTCTCTTTTTGAGTTATTTTAATTGTAAATACTATCATTATTGGGATTAATATTTGTGTTAGATTTCTGGTGTTCTTTTGCACTTGATCAACAAAATATGCTACTCGATTCTTTTCCTACGTACAGAGGTGTGTGTGTGTGTGTGTATCTCAGGCTATTTTGTCAATTTCCCAAGTGGATTTGCATTCATATTTTGACTTACTGTTGTCATCTGTTTCCAAGCTCGTTTGTCTGATGTTCAGTGTCACAAGCCTTACTTTCGATGTTCAGTGTAGCTACTGCAAGATTACTGAAGTTGAATGAAAAGAAACTGAAGCTAGAATAACGGCAGCAGTTCAGCTTGTTCTGGACTTTCTGGATTCAGACACTATCCCAGTGTACAATGTGCTGATGATTTGTGTTCATCGCAAGTATTACGTGAATCTTTACTCTTGTCATCTGATCATTCTGATGCTTGTCTTAAAACTTGATATTAATAATAGTAAAAAAACAATTTGTTGGTTCTCTTGCTTGTACCTCTTTTAATTATTTACTCTGTCCCTATTTTCATTAAATAAAAGTAGGTCTCCGGAAAAAAAACAGGGGAAGAACGTCGCATCCGTTTAGTCCATGCGATTTTCTTCCAATTGTTGGAGCAGAGATTTTGGGAATTGGTGGTAATGGCGGCAATTTCAGAGGTTCTGTCTCTGGGTTTAGGGACACTTGGTCCTTGGCGCCCTTCCTTTTCCGGTTTCAATTCGCTTCGATGCCAAAGTAATTTCTCGAGAAAGACGAGGTCTCCGCTTAATAGGGTCAGGCTTCCCTTCAATCCAGTGCGTTTCTATTTCTATTCTTCTTCGCTCTTTTAATTTTACTGTTCCTTCTCTGATTTGATTGCGTTCTTGGCTTTGCGTTCGATTGAATTCACACTCTCGTTCCGGATCACTAAATCACCGTCTTTTGCATCTTATCTCTCTCTGCTTTTTCTAAATTTGGAAGCTTCTGGTTGGAATCAATCCATCGTATCTGAAATTAAGGCTTTATATTCAGAGACTTCCAGTGTCAATGGCTTCTTTATAGCATTGATTTTGTACTAGTATAGATTGTGTTTCAACACATAATCTAGTGTCCCACTAAACATCATTTAGGAGGATTTGTTTAATTTACTTCTGTTGTGGTCTATTAGATTATGCAAATGCTGATTCTTCGGTTTCATCACCGGAAGAACATTCTGAGATTGTATTTATGGGTACCGGAACAAGTGAAGGGATTCCTCGTGTCAGCTGCCTCACTAATCCTTTGCAAACTTGTTTGGTTTTTTTATTTTATTTTTACGCTTCATCTGTGATTTCAGTGAGATCCCATTGAAAAAAAAAAAAAGAATCCTTTTTGATTCTTCTAGGTATGCACAAAAGCAACAGAACCCGGAAACAAAAACAGGAGACTTAACACCAGCATTCTTGTTCGGTACATCAGACCATCGGGAACAAGTAACATCCTATTTGATTGTGGCAAGTAAGTGCAGTGAGATGAGTACTGTCAATGTGATTTTCCTTTATCAGAGATTGCTGCAAGTGCTGACATTAGAAAAGAGACGTTGAATCCTTTTTTTTTTGTAATATAAGATAATCGATGAGATTGATGATGGAGCATCTGATGTTCATTTTTTTTCTTTGTATGCTGACTTTTTTTTACTCCTTTGTCTTGGCAGGTTCTTCTACCATAGTGCCCTTCGATGGTTTCCCACCTTCGGGTTAGTTGTCAAAATTTTCCTTGTCATAATTTTTTTTTGAAACTCCTATTAGATTCTGATGCTTCTTACACAACCTTGTTGTTATTTGTTATACTATGAATACATATGCTCGATTTAATCGAACTCTGTTGTCACTAGTTGCGTCCAAGAATTCTGTTACGCTGTGATTGTATTCTCATTGTTTCTACCGTGACATGTGAATCTCAGGTGATGAAAAAGACCCATTATTACTTGGTTGATACGAGTGTGATCATACCCGGCGCTGCAGTCTCAGAGTTGGAATTCAAAATCATTCACGAGGATCAGCCATTCGTGGTAAACGATCTAAAGGTAACTTGTATTCTTGGCTTATAATCATCAAATGTACGTCTCCATCTAGGTTTCACGGGTACAAAGACACTATGATCTTGGTCTTGCATTTGGCATGAACTGGATGTTTGAAATGTTTCAGATCATCCCATTACCAGTGTGGCATGGAAGTAATTACCGTTCCCTTGGTTTCCGGTTTGGTAACGTCTGCTACGTAATGTAAACAAACACACAGTTGCCTCTACCTCTTTTTTCTGTGTTCTTAGATATCACATCTTTTAATCATCGTATTATAAAATATATGCAGCGATGTCAGTGACATACCTGAAGAAACTTACCCGCTCCTTAGAGACTGTGATCTTCTAATTATGGTAATCTCAATTCTCTCACCATCGCGTCTATGTTCTTATACTAACCACAGATAGTTTCTTATCCAAGAAACATCTATTTTTCTTGCTCTCTCTCTCAATCTCTAGGATGCTCTAAGGCCTGATCGTTCTTCAGCAACACACTTTGGCCTCCCAAGGGTACGAAGCTTGTTTCTATTCTCTGTTGTAAACAGAATCTATCATGCATTTTTTGTTCCCTTTCTCAATTTATTCCTCATCATTAAGACTATAACTGGTAACCATTAGAGGAATAATAGAAATGATAAGGGAAAGAATGAAAGGGAACAAATTGATAGGAATATTTGTTCCGTATTGTTCTTTCCCAAATTTGATAAAGAATATATTTGTTTTATATTCTCCTATAAAAGAAAGAATGAGAATTAATCATATGTAAAAACAATTACTTGTAAATGTTGTATTTTTTTAGGAACGAAGAAGAATGCATTATTCCTCGTTGTTCCTTAGATTACCATTTAGAACTTAAATTTCACGTATTCATTTTCCCTCCAGGCGTTAGAGGAAGTTCGGAAAATCAAACCAAAAAGAACCCTTTTTACAGGTGCAATTTGCTATCGAAACTACCTATAAACTGTTAAATTAAAAACAGGGGAATATATATTCTCTTTTCTTGTGCTGATTTGATGTTTGTTTTTTTCGAAGGAATGATGCATTTGATGGATCACGAGAAGGCCAGCGAAGAGCTGGAGAAACTGATGAACACAGAAGGCCTTGATGTTCAACTAAGCTACGATGGTCTTCGTGTACCGATCTCAGTTTAACTCGGTTTATCATTTTTTACCCGGTATAACCGCTTTATACCGCAAATAAATATTCATTTATTGTATTGTCTTGTATTCTGTTCACAAAAGTCACCCAATAGATTTTCATTGAATCATTGTGATAAGTTTTGGTATTCGCAACCCGGTTTGGTTAAATGGCTAATTTATATTTGGTTCGTTGCGGGGACCAGCAAAACGGAGACGTTTCCTAGTGGCAATGGCAAGAAGAAGACCAGAATCGGAAAACACGGGAACGGATGTGTTCTTAAGGTCGTCTGCTAAGTCGGCGACCAGATTGCATGGCTCTGTTCGGTTTAGAGTCCAATTATATCCTCACACGTGTCCTTGTCGGTCCAGTATGGTCCACTGATCCTGTCGCTTTCACGCGTGTCTATTACCGAAAGTGACATGAGAGGGTTCCTGAAAGTTAAGTATATCCTTCTTCTAAACAAAAATAATTGAGCTTTATGTATTTTGAAAATTCAAAATTGCAAACGTATAACTATTTCTGTCTACCAAAAAAATAATTAAGGTTGTGCATGTTACTAATGTTAGTGGTAAAAATGAAGCCGGCGAAAATAAAACTAGATGAAAGTTAGTGGATTTTCTAAAACTATATGAAAGTTAGTGGTAAAAACGACGCCGGTGTGATTGTTAAAGAAATTTAATTACTCTTGTATTTAGTTGATTGTTAAACAGAAGTAGATGGGGTCCATGTGTTAGCTCAATCATTTTCATAAACAAAGGGACCTACTTTTTTCCTGATATATGCTCTGCTCGTGAACTCGCCCTGTGACTAATTGACTCTATACACTGTAATCCACAAACCTTTCCATTTTTTTTTTTAAATGATTAAAATTTACCTTTTGATTTTTCTTTTCTTTAGTAATTGACATTGCATATATGTCCGTCTCGATTTTTAGAAAATTACTTACCAAGACCTTCACTTTGTAAAAAAATCAGTTAGACCTTTGTTTTTAGTTGAATCAGATCTGTCACATGTATCATCATAATCAGTCAGTAGAATCATTCAAACTTGTTAACACATGCATGTTTTCTAATGATCTAGAAAATGGTTATTTATGTGGTGTCAGAATATTATATTTTAGTTATAATCTAAGCCATGCATATCTGACATGGAGACAGGGACGTATAATCTTTTATAGACCCATAATTTCAGGACAGTTTAATAAAATAATATATACATGCCTATCCATGTTTTCCATCTAATCTAATATATTATTTCATGTCAGCCTTACTGTTTTGGTTCTAGTTTACCGAAAATAGACCATGAGTTCATTTTTCAACAATAATTTTGAGAAATCTCCCTATGTGTGATTGTGAAGATGCTTATTATTTGAGAAGATTTAATTAGTTTAAACCATATATATGGCCTCCAGATTGTGTGATCTACGAGGCCCATTAGTCCTTTTAATTATCAACTAAATAGGTTATATTCAAATTCAAAATAAATAATTTACTACTTTGATAACACATTTTAGATAGTTAATGGGTTTCTTGTAAAGTTAGTTAAATATGTTGGGGTGAGCTGGTATTTCATATTGGGAAGAGGATCGGACAAATCACATTGAGAAAGGCTAAATAACAGTGGAATAAAACAAGAACAAGACAAAAAGACGCAACATTTTTATATTGTTCAATTTCTTTATTAATTCTTAAGAAATCCATTTATATGACTCGAGTAGACATTTTTAATTATGAATTTTCATATTTGTATTTGTATTTTTTTGCTTTCCAAGTTATGCTAGAAGTAAAACAATTTCAGCGTAAGTTCATTTCCCAATATGGAAGACCTAATTCTGTGTATTTGTGTTTTACATGCATGTTATACATCTCCCCTAACCTAATTTATTCCACCACCATATATAGTTTAAAAGTATAAATAAAATGAATTATATATACCAAAAACGCATGGGACAATATTTCTATTTTCAAAAATTGAAAAAATTTCATATCCTTTAAGTTTTATTTCTATAGTTTAATTGAAAGTGAATCACGAAGGTGGAAGTGCAATACTCAGAGACAATTTAATTGGATTTTAAGGTAAAGACACACAGAGTGTGTTGACAAACAAGTCAATTATTTATATGGTTATATATATATAATTAGATATTATCTTTTTGGTCTTCATTCTTGATCACCTTCTCATATCATTTCAAATCGTTATCACTATTTATTATTATACTATTTTTTGCATATATTGCATGGCTTTTATTGGCTCGACGGCCCTTTTAGAACATTGAAAATTTTACACTTCCCTATCATTTGTTTCCGATTCAAGTTTCTTTCCAGCTTTTGTATCATACACACCGTGTATATATACAATATTAATATATATATATATATGTGCATAATGTGCCAGTATTGTATCTTTGGTCATAAAGTAGGTTAGGGCATGCGGCACTGACTCATGATTAATCGATTTAAATTTTTTCATCAATCCATTTAATGTAAACTCTCTCATTTTTTTAACATGAAAAGCATCGAAAAAAAGAAAAAAAAAGAGAGGAAAATGCAATAGAAAAGTTACCTTTATGGCCCAAAACCTCAAATATTAATCAATGACTCAATCATAGCTTAGTTCTGTAAATGACAGTGTAAAGCTGTAAAAGTAATTAAACTCAACTCAAAATTTAATTACGTTTAAATAAATAGAGAATATATTCATATCATAACTCACTATTTTTGGTCGGCAATTATTAAAGTGGACCATGAATAAGTATTTTTGTCACAAACCTTTTCTCTCTGTGTGACATAAATTAGTAATTCCGATTCATAAAGAGTAACAAAAATATTGAAATTTATAAATTAAAAGAAAAACTAATGGACGAAATGAATATGTGTCTACTGCTTCTCGAGAGACGTAAGAAAAAAATACAACAACTATTATTCCATAGAACTCTTTCTCCAAGCTTTTCACAGAGCAAAGTTATATATTTATCTTTTAGCCATCGTGGCTTTAGCAAAACTAAAGAAATGATATATTTTTCAATTATTCAAAACTTGTGGAAAAAATTGAAAAAAAAAACACGGAAAACAAATTTGCAGGTAATGATAAAGAAAGGACAGATTGCTCTTCGCTTGTAAGAGAAAAATATAAATAAAAAAGAGCAGAAAATACAAAGAGAAAGGAAGATAATAGAGTTTCTCTTGTTCACAATCTCTCTCACTCTTCTTTCTCTTTCTACTTCTAGGTATATTGGACTTTCTTCCTTCTTCTATTTTCTCTACAAAAGTAATTTGTAAAGTTCTTGTTCATGTTTCTGTGTAGTAATTTGTTGCTACTTCTATTTTGTTTCATTTAGACTAATTCTTGTTGATTTCAAACATGAACCAGAAAAGTGGATAGAGGTTGTCTCTTGGGTTGAAGCCAAAGAAGGAAGTTAATATATATATATACACACACACACACAAAAATCAAAGAAGG
Source organism: Streptanthus diversifolius (assembly GCA_039880935.1). Lineage (NCBI taxonomy): Eukaryota > Viridiplantae > Streptophyta > Magnoliopsida > Brassicales > Brassicaceae > Streptanthus > Streptanthus diversifolius. The sequence goes on along the minus strand of JAXGFM010000013.1, from coordinate 16,879,438 downwards.
ACGTTAGGATTATATATATAGAGGCTCATTTCTTGTAGGTATCTGTTTAATCTTCTCTTTTGTCTCCGTTTTTATCAGTATATGTCTATGTGTATATATATATATATATGTATATTTAGATCTGAACAAAGTTTGTCTATATCTTATCTTTTTACTTCTTGTTCCTTTTTTGTTTCTCTCAAGGTTTTGGTGATGATGAATAAAGACATGTTGCTTCATCAGCAAGTACAACAACAACAACAAGAGGAGAATATGTCGAATCTAACATCAGCTTCTGGGGATCAAGCAAGTGTCTCTTCAGGAAACAGAACTGAAGCAAGTGGTTCTAATTACTTCCCTCATCATCAACAACAAGAGCAACAACAATTCTTTGTTCCGGAGTCTCAGCCTCAAAAGAAGAGGAGAAACCAACCAGGGAATCCAGGTTCGTGTGAAAAGAATGGTTAAAAAAGAAAAATACACAAGTTTTTTCTTGGTTATGGACTGATTCATTATTCCAATTGTTTGATTGTCATCTCTTCGAAAATTATGGGTCTTCTATTTTTACCCTTTTAGTTCTCTTTATCATCTCTATTCTAAACAAAGAAACCAAAAATCCAGATAAAAAAACCACAACTTTATCAGTATTTTTCTTTGAAATTTATGATTTAAAAAACATGTGTATATTGTTCGAATTTTCTTGTGCGTGGTAACTATAGTTTTCCTCAGAAAAGTTACTATATTAAGTTAAAACACCAATCGCAACTTTATTAGTGTTAGTTTATCCATTATCAGAAAAACTTTATCAGTGTTTTTTTTTTGAGTTTACTGACAATTGTTCAACTTTCAATATTTTTCATTTCAGACCCAGAATCAGAAGTTATTGCTTTATCACCAAAAACACTAATGGCAACAAACAGATTCGTGTGTGAGATCTGCAACAAAGGATTCCAAAGAGACCAGAATCTACAGCTTCACAGGAGAGGTCATAATCTGCCTTGGAAGCTGAAACAACGATCCAATAAAGAAGTGATAAGGAGGAAAGTGTATGTTTGTCCAGAAGCAAGCTGTGTCCACCATGACCCATCTCGAGCTCTTGGTGACTTGACCGGAATCAAGAAGCATTTCTGCAGAAAGCATGGAGAGAAGAAGTGGAAATGTGACAAATGTTCAAAGAAATATGCTGTTCAATCAGATTGCAAGGCTCATTCTAAGACTTGTGGCACCAAAGAATACAGATGTGACTGTGGCACTCTCTTTTCTAGGTAAATAAACTCATTTTGAATTTTTTTTCTTTCTATTAATTAAATGATCTTATAATATATATAGTAATTACAATTAATTCTGGTTTTGAATTTGGGATGTTGTGGTGTTGTACGAACTGAGGGACACATGGTACAAAGTATTCTGTTTTGATATTAGTAATTTCATTTAATTTGAAGGAGGACAAGAATAATAGCTCAAAAGAATTTTCATTTATAATATGAAACAAGTTCAGGGTACTTTTCTTCCTCTTTTTTTTTTTCTCCAAAAAAACTATTATGTGTCTTTTTTTCTTTCTCCTCTTTCTTGCATTAATCATTCATCTTACAATACATATATGATTGCTACATGCATTAGATGGACCACATGACTTTCATAGCTTCTCTCAACGTGACAAATCTTCGTAGTAAATAACATTGTTATTGATCACTTTATGGTTTTGTTGCTTGGTAAATAAACAGGAGGGATAGTTTCATAACTCATAGAGCATTTTGTGAAGCATTGGCCGGAGAGACTGCAAGAGAAGTGGTAATACCACAAAACCAGAATCATCAACCAAACCCTCCTATAATTCACCAATCTTCTTCTCATCATCATCATCATCAAGCACAACCAACCATGAACGTCTCTTCCTCTTATTCCTCTTCCCATAACATCATCAACAGCCTTCACTTCGAAACCAACAATAATGGTACTAATAATAGCAACACTAGCAGCAACCACCTCCATACATTTCCAATGAAGAAAGAGCAACAACAAAGCAATGATTATATCATCAATTACCAGCACCATAGCATCCCTCCTTGGCTTGCTCCTCAGCCGCAAGATCTAACATCTTCAAACCCTAACCCTAGTAATGGTGGAGGAGGAAGAGGTTTGTTCTCTCTTGCAGCTTCTCCGGCTATGTCAGCCACCGCATTGCTCCAGAAAGCAGCTCAAATGGGTTCCACAAAGACACCTCCTTTACCACCAACCACCGACTTTGAGAGGTCAGCTCTTCATAACAACCTCACCACGACAATGGCGGCGATGATGACATCACCATCTGGATTTATCAGCTCCAACAACAACAATCAAGTTTTGTTTCAAGATTACAATGCTTCTGGGTTTGATAATCACGGTGGAGAAGAAGCCTTCGACGACACATTCGGCGAGTTCTTGAGGACAAACGCTGATACTACAACCGCTTCAACCGCAGGATCAAACAATAATAAAATCGGGGGCGGAGGAGGAGGAGAAGAGGGTTTGACGAGAGATTTCTTGGGGCTAAGACCGTTAATGTCTCATAACGAGATTCTAAGTTTTTCCGGTCTCGGGAACTGCATCAATGGCTCTGCTTCCGATCAGCTTCATCCAAAGCCTTGGCAGGGTTAGTTAGTTTTTTTGCTCATATAATGAATCTATCTAAATTTTAATATTAATATATGTGTGATATACCTGCATATCTAGTTTTATATTTTTATACTTTTTTTTTCTTTTCTTATTTTGTTCTTCGTTTTATAAATTTTATATGTTGAATGTTCACCAAAGGAGAATCAAAATGGTGCGCTTTATACATAAATGTTTGATTAAATTGTTACGTGTTCGACTATTTTGATTCCGGTTTTTATTTTTGGTTCATAAGAAAAAAAACTCATGATTAATGGTCAACTCATGATTATTGGTGAACTCGAATTTTATTTTATTTTATTTTCGTTTTATCATGGGGAAGATTGGCAATTTGGCACGTACGTAGATAAGATAGAAGGTTTTTTAACTGATAGCTACGAACAAAGCAATACGTAAATACGCAAAAGCGAATCCATAAGTTACTTTTGTCAATCTATGAAAGCCAATATTTTGTTGTAATTTATTTATGATGGTTATGGAACCATCACTTAAGAATATATATATATATATATATATATATATATGATAATGTACAAAATGATTAGGTAACTAAACCTAAAAGAAAAGAGAAGTCGAGAGAATGAAATATTTGAGGTTTAATTATGAAATGTGGCACATGAAAAGCATAAAGTAAAGAGGAGGATATGCATTGGATTCGATCTATCAGTGGACTTTTGCTTATAAACCTATTTCAAAAATTGGAAATGCAAAAATCTCTACATATATGTAATATCAATTTTATTTGCCTATTATATTATTTTCGTTCTTATTAGATCCCATCCCATGCAGGCACACAAGTGGGATCCAACAAAAGATAGGGACGCATCACGTTCTGCTTGGTGGCATGTATAAAAACTTATGAATATATATATATATATATATCACACATTGGCCACAACCTTATGATATGTTATTGTTGATTACACATTAAAACGTTATTTGAATTGATGATTAATTTAGTTTTCAGCTTTTTATCAATTAAATCACTATTTCAAAGTTAAATATTTCAAACTTATTATAATTTGCATCCCGGGATTGTTCTAGAATTAATTTCATCAAATGAAATTCTCCAGTTGACCATATATATATATATTGATCTGGCTACAAGGTAAATAATTATTTCTGTGTGGTCTTCGGAAAGTATGATATTTTCACATGCAATCAAGTGTGGAAAATGATTGAAATAAATAAAGATGGCAGTCTTGTTTTTCGACGAGGCGGATGTGACATATGTTCAAATTCTTTTATTTCTTATAGCTACATAAGATATATTAAGGAAAAAGTTATAACTTGATTTTGATTTCAATGAAGAATTTACAACAAGACAAGATTATACATTTTTCACTGGAACATAGGACAGTAAAAGAAGGGTTATAACTTATAATGGTAGGAACGGCAAAAATTCAATTAAGAAAAGCAATTGTAAATAAGTATAAACAAATGTATAATTATATAATGAAAAACTATAAAAAGTGATCAAAATGAAATTTTTAGAAAACGTGTCGTAAATAACAAAACGCGGAGAGCAATATATAATTTTTTTAATTGATTAAATTACATGTAATATGTGATGGTACTATGCAATTTTTAAATCTTAGAATACAACGTGTTTGAACTCGTTTCGTAATACCCAGAAATGGAATCTACGAATTAGGAATATTATAATATATTTTTAAGACATTTTTTTTTTTTAAAAAAAAGAAGAGATTGCTGGGTTTTTTGTGTGAGAAAAAATGACTAAGATAATAAGTTTCATTTACACTTGTCAATATTCCTATAAATACCCATATTTTTCACTCTTATTTAATTTTTGACAAATTCATGAAGTCTAATTGCCTTGTCAAAATTGTTCCAACAATAATTAGCGAGAAGAATTAATCTAATGAAAATACTGGTTCAACATGATTTGTTAGGTCTTTATAATGAGCTTATGATCACAAGTGGTTGGTTACTGAGAGCTGTATTCATATAACCACGTTTGCAAAAAAAAAAAAAAAAGGAGCAGTGATACCTATTAATTTTTTTTGTATAGGAATTTTAGCAAATTAAACAAGCATGTATCACAAAACCTCTTTTTATTTTATTTTTCCAAACTTACAGTAAATTAAAAACAAAAATTATAGATGTAAAAGGTGTCAAATACAGAGGACCCATTAAATTGTCAATGTCATGATAAGTGTGGCATCTGTAAGGTTTGCTTTTTGTCTGATTTTAATGAAGTGATCCCACACAATCACTATCTTTACTTATTTGTTTTTGTTTGCTTGTCAAAGACAATAACTTTTACAAAACCTTATGGAATACAATAATGCTTGTAAAAAAGTTCTACAAGTTTGTAAACTGTAACCAACCAATTAATGTCTTGTATAAAAAAAAACCATAACTTTCAGGAGTGCTCGAAGCGACGCTGCGGAGACCCTTCTCTGCCACATGACTACTGCCTATACCGAACTTGACTGACTGTTGTCTGTGTGGGCTGGAAACCCAAAATCTCACCGACATCGCTTTGGCTTTTTAAAAGGTCGGCAACAGGTTCGCCGATTATGTTTTAATCAACATTCGTTTGATTAGTCTGAGGATACTGATAAAAAGACTTGTCTATAAAAAGTTACTTCATCTTTTTTCTTTGTCCAAGTTACTTCTAATCAACCTATTATTGATCGATATTATGACTGTCTTTTAACATGTGCAAGTAGAATAGTTGAACATGTTTTAACAAAAAAAAAGACTTATATACATGTAAATTAGGGACCTAATCTACATGACTAGAAATAGTTTGAGACAAGCTTTGATCATGTGGCTTGCATGCTGGGATATAAACTTCCAACCAAAAGAGGTCTTGCTTCTTCGGGTGTTGTCGAAATGACATATACTCTCTGTGAGATCTACTCCGAATCAAAACTATTTTTTGCTCCGTTGTCCCTACAACGACGATCGATCTTTGATTTCGCGTATGTGTTTCGCTTGTCTTTGTTTTTTCGTTTATAGCTAGGATTCCAAAACATGCAACGTCTATTCACCTGGCTACGGTCATATTCACAGAATGCTTTATAGCCAAATCGATCAAACTTCTAGTGGTTGTTGTGCATACTCTCTCGAAGCAACGCAAAAACAAGATCTTCAACAAGTAATTTTTGAACGTCGACTCAACAGCCTCTTCAAGCTATCTGTATTCGTTATAGTTGTCTGGCTCGCAATCATTCTCCCTTACATAGAGACTTCCTTAGCCTTTAGTTTCGTGGTCACACATATCTGTTTAGTTTTTTTTTCCCCTCAATTATAACATGTCACACACGGCTGCACACAATTCTTAATTTAACCTATAAAGAGTAGTCTTTCATATACATTTTTAAAATCTAAAAAAAAAAAAAATTGTTTTCCTTTGATTCACGTGGGCATGAGTAAACAATAGGGATGTCATAATGGTTTTAATCCAGTTTGTCCAGAATTTTTAACGAGCTAAGGATAACACAGATATGGGTTTTAACCTCCAAAAAACAAAGATAAATCAAATTTATCTGTTTGAACTCCTAATGAGTTTGACGAGATATCTATAATATTATTTGTTTAAGAAGTAAGTTTTCCATGTATGGCGTTTATATTCAAGAAGTAATTAGATACTTAGATTTTTCTTTTTTTTTAAAAAAAATAAACGAATCAAACCGGATCTGAATTCCTTGGTTAAGCGAAATAAGAACTCCGAATCAGACGCAATGCAGTGCAGCAAAAACAAAACAAAAATTTCCGGATATTGTTCGGGATTTTGAACCCGACGTGAATCGAACACGCAACCTTCTGATCTGGAGTCAGACGCGCTACCATTGCGCCACGGATCCGGATGTTATTGCTTCTTCTTTACCTTCTTTACTTCTCCATTAACTACATTTTATACAGATCATCAAATGTTGTGGTTTTTGTTTTTTCTTCTTCTCAAAAATAGATCCAATGTATTTGACTTAATCGCACTCTGTTCCATAAAAAAAAATGGGATTCACTCTCTTACCTTCAGGAACAACTCTTTCGAATAAAAGAAAAAACAAAACTCTTCAAAATATGAGACTACACAATCAAAACTAAATAACAATATGTCAATAGATCCATGTCTATTTCTTTTTACAAAGACCAGTAAGTTCTGTTCGTCATGTTTTGTCATTGATAATTGGTTCTTTGTCTTATTCTCTTATCTCTGTGGTCAATATGTATACGATAAGAACTTAAGAGTGGAAACCTGACAGGAGCGAAGCTAGTAAGGAGAGAGATGCACTCATAAAACGGTAGAAAAACAAGTTTCCTATTTTTGGTAGCAACAAGTAATGAAAAAAAGGTAAAGTGTGACACATAAAACGATCGTACCCTAGCTTAATTATTTATCTATATATAAAAGAGAACAGAGTGGACAAGCGTAGAAAGTTAAAAACCTTGTTTGCAACTTCGAAAAAAATGATGATTTGGCAGAGGAGATATTCTCTAGGATTCCATTGACATCCCTAAGTACAGTGCATTTCACTTGCAAAAAGTGGGATGCTTTATCCCAAAGTGGGATCAGCAGCAGCGGGAAGGCAGCAGTTTCTAGGGTTCATGATGATGCATTATAGGGTCTGTTCCTTGAGATTCGATCCAAGGAATCCGAAACGAAGGAGAGAAGAAATTTTCTGTGGTTGTCGATTTAGACGATGATAAACAACGGATCGAAAACCGTTACAACCAAACAGTTAAGATAACTGGACAAGATGGATATATTACAAGTTATGTTGTTCAATTTGTAAAGAGTCGTGAAATATGTAAGAGGACTAATGAATTTGTCAATCTCACAAAACGATTTATTTTTGTAAGAAGTTGTAAGACTTCTGTATAAGATTCAACACCATAACAATTTCCTGCAGATGAAACCAAAGAAACCTTCAAAAAACTAGCATGAAGTTTTCTCTTGTTGTTTTTTTATTGATCTGGTTAAGGAAGAATTAGATAGATGGATAATATTCATTTAGAAGGTGGTACCTTCTTGGAGGCATCTTCCTTTTGATCTTGCTTATATCCAGTCACAGCTGCGGTTGCAGCCACAGTCATGGCTGTAGCGGCTGCACCGAGCTTTACACCTCCAGCTGCCTTCATTGCGCCTGCAACTTTGGCGAATATCGCTACTCCACCTACCAGGATACCTCTGAGAGCTACCGTGGGTTTCACCACCATTTTGCTCATTTTCATACATATATCATACTTTCTCCAAAGACATCCATTGCTCAAAAGAACGAAACTTGCAAACCGATAGGTTATTACTGATCCAAGCTAAAAGATATAATCAAGCAAATAAGTTTTTTACTTATCTAAGCTGTAATAATCACTACAGAGAATTACCATCCAGATACAAAATGTTTACTCCCAATACATGTTTAGCTTTGAGAATTCGTATGAGAACACTAACAAACATAACATTTTAGAAACCACACGCAACTCTCAATGCTATGCCAAAGAGTTTTCAACAGCTCTGAGATGCACTCTAAGCTGGAAATCGGCTAAATTTTCCTACCAGTAGGACAATACAATCCAAGATTCATCTACGAAACAACAAGCAATGAAGATCGCAACGCCGATATGTAAATCTGAGGGACACAAACCAGATGATGTAATACACGGAGTTCTATCGATAGAGAGTAAAAAAGAGTATAACCTGAGATTCAAATAGATCATAAAGTTGGGAAATTTTTGGATACAGAGTTTGTCGGAAGACTCACCGTTCGATGCCTTCTCTGTTGGTGTTGTCGGGGATTGGCTCAGGCGACAAGTTCTCCTCAACTCAGATAAAGCTATTGAGCTAGTAAACATTTGAAATGACGTCGTTTATTAATTAAAGAATATTCCTTCCGGCGTCGTTTAATCACTTCTGCTTACTACATCGATCGACTTCGCTTCGTATTAAAGGAACACCTTTACGCCAACATATTGTATGCTACCGTCACCGTTGTCGCAGCCTCCAATGCAGTCGCCGGCGATTCAGACGCCGAAATCGCACCAGAACCAGTCGCTAAGTTCTCACTTCAATATCTATCCGGTATTCCGGTTAGAGAGCATTAATGTCGATATTATCTGTTTCCCTTGGGTCTGACTTCTGTTCGTCGTTAAAGGCTGTGATTTTTTTCAGTTGATAGAGAAATTATCGAAAGAAATCGAAACTGGAAGTTCTGATTCCATGGTTTGTTCTCCTCCCTAGTCTTATGTAAATATTCTTCGTTCTTGTCCTATCTGGTTTACATATGTGTATGGCTTGGATTGATCTTGGATCCGTCTTTTTGTTTTTGGAATCTACAGCTCAGTGAATTGAACATCCAATTTGAGAATTGTCAGCAGATGTTGAAGGCTATGGTAACATTGAAACACATCACATTTTCTTTTCCTTGAGAACATTGTTTGCTGTTTCCGACTTTGAAATACACTAGTGTATTGTGATGTGAGCTTTGCACGCAACAACTATATGGATCATGTGTTTTTAGACTGTTGATGGACAGAAGCTAAAACTGGAAGAATCACATAAGTTGTTCGAACAAAGAAGGTGAAATCTTGTTCTTGCGTTTGTTTCTTCAATATTCTGATGGCCTTTTGTAACCTTTAGTCATTGTTACATTTTTCATTCTCGATGGAGTTACACAAATAGGATTGTGTTTTAAGTTTATATTCATCATATATCTTGAGCTTTTGAGGCATCAAGAAAACGTTAAGAAAATGGGTTGCGTTTGTTACCGTTATGACCAACTTGTATCGTTCTTTGTTTTTTTGTTTCTGGTTTCAGACTCTTCTACAATATGGAGTTTGTCTCACATCCTAAGTCAAAGAAGCCAGAAGAATAGAGAAATTAACAATGGTGGTAGTTTTCCTTTAGATTCCATGTCTCACACCATTTCCAGAGCTACAAACTCACATATTTCTTCCCCAAAACCTATGGAAGGTTCGGTGTTCGACTAGGTTAGGTTGTAAGGAAATTATTGTGAACCCCATTCCTGTTACTTTGTTTTGGAATCTAGGCTGTAAATGGAAGCTTGACCCTAAACATAAACTTCTTGTTAAGCTTCTGTTTATTGCTTTTGAATCTCAGGAACTTGGTTTTAAAAAGTGATGGCACGTAAAGAAAAACAAGAAACAAGCAGGTTTTTATAACCGGTAATGCATGCTCATCTAACCATATACTTTTATCTTCTTCTTCTTGTTACACCCATACACAACCTATATATAGCCAATTTTTAGTAAATTCCACTCGTCTTTTCTATTTTTCACCATCAGGGTACGACCATATATCACTTCTATCACTTTCTAAATATAGTCACTAGCCCCGTGACTTGAATTGGTCAAAGTCTCTTTCTTTCTCTCTCCATCGTAACTCATTGTCTCTCTCTTATATCAGCTTGTCTCTCCTCCCTCATTTCTCTCCATTCCCCTGCATTTCCTTCCCACCAGGAGAAAACTAAGGAACCGAATTGGCCAAACCCGTCAAACAAAAATGCCCTCAGGGAAACCTTCTTCAGTCTTCCCTTTACCTTCCAAACCAACACCATTAAAACCTTCAAGCAGCACCAGCAACAACAGCACAAACCAAGCCTGCGCGGCCTGCAAATACCAACGCAGGAAATGCGCTCCCGATTGTCCTCTCGCTCCTTATTTCCCTCACGACCGTCACCGTCAATTCCACAACGCGCATAAGCTCTTTGGTGTCAGCAACATCACCAAGATCATCAAAGACCTTAGCCCTCCTGTGAAAGACGCGGCTATGTGTACAATCATGTTTCAGTCCGATGCTCGTGCCATTGATCCCGTTGAAGGATGCTGTAGCATCATTAGAAAGCTTCGGTACCAGATCGGATACACCAGAAACGAATTGGACATCGTTCTTCAGCAATTGGCTGCGTTTCGTGACCGTGCTAATAATCATCATCATCAAGAACCGCATATCCAGATGCAAGAACCTGAGGATATCTCGATTTTTTCGAGTTCTTGTGATCTAAACAACAACAACTCGATTCCGTACAATTACCCTCTTCATCATGTCCAAGAACCAAATCAACAGCAACAACAACAACAATATTGTTCTTCGGGAAACGTTAATGGGTTACAAGAAGACATGTGGTGTCTTCAACTTCAAGATTCATCAACGACAATGAATATGAAGGGTGGCTTCATTGATGAATGTGAGGACGTTAAGCCTGTGAAAGAGGTTTCTAGCGAAAGACACGAGTTCGAGCATCATGATGGTTTCGTTGAAGATCGGAAACCCGACTTGCCTTCCGTATAATTCACCGTTTCTTCTTAGCTTATTCTTTCTTTGGTCTATTGGATTTTAGTTTTTTTCTTTCTTGATTCAAGAATCATTGTTCTAGGGCTAACAAATTCTCCCGTTATTGATCGATCTCAATAGATTTTTTTCCACTTAATTTTCTTTTGGATTTTTTTTTAATCTCATTTGGTCAAATTTGTAGATGTGAAAGGCATGGAATCTTGAAGATAATTGTTGCAGAACAATTTGATGGAATAAAAACTTCAGTCTGAGGAAACTTAATATTTTCCATTTTAATAGCTCATGTGTGAAATAAGACCGTTCAATAATACAAATAGGCCAGGTTTTGTTAATAGGCTCATTTACATTGAAACTAATAGCATTAGTCCTACATCGCCACCTGTATTTATATAGCGTAAGAGTCAAGAACATGATTGTTCCTTCGGAACTAGGATGATCCTTGTGCATAAATCGAAAAATTGTCCCAACTTTTTTTGAAAAAATTTCCAGATCAATTTCTTTTTCTACGTTTGATCTCTTGTCTTTTTTTCCTGCATTTTCTGAAACCCTTGTTTTGGTTAATTAATATCACGGGAACTGAACTTGGATATGTAAGACAATCTGATTGGTTTCGTTACAATGATTTGATTTTTTTAAAGAGGGAGAGAGACAAAGAAGCATTTTGATTTGGTTGACATGTTCTCAAGAGAAACAGGCCTCTTTGAGCCACTTGCTTGCCAAGACCTTGGGCCTAATGCAATGAGCCGAACATTGGGAAGGCTTACTTGATTGCCCTCATGTTGCTTCTGAGTTTAAAGAGCTGAACACAATCAATATCTGTCAAAAGGAACCTGCTTTTGATCATCATAACAATAACCAGAAGAGATCACTCCATTACTGACTTGGAAATCATCTGTAGCTACCATCAAAGATTGGTCAATATTGAATTTGATTGACCAAGTTATTAGCCTTGTACAGCTCTCAAAACAATTTAAACATTGATCCTTGAGAAAAACATCAACTTGACAGCATCAAGCACCAGCAAACTCACTGAACAGATAACCATGAAACAAAAAGGCCTTTTAAAACAATCAAAATCATATTTACGTAACCTGGCTGACATTCCGGTTAGTTTACCGGTTAGGGTAAGCCAACGAACTGGTCTTGGTAATAATGAGTAAGTTAACAAAAAAAAAGGCAATAGGCCCAATGAAGAATAGAAAGTGAAGCCTTATGATAAACAGGCCCATTTAAGCTGTTAACGAGGACTGTAAGTATCTCCCACATCGGTCAGGCGAAGAGAAGAAGCTGCATTTATATAGCATCAGAGTCACCAACGTGATTGTCCCTTCGGGGACATCCGATAAAATTGGAACGATACAGAGAAGATTAGCATGGCCCCTGCGCAAGGATGACACGCACAAATCGAGAAATGGTCCAAATTTTTTTTTTGCAAAATTTTCCAGATTGGTTTCTTCTTCCTTTGATCTCCTGGGTTTCGATTTTTAGGGTTTTCTTCTTCTGTTCTTCTGGATTTCGATATTTAGGTTTTTCATTATGTTCTCTGGAACCGTACTGAAGTTTTGGATGCAAATCTGAGCGATCTATATTTTCACGAAGAAACACGATTTATCAATGTGTCAAGAGGTTTTTCACTGTTTCATTCGTTCAATTTTGATGGAAGTTCTGATAGTTGGGAAGACCTAACTTTGCTTTGATCAGGACCGTGGCATTACCCTCTAGTGGAGACAGAGGTTCTGAATGTAAAAGCAAACGTTTGTAGGAATTTGCCTATTTACAATCAAGTCGTCTAGATTTGTATATAATAAAACTTCTAAGGCTTAAAAAAATCGTAATACACGACCAAGGATACTAATTGCATTACACCAAGTTCATAATTTGGACCCACCAATTTAAATCGAAGAAAGTTTCCATTGTAGGAAAAAATCAACAAAAATCTATCAAAAGAAAAAGCTTTGAATGTTTTTTGTAGAGGTCATCACATGCCCATGCCGGCCATATCAGGGACACGGTTTTGAGTTTTCTCGTCTGCCTTTACGAGCACCGAGGCCTCTGTTGTTGTCAAAAGCAAAGAAACGCTGGGACACAGAAGCAAAACACATGAATCATGAGTCAGTTTTACTTCTAAAAAAGCAACAACGGATGAGTTTAGGTGACACTTTTTTTACCTACCAGCATCGGTCAAGGCGGTTTTGATAACCTTGACCAGGTCTATGATTCCAGCCTTTACCATATCAACATACGAACCTATTGCACCCCAGAAAAAAAACAAAAACGACAAAAAAAAAATTCAGGATTGATGAGGTTTGCGTTTTCAGATGTTCTTAAAGACTATTACTCTCACCTTTGGCAGCATCGAAACCGAAATTGCAATCGTCTTGCTCTAATAACTTGCCAACCACTAAAGAACCATCGTAACCGGCATTTGCAGCTATTGTTAATGCTGGAGCCTACACAAGATTCACAACTTCTTGTCACGGTTCACAGTTTTTCAGTTTTTGGACTGAGAGACTTCTCAGTGGAAGAAGTTAGAGATTAAACCTTGAGAGCATTCTGAACTATCTGAACACCACTTCTTTGATCCTCGTTTTGAGTTTGAAGATTGTCTAAAGCCTTTGTAGCATATAATAGAGCCACACCACCACCTATTTCGAAATTTTCCCAGTTAAAAGCAATATGACGAAATAATCAGAGGAAATATACAGAGAAACGAATAATATTTACTTACCCGGTATGATGCCTTCTTCTACGGCTGCTCTTGTAGCATTCAACGCATCAGTGACTCTGTCTTTTCTTTCTCCAACTTCAGCTTCACTTGCTCCTCCCACCTAGATAAGAACCAGACATATATCAGCTACTTCGGCATGTAAGAGTTTAAAAAAGACAGATTGATGGGTGACTGACTGACCTTGAAGACTGCAACACCACCTGATAGTTTTGAGAGTCTTTCTTGCGTTTTTTCTTTATCAAAAGTGGAAGTGCTCTTTTCGTTTGCTGACCTTAACTGTACAGCACGAGAATAAATATTTTTTTTGCATTTACTGTATTCTAATGAGCAAGATTCATTTGATGGATATAGCGTAAGAAAATAATCATATACCTCTTCACATCTTTCTTCGATCAGCTTCTTATCGCCACCACCGTGCAGGATGAGAGTGTCATCACGAGAGATGGTGACCTTATTCAAAGAATTGGTATAAGATTCGTTGGAAAAATATCACAGGCAGAAACCAAATATATTTTTCCTCCTCTTACCTTCTTCGCAGTTCCAAGCAATTCAGGACGAATTTTGTCAAGAGTTAGACCGCGCTCCTCAGAGATAACCTGTGGTAAACCAGTGAGTTCGAGAATGAAGAAACGTGAGACAAACATAACCAAATGTTGTTTCTGAGACAAGTTTTACCTCTGCACCAGTAAGAACTGCAAGATCATCTAAGCTTGCTTTCCTGTTGTCACCAAAACCTGGAGCCTTGATAGCGCATACCTTAAGCCCAGCATGATGCTTATTGAGAATAAGCATAGCTAATGCATCACTCTCTACATCTTCTGCTACAACAAGAAGTGGTCTGCTGCTCTGCACAACCACAATCAATAAGAGAAACAAATGAGCGGTATTTCTAATAAGCAAAGTTCTTCTACAAACCAGACTTCAGAACATAGTAATAACTAATAATAGTTTATCACGGGAAGGCATTACTTGCACCGCTGCCTCTAGAACTTTCAACAACGCGTTCATGTCTGAAACCTTCTTCTCATGAATGAGGATGATGGGATTCTCAAGCTCCTGGAAAACAACACATATTATTTCAATAACCTTTCTTTGCCTTCGCTTTTTTGGGTGAGACATATAATTTCACATCATACCAAACAGAATGATACGAACTTACACATTTCTGAGTCTTCTGATCTGTGATAAAATAAGGAGAGATGTAACCTCTAGCTAGCTTCATTCCTTCCACTACTTCTAGCTCGTTCTCAAAGTGTTCCCATCCTGCGTGGTTTAAGAACAATGATGAGATATAGCAATAAGTCAATCATCATCTGATCCAGTTACGAGGCATGAGAAGCAAAGTAAGCTTACAGCAACGGTGATAACCCCTTCCTTTCCAACTTTCTCCATGGCTCTTGCAATTAATTCCCCAATCTCACGCTCACCGTTTGCAGATATAGTAGCAACCTATCAAAATAAAATATGACATGGCAGTAAGAGATCAACTTATGGTTCAGCATATGAAAAAATCATGACTTAAATGAAAAACCCACCTGTGTGATCTCTTCTAGGGTGCTAATCATAACAGCTCTACTTTTCAAATCAGATACAACGGCATCAATTGCCATGTTTATGCCACTACGCAAATCCATCACATTTACACCAGCAGCCACCGACTTGCAACCTTCGGTGAGTATCGCCTGAGTCAAAACAGTCGCACAAGTGGTACCTAAATAACACAAAAGGAAGCAAACAGAAATTAAGATTACATAATTATACCTGCATCGTGTTTTCAAAATAGTAAAAACTTATCCAAGACGTTAAAATCAGAGAGAAATCTAGTCATTTACCATCGCCAGCAACCGTGTTAGTTGCATTTGCGACCTGTTTCACGAGCTCGGCACCCATATTTAGCTTTTGCCTCAAATGATATGCTTTTTGCCACGGTGACACCATCCTTTGTGATCTTTGGTCCGCCATAAGCGTTCTCAATTATCACATTTCTTCCCTAACACCACCACCGAAACCAATAAAGAAAATGAATTTGACGACTGTTTCTAGTACAACCCGCACTGCATTGATCCAAAGGATCTGAAAACAAAACAAAATATATATATATATATATATACCTTCGGCCCCATTGTGACTTTCACAGCTTCTGCAACCTCGGATACACCTTGCAACATAGCTGCCCGAGCCCCAATCCCAAAACTGATATCCTTAGCCACATAGTTTCTGCTGCTTATAATCCTTCCAGAAATCTTTATGGTAAGAGAGAACACCAATACCGATATTAGATAACTTATATAGGTTCGGCCAATTGAATTTAATTATTCCGGAGCTAGAAGATCTTCTACAGGATTTGGAACCGATTAAACCAGAGAAGTTTTGCAAATTCAGAAGCTCAATGTATAAACTTTTTGATGCAAATCCCTAAACTCTTTATAGTTGCATCACTGATGCAACTACCTGAACTTTGTAGTTTTATTTGTAAATTGGCACATTTCTAACAGCTTCTCGATTACAAACAAGAATGCCCAATAACGAAATGCAATCAAACTCGTAAGAAGACCCATAGAAGTTAAAGAGACTCACCAGCGTCCTGGTAGTAGACGAGCTGCAAGACAATCAAAAACCCAGAAAGAAGAAGAAAAAAAACGATATGCCCATCAGTTCATAATGATCGAGAATATTAGTAGTTTAAGAGTAAGCTCACTGAATGAAAGAATGAAAGAATGAAACGTACCCAATTGAAGAAGATAACTTTGACAGCACTCGGTACATTTCCGCTTGCAAAGAACTAGAGAAAGTGAGGCTTAAAGGGTTTAGGGTTTTACTCTGACGATCAATGACTCTGCTAAGGAATTATAGTTTCGTCCAAAGAGCGAACCTTATTTTCTCTTTAGGAAAACAAAAAGCAAAAAGTCTGGAACTTTCCGTCTTCGTGGGTCAAGCTCTGATTCTTCAATTCCAACATTAGGTGTTTAGTACTTCCATTAGCTTAGGCCCATTTTACTTTTCAAATAGCCCAAAATTCTCGTTTCTCTGGGATTTTTGCCTTTTACAATGGCGATAAAAACTGATGGAAGATAATATTTCAAGTTGAAAAAATGAGTGAAATAGCTTGCATTACCATAGCAATGAGAAACTGAAATTATCTTCAATAAACAAACCAATCTTGAGTTTCAAATAACCAAAAACCCTTTTTTCTTGAAGGAACATTCTTCCATCAGATACAATACACCACATGACTACAGAGCTCGCAGACAAATCATGAGTTTTTTGTTTGCATCAGAATCTTTGTCTAGAACATACAAGACAGCTTTGGCACCTGCAAGAGGAACCAATGCCTTCGTAGACATAAACGTATGGCTCTCGGTGAATCCCTCTGATCAACACCAAAAATGAGAGCTATCCTTTTGTAAGGGTAACGAAATTTCAAGTTTCTAGGTTCGTGGGCTCGGACAAACAGTTTAAGCTTGGTCTAGTTTCTTTGTTCTATGCACTTGTGTCAATACGAACGGATTTCGCTGGAGACGAACCAGAGCTGCTGCTGCTGCTTTCTCCATTGGTTGTAACCTCGGATTGAGCTGAGGAGTTCATCGAACTCTGGTTGGTATTTGTGGATGGCGCTTGTCCTTCTTCCGCGAGTTTCCTAAGGAGGTTCATAACCGTTGGAAGGAATTTGGTTGATAAGGAAAGAAGTCCAGGTAGCTGTTGTTGATCACATATGAAACATTGGCAATTCAGAGAGATTATATTTAAGATCATATGAAGAACAGGTGTGAAAGTGGAAATAAGGATGATGGAAAACTTGCTCATACCGCTCCATTGCGGAATTCTCCTGAAATATTTAATTGCACCCACAAGGCTTTGGAAACAAGGTATCCGACAAATAGAACACCGAGCCATAAAGGATTTCTGCACAAGATGTAACAAGGATGGGAAATGTGAGTGGGGAGAAGCTCCTTATATGAAAAAACAAAGTCAATTTCAAGAATGGGTAAGGAGTACCTTAAGAGAGTCATAAATTCATTAAACCCGAGAACGACCAGGGCAAGGATTGCCCATGGAGGTGGTAACCAGTTGTTATTCCGTCGGTTAGCTTCCTGAAATTCAATGTGGCTCTATTCAGATTTAAACCTCTAAACTTTGTAGGCTGTTAACTTATGAACCACCAAATGAGAAAAGAGATAGATTCTAATAAGATTTTTAAAAAACTTTAAAAAACCATCAGCGTACCTGTGCAGAAATAGCCTGTGTAACGGTATATTCTGTCTCGTTCTTGAATTGCCTCCACAGTGATTTACACTGTACAGGTGTGATCAACGTCTTTTCTGGTGCAACCTGATAAATAAGAATGTAAGGATGGAGATCTTGTATATTTCAAAGGCGTGAGCAATAATATAAGACTATTTGTGTTTTCATTTTATAACACTGAGTGAGGTTTTAGTCACCTGCTCCCAAGTGCTTGACGCGAGTGAATCAATTGTGCTGATGCTCTTGCTGGTAGCATTGTTGCTTGTCGAATTAACCAGAGCGAGAGTCAATGTCTTCTCAATATTGTCCAGTTCATCATCCAAGCGGATAACAGCCATAACGGAAAGCAGCTTCAAGGACTAGAAAAAGAGAGCACGGTAACATCAAAATCTGAAATTTGCAACCGAGTCAAAGAATGGTGCTGAGATATTGCTATATCAGGTAGGGTTCATACTGCAGAACGAGCCATTTTGGTGATTGCTCGGATGTCCTCCTTTCCAGTCCAAACACGTGGCATTGAATCAGAATCATGGCTGAAAATTGTAGCAAATCTGGATAGAAATTTGTTTAATCAGAAAGCTGTGTAAAAGATGGAAGATATGGATAATGAAATGATGAAAGAGTAGTAATATGGATAATATGGTGTCACCTATCCTTCATGCGCATCAACGCTCTTCCCGCCTCTTCCTTTGCCTTGGTTTCAACAACACCTCGTGCATAGTTCTCAATGTCAGTGAGCATTTTATTCCGTGTTTCTTTGTCCATGTCGAAACCAGATAATGCGTCCGAGAGACCATAGACAGCCAATTCTTCTTCTCGTCTTAGTAGCTTTCTTATTGCTGGCCATGTTTCATCATTAGCTCCATCCAGGAGAGCTTCCACGGGTCCGGATAATGCTACATTTAGTTTTGACTGCAATGACGATTATCTATTAGGAAGGTCCAGATAGGACTTGACACCTGTTTGGTGCACGATTTTCCAGAACAATATGTAAGGCTTTTTCTTCTTGAGAATCCTATTTACCTCATACAGAGTAGTCAGTTCAGACAACTTTGCAGTACGGACAGAAGAGATATGGGCTTCAATGTCACGCTGAAGCTTTTCGCGAGTTTTAGATGTATCCCATTTCGCTTGTTGAATAACAGCCTCTGCAACAAAAAAATTTCCTCTGTGATTCCCATTGATGTTAATGTCTTCGTATAATAATCTTCAGGTCCCAACATGCTATCCTTTATCACAATATTTTCAGCAGTAACGACAACAATAAACTATACCTTCACATCCCTTATCAAACTTAGACATGCAAGACTGAGCGCATGAGTCCGCTGATGATGAAAAGCCTTCCCCAGCATTCAAGGCCTTCTCAAAAGCATCCTTGAAGTTTTCAAGTGCTCCAGATCTCAAATGTCCAAGCACGTCTTGGAAAGTTGGTTGAACAAGCTGCATAGGACAATAAGAAAATGAGTGCTCCTTTTACAAAGATGCAAGTCCCTGAACGTTTCTAGGTGACGTCTGATTGCAACAAAACACAAACTGAGAGTATATGCATTACTTGCAATAACTTTTCTTGCAGCTGTTGTCTCTTCGATGATCTTACACCTTCTTCAAAGTATGTCGCTTCTGTGTCATACCTATGACAAATATCAGGAAACAGATGAAACGGAAACTTCCTACCGTCCTAGAATTTAATATATGCATCAGAAGCCTATAAATCAATAAAGTCAGCACACAAGAAAAACTGTACAGAACAATATTTTTACTCTGATAAGCAAGACTGGAGGATTGAGCTCAGCTTTTTCCCAAATCCAGAAACAGGACCAGACTGTACCGCTTCTTCCAATTCACACCAATTCTATACAACGTATAGATATGTGTATTAACAAAAGAGTCACTGAAAAGAGTAAACGTGAAGCAGTATCAAGAAAATTCACCTCATTCGCAATAAAACTAGCAAACTTTTCATTGGCAATTTCCTCACATCGCACAGTTGCTACCATGACCTGCGTACAGGCAGCGCATAGATAACAAGACTATAAGGAACAATGACGTATGGGTGACGGGCTGAGAGCCTTGAGCACGCAAAATTACCTTGTGTGCTGGAAGGTCCAAGTCTTTGTTTTCTTTGATGACTTGCCACATCTGTTTTGCGCTAAAAGCAAACGCATTGGCAGGGACAACTCCCCGTCGATCACCAGCAAGCCCACCAGGTGCGACAGAGTGGAAGAACCGTTGTCTCAAATTATGGACCTTTCATTTACAAACAAAAATATAGGAAAAGCATTAATGTCACATACAAGCCATCTGTTGAGTAAATCACTATTCACTAAGGTGACCCTAGAGTTTATCCAAAATGTAAAGCTAACTGCGAAAGGACCTGCTCTTTGAATTGCTCTTCCTTTTCTTCATAACTAGAGAGAGCAACAACTTCAACCTGTCACACAAGAAACAATTCCATATCTTGATCCTAGCAAAAGAAGAATGATGCTAAGTTCTTATCCAATGGTCAAGCAGACGTACATTAAAGAAATCACTAAGTGGAGTTTCTTTGTGTGCTTGAGGCTTGGGGACTGAATCCCAGATCTGCATTTAAACACAAAATATAAGGGATTGCATAGTCGAAGTACATAAAAGCTAAATACTGTCTCTTCTTTTACCTTTTGAATGTCTTCCCTCAGCACTGGTTCTAAATTTTCCAACGGCGTCTGCAAATATTCATCCACAACTTATAAACCAGAAAACAGAATGATGAAGAAATGAAAACAAAAAACGCAAGCTACCAGTTACTAAAATGGAAAAACACAAATACATACCCGTGTTTTATCTCTTATGACAAACATCAAAGTCGTCTTCCGCGGACTAAATAACCTCATCATAACCTGATCAAATGTAGCAGGAAAAGCAAATAGTGTTTAGACTTCGGATCAGAGATAACTCATCCTGATAAGAAGATGTAGACACTTACCTGGAAGACAGTCTTCAAAAGAGGTTTATTTGCTGCTTGTTCCCGACCAATATCATGACACCACCTGCATTATAAATCCGGAGTACGATATAAGATAAAGACAGAAAAGAATGTCCTGCTATCTATCGAAAAAAGTAGAGTACAGAAGACCACTTACATGTTTATGAGAACTATGTCTGAGACAGCAAGTGCAAAAAGAGCACTCTGTTTCTCGAAAGCAGTATCATCCTAACAGCCAAATACAAGGAAACTGTACGTAAGTAAGCCATTCTGCACTCGCACATTCTTTTTAAGAAAGCAATTTCTTTGTGTGAGCTTATTAAGATTAACACAGCGCATGAAACCAAGCTAAGATTCTAATCAATACAAGTCAAGCTTCATCAAAGTCATTCACAATCAGTGCCAAAGCTCAAAATTAGAATTTACTAACTAGAATATCATACAAAATATTAAAGAACCAAAAATGACAAGGCTGAGGCTACACACCTCTCCACGCTCTCTCCCATCGGTACCCTCCAAATCCATCACAACGGTACAAGGCTCAATACCAGCGCATCTAGCAATCCAGATTCCCTTAGTCGTCTGGGACCTGAAACCAAGGAATTTGAGCGGTTGAAGTATCTTAAATTAGAAGCTAAGTAATCTTCCGACGAAGTATACAAAGAGCAGAACATGCCTTCCTCTAAATGCATCCATTTCTCTAAAGTTTGTTCCAAACAAATGATTCAAGAGCGTACTCTTCCCTGCAAATTCAACCAGAATGACGTCAAAATCAGCCCATATACAGAAAACATGGATCCAGAAGAAAGCTTTTGCAGTCAAGGATTTGAAATATACCACTACTTTGTGGACCCATAATCGAGACAACCGCATATGAAAGACCACATTCTTCCAATTTAACCTCTTTGATAAAATGATCAACCCCAGTAACATTAAAGGTGCCATCTCCATCGATAAGCTGGGTAGAGCAAGCGGCATCTGCATTTACAATATAATAAAGAAGAAATAAAATAAGCCACTCTGTACAAGTAAGCCCAAAGTTTCTATGAACAAAGCAAGATCTTCCGCATGTAAACAACTGAATCTGAAATTTAGTCTTGCTATTCAATTAAGCTTCAAAATCTAGACTTTTCTTTCTTCCGCAAACAACTGAATCTGAAATTTAGTCTTGCTATATAACAACAACTTCAAAATCTAGACTTTTATTTCTTCTGCACTCCTCGCTTAGCGTTTCCTTTAAACCCAGAATCCTTAGTTCTGGTGAAGAACTTTGGATTTTTCTATTGATTCCTCGCATTTTCCCAGCACTCAAATGACTGCGAATCCAGGAAAAACCTAACCGTATATCAGATTTTTCAAGTAAAATTCCAAAATTTGAACAGTAATTAAGCGAATCTAGCCTCGAAATAATCATTGACACTCATCTGCGACCAAAAGAACACAGAAGAATCAATCATCTACCGTGATATGAGCAAAGAGACTGTCAAAATTTACAACAGATAGATCACAACAGAATCACAGAACTGACAACGAATCTGAAATCGAAAACGAATAACGCTTGGTCAAAAAACGAAAACTGATCAGATCAAAGAGAAAAAAAAAAAAAGAAAACGGATCCACGAGATCAGGAACATTTATGAGCAGAGAAGAAAGAGAGATATAAAATACCCATTATCGCCCAACGATGCCTCAGATAAAATGATGAATGAAGAAGAGAGAATGGTGAAAAATAGAGACGGAGATCTCAAAAGGAAGCTCGCAGCTTATGATGCACCGGTGCTTAGACGACTAGTTCTGGTAAGGGTCATAGGAGCTTCTTTCTATTTGACAAAAGAAAAATGCCAAAAAGCGATTATTTTTCTTTTTCCAAACGAATATCTACTTTTACCATTTTCATTTAATTTTTTCGGTACAATTTAATTTTTTTTTTGTACCCCAACATTCACTGATAAAGTATATCACTTTAGGAATTAATTAGATTCTAGCAAGTCATTAAAAAAAAAAAAAAAATTTGTTAGTTTAGTTAATTGATTTTAATATTTTTTTAATAATACGGAGTGTTGAGCTCGAATCTCAAACATTTGTAATAAATTTCAGAGATGACTATCATTGTCTCATATAATACTAATAATTTTATTTTATTTTAATACTTAATTATTTAAACAATATATATATTTTGTATATATTTGTAAATATGAAAGTTTGAACTGTGTTAATAGTTTTATTTTTGGTATAAATGCATTAAATAATTTAGTAAATATTAACTGGTTATCACTAAGAACGATATAATAATTATTTTTTTATATTTATTCTATTTAGTTTGCGTGAAAAATATACTTGTTAAAGTCAAAAAAAATGACAAGTGTATTTAAATATTTAAAATATATATTATGGTGTATTAAAATATTTACAGTCTTGAGAAAATAAATTATTATATTATATTTGTATATGTTTAATTTATTTTAAATTCATGAATTATAGCAAAACTTTATTTTATGATATTAAACATATTTTCTCATTTTAGGTGTGTGAAGAGTGATTTTAGTTTAAACTGTAAACATTCATTTACGGATCTAACTAATATATTCTAACCCGTATTGTAAAGCAAAACTATAAATTTAAAATATTTATAATACTTTAATAATAAAATCACTGTAAAAAGTTATGTGATATAAATTTAATCTATAATTGTGTTAATTAAAAAAATTATTTTTTATGAAATAAAATTTGTTTGCATATCTAATCTAATTATATTATATAATTATATAACTAAAAAATTATATTGTAGTTAAAATAAAATAATCCGTCTATTTAACTCGTTTCATATTGATTTTTATTTTGTGACATTTTAGTTAGAATATAATAATCTATCTTAATAATTTATTTCACAATGAACAAAATAAATTTTAATGTTTTTATAATAAAAATAGGATAATCTTTTTCACTAATTAATAAACATAAAAACATTAACTAGAACATAATCTATCATATAATCAAATAATATAAATTTTAAATATTTGTAACATTAGTTTTTTCAATTTGAAATATATTAATCTAACTATAATATTTTAAATTTATAAAAAATCCAAAAATTTAAGATTAATCAATATTAATTTAATTATGTTATTTTATAATATTTACTTTTAAATGAAATAATTATATTAAAATATATGAATTTATATTTTTGTGCATATAATATTTACTTCTAAAAGAAAAAAGTATATTAATTATATATAATTTATAGATATAGTTGGTCTTTTAGCTATTTAATTATATTATTTGGTTTAATATTTATAGAACTTATATATAAAATATTATAAAAATTTCTTTTTCGTTTTAAATTAACTTGAATAAAAATTAGTGTTAAATCTTTCTAATAATAATTAAGAATTTAATTAGGTATTGAAAAAGTAAAAGTTGAAAATATTTTATAAGATTTTTTATAGTAAATATATATACATATGTGTGTGTGTAAGAATGTCAAAATAATTATTAGTTAAATATATATATATATATATATATATAACTAAAAAATAATACTTACTAAAAATATATATATTAAATATTTGATGAATAAATTAACTAATAATTAATTTGACATTCTTAGATTTAATGAAAATTTTGAAATTTTATAAATTTGAATGACATTTTCTGTAATTAACACGTGAATAAAAAATTAATTTTATATAAATGTTGTGTTTTAATAGATTAGATTATTAGTTAACACTGTTTCATGTCGGATAAATTTTATTATAACATTAAAGTAGGATTAACTAGAAAATATGAGTAAGTATATTGGATATTCTTGATCCATTAATAAAATCCTAGTTTGAGGAAAATAATGTTTATTTCGGTTAAAATTCACCAATGAATACTATATTTAACAAGAGAAATTATGATATACTCATTGCATTGGAAGAGGGTAAAGATATATTCGTTCCCACGTGGGGCATATATACAGTGATGCATGGCTGGACAATAATGGGCCCCGCATAAAGCCCAATTTTTAGTTGGGATCCACCTCGCCGCCTTCTTTGCTAAAGTTGGACGGTGTGATCGGCTCCGGTATTGCGACACGTGGAACTTCACTGTCCGATTACTTTTCTTTTACCACAATTTAACACGGAAATGGTCTTTTTTGGTGTTAGAGAAATTTCTTCAGTGGAAAGGTGGTAAAATAACAACAGATGAAAGAAAAAAAAAGATGCTCAAATCAATTGTTTCATTTTTCAACGTAGCACATCATCATGTACATAAAAAAAAAAATTCTAAATGTCAGCTATACGGAAAAAATGAGGCCCAAAAAAAACTATGGAGGCCCAGTTCGAGAAAGACAAAAGGACATCGATTCGTAGAGACTTATGTTGCAGACAAAAAAAAAAAGCCGTTAGTTTCGTTATGCGATGGGAGAACATGTTGCATTTCCGAGCAAAGACTTGGTTCAACAACAGTGCTCAGATTTCTCTCTTCATTCTTTTCAACAAACGATTTGGATTGGGGTACAGTTTTTTGTCTTCGTTATGCCATCCACAGAACATGGTTTTGGATTCCAAAGCTTACACGGAACTTGTTCAGAAAGCCGCGAAATCAGGCTCCGCAGTTCTCGGAAAGCTCGCGCATGGCCACATGATCAAGTCCTCTCTCAAACCGTGCCTGTTCTTGCTCAACAATCTTATGAATACGTATTGCAAGTGCCGGGAGTTGGGTTTCGCACGCCAGTTGTTCGATAGAATGCCTGAACAAAGCATTATCTCTTTCAATTCTTTGATTGCTGGGTACAGCCAGATGGGATTTCATGAACAGTCCATGAAATTATTTCTTGAAGCTAGAGATTCTAATTTCAAGCTTGATAAGTTCACGTATGCTGGTGCATTGGGATTTTGTGCAGAAAGGTCTGATCTTGGTTTAGGAAAATTATTGCACGGGTTGGTTGTTTTAAATGGTCTGGCTCAGGAAGTTTTTGTCGTCAATGTCTTGATCAACATGTATTGTAAGTGTGGAAAGGTTGACCAAGCAATGTCCTTATTTGATCGATCCGACGAAAAGGATCAGGAAACATGGAATTCTTTGATTTCCGGATACGTTCGTGTTGGTGCAGCGGAAGAAACGCTTAATATGCTGGCTAAAATGCATAGAGGCGGCTTAAAGTTGACCAGTTATGCTCTTGGAAGTGTGTTAAAGGCGTGTTGCATAAACCTGAACGAAGAAAATGGTATGGCAATTCACTGTTACGTAGCGAAATTAGGAATGGAATGTGATATAGTTGTCGGTACTGCATTACTTGACATGTATGCAAAAAATGGAAGTTTGAAAGAATCTATAAAGCTTTTTAGTTTGATGCCTGGCAAGAATGTGGTTACGTATAATGCCATGATCTCTGGGTTTCTCCATATGGATGACATAACTGGTGAGGCTTCTAGTGAAGCCTTCAAGCTCTTCATGGACATGCAAAGACAGGGATTGAAACTCTCTCCAACGACATTTTCAGCTGTGCTCAAAGCTTGTAGTGTCGCAAAAACCTTGGAATATGGAAAGCAGATCCACGCCGTCATATGTAAGAACAATTTTCAGTCTGATGAGTTCATTGGCAGCGCTTTAATAGAGCTGTATGCGTTCATGGGTTCACCTGAAGACGGGATGCGATGCTTTGCTTCAACAGCAAAGCAAGATATCGCCTCGTGGACATCAATGATTGATTGCCATGTCCAAAACGAGCAGCTTGAAAGTGCATTTGATCTGTTCCGACAACTTTGTTCATCCCGTATAAGACCAGAAGAGTATACAGTTTCGCTTATGATGAGTGCTTGTGCTGATTTTGCTGCATTAAGCTCAGGAGAGCAGATTCAAGGTTATGCTATAAAGAGTGGAATCGATGCTTTCACCAGCGTTAAGACCTCAAGCATCTCTATGTATGCAAAATCAGGTAACATGCCGCTGGCGAACAAAATATTTACCGAGGTCGAAAATCCAGACGTTGCAACATACTCAGCTATGATCTCAAGTCTTGCACAACACGGATTTGCTAGTGATGCCTTAAACCTCTTCGAGTCGATGAAAACCTGTGGGTTCAAACCGAACCAGCAGGCGTTTCTCGGTGTTCTTATAGCTTGTTGCCACGGAGGATTGATCACACAAGGACTAAATTATTTCCAAAGCATGTGGAACGATCACGGGATTAACCCGAACGAAAAACATTTCACTTGCCTCGTCGATCTCTTAGGTCGAACAGGGAGATTATCAGATGCTGAGAACCTGATTTTGAGCTCAGGGTTTCAAGACCATCCAGTGATGTGGAGAGCGTTGCTGAGCTCTTGCAGGGTTTACAACAACAGCGTGTTGGGGAGACGCGTTGCAGAGAGATTGATGGAGCTCGAACCAGAAGCCTCTGGCTCGTATGTATTGCTACACAACATCTACAATGAGTCTGGAGTCAATTCTTCTGGTGAAGAGGTTAGAGAGCTGATGAGAGATCGAGGGGTTAAGAAAGAACCGGCCTTGAGCTGTATCGTGATCGGTAAACAAGCTCATTGGTTTACGGTCGCTGATTCTTCTCACCCGTCGAGCCAGATGATCTACGCGATGCTGCAACAGCAGTTGGATACCATGAACAGTGTAGATTTTGTAAACGATGAGACTCTTATTAATGTATGTTCTGTTTCATGAAAATTTTAATTCCAATTTCTCCTTCGAAGATCTCGATAAATTACATAAATGACACCGTTTGATCAATCTGCTTGTTTGTTAAGTTGGGCCTGTGGCCCAAAGCCCATGTATATTCGTCTTTCTCGTACATTTTCGAAGACAAAGCTTTCAGGGAAGCCATCGCAATCTCGGAGAAGGGAGAAGAAATGGCGGCCAAAACCCTGATCAGGTCGGGAGCTTCGCTGATGAATCGTTCTCTATCGAAAACGACGACGAATCTTGTGCAGAAAAATCTCAGATCGTTTCAGCAGATAGCTCCACAGGGACAAGAACTCCCGCCGTACTTTTTCCCGTCGTTGTCGAATCTACAGAGCTCGCTCCATTCGCGCCCTAACGAGACTGTTACGCTTCATGAACTCACGGAACGTGGTTTTCTTCACCCATCTGGTCTTCCTTCACTGGAGTTCTTCTTACCAGAAGGTACTTCGCTCTCCTAACTCCATTTGAGTGTATCTGTCAGTAGCTAGATTGGTAATTTGTTCTGACTCTCACTGGACTGTATCATTTTTGGCGTATGAAAATGATTCTTAAGAGATATGATAATTGAGCATTAATCAGGTGCTGATCAGTGTTCTGTTTCTTTGAGTGTCTAAGGATTTGATCCTGGAATCTGAAACTTTTCTTGTTGTTCATCTGCTTACATAATAGAAACAAGATTAAAATTAGTACATTTAGGTGGTGTATGCCCATTTGCTGCTAGTGGAAGTACTGGATTATGGTGTGGTGTTCTGGGTTTTAGAATCAGGATCATGGCGAGTTAGAAAGTGCTTGTAGCACATTGGTAAACACAAAATATTTCTCTCACGTCTCTCTTGTAGGAGGGTATCGAATCTGGCTATGCTGTGCGTGAGTTGCATATAGTGAAAGAATGATATGTATCCGCAAACTAAAAAATATTCCACCTTTCAGTCTATTGTTTTAGTCTCTGCAAAGTTGCTCATTTGCTGCTCTGTGGTGCTTGCCTGATATCTTTGTACTTGCTGATATAGTCGATCCTTCAAGTGAGCCATTGCTTTTATTTCCCAAGAGGACATTCCAACCTAGCACTATCAGGCGCAAACGGAACCATGGATTCTTTGCTCGGTATGTATCTTCGTGTTAAACCTCCTTATTTGAGTTCAAGAGTAGAGTTTCATTTCTCTTCCTCAGCAAAATGTAGTAAATCAAAACTCTAGCCCCCAAATGATGAAAATTCTACAACTTCTTAACACCTCGAACTCATTGCTCTTTCTCATTCACCTTAGAGGAGTTCGTTTTTTAGCACTAATAGAAAGTAGTAAGAAATTTCTACATTTGTACATGGTGTTTGAGTGATCAAACTGTTTACTTACTCGACTAGTGAATGTCTGATTATGAACAGCAAAGCAACCAAAGGTGGACGGAGAGTCATAGCTCGGAGAATAGCAAAAGGGCGTCACAGAGTCACGGCCTAGAATCTCTTAATCTTTCTATGAGTCTCCGGTTATCAGATAGGCTATAAAATCTGAAACTTCGAACTCAGAAATAACTCGGACTGGGATGTATTATTATCCATGTTTTGATGTGTTGTTGAATCTCAGAGTCGAAGTGAAGTTATAATTGTTAAGGTCTCAGCTTCTTTTTTGTCAACAATCTAGCTCTTTTTAATGGATAGTTTTTGTCAAGGAATCTCTTTTCTACATGATGCTGACAAATTATCATTGCTTTAAATCTTTAACAACGATACGAATATTTAAGTTAAGGGTAATAATTGTTTTTTTCGCCACAAACATTTTAAAATGATAAAAAGAGAATCTCATAGTTGACCAATGATAATGTACATGAAACTTGCATTGAATTACGACAGTCCACATTTTGACCCCACAAAATATCATAGAGAGAGAGAGAAGCAATAAGCGACAAAACACAAAGATGAACATTAATTTCCAATACAGAGGCTAAAACAAACTGACCATATGCAAACACATGTGTACGTAGGTGACGAGAGAGAGATCGTACATCCTCCACATATACGTGCTTACATACATATGTGTTTGTAGATGTTCACTAAATGTGTATGAGGACGAACTTTATATGTATAATAACCTTTTCGACAAACTCACACGACTATATAACCTGAAGAAGAACTAGCAACATTTATGTTTTAACCCCCATTAAACAAAGACAATGCAATATTATAAAAGGTATTAAATGTAACATATCACAAATTCTTATACTATATAGTGTAGAATATATGATATGTAAAAGAGTTATCAACACATGTGGGTGATTATTTATGTTCTCTTTCCTCCCTTATATATAGATATAAAAACGTATATAGATTCTATATAGGTATTTATTGCGTACCCATGTCTGGGAATCCCATGTTGATAGAGTACGACTAGGGTTTGCTTAAGTGATGACATACTGTCCACAAGAGATTGGCGATGATGAGGATGATGATGATGGTATGATCATGTGATTGACGTATGAGTCCACTCGTCGATGATCACCAGGCATTTGCAAGTTGTACGTTGTGGGGAGCAGAAGGCCGTGGTCTTGTGAAATTGGCGAGGAGGATAATACTTTGCCTTCAAGAACTTGTCCACATAATAACTTTGTGGCCAGCAATGGAAAGCCCCGAGGATCCCCATTATCGTTGTATGGTGTTACAAAAACGTTGAGTTTATCACCATCATCATAATCTTGAAGGCTTTCGTGAAAAGTGGAAATGGTACTCGCTGGGAGATCTGGTAGTGATGGCCATTGGGGATCAATATCATGAGGATGATTATTGTTTATGATTGGTGTGGCTGACAAAATGTCGAGATTGTTGTAAAGGTTATTATCTTGATGAGATTGGTTTGTGTTGGTAGTGGCTAGAAACTTGATATCTCCTTCTCTAGAGGTTGGGAACATCAATGGGGTTATAACATGAGAAGGAAGAGGGAGGTGGCTTGGAGTGAGGAAATTAGGGTTAGTGTTTGTGATGATATTCGACATGAATCTTGAACCTTCATCCTCGCCAGCAGTAGCATTGTATCCGTTGTGATAAGGAAGGTTAGTGATCAAACTCGCCATTGAAGAAATATGATGATGAAGATGATGATGATGACCATGATGATGGTGATGATGGTGAGACATGAGCTTCTTTTTTATGCTTGAGTTCCAGAAATTCTTGACCTCATTATCTGTTCTTCCAGGTAGATGTTTTGCAATTTGAGCCCATCTGTCAAAAATCCATAACAAAATATGATTATAAAAGTAATTCAGTTTCTTGATGAAGATTTAGTTTTATATATATTGTCACATATAAATCTACATGTAATGTTAATTAACTAACAACCTGTTACCAAGAATGCTATGAAGCTCAATGATAAGAGCAGCTTCTTGCGGAGAGAAGCTTCCACGTTTAAGATCAGGTCTTAGATAATTTATCCATCTTAATCTACAACTCTTTCCACATCTCTGCAAACCTAATTAAACACATGGAAGACCACAAAGAGATCAAAACCACAACGACATAGACTTTTTATCAGTAAAGAATTCAAGAAACAAAACCCATATATATGCCTGCATGTTTGGGAACAGAGCTCCAGCATCCATGGCCATATGTATTGATGTAGTTGATGAGCTTTTCGTCTTCTTCCGGTGACCAAAGGCCTCTCTTCACCTTTTGCTTGTTGCAGCACGAGTGATGACCCATCTTTATTTTTATCACTAGTTATCTCTCTCTCTCTAAAAATGTTTGTACGATGTTGAAGGTTTATATAAACTTATAATATTGTAGACAATTGGGGAGATTAATATACACACAATTAAAATGAGAAAGAAATGACGGCTGCTGAAAATCTTCCCACTAATTTATTTCAAAACTAATAGTAATATACCACCTAATTATTTGGACCCATTTTTTCTCTTTTGAATTCCGAAACAACATATATATAAGTTAAATTAACAATAATTTGGAACTTTTTTAGCGACTAAAAAGATGTATAATATAAATTTATTTAGGTGGGTTTTTTTAGCACACTGAAGACGAGAGTGGCCAGTGTATTTTTTTAGGGTTTTGTGTTTATAAAAGGTTAAAAGGCTAAAAGCTGAAGTTTCTTCTCAGTGAGACCCTGTGTGGCTTATTACAGAATCATGGCCATTGTCTTCTTCTAGACAACACGTGTTGCTCATGCAGACAGTGCGGGTCCTATGGCTCAGTTATAAATTTAGTTTTTTAAAAGTAATTTTGTTTTCTTGATTAAACTTTAGATTAATCCTATTTTTTATTTCTAATCAGATATTTAAACCGCAATCCAAATTGTGTAGAGCATTGTTATTCTTAGGACAGTTCCAATGCGATCTCTTAACTGACTATTTTAATTTTTTTTTTAAAAAAAAAATCAAAATAAATAAATTAAGAATCATATCTTAATAAACTAGCTCTCCACGTGTCAAATAACCATTGGTCAAATTTAAAATATTTTTTTTAAAAAAAAATAAAAACTTTTTTAATTTTTTAACGTCGGAGCTGCTCTTATCATTTAAAATATTCAGTGATGATTCACGTTGTAGTTAAAAGATTCTCATTATGGTCCCTAACTTTATCCTATGGTGAAATATGTTAGTTATTTCAATCAATAAATAAGTCGTAAGATATTTATATAAATGGATTGCCTCTACATAAGATAATTATTATATAGGATTGCCAACAAAGGAAGCAAAGTTTAAATTTTGACATAAAGGGCTGGATTGCTATCACATTAGATTCTTAATTTTGAGTTAAAGTTGATGTCACTACATGTAAACAGTTATATCGACGTGAATATGTTTTAAACACACACAAAACGTGAATATGTTTCTTTCTATTTTATTCACCTTGAGTAAATATTCGCCAGTCTTTATACGACTATAAGAAGCCAGCTTATTAAATAAATAGAAAATGAATCATCATATATCAAGCTTATGGATCTAGTTATAACAATAATGACTTCATTTCTTAGGAGGGTGGAAACAAGCTCAATTTGTTACATAAGAAACTACAAATCCACACACTTTCATAAAAATTTGACATTCGAATCAATAGTCTACAGACTACACAGGTGATATCACTAATATAAAGTAGAGTACAACGACTTTATTTACTTACGCATAATCTTTGAACTATCAATTAGTATTTATTGTGCGTGTAATATGATATTTTTGAACTGTCTCTTTTTTCCAATATGCCTTATAATATTTTTGAACTATCAATTTCGTATGTCATATTCGAACATACAAATATCGTTCACGGGCAAGCATTGACATATAAATACATGTATTTTTAAAAATTACTTGAGTTGCAAATAATTATATTTCTTTCATAGAGAAGGCCTTCTTGGATTACATACTTTGAAAAAGGATTATAAATCTAAAGCAAAATTAATTAAGAAAAT
Organism: Streptanthus diversifolius; assembly: GCA_039880935.1. Lineage (NCBI taxonomy): Eukaryota > Viridiplantae > Streptophyta > Magnoliopsida > Brassicales > Brassicaceae > Streptanthus > Streptanthus diversifolius. Next base: position 16,846,508 of record JAXGFM010000013.1, on the reverse strand, counting down.
AGTGAGGAAATTTTTTAAAATACTAAATAATTGAAATATTAAATTCTAAGTAGCATATTCTAAATGCTTAATCCTAAAGGGTCAAACCCTAGAATCTAAAATTTTAAACTTAAATCATAAACCCATGCCCTATAAGTACAATACTTGAGCCTAAAAATATATAAACAAAATAGTTTATTATCTAAATTTTTGAATTATTCAGCCTAATTTATTAGTTTAAAGATAAAAAAGTTATGTTACCCCTTCTTTAATCTTACGATATAGATGTATAATTATTTTATATATGTGTCAGGATGTAGGACAATTGAGTACTTTAGCGAAATTAGCAATGAATCATGTACGTACGTAACTAATACGTTTTTGTGTTAAAATGTACGTAACTAATTCATAATTTACCTTTAAAAATATGGAACTGTCTGGCGATTGGTCAATTAACATTAAACTTATGTAAAAAAGTTGGAGTGATTTTTTTCAGAGAAAGTATAAAAAATGTTAGAGTGATTACTTTTTTGATAGGCAGTATTGGAGTGATAATGATTTTGACGTTTTTTGGTGTTTATTTTTTTTACTTTTGTCATCAATTTTTTTTTTTTGTTTCCCACAAAATATCAGCGGTACGCTTTACATGAGCATCGTTTTGGAACACATTCAAAGGAGTAATGATCAAGCAGAGGAAGAAAGGTTCAAAAGAGAGACAACTTTTGATCTATAATTAAATTAAGGTTGAAAAACATTCAAAAGAGTAATTAATGATCCATGTAGATAGTTAGGATGCTTCTGGAACATCGACAGGCCATGAGGTACTTAGATAAGAGATCAAAACGAGCTCAGATAGTCCGTGAACAACTGAACCAAAACACACATATGCTGGTCGCCAGTGAGAACTGCCCTTCTCCATTATTATGGTTTCTTATTCGCTAACTAATAATAAAAAAACTTTGGGTTGTCCTCCAAAAGATGTCACTGTAAGGGAAAAAACTATAGATAAAAGCAATATTAATTCAATTTAACAGTAGAAGACTACATATAGAAATCAAACCAAAACGTATCAACATTCATAGTCTATATCATGCCATATTCAGCATTTATATTATGATATATATATATATTCCATTTCATATTATCTAAATGGTAAATTTATAAGCCAAAAAATGTAATTATTATAAAAAAATTAGATTTTAACGCTAAACAAACTATTTGCATAATTATAATCTAACATTCAAACTTTTAATTTAGACGAGGTAAGATAAAAAAAATTGTCAGTCTTTCTTAACACTAATAATATTTTCTTCCAAATAATTAATTTACACTTTCTATTAAAAGACATTAAGTCATTTACAGATAACCAAAATAAATACTACGATAATAAATCAATAACCAAAACAACTGTGAAAAAAATACAAAATACACAAGTATATCTTATTTTTAAACATGACATAATTAAAGAAAATGTGAAGAGGATAAATTATCGAATATGTTTCATCGTCAAGAATAACTTGAAAATAAAAAAAATATCTTAAAAAGACATAATTGCATTTAGTAACCCGTAAGTTACTGATTAACAGCACTTAATTTAGTTTTCTCTTTCTTAACAGTTAACATTAACACTAAATAAAATTATTTGTGTCTTTTAATCAATTATTCAGAAAAGCGATTTTAAAAATACGCGTGGACAAGCAGGATCGTATTATTATTATTACTTTTCTAAAAGAAATCAATAAAAGAAATGCTCTCAATTTAGTGCGTTTCGAAATTTAGTTCGAAATTCATTAGAGTGTAAGATCATACACTTCTCAGTTTTAGTTCTCTTATGTAATGTATACTCTATAGAAATTTATGGATAAATCTACCGATATAATATATGTGTATTTAATTAATAGAACATCACACACTATTTATGTTTCATAGAACATACTTCTTATGCTAATTTCAGTAACCTAACGTTTCCCAATCGACATTAATATTGTCCAGGAGATAGAAATAAAGTCAAATAATTTAGTAAAAAATAAATTTAAATGTTAAGGGTGAATTAAATGCTTGTGACCGAAGCAAGAGGCCCAAACATAAGATTCTTTTGATTTTGCCTTCGATGCCACATGCAACTATTAAAGAGCTTTCACACTTTTATTTCTGTTTTTGATGAGCCATCAAAGGACACTAACTCTCAATACATTTTGGCTTTTTGCTTCGAGCAGAACATATTTTTCCAACAATATAAATCAAATTATTTCAGAGCATATATCCTCTCCATACACTATTACTAATTACTGTCACATACAAAAAGTAAATGTTTCCAAATAGAAAAATTTCAAAATTTTGTTTTTCTTTGGATTTGTATGTGCTCTATGTCTTTTTTATCTCTGCAAATTTTTGTTTCCCAGGAACAACTAATACGGTCTTCTACTTCCTTGTGTTGTTCATCAATATACATATATGATATTAATGATCGCATTGCCTTGAAGTCGTTTTAGTAATAGGAAGACTGATCATATACAACATTACATATGATATTTCCATGGTATTGTAAATGATCAGAAAAGATTCGTATATTAACTATGTTTTTTTGTCTAATTGTGAAATATTAAACAACAACAAAAATGGATGTTTTGAAAAGTAATGAATCGAAAATCCAGAAAGTGTTGTTTCTTGCAGTTTGTAATATTATTATATAGTATCATGATTCCTCTTATCGATCCAAGTATATTGATTTCAAAAGGAATCTTATGCGATCATTTTTACAGCAGAAGAGGCCAAATAATGTACAGCTAAATGAAATTGCTATATGTAAACATAAAACGGTATCCGTTCTTATATGTAATTAGAAAGTAGTGTCTTAGATAATAATAGCAATGATTGAAGTCAAAAATATTTATCTTCGTTTCCTTGCATATTAATATGAATCAGAAAGTCTTGTTATCATCATAAGAGAATATGATACATACTTTCAAGACTGGTACTGTACATGTGACAACAAGAAGCAAAAAAAAAAGTGAACAAAGTAAAAGAAATAATTAGAAAGAAGGCCCCACTTTGCCTCCTAAGCTTTGTGGCAAAACTCCCTCGAAGCAATAGGCAAATTGGTTCACTCATTTTAGTGTCATCATTTAATGTCTAAATAAAAGAATTTCTTATCACGAGCTCTATGTAGTCAAGTTGATTTTGCTCTGTCGATATATCGTTTTTTCTTTTCCTTAGCTGTTTTTTCTTTTTTGGAGCAATTAGTTAACAAATTTCATAATTAAACGAACGTTAGTACACCCGTTCATAGATTTTAAGTGTTGTAAGTTCTAAAGTTATTAAACTATATATTAGTAGATGATCAAAACTTGATTGTGAAACGGGTTTATATATCTGCCACTAATTTAAATCTACCAAACAATTCAGTGATCAGTATGTTGTGTAGTTATAATTCAACTTGTTCGGTACGTAAAACACCTAGTTATCAAATAAAAGAAACCCGAGACCCCAGTCGTTTTGCCTTTACTGTGAATTAGAGAAGCACACTTGAAGATAACAAAACACTAAAATTGCAATAAGTTAAACTCTTTTGAAGTGAAATTTGGCTATATGCTGTTTAGAGAAGTCAAAGCTCAACGGACTCGAGATTCTGTCGGAAACTTCCCTTGTTTTCTTAATTTGACATGTATATCTTCTTGGTGGTTCTGAAACTGACCTCTTAACCAATTTCTTTGATCCCATCCTCTTTGCTCCATTGATGGACTCTTACCATTATAGTTATTTTCTTCTAGACGATTCAAAAACGTGATTGCACTAAAGTAAGGTGATTAATGTGGTTTGTGCGATATACCTCTGAAAATAAAAGAGTCGATAGTTTTGTGATGTTTGTCAGGTTTTCGGTAGCCGTTTATATAGAACTTTGTGCATCAAATTATACACACTCGTATTACGACGACTTGTAGTAGTTAGATAGGTTGAACATCAATAAACAAGTAATTTGTAGTAGCTAGATAGGTTGAACACAAACTATATGAGTTATGGTATAATTATGTATCAATTCATCCGTTCAGCTCGATTAATTGGTATGTCCGTTTATCATATATATGCACACATGTATACATTATGGGAAAATACATTGTATAAGAACATGAAAGTTCCTTGGACATAATACAAAAGCTTTCACACAGACAAGAAGGAAGCACTCGTCATATCTCCACCATAATGTGGTTCAACGTTCACTTTCATAGTTCCTATGGGGATAAAAATAGCAATTGCATGATTCTCTTTATGATATCAAACGATCCTCATATCCATATCCAATATGATCAATTATGTCAAGAGCATTTTTACAGACAAACTTTAAATCAAAGTCATTTGTGGAGACATGATTTAGTGGGAATTGGTTCCTAATATACATATGTGAAAAGGCTAAAACATATAAGAGATATAAATAGTCAACAATCCTGTAAAATTTTGGTATATCTGGTCGTTTATAACTAAAAGTATGATCTTGAGGATTAACCGAACAAAATATGAATATATAATCCCAAAAGTAAAATCAGTTGAGACTTGAGAGTCTTGAGACACAACACCAATAAAAATGTAAATATTTTGACTATATTAGTTTTACAAATCCATCGAAAATATATATCATGATCTAGATGTATTGAGGACTGAAGTTACTCGGATATTTAATACTCCACGGGAGATCATGTTATATGATCTGATTCTATACTATAGTTGATAAAGGATAGTAATTGTTCATGTTATAGTTGACCCATATGTTTAAACCATAATTTATTCATCTTGGTCTGATATTTTCTTATTCTATTTTGGAAGTATTTATTCTTTCCTTTTTTTAAAAAATGAAAACATTTCCTCCGAAACCAAGACACTAAACCAAAAAGAAAAGAAGAATAAAAGTAGAAAAATTCATTATTTTCTGGCAATGACTAATCAAATCACAATGACATTAACACAGCTATTTCCAGGTGCCAGTACACTGGACCGTTCATGGCCAATAAGTTTTTTTTTTTTTGTCACATAATCAATAATATTCGTAAAATAAAATGTTTGAATCCGAGTCAAACGTAAGTAATTTGCTTTGTAAAAGTCAATGTGGAGTACTTTTAAACAGTTTTCTTTATTCATTTACTTCTTGGACGATATTCAAATCTGGTATATGCCTCTTAAATACATTTTTACGTTGGTAAACGAATTTGTAGAAAAGGTAGGAGGATTATTATATTTTACTTGATGTAAAGAAATTGCTTAAACTGTGAAATAAAAATTTGACCGATACGATTCCTTTTTAGAGTAACGTTTCAGAGTCCGTATAAGCTTGGCGTTAACCAAAACTAGAAACTAATTGATCAGTCAATTTTATGAAAATTCCACGGACTATATTCTAAATATAGAAATATGATCTGTCCATTTCCATTCATTTTATTCGAGTTGACACCATCAAGCCTGCCTACGCTTAATGCATGAATATAACTCTTGTCAATGAACACATATATTATAATAATTTATAAATATAAATATATTTTAGAAATATATTTAGTTCAAAAAGAATTGTATGATAAAAGACACATAAATAATGCAGTAGCACGTACTGTTCATTAAATCATATATACAAAATTAAATTTGATTAGTGTGAAAAGAGACTAAGTTAATTGATGTGAAAAATGGACGGTCCAGTTTCAAAGTTGACTTTCTTCCAAATTAAGTGTCATGCTTCGATACGGAAGGAATCGGCATCAACACAAAAGAATCAAATTTCTCAATGTGGACGACATTCATATACATGTACGTACCATTTATGTAAGGTGAAGTGTTTGTGGAAATTTATCACACACACACACACAAAAGAATAAAGTAAATGGGGACTTTTTTGATAAATGAGACCCTACTTCTATTAGTTTATTTCTTTTATTGCTCTTAATGGAAATGAGGCCATAGAGCTGAGGAATGGCTCTGCAGTCTATGCAAAACAAAAGAAAGAGGATAGAAAGTTGATAATCTATCATTCGCTAATTAAAATGTTACAAGTATTATTATTATTATTTCTTTTTGAAGTTACAATTACATAATGGCGTTGTTCTGATGAATGGACCATCTCGTACACAGATTCTTCTCTTGCACTCGCTCTCTTTAGTATTCTTATCTGTTATCTTCTGATATCTGATTCGAATATTTACTTCATCTGTCAGAAAATATATTCAACTAATGAGTTGTAAAAAAATATACAAAAAGTTTGAGAAACAAAAAAGAGAAACTTGCTCATAGGTTAATCGGTTTGCTTTTTTAATCAAAAGAAAAAGCAAGAGTTGATAGATTGGTAAGAAAATAACTTCACTTGTCCCATAAGCAACAACATTTCCTATGTTGTAGGCATTAGGCCTAAAAAGCCTCTAAAACCCACAAGCTTTTTCTTTCTTCTTCTCCCTCTTCTTCCTCTTTCTTTTCTACAGGCGTCTATATATACATCATTGGAGTCATTATCATCATTATCATCAATTCATCATCATCATGCAAGTGAGAGAAATAAGAAAGTGGTGTGTGGTTATAATGGTGATGATACAAATAGTGACCTGGGTTTGTGCAACAAGCAGGCCCATTGCTTCAAACCACGTTTCTTTTCATCCAGGTTTATTTTTTTTTTCTATACCTTTCTGAGTCTAGCAATCAAACCATTGCTATGTATATATGTATATAGTGATAAGCAGACATGTGGAGAAAAGACTTCTCTGTTTAGTTTTCTTTATGGAAAACAATATTAGGTTGAATTTTTAGTTATTTTAACTTGTTTGAGCAAAGTAGTGACTTGTAGTAGTAGTGACTATTTTAGTCTCTAAACAGTGGTCCCAAATATTTGTATGATTAATGGTGAAAAAAAATAACAATGTCTATGTGTTTTTGGGGTTTCTACTTGCAGAAAACAAAAAGAATCATTTTTATGTTGTTCTTATGAATATACTCAGTTTAAAATTTTCAATAATAATTAGTATTGGGCCTGCAGAGATAATAAGCCCACAGGATACATATCACAACAGCTCTAATAGGCCAACTTGGAAGCCCAATGAGAGAAAAGATATAGAAGAGATGGAGAAAGGAAGAAGAATAGGATCAAAGCCACCAACTTGTGAGAAGAAATGCTATGGATGTGAGCCATGTGAAGCAGTCCAAGTCCCTACCATTTCGTCAATTCCTCACCTCTCTCCTCATTATGCTAATTACCAACCTGAGGGTTGGAGATGCCATTGTGCCCCTTAATTAATCTCTTTTTCTGTTCCTTACTTACACACAATTAACATATTACACATTCACATCTCTCTCTTTTAAATTACTACCATTAGTATTGTGAGACTTGTTGTAACTAGCTATGTTATATTATAAAGTTAAAATGAAATGCTAGTATACTATAATGATTATATATTGGGCCGAGCCTTGATTTGATTTGATTCAATTGATCGAATAATTGTTGTGTGATCTCAAATAAAAAAGAACAAATGAGAATGAAACTATTTCCTCTACAAAAGGTAACAAGAAAACAAAAAAAATATTGTGCCATATGGGTTGTGATCGTTTATTGAATTTTTTTATTCCAAAGAATCTATATGCGATGAAATTTGCGGACTTTTAAAGAATCAATTGCTTGTGGTGATGAACATTTAGCTCACATAAGCTGAAATGTTTTCTTGATTTTGTTTGATTTGACAGTGGCGTGGAGCTAATCTCACGTCGTTGGTAAAAGAGATAAAAGCTAATTCGCTTTCTTGCGTTAGAGGTCAAAACTTTGAGAAAATGGCGCGTGGCAGAATAAGACAGGAACTTTGACATGTAACCAGATGGGTTTTCTGAAATGCTCCATTGCGGGTACTTCTTATGTTGTTCGACGAGCAGCAAGGTGAAGAAATGACCGACAGTCCAAGGACTAGACGAAGGATGCATGAGTATTCTAAGATGCACAGCAAGACATTATCAGATATTGAGTTGGAGACTTTAATCACTGCTACTGACGAAAGAGATCAAACGCAGTCCACTGGTGTCGTTTTGAGGATAAACGTCTCATGGATGGAAACTGGTTATATGAACCCAATTCAGATGACATTTTGATGTTTATGCGTATACTGGCAGTTTGTCACACAGCTATTCCCGAGGTGGATGAAGATACTGGAAAGTGTACTTATGAAGCAGAGTCTCCTGATGAAGTTGCTTTTCTTGTTGCCGCTGGGGAGTTTGGTTTTGAGTTCAGTAAAAGTACTCAATCAAGTTTGTTTATCTGTGAACGATAATCAGGCCAACCAGTTTATTTCACAAAGCCAAAACTTCAGTTGAAGCCGACAGAGATGAAAATGCTCAGGATTTGATTCTTGTCGATGCTACTGCAGTGGAAGACAAATTGCAGAAAGGGGTATGCAGTGGAAGTCTATTACCAAGACGCTAAATTTCGAACATTTCCAGCTTACTGTTTATTGTTCGTTTTAGGTGCTTCAATGCATACATAAACTTGCCCAAGTGGGTCTCAAGATATGGGTTTTGACAGGAGATAAGATGATGGAGACAGCAATTAACATAGGGTGTGTTATTCTTCTATAATTGATACTAATTGGAGTTAAGTTCTTTGTTTTTCAAAATGCAGATATGCCTGCAGTTTACTGCAACAGGGAATGAAGCAGATTTCTATAGCACTTAAAAATGAAGAGGGATCATCCCAAGACACAGAAGCTGTATGTATTAGGTTCTGTACTATAGAAACCTACACTACTGTTTCAGTGGAAACTTGAGAAAATACATTAAGTTGGAGGAAGCAGGAACAAAGAGAGAACTAGGATTGAAGATAATAGGAAGCAAAGAAAGTGACGAGAGAATGTTGTATTGTGCGAGTTTGTGAGTGTATACTAAAAATAAAATCGAAAAAAGAAATTTTCATTAGAGATTCTTATAAATAGTTTTTGGAAGAAAGTATTGCTTTTGATGTAATCTTCAAGTATGGTCACATTCACAGGTAGATATGAAAACTGATTTCATTCATTATCTGTCTCATTCAAAGACTATATCTTGGGAACGAAAATTCAAATTTTGTTTCCTGTAATTGTTACAGATATTTGGCATACTCAGCACGAAGAGATTTACCGATTTGGATTTTTATATATATATATATATGTATAAATATAAAGAAAGAAAGTGAGGGAGAATATTTCAAGAAATACCTATAATGTCTTTGAACCATTTGAAGCTTTTTCTAATGGATCCCTTCATCTTCTGTTCAACAGAGTAAACCTTATAGCCAGCGACTCTTCTCTTCCTACGTGATTCTGGATCGCTGAAACTCCAGCTTCTAGACGCCGCACGATCCGCGTTTGGAGCGCTTTTGCTTTTCTTTATCTTCATCTGGTAATCGTTCGTCTGATCGGCGGCTGAATCATAGAAACTGGCGCTGTAACCTTTCACTGTAGCTGCGTCTCGGCGGTTTCCAGACGCAGCGGCTGTGGCGGCGGTCGTTGGTTCCATTTCTTTGTAATTATTCTCCATGATGGCTCCGTGATATGAGTTTTGGTCTGACGAACAAGAGTCGTCTCTGTTTATTTTATTTTTTTACTATATTGTCTTTATAAAATTTTAAAAGGAAATTAACGAAATGGTTGTATCTTTTTCAAATAATTAAAGTCGTACTTTTTTAAAAAAAATCAATTTACAATTTACATGTGGAGTTGGTCAAGGACCCACTTATGTTTTTCTTTTTGCTTTCTATTTATTAAACAAATAAGTTTTACACAGCTTACAAGTAGAAAATACGTTTAATACGTAAAAGATTGGTATGAGTCATCAGACTTTTCATGTTTTGTTTTCCTTGTTCTTGTCGTGGTTAGGATTGTGTGGATGTGATGCTTTCCCAACACGTGGATTTGTCCAAACCGGTAATTTCTGACTGGGAAATAGCTCAAGATATAAAATCGAGCAACCTTTTGTCGGTGGTGGGCTTGAATCTTTCAAATTTAATAATGAACATCAGCCTCTAGAAAAATTTGAATATATTTTCTCAGCGAAATAAAATACTATGTAGAATCAGCCCTCTAGTAAAGCTACACATAAGACATTGTTGCAAATCGTTTCTTTTTTGGGAGGCACAACATTATTATAAACTAAAAAAAAATACGATCTGAAACTAAAAGAAAATCTAAGGAGATACTAAATATATATATATGTAAGGACTGAGGAGGACCAATAAAAAGGTGTTATTTTATTGAGTGTTAATCCACGCGTTGATTAGGTTAATAAAATCCTAACCCCACAAGAACTTGACAATGGCTGGCCTTGGGCCAAACATTAAGCCCATCATGCTATCACGGTAGGTACACGCTCATATAGCATACATGAATAGATAATACATGATGTTAATTCATATTTAAGACAATTTTAAAACTAAAATTCTGATGAGGATATATTCACTTGGTTTAAGATCTTGGCGGACTAAAAATAAAATTGGCGTAATCATTCCTCTTCGATACCAAGACATGAAATAACAACAAACCAGACAACTTGAAATAGAGAAGAAATAAATACTCCATATGATTTTAAAAATAAAAATGGTCAGAAGAGAGAGATATGTTCGTAGAACACAAGAGGTTGGAAAACACTAGAAATTTTAAGAAAGGTAATAATAATCACTGATGGAAAGAGAGACGACGGGGTCAAAATCAAATCAAAGAGTGCCTTGCGAAACAAGGAAACCTTTCTTCTCAGGTGATAGTGCGTACGGCGAATTTCTCCTTCACAGCAGATCGGCAACGTTCGAAGGCAGCTCCTCAACAACCACGTTATAGAACTTCTGAATATCAAACAGCATCCTCTCATCATCACGAGTCACGAAATTGATCGCCACACCTTTTCTTCCGAACCTTCCACTTCTTCCGATACGGTGGAGGTAATTCTCAGGCTGAGTCGGCAGATCGTAGTTGATAACCAAAGAGACTTGCTGGACATCGATACCACGAGCCAAGAGGTCAGTGGTGATGAGCACACGCGAAGAGCCAGACCTGAACTCCCTCATGATGATGTCTCTTGTGTTCTGGTCCATGTCTCCGTGAGTCGCTGAAACTGTGTGGTCACGGCCTCTCATTTTGTCTGTGAGCCAATCCACCTTTCGCCTGGTGTTCACGAAGATGACACTCTGAGTGATTGCAAGAGTCTCGTAGAGATCACAGAGTGTCTCGAGCTTCCACTCTTCCTTCTCAACGTTGACATAGAACTGCTTGATACCTTCAAGGGTGAGCTCATCACGCTTCACCAAGATTCTCACTGGCTTGCTCATGAACTTCCTTGTGATCTCAAGAGCTTCTGGTGGCATTGTTGCTGAGAAGACACCCACTTGGATCTTTGGTGGGAGAAGCTGGAATATGTCATAGATCTGAAAATTCCCAGAAACAAAGTTAAGAAAAAAAAACCCAGTTAGACCAGAGTTCAAAACGTAATGGGAATGGATATGAGACACTTGGAAATTTCAACAAACCTGGTCCTTGAAACCACGGGAGAGCATTTCATCAGCTTCATCAAGAACAAACATCTTGATGTTGTCAGCACGGAGAGATTGCCTCTTCAACATGTCAAACACACGCCCTGGAGTTCCAACAACTACATGGACACCAGCTTGGAGAATGCGCTGATCCTCACGGACACTGGTTCCACCAACACAGGCATGAACCTTGACACCAAGGTAATCACCGAGGGCCCTCATGACCTTCTCAATCTGCTGGGCGAGCTCTCTGGTTGGAGCCAGAACAAGAGCCTGACACTGGACAATGCTGTAGTCTAGCTGCTGCAAAACGCCAGAGCAAAAAGTTGCGGTTTTACCAGTTCCGGACTGAGCTTGTTGGATCACATCGAGACCTTTGCAGAAAGGGACGATTCCTCTTTGCTGAATAGCAGAAGGCTTCTCAAAACCTATGCAGCACAGACACAAAAGCACACATGATATGAGGTTTAAAAGAAACATAAATCACAAAAACAAAGCTTTCTCGCGTTCTTCAACACGTACCATAAGCGTAAATACCCCTGAGCAGATTCTCTTGAAGACCCATGGCATCAAAGCTGTCGTGAACCTCATCATAAGAGGTGAAGAACTCATCCTGTCCCTCAAGACTGTAACGATACAATACAATTAGCAACTAGAGTATAACACTCATGTTGAAAGAGCAAAACTCAGGAATGAAAAGCGATGAAATAGAATTAAGAAAACTCACACTTCGTTCAACTTCTGGTCGAACTGACGTGCATCAAACTGTGTGCCTTCTGGTGCGGATCCTGCCATGACTACATACACAGAACAACAACAGTTAGCTATGACAGAAACCAACTAACAAAACAAGAGATGAAGACTATTGCAGAGGAGGAATGTGACAAAATAGCCAAACTCGAAGTCCATAAAGAGAGGAAAACAAGCATTAATATCTGTCTCCGATAATGTCCGGAGAGAATGTTGTAAAAAAGGCACATGGATTTATCCAATATTATAGACAACCATTCAACCTATTTCTCCAAATTACAGACTTAAAGTCAGACAAGCACAGTGAGTTTTGGATTAAAAAAAAGCCGTAAGGTCAAAACAACATCAAACAAAAAAAGAACATAAGAGCTTGAAGAGGATGCTATTCTATAAGGACACTACAGAAACTTGGGTCTCCCACATCGATCCTATTGGGTTAGAAAATCTACAAACCTAAAGAAAAAAATTGTCACTATCAAATTCACGAATCTACGGATTTCTTTAAACTGGGTAGATCCTAAAATAAATATTCGTCATCATCAGCTCAGAAACTAATAGAGAGAAAAAGGTAGATTCTGCATGGGTTAAAGTCCTGGTAAAGATAAACGCGATTTAAAAGCATCGGTAAATACCGACAGAAACGTTTTCAGGTTATATAAATCGAAGAAATTGCTAAACTTTCGAACGATATCTATCGAGAAAATCAAAGACCCAATGACTAATAGGAAAAAGATAAAAGAAAGTCGCATCGAGAATGAGAGGGGAGAGAATAGATAAATCCGATGCAAACCTGGAGCGAAAGAGATTGGTGAAGCGAAAGTAGAGTGCTTTATTGTTTACTTAGGGAGCCTGAATCTCCCAAACTCAGATCTAGACCGCGAAGGGAGAGAAAAAGAGCAAGATTGAGGCTTTGTAAGCGAGAGACTGAAGAAATCGGAAAGAGGCTGAGAGAAAACGCGTTACAATCTTTATATACTCGTCCTCTCTTTCTTTTTTTCTCCTTTTACATGAGTCGTGTTAGGGTTTTCTCGAGAGGAAACCTTCTTCTATTCCTTTTTTGAAATTCCGGTTTTACCCCTATTTACCCTTTTGGGAGTCCTGACAAGGATTTTCCAAGACTAGTTTAGTTCGTGTCTTAAACTCAATTGACAAGGAGTCCATGGAAATAGATTTCAAACGCTCGAGTCTTGCTCTATTAATCCATCAAGTAAAAAGCACTATAAAGTTGTATATAGACGCTTACCGAGAAATCATTTTTCGTCGTCGCACACTGAATTCGTTTTTCTCCACAATTCTACAAATCGAAACTGCAAATCACACGAATCTATAGATTCTCAAGACCATTTTACTTTGAATGGGCCTAGGATAATGGGCCTAATCTCATTAGTATGAGTTGACCTTTTTAAAATCGGTCATAGTTTGACTAATCCATGCCGTTCATTTAGATGCCCCCACTAACGCACCTGATGATCGCTGCTGTCTTTTGGTGAGGCGCAAAAGCTCAGAGAATAACAGAGAAAGAACAAAAACGAAATTGAAATTGGAACTCAAATCAAAAATCAGAGGTCAAATATCGAAATCTCCATCTCTCATATTTTTGGTGAAAGGAAGAAACCCTAAACAGCCCCCACCTTTTTTCTTTCTTCTTCTCATTTCCATCTTAAAATCCACAGTTGCAGAATTTCGGATCGGCTGACGCAGTTCCGGTTGCGCAACAATGGCTTACGCATCCCGTTTCATCAGTCATTCCAAGAAGGTTCCTGTTTCTCGATTCTCATTTTCTACGATTTCCACCGTTCTGCTCGTTTGTAGTTCGTCTGTAGATCATGTTTCGTGATCCTGTGAAATTTTCTGCTTCCAGATGTCGATTGAACGCCAATTGATTTTTCATGTATCTTGGTAATTGTTGGTTTAATCATGGGTATTTCTGCATTCACTATTCAGAGCTTTAGTGAGCTCCTTGTACGATAGTGAAATGGTATTATTTAACTCTGCTCTTCTTCCATGCTCTTCTTGTGGATGAATAGCTAGAGAAAGTCTCTACTTTTACAGCTGAGTAATTTTCAGTCGTTCAAATATATTTTTTAACACCACTTGATGGCTGCGTAATTTGCAGCTGAAACATGTTTCCGCTTTACTGCGGCGTGAGCATGCTGTGGCAGTCCGCGGCTTCTCCTACACTACCCAGCCCTCTCTCACTGGAAGAGAAGGTAAATAATTGTCCTCTTCTTCACTGTTCCCTAGCTCATTTGATGAAGAAATGTATCTACTTACTTCGTCATTTCTTTTTGTTGTTTCGGGAACAAACACCCTCCTGTACCCGAGACCGGAATAGTCCAAAGTTTGACGTTCACATTAAAGAAGATAACAACGTTCTTTCTTCAAATGATCATGGAGTTGATAATTCGATACTTAATATGCTTGAGTATATGATTGTTGCTTCATCGTTTTCTGTTTTGGTATTCAGATATGTTCAAGATTCGCCTGAACTATTCCCCGGTAGAGAGAATTTCGAAATGTAGTGCCAGCAATGTAAGCCCTTATGTTCAGTTTCCTTTCTCATTTGTCATTAAATCATGTCTAATAGCATAATTCTCTGTGTTTTTAGTCGTAATGTCATTAACTGCATTATATAGGTACTAATACCTAGTGGTATGTCAGCAATGAGCACAAAACCATTGACAGGACCAATTTTTTTTAGAGAATATATAAGGTAGTTACTCCTCTAAATTAATTTGCGAAAGCGCATACTTCTTGCGACCTGCTTGAATAGATACTTCTATCCTAAGTGTACGCTTCTTTTGTTGTGTATCAGCTCCCAGATACGATCAGTAAGAGGATTTTCATCCAGTTCAGGTACTTAGTTCTTCATCCGTAGTTTACTTTTTCCTCTTGTAACGTCCAGCTTGCTCTTATGTACATCTTCTTTGATCTGAATGATGATTTGTGTATAAAAAAATCAATTTTCTGATTTTATTTTTGCCAGATCATATATCATACCATTCGCAGGAAAAAGGTCTTGTCTTGTATATGCTAGCTATGTAGCTGGTGAACGACATATAACGTCTTTATCACAGAATTTCTATTATGAAAATTTTGTGTACTGGATAATTTATTCGTGTAACTGTGTGGATTTTATTTCTAACTGGAACAACTAGTAGTTAACTTGGTTTTTGTGTCTTTTTTGGCCATGATGTTTCTGTTACTGTGCATATGCATTCCCACATGGTCCTTTTTACCAAGAACATCTTCATATGTATCAGATCTTCCTCCTCATCAAGAGATCGGAATGCCTTCTCTTTCGCCAACAATGACTGAGGCATGACCTCCTACTACTTCCTTACTAAAATTTACATTGTTAATTGTTTTATATTTATACTAAAGCTATCTGTCCAAACTTCAGGGTAACATTGCCAGGTGGCTGAAGAAAGAAGGTGACAAAGTCGCCCCTGGTGAAGTGCTTTGTGAAGTTGAAACTGTAATGTTAATTTTGATTGAATATCTTCTTTATTTTTACTATCATGCCAGGAATATAACACTAATCTCAAGCTATATATTTTAGGACAAAGCAACCGTCGAAATGGAATGCATGGAAGAGGGTTATCTCGCCAAGATAGTAAAGGAGGAGGGGGCAAAAGAAATTCAAGTTGGGGAGGTATGAAATATATGGCTTTTGGAGATCTGTTTATTATCATGGGTTCTCATCAAGTTTCGAATGTGAGCTCTACGCTCCCTTTTTGTAATTGGGAGCTGAAGATTATTGACTTATGCATTAAAATTGGCAAATATCTTCATTTTCATTTGTTGAATCATATATAAATCGTCCTGTGTCTTTGTCTGACTAGGTGATTGCTATCACAGTGGAAGATGAAGAAGATATTCAAAAGTTTAAAGATTACACCCCCTCATCTAATACTGGTCCCGCTGCTCCTGAAGCAATACCAGCTCCTTCCTCACCAAAGGAAGAGAAGGTAGAGAAGCCAGTCAGTGCTCCTGAAGCCAAGACTTCCAAGCCAAGCTCGGCTCCTTCAGAAGATCGAATTTTTGCTAGTCCTCTTGCAAAAAAGTTGGCTGAAGATAATAGTGTTAGTTTCCAAAAAAAAATCTATTAAAGCTCTTGTGGTTAATGTCCATGCTCGTAATTATCTCCTACTTTTCCCTTAAAAACATTAGGTACCTCTCTCAAGCATAAAAGGCACAGGTCCTGAAGGACGAATAGTGAAGGCTGATGTCGAAGACTTCTTAGGTAACATAACTCCTTGGCTCGTCTCGCTCCTTTCATTTTCCTCCGGGTCTATCTTGACTCTTTAACAGCATTTACACAATCACTGTGCTGATATATCTTCGTATGGTACAGCTTCACGCGGTAAAGAAACTACTGCCAAGCCTTCCAAATCCACCGATTCAAAGGTTCCATCTTTGGACTATGTTGATATCCCTCACACTCAGATACGAAAGGCAAATACCTATACCACCTTATAACTTGATTGCTTGTGGGATTTCTAGATTACTTCGACCCTATATCTCTCTGTTTTGTACTATAAGCCAATTTTCCCCCTGTTTCAAGGATTCTGAAATCTGTTTATTGTATGATTTTGACAGGTCACAGCCTCACGTTTGGCATTCTCAAAGCAAACTATTCCTCACTACTACTTGACCGTGGATACATGTGTTGACAAAATGATGGGGTAAGTTTTACGTTTCAGATGATGTGATTTGATTCGGTCAATGGATGGTAGACACCTATTTTTATATGCAGTCTTAGGAGTCAACTGAATTCATTTCAAGAGGCTTCCGGCGGGAAACGGATATCTGTAAATGATCTTGTTATTAAGGTACAATGTACTTCTGTTTCTGAAAGCAAGCCAAATTAAATCTCCTTCTCTTTCATCCATTGTGAAATCTTTTCTTTTTCGAAATTGCAGGCTGCTGCTTTGGCTCTACGGAAAGTTCCTCAGTGCAATAGTTCATGGACAGACGAATACATCCGCCAGTAAGTATCTTTGCTGCTTCAGAGGTTCATGACAACTTTGCAAATTGTCTACATTATTGGTTATTTTTTCCCCCGCCTTATGTACAGATTTAGCAATGTGAACATCAATGTCGCAGTACAAACAGAAAACGGGCTCTACGTTCCGGTTGTCAAGGTGCGGGAGCACCTAATATAGTTATTAAACTTTCCTCTGCAAACTTCAGATTTCTTAAAAACTCACTTCAACAAATTGCTTAATTCCAGGACGCGGACAAGAAAGGACTGTCCACAATTGGAGAAGAGGTTCGTTTCTTGGCTCAGAAAGCTAAAGAAAACAGCTTGAAGCCTGAAGATTATGAGGTTAGATCAGAATTCGGACACTGCTCACTAATAATGCTTCTCCGAAAGCAAATCAGCTCAAATTGTTTCTTCTGACAGGGAGGGACATTCACAGTCTCCAACTTGGGAGGACCTTTTGGCATCAAACAATTCTGTGCCGTCATCAATCCACCTCAAGCCGCTATTCTAGCAATCGTATCTGGTAAACAACTACACACACTCACACACATACTCCATCCATTGACGTTTCTTCCCTGTAACTGATTTTATTGTTGTTTCTGAATCTTAAAACAGCTGAGAAGAGAGTTGTTGCTGGTAGTGGCCCTGACCAGTTCAACGTCGCTTCTTACATGTCTGTAACACTTAGCTGTGACCACCGCGTAATAGATGGTACACATCCACCTCTACTATGCCATTATCATCATCATCTCATGGTAAACGTCTAATAGTAAGTCGTCTTCCTTGTGCAGGTGCTATTGGAGCTGAATGGTTGAAAGCATTCAAGGGCTACATCGAGACCCCAGAATCTATGTTGCTCTAATATCCACACACACACACACACACGTCAAACCTAAAGCTTATAAGAGTATGAAATTAAATATTCTCTGGTTCGACAGTTTATATCAGATTTGATCCCTTTAGCCTTGGGCACGGCTTTCAAAGTTACTTGTTTTTGCCATTCATTACATTGAGTTGACAGATTTGTCTCAAAATAATATCAGGTATCCAACAATTTGCCTGTTGTTAACCGGGTTTTGGTTTCATCATGGGTTGGCATCATAATGAAACCCATGTACTATTTATTAATCATAAGTAAAGATGAGTGTTTGTTCGTTCATCCGATTTGATATTTAAGTTACAAAAGCCGAATCTCTTTGGCAATCTAAAAAGCTGATACTTGATAGAAGAGAGAGAAGGGAATGGAACTTTGAAACAAACAAAAACAGAGCGAATGGCCATATTCCTCGTTAAGTTCCTTTATGGTGGAAATGGTAAACTCTGATCAGCCCGACCAAAGTCATTAAACAAAAGACATAAATTAAAATCACATCTCGACAGCAAAAATGGGCAAATACAACAACTTTTTCTCCAAGATCATCACCATCTATCGTCTCCTCCTCCGCATTATCTCCGGGAACTGGAGAGGAACCGGTAACGTCGCAACACGAATTGAGTTCTCAACCGAGAATTTGCAGCCAAGGTTCTCAAAATGCTTCCGCAGATCGACTGAGCTCATCCTCAGATCCTTAGCTATGTCTTCGAAGTCAGTCTTGAACTTATCCACGTGAAGGGTGAGCACAAGAACGTAACTTATCAGAAGGTTGGTCTTGTCATCAGGCATCCTGTGTGCGTCAGAATCGTTGAACAATCTCTTACATTTCTCACGGATGATTGGCGGAAACTTGTGGTTTTTAGCGGAATCGAAACCAACCATTGAATTCATGTCTTTGAACTTAACCAGATGGGTTAGGAACGTTAAGATACCAGAAATCGTCTCCTTCTCGGTCTCATCCTGCAAAGTGCAAATAGACCAAATCAAATTGATGCATAAAGAAACTGAGCTGTAAATGAATTTGACGTTCAAAATCTCTTAGATTTGAGTAAAAAAAAAAAGGGTTTAAACGGCGTGCAAGCCAAGATGAAATCCAAGTGTTACCATTTATATGCATACTTTCAAGACAAGGATCAAAATGTTACCTTGTTATCGCGCAACCTGTACAACCGGTTACGGACAAAAGCAGGGTAAGCGTCGGTTGCTGCTCCAGCTTCTTGTTGCAGAAGCCTGTAAATATCTTGAAGGAAGACCCATTCTCCCTCTCCGATAATATGTTCTATAGGATAAGCTTCTCTTGGAGTCGTCGCAGAGGCATTATGAGGAGGAATGTTGCGTGCAACAATAGCACTAGTACTTTCAAGAGCACTTGTGTTAACATCCACTTTGTCAAGTTTACCTTCAAGGGCCTTCTGCGCCTCAGAATCATCTCCTAGATTTCTGGCACGCCTCTTCTTCTCCTGCACAGAGACAGACAAACATTATAATTTAGACAGAATAATCCTCTCAGCGATTTCAATATAATCAAGGGACTAAACTAATTCAATGAATATTGCAGCTTTACATATGCAATGTTACCAGCAAGACCGATATGTAACACAGACAAGTTGTAAAGATAGAGTGGCGTACCTCTAAAATAGCTTTCTTTGTCCAAAAAGTGTGGCTAGGCTCGGCTTCTTCTTCACCAACTTCAGTGGTGACCGCACTTTCCGCAGCTTCTGGATCGGCTGTTTCATTAGTTTTAACTCTTGGCTCTAATCTAAATACCTGCAAGTAAAACCACACAACACCAAAATCTTCAAATCTAGATTCTTAATGACACAAACCACAAACTCCATATCTCAAACCATCATCCTTTCTAGTCACTAGATTAGGCAAAAAATCAAAACCAGGTCACACAAGTATTTCGCGTTTTCAAACCTTATTGTGAGCAATCGGAAGAATTCTCAATGTCTGAGTCTCTTTATCCAAAACACCTAGTGTATAAATACAAGTCTGTCTAGCCGCTTGCTCGCCGGTGTAATTCGAGCCCACGAACTCCACGCTTGAGCCAGGCGGGCTTACGACAACCTTAAGCCTCTTCTTCGACTCCAACTTATGCCTGTATACCGTAACCTTCGGAGATTCTCTGCCGCCGGATTGCGCAGTAGGATCGTATCCTGAACCGAAATAAGCCACAATCGGCGAGACTCTATCGGGCTTCTCGGATATTTGTTTGACACTGATGTCTATTGTCCCGTCTTCGTTGTGATTCTCTCTTTCGCTTGTTGTCTTCGTCTTCCTCTTTTTCTTCTTTTCTACAGCTTGCGGTGTTTTGAAATCATCTCCCTCATCCATATAGTCGTGCTGGTGTTCGTCCGCCATTGCCGAAGAACAGAATTCTCAGTCGAGTTAAGTCCGAACGAAACTTCGATAATGTACAAGAGATAATGAAACTGGTAAACCCTAATTTGGTCGAGTTTGTTTAGAAAAATTGCAAAACAAACCCTTGTATTTAAGGCGACTCAATAAAAACACTCACCTAATGTTTTTTTTACCCTAAACTTTAATCTGTAGTATAGACCCCCCTCCGTTATAACGACGTCTACGGTATCTAAAGCTCTGACTTTTTCTAAAAGAAAACAACGCGTCGTTGGTTTTTTCCCCTATTTTAAATCGAAAACAACGCGTAGTGCATTAGAAACAACACGCTGTGTGTGAAGATCCCATCACCCAATTTAGTTTTTACAGATTCATCAATACAGTAAATTCCAAAGATTTGGCCACACCACTTTTGTTTATAAAAACGGATTCTATTTTTTTTCAAACATTATATGATTTTGTAAACGGAACAAGTGTAAATTTTTACTTGGAGCGCCAAAACACCATTTTTCAATTTATAAAACGCATACAGAATTAACCTGAATTATTGAACATTCAATGTATATTCTAAGTTTTTTTGGTAACATAAACCCATATTTTTTGTTGCATGCAAGGATTTATTAATTATCTTTTTTTTTTTGTAAACCACTGAAAAAGACAGGTGTCTTCCGCCGCTAACAGTATCATTTTGATCAACATTATCAGCGTATGAATGGAATTTGATATTTGATTTTGACTATTAAAATGAGTAATTTAACCTCATGGTTGGTAGTATTTTTATATATTCCACAAATAAAAGTTGCGTGTTTTGACAAAGAAACAAAAAAATATGCATTATCATTCCACTGTTTTAAAATTGACGAATGTTCTACTTTTGTTTGATACAGGGTTTGCTACGAAGTGCTTTACTTTATCAAGTACCTCTAGTCTTCCCTATACCAAATCCAATTTATAACCAAAGCACTCATCACTGTGATGAATCATTAGACATATATAATAATTTGAAAGTAAAACTAAAGACCGTTGACAAAAAAAACAAGCATATCTAAAGTCAGAGCCGTGTTTAGTAAAAAGAAAAAAATTAAAATATTGGTTTATGACATATTTTTATGTAAATTGTTTAGGCACATTTATAAGAATATTATTCTATGTATATGGTATATTGGTAAAAAAAATTACTAAGTTTTTCTAATTTGAACCTAGATTACTATAAATATTTTTTTAGACTTCTTTTTACAAATACAATTATTTTTATATCTTAAAGAAAGAATTTTTAAAAAATTTTACTTCTTCTGAATACATGTATGTTGTTGTTTATTCTTCATGAATTAAGGATTGTGATAAAAAACATATTCTTATTGAATTTATTTCATTATTAATATAATTGGATCATTTTGTTTTGTATATTATTATTTAAAATAAGTTTTGTGATTGAAAATTAAGAGCAAATATTAATTCTATTAAAGATTATATTTTGTATGTTCCAGATTTATTATACAAAGTAAACATAAGCTAATAAAAATACTTTTGGTAAGCTTTTCCATCAAAATATTTTGTTTCACGAAAAAAAAAATTGTATGATTTCATTGTGAATTTTTTTTTAATAAAAGACTAAAAATATTAATTTTTTATTTGGCCTATGGCATAAGAAAAACTTAAGCACGGCTCTGTGAAAAGTCAAATTTGATTTGATGTTGTAAGACCATCTCCATCGCTTAAATCTCCAAGTAGGTTTCTAAAGTACACAAAAATTAATATTTTATAAAATTTATCTGTTTAAATAAATCAAAATACTAATTAAAAATGTTGAGCCAGTTATAAACTGCCATGTGTAAGAATCAGTTTCTTATTTATTTCTTAAAGTTGCCAAATAAGATTCTTACCTCTTTCATCCTTCTTTAATTTTTTAATATTAATTTTTTTTTGTAAGAAACCCTTAAGATACAGCGATGGAGCTGCTCTAACAAT
This sequence comes from Streptanthus diversifolius, assembly GCA_039880935.1. Classification (NCBI taxonomy): domain Eukaryota; kingdom Viridiplantae; phylum Streptophyta; class Magnoliopsida; order Brassicales; family Brassicaceae; genus Streptanthus; species Streptanthus diversifolius. The sequence continues at coordinate 16,824,089 of JAXGFM010000013.1, read as the reverse complement.
TAGTATTCTAAACCCAAAACCAAGAACTCTATTTAGAAACGAACAAAACAAAACAAAGTCTCCGACGAGGTTTCTTCCTAATGTCAATATCGTTGACTCGGTCAAAAAATTGTCACATAAACATTTCTTCAATGCGATGATCAACGAACAAAATAATTTAAAGTAAAGACTTTTGCTAATAAAACCAGAACTTTCTATCTTCTTTCCTAAAAACACAAAGCTCGTTATTTTTTCCTTTATAATCTCGATGAAAAGAGAAGTTGCCCAAATACATAATAGAACTAAGAAACAAAAAAAAAAGTCTTTTTGAGATATCTATAGCTTTGAATCATGGAGGGTAACCGTGGAGAAGATGAATACGAAGAATCATCGGAATGGTTTGTGAAGTATCTAAACCGTCAAGGTGATTGGTTAGAAAAAACCAGAGGAAATCTAATGGTTGCAGCGACAGTTATAGCTGGTATGAGTTTTCAAGTTATGGTTAGTCCTCCTGGTGGCGTATGGCAGATTGATAATTGTCCTTCCGAAGATCCAGATTGTAAGGCGAAAGCAGGAACTTCGGTATTGGAGTACGAGAGTTCCAAGCGTCGTCTCTATCTTGGATTGGTTATTAGCAGTACGGTTTCGTTTTCTGCTTCGATGAGCCTCATTTTACTTGTCATCAGCGGGTTAAGACTCAGGTACTAATAGTTAAAATATATTATATATACCACAACTCATATTTTTGATCATTATAATAATTTGTAGATGATTAGTAATTTTGGAATTTTTATGAAAAAATTTGTTTGTGTTCTAAGATTCAAAAAGATGGTACTCAAAAGTGAGTATTTTTATCATATAAAATTCACAAAATGGACAAGAGTAGGTTGTTTACTGTGATTTAGACATGACTTATGATTGTATCGGTTCAATGGTTGACTAGTATCAATTCAACAAATTGGTCTACTTGGTTAAATCTAATTAAAAAGTATTGACTCGCGCGTCACTATTTGATTGGACAAAAAGACTACGAGTCTATAATAAATCAATTTCATAAAACAGTAGATCTAAGAGACTTCAAATTTTTGAGCAAGAACTATTTCGTTTTAAGATAAAAATAAAATTAAAAATCTGACGATATATACTGTATGTAGGAACCGGATGATAATGGCGATCCTTGTAACATTTATGGTAGCAGCGGTTCTTTGTATATCGGCAGCGTTTTTCTTTGCAGTCGCATTGGTTCAGTCTGACGATCAAATAATCATTTATATACTAATGATTTATGTGGGATTTTGGATCGTGTTTCCTGTTTTAATACTCGTAAGTCAATTAGTTCGGTTTTTAGGTTGGCTTATTTGTTTCATCTGTTGTTGTTGTCCACGTCGACGTCGACAGCCCCCTCGACGGTTGTTCCCATTGGCTCCATCTCTTGCCCAATAACGAAGAGGATCAGTAACATGTGGCTTGAACCCACGTATGAATTGAATTATGCATGGTGTTATCAATGTGATCAGTAGAATAAAAGTCTCACATATATGTCCATTCTTATAAGATTTAAGGTTGATCACTTAATTCTAAGGGGTTGTATTGTTTCATCACTACTATATTCGTTTGGTTACTAATTGTCTATGTGAATCATGGCCTATACATCTTCTGATGTTCTAGTTAACGAATCATTGTTTTACAACCACTGCAGCGTAATAGCGTTTTTTTAATGGATATTGTAATAGTCTAAACTCTAAGAAAGAAAATAATAATTCCGGTTAACAAAGAAACACAACACACGGATGAAAATGAAAACAACAACTTTACCGACATTCTTTCAAGAAGGGTTTATAAAAAAAAAAGTAACATATAGCCATGTTTGTTATCGTAAATCGTTGATATTTATGTGATTGGATAGATCAAAACAATGTTATATATATTCCCCTTTATAATTAGGCAAAAATAAATAACTCGTAAAGAGCCCTAGAGGCCTGAAAAGGGTATATAGTAATTACATGTCAATATGTCATGAAACTGAAAAAAAAAGGGAAAAAGTGAGTCAAAGGGAGAGAAGGAGGTAGGTCTCTTGCCCTATAATATTTGCCTTACCCATCCGTCATCTCCTATATATATATAACACATCTATAACTCTTCATTTTCAACTTTAGTATATAAAAAACAAAAACATAATAAAAACAAAGTGAGAAGAACAAAAAAAAAAAGAAGAAGAAAAGATGATAATGCATATGAAAGACTAAAATGGAAACTTATGCTCTAACATGGAAACATCCCTTAGTCCAAAGGTCTTTCCACCTTCTTCATCTACCTTATACACTTCCAGATCGTTACTTTGAACATCCCCTAACAGATCTATCTTTTAGATACCATCTTACATCTTTACATCTAATAACATATATTTTCTTGAAAAGTGTTTAGTGTGATGGTTAATTGCTATCTTTAATTTGTCACCCGCCGGATGATATAGTTGATATTATTATATACAAAATTCCGAAATATATTTAACAATTACAGCACTTCAAAAAATAAAATTAACCTCTTTTACGTAAAAAAAAAAAAAAAATTTGTAGTAATTTTTTTTTCTCTCATTAACGACTATACAATTCAGTTTCACAAATCTTTCTTACATTCCATAGTTCTACTATACAGCAATGTTACCAATCAAACTTTTTTTTGTCATCGAAATAAATCTTACATAAATGTTATAGAAAACTAAAAGTTTGAGGAATTCATATGCATGTGTGAACTAACTATGTATATATACTTATTGTATGTATGTGAGTATGTAAGAATGGTAGATTGTAGGTGTGTAAGAAGAAAGATCTAGGGGGCTTCAAAAAAAAAGGAGAGAAAAGGACAGAGCATGTGAAAAGAGACAGAGAAACAAACAGAGTAGTGAACAGTCTTACTCTTTTTTTTTCTTCTTCTTTTTTTTTTCTATGCACTTAATGAACCCAACCCTCTCTGAATATTTCTGATTCTTCACATGCCTTTCTCTTCTTTCTTATTCCTATTCTATAAAACTAATGTTGAAAAAAAAAATTTAATAAAAAATGACAAAATATTTAACATTTTTTAAAAAGGACAAAGGTACTTTCACTTCACTTGCAACCAAACAAATCTAGTCCCCTTCTTTATCCAATGGTCTTTTTCCTGCTCTATATTTCTCATCTAAAAACCCTTTTCTTTCTTACTCATTTACCATTTTGCCACCTTAAGAAACAAAACCACGTTAAATTTCTTTCTATACATTATCTCACCATGAAAAAACTAAAAACGTTGAGACGAAAATGTGAAATTGTAAAAATATACAAAGTTTAACGTTTCTTTGAGTAAGTCAAAAAGCGTAAATATTTATTTATCTTTAGTTAAAAAAGTTTGGTTCTTTCTTCCCGAGTCAGAAAATTGTACAGTGATACAAGAAGAAGCTCATTCCGATTTCTATTAATAAATATTCGTCAATTCTTTTTTCAACACATCTATCAGTTGTTTTCATCAATCTGATTTTCCTCTGTCTTACGACAGTAATATCAGGGATCACTAAATGCAATGAAAAGAAAAAAAAGAAGTTGAGCTCAGTAAAAGGAAATGGCACTCATTTTTAGGCCATGAAGTGTTGGGATACAGCTGAAATTAAAAAAGGGCATCTGCTCAAAGGAAGAAAAAAAAACAAGATTCCCAAAAAAAATAGAGAAGAGAGGAAAGAGTAGTCAGAGAGACAGGAGCATCAAGTGCTGCAGAAGAAGCAACAGGAACACTAGGCCTGAGTCTCTTCAGATTTGCCAGTCTTTATAGGACCACACTCCTCACCCCTTCCTTACGTTTTATCTATCTATTTTAACATTTACAATATTGGATATTTTAATGTTGTTTTGATTTTACACTACATGGCAAAACTCCTCAAAAGCTCTTGTCCTCATCTGACCCTTTTTTTCACAGTTTATCTATCTCTCTTAAAGTTTGGTTTATGTATATTTCTTGATATAACTCTTTCATTTAACTATTAACAAATATAAAATTCACGTTTTCTTTTGTTTTTATTAATATTTCCCCAAAAATAACCCTATTTTTTTTTGTTTTATAGTAATATATGTGATCACTTTATCTTCTGTAATTGTATAGTAATTTCTATTTTGTAAATGACTTCATCTTCTCTAACTACAAAAATAGAGTATATATATAAAAGAGGGACTGGCCTCGTGAAGAGGGAGAAGCTAGCTAGTGTTCATGCAAATTGCATCTGAGGAATATATGCTTAGAGAGAGAGAGAGAGATATCAAACCAGAGGAAAAAAGTGACAGAGAAACTGGTCTTCTTTGTCTGTCTCTGTCCTAAACTCAGGAACCCTAGCTAATCTCTGAATCTATCAAGAAAGCTTTTTCTTTCTTCTTTTTATGCTCTTTCGATTTTGCTACATAACCCTTTGAGGAAAGCAAGAGACAAAGAAGAAAGATGATGAGCCTAAGTGGAAGTAGCGGGAGAACATTAGAGAGGCCTCCATTTACACCAACACAATGGCAAGAACTGGAGCATCAAGCCCTAATTTACAAGTACATGGTCTCTGGAGTTCCTGTCCCACCTGAGCTCATCTTCTCCATTAGAAGAAGCTTGGACTCTTCCTTGGTCTCTAGACTCCTCCCTCACCAATCCCGTAAGCCCTAAACTTAATTATTGTTTCAACTTAATTTTTTTTTATATATGTTTTTTCAAATCTTTGTTGATTTCCTGGTTTTTTTTCTTTGCATAAAGTTTCAATCTTTTGTTGATTCTCATGCCTCTAAAGATTGCAGCTTTTTGGGGTTTTATAGTGTTTTTTCTAAAGTATTTAACTTTTTCTTCCAAAGACCACTTTCACAACCTCAGTGTCTACAACCTTGTATTGATTAGATAACTTAATTAAGGTCTTAACTAGGGTTTTACATCAGGCATCATGATTAATTGTTAGGGTTTTGGTTAATTGAATGATGCAGTTGGGTGGGGATGCTACCAGATGGGATTTGGGAGAAAACCAGATCCAGAACCAGGAAGATGCAGAAGAACAGATGGTAAGAAATGGAGATGCTCAAGAGAAGCATACCCAGATTCAAAGTACTGTGAAAAACACATGCACAGAGGAAGAAACCGTGCCAGAAAATCTCTTGATCAGAATCAGACAACTCCTCCTTTAACATCACCATCTCTCTCTTTCCCCAGAAACAACAACGCGAGCCCCACCATGTCTTCTTCCTCCTCTACTTATTCTGCTTCTTCTTCATCCCCTTTAGTTGACGCTTACAGTAACAGCAATAGGTTTGGTGTTGGTAGTAGTAACAGTAGAGGTTACTTCAACAATCATTCCCTTGATTATCCTTATCCTTCTTCTTCACCTAAACAGCAGCAACAACAACAAACTCTTCATCATGCTTCTGCTTTGTCACTTCATCAAAACACATCTACTCCTCAGCTCAATGTCTTAGCCTCTGCAACTGACCACAAAGACTTCAGGTTTTGTGTCTCATAATTTTACATTTCCATTTAATCATGAATATGATTTCTTCATTCTTGAAAAATAAAGGCATAACATTTAATTGTATGAGGAATTTTCTTTTAATAATGATTTTAGATACTTTCAAGGGATTGGGGAGAGAGTTGGAGTTGGGGAAAGAACATTTTTTCCAGAAGCTTCTAGAAGCTTTCAAGATTCTCCATACCATCACCAACAACCGTTAGCAACAGTAATGAATGATCCGTACCACTGTAGCACTGATCATAAGTTTGATCATCATCACACATACTCATCCTCATCATCATCATCTCAACATCATCATCATGACCAAGATAATCATCATCGACAACAACAACAATGTTTCGTTTTGGGCGCCGACATGTTCAACAAACCCACAAGAACTGTCTTCGCAAACACATCGATACAAGATCATCATAATCAAGAAGAGGAGGAGAAAGATTCATCGGAAACGAAGAAGTCTCTTCATCATTTCTTTGGTGAGGATTGGGCACAGAACAAGAACAGTTCAGATTCTTGGCTTGACCTTTCTTCCCACTCAAGACTCGATACTGGTAATCTGGAATCTGATCTATGCTAATAGCTTGATAATAGATAATAACAGTTTTAATTTATTGATAATTCTAAAAATTAATTTAAATTTAATTTCTCAGGAAACTGATGAAGGCCAGAGAGCATCAATGATGGGTCTGCACCAACACACACAAGTTTGAAATGTTGAAGGGTCACATTTCACATCTATTTCCGTGGAACATTGAGACAAGACACTGTTTGCAGAAACCTATATGTATACATTTATGTATTCTCTTTATTTTCTCTTATATCATGTGTCTGTTAGGTCCAACAAGAAATGTGATCCGACATTTATATCTGTGTGTTTCTCTTGCTTTCTCCGGCTACTGTTTCCTTCCAAGCTATCGTTTTTATTTTATTTTACTGTAGCTGAAAGAAACACTATATATATATTGATTTGTTTCTTAGGATGCAAGCATCGTTAGTTGCTTATGGAATTATAACTATTTTAACACATCAGCCTTGTTCTTTTTTTTTTTCCATTTCCAATGTCAGTCTTTATTTGCGATTACATGTTAAAAAAATAGAAAACAAAATGCATGCAAATGGCATTTGCTAAGGGATAATAATAATGGCTTACTGTAATTCTGGACGAAGCAAAGTACAGAATATTGAGATTATACACAAGTCAAATGACGTTTATAGACTCAAAAATCTTGAGCCACGCATTCATAAAACGAGAAGAGTGATTAAAACCCAACATAATATTAACAAATTATTAGAATATTTAACATGAAAACATTATAGATTTTGTCGTTTATAGAAGAAACAATCATATACAATTTTGGTGTATAGTTACTCCCATGCATGTGCTTCTTTAGCATAAGGGACGAAGGAGAGTTAAAAGACCAACATCATGACTCTTGATCCATTAAGTATAGAAAGCTTTTACGTGCGTATGATTACTTCGAATCATTACCAACGCTAATCATATTCTATTCCAATATTTCATACTATTATAATATTTATCTATGTGATATATGTATGATGAGCATTTAAAAAGCATGTTGCCAACGAAGATTCTGTGAGCGGAATCAGGTCCAGATCAAAACCAGCACATCTTTGGTCAGTCATACCAAAGCAAAAACGCGTCATAAACACTTTCATCATCTTCAACCATGTGTCCTAACCAGAACGGTTTGCGTAACCCGAATCAGGACATGACACTTTCAGAACACCAGAAATTTCCCCAACCATATTAACTACTCATGATCGGTGTAGCCCCCCAGCTCTTCAAATACGCTATACCACCCGCTCCAACCAAACCAAACCAGACCACAAAACCAGAGGCCGGTTATTAATTCCTATTACCATACGGATCTTCTATACAATTTGCATTTTGCAATGTTACATAATAAGATGCAGAACTACAGATCTAAATAACAAAGATTTCACAGATAAAGCACGAACGATTCGGCATTCTCTGATCTAATTTCCAAGAGCTATCAAACACGAAAGACGCAACATTTACTGTTTCCAAGAGCTATCAGGTACAGTCTAATCAGTTCCTCCTACCTAAACATGTCTCAAGCGTCAAAATCATACCTGAGAAAAGCAAAACATGGAGAAAAGCAAAACATGGAGAAAGAAACTTGATCTTCCTATCATACTCTGCCTTGATTCTCACTACAATAACACCTCACAAACAAACCCAAGTATCGTACAACATGGATAAACAAGGGATTTGTGTATAACCCTGAATCATTTAGAGAATGTAACACACAAAAAAAATATTCAAAAAGACAAAACACATTTGCGAACTCACAAAATAAATTAGATATTGGTTTTTTTGTTTGTTTGTTTGGAACATCTCACAGAAACGCTAAAACAAGTTTACATGACTTGAGCCATTCTTTCTTTTCTCGACCTCTCTGTTTCACTCTAGTTAGCATCGTTAAGCATGAAAAACTAAACGACCGTAAAAGAACAAAAAAACTCAGACAGAAAGATGAATACAAAGAAAAGAAAAAAAAAAATGAAATTGTCAAATCCAGAATGTACCCATTTACATAAGAAAATGCTGATGAAGTGTTGTTGATTCGATCGAGGAAAATAATGAAATTTTGAATCCCCTTGTTGATGCTCTTAATTCTCTTCCTTCATCGTCTAAAAAGTGTTTCCCGGCGATGAAAATTCAATAAAATATCTCTTCCAAATCAGTAAGTGTGTGTCATCCTTAAAAGCTGCTTTCTCTTGAAAACCAAGAAGGCAACAACGCAAATCTGTAACATTGCTGCAATGCCAGCAAATACCAGACCCACCGTTTTCCCAGTGTTTAATCCACTTTTCTCCGACTGCTTGAAGATCCGTGGAGGCGGAGGCGGAGGCGGAGAGGGCGGCCGTAGCCTTCGCGGTTGGTTTCTATGAGATTGTGGAGGAGAAGCTACCGCACGCGGAGGGGGAGGGGATTTTGGAATCGGCGGCGGTGGCGGAGGTGGAGGATGAGGATGAGGAGGCGGCGGCGGCGGAGGTGATGGTGATGGTGATGGTGACGGCGGAGAAGTTAGAATGCTAACGCTGCTTAGAGGCGGAGGAGGCGTATTGAGCTGAGGAATCGGTGGAGGAGGAGGCGTAATGAGCTGCGGAATCGGTGGAGAAGGAGGCGTATTGGCTGATTCGACGGGGGGAGATTGCATCAAGAAAAATAACGGCGGCGGAGGAGGAGGAGGAGGAGGAGGAGGTGATTGAAATTGGGGTTGATCTTGTGAGTGGACAAGGAGGAAGCCATGGAAGCTGAGAATGATGGAGAGAAGTAAAACATCAAAGGTTGGATATCTGAAAATGAAATTGAAAAAGCCCATTTATGACCAGATTGACCAAGAAACTCGATCCAGATTCAAACAAAGCGCTTCTTCCTTTCCCGTCAGGGCATATTGGCGAAAAAGGCCGATTGTATCATCAGAGAATCCAGATGAAGATTGATAGATAGAAAAGGATCTGGTCAACGGAAATCGAGGAAAGAGTTATCCGTTCCTTCTCTCCCTATTTCCAGAGTTCCGATATCAAGGAATCACGAAACTGACCAAGGAAGCAACTAGATGAGATTTTTTTTTTTTTTTTTTGTTCCGTTTCAAATTTTCAGAGACGGAAGAGACTTGGTCGATTTCAAGAACAATTGACCATACAAAGAAAACTCAAAAAGGGTAAAATTTTCCCGGAAAATTCAGAGAGAGAGAGAGAGAAAAATAACGGTTTAGGGCTAAATCTGGGGCGGTGGAGAGAGAGATTAAAAAGAAATTTGGGGGAATGTTGATATAGATTTCGATTTTACAAGCTGTAATAACTCTTCTTTCTTTCTTTTTTTTCTTCTTCAAGGGTTACAGATAAACCACGTCACCTTTTTGTTTTTTTGGGGAGACAAAGAGAAACAGATAGTTGCTGTTCCGTTTGTGAAACTGCGGATCCAATGTCCATCGTGGCATCATTCCATTTCCTTTGATCTCGTAGGCTCATATACAGTTGATGGGCCTAAGCCCATAGTACTAATGTTCACAGCACATTTTTGTACTCCTTCTCAACTGTTTTTTGTAGCACCCGTGGTTTATACGGTTTCGCTTTTTGGTTAAGAGACCGGCTCGGTTCAGTATAGTTTTTGTCATTCTTTTATCACTACATTTTTATTCCCTATCGTAATATGTTTACCTCCTCTTTACAAAACGTCACTAGTTTCTTCTGATTTTCGAGTCATTTCTACTTTACAGAAATTACAAAATACTTTCGCCAGATTAATGTTCTAGACGGTTGACATTGGTTGGATTTGTTTAACCTTAATACGTTTACAGAATACAGACAATGATTGAATCAATCTCTGAAGATTGGGCTTGAACATACCCAGTTAAATTTTTATGAACGAATCACCACAAAAGTTGTTGCATATGATCCACTTTTGTAATGTATATTCAAGCTAAAAAGATGAAGAGCCATACCTATCAAAAAGGTTTCCATCTACACTTGGATTCTCCTAGCAAAGAAAGTACCAGCTTCAGCTTGTATCATCTTAGCAGATCCATAATTAGACAGAGACAACATAAGATGCAACCTGATACTCAGAGCTTGATGATGGTGAAATCCTTGGTTTTATCCCCATGCCATGGAACACACATAGTTGACCACCAGTTTACCATCAAACCCATAGTTTTCTGCAATTACCAAGAACCAGCACAATCTTGATATTGTAATGGTAAACATAATACGTTGTATAGATCAACTACTGATTAATCAGGGTTTGGCGTGTTTACATAGACAAACTTACAGTGAAGAGATATCAGTGAACAACCAATGTTTTCAAAAAAGTAACACAAAGATGGTAGATTAATTGATCACCAATGAATCATAGTGAAGCTGCCTTCCTATAAAGTCAATCACTTTAGCAAACTTGTCAGTCCCTGAAATCTGATGAGACAGAAAGCAAAGCACACATATAACTCTACCATATGAAATAAACATTCTCAACAAGAAAGATCAAAAATATGATGTTGCCTACTCGATCCGGAGACAGATATATGTGATCAGTATTGGAGCACCTTCGGTAGCTCTTAGATGAATAACAACTGTGACGACAATAAGAAAAATAGATACGATCAAATTGGAGCCGGAAAAAGATCAAACATCAAAAATTCTCATAAAATTTAGTAATCAAATAAAAGAGATTCAATGGATAAACATCTTCGAAGAATCAATGGCTCACTTTTCCGAACGGAACTCGGAGATTCGGTCGCCATTGTTGGGATTTTGTTCGCCAGAGATTGAGAGACTTAAGTTTTTAGAACGACGACTACATTACTGCCTCACAAAAAAAATTAAAGCAAATCAAGTTGGGCTTAACTTGTTTAGATATTTAAGCCCAACTTAGTTTGAAGCCCATATTATATGGCGTTTGGGTTAAGAAGAAGGTAAAAAGTAAAAACAAAAAAACAAATTGTCCAATACTAACGGCAGGGAGTAAAGGAAAACGAAAAAACTCGATACAAGATGCATTTATGTTTAGGTATAATACATACTGGTTGAAATAAAAAATAATAATCTGAAAACTAAAATGGACTATAACACTATAACTTCGATATAAAACAGAAATAGAAAAACCTTTAAGATTAATTTTATATTTTTAATTGCGTAGAATGGTATGAAATTTTATAAAATGATAAGATTTTGTGCATAGAATCACACAATCATTTCTATTAGATGTTATCTGGTAGTTAACAACAAAAAAATTGGAGCTTTATTACATTCAGATATTCACATGGTGAGAGAGACTAGACATATATGGAAAACAAGAAGATGACATTGACCCATTAGAGATAGATCAGTCGTTATCATTATAAAGTAATGTCGATTAATTATGTTCTTATAGGGATGGTCCATATATGGAAAGAAGACAAGGTTATGCATCATGCCTGGGCACTGGAAATTAATGATTTGGAGTTAAGCTGGTTTATGACAAATCCAGAGGCAACAGTAATAAGTTGATCTTCTCTATAATTATTTTCTTGGTCTCCATCCATGTGATTATGTTCGTTGTGCTCGTTATCTAACTCGTTGCAGTTGGAATATAAGAGAATCACAAATTAATATACGTGACTATATATGTCTTTAACAGAATTATAACAACATATTCACACAACATCTAATTAACAAACGCAACGCAATAGCTCATTATGTTGAAAAAATTGTTTTCATATTATTTGTTGGTAAAATAAATTAATCAATGCTAACAAAAACAAACTTTAATAATATTATGTCCCAAAATTATATCTTATTTGATTATCAAAAATTAAAAGATTATTATATGAATAATACATGAATCCGTGATTTTTGCGGAATTTTGATAACGATCAAATAATTAAATGATTAGAACCGAAAAATTTGAGATTTTCATCAACTAAATCTTATTTATGTTTCTAAGAAATTTTTATATTTCTTTATTTATGAATAGATAGAAAACTATTTGATTTAGTATATTAGAAGCCTGAGTTAGTGTCTTTTTTATAGTAAAAAATGGAAATCTCATAAGTTCTACATTTTATACTATTAATATTCTATTTATTTAATGAAAATGTAACTTAATTATTTAAAATAAATTAGTCCATACGAATTAATCATTTTTTAGTTTTATGAAATAAATTAGTCCACTATATAACTAATATAATTACATTGAATATAATAACTATTAAATAATTATTAAAAAAAATTCCAAAACATTAGGTTAATAATGTTTTTTTCTGAAAGAAGTTAACTCTTTGTTCTGTTCCTTGTTCCGTAATTTGAGTTTTCGATATAAGATAGATGATGTAGCTATAACAAGTATTTTCTATTCAAATAAAGTGAATGTCTTGATACGATCAGGTCAGGTGTGACTCGTGCGAGTCTATCTTCTTCCTCCTCTCAAGTCTCAAATTCTTGTTTGTATTTTCAGCCGCCTCCTTCTCCAATTTTTTTTGGAAACAATAGGTCCCTCGTGTAAAAAAGAAATAAAAATAAATGTTCTTGTGCTTTTGCATCTTCCGCATACCCTTAAAGTCGAACCTGATTACAAAATTTTTTAGTTTTTTTTTTTCTTTTATATTGCGATTTAAACTATAGTTGGTCATATATAGGTTTTAAATAGCTAAAATATTCAGTTTGCAGCTTCATTTTAGACATATGAATGTTTACAGCTTCATTTATAAATTCGTACATAATGGATTTGAAGAATAAATAAAAGACAAACTCAATTATCAAATATCACTTTTTCACAAGACATAATTGATAATATAAATGATTTATTTTGTTGGCAATCGTATATTTTGAAAAAATAAAAATAAAACAGGACAGTGTTTGCCAACTTATTGCTATTCCAGTCTGGTCCACACCTGATGTGGAGTGGGAAGATGTTTATATTTTTTTTGTCAAAGGGATCAGGAAAAATAAGGAGGGTTAACACGTGCGCACACGTGAGAGAGTTAGAAGTGCCCACCCTTCACGTGCGGGCTAGATTTATATCCATTCGTTTCCGGTCCAAACCTATATTTATCTTCTTTGCCAGCCACGTGTCCTATGGCTCTTATTTCTTCTATTTACCCTTTTATTTTAAAGTTAACTAACATTTTCCTTCTAATTTTTTTTAGTTTTCAAGGGTGTAATTTATATGATCATCTTTTTCTGTAATTTATTTATAATTTCATATTAAATATTTTTTATGTAGATCATACTGTATGTAATTTATTTTTTCCTTTGTTTATGAATAATAAAATCGAAGTCTCGGAGGAGAATACATATCTTAATTGCATTTAATATATTTCATCTAGATTTTTTTAGTAATATATTTCAGAATTTATATAACTTTATTGTCAATTTAACACAAATTTATTTTAACTATAGTACGTAGACACATACACATTTACAGACATAATTTCCAGTGGAGAAACTCATTCAAAGTTTTTTAGCAATATTTTATTAATAAATTTTAAGAAACTTATTAAGAGTTGGTTCTTAAAATTCTTATTTAAAAATTGTTTCTTATTTTTTTCATTTATTTTAATGTTAAAAAACTCTGTTAAGATACTTCTAAAAACCTCCAATAGAATGCCTTAAGATAGTTAATAATAAGTGTTCATGAGAGTGTCCCACCACCATTGCACCATGTACCGTTCTACGACGACATGTACACGTCCGTGCACACTCACGAAAATAGAGAGTGAGTACTCTCGAATTTAATATACATAAAGTGGATCGAGTATGTGATTTGAAATGGAGTAAGCCCTAGCTAGTTAATATATATAGAAATAGCTGGTAGTACATGCGAATGACGAGTTGTGCATGGTTGATATGGGACATTGTATGCCCCTTAATTATTCTTTTATCTTTATAACAATACATACCAATTTATGGTATAATATATAGCTGTCCAAATGCTTTTTATTGATTTGTATGATCACGACGAAACTTCTACGTTCGATACGTGTATTCTATTTTATTATTTTTTATAAGAAAATATGAAATTAATACCAGGACTTACTTCAAACGAATAAAATCTGAATTTCAGTCTTTGTGATATTAATGCTTTTTAAATACCACCGCTTAGCTAACTAGTGTTTTGTGTCCTAATTAAAAGAAACGATATTATTAATTTTTTTTAAAGACTGTCTAATTCGTCTTTACCGCCATTTTGGTTTATATAGAAAGGTAATTACTATACGTTTTTTGAAAAAAGGTAATTAGTTATTTAATTGACTAGATTTGATTGTTGGAGTCAAACTTTGGGAATTAATTGGCTAAATCAGCACGTTACTCTCATGATTATATTTTCACTTTTCACCCACCACGAATAAGGACAAATCCATATATACTGTACTTACCGACGTAAGTATCCTATTTATACTCATTGACTCATTAACATTTTGATTAATAAGAGAATGTTTGATCAACCCAACGTCGAATGTCTTTGATTCTCTTTAGAGTAGTCTATAATTAGACGGAATAAACTTTCTTACATATATATATATTAAGGGTATATTTTGTTGAAGTGGTCTTTTTATCAATCAAAACCCTTCTCAATTCTCAGGTACTATATAATATTTGTTTTTAAAACTTTTTTCTTACTGAAGCTATTAAAGCATTGATTCTCAATTATGCGAGATTTGCAAGCTATAAATAATAAAAACAACCGTTTTATTAAAGTGACTAAACAAACGAAAAGAAAATGAAAGTGGGAAAATGGGTCCGTACTAATAATGTATGTGATATTTCCTTTGTATCGGATTTTTTTCTTGTCTACGCAACTTTTGACCACAGCCATATTAGCCTTTTCTTTAAGTTTTGTTTTAGGCAGTAATCTAATTATTTTATACTTTTTAACTAATTACAATACAAATATTCAAGCTAAATATTTGTGTTAGCTTTAGTAGCTTATCATAATGCTATGATTCGGTGGTCCAATCTTGATATAGTTGTTACTTTGTATTTGTCATGCTTTTCTTTGTTTGTTATATTAATCATTTGTTCCATGTTAATAGTGTAGTAAGCGAATGCAAATAAATGCCCGAAATATGAATGTTTTAATCTGAGTTATAACGTTAGATGTGTGGATTCTTTCTCGTTCTATCAACGCAATCAAATCGAAGGTTGTCAATGTGACACACGTACGCACAAAAATATTAATAATACATGATTCCGTTGTTTCAAAATAGTAAATAGTGTTTTGAACCACTATTCTAGAATCTATTTGCACGTCGATTTCGCTTTTACGGTATTAAGAAACAGTTACTCACAGACTAACTACGTTCTAACCATTCGTGTATGATCGATTTATGGAAGAGAATATATACTACACGTTGATCATCATCGACGATGTGGTGAGTGGAAAGAAAGCTAGTGTACTAAACATTCGGGACTTATAAACCAACATTATAATCTTAAGCCATGCTTAGAGCAAGACAAACCAATCCAATCAAATTCGGACAAACAAATATCTGTTGTCCATGGCATTTGAGACCAAGTCTCTTTCACCTTTTTCGCCCTATTGATCATTATTAGTTGCATCAAATCAAATCTTTTACTTTTAGTTAATTCTATATTTTTTTTTTCTACTCAAATCTCTTCTTATGGAATTTTAAGTTTACCAAAAAAAAAAAGAGTTAAAGAAACAAAGAAAAGACAACGACTTTTTGCTGTTCAAATTGGTGACAGAGAATGGAATAGGAAAATATACCATGATTAACATAGATATTTTTATACACAAGTTACTAATATAGGAGCATTAAAGAAAGAAAAAAAAACTTTTTAGAAAACGGTGAAACATAAGAGCATCATTAACCATGATACTTTCTTGAGTATCAAAACAATATAATAAGAATAAATTTAATGATTATTTATGAATTGAGACTTAATTAGAAACCATATTTAATTGCTTGTGCAACGGTGAAATTGAAAAGAATTTCTTAAAATTAGGCAGAACTTCCTCAAACACCTACATCCTCACTTCAACTGAAATTTCATTGGGTTTAAATCAAAAAGATTCATTAAACCATTGGCACAATTGAATCAAACGTGATTTGATTTCTGGATTGGATCAATTATATATATGAAAAATGCAAGATTTTTTAAAGATTCCAATTCTAAACAGAAAGAAACATTCAAAGTTTCAGTTTTTTTTTCTTTTTGGTAGTATCTTTACCATGGCAAGAAGAAAGCTTGAGGGCATTAGAAGTGGTGAGCTTAGCAGCAACGTTTCCCCAATTCCCAGTTCCCCAATTTTAAGTCGTCTCCATCATGACATTCACCATATTCGTCTTATCATGATTTCTTGAGAGCAGGAGACATGGGGGAGAGGAGAGAGGAGAGACGAGAGAAGAGGAAAGATAAGGAGGAGGAGGAGGATAGAGAAGAATGATGAACAGATTCGCATAGAAGATGAGGGGACACATATTATAGAGAGAAAGGCCGAAGAAGATGAAGAAGAAGAGACCCGGTTGAGACGTCTCAACGGTTTCACTCGGTTGAGACGGTTCTTCCGTTTTCCAATTTTCTTTTTTCTTTTTTCTTTTTTTTTAATTAATTTTGAAGATATGAGACGGTAATAATATTACCGATGCGAATGCTCTAATAGCCTCAATATTTCACAAAAAAAAAATAAGTATTAAAATTGAGTAAAACTAAGCACCACCAACCACTTAACTGATAAATTATTATAAAATAAAACTTGTAGCAACGGCTCGATTCGAATGATCCAGACGAGTGTTCTCGTAGACTGGTAACTCTTCCCGATACCTCTCGATCCCAATCGCCGAAAGATTCTCCAACTCGAACAGATCGGAGCTCGCGTAACTCGCCGCATCATCATCATCATCATCGTCATCCTCGTCGTCGTCGTCTTCAACGTTGGCGACATCGCCGCACGTTGTCACGGCCAAATGATCTTTGTTCTTCTGGTAACTTCTGATAAGATCCTTGGCCGCTTTGATAACGCGGCGATTCTCCTCCTCCATGGCGTGGCGGTCGCGTTTGGCGTCGTTATTGTTGTTGTTGGTGTTTCCGTAAGGGATGTGAATGGAGGAATCTTCGTCTAGGATCACATTGACCGGGCAGAACCGAACGGACCTTTTCGATTTCCCGCTAGACGACGGAGTTTTGCTCAGGCAAGACCTGGAGAAAGAAGACGCGGAGGAGCATGTAGTGGCGGTGGTGGAGGACATCGCCGACTGTGGCTCCGCCGCGGCAGAGACTGTGGTGCTGGTTTTCTTTGGCTTCTTATGGTTACTGGCTGCGTTGGTGAAAAGCGAGTTGAGGAAAGTAGCGAGTCGTCCGCCGGGAGAGATCGGTTGTTTCACTTTTTTCAAATCGGCATAGATCTTCAACGCCTTTGATTTGGTCCTCAGGAAGCCACCGAGCTCTTGCTTAATGTTCGGTTGCTGTACACCGCCTGAGTGGTCGAATCTCTCGATGGACGTTCGAATCGGTTTCGGTTGACGAGGAGAGACAGAGGATTTGGAGCGTCCGTAGAAGGAATCG
Organism: Streptanthus diversifolius; assembly: GCA_039880935.1. Taxonomy (NCBI): domain Eukaryota; kingdom Viridiplantae; phylum Streptophyta; class Magnoliopsida; order Brassicales; family Brassicaceae; genus Streptanthus; species Streptanthus diversifolius. The sequence goes on along the minus strand of JAXGFM010000013.1, from coordinate 16,806,544 downwards.
GACTCGGAGGAGGAGAGTCTACTTGAATCGGAGGAGCTGGAGTTAGAAAATCTGAGGAAAACGGAGTCGGTGGTGGTTCTGCTGGATCTCTGGAAATCAGCGGCGATTGAGCGACGGTGAAAGACGAGCTTATCTGGAGAAATGTGAGGATCCTCGTGGAGAGATCCGTTACGGTGGAGCTGTATCTTCTTCCTCGGGGAATCGTCGATGGAGCGGTAGATTTGGTCGAGAAGAGTGGAGGAGAAGGAAGGGTTACGGTGGTGACCTCTACAAGATGAATTTGATGGCTTCTCCCAAGTCTCCATCTCTTCAGAAGAAAAGCTTAGAGAGAGAGAGTGTGTGTGTGTGTGTGTTTAAAAGAGGTGAAGGAGGGCGAGGCTGACAACTGGTAATAATTGCCACGTGTCTTTCTCGACAACTTATGGACTCTCTCACCAATCATCTTTTTATTTACCTCTTTTTATTTTATTTTTAATATATATTTTATATTAATCTAAACCACCCGAGTACCAATGATAGTCGTTACAGACAGTGTTTCGATTGCCATTTTTTTCTTTACTACGGTCCATGGTCGCAATAGTATAGATCTTCAAAAATCTAAAATATGTGTGTTTCGTTCGTCATGAATCAAAATAATTAGGTTTAAGAATTTGTCCTTAAACCAAAAAGAACTATGGGAGATCACTTCTGGGTTACAGAGCAACTTAGCCTTTTTTCACATGACACGACCCAAATATTCACTTATGTGTTCCCTACTTATAAAGTAAAAGATTAAAGTTGTTCCTTCCCTCATCATAAGTCTTACTTGTTTTTCATTTTATTTCTTCTTTTTTTTTTTTTTTTTTTTCAGGCTACAGCAAACCCAATATTGATACTTGGGTCCATTTCACTTTTTTTTTCTTTTCTTATTTCGTTTTTTAAAACTTGGAATGTCTAATTAAGTAGTACTGCAAAACTATATCGTTCTAAAATATTCAAACATGTTTTTTGTATATACTGATTACACGGGATTATTTAGAATTTATACATCGTGTGGAGATTAGCAAACAGAAAAACAATTTAGGGAATATATGTCGTCGTATGTATGAAGAAAAAATAAAAACACTGTAGTCTGTAGTTTCTGATTGTTTCTTCAGTACAAGGAGGCACTTTAATATATTAAAAGTTTTGAGAAACCCTAAACCGGATAGAAGGTTTCGAGAGATACGTCTAATCAGAGAAGAGGCTTTGAGAGACGATCTCGAGTTTAAAATTAAAAGACAATCCCTCGTGTTTTGGTTGTTTAAAGAGTACGTAGGTGATATGATGAACAAAGATTAATTTGTTGCGTTCGTAATCTCGTGATCGAAAGTAAAAAGGAGACACCCTTGGTAATGAAGCTTAACTTATGACTTTGTGTCTCTACTTTGGTATAAAAAGAACATGCATCTAGGTTTAAGGTGGCAATACAAGTGGGACTAAAAATCACACAACTGAATATTTCGAGATCATCACTTATATTCTCAAGTTCTTTTACGATGGAGATTTTGATAAACCCTACGGAAACTATAGGCTTTAGCTTTGGAAACCAGAAACAAATATAAATAGCAATGTTGTTTATGTGAATAATAAAGAATGGTTAAAAGGACTTTTGGAGGATCAAGGAACAGTCAAGTAATGCGGCTAAAGAGACTATCACTTATTAATCTAACGCACAAACATCATTTCTCATTACCAACCATGATTCTGTAGCCCACTTTTAATTGGAAATTGAGTTTCTTGTGTAGTCAGTATAAGCTACTTAGTTTACATTTTGGCTATAGAACCGAACCGTTTCAAACAGTCATTTAGTCTGACGTATATTCGAAAATGTTACTTAAAATAATATCTGAGAAATTCTCAGTTAAAAGTTAAAGTGTGTTAAAAAAGTGTTGTTTAAAAGATGTTATAAGAGTTTGACCCAAAAAAATAAAAAACACAATTTCATAGGAATAATAACAAACTTCCACGTGATATTAATTTATGTTACAAATGAAGATAATGCTAAGAAGCCGGGCAAAACAGCAGGAAGACAACAGTATAATGGAAATGATTAGACATAGACAGCGGGATTAAGACAAGATCATCTATCTGATTAACAAAATCAGGCTTCATTAGCAAGTAGAAGGATTTTTTAATTATGAAGAATTACTGTAAACGTCACTTTCTTTTACAATGTACAGGTGACCCAACACTGTTATTATATCGATGATCATATTTACTTTAATTTTATGAGATTTATTTTTAAAGTAGAATAACGTAATATTACTTAATTGGAACTTTTTCAATATACATGTCTTAATTAAAAAATTAACTTATATCATGATGACTTACATTCATGTTAAAATCTATAACTTGTCTCTTTTTCGGTTCCCCCCCCCCCCCTTGTTTCTTTAGACGTTACAAACGATTTTATTTTATTTTTATTTTTACAGTTTGATTTTAACTTTGAATCATTGACTGTAATCAAATTCTGTAATTTAGAGGTGGGCAAAATTTTTATCCCATCGTGTTATTTTATTTCTATTTCCAAATTTTCGTTCCATATGAAAACACATTTCTATATAATACAATTTTTTATTCCGTTTGAAATAATATAAAACAAGATAAAACAAAAGTTTACAAAATTTCGTTCAAAACAATTTGTGTATTAAATAAGACCATACAACCTATTATAAATATATTTTATAATAATAAATATTTAGAAATATAAAATAGTACACACAAAGTTCCTTAGTTTCCTACTTATATATTTATCTATATATATCCAAAGTTACTATTTATTTTATATTATGTTATTATGTAAAATAATCCTTAGCTTCATATGATTTTTATGACTCACATTTTTTTTTGAAATTTTCCATTTCATTCTCGTCACTTTTCATCATATCCCATTTTTATCCTAAATTTAAAACGAGACCTAAATGGAACAAATTTTTTTTTAAAAAAAAAAAATAATTTCTGTCTCGTGTCTATTCTTATAAATTTCTATCACACATACCTGTTCTAGATTTCTGTTTTTTTTACTATTAATTAGATTGTATATCCTAATTAAAGAGTTATTATAAAGAGCCAAGTTACTAGTTAGGCTTATTTATTGAATATTTTAAAGAAGTGTCATACAATATCAATCAGTTTTCTACATCTTATTACAGTAATTTAATAGGTAAAATCGTCATTCTTATAGATACCTTAGGCGCTAACTATTGGTGCAAATATTTCACATGAGTGTGAAAGAGTCGATTGATAAAAACAATGGTTACAAAGTTTATAACAAATATATTAGGCTTTGCCGTTAAATACTTTTCAAAATAATATTAAGATGTGATATGTTAGGAACGTAGAAAAGTGTGTAGTTCAATTAGTCTCCCACATGTAATGATATGTAAAGTTGATTACTTATACGGTTAGCTAACGGAAAGCACTTTTTGATGATATAAATACCAATATTAGTGACTTTTTAGCCGCAAAATCTTTTTAGTTATATATAGATTGATTTTTAATTGTATTTTTCAGAGAAAAATCCTTTTCAAATACAAATATTAAAATGATGCCACTAATACATAATCATGCGGTACGTTAGTTATTACTTTACTGCTCTCTATTTTTGGTGAGCTTGTCTAGTTTTTTTTTTTTTGTTTGGTTTGGTGGTGAACTTATATAGTAATATAGATGTAAGTTAATATTTTATTCAATAGAAAATCGTAAATTCCCTTGGCGTAACTTTGGTTTTGAGATGTATGTTTTGAATAATCGAACCTGATATGTGAGAGAAGAATGCATGTTCAAAAAGTTAATGGTGCTCATTTGCAAAATGATTACTCCCGTGGGCTAAGGAAACTCCATTTTCTTATTATTCTAATAATGTCATCAATCAATACTTAAAAAACGAAAAAAAACAAATGAAGGAAAAGATAGATTAATGTTCCTTAAAAATGTATAAATATATATATTAATTATATAAACGTATATAATTTTTATTCTTTATGAAATTAAACATGCCGGGTTATATTAAAAAAATAATATTCAGTAATCGAAATTGCAACTACTAAAAAATTGAAAGGGAAATTCGACTATTTTAATTGTTTTAGTTTCAACAAATTAATGCGCACACGCATGTTCTTTATGAATGATCGTCCCTTCGAACTTACGAGACTTCACACTCGTAAAGCTTTTCTTTGCCGGACCATCCCTTATACATTTTTGTTTTTGTTTTTACATAATTCATTTGCTTTGTATATTCCCACAATACCATCTTTACTATAATTAAAATTTTACTATCCTTTTGCTTTATTTGATGTAATATTTTTTTTCTTTTCTTATAACGATTCCATAAGCTATAAAAAGAACGAGAGAAAAGTAATTACAAATAAATTCATAAAATAAACAACATTAGCAGGGATTCCACGCATGTGTGGATATGATAGACATAAGAAAGACAAAAGATTCCGATCACATCATAATTTGAGTTGGTGCATGCAATAACCAAAAAGCAGATTCCTTTTAAATCAAATAGCTAGAGAGCACACCGGTCCAACACTTCAAGAGTTACGTTTGTTATTCATATTTTGCTCAAACAGACGAATCAAATGAGCAAATTATACTTACCACATACAATGTTGCTGTATGCTTTTCTATAAATCACTCCACTATATATCTATGATTTGACATGTCCTGTTGACAATCACAAATAACATTTCAAACCTTTTATTGTAAGAAAAAACAACAATTTCTAACATTACAATTACGTCTCAACAAAACTAACATAGATGATTGGTTGGGAGAAATTAATATTTTTCTGTTTCAACAAACAAGCTTTTAATTAACCCTTTCTCAAAAAAACAAACAAACATGCCTTTAACTTAACCAAAGTGGTAGGAGTTAGAGTCATGCTTATAGATCCCTAAATCAATCATGGGACCTTTTGACTTATTAGATATAATTAATAAAATTAATATTAAATTTATTCACTATTTATGAAAAAATTTCCTCAACCATTTTCTGTAATATTTCATTATGATAAACTCCAACAAAGTTTCGGAAATCTCAAGCCAACCCTTGTTTTTGTGTGGTAGTTATTATTAATATTGAGTGAACTCAACAGTGAAGACCACGTTTAATTAACCATAGACTGGTCAAAATGGAACAAAAAGAGTGTTAGTTACCTCCAAATAATGGAATTCAAGAAATTAACAGCGAGTAATCATTTCTAAATAAGGTAGGATAGGAGATAATAAAGCTTCGGGCTATTGTATCAGAGAAGCAAGCAAAGTCCGTACAAATTAGGCTTTAAGAAAAGAAGTTGGCCCTTTTGGTTTAGACCCACCTCCCCAAACTAAGTATTTAGTTCTCAAAATATCTCAACAAAACGATCAATTAGATTCTGTTGTTATGATGACATAGTGTGCAATGACACCTAAAAATCAATAGTAATCAAGGTGCTAATCAAAACCTATAGGCTTAGCTTCAACAAGTTCTCTTGAAGAATATTTGTTTTATATTCTAAAGGCTTGAGTGAAGTTAGGTCAAGCTCAACAACTAATGATTCTCTATGAAGAATTTAATAAGGAATATAGAGAAATGGAGAGAGAAGACACATAACTTAAAGAACATTCCAACAACTAGACAAATCTCTCAATTCTCTTTTAATACTTGGAGAACACTGACAATGGGAAACACTCAGCAATCAATAATGGTCAAGTCACAGAGATCCACACTTAAAACACTATCACATGCGTTGTAGGGTTCTTTAGCAATAGTAGAAGTTTAAGAAGCAGGGACAGACAAAGCATTTACTGGATAATTGTTGGGAGCTGGGAACATTTTATGCATTTATCGACTAAATAAGATAATAAAACAGAGTTTGGCCGTTTCACAAGGAAATACAAAACATTTGCATTCGGCTATTATGATCCATTAGACAAGTAGACAAAGGTTAGATTTCGTTCAGAAGTTTGCTGGCCAATTCTGATGACCAAGTTGTGATTGCTGATAAGTACCAAGTTGAGACGGAGGAGAGGGCACAACCCCGACTCCAACATTACCACCAAGCCCAGGTTCCATGTGGTGCGGATTAGCCATTGCACCAGGCTGTGGCGGGTGAAAGAGACCCTGGAACTGCATTTGAGATGACTGTGCAGCTGCTGCAGCGGCGTTGAAAGATGGATGTGCTGTATGAGATGGTAAATAAGCACCATGAGGCGTTTGTCCAGCTACGTTGTAATAAGGAGGGGACTGAAGGTTTGAAAGATCTCTTGGATTCTGCATCCAAATCTCAGAAGTCTCAGCCTGTTGTGTCGATAAGGAAACACATATCAGAAATAAAGCATAACGGGCAAAAACCTGTGGTTCGGGTAAGAGGGACATAGTTACCATTACCTGAGGGTTTGGAACGTAAATATTTCCATCTTTGTATTTCATGGCGTTTCCAACTACATTGGGAGAATTAATCTGATACCCATTAGGGTTGTTGTAAGTCCCAAAACCCGTAGGACCACCGGGTACTGGTTTGAATTGCTGGATGCCATACTTAACACCATTTGAACCGGGATGAGAACCACCTCCAGGCATCAGCACATAGCTATTGCCATTTGAAGGGTGTGCATAAGCTGCTGGGTTACCTGAGTAGCCTGGCATGGCAATCTGGGGAACATAGACTGGGGAGAGGAACTGACGATAAGGCATGAGATTGGGAAAATGCGAAACATGAACCTGCGGGTACATCTGTTGCATTGACGCCTGTTGTTGTTGCTGCAACATGGAAATCGTAGATGAAGGGGAATTGTTCACCATGTGAGTACTTAATGCCTGCTGCAGTAGCAAAACATACCTGGTTAGTTTTTCTTGGCTAATGAAATGAAAGATAATCATGCTGGGCCCAACTGCTCAAAGAGAAGCCTAAAGACAACTCATGCTTGGCATACCAGCAACAGCAGAAAAAGAAATTACCTCCTGCTGAGATGGTAATCCTAGTCCTCGTACGTTTTCATACATTTTATGACTAAAATACGGAAAGTCATAACTACCGTGATTACCATATGCCTGCTGGAAAGGGACGAGAGTGTCAGTTTTGAATGTATAGTTCTGCCTTGAATTCAAAGGTACAATTGCAGGAAACCTTACAGATATTTTTTGCAACTCAGGAGGATCTTGCTGCTGTTCAAATTCTAAAGGAGTATAAGGTGGACCATTCCTATTGAGCAATTGAATTTCCGAGTACTCATCAAAATTGTCAGATCTATGTGCCTCCTTCTCTTCCGGCAACCGTTGCTCAGATGCCACCGATACACGTGAGTCAGATTCAGAAATTCTGACATGATCATCAAGAATATCGATAGGCTTAACCCCCGGACAATCTGCTAAAGTCTCTGGAGAAGTAACTGACGAACTGCCCGCAATATCACCAAGTTACTTGAGGAAAGATACAAGTGATCTTAAACTTTACTCGAAATGTACAAAAACAAACAATACCACCAACTGTCAGAACTTACCCACGATCAGATTCTCTAAGTTCTTCTGAAGAGCATGATTCCTGGAAAGCAGCAGAATCCAAATTCCTTGAAGAACTAAGCTCTTGAAGAAAGCTACCAAAAGTAAGCTGACATCGGTCAGTCTCTGGGACACGAATATTATCTGCGATAATGACATTCCGGCTTTCACTGATAAGAACATGTGAAAGCTTATCTTGCAACTTAACAGCCTCTGATTCCAAGTTTATAATATTATCAGCAGGACGACAAGCCTGAGACTTTGTTGGTGTTCCAATTACTCCAGGGTCATGTCCAACAGGTTTCTGAATCGATTTAGGCTTCCACTCCTTGTTCTGTGAGACCCCTGCATTAAGTACAGGTTGATAAAGAATATCAGTGGTCATGACAGGAAATGGCTTCTTACCAGGACTTCCCAATGGATTGAAAAAGGATTATATTAACCAAAAAATAAGTTACACGCACAAAATAGTTGGCAGGAATTAAGTCAAAATGGCACAACATCCATTCAATTCATTAATATTTGCATATAAATTACCTTTTGTATGGCCACCAACTTGTTGTTGTGTTCTAGCATACTGGCTTCCTCTGTTCCCACGCTGCCTATTCAAAAGAGACCTATTCTTTTCCACACCGCTGGGCAAAACAGACTCTCGTGCAGTAGTTTGACTGAGTTGATCAATCTTCGAATTTGGGGAAGATGATAGATATGCATTTGGAGTCCCAATTTTTCTAATCGAGGACCCTGACAAATAACCAGCAGATGCAAATGGATTTTTACCAACATTTTCAGAAGGTTTTCCACCAAAGCCTCCACCTCTTACTTCACGTTTAATAGCTCCCACGGGTGATGATCTAGAAACAGGAGACGGTACATGAACTGGATCTGTGGAAGACGAATATACACCAAGAACTGAATTGGTTGATGGCAAAGTAACTCCACGGGATGTCTGCTTTCCATCAGAGAGTTCTTTTCTGGTAGGATGGTGCAATGTAGCAATTTCAGCATCTCTGAGCCTGACATCTGCTGCAGCATTACAATCTTCGGCAAATTCTTGAACCCCAGAAGAGCGATTGCCTAAACCACCTGTCGAGCTGGCAAACAATGAAAATAGAGCGATCTTATTTGTCTAATCTGAATTAAGTATCGCTTTTCCTCGAAATTATAAGATAACAAGTCCTCGGCGGGCTTTCTGTTTCCTAAGAAGTAACATGTTTAAGGGAAACTGCAGTAGGATGCCAACCAAGTGAACTGTGAATATAAGTATTATTGTCCCCCTCTACCAAAATCCAATGCTGCAAAACTAATATATGCCTCTAATTGTCTTTAAGAGTCTTACTTAACTTAATTTTTGGAAAAATACAGCTACAGCGACATAACTCCCTTATAGTAACATTAAAAAGAATCATTAAAGAGTATCATGCTATTGAAGATGTATAAAAAAGAACAAGTCAACACAGCGATAGAACATGCTAGAATAAGAATAACAGGATAACGTACAATTGATGAAACATACCCTTTTTTGTTCTCAGTGGCCACTACTTTTTTGCTAATATTTGATCCAGAAGACTGGGCGGAAGAATGCTTCAACTCTTCATCAACATGTGGATTAGACCTGTTGTCTCTAACAACGCGAAACTCTCTCTTGGATCCTGCACTAACATGAAACAAACAAATTCAGACATACAAAACAGCATGTGTAGATGAATATGGTCAATAAATTACATGAAACTTGGAGGCCTCACGCCAATCACAAAGATTCAAAATTCAAATAAAATTCAAGACATGCATTACTACCCAGTTTCTTCTATTTTTCTTAACCAGCATATTTTTTTTTGTTATTCAACCAAGTCTAACGAATTGTGGCACAGGCATAACGAAAGAAACTGGCAAGTATATTAACATCACGTTGATTTACCAGTAGCAGGATTCCTAAGAAATGCATTTTGTGGAGCAGCGTTCCTAGGGAAGACATTCCTATTGTAGCCTCCTCTCCTAACATTATGTTTAGGCTGTGTACGAACTTTCACTTCACTGGTAACACTTACAAGAGGTTTCTTTCCGTTCGCAGGCTCAACCAATACTGCATCCTGAAGCCAAAGGACAATCCGTAAGAAATCAGAGTTCACACAGGACAGAGGTTTGCAACACACCCTTTCTCACATAGAGCCTCTAAATTAATCCCGGAAACATAAAAGAAGAATCCTATTGATCACCAGGGATTCAGCAAACTATCTGAATGGATAGAAAAGTTGAAAAAGTTTTCGATCACCAATTAGAACACACATGTAAAGAAGAAAATTCATAATAAGGATGGTTGGAATGTCCATTAAACAAAACAAACAAACTAGCACATGTAGACACCCAATGAGATGTATTAGTAACACAAGCATTACTAGCACTATGAACAACAACCCAGTCCCCTTCTTTGTGAGCTTACCTCTTTCTTCCTGTCTTTTCTTCTCTTCACCTCGTGGAATGGATCTGAACAAAAGTAAGGCTTTAGCGAGCCAAAATGATGATGAAAACAGTAACACAATTATTCGAACTCGTCACACAGATAATAGACATTATTTGCAAATAGCAAAAAGAGAGCCAGCAGAATAACAGAAGAAGAAAAACGTAGAATAAAATTCAAACTCAATCCAGAAATTCAGAGGCCAGCGAAGACAAATACTATTTCAGGTGAATAGTAATTTAAGACTTCTGAAGAGAATTGACAAATATCGAAATTAAAAAGGAACCTCAGAATTATCCGCCAATCGAATTACTAAGAAAAGTCCGTAACAAGACCAAAAACCAAAACTTTGCATAACCAATCTACAGCATTCTACATACGCACGCAAACAAGATGTTGTAGCATTCCTTGTGATCACAATAGGAAGAAAGACCGGATAAGAAAGAATCAATATGTAAAACCCTAGCTTCCGTCAAAGTGACAAAGAGACGAAGAGAGAAACCTTGATGAATCAGCTTCTGCACAGCCTCGTCGGCGTTCATGTTAGCTTCTTTTAAGGCGGTGTAGATATCGGCGTCGGAGTGATTACCCACAATTTCTTTTATCGATGCAATCACCTTATTCTCTTCATAATCGGGTCCCATGATCCGATTACCGCCGGTTCTGGACCCAGACACCATTACCGATCAAGCCGTATCGGATGAAAACAAGGAAACAGAAAAACACAAGGATCGATATGAGTATCTAGCAAAAAGAATTACGATCCGCGATGTTGGTGCTAATGATTCGACTCTTCAATCCTAAAAATCAGAAACAGCACTAGGGTTCCGAGTACAGAGAAGAAGAGAGGGAACGGCTTCAAGAAAGGAAAAAAAGTGAAGGATTGGGGAAGAAAAAGCAAGAGGAGGGTTTATTGTCATACACTAGAAAAAGTTGGTTCGAAATATCAGTAATTGGATAGACTCAAAATGACTAATTTACCCTTATAAGAAAAGAACAACGAAAAGAAAAAGTCAATAGATAAGTGAGAAATGGAATTTCCAAGGAGATACAAATACACTAGCTTCCAATTTTCCATTTTTCTGCTTTTTTACTTTATATTATGCCTTTTTTTTTTGTAAACAATTTTTTTTTGTCAACAAAACAATTAATTAGTACGTTAAAACATACTAGTACATTTGATAATTAATTAATTATTGACGCCATTCATGGTCGGTCAATATTGATATTATATAATAATAATCCCAAATTTTAAAACATAATGTAGAATCACTATTAAAAAAAAACTAGGCAATTTATGACAAGGTTGAGTACCAAATAATGTTGGTGATGCTTTTGCTATCATGTAGAATCACATACAAAAAAATCACATGATTCATGCCAAAACTTGAGTACACTAACAGAGAAAACCAAATTTTAAAACATAATGTAGCATAACTATCATGACTAACTGACAAAATTGCCTACCATATTATATAACTATTCACTATTCATATATGCACAAACAGTGCATTTGCTAATTATTCATAATGTTTAATAATTATGAAATTATGAATAACTTGAGCATACAAAAGATCATCATTCCTTACAAAACAACTTTTATTATTTGATATTGATAAAGGATAAATCTATTTTCCTTGTCTGCATGTGTTCTTATGGAGGATCACTTGTCTATGGGTTCATACGTTTTTTTTTTTTTTTTTGCAATACTAAAGAGGCATAAAACAAAAAAAAATCACTTTATTTTAGACTCTTTTCGGATTTTTAGAATTTGCGTTTTGCGATTTTTTAGTGCGTGCGGTTTCGTGGAACCTGCGTAGCGAACATGAATCTTCACAACCTCAATTTCTATTAACATGAATTTGGTTTTTAAGTTTATGGATAAAATTGATAAATTTTGGGTTTATATATAGTATATACAGAGGAATTTTCTATCTTTTTCTTTTGCGGAGGAATTGTCGTTTTAGATTAGATATGATTAATGTAAGAGTTCATGTCGAAACAGATAGATGAGATAAGAGAATCATTTAGTGTCATTTATATATATAAGAAACTTAGTGATCGACTGGTTTTCTTAACTTCTTAATTACATGGTTTATAGTCTTCGATGATTCATTTTGTAAGTTTTGCATTTTTTTTACTGATTTTAGTAGAGAGACTTTGTAACCAATCAATGCCACATTATATTTTCATGCAAATCTTTTCATGCAATGTAGAAAAACTCATCAGATTCTAAAGAATTGACAAATATCGAAATTAAAAGAGGAACCAAAAACACAAGATCGGAACAGAAGCTTTGTATTACCTATCTACAGCATTCTACATACGCCTCATCACTCATGCAAGATTTAGAAAAGGCGCAACCAAGATGAAGAACCAACTATAAAAAAAGAAGAAGCACATGCATTATCTCAAACCAAAAGTTATTTCCATCAATGTGTAGCTTTTCTCCAAGTAAAACATTTAAAAAAGAAAAAGAAGTGTTTTGGTTTTGCTGTGTCAGATTCTTCTTGCAGTTGAGCCATCCAATCTTCATCACAAGTACTGCTGTTGTATACGCGCTCTGTTCTCTTCCCACCACAATCTTGCATTCGTTTCTCCAAACCTCTCTCGGCTACAACAACAAGAAAAATGTTGCTAAGTGCTTGCTTTTTTCAAAAGGCTTTCTTAGCAACAGTAGGGTGATGTTTTTATTTTACCTGAAGCGAACGCGTCTAAGCTCGCGAGTCCCATCTGGTAAAGCTCTGATTGTGATGTAAACACCAGCTTCGTCTTGTTCTACCCATTCTGTTTCGATGTCACTTGCATTACTTACAGAGAGCTCCCCTGAATGATATGCTTCTTCTTCTTCTTCTCTTGATGAGCTGCTTCTTGCGGACATATTAACCGATGATGTCTCCGTTTTGGTCCCACTTATGCTAGAAAGTTTTGGCGTCGTTTCAAGACCAGATGAATCACGGTACCGACTTTGTGTTTGTATTGTTGGTTGATGAGCGAGTGAGGCAGAAGAAGCGTAGCCTTTTCCTCGAGGGCATTCTTTGTTTAGAGGTGGAGTTGCAGGACTGTTCTTGGTAGAGCTCTGGTATTACCAAATGAAAATTGGTTCTAGTTAGACCTCAAAAAATCAAGACAGGTTTTGATGAATGGGTTCATGTGTTCATCAGAATCGAAGACAGAGAACGAATACCTCATCTTTGGATCTAGGAGGAGTTGGAAGCGGGACACTCTGCTGATTAAATTGCTGCACGTTGTATAACTCCATGACCTTATCGAAATTCTCCGCCCACCATTTTTGAGCTTGCCATTTATCAAACATTTCACGACTGCAAGCACATTTGAAAACAATCAACAAACTATGAGCTGCCTTAAGCACCATGATTACAAGAACCAAGTGAACAGTGTTAGGTTCAACTGACAAAACTCAGGATCTGTTGTAATCATCAATAAAATCTAGAGTCGTCAATCATTGAGAGCCAAAGTGTCCCACTTTGATGAGGTCATGAAGAAAGTTAGTTAGATCATGCTGCTCTCATAGATGTCCAATCTACATAATGAACGCTTCCCCACACAACTGTTCTTGGGAATCCATTTAAGATCGGATTCGACAACCCAAAAAATAATCCACATCTCAAAAACCTTTCTTGGCAAAAGGATGTACAGGTTCTCACAATACACAACAAACGTTTAGGGACCACTTCAAATTGATTCAAGTAAAATGCAAGTTTCCAAAACATAAATCTCTCACAAATTAACATCTTTAATATCGACTGTACTTCTTCTCATAGATTGTCCCCAACAAACATACATTTTCTATTTCCAAAATCAAATTAAAAACATAATGGATTAAGTTCATCTTCAAGATCCCCGACTGAAAACATAATGTATTCATTTTAAAAAAATCCTAACTTTTTGTTAAAAGAAAAGTTACAAAACACAAATAAATTACCTGAATCGGATCCGTTTGAGATCATTCCCTCCCTCAGGCAATGAAACAAATGTGATGAGGACACCAGGTTCCACTTGAGCAACCCATTCTTTGGGCTCATCTTCTTCCTCCATGAACACCGTGGACTCTGTCCTACCACTCATGGACTCAGGTGTCCCTTCTCCACTCAAAAGCCCTTTTAACCTTGTCTCCATTTCTTTCCCTAAAATCTTTGGCGTTGAGCTTCCGCTTCCCGGTCTCTTGTACGCATAATGGAACCTCCCAGAAGCTGATGCAGCATCTGAATCAGCGTAGTTTCGGTTCTGATTCCGGTTTGAAGACCCCGAACACGGTTTGCAGCTTTTGTAAGCACCTGACGCTTTTACTGCCATGTCTTTTATCTGAAGATTCACGTACAAGAATAATCACATGACTTACGCAGAGAAAATAAAAAACTGAAAGTCACAGGCTAAATTTGGCTTCTACAGGGAAGAAAAATACTTTTTTCCCATTTCGTTTTTTGAAAAGATCAGAAACCAAACAGTAGGCACAAAATTTGACTTGTTCATTTGTACTTAGCTCCCAAACAGAAACCAACAAGACTCAAACTGGTACTGTCTCGGAGTTTCTTTTCTTTTCCCATTTGTGTTTATCAGGACAAGAAAAAAACAACTCGTGAAAGTGACACAGATAAAGAAGAAATGGTATCTACTTGTGACGTCAGGGACTTAATCGCCTGCTTAGACCTGGGTGTTCCTATAACTCTGTCATCTTCTTCTTCTTCTTCTTCTTTAGATCCGCCATTGTTGGTGTTTAGCTGCTTCGAACAAGCTATACAAGTGAGCATCTCTCTCCCCTACCCTCCACGAAGTTTCCTGAGAATAAAGCCGGAAGATATAAGGAATCCCATAAATCACTTTCTCAAATCTAAAACCTTTTCAGAGAAAAAATATAAGATTCGCAATAAGCTGTACCTTTTATGCGACAGTAGTTCCACCACTGCACTTCTACCTCAATATACACACTCGTAAGTCGCTAAATTCGATTGCTTTCTCTGCCACAGAGATATGAAACTCCTGTATCACTACCATTGAAGAAGGTCAATGTTGGCCGGCCAAAGAGGAGAACCGTTACGCCAACGGAAAATTAGGGCACAGGATCTGAAGATCAGACCTATCAACGATTCCGCATTCAAACTCTCTGGATCCGTTCTTTGCGGATTGAAGTATTTGACAGTGAGAGATTGAATGTGAGACACTTTTGAAACCGGAACCGAATTCACAAGCAAAATGCAGAGAAACAAAATAAAAGGCTACGAATTTTGGTGAGGGAGAGAGAGAGAGAGAGAAAGAGAGGAACTTTGAGATCGTTGGACACTGCGAAAGTTTGCGCACAAGTGGTGGTATTGTGTTCCTACTTCCCTATATTAAAAAAAAAAAGAATCTCTACTCTTTCTTCTTCCTTTTTTTCTTTTTAACTATTGGCCATTTTTCAGATTCTTTTTTTTTTCCTTATAACTTCAATATTTATGGACTAACTCAAAACACAGATTCTGATCCGTAACCAACATAATAAGTTCTACAGATTTGCAACTTTTTATTATCCGAGATTTGTCACGTTTTGATTTATGTATGTTTGGTTCTTCTTTAACGTCTACTTTTTGTTTGGGTGAAAAGAAATATAGTAACAGTCAGAGTCGTACTTAATGGCTTATAAAAAAGGCATCTGCCTCAATCCCCTATTAGGAGTCCCTAATTAAAAATGTGTAGTAGATAAAAATACTTTAAATTTTTCCCCCATTTGAAATTAACAAAATACCATAAGGAAGTGTGTTTGTTTTATTGAATCAGTTTTATTAACTTTTTATAAAAAACTTAATTAACTATATTAAGAGCTGATTCGTACATATTTGTTATCTTCGATTATTTAAGTCTTTTATAGTTGAAATGGATAGTTTTATAAATGATTAATGTATTACAAAAAAAAGTTGAATAATTTGTCTATAGAAACATAAAAAAGCATTTGTAATATTTTTTTTAACGTTATAAACAATATTTTTATTAACGTTATAAACCTATCTATCATTTTTCAATTATTATTTTTATCAATAATTAACTATTTTTCTACACATGATATTTAAGCCTTTAACCTCTTACAAAACTTTTGTATAGATATTATATAATTTTGCACTTCTTTGTTAATGTTATAAGCTTTTTTGTCTCTTTATTTTGTTGTATGAAGTTAGAGTATAATTTTTCTAATAAATATAATAAACTACATTTTCAAACTTCTCTCAAGCCTCTAAAAGTTTTGGCACGGTAGTAGCAATTAACTAAATTCTAAGTTTACTAGATTTTTGTTTTTTTTAAGAGCCAGCTAGATTTTCAACAGTCTTGTTATTTTATACGTTATTTTCATATGTATTGACATTTGAAAATATGGTGTGTATAGACAAACTTTTTTTATTGAAAATTTGAAGTATATGTTACAATTACAATGAGAACAAAATTTTTTTTGTTAAAAATCATTAAGTACGCAGCCCTAAATTGAAAAAAAACTGCTTGGAAATATGGAAGAAATCGAACCAAAAAATATTTCAAATGTTATTCTCTTTCTTTAATTCCTCTCTTATTCTCTTTTATTTTTATCCGTTTCTTTCCTTTTTCAAAGTACGATATTCAGCAAATAATAAAATAACAACCTTTTAAGGTTTTATCTATAGTAGAATTATCAAGCCGTGCAAAATATTCAGGCCGTGATCAGAGATTGACACGTGCATTATTGAATGATTCCAGCTGTCGATTTTGCCCACCAACAGAAAAAGGAAACGAACATGAAGAAACAAAATAAATAATCTAATGTGATATTGACAATTTTCCCAATTACGAGTATTTAATTTTTTTTTAAGAAAGTCACTTTGGAAAATGTTTGACCTAATAACAGCCATTATTACTTTATCAGCTATAATTCAAATTCATTCAACATTTATAGGCAATTAACTGCATTCATTCAAAGTGTAGGAATCATGTGGTATAATGGTAGCCACTCTGCATTCATTATACCAGGTCTGGGGTTCGAACCCAGCACCCCGCATGTTATTGGGGATATTAAAGCCACTAGACTATGTTAACAAAAAAAAAAAAAAACTGCATTCAAAGTAATATTTTAAAACAAAAAAAGGATTAATTAGAGAATACATGTCAGTATCTCATATGGTGTCACAGGAGCGCCGTGAAGCAACGGGCGAGAATTAACTACACTGTTGAATTTTGTTACCGTACACCATTTTAAATTTTGAAAATTACTAATATTTTAGACTTTTCTCCTTTTTATTTTATTTCTTTCTCTATTTTATTTTTACGAAAGACAGCTAAAAACAATACTATTAGACAAAAAAATAAAAAGAAAGAGAAAAAACTTACAGCAATGAATGATTTAGATCGGATACTGAAGATATTAATATTTATTTACCTTGCCACGTGAAAGATCACTGTTTTCTCTTGGTTTTCTGATTGATATATATATATATATATGTATATTTTAATTTTTGTTGTTTCTCTTTCCTTTTTAATGTGTTCGCCTGTATCTTATATAGCTACAGCTATATTAGCTCCAATATTAATATGACCTATCCGTTATACGTAAAACACCTCACAAATTCACAATGATCTCTAATTGGATATCGAATATGTAATATATGCATCTATAAATAATTTTATTTTTGGTAGTCATATGTCAATTACTAGTATTCAAAAGTCAGAACTATATCTTGCATTTCAATATTGTAATTTTTATTTTGTTTTCTTATTTTTGAAGTGTGCAGTTTCATATTTATTATTATTATTATTATACTTTTTATGGCCCACACGCCCCCACACCAGCTTTTATTCAAAATTCTTACTGGCTTTCATTATTGGATAAAAATAAATTGAATTTCTATTAAATTTTTTTTTTGAAGGGTGTTACTCTAATCTTATCGGATATTAGAGCAAGCTACATTGGCTCGTTACATGCCTTCGGTGTTAGAACTCAAGACCTTCCCCAATCTTGTCCTTTTTGCTTGCTTGATTTTTTCAAGCTATGATCATTAGTATTTATTCCTATCTTTTATGGTGACAAGTACTATATTGCACTTTCGAAACTGAAAAAAAGGAATAAAGCGATTAACCTAAAAGCAAGTCATGATGAGACATGCAATGAAGCATGTAATATTTTAGATTCAAGCTTGTTATTAAATATAGCAAACTATTAATTTAAACTTTATAGAGTCTATTTTCCAACTAAGCCTATCAATGCTTTTTGCCCCCCTACCTTTCTGTCTCCTTCAAGGCTTAAGTACTTGGTTTTTATGACCATTTTGAAAGCCAAGTTATCATTATCCCCATTGTTAAGCAAACCAAAAGTTTCATTTCCAACTATGCTTTGCTTCAGGTAACGCTTTCATAAATCTCTTTATTCTTGCTGATTTCTTTCACAAATCATATAAAGCTAAGTTATAATCGAAGGATTAACCTTTTATGTTTTATATGTGTGCTAGATTGATCCCTTTATTTTTTTACTAAAATCATTGCGTAAATTAGACGTTCTTAATGGATAAGGCAAGTAATCGATCAAAGGGTATACAAAAGAAGAAAGAAAATAAGATTATACAAGTTGGGCCACAAAGTTAATAGCCCATCTGTTTGTTGGGCCCATATAGTTACTAGCCGCTCAAATATAAACTGTCAAGGAAAGAAGAGACCATATTAGTTAACCCTGCACTTCTCCGTCACTGATCATTCCCCACACAACGATCTGTTTCTTGCAGCTCGTCTTTCTTTTCATCATTTTGCTTGTCGCAAAAATCAAAGAGTAACTCAGCTCCGATCATTGTCTCCGAATATTTTTTTTTTGCTTCAAAATTCATGGTAAATCGTTTACCGTCACTCTCTCCGCGCCAATCTTAGCTCTGTACGAAACCTAACTCGCTGCGTTGGAAGCAATCGAGCTCGTCCCTCTTCGGAACATTCGTTTACAGGTGCGCCGGCGAGTTGGTTTCTGATCGTGATAGATTTTTGAGGTAACGAATGGTCTTCTTAGGATTTTATCTCTGGATTTTTAATTTATTCTCTTTGCTCCTTTGTTCTTTCGCGTTATGGGGGGCAGATTTTGGGAATGTGGTGATTCAGGTAGCCGATTTAGGGTTTTGTTTTACTGGAATACGTAGTTCAAGTTATAATACGTTGGAGATCCCTTTAATTGATTGCTGATGATTGTATCAATGCCTTCCTTTCTTTGCGTCTAAGCATCTGCTAGTGATTTGCTATCATGTTTGTGCCGAAACTCGTTGGTTTTGTTTCCTTTACGGTTGTCTACATTTTCGTGCGGAATAATCAGTTAAAACCAACATTATCTTACTAGTGATTTGATATTTTCTGATTGTATCTTCTCGTAAGATAGTAATCATGGGTTTCAATGGTCTGGGTGGAAGAGTAGCACAATGGTAACCAGATTATACATTTTTGCTACCTAGAGTTAGGTCATTGTTATGGAGTACTGGCTGGCTTGTAAATCATCATTTCCTGGTGACACAATATTTATACCTCCTTGTTGTTTGTTCTCATTCTTTAAAATTCATGATTTTCTTTACGGTTTCAGCTCCCTTGTCTCAGTTATATTTTGTTACTCACCTTATTATTGGGGATGATAATGAACATCATACTACTGCTTCATGTACATGATATGTGCTTTTGTCTGACTAGATCTATTCATGGATTTAGATGCACCAAGAATTCACACTGGAACTTAATTGTCTGGGCTCATTTCCCTTTCAGACCTAACTATGAAAACTTGAGAAAATCTTGTTTTGTAAAATACCTTTATCAAACTATCTATTTTATTCTTTTTCTTTACCTCCCTTCCTCGTTAGTTTGAACAGTTTGAGGCTGCAATGAATATGCAACCTGCTCCTCCGTCTAAGTCTCCATCAAATGGATCTCCACACAGAAGAGGTGAAAGAGAGGGAGTTCCGAATAAGGCACAGTCTATAAAGCCACATCCCGCAAATACACTAAATACAGGTTAGCTGTTGATACTCTGACATATCTGCCACGTCATGTTCTGAGTTTGTATACTTGTTAATATATATTCAGCATCCAATGGGGAAGCTGGAAATTTGAAGAGCCAACGCGATAGTTTAGTGTACCTCACAACATGTAAGATTGGGCATCTTGTGGAAGTGCATCTAAAAAATGGATCGGTTTATAGTGGTATATTTCATGCTGCTGATGTAGAGAAGGATTTTGGTGAGGCTCTGAATCAGAATTTATTTTTCCTTAGATATGTGAAGGTGAAGCATAGAAAGACACTACTATTTCTTGCCATTTATAAATTTATTTTCAGGAATCATTCTAAAAATGGCATCCTTGATTAAAGATGGTATTTTACGAGGGCATAAATCCCGTTCTGAGTTTGTCAGAAAGCCACCTTCCAAGACATTCATTATTCCTGCAGATGAACTTGTGCAAGTTATAGCTAAGGTGTGCTTGCTTTTATTAGTTACAGGCGAAATTTTTTCTGTTTAAGTTAATGTCAATGCATTACATGGCAGGGACATTTCTTTGAGATTTGACAGTTTCATCCTTTTATCATTGATGCTGGTGTTAGGATCTCTCCATATCCAGTGACGGCATGTTGAATGCCGTTCAGAGTGAGAAGCCGGTGGAATTGTTGACGGACTCTTCGATATCAAAGTCTTGTCATGCTGACCAGGGAAGAGAGCTACAACCTTGGGTACCTGATGGGGATGTTCCTCAGGGTCTCGAGAATGTGTTTGATGACCCTTGGAAAAGGTATATAAATATATTTATCCATATTTGAATTTCTTGCAGTTATTTATTGGATGTTTGATATGCAGATTTGTTTGCTAGATCCTTAGACCAGGGTTTCTTAGCTGAACAATTTTGAATGAGAGAATGGTGGGAATGAATATATTATTTTGTGCTTGCACTTTAGACTGATTATGATATTCCTTTTGGAAAGCTATGATCTTTCTATCTCTGTGTTGAGCTAGCTTTTCTTTTTCTTTTTAGTGAAAGGATATATTATATAGTGAGTAAGAGCCATTGGTGAATGGCCATAAGATTAGGAAGACTACTGTTTCCATATCTCTCATAACATGGCTATTTACGGGTAGTATGCTCAGCTTATCTGTTTCTGCTTGTAGGGGTAGGGGATGGGATCAGTTTAAGGTGAATGAGTCACTGTTTGGAGTGAAGAGCACTTTCGATGAGGAAATTTATACCACAAAACTTAACAGAGGTCTTCGGACTAGAGAGCTGGAAGAGAAAGCCCAGAGGATTGCGAGAGAGATTGAGGGTGAAAATACCCGAGATCTTCATGTAGCAGAGGTGAATTTTGGGGGTTTTATTTGCACAGCTCCATCTTTACGTTTTTGTTGTTGTTATATAACTCCAAATTTCTAATTGTTCATGCCTGCAGGAAAGAGGCCTTCAGCTAGACGATAAATTTGATATTGACGATGAAACTAAATACTCAGCTGTCCGTCCAGTTGATGGATTTGATGATAGTGGGTTTGATGAGGAGGACGAAAAATTGCTGGACACTTGCAACGATCAGACTTTTGGTGGTTCATCTACTTCTAATGTCCAGAAGCCAGGTTCTTCTAGTGGCCAGAAGTCAACTTCTTCTAGTGGCCAGAAGTCAACTTCTTCCAGTGGCAAGGGATATGAAGAATTACGGGTATGGTTGAGTTCTTCTTTTTTTATAGTAGTTTCTAGCAGAACAATTGTTGATATTGCCATTCATTTTCATTCAGAGTGACAGTCATCCTTCTCGGAATAATACAAATGTAGATCAAAGCTGCTCGATATCTGATGATCACGCTCGGCACCTTCCCTCTGAACAGCGATCCAAAGATTTTCCTGCCCCAGGCAGCAGTATCAGGTTATTTTTTTGCCATCAGATTAAGGACTTTTAAATCATGTAAAAAACTTCTCTCACATTTGGAGTTCCTTCGACATAACAGTGAGAGCCAGCTGGGTGAGCGAAGAAGCAAGAATAATCCAGAGTTTTCCGAGAGTAACAGAGTAAATTCAACTCCATGTTGATTATGCGTGTTTAGTCCATGATGGCGTTTGGCGTTTTAATTCTTGTTCTGTTATTTTTAACATTGGTTCTTTGGCTTTCTTTTGTATTCACACAGTCAGCTGAGGAATCAGTTTCTGGTCATGGAGGTATATGCTACTTCTTTCTTACTCTGTTTTCTATATCTGCACCCCATTATATTTGTTTATCCGTTTGAACAATTTGATGCCCACAGAAGTCTGAACTTGTTTTTCTGTTCTACACGTAGAATTATCTTTTCATTTTTACAAGCATGGCTCACGGTTTTCTCTCGGCCTGACACTAATATCTATATTCACGTTTATCTCAACTGACTATATAGTGGCGGTCAATAATGTTCCACTGATTCTTTTACAGTCGCCAAAAAGAATCTAAAAAAAGTTGCTTTTGAACACAAGCAATGGTGACCTGTTAATAAACTTCTATCTAATGAGGAAACCAAGTCATAGGCGTGAATGTTAAGAAAATATTGTGTTTTGGAATATAGATATCAAAGAAGGTGCAAAACTTGGTGGTGGTGGGACCTCGGCGTCGAAGACTGTTGCTGAGAAAGAAAGGCAAGTCAGTCAAGTTTCGGGTAAACCAAAATCTGAAAGCTTTTTTGGGCAGTCGGCTTCTAGAAGAAGTTCAGAGAGGAGTCCAGCTCCTTCGACATCAAGTCGTCCTGGACTATCACCAAGCCCGTCAATTGGTTCGTTGTCCTCATCAGAAAAGTCCACTCTTAATCCAAAATCAAAGGTTTTTTTTTTTAATTTGATTTGTTAAAATTTGCTAAAGTGTCAAATTGTGTGTGTTTAATGGTTATCCTTTTTACTAATCAAGAGTCGTTGGGTCTGATCAGGAATTCAAACTAAATCCAAACGCGCAGAGTTTCAAACCATCGCAACCACCAACTGCGCCGCAGCCTCAGTCTCCAATGGTAGATGTCTCATTCTACTACCCAGCAGCACCTGGTCAGCAGATGCCTGGAATGCCTGTTGGTTACGGAGTAAGCTCGTGGTGTTGTATACACCGTAAATTTACCAAAAAAAAAGAACGAAGCAAAAGTCTCTAAAACTCGCCATGTAAATATTTGCAGATTCAACCGCAATATCCTGGACAGCAGCAGATGATTTATTATCCTGGCCACCAGCATCCTCAAACCTTTTATCCTCCAAATGCACAACCCCAGGTATGACACTAACTACACAAAACCCTACCTTGTTATAACCATCACTATTCACAAAACCAAAAAAAAAAAGAAAAAAAAAAGAAGAATTCAAATGATGATGGAATTGTGATGTTTTAGTATCCACAGCAGCAGCAAATGATGATTGGTCAGCACCCTAGGCCGCGAATGGTTTACATGCCTTCTCCGTACCAGCCGGTTATTGCTATATTTCCCCTCTTCTTTCTTTTTATATGTTCAAAGCGTTAAGGTTTTTGGATGCTGAGATCTCTGTTGTTTTTACAGGAAAATCTATATAATCAAGGACGAGAGTAATAATCCGATGGTGGTGATAATGTTTATTTCTGGGAAGGACATGAACGAACCAACCTTCTGTTTTGGTTTACGCTCTCTTTTTATTTGTATTTCCTCTCTTCCTTGGCCAATTACTGTATCCATTTTCTCCTTTTTTTTTAGATTCCCCGATCGGATTTTACTATCTCGTGTTAAAAAAAAAGAGACGATCTATTTGTACTATGTAAATCGTTAAACGTTGCTATCCATAGTTGGTGTCGTTGTTAGCACCAATTAATTATATATGTTTAAGATTCGACAAAGAAGAAAAGAATGATACCTAATCTCTAGCCGTTGCATAGATAGTTCCGTGTAATTGCGTAGAGCCATATGTTTTTGTTTATCTGTTTTTCCTACTCAAAATCCATTATTCTTGTCAAGTGGAGATTCTATGTGTCACTCGAGTTAGGGATTTTGATTGCTCACCAATCTTCATCTATAATTTTTTACCCATGCTCCCTGATTGCTTGCTTATCATGTTTTCAATTCTTTGAAACAACTTTTCACGAAAACATCCCCTACATCTTCCGGTGATACCTTATCTTACACACTACTATTATAGATATGAGCGTTTTCAATTTCATTGAATCCAAATTTGTTTTCAACAAAATCGTTATATTTAAAATTTAATTATTTATTCTTAAGAATTTTAAAGAAAAATATAGAATATCATTTTTTATGGATTCTACAATACATACGAACAAATATAAATAATAAAAAAATTTAAGAATATAGATAAAGATATTAGTGAAATTTTCATAATGGTGAAAATTAAAAAAATGATTTAGCATAAAATTCAAAAATCAAAATAAAGAGAAAATGAAGATTAATTCAGTATCGGCTCCTAAATCTGAGTCTATAACACATGATATTTGATGGTATCAAATAGATGGATCATCCAAAAAGTATAAAAAAATTCCGGATAATGTTTGGTTTGTAATAAAGTTGAAAGAGTGGATATATTGATGAAAGTTAAGAATATTTTTTGTGGGAATAACCAATATTTAAAGTTTATTTAGAAGAATTTAAATGATCAACAATTTTTTTCGAGAAATAAGAGTATCATACATAAGACAGACAAATAGACAAGCAAAATAACAAAAACTATAATATCAACTATAGTTTGCATTAATTAATATCATATGCTCAAACCTTTTAATTATTTTAGTTTATAATTATAAAAAAAAAACTACAATACCTTTCTTTTGTTCGGTAATGTTCAGATGCGAGTATATTTTTTAATAAATGGGTAGAAAGGGCTATTGATTGCGTCATTATGAGATGTTGACAACCTCCTCCACCACGAATTTTTCTTCTCGAGGATTTGGCGTGGTCACTATTATTTGATAGTTGTAAAATTTTTAAATATGCACTTCTTCGGCATGGTTGGTATGGTAAATTGGTAATGGTTTAAATTTATTGTTTTTTATTTTTATTATAACAAGTCGCTATTTAATTATTGATTCTTAAGATTTTTACTAAAAGAAAAAAAAAAATCATGCAGAAAAGTGAAAACCCAAAACTCGGGCAAAAACTTGAGACTAAAAACGTCAAACAAAAAGGAAAGTGTGTATGTTGCTTGGGCCGTCTTCATCTTTCAAACACCAGACGTGACTATCACGCGTAATCGAAAAGCGCGTGTATATTTAGAACAGTAGTATGGCGGCTGTGAATAAAATATTTGAGACAATTGCACCGTAAGCCTTATTACACCTGATTATTTCTTTCTTCCTTCCTTCTTTCCAAGTGTTTGTATCCACTTTTTCTGTTGAAGCCCTTTTTTAAATCTAAACCTTAAGCCCTTTTTAAATTTAATTATAAAATTGATTTTATGTTATATTGTTTAGAACCTATACTATGCTCTAAGAATGGTTAATAATGTAATCGAATAATGTAGATATTAATATAAATATTGTGAGCTAAAAAAGGTAGTGTTCATAGTGAAATAATGGTGGGAGAGTGGGTATTGCCCAAGAGAAATAAAAGTGAGGTAAAGCTTTTTTTGGTAGCCAATTATACCCAATTTGCAGAGACAGTAAAAGCGATCGAGAGAGAGAGAGAGAGAGAGATAAAAAAGAAGAAGAAAGAAGACATGTTTTGAGGAAGGAGACATGCATCATCTCAACCTTACATGATTTATTTGTTTCTTTTCTCTCTCCTTTCTTCACCAAATCCATAGATTCTCTACTTAGACTACTTGTACTCTGCTTTGAGAAGCAAAAAAATCCCATTTTTGGGTGATAGGTGAGAACATCTGAATGCTTTGTTTGTTTCTCCTTTGCTTTATGTTCTGTTTTTCTCTCTTTATTTTTAAACTGATTCAGTCAAGTTCCAAGTGTTTTAAGTTATGTAGTTACAGTTCCAGGAATCTCGTCGATTCAGCTCTGCTTTTCCGATTTATTTTCCGAATCTCTGTCATTGATTCTTCCAGTTACTGGTATTGCATGTTCGTGCTTTTTGTGAACGTTTCAATGATTTGATCAGATTTTTTAGTCCGTCGATTGTCAAAGTCAGAATCTTTGCTTTCTATCTAGTTTGATTATCGGATCTGCTGTTTGTACCTTCTTTTTTCTTAGATCTGTTGTTTGTTTCTTTGAATCAAGAACTGTTTAGATTCTTTCCAGTTGAATTATGACTAGTTTTTACTTGATTGGATTATATTAGGTGACTGAAAGACATCTCTTGTATCTCTTGACGGATCAACCATGGTTTGGAGATTAGTTAATTGAAGTAGCGTTTCAAACAATGCAAGAGTTCCATAGCAAAGATTCATTGTCCTGTCCTGCAACTTCTTGGGGAAACTCTGTGTTCTCTAACTCAAACGTCCAAGGATCATCATCATCCATGACCGACAACAACACTTTAAGCTTGACGATGGAGATGATGTCTTCCCATTTCCCGGGGATGAAACAAACTGGTTTTCAATTGCAGGACCATGATTCTTCCTCTACACAATCCACTGCTGGAGAATCATCTGGTGAAGTTGCAAGTTTGGGGGAACATAATAATCTTTATGGCCACAGCATTGTTACCCATATCTCAGGTTCAACTTGCAATTTTTTTTTTTTTAGTACAAATAGAGTTCACATGCATTTGCAATGTGTTGTAGCTGATCTATGGGTTCTTGTTTTGGATGCAGGTTACAAAGAAAACGCAGGGAGTCCTAGTGGAAGTCATCCAAAATCAATCTTGTCGAAGGTCTCTCAAAACTTAGCGGTTCCTCCTACTATTGAGGTTAATCTGTGAATCATCTTTGACCTTATTATAAATGTTGTAAATACGAAACTAATGACGTCTATTTTCTATACCCTCAGGCTTCTTGGCCTCTACATGGCAATGAAACTCCACATTTCAATGGTTTCATGTCTCTTCCGTATGCATCACAACACACGGTAAGCCACAATGATTACATGAAGCCTTTGCTTGAACGATTTATGATCGAAGTATTTTGCTATGGAAATCTTTGAAGGTGCAGCATCCACAAATTGGAGGGTTGATTCCTTGTAGAATGCTTCTGCCTCACAACATTCCAGAGAACGAACCAATTTTCGTCAATGCGAAACAATACCAAGCCATTCTCCGTCGCAGGCAACACCGTGCAAAGCTTGAAGCTCAGAACAAGCTCATCAAAGTCCGTAAAGTATGGTTATCTCTATAACTATATAGCACGATTCCCATAAATACAACTTTAAAAAGTTTCAGAGGTTTATGTCTAAACAGACTGACTTTGTCTATGTAACTATATAATATGTAGCCATACCTTCACGAGTCTCGCCACCTTCATGCGTTAAAGAGAGCTAGAGGCTCTGGTGGGCGTTTCCTCAACACAAAGAAGCTTCAAGAATCAAAATCTCCACAATCTCCTCCATTCTTGGCCCCACCGCATTTCATCAAGAACCCTCAGGGCAAGTTCCGGCAAAGGGACATTTCGGGCGTTGGGGTCGGGTCGAACGGCTCGGCAACATCTTGTTCGGACTTAACTGGGAACAACAACGACATGTTCCAACAAAACCCACAATTCAGATTCTCAGGTTATCCATCAAACCACCATGTCTCAGTTCTCATGTGAGAATGGTGGTTGGTGAGACCATGACGGGAAGTCATCCTTGGCTATTAATGATCCATACAAAATTTCTGTCTTTTATGTCTGCTTTCTGCAATCTCTACTGCACAAAAAAAAAAAGTTGAAAATCTTTCAACTAGTTTGTTTGTTCCTTGATTTGGCCATTTTATCTTTTCTTTTATGGGATTGTTTATGGTGTGTTGTTGGATTGTTGATAAACTTTTTAAGTTCTGAACCTACATGGATTTGTGATTTATGTAATATATAATTATTTGTTTTGTTTTTATTTATGTAGAGCTCACTCTGTTTTTACTTAATCCATTCCCGCTCTAAATTCTTGCAAAACTTGGTTAGAATATCAATCAATAGTAAAATATTTTTATTTATCATACTATTTAGCTACAAATCCTCCCAAGATAGTTGATATTTTTAAAAAAGTAATATTGACAATTTCAATGGACATATGTACATCCAAATAAACATATCCAATAGGGACAATTAATTTAAGAAGGGTGTGGTAATAAAGCCATTAGAATAGACTTAGTGCAACTTTCTTTCCAAGGCCCAAATCAAAAAAAGCGCGCCAAGATAAATATAAACTTAATACTGTTTTTCGACTTTTATCAAAACAACTCTATTTTTCAGTGGAGTTGGTGATTTCTGTCGTAATGTTTGATTATTTTACAGCTCACGAGTAAATTTACTCGGTCGTTTTCAAAATTTAGAATAGTATTTGGTGTCATCTGTCATTTTGGAATATCATTGCAGGTTTTTATTCAGTTTCATAAGTTTATGGAAGATTTTTTTTTGGTTTTTAGATTATAAAAATAGAAGCGATAATTTATATTAAAAAATATAATTATTTTTTGAAAGAATCGACATTCAATTTTTTTCGATTGTATATTTTTTTTACAAGATTAAAACTCTTTCAATTTCATTCGTAATGTACAACAATAGATTCAAAAGAATTATCGTTTCTATTTTTTTATAGTTTTATAAACTTGTATAGAAAAATAAAATATACCAAATAATCGTACAATATATTTCATATGATCTTGTCATCTCTAAATCACATATAAACATAGCTATATAGGCGAAAGCGGTCGTAGTAATCTCGTGGGAGTGGCATTGTCCTTCCCCACCCAGCTTCGAGTCTCGTCAATAGCATCTTTGAGACGGAAGCAAGTGACGTAATATTCATATATAAGTCAATACCTCTGACACTTCTATGTACGAAAAACATAATGAATAATGAGAAGGCACACAACAACATCAAGTGGTCCATTGAACGTCGTTTGACCAACACAAACGATTCAACATGTAGGAACATAGACATATTTGTCTTCATCTCATTTTCTGATGTTTTATTTTTATGTCCTGACGTTTATATCCTTCAGCCATTTCTTAATATTTATACCCCAAATCTTTATGATGACAATCCTCCACCAACCAAATAGTCATCGCAAAACCACATAATACTTTGTTATACTTTTCGAATCAATCTTGTTGGTACATCTCTCTAAATCTTTTAAATAATTATTATTTTATATTGGATTGTGATATGGAATTTATTTATCCAAATCCAGTTGTGCATTTTGAAATAGTTACAAATGCTTAATCGCCAGCTAAATACGCCTATTTATTTCATGTTAGTTTGATAAGATACTAAAATGTTCAAACATATACCTAAGAAACTTTTTATTAACATCAGTTTTTTGAAAGCTTGTAATGATGTTTTATCCGACTCAAACATGTGGGTTTGATATAAGCTTTCAATTGTTAGGACAAAAAATCAGGTGAAATATAATTTCACAGAAAATTAATGATTATTAGTCTTGGGACTGTTCATGATGATATTCATTGCGATTTCTATATTGTGATATATCTTCATAGTTTGATATCTTTAAGTCTTCTGAAAGTAATATTCTTCTATATATTCTAAAGCTCTAAACCAATACGGGAGCAGAGGTTATAACTTAAGCCAGTATAGTTTTAACAGACAAACCGAAAGACCATAACAAAATATTATCCTCGAGACAAACAATTAGAAGATTAAACCGGATTCTATGTCTGCATCACAATATGTCCCCACAATCTAAACCTTGTAATTATAAATACTAATGACAACATCATAGTACAGATTGATACTCTAATATCTCTTTAATATTCTATAAAAACACCCACATAAAAACATTATACAATGTCTGATATGCAACGTAAATAGTATAATACAACCTACAATAATGGTCCCAAATTGCAACGAGTGAAGAGTCTAATTGACTTAAGAAAGGCCAATCAAATTGTAATATTCAAATGGTATTTTTTTTCACAAGTCTTATAACCATTTTCTAAAGGTAGTTAATATACTCCTCTACACACACCTTAATATAAAGACCACACGCCATTTCAATGTATATTCGATCTCATCGTAGCAATTCTCCAATCCAAATGTTTTCTAATCCTGTTATTGTTTATCTTACACATTAACCTATCACCTACTCACAAACAATACCTTTTTCATCATCTATTCAATGTCGTTAGAAGAAACAGAATCACCAAAAGAAACTCTAGATAACGTCCTAGGCTGGCTTGAGGATTCTATGTCCTTAACCCCCTTACCTGGATTCAATGATTTTGATCTGCTCCACGAGTTTCACGGGCCTCAAACGTGGGAATGGGATCACCAGACTCAAGATCCAGGATATGATTTCCTTCACAGCTATAGTCAAGATCTCAATGCATATATGGGTTGTGAAGCAACTCACCTGGAAGTGGTAACTGGAGTTCCAGTCATTGATTCGGATCCTCCCCCCGTGCTTCAGCAACCAAACGATCAGTCCATTAAACGGAACCGTGATGGGCTTATCGATGCCCACCTAGTGAAAAGATCAGCAAGGAGCAAGAAAAGAGCAAATAAATCTAGTGAGATGAACTGCAAAGATGGTAACAAGGAAGAGAGATGGGCAGAACAACTTCTTAATCCTTGTGCCTTGGCAATCACGGCAAGGAACTCATCGAGGGTTCAACATTACCTTTGTGTTCTCTCTGAACTGGCATCTTCTTGTGGAGATGCTAATCATCGGCTTGCAGCCTTTGGTCTTCGCGCTTTGCAAAATCATATTTCAACCTGCTCTGTGTCATCCTCTATTACTTTTGCTACAGCAGAATTGAAGATGTTTCAGAAGACTTTGCTCAAGTTCTATGAAGTAAGTCCTTGGTTTGCTTTGCCTAATAACATGGCAAACTCAGCTATCCTGCAGATTCTAGCACAAGATCCCAGAGATAAAAAGGATCTTCATATTCTTGATATTGGTGTTTCTCATGGTATGCAATGGCCCACTTTGCTGGAAGCTCTGTGCTGCAGACCAAAAGGACCTCCTCCTCGTGTTCGAATAACCGTTGTATCCGATCTAACCGCAGACATACCTTTCTGTGTTGGTCCACCATCTTACAATTATGGCTCTCAACTAATTGGCTTTGCTCGGTCCCTCAACATCAACCTCCAGATCAGTGTAATTGACAAGTTCCAACTTATCGATACCTCACCTCATGAGACCTTGATCGTGTGTACTCAGTTTAGGCTGTATCAATTAAAACATACCATCCCTGATGAGAGAAGTGAGGCTTTGAAAGTACTGAGAAGTTTGAAGCCAAAAGGAGTGGTTCTTTGTGAAAACAGTGGAGAATGCAGTAGTAGTGGGGACTTTGCAGCAGGATTCTCGCGGAAACTGGAGTATTTGTGGAAGTTTCTGGATTCCACAAGCTATGGATTTAAAGAAGAGAATAGCGAAGAGAGGAAGCTAATGGAAGGAGAGGCAACAAAGGTGTTGATGAGTTCAGGAGAGACGAATGAAGGGAAAGATATATGGTATGAGAGGATGAGAAAAGCTGGTTTTGCCGCAGATGCATTTGGAGAGGAAGCAGTTGATGGAGCCAAATCTTTACTCAGAAAGTATGACAACAATTGGGAAATAAGGATGGAAGATGGAGATGCCTTTGCTGGTTTACTATGGAAAGGAGAGGCAGTTTCCTTTTGTTCCCTGTGGAAGTAGCTAGCTTCTTTTAAGTTTGTTCTTAATTTTCGTTGTAAGCTTCCAAACCAAAGCCTTCTGCAAACTGTTATCTGCAAAGTTAATTTGTTATCAAGTAGAAAATGAATCATTTTCCATCTAGGATGGCATCAGAATCACAATCTAACTCTCTCTTTTACATTAGCATCAGAGACAAAATGAGTAAGTTAGATCAGCATTATCCACCCCCAAACAAACTTTGTCAAGAACACAGCTTTCGAAAAGTAATTTTGTCCTAAAAAAATGGGTCCCTGTGATTATTGAAAGACAGTAAGCTTATAACATTACATCCCTCCAGAAAACTCCTCACGATTTGAATGATATTTGAATGATCGATACCTTGCACCAGCTTAAACATTATTGAATTCCACCAGATACAACCAAAATAAAAATTTAAGAAAGACACTATTGTCTCGAGAATGGAAAGAAAGTAAACGTCTTCGCATCGCTTGGTCCACCAAAGCTTTAATCCCAGCTAATGGAGTAAAAACGTTGGTGAATATCTGAAAGTTTCGCACCCGTATTCAGAGGATAGATCCATAAGCATGATCATTTGTCTTAAAATGTTACTAGAAATGTTATTAACACTAGTTGTCTAAGATTAACAGAGCACTAAATTGGCAAAAGTTTTATAAAATTTGATATCAACAGAGCACTAAATCAACAATATTTGTTTTGTTTTTTTGAGAATTTCATTAATTTTTTTCCAGCTTAGATTGAATCAACAGAACCATTGTTATGTACAACAAATTAATCATTACTATATGTATATATATACATGGACTAATTAACAATCCGAGAGGACTCATTAGCTTTCCCATCCGACCATGGTCCCAGGGCGTGAAACGCGAGTCCTCGATCATACATCCGTTGAATCTCTTCTCTGTATTCAGTCAGAGACTCATCAGGTATTGGTGGAGTCAGCTCCACCACATCACCCATCTTAAGTTTCCACGTGAGGTCGCTTACAGGCCTCTGGTTCAGCCTTGGCCTTAGCTCTTCCTTTGCTGGTATGCCATACATGGACCACCTCGAGCTCCCAGGCCCCGCCCTGCTCAGCAGATCCGAGACCGTTGAACTAGCTGGAAATTCTTGCACAGACATCTGCATTTTTCCGATTGGTTCAGTATAACAATCAATCCATACACTCTTCTACTTGGAGAAACATTATTTAAAAGTTCATTATAACAAACAAACCTTGTCATTTTCGATTACGATGACATAAACTGGTCCGTCCTGCCTACTGTTAGGCTTGTAAGAAGCAGGGCAGTCCTCAAAGTGAGACGGAAACTTGCAAGGGGGTTTGATGGAATCAGAAGAACGAATGGAAGACCGGTCTTTGCTCATTGTTTCGCAATGCCAAGTTACGACCCATCGAGCCCATTCAACCATCTGAAGTACAAATGAAGAGTATTTGCAGTCACCTTCCTTGTACCTCCAATGAGCTGCAAACCCAAATTCAGCTTGCAAATGCATCTCCTGTGTTCTTATTTGGACTTCAAGTGGAACAGTTCCATTGTCCATCACTACCGTGTGCAAAGACTGATACCTAAAATACAAAATACTAGACAGATTCGTAAAAGTTCAATAAGCCAAAGCTAAAAAAACAAAGTTATTTGAACTTACCCATTGAACTTGGGAAGAGTTATGTAATCCTTAAGCTTCCCAGGAACTTCAGACCATAAGCTATGAACTACTCGTAAGGCCTTGTAACAATCTCCTTCGTCGTTAACAATCAAACGTAACCCATGAATGTCATGAATTTCATCCACCGTTAGCTTTTTCCTGGTATAGTCGAAAAGACAACATCAACATTAATCTTCTAGTTTCACTCAAACATTGTTTCGTCTGCAAGAGGGAGCACGGAGAACTTACTTCAACATCTTGCAGTAAATACTATACAAGCTCTTGTGCCGACCACAGAGAACGTGATAAGAAATGCCTTCTTTCTTGAGAGCTTGCTCCAATTTATCTATTGCAGAAGTAATCATGGCTTCATCGAATGAATCCTCGAGCATGGTTGACATCTCGTTATGCTGATGTGGGTAAAGATGCTTAAAACAAAGATTTTCAAGCTGAACTTTCCATGTAGAGATGCCCAACCGATTAGCCAAGGGTGCGAAGATCTCAAGAGTCTCTTTGGCAAATCTCTGCTGCTTCACTGGGGACAAAGCGTAAAGGGTCATCATGTTGTGTAGACGA
Source organism: Streptanthus diversifolius (assembly GCA_039880935.1). NCBI lineage: Eukaryota > Viridiplantae > Streptophyta > Magnoliopsida > Brassicales > Brassicaceae > Streptanthus > Streptanthus diversifolius. Next base: position 16,772,695 of record JAXGFM010000013.1, on the reverse strand, counting down.
TCAGCCAGTTTGATAAGAACAGCTCTTGCATCTGCCATTGCAAGAAACATTGTATGCAATCGATCTGCTTCAACAGTTTTACACGCCGTATTGTTTTCTCTAGCGAGTTTGCTCAGTTGGCTAAGCTTTGATACCTATATACACAAAACACACACTGAGCTCAAATTAGCTAACAGGCCCGGTTTTTCAAACCAAGAATCTCAACCAATAAAAGTCAATAAGATGATATGTTTCTTACCCCTTCGACCAAATCAGCAACTCCTGCTCCAAAGTTTCTGAGAATATAATCATAGCTCATAAATGAATCGTCCATGGTATCATGAAGAAGCCCAGCCACAACAACAGTTGAGTTAGCTCCAATAATAGCCAATAAAACAGCAGTCTCAACGCAATGCTGCAAGTAAGGATCACCACTAGCTCTCATCTGATCCACAAACATTAAACCAAAACTTCAGTTAACTACAAAAATAAACAAGAATCAAAATTCATGAAGTAGTGATGGAGATTTGTCTTTTTTACCTGTCCTCTATGAGCTTTCTCTGCCTCGTAAAATGCTTTGATCACAGATTCATCTTCGAAGATTCTGTGCCTTAACTGAGCACGTCTTAGCAAATCCCTAGCATATGGCTGTCTCCTTTCTGCTCCAAAACCATCCTCCATGGAAAACGTCAGCTCATCGACGAGAGCCGAGTCCGAAGAAGACGATCCCAATTCGTAATCCAAACACGAACCCACGGCTTTCCTTACGAATCCATTGAAAAATCCGTTAGCTCCTACGCGAAAGGATCCATGGAAGCTTCCGTCGAGATTCCGATCGCGAGATATTCTCATCGGAGGGCTGCAGCTACACGAGACTGGACCGTGAAGCACAGAGATGGGACTTTGGTGTTCTCGTCTATGATACGAGGAACCCACGAATTTCGCCGGAGAATAGCAAAAGGAGCTGCTCAAGCTCAGATCTTTCAAATCCTCACTCCGATCATGACGCAAGGACGAAAATTCCTCTACACCGATGGAAGCTGAAGACTTGACGGATGCGCCGGAGAAAAGCGAAGAGAGGCCTCCGACGATCGGTTTCTGCGGCGATGAGGCCGACGAACTCCTGGAGCTCAGATCGAGATCACAAGCGGTGATCTGATGCGGCGTGGAACAAACGCTGCTAGGTGGACTAGCATAAAGCGCTATGGTCGTCGTCACCACCATTGGAGCTCGCTGGTCTTAGTTTACAATCCTAAGATTCAGGTTTCAGAAATCAAAGAACAAGAGAACGAAAACAAAAATGAATAAAGAATATCCAGAAATTCCCAGAATTAGCTCTTCCCCCACCCCTAAACACGTCAATTTCCTGGGAATCAAAGACGCCTTTTTTATATGAAAACAAACAGATTACTCAAAACCCACGAATCTTAACACGAAATCTCCCCGAATTCGAGAAACGCAGATTGGTACGGAGTTCTAGAAAGAATTTCTTTACGAAGAAAATAAATTTTACATAGATGGGAAGAACAGAAAAAAAACCTAAATTATTTACAATTTATACGAGTTCAAATATGAAATTGAAGAAAACGACTCTAAGGCAGACAAGAGGGTGTGTGTCAGGAAGAAGAAGAAGAAGAAGAAGAGCCGATGACGCTTTGCTTTATGAAAATCAAATTATTATTATTATATATATATATATATATATATATATATATTTCATAGAAACCACTCTCTTTCTTTCTCCTTTCTTATTCGTCTATTTTAATTTCGGCCGACAAAACTGAATTACTTGAATACCTTTTTGGTGATCCAGTAATTACTGACTAATAAGTGTGATTACTATACGAGTCCTATCTGGTTATGTCGTTATCCATTGATGTGTTGCAAATATGAATTCTTTTATTTTATTGGGTATTAGATTCAATATATCTAAGAATAAAATATTTCTAGTGCGAGCCAAAGATCTATGAGATCTTATCATTTTATATTTAGATTTTGCTTATATCAAAATTATCAATCTGTCTTCCAAAGTCAAAACACAAGTAGATGAAGTGGTAATAGTATATTTAATTGGAACTGATTCTCCGGATAAAGAGACTTGCAAAAGCTAATGACACTCTAAACGATTAACAATATCCAATCAGATGACATCGATATCTCAACTCCAGTTGCTATAAAATAAAAATAAAGCATAGTTTATGAAGTGGTCAGTAGATGACTTTTGTGTCTTGATAAAATACATTTTAAGATAATTGTATTTTGACCTAAACTCGTATGACGTAGTAAGAAATGGACACAAGACTCATAATTAGGTAATTTGTTATTCATATATTTTTTGTATTTATAACCTTAAAACTTGTTAGAAATTAAACGGTAGTAAAATTATTATCAATCTAAATATATATATGAATTAAATGATACTTTTATAATAATTTTTCTGGGCAATTACAATACTTTCCATAGATATTTGTAATTGTGTATTTACATATGCTTTCTTTAGCTTCACGCCAATGCATGACCCCGGCATTGGTATAATACAGTCTCAACGGGAGATGAGTCATCCCATTTGCATTATCTTTATTCACTGATAAGATTATGATCGAGTGTTGAAAAGCAAGTTTCTTGATTTATTTGATATAATTAATTGATTGGCAAATGGAATTTGCAACTTAAAATATGAACAAAAATCAGCAATTGTAGGAAATATGGTCTTCTCTGAATCAAACCCAGATTGGTGACTGGGTTAACAAAAAGATGGGTTATTAGGCAGGGGCAACAATGACATTTTCATTGCATGGAGAGGATCAGAGATTCATTTAACTGGTCACAAGCAAGAAACTTCTCCACGTGGCGCCAAGTCGGCAAAATTGAACATGGCACGCGTCCGAATAGGCGGCCATGAAAAAGAAGGGATGTCACGCTCGTCTCACGTGTCCACTCCCCAGCTTCACCTACACTGACTTGTGGGGATCGTGTGTCTCTCCTTAAATCAGACGGCTACAGTTCAATCTTGAATTACGGCCGTAAATTTATTTCGTATAATAACTTGCTACGGTTGTCAAAAACCTGTTACATTCTGTAGCACGTGTGTGTATAAAAGAGGTAGTGATGATGACGTTGGGTTTTTTAAAAAGTCAGATAATATATTCAATTTGAATTGGTTAGAAATAAAACATTTGGTTTTATATGCAAAGCATTGAATTCGGTCAGTGTCGGTTTAGGAACAAAAGAGGAGAAGTATTTGGTGAGGCATGATTTGTTCACGTGGAATTGTTTGCGTAGTTTGAAACAAAGGAAATATGTTTCTGTAGTAACCCACAATAACTATGATTTAAGCTTTTTAAACACATTAGGGTTTTAAGTTTTAACCAAGCGTTGATAACTCTCCGAATTCGAATCTCTGCTTTAGAAGATTGATTTACGGTCGTTACAGGAAAAACCAGCGGAACGTAGTCGAGAAAAATTCTGTGCTCCAAGATCGTAACTTTCATGTTAAACAAACAAATAAATATGTATTTATGTATGTGTTTGTTGCTGAAAAAAAATACAGATTTTATATATGTGCTCGAATTATATATGAGGTTTCAGTTACAGATAAATAAAGATATATTACAATCGATATGTAAAAATAAAAATAATTAGTCCAATAAAGAAACTCCTTATAGCTTTTCTTAATTAGAAGTTTGGAGATCAAAAAACTTTTCCACCACAAGAACAGACATATCCTGTAAGTCAATGCCTAAAAATCTGAATGTAAATTAGCTTTACTTGTTTGTTTTGGTTAGTTTTACAGACCAAGTCTCTACCCATAATACAATTATTCCAATTTTTTTTTAATAAAATTTTTATGTTTAATTTGTTCAAAACGTTTTTATAGTTTTCTGACATTTTGTGGTAGAGCTGTTATTTATAATTTTATTTTTTGTACACCTACTTTTCATAGGAAATTCAAAAGTAGTATAATAGGAAATTTTGAAAAAAAATAAGCACAAAGGTAATTAATTTGAAACTACTTATTAACTTAAATAATTTAGCTAAACAAGGAAAAAACGAGGTCGATGTTGGCCGGACACGGGATAGAAAGATAGGCCTAAGCCTGGAGCGGCGAAAGCCGCCGTGTCCACCATCATCCGCTGCTGGATAGTTGTAGCTCCGGCGTTAGTAAACTCTTTTACCAAGTTACGATAATGCCCTTTTATCATCTTCACGAGCCTCACATAGTACAGTCTCAGACATTTGTACCTCATCCTTGTCACAATCCTCTTGAGCGGGAATCTCCCACGTGGCGTACTGTTTCTTCCGCCGAGACGTACAACTTGCGCCTTACGCTGACGGAGATAGACCTTTCGGCGACTTGACGGCCATCTTAATGCGGTGGAGGCGGATGTTATGAGTAAATGGGAATCCATTGGATCTCGCGAGAGAATTTTGTTGAGGAATAAAAACAGAATAAAAGATGGTTTATGGAGTTAGATTGAGAAACTGATATATATAGAGAGACTAGAGTTCATGAAATTGGTTATTGGTCACTTACGACTTAATATTGCGTAATTTCTGTAAACTAATAATATATTTAATGTCCAAATCATAAACCATTTGTAGTTTTTGTTGTTGTTATATAACAAAAATATATAGTTTTATTTATTTGTTTAACTAGGAGATGACCTATATACCACGACATTTCAGTTGTGCCACATATTTTTGATAATCTTGTCTATTGAGACGATAAATTGTTTAACGTTAGTAAATTACTAAATTATTTGAAGAAGAAAAAAGGAGAAACAGTAGCAACCTGTTCCATCGTACCATTCACCGGAAAAGTATATGTTTCTTGACTTCTCTTTAGTTTCGTGTGTGCGTTAATTCATGGACGGCTAATGTTTCTTTATTTGTTGTTGAGTGTTGACTCTTGCTAGGGTGCTCTTTTGGCTCTTGTATAATTTATCTCCTACATTTCCGAATTAAGAGTATTCACAAAGTTAAGTTATTGATAATCCTGATTACATTATTAACATAAAATTATAGAAAAAAACGACTCTCTTTTTTCTTTAATCGAATCGAAATCGTCTGTTTTATTTTTATTTTTTAAAAACATTTCACTGCTAGAAAGATGCACGAAATAGAAAAGAAACTAATGCAAATCGAATTTTCTGCTCATGCATAGTGGTCTAACCCAAGAGAAAGGGCTCAACTCAACAATGAGTAAACAGATCCGCCAATTTAAACTTAAGCCCACTAACAACCCCAATTGGAATTTCTTTTTTCACGAAAATATAAGCCCAATTTTAACAAACAATCACAAAAACTGAACTGAGCCCTGACCCCATTGAACGGCCACAGGGCTCTTGACGACGTGTTCACCGTCTGTCCATTCGATCGACCCGAATTCATGACCCGGCACGGATCCTACTCCGCCGCCAAGCACAACGCTCTTAAACGTCACTTCGTATTCCAGCTCGCTAGTCTCCTTGCTAAACGCAAGCTTGCTCGGGGATACATCGATCGCCACATTCGCCGGTGATTTAACTCCGACTTCGTACACCGCGTCAACATTGCTTCCCACGTTTTTTACAACCCTTCTGTATTTTACAACGTCGACGGTTGATCCAAAAACGACGGAGAAAGATGGGTAATTAAGATCGCCGGCGGTTCTTAGCCTACTCGTCTCGCAGGCGTCGTAAAGAGTCGGATCCTGAAGGAACACTAGAATCCCCGGAAACGCGTATCCCACGGCGCAGAGGAAAGCGACGTATTCTTTGACATTGATGTCGTAAATTAAACCAGGGTTCAAGGCTTTGTTTGGATCCACGTGGCCGGCTCCGTGGATGAACGAATTCGATGATTTACCGGTGGCGAGATCCTCGATTGGTTCGCCGGAGTTTTCGGTATCGTAAGCGGTTGTTACGAGGGCGGATTTTATGGCCGCGGGTGACCAATCGGGATGAGCTTTACGGAGGAGAGCGGCGAGTCCGCTGACATGTGGGCACGACATCGATGTGCCGGAGATTATGTTGAATTGGACCCGTCTCGGGTCAATATCCAAATCCGTTGGACCCACCATTCCGGTCCAACCGGCTAAGATGTTGACTCCTGGCGCAATCACGTCCGGTTTGAGGATAACTGGCGTTATGTGATTTGGTCCACGGCTGGAGAAGGCGGCGACTCTGGGAGAAGGAGGAGATGGTCCGATCAAAGTGCCTAAGAAGCTGATTGTTGCGGTGGGAGAGTCTGACTTTTTGATGTAGTCGCGGATTTGATCTCCAGCTTTAGCTCCGACCATGGTCGCCGGGACTAGATGCGAATCGGCGGTGAGTTCTTCGCCGCTTTCAGCTGTGTTCGCGAGAATCATGCCTGCGCCGCCGGCTAACTTGACAGCACTTCCTTTCTCAACTCTGGCGTTGCCTCCTCTGTCACAGAGAACGATTTTGCCTTCCACCAAGGATGAGTTCAATTTCCCGGGGTAGCACAATCTGCTTCCGCAATCGCCGGAATACACCAGAGAAATTTGAGAACTCGGAAGTGATTCGCCAGCGTACAGTGACGTTCCCGTGAAGACGTTTCCGTCGCCAGTGATAGCGTTTGCAGAAAACTCTCTGTCGATCGTGGATGCACCGACGGTAAGGATCCAAGGAGCGATGTTGGTGGCGGTTTGGGGGCCAGGACCAGAGTTTCCGGCGGAGCAGGAAACGACGATGCCGTGCTGCGTCGCTCCAAATGCTCCGATCGCGATAGAGTCCGTGTGATACTCTGGAGCGTAGCCGTTAGCACCTACGGAGAGAGAGATTACGTGAACACCGTCGGCAACCGCCTGATCCATGGCGGCGAGAATATCGGAGTCGTAACAACCGCCAGTCCAACATATTTTGTAGGCGGCGATTCTAGCCTTTGACGCCATCCCACGGGCCACTCCCCGCGCGTATTGGTACAAACTCGCGTTGACCACCACCGATCCAGCTGCCGTAGATGCAGTGTGCGTCCCATGACCCTCTGTATCGCGCGGAGATCTCGATTCCTTTGCTGTGTGCGTTGATCCATTCCGATGCGTTAAATATCCCTTATAGAACGCTCGAGCACCGATAAGCTTCCGATTGCAAGATGATGCAGGAAAATCAGGTCCGCTCTCGCAGGCGCCTTTCCAGGTAGATGGAACGGGATCGAGACCTGAATCCGAGAAACTAGGATGCTCCGGCCAGATTCCAGTGTCTAGAACGCCAACGATCACGTCTTCGCCGTAATTGGAGTTGCTCCAGAGACCAGAATTATCGGAGAAACCGAGGAAGGCAGGGGTATGAGTGGTGTGGATCTGACGCGGCTGATCTGGTATAACGGAGATGACGGAGGGGTGACGGCGGAGAGCGGCGGTCTGTATAGGTGAGAGACGTGCGGAGAAGCCATGAACGGCGCGCGAGTAAGAGTAGAGGAGGGTGGCCGGTCGGGGAGAAGAAGGTAGAGAGCGGAGGAGAGAGTTGTGCCAGTGGATGTGGGATGAGAAGAGAGAAGGCTTATGAGATCTCTGCACATGGACGATGTAAGATTCTAAGCCATCCCACGAAGATAATGACGATAAGAAAGAGAGGAAGAGAGAGAAAACGAAGAAGACGGAGGAGAGAGAGAGCTTGGCCATTGGAGTGGCGATGGATGAAAGATTCGTTGTATTGGCGATACTATGGTGACGTATTTATTTATCTCTCTGAGCTGCTTCTGAATCTTTTTTTTCGTCTATATGCCACGTCAGCAATATATGAATAATTGGTGCCATATGCGTCTCGCAAGAGATAACAATTTTGGTATTATATATTAAAGTTTTAAAAATCTGTTAATGATACAAGTATGAAGGAGGAGACGTGGGTTACATGACTGCGATTTAATATTGACACGAGGATAAGAAGAATTTGAGGTTATAAAAAAAATGGCAGGTAGGAGTAGGACAAAACGATGAACCAATAAGAAGAAGCAAACGTGGCATAAGCAATTATCGAAAGACTCAAAACTATAAAAGCTCATCATTACAAGTTCAGATATTACATACAATGGCCTCTGATTAGTTTGTTTGGTTATGGAAGAAACAAGGTTACATAGCTTCTAAGCAGCCCATGATATGAATCCCATTGCGCAACTAAGCCTGAAAGTGACGAATATCAGATATAGAGCAATGAGTCCCATACCTAAGGTTTTGTTAGGTCGCATGTCGTTGCGCGGTAGCATAACCATAGCCCAAACCAAACCGAGTACAAGAAACCCAAGTGTGTAGAACAAGCTTTTGTCTTCCGGGACCATGTATGAGTCAGGACTCTTGGACCATGCGCCGAGAAGCATTGACATACCGAGCCCGACGAGTGTGTTGAACATTGGACCTGCATAGCATCCCGATAAAGCAATTTGCACACCATCCCCACCGTTCATCGACAATGCGATATTTGATACTAAGTCTCCCATTGAGTTTCCCCAAGCAAGTACTGTTAGCGCAAGTATGGACGGGTTGATTCCGTATATCTCACCAAATGTCACCAGAAGAGCAACGAGTTCGTTTGCAATCATGTAGAACCATACGATGCTCATGATAAACCCACCAAGAACCCAAGGAATCAAGAATTTTCGAGGTGGTTGATCGGGTTCTGTGTTTTTGTAAGCAAAAAAACCAAGGGTAGAGCCAATAGCAAGGGCGATAAAGTAAGCTACACCACAAGCTTGGGGACTCACATCGTCTTGGCTACTCCAGAGAGACGCCAAAAGCACAGGTGCTAATGAAACGCTGGCCACAGCGTAGGTCTTTGACCATGTATCGTCCTCGACAGATGGAATTGTTAACTTCCTTGGAATAGTCAGTGGAATTTCCAACAAGGAAGTGAATTTAGTACATAAGGAGCTCTCAACTTCTGCACTATCGTCAATCCATCCCCAAGGTGGCCTTTCATCATCTTGTACACTAACTCTCGCGAAATGGTTTGAATAGATGGCCACATTTGAAGCCCACATCCACTGAGGAAGAGAGTTCTGCAGCCGAGGTGGACCATCGTCAGAGTCACTTTCAATCAAGGGGCTATGCATTGGAATATCCTCTTGAACACTGGGGGAAAACACACTTCCTTGCATAGGGAGCAAAGGAGTAATAGCGCCTAGTTTAAACCTCTTAGCATGCTTTCTCAGAATCACATTCGCTGCCACGAGGAAAGCATAAACTACATATATCGAGACAAACGCGATGGCAATCCGTACTGTCACTTTACCAACCATCAAAATCACCAACAGAGAGATGAGCGTGAAAAGGAAGAAACTCAAGTCTCTGATGAAGCATTTCTTATCGAGCTTGACTTCCATGTCCGCAACACAAAGCGAAACAATCCCAACAACAACCGAAGTAACAAATACAGCACCACCCAAGACGCTGTTAAGACCCACTTCTCCTTTGTCTGTGCCAACGAAAGCAGCTATACTTGCAAACACATCTGGTGCTCCATTCCCAAGCGGAAGCAAAGTAACACCAGCAACAGTTGGAGGCAGCCTCAAAAGCTTTGAGAGCTTCTCCAATGAACAACAAAAGTAATCAGCAGCAGTATTACCCAACAGATAAAACAATGCAACAAGCCAAACACCCAACATCATGTAACCCAAGATCTTGAAATCTCTGCAGGAGCAGTAAAAGAAGTTGAGGTAATCAAAAAATCCATCAGGGCAGCAGATTGGATTCGCTCTTAAGAACTCGCATTGATCAGCGTAACCGATGTGATTATGTAACCCCGAGCATAATACAGTACTAGTGGTAATCAAGCTGTCATTACCGAAACCGTTGATCAACATCGAAACATTTGTGTCAGCTTCGGTCATATGTCGACGAACTACCGTAAACTGGGTGTTGAGTTTACCTTTGGAGGCCGAACTACTACCAACATCGACGAAAGACGCATTCCTTAACAAAGGATTCCTGAGTATGTCGCTCCGATCAAAGAAGTAGACAAATAGAATCAAAGCACAAAGTCCATTAAAAATCCCTCGAAATTTGGGCTTTTCCGAGCTATAAAGAAAATTGACAGCACTCATTTCAGACGTTTTATTACCAAACAACCATAAAAGGGGCCTAGGGTTTCCAAACAAACAAGATACGATGTTGAACTTTCGAAAAGCGCTACGATACCCAGATGGGTTGAAACGCAACCAAGAATCAGGTAATCAGCGAGATCAATTCAGCGATCGGAAGATTGTAATTTCCTCGTAATTAACCCAGATTTTGAAAGTTGGCGAGAGAGAGAAATGGGTGTGATCGTAGCATGAATGGTGAGGAATCTTCGCCCAATCAAAACAATGGTGGACTGGTCGGATAAATTTGACCCCAGAGACGTGGCATTCTTTTCATTTACGTAAAATTGAATTTTTGATAGATTTTAGTGTTGATATTAAAAAATGACTAATAACTATAATCGTTACGTTGATATATCCTCGTATGATTTGATTATTAAAACGATAATGATTAGCAGCAATGGGACAAATGATATTTGTCTAGAAGGTGATTAGGCCACATTTTGGAGACTTGTATCATTTGATTTATATTTCTTCTCCTCTGTCCTTTTTTAAGAAAAAAAAAAAAATTCCTCTATAAAAGAGTAGGATCGGAAAATAGAATTCCTGTACATTGCGTAGATATAAATAAACAAAAAAACTTTTTTATAGGTAATGGGAGTAGTCAATAAGACAAGTATTTACAACTGCAAATACAAAAAGAAAAAGAAAAAAAACTAAAACACGAACAGAAGCTTTAAGGCTGTACGAGTGTTAGCTCTTGTATCAGCCGTTCGAGCTGTCGTCTGTAGACAGGCATGAAGTGATCGCTTATCATCCTCTGCGATAACCTCACCTTACTATATAATGACCTCGGCGTCAGAAAGATTCCAACTCTGCCCTCCTCCACCGTCTCCACTGTTTCAGACCTTTCGACGGCAGACCCATCATCTTCTTCGTTTGCCTCTATGGCCTCAGGCCGGACCGTGACAATGTGCATAATTTTCCCTGGCGGGAGGAATCTGTGAGATTCTTTCTTCTCAGGCGTCCGAATCTCTGGCTGGGCCACACCAGCCTCTGCGATGACGGCTTCTTCTTCTTCTTTGATCTCTTTTGCCACACCGGCTTCTTCAGGCAGCTCAGAAGAGTCGTCGTGGTAAAGGTCATGCTGCAGCTGCTGCCATAGCTCGGCTTCAGTCATACGCTCTTCGAGTGTTTCTATTTCGGCTGGATCCTCACACTCGTCAAGATCAGTGGCTCCATGACGAGCAGATGTATCATCGTAATTAGAACACTCAGCTTCTGATTTCCATTTCCCGTCGATTTCTTCATTCATGGAGTTACTATTCGTGGTAGCAAGAAGAGGATCTGAAGTTTCGGGTCTAACTTGGGACATTGCTTCAGAAGAATCTAACTGATGTTCCAAGTTTGATTGAGTAGCAGGGGCTCTACGCCGGGGTCCCATACATGACCAAGACGATAAGCTTAGTGCAGGACGGGTCAGCATACTCTGAGCTCTTCTCATCACAACCTGCATAAAGTTTGTTTTTTCTCAGAAACTTTTCTGAGTCTGAAGAGCTGTTTAAGTAGAGAAGATACTCAGTGTAGCTTATTACCTGCGTGCCACTAGATACTGGCCGTAACATTGCACCAGCACCAGCAACTTTTGCTTTGGCAGTGGCCATAGACGGAAGGCGGGATCCTAAAGCCGTCGCTGAGCGATAAACAGTGCTGAGGATTCGAGTCCGTTCGATTTGATTTTTCAGATCATTTAGCCAAGCAGATGCTGTTACCTGAAGACATGTGAAAGGGAATAACAAAAGGATTCTGTCAAGAAGAAACAAAATGAAGTTCTCACCAGTGTATAAGTGAAGCATTGTCAAGGCATAAAATCTAGGGTTTAGGAAGCTAACCTCAGCGCGTAAGTCATCTACTGATGCAGCAGAAAATGTAGGTACCAGATCGGCTCCATTTATGACAGATACGATGAAGTCGTTCCCAGAGTCAGCTAATTCCCAAGTCATACAAGCAGCTAAAGAACACAGGAACAGAAGCTCAGTCTTATATCTTGAAAAGGTATCAATAGATGTAATAGAAAACAATGTTGGATGGAAAACCTGGGGCAAATGTAACACAAGTAGCTGTACAGAGCATTTTCTGCTCCCGCAATATATATGTTAAAAGGGCAGCCGTTCCACCACCCAAAGAGTGCCCTACGATCTGCCAACAAAGTGCAGAAAAATTACAATGTATGAGGCTAGATACAATCTTTAGTTTGACACGACGGCTTTTAGGAAAAGGTGAAATCAAGAATAGAGAATGGGCAACATAAAGTACCTTGATTTTATAATCTGGATATTGCTCAAGACCCTTGAGAAGACAAGGGGTGGCAAGTTTTGCTATACACCGGGCAGCAGCAACCATACCACAATGTGCATATCCTAGGACTAAATTGCTGACCCCTCTCTCGTTTACGACAGTATGATGGAACGGCACTATTCCTCCTGTCGCAGCCGTCAAGGTGTCCTTGATGCTGTGCGTTCCACGGATCAACAATAGAAAACATTTTGTATTGTGATCGACAAGAACTGTAAAAGCTGGTTTCAATATCTGCATGATGCAAAATTCACAAACTATTTTTCAATTTCTATGTCGAAAAAGCGTCTAAAAAGTCGAGAATTGTTATACTTTACCCCAGCTTTGGGTTCGTGAATGAGGACGTTTTCCTTTGTAAAGCCAGTCTCTTCTAAGAACAACGGAAATGGCTTCTTGGAGAAATGCCAACACAACGTCAACAAGTGCAAATAATATTTGAGTTCATTGGCTACTTCTGGTCCTTTAAGCTCCATACTGTCTTCACCACCAAATACACGATCAACATGTAGAAGTCCCTGCGGTTTTATTTACACAATTAACAAATGTTCAAGTTTGAAAACGCGATGATTAAAAATAACCAAAACTTGTCACCGTTATAGAGATCAGGAGATGTTTACCTGCCTCTTGATGAGAAAATTGATACCAAAGGCAAGATCTCCAATTGGCCACTTCCCTAGAGTCTCGGAGTAAGTAAAACGAAGAGTCTCAGAGAGAGTAGAAATAGTCTCCAACCAAGTTGCTGGAGCTTGAATAAGTCTATGTGAAACACGGTCAATCCTCAAAGAAGTGCGAGTGGTAGAAGCTTCAGAATTCTCATCGTCAACATCAGATGGACCCGCTATTAATTTCCGGTTTAATGTGTAATATAGAAGTGCAGCTGCTCCAGCTGCTGTGGCCATAGTTGCAGTTGCCATGATCAATCTATCCCTAAAACATCAATGAAACAATTCGGTACAAAATAAATAAAATCAGTCGTTGCTCGATGAGACGAAGCTCAGTCTAAGACTAAAGATAAAACAAAAATGATCAAACTACATTGGATGCCAATGCCACAAATTCATTATCCAGAATCAGCTACGAGTGCATATGCTCTCCGACTTTTGCCAGAGATCTTCAAAACATCTAAAGTTGGAAAATTGGATACAATTTCGTACGAAAAGACATTCCTTTCACAAATTATCCTCAGAAAATAAAAATTTGGGAGCAAAAAAAAAACCACCCATTAATAGAAAACTCTCATTTTCCTGAAATTTCTCGAGACCGCAACAACCCATACTCCTGATAACTATCGCGTTTTCAACCGGTACAAAAAAAAAAAAAAACTGACAGTTCAATCGAATATCATTCAGCCTGAAATTTAACATGATCTGAAGCAAAGGAACAGGATCCGTAAACTAAAGACACAGAACGAAAAACCCTAAATCTCCCCAACAATCGCATCGTGAAAGCACGAAATTCGATGCACATCGAACCTGGAAAATAAAGATGAATCGTGACCCTGATTTTAGGGTTTTACAGTTGTGAAAGATTAGATTGCTTGCTTATGTACGATATCTTCGTCAAGGGGGGCTTTCTCTCCGATAATGATAGATAGCTACAAAAGTGCAAATCGATTTGTTTACTTTAATTAAATTGCGCTACGTTTTTGCGCTGATCAAACGCCGCGTAGTTTCGCGCCGCCGTGATCTGGTGCTAACGTGGCGAGACATAATTGGATCTCTTAGCTTCCCAGAGCTGACGTAACTAGTTTGTATATATGTTTTACAGTGTTCAGTACATTATTATTAATTTTCTTTGTTGACACTGTACATTATTTATATGATTACATTCATAAAATTATGGTAACTCTAAAAATTTATGAGTTGTGTGTAATTGTATTTACGAATGAAAAATGTAAGAAGCTACATATGTTATTGCTTATGTGATCACTAAGCAGAGATTCCAATATGTATAAAGCTTATCTTTTGTGGTAAATGTTAGCAAGGTAAAATTTACAGAAAAATTATTCCAGTTTATTTAGAGAGTTACTTCATACTAAATTTTTGTTTTAAACAAAATTATTTTAGGAGTTTAATATTAATTGGGAAAAATGAGTATTAAAGTACATATACAATGATTTATTATTTATTGATCGAGTTATTAAATCTCGGACACTTTTGTCCTAGCTCGCGTTATTATCTTCGAAATTTTCTTCAACGATTTTCTCATCCAAGTGCGATCGGATCTGGGTTTTATATTTTTTTTGACAAATCCGTGTCCGTGTTTCGATCTGGAGTAGAAAGTCCCAATCTTTTTATCGCTTCCTTAAGCTGAACCCTTTGGTCACTCAAAACCCTAACCTAAGATATTTCTTTCCGCCTTCTTTTTGCTTTCTGTCAATTTGTTCGATTCTTCTGATTGCTACTCCTTCTCCGTTCGATTAGCCAATCCTATCTCCGCAACTGAATCTGAGAACATCATCGGTTGTGTTTTTTAGAAAGACCGAAAATTTTCTTCAATTTCTTGCGGATAGAGTCAGTGACGATGTCTTGGGCTGGTCCTGAAGATATATATCTTTCAACTTCACTCGCCAGTTATCTCGATAGTAATCCGTCTCTCTTTCTCTCTGCTTTACAGATTCGTTGAACCGTATGTAGATTTGTATGTATGTATAGATAATATACTAGGATATGGCGTGATAGCTCTAAATGCATATGAGAGCTAAATCTTGCAAACACTTCAGTGTTTATTGTGTTTGATTTTGAGTTCTTATTGCTAACTAGTTAGTAAATCTATGCGGGCTTATTCAAAGTTTGTCAATTTCTGTTGTATTATCGCAAAGAGACGCTCATTGCTTATGAGATCGAATCGTCAAAGCTTTCGTTTATTTATTTGGTCAGTTCAGTCTGTTCTTTGATTATTGTTGCTTAGCTTTTACCATGGACGATATCAAATATGATGGAATTGCCGGCTCATTCTTGATTTAACTCTAAAAGTACATATTCTAACCTGTTTTGAATATGATTCACTATAGACTTAGCATTCAGATTCGAGTTCTTTGAGTTTGAAGATTCATAATCTTTGTTTGGCAGATTCTTGGGGATATGGGTTTATTCTCAATCTCGTGGAGTTATTTGCTTTTAAATATTAATCATTGTGAATCAGTTACTTATGGATGTTGGCTCTGCTCTTGATGATGCAGGAAAGCTACTTGTGCTCCTTAGAGATGGTAGAAAGCTAATGGGAACGCTCCGTTCGTTTGATCAATTCGGTATTCACTTTTAATTTTGATTCTCCTACATTTATGATAGTGTTAGTAGTGGGAGAGAGATTAAAAGCATGCTTTATTCGCTCCCAATACGCAGCCAATGCGGTTTTAGAAGGTGCTTGCGAGAGGGTAATTGTTGGTGAGCAATACTGCGACATTCCTTTAGGCCTCTATGTAATCCGTGGAGAGAATGTAGTTCTGATTGGTGAGCTGGTAAGATTTATCCTTGTTTATATTTTTGTATCTCACTTTGTGTTTTCCAATTCACTGATTGGGTCTTATACTATGTGTTAGGACACGGAGAGAGAGGAGCTTCCTCCACACATGATTCGCGTCTCAGAGACAGAGATTAAAAGGGTAAGGCACCACATCAGATATTCTAACTTTCAGATATAAGTTACAAATTGACTGGCGCAAATTTGATTAATTTGTAATGTTGCATGTTTGCTGATGATTTGGTTCTGGGGACTGTGTATTATGGTGTAGGCGCAAAAAGTGGAGAGGGAAGCGAGTGAGCTGAGAGGAACAATGAGGAAGAGGATGGAGTTTCTTGACTTTGATTAAGCCGGATTGTGTCCCCTTTCATTTTTGGCTTGATGCTCTGCTTTGGCTCGCAAGTTTTATAAGGAGCTTTTTTTGGTTTGTGGATGGTGATATATTGATTTAAGGGACTGATGTAGGTCTCGTATTTCATTTTGGAAGAATATGGCAAAATAT
This sequence comes from Streptanthus diversifolius, assembly GCA_039880935.1. Taxonomy (NCBI): domain Eukaryota; kingdom Viridiplantae; phylum Streptophyta; class Magnoliopsida; order Brassicales; family Brassicaceae; genus Streptanthus; species Streptanthus diversifolius. Next base: position 16,756,383 of record JAXGFM010000013.1, on the reverse strand, counting down.
TCTGTGTACTTTTTGTCTTTGGCTAACACTTTGCAATCAGACACCATTGTTCATAGATCATTGGCTATAACAGACTACATAAACAACAACGAAATGGAGCCAAAGAATAGAAGACGTGGCGCATTGTTTGATCTTCATGGTAAATATTGGTTTCGTGATCAATCAGGACTTTGTTTAAAAGAATAGAGTATACATATTGCCACAACACAACAACACCTGGAGATGATTCCATCGGGCAGAAATGGAATGGTGCGTAAACCACCAACCCGTGAATAAAAATTCAAAGAATGGGTCTATTCTATGACATCTAAATGTGGCTGAGAAAAACAATGAAAACAAAAGAAAGAAAGTAACCTCTCCATTTTCGGATCTTCTTTTATCGCCTCCTCATGTGTGGCGAAACGATTGTTTCAATATTTTCAACTGAGTATTTCAAGTAGGGTGTCTTGCACTCTCTATATGACCAATTCGCATGGTCTAACCCATTATTACATGCCTGGGTCCCACGTAACAAGTTTGTCAGAAAAAATGGCCCCTCGATATCCATGGAATTATCGACGTCGTTTGTGTATAGGCTTGGGCCTGAGCCTGGGCTGTCACCAATATGAAGAAACGACATGGAGTATCATTGGCTGTGACAAAAAATGACCATCACAGGTCCGTGAAGTTAGCTTACCCGCTACTTCTTTGGAGTTTTGGCTATAAAATAAATGGTCTTATAAATAGTTCACTTATGCCGCACGGTCCCTCTCATCTTCTACGGACAGCTTCTTTCTCTTTCCTCTCTGATTTTTTTTTTCTCTTTTGTTTTTTTTTTTCACTTTTTTTGTTTTCTTTTTATTTATTTTTTCTTTTCTTTTCTCTCGTTTTTCTTTCTTCACATCGCGAGCGATAGTACCTGAACCTGAACCCTAGCAGAGGAAAAATCAAAAAATTTCTGGGCGAAACAAACCGAAATCTTTCTTTGTTCGCAGTATGCAGAATCCGAGGTTGAAGCAACAGCAACACCAACAACAAGCTCTGATGCAGCAGCAAGCTTTGATGCAACAACACTCTCTTTACCATCCTGGTGTCTTGGCCCCGCCTCAGGTTTTTCTACCTATATACATCTTCGATGTGTCTAATTTGGGTCGAAATTGGAGTTTTTTAGTCGTAATTCCATTTACACTATCGCTTCTCTTGTGGGTCCTTTTTTTCCCGGGTCGGGGTTTGTTTGTGCTCATCATATCTTTGTGTTCCTTCCTTTTTTTGTTATTTCTCGCTGCTGAAACACTTGATTGACGAAAGGTTCGGGTTTCTGGATCCCTTTAGGAACATTTTGAAATTGTTGGTTTATCTCTTTGATGTCTTTGTATCGCAATAAAGTCTTAGTTTTGGTGCGTCATCGCCACACATCGTGTTGTGATTACTTTAGCATTAAATATTTGACACTGAGAAAGATTTTTATTTTGCTGAGCTGATATTTACGTTCTTGATATGCATTTTCCCTTTTGGGATAAAAAATGATCTTTCTTCTTGTTCTGTAATCCATTTTTTTCACCTATGGCATTTGCAGTTAGAGCCTGTTCCAAGTGGAAACCTTCCTCCAGGTTTTGATCCCAGTACTTGCCGTAGCGTGTGAGTGATTTGTTTTGAGCATTACTTTGCATATATTTGTTTCAAGGTGCAATTCTGAGTTTATGTTTAACTAACTCTTATTTTCATTTTAATATTTGCAGGTATGTTGGAAACATCCATACACAGGTCACAGAGCCTCTTCTTCACGAGATTTTTACAAGCACCGGCCCTGTTGAAAGCAGTAAACTTATCAGAAAGGATAAGGTAGAGAGATTCGAATTCCACCTGTTTTTTTTCTTTTCTTTATTGTGTAAGATTGGGAAAGCAATCTTTTTATAAACTAGCATTTCTTGTTTTGGACCAGCATAACACACCAATTGCTAATTTCGGTTTCTCAAGCTAACTTAAAATGGACTCATAATCGTGCATCTTTCTGATTGTACAGTCATCATATGGATTTGTTCACTACTTTGACCGACGATCTGCTGCTCTAGCTATACTGTCTCTGAACGGAAGGCACCTGTAAGGAAAAAATTTCGTAGTTCTGTTCCCATTTTTATTCTTCGAACGCTTTCACTTAGGTTATAATACTTGAGTTCACAGGTTCGGACAGCCTATCAAAGTCAATTGGGCTTATGCCACTGGCCAGAGGGAAGATACATCAAGTAAGTTTTGATTTTGCGAAGAGTTGCATTTTGTTTTCTAGAAAAGTGTGGATGTTCAATGCTTTTGTCACCATGAGATGCAGGTCACTTCAACATTTTTGTTGGAGATCTCAGTCCAGAGGTTACTGACGCTGCATTATATCAAAGTTTTTCTGCTTTTTCCACTTGTTCGTAAGTTCAAACTCTTTGTTAGCGAGTTCTACTTTGGCGTAAAAAATTGATATTCTAGTTTAATGATTCTGATAGACTCAAAATACTATGGACTACAAAATTCCGCTATTGATTGAGCTTATCTGCTGAAACATTCCATCCAACTTATAATCTTTAACTGAGTCTAATATCGTTATACACTGGAAGGGATGCAAGAGTTATGTGGGACCAAAAAACTGGGCGCTCAAGAGGCTTTGGGTTTGTTTCCTTCCGCAATCAACAGGTACTGTATATTCTTTAAGACCTGATCTGTGTATTTTTTAGTTCGAGGATTATTCGTGGTTTTACATTGATTTTTAAATGTTTAATTTGCAGGATGCTCAAACTGCCATAAATGAGATGAATGGTAAGGATTGTATTGCAGCTGAGATGTCAGGACTTCATTCCTTTCTATTTTGTGAATTCTGCTTTGTTGATTTTGAAGCTCTTAAAATTTGCATGATACTATGCCTCAAAAGAGAAGCTCGCGAATGATTATGTGTTTTTATTCGACTATATCAAGAGCTGTAGATGTTGTTTAATCTTTGTTCCAATCGAGCTCAGCTTCGAGAACTGGGGTTTTCTCTTTAATCTTAGCACTTAATTATCGCGTCTGTCACCTGTTCTCAGGTAAGTGGTTAAGTAGCAGACAGATCAGATGCAACTGGGCCACAAAAGGGGCTACTTCTGGTGAGGACAAGCACAGCTCTGACGGTAAAAGCGTTGTGGAACTTACAACTGGCTCTTCAGGTTTTCTTTCTATTACTGTGAAAATTCTGGTTTGTTGTATCTTTCTCGTTTAAGTGTGCAATTCATGAAACTACATTGATTTTCTCTTAAAACACATGTGAAATCTACTGGTTTTTACTGGGTGATATGAAACACTCATAGCTAACAAAACTACATTGGCCGTTTGATTGTGCAGAGGATGGTAAAGAGCCCATAAATGAGGATGCTCCTGAGAACAACTCTCAGTTTACCACTGTTTATGTGGGAAACCTCGCCCCAGAGGTATGTCCATGTTCTTCAGGAACTTCTCCTTGTAACGTGGTTCACTATTATATTAAAGACAGCTTTTTTCGGCCTGCTGGTTAAGTACTGCATCAATAGATTCTGGTTCCTCGTTACAGCTATCTATTTTGCAGGTAACTCAGCTTGATCTACACCGCTACTTCCATGCTCTTGGTGCTGGAGTTATTGAAGAGGTCCGCGTCCAACGAGACAAAGGCTTTGGTTTTGTGAGATATAATACTCATCCCGAGGCTGCCCTTGCTATTCAGATGGGCAACTCTCAGCCTTACCTGTTTAACAGACAGATTAAGGTACCTTTTCCATTAAAACCCTCTTTATATGATCTCATTGCTTCCAAAATTGCATTCTGACATCTTTAGAGATGACACTTCGAATGTAATCTGACATTTGATTCTCTTATCATTTTGATTGTAGTGCTCATGGGGCAACAAACCAACTCCACCAGGAACAGCCTCAAACCCACTTCCTCCACCTTCCCCAGCACCAGTGCCTGGTCTGTCTGCAGCTGATCTCTTAGCCTATGAGAGACAATTGGCACTAAGCAAGATGGCTTTAATGCACCCACAGGGTCAACACCCTCTAAGGCAGGCAGCTCATGGAATGAATGGAGCTGGAGCCACTGCAGCCATGTATGACGGTGGCTTTCAGAATGTAGCCGCTGCTGCCGCAGCACAGCAGCTCATGTACTATCAGTAATAAACGTCAGATCGTGGTGCCGATATCGCTTTTCTTAAGTTTCGATCACTTTGCTTATCTTTTTCTTTTTATTTTCGGTCTAGAACTTGTTTGTGTGTGTGTGTCTGTCTGTCTTCTCTTACTTAAGTTATCTATATAAAGTTTTATCTGCTGCTTAGCTATGGATTGTATAAGACAAGAAAAAAAACATTCAATAGTAGGGATTCGGATATCCACTTTGATTTGACATGAACACAACAAACAGACAAAAAGACAATGCGGAGGATCAGTCTGTCTCTAACCGAGCAATGTATGTGTCATAGAAATTCCCGGCTTTCTCGAGATCTCCCAGCTCAGTGTAACAGTCTGCGATAGCTCCGTATGCTTCAGTGCTTCCAGAATCTTCTCCTTCCCTCTTTGAGATGGCTAGAACCATGGAGTGATACTGTATGGCTTCTCTAAACTTCCCTTGACGTTGCAGCGAAGCGCCTAAGCCTCTGGCAGCCTTCTTTTCTTCGATGGGGTCTCTGAGATTCTGGGCAAGTTCCAAAGCTATCTTGAACTCTGCAAAAGCTTCCTCTGGTTCTTGATTCCTCAGAAAGGTCTTTCCGGTTTTCAACTTGGAAATCAACTCTTGTTTCTTTGGTTCCACAATGATTTCACCCTCTGGGATTCTTGCTCCTACTGGTGCATAACTTAAGCCTGGTGCATAAGACTCGATTTTCGCTTGTCTCCTAAGAGCGGCGTTAATCTGTCGTAGTTGTTCATTCAACCTTTGTAACTCCCCTCTCCTCTGCCGAGCAAGCAACCCTAGTTAGTGCACCAGAAAACTGTATCAAAACCCCATTGAGTACAGCTCATAGAAGCATACATTAAACGAGGTGCACATTACTACCTCCAACAGTGGCTCCAACAAGAGCTACAAGCGACAAAACTGGCATGCTGAACATGGAGCTCTCTGGCTTACATATCTCAGCAGCCAAAGCTTCAAGTGGTGTACCCATCAGTAGGGAGTTTGTCAACAACACTGCAATCACCGGTAATTTGAGCCGCCGAATTCCCTGCCACATCTATATCTAAAGGCTTACTATCACAAAGGAAAACTTGACAAAAAAAAAGCCGAGTCAAACACTTTCACATAGGTTTTAGCTGAAAATCCTGGAGCTCACACCAAAAATACCTCAAAATCTGTCAACTTGTTGACAGTTTCCACGCTGGCAAAGGGTGTTTGTATTTCATTGCCTTCACGATCCGTGGGCTGGGCAGATAAATGTTTAATCTTGGAGACAGGATGATAATCCCCAGGTCTTCTGACTATTGAGTAGCCAGTAGATGTAGCAAACTTTCCAATCTCTGAGAAAAGCAATGGCGAAATGGCTGAACATATAGTAAGATGACTTGAGAAGCGACCAAGAATTTGGGCATTTCACTGAAATGAGCCAACAACAAAATATGGCAGACGCGAGCTTGAACTACTTTTAGGAATGCAAACACAATCCGTGAAAACCATTAAACTCGTTTGTTTCTAAGCTCCTTAATACAAGAGTACAAAATTTAATTATTCGTGGCTTCTTAAGACACTGACATTTGAATTTTGCTTATAACATAATTCTCAGTAAGAATACAATGAGAACAACAATGCTATCGCATCAAGAAATCACACTAGAGTATCGAAATGCTTGCTCCACACTAATGTCATTTATCTTTCAAAATTCTGGAACCATCTCCCCCGTTCCTTATCCTAAACCATCCACAAGCTAATTCCCTCAACATTTTTCGTTTTCTCGGAGATCAAAAGATTCCACAAATAGCTTAATCATACGTATCCCGAACGAAACTCTATCAAAACTCGTTCAATCTCCGAGATTCTGATGCCTCATTAGCCAAAAGAGGATCACTCACAAAGCAACAGAGACTCGGAAATGGAAATCTGTATCAGCGAGTGAACGATGAGCAAACCTGGACCCCGCGATTTTTCTAGCGGCGGAGGGCGCTCGCCGGAATTTTGAGAGAAGGAGGAGCAACACCGGATCATCGTCGCCGCCATTTCTGAAGCTCTCTGAGGATGAATCGAACGCCTTGTGGGAGCTTAAACCCGCGTTCGAGTTTTATTTATCCAAAATAAATTTAATCGCTGATTAATCTCATTACAATCAGCGGTGATGAGACTGCCCCTGATTTTCCAATTTAATTACACATTATGCCCTTTTACTGAGCTTGAAAGTTGAAACGCGGCGTTTTAAGCAGCTTTGCTTTTACTCTAGTCGCGTGACTGTTCCGTGTAGGTGGTGCCGACGGAGTCTTCCACTGGGCGGAGGATTTTTATAGGGTTTTAGATTTTGACGAGTAAACTAACAACCCTAATCGACGCTCAAGCTTTTTTTGCCGCGCTTCTGCTACTTGAAAATTTGTCTAAGATTTGAAGTTGAAGGCTTTGTCTTTAATTGCTTTTTAATAGCAATTGGGGCTGGATTTCGTTGTTGGAGAAATGGACATGGATATGGACACTTCTCCTAGCTACTTTGACCCCGAGGTCCTCAGTGTTAGGGATCAATTCCGTCGTTATCGGCAAGTATTCTGACTATCCTTTATTCGATTTGGTTAACTGTTCTCGATTTTCTAGGTGGCAGATGCGTAGAAGCTTCGATTTTATCTTCATGTTAGATTTTTAGATGGTTTTTTTTTTCATGGGATGTGGGTTGTTGCAAGAACAGTCTAAATTGGCTATCGTAGCAAAGTTGAATGCGATTGTTTTCGAAAGGTCCGGAATTTGGTTGCGGTTTTGGATTTTTTCTGATGAACTGAATCTCGATGGGATTTTCTCTATTCTTTGTTTCATGTAACTATGCATTGATGGGTATTGTTGTTTTAACCACTCTTGCGTGTTTGAGATATAACATATTGACCCATGTATGTAAAATTAAACTTTACATTGCAGGAAGAGAAACTCTACATCGCCACATGAGGAAATTTCGAGTCCAAATGTCAGTGCTAACAGATTACTGTATGATGGGCATTACATCCATAGTCCAACAAATACAGCCTTGCTTCTTGAAAACATTAAAGAAGAGGTTGACAACTTTCACACCGATCAATACAAAGGAACACCTGCAAACGCAGTAAACCCGCTCTCTGCTTCCAGGAGGGCAAGTGATGGAAATCTGGATGGTGACAATGAGACTTTGTTTCGTCGAGTAGAAAGTCAATCACTGAAGGCTTGCAAGATTGAGAATGATGAGTTGGCTGAGAGTGGAGACACAACCTTTGCTCTGTTTGCTTCCCTATTTGATTCTGCTCTTCAAGGTTTGTATATATCAGTCTTCATGTTAAGTATGTGTATATAAATGAATATGCAGATATTTGGGTGTGTTTGTGCAGTATGTGGTTCTCATTTTTTGCATAACCTCAACTAAGCATTGTTCCTGTTTCTAGGTTGTATTGTTTTTGCATTGTAATTTTGGGCTTGTAGGTTTCATTTACTTAGTTGCTAGAGAGTCTCATTTATGTCTGGTTATCACTTATTATGACGTCTTGGTTCTGCAGGACTGATGCCCATTCCAGATCTAATATTGAGACTTGAGGAGTCATGCAGGGATGTTTCACATTCGATTAGGTTTGAGAGTTGAACCGTCAAACGTCTTCAACGTTTACTTTTTCTTTCTTATTTAAACAATTGCCTCGCTGGTTATCTACAGGTATGGATCAGATATAAGACATCGGGTTGTGGAAGATAAACTTATGAGACAAAAGTCTCAGCTTTTGCTTGGCGAGGCTGCCTCCTGGTCACTTTTATGGAACCTATATGGAAAAGGTGAGGAAACTCAACTCCATCTAAATATTGTTTTGGGCATTTTGGAATAGGGTAGGCATTGTGTCAATTTGATTACTGATGTCTGTTAAAGCTCTGTGTGTCATGTATATTTTCATGTTTACCTAGAGATTGGTATGATCGATGATACGTCTTTGTTCATGCAGCTACTGAAGAAGCTCCGGAGGAATTGATTATGGTAATGCATTTTTTCTTATTCCTTTTCCAAATGAAATCATTCCTATTTAGTACATCTTACGAATGGACTTATGTGACTTTGTTTAATGTCGGCAGTCCCCATCAACATCTCATTTGGAGGCTTGTCAATTTGTTGTAAACGACCTTACAGCTCAGCTATGCCTTCGGATAGTGCTGTGGCTGGAAGAACTAGCTTCAAAATCACTTGATTTGGAAAGAAAGGTGGCTGTTCCTATGTATTCTTTTTCAATATATTACTTTATTAATGTCATTTTGGCATGATACTTGATTGGTTGATGTGGTCAATTTTTCCTCATGCTTAGGATCGTTAATAAACTCACTAATTGCAGTGTAGTTCCTGTAACTTTCATCACGATTATAACTTATAAGAAGCAGAAGTTGAACAAAACGGTTGCTGCTACTTTTTCTTTGCTAGTAGTCTTTGCTCTCCACCTAGAGAAATGCTTGATCTGTTTGTATATTATTGGAATCTGAGGAACTCCTAGAGAACACCTCCACAGCTTTATCGGTTCTGAAATCAGCTCAGGTGTTTGTGTTTCCTAATTGTCATATATTTAGGGTGTTGGTACTGCATTCTAGGCTTTGTGCAACTTATGTAAAGAGTTGCGTGATGAACCCTCAACTTGATAGAGCTGACTAACACTCGATTAGAATTTAGTCACAAGGAAAATTTATGTTCTCAGGTGCGGGGATCTCATGTGGGTACGTATCTTCCTAACGCTGGAGTGTGGCATCACACACAAAGATATCTCAAGAAAACTGGCTCTGCCGCTGACATTGTACGCCATTTGGATTTTGATGCCCCAACTCGTGAACATGCTCGTCTTCTTCCTGATGACAAAGTAAATATCTATGCTATGGTTGAAATTCGGTTCGTTTAACTTCGCAGTGCTGATGGGCATGTTTTACTTTTGATTATATTTGTTCATTTAACATACAATACATGGTATACATTAAAAAATGTTGGTGGGACTGCCCAGACAGCAATGCATTGTGGATAAATAGGGTTGAAAGAAGTTGTCAGAATTGCCGCCACTTTTAATTTTATAATTAATATTTCATCCTCCTCTGAGTTATATGTAGCTATTTTGCTTGTTCTAGGGCGTATAACATAGCAATTGTGAGTTCTTCTTTTGTATGGTCTAGCCTCCCTGAGGATGTCTATATCTATACTGTGAAGGTAGTATTTCGTTCTTGTTATTGCTGTTGGAACAAAATTAATATTTACAACTTTTCTTTGGCAGAAACAAGATGAATCTCTTCTTGAGGATGTTTGGATTTTGATAAGGGCTGGAAGAATAGAGGAGGCATGTGATCTCTGCAGGTCCGCTGGGCAGGTAATATTACAGGGGTATATGAATTCTCGTAGGGTACTTATATTACAAAGGTGTGTAGCTATAATGTCGTTTTAAATTTTTACTCCCGCAGCCATGGAGAGCTGCAACGTTATGCCCTTTTTCTGGAATGGACATGTTTCCTTCTGTTGAGGCACTGGTAAAGAATGGGAAAAATAGGACCCTCCAGGCTATCGAGCTGGAAAGTGGCTTTGGCAATCAACTGCGTCTTTGGAAATGGGCTTCATACTGTGCATCAGAGGTAATACAAATTCTTGATAGGTTTGTTGCTCTCTTAATGAATTATTTTTTTTCTACTTCAAAGAAACTTAGAACTGCTTTTTTTATCTTTTTTTCTGAAGAAAATCGCAGAGCAGGATGGCGGCAAACATGAAGTTGCTATTTTTGCAAGCCAATGTAGCAACCTGAACCGCATCTTACCAATTTGTACTGATTGGGAGGTAAAACATGCACACTTGTATAACCCGATTTTTGTTTAGCATATTTCAACATTGCTTCCTTGGCTGCAAGATTTGAACATTTTTTTCTTGGTTGTCATGACAAATCTTTCAGCATTATATTTTAAGGTGCTTATTTGAAAAATCAATTATATTCTTAAGTTAGACTGGCCCCACCCTGCACGTGTGTCAATGTTGAATTGAATTATCATTCATGAGATATTTGGTCCTTGTTTAAAGATGGATATGTGATACGAATGTTTCTAGAAATCCTAAATCCTAATCCAAGTCACACTTTGACTTCTTCTTTCAGGAATGAACTATCAATGGTATAGGATTTCTAGAAACATCAATAAGCAGTATTGCTATACTTGTTTTCATCTCTACCCTTCCTATGTAAAATCTTTGACAAAATGGAAGCTGCTATAGTTTCTAACTTTATTTGTAGCTTAGTCTATTTGCTGCGTGCATTCACGTTGTCTTAGCCTCAACTGTGATTTTTCTGCAGTCAGCTTGCTGGGCGATGGCAAAATCGTGGCTTGATGTTCAAGTTGATCTAGAACTCGCCCAATCAAAGCCAGGCTTGATAGAAAAGTTTAGAAGCTGTCTTAATGAAATCCCTGAACCTATGCAAAATGGTTGTCAGGCTTCATTTGGGCCAGAAGATTGGCCGCTCCATGTTCTAAACCAGCAACCCCGTGACCTTCCTGCTCTTCTTCAGAAACTCCACTCAGGGTATACATGCAACTATTAGGAAATTTTCTTTTTGTCCTCCCCGTAAAGAGCTCCAGCCCAACGTATTGTCTTGTTCCTGGCATAGGGAAATGGTACACGAAGCTGTTGTCAGGGGATGCAAAGAGCAGCATCGGCAAATTCAGGTATCTTACATGCCAAATATTTTTCCATCAAGCTATAAGAAGCATATATTATGTGCATTGTCATCCCTAATACTTTCTTTTGCAGATGACCCTTATGTCGGGGAATATCTCACATCTTCTTGATATAATATGGTCATGGATCGCGCCCTTAGAAGATGATCAAAGCAACTTTAGGTAATCAATAGTTTCACTTGTATTAATTAATTTTTGGATATCGTTTTCCGTTAGCATTATTTTCTTTCGGATTAACATAAATTCCCAATTCAGGGAGGTGGTAGGGGTCTCTTATGACTATACCATCTGCATATTTGCTGTTGTTCTCTCGTTAATGTAAAGAAGAAAGATAGCTATATTTTTTATTTGACACAATATGTTATCCATCTGGCAGGCCCCATGGCGATCCTCATATGATAAAGTTCGGTGCTCACGTGGTGCTTGTTCTTAGGTATATGCTTGCTGATGAAATCAAGGACAGGGAGAAGCTTAGTAATGTTGGTGATCTTATTCTTCATATGTGAGTTGCTTCGAATTGGTTCCGCTGCAGTGACAAAGTTCCTTTTTAGAACTTTAAAATACTAATTCATGATCATTACATGCATATTATGCTCAGTTGGATTTCTAGTGATTTGTGAAATGCTGCCAGGTATTCGATGTTTCTGTTTTCAAAACAACATGAAGAACTAGTAGGAATATATGCTTCTCAGCTTGCTCGTCACCGCTGCATTGAACTTTTTGTACATATGATGGAGCTAAGGATGCATAGCAGGTAATTTCTAATTATCAGCTGTTGGGTGATAATTACCGGAAGAGAGTCGTCTATATTGCATTGTGTGATCCTCTCAACAAAACATCTATGTCATATACGTGTATGGCATAAAGTAAATTCTTTGACTTTCGTTTCCTTCTGCCCTGAAAAATAGCGTACATGTGAAGTACAAAATCTTCCTTTCCGCTATGGAATACTTGCCATTCTCTCATGTGGATGACTCGCAAGGAAATTTTGAGGAAATAGTTGACAGGTATTCAAATGGTCTATTTCCTGGTTTATTATAGGGTAATTGTGAGATACATTTTACTCTAGTAAGCTCAGAAAATGCAACTTTATGGAACATTCACAGGGTTTTGTCAAGATCCCGGGAAATCAAACTTGCAAAATATGATACCTCAGTTGATGTTGCGGAGCAGCATCGTCAACAGAGTCTTCAAAAAGCCATAGCCATTCAGTGGCTCTGTTTTACACCTCCATCTACTATAAAGGATGTCAAGGATGTTACTTCCAAATTACTCCTGCGATCTTTGATGCACAGGTACGCTCAATACACACTGACACATGGAAAGACACATGTAGGATAATTCGCAACTCTGTTATCCAATTTCTCAATTTCTTTATGGAGAACTAATGTTAATATGTAAAGTGTCTGCCACTGCCACCAATTCTATTTTCTTCACTTATGCCTCTGTTTTAGCAACATACTTTTCCGAGAGTTTGCTTTGATCGCCATGTGGAGGGTGCCTGCAACTCCTGTGGGTGCACACACGCTTCTTAGTTTTCTTGCTGAACCTCTGAAGCAACTCTCAGAGAATCCAGATACACTCGAGGATTATGTTTCTGAGAATTTGCAGGAGTTCCAAGACTGGGTATGCTTCACTGCATTTTTACTTTTGGTTCTTCCTTTGATTTAAACGTTAGAGTCTAACTACGTACTTCTTTCTTTTTAATAGAATGAGTATTATTCCTGTGACGCGAAATATCGCAACTGGCTCAAATTCCAATTAGAGAATGCTGAAGTCACTGAACTGTCAGAAGAGGAAAATCAAAAAGCTGTAGCAGCAGCCAAAGAGACTTTGGAGTCTTCTTTGTCACTGCTCCTCAGTAAGTGATGCCAAACTTTATATATGGTTGACTTGTATGCAAGAAGAGCAGTTAAGCATCGGTTGAAAATGCTTCTAAATGTGATAGTTTTGAACCTCTTATATAGGAAAAGACAATCCCTGGTTGACATTTCTCGAAGACGATGTATTTGAATCAGAAGAATATATGTTCCTTGAGTTGCATGCAACTGCGATGCTCTGTTTGCCTTCTGGTGAATGTTTGCGCCCAGATGCCACTGTTTGTGCGGCATTAATGAGTGCGCTTTACGCTTCTGTCACTGAGGAAATTGTTTTAGACCGTCAGTTAATGGTACTCCCTTCATCCGATGTCTTGCTGCATCTGTTATTTTGCCCGTTATTTCTTGTTTTACCTCACCCAGGCCTACATATAACTGTGCATAATCCCTGGACGTAAGTTTTTGTCTAAAATGGTTAGGCAACAGAGTTGGATGTTTTCTAAAGCTGTGACACAATCTCGGCACCAATCTGCTACGTATTATTTACGTTATCTGTGCTGCAGGTAAATGTATCGATTTCATTAAGGGACAGCTACTGCATCGAGGTTGTGCTCCGGTGTTTAGCAATTGAGGGTGATGGACTTGGGCCACATAATGCAAATGACGGTGGTATTTTAAGTGCAGTTGCGGCAGCAGGTTTTAAAGGTTGGGATGTCTATGGAACATATTTTTCCTTCACTGTGGTTTACCTCATTTCTCCATATAAACTTGGAGGTATTTCATTCGAGATGAAATCACCAGCTTCAATAATATAAGCAAAACTTAAAATTTGACTGCAGGTGAGCTTACCCGGTTCCAGGCAGGTGTTACAATGGATATATCCCGCCTAGACGCTTGGTATTCAAGCAAGGAGGGCTCGCTGGAAACACCTGCAACTTATATTGTCCGCGGTCTCTGTAAGAGATGCTGTCTTCCAGAGCTAGTTCTTCGATCTATGCAGGTAAAGCCTCTTATTTGCATCTAGCCTCTTACAGATTTCACGTTTTAGTTTTCAGTAGATGTAGAGCACATATTAGTTTTTAACATTGCCTACATACATATATATCTGCGGACTTAGAAAAAAGGGTCTGATAATCTATTTGCAGGGACAATCAAGTCTTTGGTCTTCTACATTAGTGAGAACTATAGAACGCTGAACATAAACCTACTTGATGAATTTGCCGTCACTAAACGACATACTTGCAGGTGTCTGTTTGTCTAGTGGAGTCGGGAAATCCACCTGAAGATCACGATGAACTGATTGAGCTCGTGGCTTCTGATGAAACTGGTTATCTCTCTTTATTCAGTCAGCAACAATTACAGGTTAGTAATACTCGATGCTTTACTCCTTGTAAAACAAAATCAAAAACTCACTATCTTTTAATCTATCTTTTACTCTTCCTTTTGCAAATTGGTTACTCTTAGTAACTGACAACCATCTGATCGATTTGGATGCAATACAAATGCAGGAGTTTATGTTGTTTGAGAGAGAGTATCGTCTGTCCCAGTTGGAGCTCCAGGAGGAACTTTCATCATCTTGATATTGTATCACCTTATAACCCGGATACAGCTTCCTCGCCGATTGCCCAGAGACGGCTTATTTTGGTCGTGTAAATTACGCCGTAGCTTTTCAGACCAGGGATTTCACTTGTGAGCTAATGTATACAATGTGATAATTTCGTTGAAAGCTGAGATATCAAGTTCCCTTTATCACCATTATCAAATAGTTAATCATCTTTCCGAAAATCCTTCTCTCGCATAGGCGTTCATATAAACAGGAAAATAAGCAACAACAAAAACATCACACAAGTCCACGCATAGTAATCACTTTCCACAACTGTATGATTAAATTTCTGAGACCAAGTCTGTTGGTCCTTAGGATGAGAGCATAGAGTGAAGTCTCTCATCCTCTGTCTTAACATGGTTTCTGGCTATGTCATCAATGGTGGGACAACCAGAAAGGGCCATAGTTAACTCTAACTCATTCTTCAACATCTCAATAACATTTTTTTCTCCATCTTCACCCTTAGCTGCAAGCCCATAGGCTAATGGCCTCCCTATCTGCATTACCCAACCAGATAATGTCATTACATCAACAGAGAGCAACCTGAAATACTGTATGCCAAATCCGAAACCCTAACATTCGAAGCTAACAAGAACAGCTTGTGCTCCGAGTGCCAGCGCTTTGAAAACATCTGTTCCTCGTCTTACTCCTCCATCAAACAAAACCGGACTTCTACCTCTAACAACATGAACAACCTACAATTTCAGAAAGAAATAAAATAAGTTAGTTCGTTGAAGAATAAGTTTGTTCTTAATCAAACTTTGATAGGTTTACCTTTTCTAAAACAGTTATCATAGGTGGGGAATAGTTGAGCTGGCGACCCCCATGGTTGGATACAACTATTCCATCTACACCGGTTTCAACAGCCTTAAGAGCTGCCAATAGCATCAAACGAAGTTTTTTCTATATGGCTTGGAGTTTCTATATAGTATGGTATATGCTGTATATCAGAGTATGAGACATGAACCTTACCGTCTTCACGTGTGGGTATTCCTTTGATCAGTATTGGCAACTTTGTAACATTTTACGGAATGCAATCACATTGTCATGGAGGATTTTTGTTTAATAATTCAAGGACACAAATAGAATCAATAAACAAGATTATACCCTCCAACAAAACGGAGCATCAAGTGCAGTAGAGGCCAAGGCATCAAGTCCCGAACCTTCATTCTGAGAGAAGGGTATCTTTCACTTTACATGAACCTTACATTCAAGCTCTACTCACAGGTCGGACTTGGGTTGAACAAAAAGATTGAAACATCATTGAACAAACTACTTTTTTTTTTAATCAGATAGGCTATGCAATGTAAAGTTCCCAAAATCTGAGAGTTATGAAGAGTGTTATGTTCTTTATATCTGCTTCCCTTTCTAGCAATTGTAGAAGCATGTCAGAACAATGGCCTTAAATCCAGCTCTTTCTACCATCAGAGCAATGTCGCGTCTTTTGATACACATAAAAATTGAGTATTCTTTTAAGTAAAACCATAGATTTGTAAATTTCGTACATATTTCGTAAATTTTGTGATTGGTAAAATATTGGAAATTATGTTTTTTAAGTAATTCCACCTCAGCAGCTTACCAACCAAGTCACAGGTTTTACGATGCTACAAAGACAAAAAAAAATCTACACCGATCTTCTAATCCACTAAGTCGTCTAGAGTGTTTGCCCTCCTTAACTATAGCACTCACAACAAGGCTTTGGCTCCATATACTATTAGGCCTTGGCTGGCCCTGTTAAAGAATCGTTGACTATTCAACCACATGATGACGTGGCGAACAGAGTCATCATCGTCAAAGAGTGATTTTTCCAACGGAACTTTCTTCTACGCCAATGCTCAGAGACCGAAACGTCTCTTTGAAAGTTGCAATTTTTGAAAAACGTCTCTTCCTCGAGAAGAAGGGGATGGCACAAAAACCCTCCTTCTTGGGACTAAACAGAGACAAGAGGAAAGCAACTAAGGGATTAGGAACAGGATCAAACTCAAAATTGATGCTGGAGCTCTTTTCTTTATATTCACCAATTTATGCACTACACACAGCTTGTAAGTAGGAACAGAACATAACTCATCATTGTTTCAGACTCACCGACAACTTATTGTTCAAAATGTTTTAAGTACAGACAAAATTTTCAAGTTTGAATTCACGTTTTATAACATAAAGCATACTGGAACAGAAAGCTTCCTGTTCCTACATGTGTACTGACAGTGTTTGACTATTGTTTGTTCAACTGATTTTATTTCTGAGACCATATCTGTCGGTCTTTCTGGGTTAGAGCATAGATTTTAGTCTCTCATCCTCAGTCCGAACATGGTTTCTGGTTATGTCATCAATGTTGGGACAACCAGAAAGGGCCATAGTTAACTCTAACTCATTCTTTAACATCTCGATCACTTTTCTCACTCCATCTTCACCCTTAGCTGCAAGCCCATAGACTACAGGCCTCCCTATCTGCATAATCCAACCAAATAGTGTCACTACATCAACATAGAGCAGCCTGAAAGATGAATGCCAAATCCCAAACCCCAACGCTCAAAAGCTTACAAGAACAGCTTGTGCTCCTAATGCCAGCGCTTTGAAAACATCTGTTCCTCGTCTCACTCCTCCATCTAGCAAAACCGGAATCTTACCTTTAACAACATGAACAACCTGCACTTTTCAGAAGAAGAAAAACCAGTTTGTTCGTTAAGAAGATAAGTTTGTTCAAAAGCAAGCTTTGTTGGGTTTACCTCTTCTAAGACAGTTATCGTAGCTTGGGAATAGTCGAGCTGGCGAGCCCCATGGTTAGATACAACTATTCCATCTACACCAGCTTCAACAGCCTTAAGAGCTGCAGAATCATCAAACAAAGTCATTTATATACTATGATATAGGATATACATATATATATATATCAGAGTATGACACAAGAACCTTACCGTCTTCACGGGTGAGTATCCCTTTGACCAGAATTGGCAACTTTGTAATAGATCTCAACCATTCGATGTCCTAAAATTTTCCAGTGCAAACATTGTAAGCAATGGACTCACATTTTCATGGGAACTTTTTTTTTGTCTAGAATTCAAGGAGAGGAACAGAATCAATTCACACGATTATACCTTCCAGTTTAACGAAGCATCGAATGCACGAGAGGCCAAGGCTTCAATACCTGAACCTTCACTCTGAGAAAAAGTTATCACGTCAACAACAGGTTATGGTTTCACTTTACATTAACCTCAACTTCAAGCTCTACTCACAGGTAGGACTTCGGTTGAAAATAAACCTTCGAAGTTCCTAAGCTGTGGGGATATCATTCTACAGAACAAAAAAATCGAAACATCATTTAACAAACGACTTTTTTGTTAGATAGGCTAAGCAAAGTAGTAATGGAGAGTGTTACTTGTTCTTTATATCTGCTTCCCTTCTGCCAAGTTTAGGAACATCAACAGTCAGAACAATGGCCTTGAATCCAGCTTTCTCAGCTCTTTTCACCATCTGAGCAGTTACATCGCGTCTCTTGTACACCTATTAAAGATATCAGAGCGAACTAAGAACCGAGGCCCAAGGATAACAAAAGCAGATAAAAATCCAGATTTTTCAATTACATATATTTGAAGAAACCGAACAGCGTTACAACTGGAAGCAACTTCCTCAATAGTGCATGAAGCCATGTATGATACTATCTGAAATTCACACAACCAAAAAACATAATGATCACCTTAAAACCCAAACAGAATCCAAAACATGTATTCCAGTGATCACTTTAGTACCATGATAGTGTTACACGCAGCTGCAGCTTTCGCAGTGGCGGTTTCTCCTAACATAAAAGACAAATATCAATCAATTTCCTAATTGAACAACTGCATATACCGTTAATACAAGTTATGAAACATAGAGTAAAAAGAGACCTTCTGGATGAGCCAACATATGATTTGCTGTTGGAGCAATCATGACTGGAGCTGAGATCGGGTAACCCAAGATTCTGGTAGACATATTTATTTTGCTCACATCAACGAGAACCCGAGGCCGAAACCTGAACATCAAAGCAAAGAAATAAAAGAAGAGGAGTCACGAGGAGTTATAGTGTTATCCACTAAACCAAAAAGGACACTGATACGGATATGTTACATGATTCTACTAAAAGCTTCCACATTTTCTTTGAGAGTGTATTGATCCTCTGCTCCTCCGCTATAAAAATCATAGTACATCTTAGGGAGAGCCCGTTTCGCCAGCTCTTGAAACTCATTCACGTTAACGATTTGATCCATCTATGTAGAATATCATATCAAAGGAAAGAAGTTGAGAGTCCAATAACACAAATGATACAAGAAGCTTGTTCCTCCATCAAGACTAAACAGAATTATCATTCTTTAAGAGGCCTTATTATCATCATTTCTTTGATATTAACGAGAGAAGAACCATGCCTAAACCAATTATCGATTACCAAACTTGATTCGTCTATTTTAAATGAATTGATTGAAGTAGTAACTTCAATCTTTAAATTACACGACACAACAAGAAATAAATACATATAGGCTGCGATCATTAAAGGGTGTCATAAGTATATATGATGTAAAGAGCGGACTTTAGAAGTACTCACATGTCTGAAGTATCCAGCAAACAAATCCCAGATGCAGAAATAGAACTTAGAAACCAAGATGGCCAAAGCTATTTTTTTCAAGTCTCCAAGTAAAATGAAACCGGAAAACACTGTCGAGAAATAATCTATCGTCCGGGGCTGTCGGTGACACAAAACGACAAAAGCTACTCTTAGTCCTTTTCTTTGTAAGATTGGATCATGCGAATCCTCTAAACCCTCTAGAGTGTTTGCCCTCTCGTGAAAGTGCTGAAGTGCTGAACTATCACCACCAGTCAGCGAACGTTACGATGACGTGGCGTGCTGAGTCAGCATTGCCAAAGACGGTGCACGGCGAGCGAGTAGTGTACACAGAAACACCAAACGCTCAGAAACCGAAGAGTCTCTTTTGCAAAGTTGCAATTTTTGTCTATAAAAAGGGCACGATCGAGTTTGTAGTGGGAACGATTCAGCCAAAGATAGCGTCTTGAGAGTGAAGCGATGAATCACGGCGAAGGTAGGGGTTCTAATGGCCTTTGGGGTCCTAGGGGCCGCGCGCAGGCGTCTTGGCGCATAGCAAATCGTCAAAAGAGCGAAAGTCCGGTAGGTAAACTTGATTGCCGTCTCGTATTCTCGATTCCAAGAATGTTTTGTGGTGTTTTTATTTGTCCGTTTTCGAATTGATTAGCCTCTTCTTGTTGCTTGCTAGTGTTATGGTTGGTAAGCACAATTTTCCTTTGTAATCTACAGGTTACGGTTGATAGGTCTTTGGATGAATCTTCGGGTAATATGGGTAGGGGGTTTCGAGGAGGCCGAAGATGTACACAATCATGGTCTCCTAGAAATACTAGTCCAGTGCAACTGTACGTTAAGAAGTCGTCCCAAGTCTCCAATGTGGGATTAGTGGAAAAGGCAGCTCAACAAGAAATAAAGTCCGAAGAGGATCAAATAGGTTCTACTAAGCAATCTGGTGAAGGTGCTGCTTTCAAATGTTCTGGAGGAAACAAGGTTCTCTTGCAACCATCTGCTTCGTCTAGCTCAAAGAACATAAATCTTAGTGGCGGTTCGTCTGTCTCTAGAGAATGTGAGGTTAAGGATGGCGCTAGGATGTCTTTTGATCTTGTGAATAGGGTGAAAGATGTTTCGCTCTTTGTCCAGGAGCCTGTGCCTTCTACAATTGATAAGAAGGTTGAGCTTTCTAGTGTTGGGGATCACGATAGTGCTCACAAGTCTGGTGATGTAGGGAACGCTTCAAGTGAAGGAAACACTGGACCTTTTGTTCTCATCCTCGAGAAGCGGATGAGACTAAAACCCTCCTTCTTGGAACTGAACAGAGAAAAGAGGAGAGCAACTAAGGGGTACACTGGAATTGTTATTAGACCTGGGATGGTACTTCTCCAGAACTACTTGTCAATCAACGATCAAGTAAGAACTCTCTCTCTCACTACCTTTTTCCTAATTTCCTTATCTGTCTTATCTTAGATGCATCATATGTGCTTCTTGTGCCTTACAATTTACTTCTAGGTGATGATTGTGAAGAAATGCCATCAGCTTGTTTTGGGTGAAGGAGGCTTCTATCAACCAGGTTATCGAGATGGAGCATCATTGCATTTGAAAATGATGTGCCTTGGGAAAAACTGGGACCCTCAAACATCTCGATATGGAGATACTCGACCGCATGATGGTTCTATTCCACCAAAAATTCCTGTTGAATTCAATCAGTTTGTTCAGAAAGCAATAAAAGATTCACAGTCTCTAGCTGCTACAAGTTCAAAGAAGACGAAGGGAGAAGATGAGATACCATGTATGTCACCAGACATCTGTATCGCTAACTTCTACACATCCACGGGAAGACTTGGTCTCCATCAGGTCAGTGTATCAAACAACTTGTTGATTTCATAAAGCTCGAAGGTTAGTTACATCATTAATTTTGGATCCTTGATGTTTCAGGACAAAGATGAGAGCGCAAAATCCATTCAGAAGGGATTGCCTGTTGTGTCATTTTCTATTGGAGATTCAGCCGAGTTCGTATATAGTGATCAGAGGTATGATGACAAGGCAGAGACGGTAGTCTTACAATCTGGAGATGTTCTACTTTTTGGTGGCAAATCCAGAAATGTCTTTCATGGCGTCAAATCAATTCTTAAAGATACCGCCCCCATGGTTCTTGTTCAGGAAACAAGCCTCCGACCAGGTCGTCTGAATTTGACTTTTAGGCAGTATTAACCCAAAGCTAGAAACTCTTGTATGTATCTTGAAGCTGTTTTGGAGTGCCTGAATATGTATAAATTGTAGGCTCATAACCTGCACTTGTTATGATTCTATTTTCCGTTATATCACAATATCTTGGCAATATAATTATCCTTTGGTTTTTCCGTTTCTTCTCCAAAATAGCAGCATAAATTCTATTATCTATTATTTCTTCCACATATCTCGAGAAAACATGTTTTTGTTTCTCAGTTCTTTGATCTCGTCTGTGTACCCATTTTAGCTTTCAACTTCTGTAAGAATTGCAGTTATATTCTGATGTTTTTTTGGCCTAACTCCGCAAAAAAAAAAAAAGAAATATAAAGAAGAATGTTCTTGCAACAATATGATTGGGTTACTTCAACTTCGATCTCATGTCAAAGAGCAGGGACAACCTGATCACCTGCAACAGAACAGACCGATATTCTCCTTGAACCTTAATGTTGGTATCCATTGTCTGGAGAAGTTTGATTAACACTCTAGGCGTAAGAGAAGCCAATTCTTGGATATTGAACAATATGAGAATTGAATTTTACAACAAAGAGAATAAAGAAAGGTTTCTGCTTTTTTAGTTGTTGTTGGATTCTTTGTTCCTTGATGATGAAGCATCTACTCTAACTTTGCAGTGGCAGGTACGTAACATCATCAGATTTCACTTGGCTTTTGAAGTCATGTGACCATGTTAGGCTCATGAGGACTTCTTGTCCCAGTTTTTCTTTACTTTTCAGGGTGAATGACAAATGCAACCTTGATGGAGTGGAGTATATAGATGGATGAGGTTAGGGGTGAGGGGCTTTTTTGGGAATTTTGATTGGGTTACTTCAACTTCTATCTCACGTCACTTCCCCAGGAAGATGGAGAAAGGTTTTGGGATGGTGAGTATATACCTTATTTGTCCCATTTTACGTGTTGATCACAAAATTAAGATTATACAAACGTAAAAGTTCTATTCTTTTAGAAACTATCGCATGTTACATGACAACGATATGTACTTGCTACCATATTCCGTACACCTTATTAGCAACTTTAGTTTAATTCTATTAACTAAATTTGTGTTCCATTACTAAATGAAAATATCGATTGTTTAATGATATAGTGGGTAGAACGAAATTATTTTAAAAGAGTATAAACTGGTTAAATAAAGTCATGAGTTGGCTAATTGCATCATTGCAATTGCGATTTCAGTTTCCATCAAGCTTAAATAAACCTTAGACCCATAAAAGAAACAAACTGCGGTGGCAAAAGGCCCATAAATGAATAAAATGAGCCCGTTCATACAAGTTGAGAGTCTAAATGAAGCCCAAATACAACAAGGTGGCTTCAGTTGTAAAGGTTTGCAAAGCCCAGACTCTACACTGACAATATATCATTCTATTAGTAATTTTGCAACATCATATATTTACAAAGTGAATATGATGTTGCAAAGTTACTGATGGAATAAACATCTGAAATATTTCGTGCGTGCATTTAATTCTAGTTGTAACATGCATGGTTCATCTATGTTATAGTTATTATATCTAACAATTGGACGTGCTTCACACATTACCTAAGCAGCAGACTCTATTCTTCTGACATCCTTCTTATGTTTATACTGGCAAAATCACATCGATATCAAACCGATAAGGACATGTTTCAGGTTTGATACAATTTACAAATGTAGGCTCAAGACCACTGTCAAAAAGTAAACAGGGGATGATCATGAAGAGAAGAGAAACTATTCTCTCAATGATGATACATTGACCCGGAAACAAAGAGCACGTAATCTCTCAGATCATTTCACTCATACACTCGTGTAATGCCATTGCCTGCGATGTGAATCTTTTTATATTTCATTCGCTTGGATCCTGAATTTTCTTTTATGAAACTTGGTTTCGAATCATTTTCCTTTGCTACGAAAATTGGAGAGTGAAAAAAATGACCTTGGTGCTGCAGTAAACATGAAGTTTAAGAATGAGTAAAAGGCAGATAGGAAATAATCTAATAGTGTGAGATCGCAGCTTGGTTATATAGACCTGTGAATTAGCCAGTAAGATCTCAATTTAATGATGAAAAACTCGGATGCTAGATATTTAGATTCTATGGTGACTCATAATATACCTTCAACCTTTAGATTATATATAGAGAAAAATGGTTAGGAAGTTTCGAGAGTAGAGAAAACACTTGATTGATTACCTTTTACAGAAGTTCCTGACGTCTGGTCCTCCTTCAGATTAAAGCTCAATGGTGTGCTAGTGGTTTGGGCTGAAATTAGGTACACAAATATTAGATCAGCATGACTCATATCAAGATGAACAAAATAAGAAATAACTCCAAGCCGTTGTTAACTCTAGTATTGGTGTATTCTTCTATGGCTAAGGTTACCCATTTTGGATAGTGTGAGAAGATTTTGGATAATTTATATACAGAATGGTCAACTCAATGAATACTATGGGAATCGAAAGGGTCGTTACCTTGTTCATTGAATAGCTCACTCTCGTTGAAGCTATCATCAGAGGGATGGGTCTGTGAAAATCCCATCCTCGACTTTCTCAAGTCTTCTGATGATCGATTTGCAAGATCTCGTCCATCTTCAGTATCATCATCCCCTTCAGAGGTCGTAGCAGATATCCAGTCAGCCAAATTCTCAGCCGCACGGTTTTTCCTTCCAAAATTCAAAAGCCTTTTCAACCCTTTTGTCACATCCTGTTGGCACTGACTTTGAGATGGATTACCAGCAGCAACGCGTTTCTGAGCAGCTCCCCATTTCTTTCTCATTTGAGTTGTATAATTATCTGTATGGTTAAGAGAAGATAAGTTCCCGAAAGCAGGACTACCCACTGGAGAGTCCACTGAAGCATCAAGTTCAGATGCCTCATTTGGATATTGATGCTTCACTCGCGAATTCCATGGAACAGGTCTTTGGTCGGGTGAATCCAGAAATGAACCGATGGTTTGATGCCTAGAAGCCATAGCAGTAGGAAATTCAGCATTTGAACCAGGGTTAAGCTGAGAAATAGATTCATCATTTGCAACCCTGGTACTACCCCATTCTTCAAACTCTTGACTTCGTCTTTGTTTCTCGTTTTCTGCATCGGTAAAAGCTTCGACTTCAGTGTCATCGAGCACTTCTTCCAATCCCTCTTTCTCCATTTCGTCTGATGCCTCAGATCCTTCTGAAGCCTTTAGCTGCGCACTATCGGAGCTGATCTCCATTGCAAGACTGTTAAAACTTCTCCCGTTTTGCTCTTGCTCAAGATTCAAAGGTACAGAAACACCATCCTCTGACTTCAATTGAGAAAAGTCAGCAGCACCTTTTCTGAAATTTGTCGGCCTTCGCAGCGTCTCTTCTTTAGTTCCCGCCTTTGGGCGGGCAGAGCTCCTCACCTGTGAGCGGACACCATTTTTTCCAACTCCCGAGGCTGATTTCATGCCTTCCTTCTTGAACTCGACAAAGTTAGGGACTGACTGTGCAAGAAGTTTGTCTGATTGTCTATTCCGCCTAACAGCACCGGGTGAAGAAACTTTCGCTGCAGAGCGTGAAGCTGTTGTAGCAGTGGTTCGAGCAGTCAAGAAATTGTTTTTGTTTTGTTGTAGCTTCTTATTCTGAGTGCTCCTGGAAACATCTTCATCTTCTTCACTTTGAAATGAACTAATTGGATGCTGCAAGTCATTACATTGGAAACTTATTAGGAAACCAGTATAATATTTCACCCATCCAATACTTTTAGCAACCACAGGTAAACTTTCAAAAGAAGAAAATGGCGTATACCTGATCCTTTTTAGCACTCAACCTTGAATTAAAGTATACAAGCTTCTCTGCACGTCGGGCATCTGAATCACTTCTTGTCGTAGACTGACAAAATTTAGTTTTCATCTCAACGTTATTGCGATCAAGTATATCTTGCATCACCTTCAACTTGGCTTCCTTCTCGGTTCTTCTTGAACTCCAGTCTTCCTTCAGCTTTGCGTCTCTTTTCTGCATATATTTCTCATAGAGTTTTCCTCTAGAATGATCTGAAAAGCTGATCTCTGGAAATGTTTCCCTTGTGGTATCTCCATAGTCATTGTTAACAACCACCTTCATTGGTGGAGGAGTTTTGAACTTGTCTTCATCATTTAAGCTTATAATTGGAATTGTATGGGTCTTCTGATTAGAAATTGGGGTTGAAGAAAGATCCTCTGCTACAGGTCTTCTGAGCTTTGATGTCGCAGCCTGTTCACTCGGCTTTCCGGGCTTACCTCTACGGACAGAACTGGATTGATCCCCCGGAACACGGAGCATATGTTCAGCAAATAGCTTTTCAAGCTCGTTTGCTTTCACTTTCAATTCATCATTCAGCTCTTGACTTCCCTTAGACGCTCTTGCCCTTTGAACTTGCTCTGCCGGGGGCAATTGGGTCAGAGTATCACTTTCGGAGATATCTGACACACTATTAATGGCTGCAGGTGGCTTTTTATTTGCATCAGCAGAAAAAATTTCAGCCCTTCTACCATGCGGCCTTTTCATCTGTTCAGAACCTAAAAGACGATGGTGCAAGAAAATGATCAGAAGGTTGCTATATTCCCCCTTTTGTCGAAGTCAGGAGATTAAGAAAATATTTAAGTCTAGAAAAAGGAAAGATGTACGTAACACATTGAGAATAAGTCGTTCTCCTATTCTCAGACTCAACTGTTTAATAATAAAAAAGAATACTTCTACGGTCATGATCATTTCCAAGCATTAGAAAAGCAAAGAAGAAACCATAGACGTAAAATATCTCAGTTAAGCCTACAAAAGACTGAGAAATGCAGTGCATGATGGTTCTTTGATGATCCCATATCCCCGTTGATGTCAATATTGAGTAGATGCATAAAATTAGCTAAAAATATAAAGGAATTCCCAGACATGAAATATCTAAATATATAACATGCATATAAACCAAAGATCAACACATTTTAACTTTACTGACCTCCATACACCAGTGTCTTTCTCTGGCGATCCTCGACTAGTGGTGATTGCCTAGCCGAAGGTTCTTTCCTAGGAGACTCTGCAGTTCCTCCATTGCTCCGAACACTAGTGATATTAGATTCAGTACCACCTAACTGCTCTAATGTAGACAATGAATGACTCCGAGGATCCCTAAACTGTATTTGGTTCTGCTTATTTGATTCAAAATCGCCCATTTTGTTATCGGACTCATCATCTATGTTTGCATTCCCTGAGTAATCTATTGTGCCTTTGGAATTTTCCTCATCGTATAGAAACTTGGAGTTCTGCTCCAAAAAGCCATCCTGAGAATTTCCTTGATGTCCCACTTGATTATTCGTACTTGGCACCTTCAAGTCTACCTCCTTGTCTTTTCGTAAGGAAGTAGAGCTTGAATTTTGGGACTCTACTTCGTCTGTACCCCAGTCAGCAACATTGTTGGAACTACATTCGTCTTCATTCCTATGAGGATACTCAGCAAGACTCGATCCATTCTGCTCCTTTTTATTGTAGCCGACAAATTGTTTCGAAGATCCACTTCCATCTTTGGACACTGATGATGACGAGGGAGTGCACAATGGACTATCACCAGTACCATCCTTCCTATCATTTCCCAAATCAATGCTCATGTCACTAGCCCCACTCCATCTTCGTACCACAACTTTTTCCATGCCTGCAGAAGATGATACATCAGAAGAGAGCCTTTTCAGCTCAGTGGATTTTATGACAGCTGTTTTCCCTCCAGAGCTTTCTTTCTGCTTGTTTTCAAACAGGTTGATCCTCTCCTGCACACTGAGCCGTCTCGTGAGTTGCCTAGACTGACTTGCTACTGGCTCATTTTGCACAGGACTTTTTTCCTCTTCTTCATCCTTGTCACCATGACTACTTTGTGGCATAAGCTTTGCATCTTGTTGAGAGTAGTTGGTTCCAGTTGCGCTTTGCTCTTCCATACCACTTTGATGTTCCCTATGTTGTTGGGTTCTGTTGGTTGCTAGGTTTTTGGATGGGTCTTCACTGGGATCATCAATTGACATATCAGATTCCCATGACGAACGTGTAGCTTCTTCTTGCTGATTGAACCTCCAAGAGCTCATAAGCTCTGGCCTTCTCTGGCAAAGTGCGATAAACTTGGTGCATGCTTCACTGCAATAAGTATAGCAAACCAAGCATGATCAGAGTACACGTAACGGACAGTGAACTAGGGTTGGAACTCTGTCAATAAGAAATGCCTATTCTAAAAGGTGAGATAGTTCACCAGGTTGACTAAAAGAAAAAGAGAGATATTGAATTTTTTTAGTACAGTTTGGTATCCTAGTCATATATAATTACGTTTAACCACCTACTAGCAGTTGTCAAGTCTCCATCAGACCAAACCTACCTAAATTAGAGTATGATGGGTTTCTGTTTATGGAAAAGAGTATGCATCAAGGCCTAAACATTTATACATAAAACATATAGGCGACTATATAAACATGTGGTTATGGTGATCATAGATTAAACAGGTGATATGACGAAAGTCCAAAGTTCAAAGAGGGATCACTGGCAGAGGGTAATAAACCTAGAAACCTTGGTTGCACGGTCTACCTAGCAAGAATATGCAAACAAGTCAAGGTATAAAATTCGATAGCTGCAACTATGAAAAGCTAGAATCAACGTACAGCACCCACAACCGAGACCTCCTCGGTTTAAACCCAGATAAATTTGACAAGGTGGAGTAATTGAAGATGTCTTGTCTTCTTGTGTATAAACAGGGCTCCAATTAATTGCTCACACAAAGGCCAGAACGAGAGGAAACACTTGGCGAATAATATAGAGGATAAAAAGTAAAGGATATCTTAACACTTACTTCAAGCGATTGGCCCCAAATCGATCAGCAAATTGACAAAGTTCGGAGACAGTGATTGGGTTGAAACCAGCAGCGGATGCACGGTTACAAGCAGTTGCTAAGTCCTGCCTAACTGCTACAAGCCGCAAATCAATAGCTCTCAGTAACTCCTTCCTGAAAAAGGAAGAAAACGGGGAAAAGATTCAGCGTTACACATTTCAGGAGTGCAAAAGACATTGTTAAAATCAAGCAACTTTGGCTAAATATTCTATCAAAAGTATATATCATGAAAGGTTGGGACTTTACTTTGTCACATCAGCTGCTGGTGTAATTTCTGTGCCATCTGAACCAAGAAAAGTTTAGCCAGATTATACCAAAGCAATAAGAAACGACTAACATGTAAGCGAATATATCTGATGGACCTTTGTGGATATACAGAAAACGATATAAACACTTTAGATTCTATATGTCACTCTGCCACCCATAAGGTGCCCTGTAGATGCTTTTCTCATATTTGGCAGTAAGATTTCTAGTGGTAACTCATTGATATTGGAGGCGTACGTTTTGTAGAAGAGACTAATCAAAAGGGGCAGAATGATGGTCTATACAAGATATTTTTCTAGCTTCAATGAATGACTTACGAGCATCATAATTCACTTCACAACTTTTATCCATTAACCGTCACTGTAACTAACTCCTTAGAGCCAATGGACCACTCCCAACAGAATATACAATTAAAAAGACAAGTTAACCGTGTGCATACCTTTTGCACCAGATCGCTGATCACCAGTCCCCTAAAGCAAGATATTATCAAAATCAATAAGAGCATTCCAGTTAACACAACGTTACTTGAACTTAATAGAGGTAAAGTACCTCGCCATATATTTTTCGGGCAGCCTCCAACTGAGACACTTCCACATCCAATGCACTTACCATTTCCAGAACCTCTGGGGTACTAACAAAGCGTACAAACCTATAAACCAGAGGCACAAGGAAAACGTTAGCATGAGCTCTACTTCACTAAAACTTGAACCACCCTCGTCCAAAAAGGAACCTAACCTCTGAAGGGTCCCTTTTGTAAACCAAGTTCCAGCATTTTTGTTGCTTTCAACATGGAGCCTGATAGACTGAACATCCCGGGCGACCTGCTCTTCAGCGACTTTCAAATGGGCAACAAACGGTTTCACCAGTCCAGAAGCAAGCTTCTCAGTGTACCCCGAAGTAGAGACAAACAATTCACATCTACAAGACAAACAAACATAGAGAAAGTATGTTAAAAAATCGAACAAACACTAACAATCTAACAAGGAAAAAGAAGAACCCATTTGTAATATTATTTATTACCTTGACCGCTTTGGGGAGAGTTGGAAGACGGCATAATCAAGAGGTATAGCTGGTCTCATCTTCTCCCCTTCTGCAAAAAAAAAAAAAAAAAAATCCTCAGTCTTCCCCTTGTACATACCCCAAAAAAAA
This sequence comes from Streptanthus diversifolius, assembly GCA_039880935.1. Lineage (NCBI taxonomy): Eukaryota > Viridiplantae > Streptophyta > Magnoliopsida > Brassicales > Brassicaceae > Streptanthus > Streptanthus diversifolius. The sequence continues at coordinate 16,727,094 of JAXGFM010000013.1, read as the reverse complement.
TTGTAAAGACATGAAACATCCAAAGAAAGGTCATCCCTAAAAACGTAAATGCTATAGGAATCTGAAGCGACAGAGCAAAACTGGAAGAAGAAGAAGAAGAAGAAGAAGAAGAAGAAGAAGAAGAAGAATCAGTGAATACATAAAAGCAATACCCATATTTGCCACATTACAATAATAGAAACCCCAAAGTTGAGAAGTACAGCCTCAAGCGCATTGCCAGATCTGGTTTCGATCATGGGAATTTAAAAGTCCAATCTATAATGGAAAATGATTTACGCCGAATAAAGGCGAATCCAGGAAGACCCGAGGATTCGAACTCGAAATTCAAGGCAAAGAAAAAAAACCCACATCCAAAAGGGACAAAAAAAAACTCGGAAATGCAAAGTGAAATCCTACTGGGATCAGCCATAGTAGAGCTTACCTGAGGGTAGAAACAAATGAGATTTTCGTTTGTTTTCCGATGAATCGGGTCTCTTTCCGATTCAAAATAGAATAGTCACTATCATTGTCGAGTCTCTTTCTGTGCTGTCTATGTTCAGAATCTTCAATAAAAATTCAACGGTTGATTCTTCTTTCTCAGAGCTTCTTAAAACCCTAAAAAAATGGCGATTGAGTTGCTTCGCTCGAAACTCAACTCAACTTTGTTATTGTTGGTTGCTTCCGAGTGCTGGTGGACTCGGTTTCTCTCCCATTGTCTCTCCTTCCGCCGTAAACTCTATTTGTCAAACAAAAAAACTACTTTTTGAGAGAGAAAGTAAATTCAAGAGAGAGAGAGAGAGCATTTTTCAGACAGAAATCACCATTTTTGTTGACGTGAAGTAGCGTATACTTGAAAAAAAAAAAAGTAAGAGCGTGAATTTGAAATTTAAAATTAAAAGAAAATAAAAGAAAGTCGGCAGTAAAATGCGAAATCCCGGAAATAGGGTTCTCCCATGTTAATTTTGGAGGTGATCTTTTAGAAAATCATTATAAAAAAAAATTGAATTAAAATTTACCAAATAGAGGGAAAGTGTCTTTTATTAAAATTTGATTATATAAATTACTTACAAATAGAGGTGTAGAAAGGAAATTATCTTAATCACACAATGGGCTAATGAACAAATGAGTGGTATTTTGATACTTTCTCTTTCAGATCCAAGATCTGTATGTATAGAGAAATATGTATAAATAGTTTAACCAAATCGTAGTAAATAGATGTTAACAAAAATAAATACTAATAAACAACTTATTCCACTCTGCTCAAAACTACTATTTTAACACCAACCATTTTAATTCCAAATTTTGGAGACAATTTAAACAAAATGAGGGACCCCATGAAAATTATTTAATTATAGGATATCACTTTTTATTCTTCTTCTTTAATTTAAAATGAAGAATTGCCCCTAATATAAGACATCCTGCTTTAAATCCTACCCAATTCTTAATTTCGAATGTTTCTTTTTCTTTGTCCAGTTTTCAAAATAACATCTTTCGAAATTAAACACTACTACTTTTTACTTGATTTAGTTGACAACATTATTTTCAATTTTATTGACAAAATATCCAAGCAAGTGATTACGAATCCTCAAGTCCAAATGATGATACCAAAATATCATTAGACAACATATAATCTATGCGTACACGTGGACACCTTAGTTTATATGTACACGCTGAATAGTGAACTTTCAAGTTTTTGTACAAAAAGAGAAAACATAACTTGTTTCAAATATTAGGATTGTAATTTACGAGCAACAAGTTTCTTTTTTTCCCACAAGTTTTCATTATTGTTTTGTCACAAAGACGTTAAGCAAGTTTGGGAAGATGATATTTTACTCAAATATCATCATTTACTTTGCTTGCGACCCATCAGAACCAAAAACAAACAAACATGAATAGAATTTAATTATAGACTAGTGCACAATATTAGTTTGTGAGAAACATCCATGTGTGATTGAAACTTTTAAGTGTTTGCCAAGTTGTCTAGTATCTAAAAAACGCCAAAAAGGAAACACCATAAAGAATTAAACACAAAACAAAAAAGTTGTTTTGCCTAATATCATACTATTTACCAAATCATAGGTCGTTGATGAATGCTTCAGATGCAAGGAAATCTACCTAAAACTATTATTATTATTATTATTATTATTATATATACAAAAGAGGACTTAAATATGGATGTAGATACACATGCAAATCTTCAATGTCATAATAACCAAACATAACATAAAAGTGCAGTTGGATTGTATCATGGATGTCTAGGCCATGTTCTAAATAGTGTCAGCACACACAACACACAGTCTAATTTTCAGAGATTTAAGTTTTAGAAACCTGTAGAAGACAATATCTACATATTATTCCTCATTCAATGAGTCAGAGGAGTCTGAAGAAAGTTATGCAGGAAGATCTCAGGACTTTCCAGTGCAAGCTAAATCTGTTCCATGTGACCAAAGTTAACAAAGATTTGGCAAAATATTAATACACTCATGAAGCCTAAGAAAAGTTTCTTTTTTCAACAATTTCAAACTCAAATCTAAAATATGTAGATTACGACCTGAATCACTAACTCTAGTTACCGACATCGTTGTTGCTGTTGTTGACAATCGCATTGATGTTGTTTTTGTTGTTCTTGCAGCTTTGATGATCATTACTAGTGTTTCCCATTCTCCTCCCTTGCTGCTTAAGCTGCGATAACTCCAATTGAGTCTTCACAAAGAACTGCATTCTCTGCAACTCCAGCTCCTTTAAGAACTTCATCCTCTTTTTCTCCATCTCAACCACCTGTTGCAGTTTCGCATTCTCTGTTTGCTCGTAAGCTTCACCGAATCTCATGATTGCACGAGTTAACTCCCTCCACTTGTTTCCTCCCCCATCACCTTCTTGCTTCATCTTCTCCTCCGTCTTCATCCTCTTCGACAGAGGAGGAGGTGGTAAACTGTCTCCGGAGTCGTCTGACATAGCTGCTTCTGACTCCGAGTCTGAATCAGACGCATTCCTCTTCCTGAAAGGCCAGCGTTTTGATTCACTGCACCTTTTCACCATCATCGCTTGCTGTTGTTGATGCAGCGTCGTCCTCCCTTGCTGCTGTTGTGGCAGCGTTCTCCCTTGTTGTCTAAACGGATTTGAACGGCTGCTCATCGGAATTCCCATAGGTACATTGACGGATCCTCCTCCTCCGCCACTGCCGCCAAACGAAGCAGCTGTAACCCTAGCCGTAGCTCCGATCAGACGGTCAAGATTATTATAGGGCGGCGTTGCAACCTTAGCTTGCTGATGGTACAGATTCGAACGACTGCCCATGGGAATACCCATAGGAATCTTATGCATTCCTCCTCCTCCAGGACTTCCACCACCGCTGATGGCAGGAGGTGCAGTTGGGAGCTTCGCCGTTGAACCAATCAGACGGTCAAGTTTGTCGAAGAACACCCATCTGCCGCGGCCGCCGCCGTTAGCGATTCTTAACTTTTCTTGCTTATACTTCTTCTTCACCGTATCGATCCTGTTCTTACACTGTATATCGGTTTTCGGAGTTTTACCGTAATCCTCCCTGCTGCTCACGATCTCCGCCACCTCTTTCCAGTGCTTCTGTTTCAAATTCCCTCTGCTAAGCTCTAAGTACCTCTCCCCCCACGCATCAATCAGAACAGCCGTAGCCCTCTCGCTCCAGCAATCTTCCCTCCCACCGCCCCCGGTTGGTTTCCCGTTGCTGCTACTGCCCCCGACACCACCGCTGGCCTGAATCGGGAGCAGCGCAAGAGCCAACGCGTCGGGCTGCGATGAACAAGCCGGAGGAGTCAGGGAATAAGAAGGCGGACCTGTCGAAGCCACCGTTACCGTAACTCGTCCGGCCGGCGGCGAAGAATACGGATCGGGTGAATCGGAGCCCGTCGGCGACGCGTGAGATCGGATATCCTCTTCGTCCTCCATGGATGTAATATCGCCGGGTCTGATCAGAATGTCGTAAAAAGGAGATAGGGTTAGGGTTTGGCTTAATAATCTGTTCGGGTGAGGGGGAAACGGGAAGGAGACGGCGTCGGTGAGTAGGGGGACACGTGGAAGAACCTGAGACGATACGGGGAGTCGACGTGTGAGGACGTGATTGGTAGGTCAGAGTAAGATCCCGTCACCGGTAAAGTTGCCGGCCCGGTTTAGGGTAATGATTGGGTTTCTCTCGTAATTTCCCTTTCTTCATAATTATCCGATGAGTTTGTAAATTGACGGAAAAGGCCATTTTACTTGTATAAAAATACCGGAAATATCCCCATACCATTTTGCCGGTGATGTACCGACATAACCCTTAGCCGAACCGCCAGTTACAATATCGGTCGTTAAACTTTTTGTCCGTCGATTGTTTCCAGTTGTCTTCTTTCTTTGCTCCATAACGATTCATTTCAACGTAGAAACCCCCAAAAGAATAAACTATGCACACGATAAGCCATGATTACTGTCTTTTAATATTCTTCTCTTTCTTATAAATTTTAAGAACGGTGACGTGGATGCATCACTTTGGGCAACTAATAAGTTTTTTATTGGGCTTTTAAATTGGGTATTCCAATGGGTTACAAAGCCTAAATAAATACACTACTTCTTGCATCGTAATGGTAGTCACAAATTTTAACAGACTCTGGAGTGTTCCAATGTTAATATGTCATCACATATTTTAGTGTAGAAGTTTGCCTTAAGTGCCATGAAGAGCCTAACCCCCAAAAAAAAAAGTTTCAGCTTATGTGATGAAAAGAGGCACGATGAGCTCACGTAGATCGTCTAACAGCTCAACGATATATAATTAACCTCAATCTAAAGCAAAGGTTCATTTGAAAAAAGAGAACAAGAGAATGAAAGAGGAAAATGCGGTGATTCTAGTTGAATGGATATAAAGATTGTAAAAAGGAAGAAATATATCTTTGCAAATAGGGAAAGATATAAAGATTTTAAAATATACTTTATTGTTTAAAATATATCTTGAAAACACCAACGTAAATTCTAAAAAACATCATCAAAATTATGTGGCATAATAGTAGTCATTTTTAAAATTTATGATAGATATATGAAATTTAAACTCACCAACCCTACAATATTTAAAGATTATTAAAACCATTATATTTACTATTAGACTACTATTTACACGAAGCCATTATGGATACTGCATATATATATACAAAATAAAGTAGTCGGATTTTTTCTCGTATATTGCTTCCCTTTAATCTATTTCACCGGTCCCATGCGTTTAACACAATCCTGCAATATTACGGACGTTAAGTAGATATATATATACATAGTATTTTTATAACATTTAAACTAATAAGAGAAAGAGAAAGATGATCATATGAGAATGAAAAGAGATGGAGATCGAACCAATCGCAAGCATTGAGACTTGTGGCATGTGTTTCACTTGGTGTTCCAGCTGCATACCCATTGATAATGACAATAACTAATTTGCAAATCAATATATATACAAGCTTGTGACTATGTACATAATTTTTGACCTTCCAAATCTTTTGCAATCAGGATTTTAATTGCTCATAATACAACCATAACAACAATGGATAAGAACAAAGACAAGTAACTTACGAGTCAAAGGAGAACCCGGGATGCTTGATCCGACAGGAGAATCCGGGTCACGACCCGGATCAACCATCAACATCCGGTGACCATTTCTTGTGACATTTTCTCCAGAAATGTGATTTCTCAACTTCTCAAGACCATTTTCGTGTGCAGGACCAGACACCGTTTCATCCCAGAGCTTGTGCAAGAATCCCATATCTCCAATCAAATTTTCAAAAGTGTTTTGGTTTTTGTTTTTCTCTCTAAAGGGTTTTGTTAATAATAGTCTCTTAAGTTTTATTTCTATTTGGTTGGAGGAGGATAGTGGTTTTATTTATATAAAGATCGGAAAGAGAAGCGTTGATATCTTTGGTTAGACTAATTATATAGATTTGACCTTAATTTTAAAATTCCACAATTAAGGAGATTTAATCAAGGATGATGATTATTATTAAACATAGTTGATAAATCTAGCCGATAAACAAGGTCGCTTAGACAATGAGTTTATAGGATGTGACACGTTGACTTTTCATCCAACTTGTTTGACGCTGTCAACAGAATAATCCAACCCGTTTGACGCACTTAACCTAATCAACTATTTTTTTTCCTTGATATTTTATTATTTCTTCATCATGGGCCTGGCCCATTCACTGGGCCGTGGTTCAAAACGGCTCTTAACGGCTAGTAACCTTTTTGGTTTCTTCTATAAATTCACTTTTTTCGCCCAAGTCGGAGTCTCTTCTTTAATCGTCGACTCTAGAAAGTAAAGGAAAGAACAACATTGGAAAGTTACCGTTACAAGTTTCAAATAAAGCTGCTCTTCTTCATCTTCTAAGACTCAGTCTCTCCCACAAGATATCACCAAGAATTTACTCCATTTTCGAAGCTAATCCTTCTGATTTAGGTTCGGATCAAACTGTTTATCTGGCGATTCTTTGTTATTATTTCCTTTTTTCGCTAATTGATTTGTGAGGTTTTCCGATTTTCTGAGGATCATGGTGTTTAGGTTTCTGGAGAATCAAATTAACGTTTTGATTCCGCAATGGGTTTCGATTAGAGCCACCGATTTTAGGGTTTTCTAACTTAAATCAGATCAGCAAATGTTTGATTTCGCTTCGATATTCTTGGTCCTCTTCGGCAGATCAAATCCCAAATCTTATTAGTTCCGCTGGATTTTTGGTTCTGAAGTCGATTCCTTTGATGATTCCTAATTTTTTGTTTATGACATTAACAAGCTTTTGTTCGTGTTAACAGTTGAAACCTATGGCGAACATGAACGCTCTTCAACAGATGATTTTCCCTGACGAGAACGCTCCAATTCATCGCAAAAGTAGTTAATCTTTTCTCTATCTCTTCAGAATCATATGTTTAGACTGTTGATGGATGCTGTGAAACAAGACTTTGTTTTGTCTCTTTTTTGTGTATGTGCTATTTCAGAGTCTGTTACTGCAGCTTCTGTGAAAACCAAAGGATCTGTACTTGGTCAGAAGAAACCTGGAGCTCGTAAGGCTCTGAATGATATTACAAACAAGTCTGGGATTCATCCGAAAGCTTCTTCTAAGAACAAGAAAATCGCTTCTGCTGCTGCTGCAAAAGGCGAAATCAACATAGCTGGGGAGAAGTTCTTACATGATCACAGCAAATGCATCAAAGAGCAGCAAAATCTCTTGGACGATCACTTCCCTGCTGATTTTCTACTTCACCATGGTAATATAAGCTCTGATGTTGGTAACCGATCTTTGCTTGTGAACTTGTGCTAAGCTTGTTCTTTTGTTTTTGCAGATTCTTCCAGCCTCAAGGAAAAGTATGACATAGCAATGGTACTTGACTCCGATTCAATGTGTATCTTTCTCAAGATTTATGAGAGATTAAGTATTTATCCCATGGATCAGACTGAACCTTTCGTCTAGTTTTGAACTTGAAATGGTTCTTTTCTGTGACTCTACATTCTGTGTTTTTGGTTTCAGATGGATGCTAAGAACAATCTGACTTGTGAAGAACCAGAAGAGATTCCATCTCCCAAGTTGACTGCGTGGCTGAAGAGCTCAACTCCATGGCGCTCTCCAATCCGCCATGGCTCTATGATGATGCCTTCCACTCCTCTGGCTTGGCGGTTCGATTTAGCTGAATTCACACTCAAAGATTATGACGACCTCTTCTAAGTGTCTGTTTCTTAATGTCTTTAGAAGTTTTCATCCTTCAGATGAAGAAGTAGTAGTAGTAGTAGTAGTAGTAGCGACTATCTCTTGATCAACTCAAAACTGTTTCAGTTTCTTCATGTTCTACTACTCTGTGCCCATCACTCGTAACTGATTTCATGAAATAAAAAGTTGGGATCTTATCAAGTAATATGAGCATTCTCATTAGCCGAGTTTCTGATTAACTTAACATTTCAGACAGTTTACATTTACCATCAATGTTTGAGACACTGTTCTAAACATCTTCAGAATCCAAAATTACATTAACACAATCGACAAGCAGCATTGAATCCTATTTAGCAACATATCTATACTCTAAGCATAATCTTAAACATTGCATCTCTCTTCAACTGTCAGCTTACATTGCCGTTATCCTTGACACTGCCATGACTCATGATTATTCTTTCACTGTCTCCATCTTCTTGAATGTTCCGTAACATCTCCAATTGAGATTTAAAGAATTGTATTCTCTGCAGCTCAAGCTCCTTAGCTAACTTCATCCTCTCTTTCTCCAGCTCCACCAATTGTTTAAGCTTCGCAGTCTCTGCTTTTTCATAGCTTTCTGCAAATCCAATTACCGCCATTGCCACCTCTCGAAGCTCCCTTCTTCCTTCATCTCCGATCTTATCCATTTTTAATGGCGGTGGTGGTAGGCCGTCAGCTGAGTCGACGGAGAGATCAGGCTCAGATTCTGATTCCGTCTCAGAAGCGATTCGTTTCCTGAAATGCCATCGTGTTGATTCTCCGCTCCTTTTCACACTTGCTTGTTGCTTCTGCTGAAGCAAAGCCGTAGACTTGGCTTTCCGTTGGTAAAGACTCGAGCGGCTGCTCAATGGAGTTACCATTAAAGCCTTACTAGCCGTCGTTGTAGTAGATCCTCCGATCAAATTCTCGAGCTTTTTGAAGAAGATCCATTTGCCGTTATCATTACCTGCTGCAATTTTAGCTTTTTCTTGCTTGAACTTCTTCTTCACCGTGTCGATTCTGTTCTTGCACTGTACATCAGTTTTAGGAGATTTGCTACTACCAGTACTAGTGTTCACGATCTCCGCTACTTCCTTCCAGTGCTGCTGCTTCAGATTCCCTCTCTTCAGCTCCAAGTATCTCTCTCCCCACGCATCGATTAGAATCCCCGTCGCTTCTTCGCTCCAACAGTCGTCTCTCCCTCCCCCTCCGACGCTTCTTCCGTGGCTACCACCGCTGGTAACAGCCTGAGTAGGCGGAGAACCCACAACCTCTAAACCGTTCCGAGGAGACGGAGGTGGCGAAGGCGATTTCGCGGTGGTTTTAATTCCAATCGGAGGATCTGGGGAAAGAGAATCTTCTGACGACGGCCGTGAACGAATCTCGTCAACTTCCTCCATGGATTAGCGAATCGCCGGCCTCGGAACGGAGAAGGCTACGGCCAAGATCGGATCTGAATGGATTGTCGAAGGGGAAAAAGGGGAGGAGAGTTCGTTCACCGGCGTGAGAATAAAGTAAATTTTCCGGCTATGTAAATCCAGATTCTCCGTTGCTGACTCGATTGAGTTTTCGAATTGACGAGAAAGCCCACAGTTGCTTCCATAATATTACAAGCCAACCATATCGTAACCTTTTTCGTCACATGATTAACGTGAAATTACAACTAACAAGATAATTCTTCGAATCTTTTTTAACATTTTGAATTATTGATTTGTTTTAATTTATAGATGGAATTACTGTAATTTAGAGGCCAAAAACACAAAGGTAAACATTTAAAAGATTCAATTAAAGATGGAATAAACAACACTAATTTGCCATCACATTGAGTCTCTTACGCTTGGTTCAACAAGAATGGAACAAACAAAAATGTATATATAATTAAATGCTGAGAAAATCATCAGTTTATTGAATATGTATTCGTCATCATAAAGCCGTTGACTTTATCGATCTAATGATCTCAACGACTCTTGCTTAGGAGACAACAATATAATGACAAAGTAGAGAGAGGAAAAAAGAGCTTCGAGAAAACGAGGTGGGTATCTTACGAACGATAATGCTTTGAGGTTTTGCCTAGTCGACAAATCTGGAGATGAGTTAGCAAAAATATGGTCTGAAGTCTGAAGGGCTATGACGTGGGGACTCCATAGTTGTTCGACGACGACGTTTCGTGAGCACGCGATTGAGCATTGTTCTTCCGTCTGCTTCTTCTTCCACCAATGTTCTTGCCCTTCTTGAAATCCTGCTGATGTTCCACCTGCTTCACCAGCAAAAAAAAACCAATTCATCATCAAGAACAAACGGCGTCTTCAGGAGCATTAAGAGAAGGTGATATGAAAAAGGGCTTTAGGTTTTTTTCGTTACCCCTACAGAGAAGGTGTGAGCTCTGGGGTTAAATCCGAAAGGATCACTAATCCCTATCGAGCTTGTCTCAAACGGTGACCGCTGACCGTTTGTGTCAAAGACAAAGCTACAAGAGGAAGTGAAAGTTGAAGCAGAGCAAGACGATGATGATGATGAGAATACTGCATCGTCCCCTTGAAACATCTCATTAAACAGATCTTGTAGCTGTTCAAAACTGTCCCCTGAACTATTCTCCTGCCAAATCAACATCTCTATATCACAAAAAGCGCAATCAATAATGTCTACTAATTAACTAAGGGGAAACTAATGCAGACTGTCTTACACTAGGCTTGGATTGATTCATCATGGCCGCCATTTCGTTCAAGAAATCACCCATTCCCTGCAAAACAACAATATCCATCACTACATGGTTTATATGTTTAATAACCATAAAGAAGGCATGTCAAGAAGCAGGCATGATCTGGCTTCGAGAGCATTGCCCTTTAGATACAATCGAACAAACTAAACAAAAAGACAAATGGACTCTACATTTTGGTCATCATCATCACTATTATAAGTTCCAACATCATAGAGGAACCTCTTGTTGGAGTCGGACAGAACTGTGTGCCCACAAAAAGAAAAAGCTTAATCAGAAACATAAACAATACTTTAGAAAAAAAACAAAAGAGTACAGATCAAGGAAATAATAGAGGATCTTCTGTATCCAATAATCAACTCCCATTTGTCCCATAAAACAATTAAAAAAAATTGACGACGAGTGTTGGGAGAAAGATGAAGAAAAAGTTGGTGAAATAACCAGAGTAGGCCTCCTGGATTGCCTGAAATTTCTTCTTTGATTCATCTACAAACTCCAAATTCCCCATTGATGAACAACGATCTGGATGCCATCTCTAGTCTCCAAAGTAAAGTCAAAGTTCCCAGTTAATATCCAATGCCAAAGGAACGATTTCACAAGTGCATAAAACAAGCCTAATCCCAGTTTCCAAATCTCAATCAACCCTATCAGCTAAGGCATGATCTCAATTCGCAATCGATAGGACTATACAGATTCAAAGAGAGACGTGAATCCAAATTTGCATCGACGATCCATATAAGTAAACTAACAAAACAAATCAATTAGCTATTATTTACATGCAATACTCCAAATCAGGTAAAACAGAATCAATTTAATTGTCCTGAGTGTTCCATGAACAAAATATGAGATTAAAACAAAAACCAAACTCACAAGAGCAAGCTTCTTATAAGCAGTACGAAGTTCCGTCGTCGTACATTCCTTCTTCAAACCCAGAACAGCATACAAATCATCGTTGCCTTTCTCGCTATCGTTCGGCGCCATACCTTACTTTCTCCTCCAGATTACAAACCCAACAACAAGAAAAAAAATCGATTCTTTTTTCGTATTTTCGACGAATTTTAACTCCCAATAAAAACAGAACCACAGTCCAATATCTATAAGAACTTCGGTTGCATATGGGTACTAAAGTGGTTCAATGGAATCGAAAGTACGTTCTAAAAGACGCCGAAACACGGGATGATTAGGGTTTCATAGGAATCGTAGACGATCAAAGAAGAATTTCGGAGAGAAGATATGGAAAAAAAAAACTTCCTTTTTTCCCTTTTTTTTTCTTCTCTCTATCTCTCCTACATACGTTAGAGAGAATGGAACTCTCCAGAACCTCTCTTACCACTTGTCTTAGATTTTTTTATTTCCTCCTAGTACTTTCCTTTTCTTTTATATATATATATATTAATAAACTATATAACCATCTTCTTCTTCCTTTTTTGTTTGGTCAAACAAATACTAATTATCTTTTGGTGGGAAGAAAACATCTACTATTATAACCTTTAGATACTATTTAACTTTTTCTTTTACCCCAACCTAAAAACTTATAACTTCTGTGACAATAAATTTTGTCATTACGCTCACCTAAAAAGCTTGATGAATTGTCTATTGCATACCATCCCATACAAATTCGACGACAAAAGTTCGAATTGTTATTTCTTTTTCAAAAAAAAAAATCGAATTATTTATATATTTAATCGAAACTAGCTAATAAACTTCCAAAGATGGACGATATATTTTTTTCCAACTATTTAAATAGAAAAATGCTGAAATATTTTGCGAAAAATATTATTATAATTTGTTGGGAGGATAATAATAATTCAATCGTATTTGTTGAGATGTTCTTTGGTGGCTCTCTCTCCAGAAGGTTCTTTGATGACTAATCTGTAGTTTAAGCAAGTAATTAGGAACGGGTTTTGTTTTATCCTTTTTTTTACCCCCACTATTTTTTCGATATCTTCGAAATCGAGACCTCATTATTTACCTTTGTAATGTAAATACCCTTTGACACATTACTAAGCTGCTAAAAAAAGCAACCAGAACTTGACCGCATTATAAAGTATCTCAAAAATTGTACTTTGTATTATAAATTTGTAATGCTTAGATGATTTAGAGAAGACTGGTAATAACAATATATAGAACAGACAAAACATGTATGTAGTGTGTGTGTCTTTATGTACACGTATCTTAAAACAGATTAGTCCAAAACTGTCGAAACTCCACTCTAAAGTCTACTTTTTAAAACTGTTGGAGTAGCTGTAAATTTATGGAAGGAGTACTGAACATACCCTGTTTTATTGGATTCGGAATCAGAGCCCAAAAAAAAAAAAAAATGTCCAAAATGAAAAATCCAACAAGATCTGAGTTATGTTCATCATCATGTCTTTCTGTAAAGAGTAAATTATTTACAAATTTGTTTATTCTCTCTCTCTTTTTTCTCTCACCTTTTTTCTTCAAATCCGATTAATGAATTAGCGGCGGTTAGTATTTCTTTTTTCGAAGTTATTTTCCTTCTCTGTTACTTTTCTTTCTTCATCAGAACTAAAAGGTATATTCTTTTTTTCTTTGGTAAAGAATAATCTACTGTTGAAAAGCTCTTCTCTCACCAGAAATGTCCGTCTTCATCCATCACCCACCTTACATAACCTTGAGGAATCCCAGCAATGGCTTCTTCCTCCACAGTTATTTCATCTCTCTGTCAAAAGTAAAAAAAAGAACCACATAAAGCGAGTTTGATATTAACATCAATGGCTGCTTTGTCTTAATTTATTTGCTGCATGTTATCTTCTTCTCACCTTTGTATTGCCGGAACAAGATTCAACAACACAAATTTCTGACTCTATTTTTGTACTCTCAGGGATGGTTTCGAAAGATCTAACCACTGTGGATCTGCATAAGATGATAATGTCAACTTCAGAGAACATAGTTTGTTGGTAAGTCGTTGATGAATTCATGAAGAGATCTTGTCTTCTTTTTACCTTCCGTAACTCTCATCTTCACAAGAGTTTCCTGAAGAAGAAACCCAATCCATATCAAAAGCTGCACATGTACATTGGTCACCATGCTCATCACAGCAGAAGCAATCGTTTTCAAGAATCTGGTCTAAACCTATTTCCTCCAATGTCGGTGGTGAAGCACTGCAAACACACAAATCCATTCCCATTTTTAGCTGACAAACACCCAATGTAGACAATTCATTTGACAGATATCATAAGCTTTTTTTTTTAATTTACCTCAAACTAATTGCAATCATGGCAGTTTCAGAAGTTGAGATCTCCGGTGCTGAATCTGAAAGACCACTAACTTCTTCATCCTTCTCAGTTAAACCATGTCTACCAGCGACTGGTCCCAACGCGACTGTACTGCCCTCGCTAAGGATGCTACTTTCTGATAGAGATCGTTTCATCGTAGACCTAAACGTGTGAAAAAATGTAATATAAGTATCTCTAATGAACATAACATGTTTCAAACTACTCTACGAATGTCTAATCTAACCAGAAAATTTACCTTGAATTCTCCAGTACAGAACTGGCAAGAAATCTTGCTGTATTGTAATGCTGACCAGAACCCAATTCCCATAGCGCTGGCTTATCTGGTTGAGGCTGAAAGTATCCCAAGAACCTGTAGAAGAGTACAAGATAAAAGTCAAATAATTTTGTCATACCAGATGGCATAGAAAGGCATAGAAAGAGAAAATTTAAGCCAGCCTACAAGTTAATCGCATCTTGCTTTTCGGCATCCATATAGGCGTTACTGTAGTAACGTTGTAATGTTCTGAATAATTCTTGTGACTGAGTCGCCGCTTTCCATTGACCACGCCTTTCACAAAATATCTGTCCACAGAAATAAGATCATTGCAAGGTTAATAATTATGTCCGAAGCTTTTTAGTCTACCAAGGCAACAAATAATGGCCAGAGAAGGTAACAAAGAGACCTTGTTATGTGCTGCGGATCCTCCATACTGAAGCGCAAGCGTATCGCCCATTGTCTCATAAATTCCCATCAAATCTTCAGCGAGGGGATTATCTAGATCAATAGTAGTCGACTCTGTCAATCCCAAAGCATGGAGTTGACGCCCAAATGCTACCAAACCATAGGCGTACTGAGCAACATTGGTGCGATCTAAACAGTCTATGCAATTGGTCCTCAGGATTCCTTTCTGAAGCATGGTGGCTTCCTTTTGCCGATCCTCCTTGGCATCCTTAATGTCATTACCATTCTCCACCGCTGAATCTGATACAATCTCAGCTTTAGTGGGAAGATCATAAGTAGAACATACACCAATGTTGTTCCTGCAATAAAAAAAAAAGAAGGATGTAAATAAATCGAATAAAGCAAGAAACTACAAATGTAAAAAACTGTTGGTAAATTTGGATACTCACTCCACGGTGGATGGATTCTGGTTCTGAAACCCATTTGCTCTGAGATCTGAGGATAGCTGACAGTAGAAGATGCCAGTCAAGTTCAGTGCATAAGTAGCCAACCTGCCGAGAATTGCCAACACGTTTGTGCCTTTTCTGGAACCAAAACGATAAAACCATTTTCAGTTTGCAAAACCGCATATTGTGTTACTAGAATATGCAATAATAAATAAAAAAAAGTAAACAAAGAAGCAATTGAGGTTGTGTCCATCACGTACTTTCTGGAGTGTTTATGCAAATCCCAGTGAAGAGGCCTTAGACGCTCCTCCTTGCTTAACCCTTTATTTATAAATCTAATTGAATTTGCAAACTCTCCACGCAGAATAGTCTCTCGAGGCCTCTTTTCACGTGTCTGTTTTATTAATCAAATGAATTAGGAATTACCAGAACGAATATATCAAAATTTGTTACTTCAGCGACAAGTAAGAAAACCAACCTTAATCAAGTTCAGTATGATGATTGGATTCCCATATCTCCTTGCGAGATTTTCAAAATGCAGTCTGGTTGCCTCGAAGCTAGGGTCTTTCGCTGACACTTTATACAGAAGAGAGAAATCAGCACAAAAAAAAATCAAAGCAGAAAAGAAATTGACAAAAGTTTATTATGTTGGAGAACAAAAATCATACATATTATATCAGGCTTGATATTCAAGCGTGAGGTCTCCTGAGACCAGAACAAAGGTATCGAGCCCCGGTTCTGAACTACAGAACTTATTCGGAGCGGATGACCATCTTGAACATCCTCGAAAACAATCTGCTCTGTCTCAACATCATTAGCTACCCTGCCTTTCTCGTTCACACCACGTTTCAGATATCTGGGGAACAAGATAAAAGATTACGACCCAACTAAGACTTAATCCCATTACAGCTTAACCAAATGAATGGCAGATATAGAACAAGCTCAGGTGGAGTGATTGTACCTTGTGCCAGCATAATGCCGAGATCGGCGCGCAATTAGAGTCAGTCTAAAGTTCTTCTCAGAAACTGATAGTTTAACCTAGATATTAGACACAAAGAAAAAACACTTCAAAGGTAAACAACTTTTGATGTGCATCAAAAGACGAATATTTGAGAAGGCATCCATGAAGTATGGGGTTTATTTATAATTCTTGCTAACTTTCTTCTCTCATGCGACAAAATGTTCAAATCAAGCAACATGGACAATAGAATTTTTAATGTGACGTTAAAAGATCTCAATCCCTGCTTGTAATATGCATATCTCAAAATGCTAGAAAAAGTAATGGAAATATTAGGACCAATTAGTAAAAGTAGTACCTGTTTGAAAAATCCATAAACCAAGGCAACTGTCCACATACAGTCCTTGGCGTTATTTCGAATCCGTCGAGTTAAGTATTCGTTCCAGACAAACTTCGATTCATAGTAAGTGTGTCCTTCAACATTGTTTGACAGATTGCTCTGAAGTGAATGCATGATGTGATAGGAATAGCTGAAGAAGAAGTCCTTTGTGAGATCGACAGTGCAGAGAAGCCTCTTGTATCTATAATATTTCCACAGACAGAAGAAATTAAAAAAAAAAAAAAAACGAATCATGATTCAGAACCTGGATCAGTAAATAATCTAAAAAGAAAGGAAGGTACAAGATAAATAAAATTAACAGATTAAACGAAATAAGAACCAAAAAAAAAAAAAGCTCTCCCTTTCTTGATAATACCTCTGTCATATAACATATCAAAATATATACAACAAACAGAAGTGTGTCCACTGTACCGACAGGGGAGAAGAATACCTAGACATATTAAAAAGCAAAAAAAGTGCAACAAAAATGGTCTGACTAAAGATTTAACAAGATGGAACAGATATTAATGAAACTCTAAGCTGCTGGATTATCTCGGATAGGCAAATGACACAGTTACCTCAAGAACTGGTATCTTGTCTAAAAGAAACCTGTGACACTCTTATCGTGCAGATCAAAGTGGGACACAATAGAGAGAGAGAAAGAGAGAGTAGAATCTAAGTACAAGTGGGAAAGTTTTATAATTTCGAAATGTAATGAAGGTACCAAGGTACAGGTTTTCCGTTTTACAAGCATAAGTGACATAAGAAGACCTTTTCTCGTCCTTAGAATAAGCCACATTGGATAGCACAGAGGCATGTGGAATCGTAATTATCTTGCTCTTTGCTACACCATAAACTGTGTGCCCACAAATTTCACCAAGCTTCCTTCTTTTAGTGATTATCAGCATGTAATAGGGTCCCAAGAACCTTATGAATCCTAAACCAAGAAACAATCGAGGTAAGAAAATGTTGAAGTCTTAAAAAGTAGAAGAAGAAACAACTAGTATAGCATAAGATTGCTACAAGACGTACCGATGATCCCATAGCAGGTGGTGACAAATTTCAATCCACCAGATGATCTGTTTCCTTCGTGTAATCTTTTCAAAGTTTCGAAACATTCAGCTTCTGTGTAAGCCGTTGAATCTTCGTAAAAGTTGAGCTCTGTTGGCTCTGTCCTATCTAACTTGAGGACCCTCCAGAAGGTTCGGTTTTTATCTCTTCCAATCATATAGAAGCTCTGTTGTTTACACAAAACCAAAAGGTTCAGAATTAGCAAATCTGTGACTTCGTATTCAAACGAAGTCAAGAGAAATCAATTTCTCAAAAACAACCCTAGATGCAGCAAACACACAAACATAAGAAATCACCCAAACAAGCGAATCAATCATGATGAAATGTTGGAGAGAGAGAGAGAGGAGGAATCATCACCGAGCGTGTCTCGTAAAGCCTGAATTTTTGGAGGAACGAAGAACTCATGTCGACTTCTTGGTCTATTGATCTCTCTGACGCCGCCATTTGAAAAACTCTTGAGACCCGGAGCTCCGATAAACTCGGGCCCTTTCGGTACAAATTAACAAAACAACGAAAATCACAGAAAAGGGAACAAAAATCCCCAAATAGATCACAGAACGATATAACTCCCCCCTTGAAATGCGTACAGCTCAGAAAAAACTGAATCTGACTTCACATACACAAACTACACAAAAATCAGAAAAAGAAAGAAAATAAAAAGGAATCTTTGCAATTACAACTGTAATCAGAAACTTAGGACAAAACGATTCTAAAATTACCCTTTCAGTAATACGGTCTACAGATCGAGATTTTGCGGGAGGGAAATCACAAAGAATCCGAGCAGAATTCAGATTGGTAGATGAAGAAGAAGATGCAGAAAGAAGAGAAGATGATGACAGAGCTGCGGTGACCGGAACCACAGAAAAAAAAAACGAGAAAAATAAGATGAAAAAATGATTATTTTTTTGGTTTTAAAGTTTTTAACTTTAGGCGCTCGTTTATATATATATATATATCTCCTTGATCTGTAATTTTATTTTTGTCATTTGTCAAAATAAAGAGCGGTTCTTTAGTAATATTCGATTTCGAAAAGGCAAGTTTAATTTGTAATTTTTTTATGAAACTAAAGGGTGACTTGTAGCTTGTTGTATTAGATTTCTATGTTTGGAATTTAATAAAAATGACTAATTGTTGCATATATTAATTATATAAAGTTTTTATTAATCAACTGCTTATATGAGTTGGCCGACTAAAGTAACTCCATATGAGCTTAAATCATTCACACACATATAATTTATAAACTGTTTTTCTGCAAGTATCAAACAATACAATCCATCAATTCAAAAATATATTATTACTTTAATACGAAATAATATTACAGTGGAAACCAGAAACAAAAGTTAATATTAATATAAATAACTTTTGTATGACAAATTATGTTCGAAAATGTACAAAATGGTTATAAAAATAATTATAAAGTAGTCCTAAATAAATTAGAAAAAAACAAAGCATATACATATATTTCCAATAAGCAGAATATTACAAAGAGATAAAAAATAGTCAAAGGTAAATTTGAAGAGGAAAAAAGATATTAGCAGGTATAAAAACTGAACTATATAAAGTCTTTCTCTTAGCTTAAAATATTACTTACATGATTAGAGAGGATGATGAATGTGTTTACTATATTGATAATTTTCTTGTAGACTAACTTCGTTTTCCCAGTCACAGATTCTGCATTTAGTTGTATCATATTTTTTATAATTTTTATTCTGTGTCTTTTTTTTTTGTTGTATTACACTTCCATTTTTGAAAAAAACAATAATAAGCATATCATATTTGAATACTTAAATTCAACTGCAACGTTAAAAAACTCAATTTTTAATGTCATATCTTTGATTATTTATGTTTATAAAGTATATTGATTGTTTGTATTTACATTTAGATTTGTACTTACTGTATGTGTTTTTCAAATGAACCCAGAGCCACAATCTATTTAAAACTAAATTTTTATTGTTAATATATGAGCGTTAATGTAAATGGAAGAATTCTATAGTTTGCATTTTTTTTTTTTCTTCCGTTTGCGTTTGATGTTTACTTTACATCATGCTAACGGTTAACAAGCTAAATACCATGAAGTCAATGATAAACGTGATCAGCATTTCGGGAATGTCAGTTTTATAGTATACAAAATCATGTCAAACTGGTTTTCACCTTTCATTAGATAATAGTTTTAATACAAATAACAAAGGATTCTTACAGCGTGAAACGTGTACGGCTGTACAAACTCCCTTGGATATTGATGGATCCTTCTATTTGATTCAATAAATTTTTGTGGTATGATTAATTCTATTAGTTTACTAAATCAATTTATGTTTATGATATATCAAAAATGATTTTACGTTTCTGTATGATGTGACATGTAAGATTATTAAGCCATCAGCATTGCTGGTCTCTATCAAAGTGTACAAAAAAAGATTCGATTTTCGTTTAAGAAATTTTTATAAAAAAAAAAAAACTTGAGAGACTCAATAGTCACATGTTCCTTTTAAAATGGTACAACTATTCTCGAATATTAAATTTAATAGAATAAAATTACTTTAAACACTAATATAATAATATTTCTAACATTTATTAAACAAACTCGTCACTAACAATATGCTAAGATGTCGATAAATATAAAACAAAATTTAAAAGATAAAAGTAGACAAACATAAAATAGTAATTATTTTAAAAAATAAATATGAAATAAAATTTGTGATTCAACAAAATAAGTCCCAACATTTGGTTACCTTTGATTTGAAACTATTTTTGTATGTCATTTTGTACTTAGTTTGTAACAGAGAATAAATAGTTGTCGAACTAAATGAAACGGGTGTAATAATGAGTAATAGATTTAGTAGAGAATTTATTTTACGAAATATTACAGCGATAGCTAAAGTTGACAGATAATAGGTGGGCAAAATGAACATCATAACTCAGAAGTATCATAAGTAAGTTGAATTCTTATATTCCCTCATCAACTTGATAGTGAGTCGATCATAATTTAATTTTGAACTTAAACGAGAGTTTTTTAATGTAACTATTTCGTTCGTTTACCAAATTCTCCAGATCTTCGGTATATATATAATTAGAGTTTTTGCGAATCATAACGTTTCAACTTATGTCATTATCTAAAAAAAATATCGTTCTAGTTATTCTTAGCACTAAAAAAATAGTTAAACTTAGTTAATTGCTCCACTTGTTTTTTTTTGGCCGTGCCGTTTTCTTTGATTGTAATATAATTGGCAAGGGTCTTGTATTGAAGAGATAAATATACATTCATTCATACTTTCTCAACCAAAAAAGTAACATATATATATATACATTCATTTACGAAAACGAAGAACTAAATTGCGTTGACAAAGACTAGAAACTCTCATTTGGACTTTTCACGCATCTGCGGAGAGAACAAAGAAAGAAAAAAAAAGAAAAGAAGAAATGTAAATAAGAACCGTTGGATTTGGATATCTGACGGCTAAAATCGATGGAGATCTGTACTATCTCAACATGGGAAATACCCTGAAATGAGGAACTGGAGACAGCTGGCTTGATGACGTGGCAAAGCGTGGGCCTTTTATCATATCACAACGAGCATCACGTGGATTTTGTCTGGACCACCGTGGCGGCCATTTTTTTACGTAATTATTTTATTAGTTATTCGCATTCACTCTTAACATTTTTGCTACGTGACGTGGAGCAGTTGTTACCAATCATTGGTTTCTCTTTTTCTATTTTTTTCTTTCTCCTTTTAGAAATAAACCTGATAAATTTTTAGATTCGCGTGACAACATTAAACAATCAAATTTATCATCGCTGAAAAGGTTTTGTCAAAAACATTATCTTCCGTTTTTTTTTTTCGTAAGCAAAAGATTTATTTGTATGCTTGATTATTATGAACATTTTGAATTCATAGTTAAAAGTTTTAAGACTTTTACATCCCTAGTATCCTATCCGTATATGCGTCTGAAAACTTTAAGCCAAAAGAAAATTCCTTTATTTCGAGTTGGTTAAAAGTTTAAAACCTAAAATTAAAAATAGAAAAGATATAGAATGTGAGATGATTAAGTACACAACAAAAGTTAACAATAAACTTGGATTAAAGAGAATATTAAAGAGAGGAAAACAGAAATTGGGGAAAGATGAGCCGAAATGTGGAAACTAGTGAAAGGTACAGTGATTGAAGGAACACGTGTCCCTTTTTGGCAACCACTCCTTCATCTTCCCTTTCTTTTCTTGTTCTGAAATTCATTACTTTTTTTTTTAATTTTCAACCGACTAATGACTTTCTAAGTTCTAAGCACCTAAACAATGCCATTTTAGAATTTTAATGTCATGTATCTAACTTATCTCTAATAAAAAGTGGACAATGTAAAACCTAAAAGTAACATGTGAATAAAATAAACATAAAATATCTCTTTTAGTTGGTTTTATGTTCTTCTTTTTTTGGGTTAAATTTTGGACAAAATGAGAATTTTCTGAAACGTCATATATCTTACTACTACTTCCATCCAAACACACTTAATTGAATAATAATCTGTGTGATGGAATCCAATATACTGTAATAATGTTGGTATACTCGCAACAAAAGAAAAAAAAAAATAAAGAAACCCACGTTTTATCAAACAAAGGAAGTGATAGTGAACTACTATAATATATATATATATGGATATATGTGTATGCATTGGTAGCAAATAACGGAGAATATGAATGAGCATTTTAAACTTCAGGAAATATACAGAATGAGGTTATTTGGTTTAAGTGTAAACAATTAAAAATTTAGGTTTTGGTAAATATTAAAGGCCACACCTTTTTTAAACCTTTAGTGTGGGAAAGACACCTTTAAAAAAAAAAAAAGACTTTCGTTGCATTAAATTAAATGTGATTAAAGTGGTGACCATTATTTTACATGAACCAACTTTATATCACAAACTATCTCCATTGGAGAGATACCATGTAAAGTATCTTGTAAAAATAATAATATTATTTTAATATATTATTATTAATTAATTAAAATTTAATTTTTTGAAAAAAATGTAAACCAGTAGAAAGTTGACATGTGTATAGAACCTGTTTCTTAAATTTCCTAAATAATCTGAAATAGAACCGTTTCTTATATCTCTCTTCTATTTCATCAACTGGGCTTCTATATGGGCTTACACCAGAGATGCCCATAAAAAACCAAAACGAACCAGTATTTTGGAATAGATGTCGAAGCCCATATAGAAGCCCAGTTGGTGAAATTTATTTGAAGTACCAACTACCCATTTGTTTGTTTGTGAAGTACCATGTCGAAGCCCAGATTGTGAAGAAAATGGCCATTACGAAGAAGCCCATCGATGATGGTAGAAGTGATGTTGACGAGTAACGCTAACGAAATAGTGTAACCAGACAACCGTCTAGAGATACTTAGCAAATTCGTTCTGGAGAGGGAACCAAAACTCCATGTAGCTCACCGCCTTCGGATTTTGTTGCCGGAAAGTTGTAAAAGATCGTCGTTTGCCATGTCGAACGTGAAACATATTTTGGTGGGTGCAAAGTTATTGTTGTCGCCATTACTCGCATGATGTTTAATTAAAGTAAGTTTTATTGTTGTGTATAGCTTGACTTGACCAAAATGAAAATGACCCAAATGTCAAATCTCAATCGACTTGTGTCATTTTTCAGTGCCTTGACATTTGACCCACATATTCTTGTTGATTCTTTGAGTACTTTTGCGTAGTAATTGATTTTAATTTCGATTATCTCAATCTTGCAACAATCTATATGTTCAAATTATTATTATTTAGCCATCAAATTTAGTGTCGTTAGTAACAAAAATTACGTTATTCTGGAATCTTTCAATCAATTAAAAGTGTTGAAACAAGGTCTTGAGATTGTAGGGTCCAACAAGATCGGACGGACCGTCCCACATCAACTCGGCGCTCTGTTGATTAGCCTTCTCAGTCCCGTGTGAGGCATCGAAGAACATATAGTCACTTACGTTTTCGCATACTTGGAAATCACGGGAAGTTCCTGATCTGTATCCACACGTACTCCTTCCCCTAAACGGTCCACTCCCACAACAAGCCTTCTTCACTTCTCTAAACCCTTTTAATATTTTACCAAATCAACCAACCAATCACAATATAAACATGCATTTTAGGCTATGAACTAATGCTGTTTACTAATGAAGTTTTTGTGTTTAAGCGTTTTCTGTAGGATTTTCACTTCAAAACCCCAAATAATAGGTTTTTTTTTAAATATATAAAGGGGTTCCTAAATAATAGAAGAGCCAAGAATCCGATCCTAAAAATTGATCGGCTAATTAAAACAAAAGTTTTTCCTAGCTTTTTAGAATAAACAAAGATTATCAATAATAACACACAAAGCTTGATTGATTTTTGTACCGTATTTTGTGGGATTATCCATAGCTTTGGTTCCAGCCGTGTATGAGTCGAAAAGGGAGTATTTGAATCCGGGTAATCGACGTTCTAGATCTCTCAAAACATATCGAATTCTTGCATTGTGAAGTTTTATTAACTCACTTATCGGTTCGAAGCATGATCCTATTCTTGCTGGATCCATTGTTAACAAGCCCGGAAGACAATCAAGTCTACTCATGTTAATGATCCCAAATTTCCTTCCTCCATTTTTATAAATTCCCTGTAAAACAACAAATCTTGTAATCAGTAGCTTAGTAAAGAGATCTTGACACGTTGTGTAATCAAGACTTGTTGGTAACAATAACAATACCTCGATCACATTCGTGGTGTTACCAATGACATAATGGACGAATTTTTCTTTGCTATTGGATTGAAAATAGGAGGCATTAACGGAGAAAGGATAAATATAGTCGTTAGCACCAATGTGAATAAGATAAACAGCTCTCGACATTATCCTTTTGGTCTTTGCATCTCCTAATCTCTCTTTAAACATCTTCTCCACACTCTTGAAGTTGTTTAATTGATTTCTCAACGGTATCACGTTCTAAAGAGAGACAAAGAGAAAATGTTTATATTGTATATAGTTTAATGTTGATTAGATATAATAATTAATTACCTGTGGCTGATAAGTTTCAACCAAAGCTCCGGCGCCGGCAGATGCGAAATTAACGCCGTAAGTTAACTGATTTACACTATTTCCGGGTTGTAGGTACGGCGGTATCAATGGTAACCATGCATATTCCGCTGTATCGATCGTATAGTCATCGAAACATTTATACTAAATTAGTTTTAAACGAATAATTAATTATGCAAACAAAACTAACTTAGTGTATGTTTGGTTTTGGTTTTACCGATAAAATCTGGAATCAAACGGCCGTCAGAGTTTCTTCCGGTAGGAAACTTGAACGTTGTTTGACCATACGGCCAGACATTGGCCTGAAGAGCTCGGAATGTGTTGATGTAATTGTTATTGCCAACGTCGAACACTGAGTCTCCAAACACAAACAATGCTGCTTGTTTCGTTAGCAGACTTTTTTCGCAGTTTATTAGATTGATCGATAATATTACAATCGAAACCAGTAAGAATATCGAACTCAATCGTTCAATGTTTGCCATAGGAACAGTAGTTTTTAAGCTAATTCCTTTTTTTTTTTTATATAGAAAATGTGTGTGGTATTTAAGTAGAACAACGCATGTGGTTATATAGGGGTTAGTGAGTCAAGACTAGCTAACAAAAAAATGAAGAGAAATTATCGCAACGTTTCTGGACAATTTCCACTTTTCGATTTTGCAAATTATATCAAACGATTTCAGATTTGAATGTCCTAAAAGTGCCTTTTTTGTCAAATATCACATTGAGTAATCTTAATTACTAAAATGTAAAAAGAAAATAAAATGTTTATAACAAATTATAAATGTTGAAAATCAGTCGCAGCCTCGTTGATCATACATTGAACCTTTTTTACACACCCCTAACTTCTCTACAGATTCATTTGAATGCAATTTTTATTATTCTGTTGTCTGCAATTTGGGTGTATTATTACATTCGTATTTTCTTCAAAAGGTTCACGAGAAAGTTTACAAGAACAACTTAACTCTGTGTAATAACATTCTGTCTTTTTTCAAAAATATTTTTATTGTAACTTCTTAATTTAGACAACAACATAAAAATAAACAAGTGGCTCACTTTCTATCCTTATTACTAGACGCGTTCTTTGTCCGGTTAGGTTGTATTTCCGAAATTTTAGTGATCGCTGTTGTTTTCGAGGTATGCTCTGAATCTTTTCTCTTTGTTTTTTTCTTAAAGCAAGATTAAACTAAGTGAAGCTGTTCGAATTATGTACGATGAATCAATAAAAAAAATACATAGCAATATCTCAATATCAACCAAGCAAGGTTCTGTTAGGCAGAGAAAGATTCACATAACAAACAGAGGTTCCAAATAGTTTTTATTATATATAATGTTAAATAAGTTTGGGTATTACAAAACAAAACACTTTCGAGGGTGATGATACGCTATAAAAGAAAGATCAAAAAGAGAGCTCAAAAGATTAATAAACTGTCTTAAAGAAAGAAAGAAAGACAAAAAAAAAAAAATTGAAGGAAGAAGACTCATTAGATAGAAATTTATACCTCTATTTACTTCATCATCACCCTTTTATTTCAGAAAATTTAAAAGAGTCTCTTCATGGTAAAGAGACTCATATAAGATAATGATGCAATAAGCTCCAGGTGTGTCTTGTACTATTCCCCCCTCAACAGCAAAATCCTGTGAACAACAAAAACAAAAAGCATACTGAAGATTAAGTAAACCAAAGTGAAGGCTGTTTGTCTTCACAGTTGATGATCATAAGATTAAAATCCACAATGGGCTTTGAAACTCACCAACACACACACAGCTTTATTTACAAACTAGGTAACCATCAATCACTTCAGAAGACTACTTCCAGCATGGAATTGATATCATCTAAGCTCCATAGGTCCATCGGGTTTTCCTCTTCCTGAGTCACAGCGGCAGCATCTATACCGAGCATGGCTTCCACTTCTAATGGAGATTCCCACAAGGCATTGTCAAGGTATGACATCAGATCATCAGACTTATCATTGTTGCTTGTCCCGTCCTCCGAGATGGGTTTGAGCTTCTTGGCTGCATTGGTTTCTTCAGTGACCGGAGCTTGGTTACTATTGACTAGTATTGAAGAGATCTCAGGTGTCCTAGGGCCGTGATCGCTCCAACCGAACTCAGAGCAGTCGAATGAGTTACTGCCGTGATCGGAACTGAAATACTCGTATCCATTGTTACCTCCAACATCGAACGAGTTGGTTAACCCAAACTGATTGTTGTACATCTGAGGCTTCTCTTCCATGAAACTCATATCACCAAAGGAGTTGTTGCAGTTCTGAATCAGATGTGTTGGCGGCTGAACCAAAGTTGGGCTTTGGTTTGGTTTAGCCACTGGCTTCCTAAGATTACTGGTCTTAGCAGAAGGGCGTTTCTGAGAGACGCTGGGGTTGTTCTCCTCTGGAAAATTTACCTTAGCTTTACTGCCACGGATTCTGCGTGCAGCTGCATCATAGGCTCTTGCTGCTTCCTCAGCGGTGTCAAATGTTCCAAGCCATTCCCGGGAGCCTTTTCTGGGATCACGGATCTCAGCCGCCCATTTTCCCCAGGGGCGCTGCCTAATCCCCCTGTACTGATTCTTTCTCTTTCTCTTACCTGATTTCTCAGCTTGCCCATCAGACTCTAAGGATTTCTTGCCAGAAACTGAACCTAATGGAGTCAAAACACACAACATCAATCAATCGACAACTCCAAATCCCGGTAAGCTAGCAGATAATCAACATGGTAACAAAACCAATAATATCAACAATATCCGAAGAACGCCAGACACTAAGTAAAGCCTCTGAAAGAGAAGATCTAAATCATTTCATGAACTTTTAGATTATCATATAGTAGTAAAAAACTCAAATAAACCCTTGCAATTCTTGTCAAATTCTCAATATGTCTAGAAATAAAGAAAGGCAATAATCATGTTAAAGAACAAAGCTAGAAAAGGTCTATCTGAGAATCGTAAAGAAAAACTCTCAGCTTTCCTATTGAAATGGCAAAAAAGAAAAAGAAATTTCATGAACACACATGAATATCCCAATACTGAACATTAAGAGACAAAAACACTCACAAAACCCATTCAGAAAAAGTGATATTCGAATCAATCCCAAATATTTACCAGTGGAGGCGAAGGCGGTGGGAGGAGAAGCTACGGGTTTGGTAGTTGCGGTGAAGACAAAGGGCTTCACGTTGGCGAAGACATCATCATCGACATCGAAATCATCTTCGCAGTCAAAAGATGAGTCATCCTTAAACCCTTGGAAATCAGCCTCGAATTCATCGTCCAGATCAAAGAAATCGGGTCGCTTCTTCGATCTCTTCTTCGAAGCTTTCACCTTGTTTTTCAAATCCGGCCAGATAAACTCGCTGGTGACGCGGCGGGACCTCGGCGGAGGAATGAAATCGGAGATTATAGCACCTCCACACATGGCGGCTTTCACAAAGGCGCTAACTCGTTGAGGGTGTTAAATGTTCACAAATACAAACTTAGCGGCGAAACGATAAATATTTAGCTTCTTTTTTTTTTCTCTCTCTCGCTGTGGTTTGTCACTCTCCAGAAATATAGACAAATGGTGCGTCGTATTATATAGGTTGATTACTTACTATTGTACCCTTGCTTGTGTCAGTCGTTTTACAATAATGCCATTATGACTTTTAGAGTAAAACACATCGGCTAAGTTAATGTAATTTCTCATTATTTAGGTTAGTGGATTACTTCACCATTGTTTTGTTAAATAATAATTTACAACTTGTTTCTTTTAAGCGCATAAATAAATAAAAAGTTATACTTGGTGTATATTATTGATTTAATCATTATATAGGGAAGATAATCATGAATGACATTGACAATGAAACTAAGTAATTTTTATCTTTCCATTCAAAATATTTTAAACTTTAACTTATATATAAATATATATATATATATATATATATCTGAGCCCATAATTTTTTTTTGCCAAAAAAACACAAAATAATCTGCCCCCATAACTATATAAAGGAGCGTTATATGATTGACTTTAAATTTCTTTAATTTTCAACCCAAAAAAAATATTTTTAATGGTACAAAATAGGAGTTGAAATACGTCGTTATTCAAAAAGTAGACTCTAGAGTGAATAAGTGTTATTTCAATAGGCTAGTATACGGTAGGTTGCATCTCAATGAAATTTAAAACATTTTTTCTTAGTTTAATTTTCTGATCAGCCAATTTACTTTTCGCTATGATGTGATGACAAGTCGTAGAAGACATGGATGAAACTTACGAAAAGTAAAGGAAATTATATCATACGAAATTAGATACATCTTTATATCATAAATATTAATTTCGCTAATAAATGTGTAAAAAGTATATAGTTCATCAGTTTCGCATAACTGGTTATATCTTTTTGTCATCAAGTGATTGAAATCTAATGTTAATAATTGCTATAAGAACCACGTTTGATTTCTTTTGGTCGATTTATGCATTCGAAAGATCCAATCGCCATCATCATTTTCTCTTGTTAAACTTGTTAAAATTTATGATCACAAAGACCAAATAAGGCATAACATCATGGTTATATCATCCGCAGACAATCCAAGAGAGATAAATATTAGAACTAGTAGTAATTTATTTTTAAACAAAACTCAAACAACTAAAATTCATTTTTAAACAAAAAAAAATCAAACTATTTAGCTCAACTGATTTTCTTACTTTTTAAGAATACTGTAAATAATGTATTGGTTGTAAAAGTAAAGGAATTTTTAAATTTAAATTTTAATATAATTATATTCTGGGAGATTTAAATATATTAAATAAAATAAATAAATGTTTAGATCATTTGTTAACATTATCTCTTGTAACATCTTCTTGTTAGTAGTATCTACCTTCCATGTTAATAACATCGACTGTGCTAATAAAATAAGAAAAACAGAACAATGATGTAAATAATAGTATATATAAAAGGTAAGGGTAAAACATTAGTCACAGAATCTTGAAGAACTGCCGAATAGACGTCAATGTGTTAGTCAGTGTTACTTTGTAACCACGGTAAATAAAGGAGGCCGTGAAAATTGAAAATTGTTATTAACACTGTGTTAGGTGCATGCATCATTCAATAATAATATTATTATATGAGAAAAAAATAGAACCTAGAGATCGAAATATATTCAGGCAACGACCAAAAAAATCAATAATTAAACAGGCCGCTTTATTGAACAGAAAAACAAAGTTTTTAATAGAACATTTTTCACAACTGGTTATATCTTTTACACAGCCCTACGCAACATATCAGAAGAAAACATATAGACAAGAGTTTTACACTTTTTACAAAGGCAACGCAATCTCGACCATGTTATGATTAGGAGGGACTGGCATTGTGTAGGCAGTGGCAACAAAAATCAATCTTCTTTTAAAATCTTCGTGAGTACAACCAGCTTGTGTCCACGTTTTGAATGCTTTTGAAACTTCGTCTTCGTGAACAACGAGTCCAAGTTGAGCTTTATATCGTCAACTTTTTCTTTTGTTATTTTTTGAAATCGCGCTAACTTTCATGTAGAAGGTCTTGCGTGTTACATTTGACTCTGTAAACACACGAGGAAGAATCTGGAATCACCGTCAAATCATATCTACGTAAACCTAACCAGTTTGGTCATAATCAATAAATATGATATCATTTAAACTTAGTGGTGGTATCTATTACCCACAGTCCCACCTTAACATACATCACTCTTCGTACCTTGGATTTTACTTATTTATATTCGCTTTATCTACGTCGTTAATTCCACTAACAAAGTCTCTTCACCTCATTAATTTCACTAACACAATCTTGAAAATCACTCTCAAGTCTTTTCTCTATTCCAAAGCAAATTAAGTACACCCATTATAAAACACTAAAAAACAAAGTACACATATAGTTAAAAAATAGCTAAAAAAGTGTCAAAGTACACATTTTGTAGCTAGGTGTTAAATATGAATGATATACTATCAAAATTTACATACAACAGCAAACTTTATATTGATAAATAATATAAAATTACTATAAATATACAATCTTGATAAAAACGGAATTAATACACCATTGGCTAGCAACATGAGTACATGACTTATTCAACGCATGAAGTATATATAATTTACGTATACATAAATGTATACTGTCATGCCAGCCTATAGTTGAAATATGTATATATATATATATATTCCCACATGATTGCCAATTTCAAGGAAGTAATATATATATATATATATATATATATATATGTGTTAGAGTCGACGAGATTGGTTGGAATTTCATACTATTTTGACGAAGCAAAATAAATGAACCCCATCCCTATATGAAATTATCATAGAGTGGCAGCAAAATTTGGAGATACAAAAGGTTTTTTTGAGATCATCATCTATATCTGCGTTTGTGTTACACGAACTTTATCGAGACTTGAGAAGAGATAAAAGAAAGACAAGTTGATGAACAAGTGGACAAGGCTATGCGTTGTCCAGGTCCCACCTTGTACTACACACTTAGCGCACATCTTCATAGTTAAAACTTAAATGTTATTGTAACATTTATCATCTGTTGTTTATTAATTGCATATCAAGTATCCTAGTAATTGATATTATCCGGTGCCTCTTATCAATTTTTAACAGCAAATTACTTATTTTCATTGATTATTATATTTTTTCTCAGATTTATATTAGGGAGAAGTGAAGATGGACAATACTAATATACGTAATCAATATGAACAAAGATAAAGTTATTACCAAGATATAAGATAAAGTTCAGAATGCAAAAGGAGGTAGGACCATTTATTTTTGGTTCGATTGAGACAAAGCTCCTAAAATAGCTGATCTCAAGACACAGAAGATGATGCAACTTCTGAAAGCTACCCGTATCCTGAACTATACGCACTCAAATAACCAAATTGTTATTTTAAAAAATAAATATTAAATGCGCATCTTTATTATATCTTTTCTAGAAAAAAAATTATGAAACTATTTTGATATTTTGGGCTGGTAGGTGATCTGTATTTATTTAGAAGACTGTAATAAAATCTAGAAAACTTCCAGTCGAATATTTCAGTCTCAAATCTAAGTCTTTCTAAACACAAAATCTTGGTGTCTGCCACTAATAGTAGTAAACTACACACACCAACACACCTGCACTAATCATTATCCTTTGATTCGAGTAAAAAACAAAAAAGGAAAAAATATTGTATTTGATTTTTATTCATTTGTATGTAGCATACAAATTGTGAACTCAGCAACCTGAGTGGTCAAACGAATAATGAAACGGTAATATATTGTCCACCAACTCAAGGTACTCAACCTAGAAGTAGAAACAAATATCATGAAGTGAAAGTGAAAGTGAAAGTGAAAGTGAAACTGAAAGATATGGGCTTGGAGCTCTAAGCTTTACAAGCCTCATTAAAAGCCCACATAAAAAATGAAAGATATTCTCAGATTCGACAAAAATGGGACGCTTGTTGTTAAGATGCATTTTATATTTACAGAAACAACCAACAAAGACCATAGACATTAGACAACAACAATCCTTTTACATTATATAAAAAAAACAAAGACCAAAATTTTTCGGATCTCCACATCCTAAAACCGTAAAACCCTTCACAGAGATTGTTGAAGAGTAATCACCAAGGGACTTGTCACATTTCGTTTCCCATCCAACCAAACTACGTAACCAGTCTCAACACTTGTCGCTCCTGGTGTAAGTTTCACCTCCGTCGTCTTAACCCTAACCACAAAATTCAGTTTTTGCCCGACCCGTCTGAACGATAGCTTTTCCGGCTCAACCGTTACCGTCGTGCCCCTCGGCGGCCTAATCTTAATCTCATAGTCCGAATCCGAATCGCCTACATTTGTCACTGTCCTAACGAAATGTGTCGACATTTTACTTATGTTCAGTTATGTTTCAGGTGACAGATTCGTATTTGCAGTTGCACAGATGGGACATTTGTCGATTTTTGTTATCTTTTAAGTTTAATGAAATTTTGATTCCATCTTTGTAACTAAATTTTGAACCGGTGGATGTCATGTGGGTCCCATTCTTGTTTGACACGTGTTTGAATCTCTCGTGTAAAATCTTAGTATAAACTTAACTTTAACTAATCAAAACAAGGATAAGGCATTATGACGTTTTTGGG
Organism: Streptanthus diversifolius; assembly: GCA_039880935.1. Taxonomy (NCBI): domain Eukaryota; kingdom Viridiplantae; phylum Streptophyta; class Magnoliopsida; order Brassicales; family Brassicaceae; genus Streptanthus; species Streptanthus diversifolius. Next base: position 16,694,782 of record JAXGFM010000013.1, on the reverse strand, counting down.
GGTCAGTGTTGACTACAAATTTATATTGGATGGATGTACAATGTATGAACACATTAATCTTCCTTTTATTTAACAAAGAGAATATTGTTTTTTTTTATCATATGCTAGGAACGACTTATTAATATGTAAAGGGAGTAGTAACTATAGTTGTTGTTGTTAACCGTTAGTTTGCAACACCATATTTTGGATATTTGGAAGCATAATAAATACGAGTTACGATGTGTCCATGTTCCCATAGAAATAGGTCGACGTTTATTGTATTATTGAGGATATAATATAGAGGCATTGTTATTTTTTCCCTATGTATATTCTAACGCAATTTAATAAACCCAGAAGCCAAAAGCAGTGTGTTCACGTGTTTTTGTTCGTTTCTGCTGTTTTTCTTTTCTTTTTACCTTGAAAATACCATCCGAGTCTATAATAAAACGGAAAACTAATTTAACAACAATATTGACAATTAAGTACGTCCAGTGTATTATTTATTTTAAAGAATTATTCAGGCGAATATCCGTCTAAATTATTGAAATTATTATCCGTTTTCAATAGATACTTTGTAGAAAAGAAAACGAGACTATTTTGATTTTTAAGTCACATGCAATTATTCACTATAGAGGAAGTCTACTAATGAGTGGAAACTCTATAAAGCGGGACAAACTAGTCCTCTTTCTCTAATGTATTTTCTTTTCAACCTTGCCACCATGATATGCTTTTAATTAAGATCACTTAAGTAAATTAGTTTTGTATGAATACTAAAAGATCATATAATTTGAAAGTTTAATAGTCAAAACAATTTGTTTTTCATGAAACAACACCTGCCCGTTAAGGCCTCTCTTAATTTATAATAAATTTGATAAATAATTTTATAAAATAGTTTTCCCATCAATTTTTCAACAAAAAGTATTTTGACTATTTCCTCCATCATTCAAGCAATAAAAATAATATAATGAATGAAACAGAAATTCCCATTTAACTTAAAAACTCGAGGATCAGCTTTATATTATGAAATTATTTGTCTTTTACCAATAAAGTTCATCATATTTTTTATTTTTTATTTCAATATTATATTTAACTTATCAACTTAAAAATTAGAACTATATGTTTACTGTCACATAACATTCTTTATTATTTATTATAATTATTTATGCAATTTATTATTACTTTACTCATTTATTTTTTAACTAGGGTTATTTGAAATAAACAAAATAATATATATGACGAAAAATTAATATTTTAAGTTAATATATAATAGAATAATTTATTTTAATAAAATTTTCATCTTATAATAGAATATATATTTCCCATAATATATTTTAAATTGTAAAATAAAAATATAAAGGTCATCTTTAAATTTGAAATTTAAGATATATAGAGTAAGTTAATATATCTTATATTAATTTTAATCCTTTTTACATTCTTAAAACCATAAAAATATTCTAATATTTTAGTACAATAATTCTAAATAGATATTTGATTGTAAATTTAACTATATATATTAATATAAATTATTTTTGCAGTAGATGTTTTGAGTTTAAAATTCGTTATGATATTTATACTCATTAAATTAGTTTTTGTTTTATTTTAAATTTATATTCAATAAAAATAATAATCATATAAATTAATATGAACTGAATAATATTTTAATTATAATTAAACATTAAATCTTTGGCTTTGGTGATGTGTAAGATGGAAAGTAATTTAAGATGATGATGTGGACAGGGGATAAAAAGGACTAATATATATGATTGCATATATATATATAAGTGAATATGTTAACATTAATTATCGCATATAAGTGAATATGTTAACATTAAAATTTATGAAAAAAAAAATATGTTAGCTTTCTTATTAATTACACATTAAGATATGGACGACAGATCTAATAACTGGGATTGCATCAAATCAAATAATCATATTGTGGAATTTTGATCAATCCATACCAAATCAAATAATCATATTGTGGAATTCTTCCCCTACGAATCGAATCAAATCTCACCCACAAAGTTTGATAATTGGAATTTTGCTGGTAGTCTGGTACTTAATTAATCATATTGTGGAAATTTCTCAGCAGCAATGTTGAACTTTCTTCGCCTATTACCCTAACATATAAAATTTGAAATCCATGAACCATCCATCTCGAATTATTATAATTGGCTCCATCTTTCAACTCTTAAATATTTAAATGAAGAAAAGAGAGCTTACACTCACTTTATTGAAACTTTTATCTTACAAGTAGCATACATCGATCAGTTGTACTTTCATTAGCAACAACAATACAAAATTTGTGGAAGTTAAAAAAAAAAAATTCAACCCAAAAAGCTCATCAATTAGTGATTAACTGTTCAATAAAGTTTTATTACAGTTTACAATTGATAAGACTATGAGTTAAAACAAGTCCGATGATGAAAGAGTGATCAACTTGTGACTCAACCATCATCATCAAAACATCATCTCCTAACTCCAAACCATTCCTCACTTGTTTTCTCTTCACTTCTGCCACAAGTCTTCCACAGCTGTCCTCGATTCCTAAAGTTGATCCCCGAGTTACCATCTTATAACAGTATCGTCCTTCGTTTCTACACGATCCCGTTATGACTCTATACGAAAAAGATGAACCTTTACTCGGAATATTAAACATATTATTTTTCACTCGAAAATATTCTAAGTTTGTTGATGATTCAGCTGTCCCAGATGGTGATCTGTATCCTTCCCATGTCTTGAATAATCCAAACTTCTACACACACACAAAAAAAAGTTAATTAGTTTCAAAGTGAATATATGCGTTATGAAACAAAAAAGAAAAGGAACTTGCATGAAAAAAAAGTTTGGGACGTGTGTCTACCTTTCTACGTAAGGTCAAGAAGACATGACCGTGTAAATCCATAAGATAGACTTCACGGCAGCTCTTAGAATTATAATTATCGACACGATAAATTATATTCCCTTTCGAATCGAAGACGGTGCAGCCATTTGTATGGAACACCAACGACTTCATCCAAATCGTGAAACTCTCTTTCTCCTTCGTCAAGTACGGCGAACTTGTTTCTTCTCCGGCGCCGGGGGTTGTCCGGTCGGGATGAATCTTCACCATAGTTTCCGCTGGACAGATTCGATTCTGCCAAGCTTTTGTATCGTAAGGTCGTCGGTATATTTGCATATAATATATCGATATTTTGAGACAATGATTCGTTTTTTTTTATGATTTGTTTTGGTCGACATAAATGGACTGAAAACTTGGTTATATAGTAGAACCGATTTGCGGAAGTTACTTACTTTGATCGTTTAATTTTAGTCAACTTAATGATTGTCTACTAGTTTATATAATTATTCATTGTTCAAAGTAATTAAGTTTTTATCACATTATTAAGTCTCCACGTGTTGTAGAAGAAAGTTGGTCCCATTATATGTTTGAATCTTCAATTTATTATATATTTTTTAATTATACAAACTATCTCGAGTTATTTATATAGTTTCCTGTTGTGTATAATATGTGAACAGATATATTTATATGTCTATATCGAGGTCTTCTTCCACATGTTTAATGTGCCTAACGACAATCTTTGGAGAAAAATATAAGCAAAATACTACAGTTATAATTTAACTAGAGTGAGAAATATGGGGCTCTTGGTAGCTTGAGAAGTTGCTCGATCGATTTTGAGTTGTATTTCCTCGTGTGCGCATGTCACACTCAAACACACACGTATATATATATTGTATCTGACTAATTATCTACATATATATTATAGTAATTAGTCAATAGTTTGTATCTATTGTGTGTTTGAGTAGAAATATGTCAATAAAGACATAAAATGGCATTAATAACATATTAAATCAGATTTCGCTCTACTTTTAGATATTAAAGTAAATTTAATCACTTTTCTTGGTGGACATATATATCGGTCACACAATATCAGCGACCACATATAAACCATTTTTTAGTCAATGCTTAATATGGTACACCAACTGAATAATTTTTAGGCACATTGATACGGATATATATATCGTCACGATAGATTTATCATTTCTTTTTTTTTATATATCGAAATGAAACATATTTATAAATTATTTTTGAAGTGTATCATTTACACTATGATCAAAAGATGACAGTACGTATAACGTATGATTATATTACTGTTGCAATTATATGTGATAATCAATTAGATAAATTTAAAATCAGGTCGCCACTGTTAGTAAATTGAGTTGAAGTCGACGAAGAGTGAAACTGTGTCACAACTTTTAGGTCTTAGGCGGATAAGCGTCATACATCATGCATTACCCTTTTGTTTCTGTCTTATTATATATTTCAGTTTCTTTCTTTAATCGTGTAAATTATAAAATTAGGTTTTAGTTTGTCGTATTAATTTTATACACTTTAATTGAGTAATATAACTTTGGCATGTTGAACTTTTCTCGTGGCTGACGGATTCCCGAAATGATACTAAATAGCAAGTTGAAGTATATTATTTGATTAGGTAACTGAAAAAGAAAAAAAAAAACATTTTGAAAATATAAACATAAACGCTTTTGTTATAGCAGGTAACAAGTTATTAGTTCGGAACTCGTATTTGAAAGATTTTCGCAATTGTATAATTCTATCTAAAGCTAGTCGTTTATTTTTATGTCCTATAATCATATGTCTTAAGTCTTAACTATGTATCTCGATTTAATTAGATTTTAAGTTCAAACCTAATTACTGATTTGAAAATGTTTATAGTTCATGCTTCATGGTATGGTAACACACTCGTAAAAATATCCAAACGTTACAAATAAAAAGAGAAGGAAATTATTTTTCTCATAAAAGAAGAAAAACACTCGTAAGAAAACACTAATATTGACACTTTAACCTCGTGTTGCATTTTCATGTAGATTACGTTAGTGTAAGAGTTTCATTGTTTAAATTGACAAATTTATGACACTTTAAGTCTTTAAACCATGAATTAAATAACCTTTTGTCCCTAAGTGTACATCATTCGTTACAAAACCAATTTAGATGACACAAACGGTCCAATATTTATAACCTTTTGGGAGGGTACTTTTGGTGCCCTTTTGTGTTAGGATAAGCACCAAGTCCATAAATCCATTACTGACAAAAAAAAGAGAGGGATTGTTTATAATTTTGTTAGATTAATTAAACCAATATATGATATAGTGTATGAAGTATTTTACTTGAAGTATTAGGTAGCCTAATCTTATTTTTTTCAAGCATATACATTTGTCCATTGGTGTGCAAAAGGCCATACATACATCTTAAACTATGTGGGGGTACTCCTAATTCATATATTATTAAAATAACACTTTTCGGGGGTCATTTTAAGAAATTGGAATGAGACACATAAGATTAGCATGCTTGAGGTTGACAAACAAACGGCTTGGTATATAAAAATAAACTTCTAGATTAAATTTGGGAGGGTAAAATTGTGTTTGTCTATTTATAGACGAGTCACGTAGGAAACGAAGTTATAACATAATATACATGTTGATAATTTAGTAAAAAGATATAAGAAAAATCAAATTTATAATAATAACTGCCGTACAGAAATACACAAAACGTTCCACTATAAGTTTCTAAAATAATAAACTAAAATTTAAAATAATATAGCAGTTTCCAAATGGGATTATGTTTGCAATTTTAGTCTCTTCCAAGCATGTGATAGTTTAAAATAATAAATTTTAATGATTTTTTTTTTTTTAATCAAAGTATTTCGATGGTTTTAAACATTACATATCTACTATGATATCTATATTTTATTAAAAGAAAATCTAATTATTTCATAAACTTTTTTTATAAAAATTAAGGTTTCCCAATTAGTTTTGGTAAGTTCTTTAAAAATAGAAAATAGTGTTCTTGGTCACTGAAGGAGAGTCCTCGTTCGAGTTTCTCATTTCCAAATATTCTCAATTTCCTTTTCAAGAATTAATAATTATGGTCCCTAATCTGTTTCCATTGATTGGTGGGGAGCTTCGATTCGCTACGTGAGGGTGTAAGATTAAACTGTAGGACGCGCATTATTGATGTGACAGAAAAACATGAATATCAGTCATTAGCTCCAAAATTTTGGATTTAATAAAATTTCAAAAACCTGAATTCAAAAATTGGAGTATACAAGACGACGATCTTCTGGTGACTTGAAAGCTTTTTTTTTTTTTTTTTTGAGGTAATTCGATGCGATCAATTCAGATGGGGTTTTAGGTTCGATAATTGATTACCCTTATTTTCTTAATTCCTCATCGTCAATTCCAAGATTTTCAATTTTCAATTTTCGATTTTCTATGTGCATTTTGCTCTGTTCCAAGCATCAATTTTTGCGTGTGATCATTAGGTTTTTCTCGATTTTTATTTCATTTTATCTGGAAAGATCTTTGCTTGTTCGTGAAAAAACAAATAAAAGGATTCTCTGATCGCCCTCAGAATTTTTTTTTTTCTGATTGATTTCGTGTTACTCTAGTGATTATTGGGTCCGGATCATCCTTGAATTCTTGTGATAGTTGGTAGATATACTCTTTATTCCGAATCATGAGACATGTTTATTCATGATGAAACCATTTGTAGCGTTTAACGTTTATGCTGGTTTTGATTTTTTTTTTTTCCAGTGCGAGGTTCAGCTAAAGGTCTCTTGGTTGCTCTTCAAATTTTTCTTCTCTAATCAGCCTTTGTAGGATGAGAGACCATCAGTATCTGCATGCGTTTTCTCAAAGATGAATCTGTACGAGCCATCTGATTATACGCTGATACGAGTCATCTGATTTTTTATAACGTATTGGAGTGCCTGAAGGAATTATAGTAGCAGTTGGAGACTAGGGTTTCCATCTGTTAGGTGCTGAACTTTGTTGTTAATTCGGATTCTAGACTTCCATGACCGTCATAGCATGATGGTTGGGAAGCTTGGGAAGATATTAGATGGATACAAGAGATAGTAATAGGACACTCTCTGAGATACTGGGTCTGGTAAAATCCTGGCTCCCCTGGCGATCCGAGCCAGCTACTGTGTCCAGGGATTTCTGGATGCCTGATCAGAGCTGTCGTGTATGTTACGAGTGTGATAGTCAGTTTACCCTTATCAATCGTAGGCACCATTGCCGTCTTTGTGGGAGAGTTTTCTGTGGCAAGTGTACAGCAAACTCAATACCTTTGGCTACCAGCGACTTGAGAACTCCCCGTGAAGAGTGGGAAAGGATCCGTGTTTGCAATTATTGTTTCAGGCAATGGGAGCAAGGTGATGGTGGAACGCATGTTTCAAATATCCCTGAACTTAGTACTTCACCTTCAGAGTCAAGTCTTGTTAGCTCAAAGACTAGTACAACTGCCAATAGTAGTAGCTTTGCTTTTGGCTCGATGCCAGGATTAGTTGGTCCTAATCAAAGGGTTCAACGAGGTTCTGATGTCAGTTTTCACAGAGTACCTTCTATGGAGACAGGTACAACCAGGCAAGGCAAAGAAACTTCAAGGAGGAACAGTTTCATCGCCACAGATGTGGAAGATCCATCTCGCTTTGCTTTAAATAGGTACTCTCTTTCTCTGAGTTCTCTTTGATCTCATGGGTACATGTGAAGCTTATTAGACTCTGCAAACAACCTCTAGGGTAGGTCATGTGGGCTTTGACCACGCTTTTTATGCAATTTCAGGGTAGAGATTGATCAAAATATTTCTTTTGCATGTGAAATATGTAGCAGCAACTTATAGTCAAAACTAGGAAATCAGAATACTTAAGATTCGCAATCGTGTTTAGGTAACTTAATATTTTATATTCCTTTATGCATCAGGAGTGATGATGAGTACGACGAGTATGGTGTATACCAGAATGATACTGAGACGAGTCATTCTCCTCAAGCTAATAAATATTATGGCCCAATGGAATATGAGGAGATGAGCATATGTGATGGCCCCTGTAAGCATCTTAGTGGCGAAACCTCTGACCAGAAAAGTTTAAGCGGCTCTCCACTCATTCATCAGTGTCTTGGATCTCTAATTAGGGAAGGAGCAGAGCAGTTCCAGAAGATAGATGAGCATGATGGTCGTGACGAATGTGAAGCTCCTTCTCCGCCAGAAATTTCGGATGATCAAGTGGCAGAACCGGTGGATTTCGAGAACAATGGACTTTTGTGGGTTCCACCTGATCCAGAAAATGAAGAAGATGAGAGAGAATGTCCTTTGTTTGATGAGGAAGATAATGAGGGAGATGCCTCAGGTGAGTGGGGATTTTTACGACCTTCCACTAGCTTTGGAAGTGGAGAGTACCGTAGCGAGGATCGAACAAGTGAAGAGCACAAGAAGGCTATGAAGAATGTGGTTGATGGGCACTTTAGAGCTTTGCTTGCACAATTGTTGCAAGTCGAGAACATCCCTGTGAGCGATGAAGAGGGCAAAGAGAGCTGGTTAGAGATTATCACCTCTCTTTCTTGGGAGGCGGCTAATTTATTGAAGCCTGATATGAGCAAAAGTGGAGGAATGGATCCTGGTGGCTATGTCAAAGTAAAGTGCTTAGCTTCCGGGTTTCGACATGATAGGTAATAGAAGCAACAAAACTTAATCCCAAAATACTGGTGTTGAGTCCATAGTGTTTCATGCGCTGTATATTTTCATTATGTTATCTGGATTCTTGTGAAGTTTCATTTTTTTTTGTAATCCGTGTATTACATTACAGCATGGTGGTTAAGGGAGTTGTTTGCAAGAAAAATGTGGCTCATAGGAGAATGAGAGCGAAGATTGAGAAAGCTCGACTATTGATTCTAGGCGGTGGGCTTGAGTATCAAAGGGTCTCAAATCAGTTATCGAGTTTTGATACTTTGTTGCAACAGGTGAAACTTGCCTGCCTCCATATTTCGTTTTCTTCTCGTTGGTGGTTAGATATGGAATTTGCTTATTGATGCCTAAACTCATTTACTTCTTACACTTATTTTGGTTTTCAGGAAAAGGATCATCTAAAGATGGCTGTTGCAAAGATTCACGCTGAACGTCCAAATATTCTACTAGTCGAAAAATCAGTTTCTCGATTTGCGCAAGAGTATCTTCTAGCCAAAGACATATCTCTTGTTCTGAACATTAAGAGGCCACTTTTAGACCGCATTGCTCGCTGCACTGGTGCTCAGATAATTCCTTCAGTAGACCACCTCTCCTCTCAAAAACTGGGTTACTGTGAGAATTTTCGGGTGGATAGGTTTCTTGAAGAACATGGTTCAGCTGGTCAAGTTGGAAAGAAAGTAGTGAAGACGTTGATGTATTTTGAGGGTTGTCCAAGGCCATTAGGCTTTACAGTAAGCACTCTCAGCCATTAGAATTACAAATGCAGAGCAAATTTATTATATCTGATTGCTTCATTGCTTTTTGTGTCCTTTCTTCTTCAGATTTTGCTTAGAGGTGCAAATGAAGACGAATTGAAAAAGGTGAAGCATGTAGTCCAATATGGAGTTTTTGCAGCTTATCATTTGGCACTCGAGACATCGTTTCTTGCTGACGAAGGAGCCTCACCAGAACTCCCCTTGAACTCCCCGATTACGGTAGCTCTTCCAGATAAATCTACGAGCATTGAACGTTCGATATCTACTGTGCCAGGTTTCACGGTCTCCACATATGAAAAATCTCCAACAATGCTATCTGGTTCCGAAGCACAACGAGCAAACAGTGTCCCAGCATCAGAGTTGCTTTCGACCACTGCCAATCTATCCATCCAGAAAGATATAAATCCTCTGATACCCAATGGTTTGCAGGCTAGAGAAGTAAATCCGAGTTTCATATGTACACGCTATAATGTTTCATTGAATTTGCCTGACCGTGTGATAGAGGGAAGAAACTCAGATTTGTCTGAAAGATCTGGGCTGGCAGACACACCAGCAGACAAATGCAACCCATCTATTGAGGCAGCAGACATTTTGGAAAATTCCCTACATTCATCAGGGCAAGGCTTTGTGCGAAAGAGTTCTCAAAGTAGTACGAGCGTTATCGTAGAACACCAGGACAATGGTTCAGACCTAACAACCATCCAACAACAAAACAGTGAGAATCCAAAGGAACCACAATCTCAAAAAGAGGAATTTCCTCCGTCACCCTCTGATCACCAGAGCATTTTGGTTTCTCTATCGTCCAGATCAGTGTGGAAAGGAACTGTGTGTGAGAGGTCTCATCTCTTCCGGATAAAATACTATGGTAGTTTTGATAAACCCTTGGGACGGTTCTTGAGAGATCATTTATTCGATCAGGTAAGTTTTATTCTCTTTTATATATGTTTTACAATGTGACTTCTCTATTACTGCTTACATAATAATTTGGTAACCCAAATAAATGCTCAAATCGCAGGGTTACAGGTGTCGTTCATGTGAGATGCCATCAGAAGCTCACGTTCACTGTTACACTCATCGACAAGGCAGCCTTACGATATCTGTGAAGAAGCTCCAAGATTATCTCTTACCTGGTGAAAAGGAGGGGAGGATCTGGATGTGGCATAGATGTTTGAGATGCTCCCGACCTAATGGCTTTCCTCCAGCGACTCTACGAGTGGTGATGTCTGATGCTGCATGGGGATTATCGTTTGGAAAGTTTCTGGAGCTCAGTTTCTCAAATCACGCAGCTGCCAGTAGAGTAGCATGTTGTGGCCATTCTCTCCATAGAGACTGTCTTCGCTTCTATGGGTACATTTTTCTTGCATTTCTCTGGGGCGGAATATGACTAAATTGTTGAGACATGTCTGTTTAAAAAATCTATGTTTTTTCCTTTGCTCTAACAAGTTGTGCCCATGCAGATTTGGAAACATGGTCGCTTGCTTCCGGTACGCTACTATAGATGTTCATTCGGTCTACCTTCCACCATCAGTTCTTAGTTTCAACTATGATAATCAGGAATGGATACAGAGAGAGACAGATGAGGTTAAATATCTGTGATTTCCATCGATGCAGTTTTGAAATCTAACGCATTTTGACTGAGTTCTCCTTCTTTTTTGTAAGCAGGTGGTAGAGAGAGCAGAGCTTCTGTTTTCTGAAGTATTAAATGCTATTAGTCAAATTGAAGCGAAAGGTTTTAGGCGTCGAATTGGTGAACTCGAAGAAGTGCTGCAAAGAGAGAAAGCAGAATTCGAGGTAATAAATTATGTTCTATACTAAAGGGCATCTAGAACTCAGCGGTGCAAGATAAATTGGTTTTACCTCTTAAAACCAATGTACGACAGTAATTATTTTAGTACAAAGGTTTGTTTTTTAACTGTTCTTACGTTTCTTCCAGGAGAATATGCAAAAGATGTTGCACAGGGAGGTGAAGGAAGGCCAACCTCTTGTGGACATTCTTGAGCTATACCGGATTCGAAGACAGCTGATATTTCAGTCATATATGTGGGATCACCGCTTGATTAATGCATCAACTTTACATAAGCTTGAGAGTAGTGATGACACAAAGCGAGAAGAAAATGAGAAACCACCCTTGGCTAAGAGCCAGACGCTCCCCGAAATGAATGCTGGGACCAACTCTCTTCTTGCTGGCTCAGAGGTTGATCCCAATCCTGATGGTGGTTCTACTGGGGACAGTGACTCGTTAAATAAATTTCAGAAGGAAGCGGATACAAATTTAGATTTGAATCAGGAAAAGGAAGATGGGGGAGAAGTTTCTCCCAGCAAGACCTTACCTGATACTTCTAATCGTTTGGAAAATAAACTCGATGTTCGCAGGACACAGTCTGATGGCCAGATAGTAATGAAAAATTTGTCAGCTACTCTTGATGCAGCATGGATAGGCGAACGTCAAACATCAATGGAGATTCCAACGAATAGTAAGATCTTGCTTCCTCCTTCCTCCATGTCAAACTCTTCAACTTTCCCTCCAATCTCAGAGGGGTTAAAGCCAATAGATCTCCCAGAACAGCAAAACGAATTCAAGGTGGCCTATCCAGTTTCACTTGCTTTACCGAGTAAAAATTATGAGAACTCAGAAGATTCTGTAAGTTGGTTAGGTATGCCATTCCTCAGTTTCTACCGCTCCATCAACAAGAATTTTCTGCTTAGCTCTCAGAAGCTCGATACATTTGGCGAGCATAGCCCTATCTATATTTCATCTTTTAGAAATGCAGAGCTTCAAGGTGGACCAAGGCTACTTCTGCCCGTGGGCATGAATGATATTTTTGTTCCGGTGTATGATGATGAGCCCACAAGTATGATCGCATATGCCTTGATTTCACCTGAATATCAACGCCAAATTTCTGTTGAAGGGGAATATCTAGTTTCATATCCTTCTGATATCCCTCGACCAGTTGATGACACCATTTTTGACCCTAGCAGAAGCACTGGTTCAGTCGATGAGAGTATACTTTCAATGTCCTCATCTCGCAGCAGCTCACTGCGTCTGGACCCACTTTCATATACGAAAGCTTTACATGCTCGAGTCTCATATGGAGAAGATGGCACTCTTGGAAAAGTGAAGTACACAGTTACTTGTTACTATGCTAAACGGTTTGAGGCGTTGCGGGGTATATGTATCCCTTCGGAACTTGAGTTTATAAGGTCTCTTAGCCGGTGTAAAAAATGGGGAGCTCAAGGTGGAAAGAGCAATGTCTTCTTTGCTAAAACCCTGGACGATCGTTTTATCATCAAGCAAGTCACTAAGACAGAATTGGAATCGTTCATCAAATTTGCACCTGCTTACTTCAAATACTTATCTGAGTCTATAAGCACGAAAAGCCCAACTTGCCTGGCAAAAATCTTGGGAATCTATCAGGTACTTTAACTGCTAAGTTGAGAAATTTCCTGGTCATGTTTGACTCACTCGTGATGAGTGTATGTATTTGTGTTAATAGGTCGCAACAAAACAACTTAAGAGCGGGAAAGAAACAAAGATGGATGTTCTGATTATGGAGAATCTTCTCTTTGGAAGAACTGTGAAGCGGCTTTATGACCTCAAAGGATCTTCCCGGGCGCGATACAATCCTGACTCTAGCGGGAGCAACAAAGTCTTGTTGGATCAAAATTTGATTGAAGCAATGCCAACTTCTCCCATTTTCGTCGGTAACAAAGCAAAACGATTGTTGGAAAGAGCCGTGTGGAACGATACCGCCTTTCTTGCAGTTAGTTTTACTCTTCGACAAATCATTTAAGCTTCACTACTCTATTCTTCGTAATGTTTATAAACTTATGTATCTTGTTTGTGTTTGCAGTTGGGTGATGTGATGGATTACTCGTTGCTAGTAGGCGTGGATGAAGAAAAGAACGAGCTAGTTCTCGGGATTATAGATTTCTTAAGGCAGTACACATGGGACAAACATCTAGAGTCTTGGGTGAAGTTTACAGGAATCTTAGGAGGACCGAAGAATGAAGCACCAACAGTAATCTCTCCAAAGCAATACAAGAGAAGATTCAGAAAGGCGATGACGACTTACTTCCTCATGGTTCCTGATCAGTGGTCTCCGCCTAATGTCATTACTAATAACTCCAGGTCCGATCAACCAGAAGAAACCTCTCAAGCCGGTACGCAAGCAGAGTGAAATATATGAATCCTCAAAATTTTAATTTTAATTTTTTTTTGGTCTTGTATAGAAATTGGTTTTGTGCATTGGGGAACACTATTCTTCGGTTATGATTCTTTTCTTCATTTTGGGAAGATTGGGTTTCTCTCGGGTATCGATTTTGTTTGCGTCTTTTAGATTATGGGTCGTTCAAGTAGAGTTTTAGGAAATTGTCTGAAAATTCATCAAAGAAAGATGTGAGATTATTTCAATTTTTATCCCGTCTGTACAGAAAATGACATTTTTCTTGTGTATATGAGTTTCTTTTCTTATATGTTTGATGCTCTAACAGTTGTTTTTGTTGTTGCGTATGTCTTAATACTTGAGAAAACAATGAAATCAGAATCTGGACATATATTCGTGTTTGTGTTCTTACAAAAGAGAAACAAGAAAGAAGCAAATCGCTGCTTCTTTCACAGCCTTTTTTCTGTACATTCTTATTCAAGAGGCCTTTTTGAAGAGAGAACAGATTTTGATTTTTGAAGAATAGAGAGATAGAGAGAGATTTAGAGAAAGTCAAAGCTGCTCCATTTGATCATTATTAACTCTTGTTGAGAAGTAATTTCCTGTCTTTGACCATCACCCTTCTCTGCAACTCTCAATTCCTGATAACTTCTTTGCAGAAGATCAAGAATCTCCACCTCTCTGTTTGTTTATATACCAAATTTCATTAATCAAAAACATTGAAACAAAATCGATCTGATTAAATATCTACTTTACGATTAGGAAGTTATCATACCTTGAGTAAGAAGATACCATTGGACAACGGGGACCTTCATCGTACCCTTCACATATAACCTCTCCGTTATCATCCGTGTAACATATGATCCCTTGTACCGGATCTTCAAATACCTGTTTCGAAAACAAAATCAATTTTCAAATTTCATATTTTGTCAAACGGGTGGTGTGTAGATTGATTCTCAAGAAAATCAAGACCCACTTCTAGACAAGAAAAAGAAGAAAGGATCGTACAGTGTTCTTGGTGGAGTATCTAATTGGTTGAGGCTGTGAAACTGCGACTTGCTTGACTTTAACTTGAACTTGACTCTGTTGAAGCATCAAAGTCTTTGATCTTACTGTCTTTGGAACAAAACATGGTGTTTGAAGAGGAAGACAAAGTTTAGTTGAATATGCCATAGCCTCTGTGTGTTTTTTTCTTCAGATCAAAATTTGATCTCATTCTTTTTGGGACAAAATGTTTGGTTTATAGGTCCCAAGAACTTAATAAAAGATGATGGCAAAATAAAACTTATAAATTCCGATGATTGGTTGAATCTTAGTTTAATTATTATAAAAGATTTTTATAGTGTAAATAGACACAAGATGCAAAATATTATAATAGCCGATAAGAGTGGTCATCTTATTAACAAGTTCATAATGGTCTTTGTCGTGGGGTCATGACTCTCATATTATTAGTAAATTGTAAAATTATTCTCCTTTTTTTTCATAATGGTTCGTTTTTCTTCTTACTTTTCATCTAATGAAAGGTTAGCCAGACAATATTTTCCTGTAATCGTTGAATCTATGCGCATAAATGTATACATAAATGTCTACTAAATGGGGTATGAGTATTGATTGGTGCTGTTTAAGAGAAAATAATATTTAACTTGTCGAATACGTATCTTGATACGTGTAGAACATAAAATGCTTTCACATATTTCATCATGAGATAACGACCTACTTATTAATTTTTTTATTATACTAAATATTTTTTTTGTCCAAAATATAGTATATCTTTATAATACTATTAGGATTTTCACTCGCTTACTAAAACTAAAACACAACATATAAATTAGTATAAGTTGTTAACAAAAAATAAAGTAGTGTAACTGAGTGGTTTATTATCTGCCGCCCAGCTACGAATTATTTATTAGTTAATTAAACTGTAGCTTATGTCCTTCTTAGTGACATGTAAATTTTTGATTTATTTCAAAGTATCAATAATTTGTGTATAGTTAATGATGTGATTAGACGAGAGATTATTTGTTGGCTTAAACATGGAGACATCGTCGTACAGTTGCTTGGAAAAGGTCGTCTCTTTCCAATGTCAATAAGTTGTGTTCTAGAGATATATTATCTCGCTGATTTAATCAATTAGTAAATTAATACCAAATTTATACATGACAACGAATATTCCTCTGTCAAATTAAATAAACTTTTACGAATATTTTTATAAATAAAAAAACCCACAAATGTTCACTAGTTTCTGAGTCATCAACAACTTTGGACATTCAGAACCGAAAAATATATATTAAAAACTCTAAATGGTGGAATGAATCATATATATCATGGTAGGTCACAAAACGTTGGAGAAAATTTTCAGAATGGCTTTTAACAAAACAAGAAAAAATAAACTTCCACAATCATTATATTTTTTTGTCGCTCAAACCAAAACTAATAATATAGTATTGGTAGATATTAGATAATATTAATGCTAATTGATTATTCGGTACTTAGTATATAAATTTTTATATAAAAATTTATAGTTAATACTTGTGGTCTCTGATTCAGGAGGTTGGGAGGTTATAGACGTCAGTAGAGTTAATTTATATATCATTTTGTCTATAGATCGTCGTCCACTTATGGCATCGCGTAGTGGTGGCCTATCGTATCAATATCGTACGATCTCCAAATTTTATATAAGCAAATATGTGATTATAAATTTGATACAATAGTTATTAATATTATTTTCTTAATCACTTAACTATATTATGATGGTGAAGTACAAGAAAGTAGAAACCTTGTATTTAAGCTTAATAATTAGTTTTGAGAATTTTATATGTTAGCCTAAAATTAAAGCCCGTTTTATTAGATTAATAAATCCATTTAAGGCCCAAGTTATATGGCAACCAACGACCTTGGTTCATCAAAGCCTTGACGAACCTGTGGGTCTCTTAGTTGGTCGGACATCATCGGTGTATATCCAATACAGGTTACCAAAGACGGCAAGGATATCAAACCATTTTTCAGCATTAAGTCCACAATCGCATCTCCATATACCAAATTAGAGATCTTGTTCTTTTCATTAACAACTTTCCTAATAAACGAGAAGAAGGAGATGTATTAATTATGATGGTCCAATATTAACTCTAATTATAGTATCGCTGAACAACAAGATTACAAATTTCGAAAGTAAAAATAAAGATACACAAGGCTTTTATCACAATGGAATAAATACTTGTACACCTCTTGGTCAGTCATCTTGGGTTTGTACCCGATCCATCTTGCCCGTCAAAATCTTTCCTAGTTACAACCATACTTTATTACTTTTGTTATCGTTCTTTTCCATTTCTCTTTTTTTTTTTTACTTTTGGCTTTTCTTTTTACTAAATTTTAGCTTTTGACGCCATAAAAATAAATACATAATATAAACATAAATAAGCAAAAAATAAAACGTACAATTTTTAAAAAAAACTATAGGCTGTACATCAATACAAAAGTTTTTTTCTTTAGAAGAAAGATTTAATGTGATTAAATTTACAATCCATGTCGTTAAAAAATTAGTACAAATCTGATTTTTTTTTTGCTTCATTTTTACATGAGATAAATTAATCTGTGAAAATTATTTTTTAAAAGACTTCATTTTTTTTCTTATATGCATTTTGACAATAAATAGATTGCACTGAAAGGTTCCTTCAAAAATATATACTCAATCTAAATTGGCTAAGCTAACATTAGCAATAATAACATTTTAAAACTATATATATTAGGGCTGGGTACAGGGTATTCGATTTTTTTAGTGGACTTAATACTTGATCCATTTTAGAAGGGTATTTTTTTAACATGTATTTGTTACTTTTAAATATTCATAATATCAAGTACCAATCAAAATTTTATTATTTGTAGATTAGTTGACCCGTATACGTTATCCATTTTTCTAAGTACCTATTTACAAATATTTACGAGTAATAATAGGTAATATCAGATAATAATGGGTAGTTTACGAATAATAACCAGTATTAATTTGCAGGTAATAACAAACAATTTGTGGTAATAAATACAGATTGAATTTTTTTAAAGACTTAATATAGTATTTTTAGAACGTGGCTTGCTTGATATCCGATCAGTATAAAAAACAGGCCGGTTACAAGCGGGTATGGGCCGGGTAGCATGTCCAGGCCTAATATATATTAGGCTGGCCCGTTCTATAATATATATAAGCCCAGTTCAAGGCCGAAGTGTTCACCTAAGTCTAACTTGTTTGTTACTCGAGAGTGTCTTTGGAAGCTAACTAGAAAAAGATTGTTTATTCGATCCTTCGATCAATCAATCCATCAATTCAGCTGGTAAAAGTATTTTATTTTCTGCCTTCATACAAGTTTGAGTGTGATGAATCGTCTCTATTTTCATTCCATCTGTAAGTTTATAGGGTTTTTCTAACTTTTTTTGTTGCAGACATTGAGGTTTTTCTTTTCAGATCGAAATCGGGACGAAGATGTTTCTCACTAGGTAAATTAATGGAGCATTTCTTTCTCCGATTCTCGGCGAAATCTTTTATCGTCGGTTCTGGGTTCACTTCGAATCAAACGATTATGGTGCTCGTACTGATCAATTTCGGGTATTTTTTGTTTGCAAAGGACTGAGTATGATAGAGGAGTCAACACATTTTCTCCCGAAGGCCGTCTATTTCAGGTTGAGTATGCCATTGAAGCTATCAAGGTAATTCTTCGATTCCTCTAAGCTACTATAAGAGCGAAAGGCAAAGTTGGGAGTTTTCTTGGATTCCGCACAGATTTTGTTTCTTAGTCACTTCTTTGTTTCAGTGTGCTATGTGAGGAGAAGCGTAGATCTGGGTGGTGTTGTGCACTTGTGTATCCATTGATTCTCGAGGTTTTTTTGAATTGTTGTTGCAGCTTGGTTCTACAGCAATTGGCGTAAAGACGAAAGAAGGAGTTGTTCTTGCAGTCGAGAAGCGTATCACGTCATCATTGCTGGTAAAATTTGCCATGTGCGCTTGTGCTCTTTCTGTTCACAAACTTGCTATGTTCAGCAAAAATTCAACTGGTTGATTCCGATTCAGGAGCCGAGCAGTGTGGAGAAGATCATGGAAATTGATGACCATATAGGTTGTGCAATGAGTGGTCTGATTGCTGATGCACGTACACTTGTTGAGCACGCACGAGTGGAGACTCAAGTGAGATCTCTCAGTTCCTGTGTTCTCGTCGTTTCTTTCTTTACATCAAAACACCCATCTGTTACTAATTGCTTCCTCTTTTTTTTGCTGTTCCGTAGAACCACAGGTTCTCGTACGGTGAGCCAATGACTGTAGAGTCTACAACACAAGCTTTGTGTGATCTGGCTTTACGCTTTGGTGAAGGAGATGAAGAGTCAATGGTACTTTTAGTTGTAACTTGATAGATACAGCTCTTAAAACACCGCTTTAACAATGCCTTACTCTTTTCATTATCATTTTAGCATAACATGAATATACATACATACTTATGATTATGATCCAACTTTCTGCAGTCTCGGCCATTTGGCGTATCCCTTCTCATTGCTGGGCATGATGAAAATGGACCGAGCCTGTAAGTTGTTACTTGTTTAGCTTAGATCATTTTCCATCAGCTTATAAGATGAAAGTTAAGTCCATCCCATACAATGATATCAATCTTGTACAGGTACTACACAGATCCATCGGGAACATTCTGGCAATGCAATGCAAAGGCAATTGGGTCGGGCTCTGAAGGAGCTGATAGTTCTCTGCAAGAGCAATTCAACAAGGTAACCTGATTGTTTCCTGTTCCAAGTACTTTTTTTTTCCATAAATTTCAACTTCACAACTTTTGCAGGATTTGACTCTTCAAGAAGCTGAGACAATCGCTGTGTCTATCTTAAAGCAAGTAATGGAAGAAAAGGTACTTACTATCCTTTTTAAACTAAACCCATTGAATCCCGTTTAACCGGGTTTAGCTTCATTTCATATACTCTCTGCTTTTCGGTTTAGGTGACTCCGAACAATGTCGACATTGCCAAAGTCGCACCAGCTTATCACCTCTACACTCCTCAGGAGGTTGAAGCAGTCATCAGTCGTCTATGAAGAGTCAAAATTCTTTCTTTTTTCTTTTACCTCAAACTTTTGATTTTTATTAAGGGATAATTTGTAAACGCAATTCGGATTCACAATTGAGTTTTCCACCAGAGCAAAATGAAAACGTAGTCTTCTTAAAATCAGAACTCGATCAGAGAGAACCGTCGTATAAAATCTACATTCCGACGATACTGCATTCACGATAACTGTTCACCGGCGTGCGCATACAACGTGACTTGGAATTCATCGAATGTGCATCGGTACATGACGGATTGACTAGATCTGGAGTGAAAGGCCACCGTTCTTTCCCGGTTCGGCGGTTTTGACTAACCGCTGTAAAACCAGAAAACAAAACCGAATCTGATTAAAACCAAACCGAACGACAAGAAATCTATTATTCCGTTCCATTATATAACAGTTTTTGGTTAAAAGCGTGGATTTTAAGAAAACATATAAATTGTATTGAAAATATTATTTATAGCATTTAATGAAAAATATTTTAAACCAATAATAAAAATATTGAAGAGTAGGAGGTTATTAGACTAGGTTGACAAAAAAAATATTTAATAACATATTTGTCATTATCTTAAATTACATCAAATTTATTTTTTGAGTTATTACTTTATATATTTTTCTTCATATTAAATTCTCAATAAAGGATAACAAAACTTCCATTTTGGCTGAGTTCCTTGGCCTAATTTTTAGGTTTTAGGAATTACCTGAAAAATGTATGATGTAGAATACATAGAATGTCTATAATATTGAGATTTTTTAGGTATAAACTTCAAGGAAATGTCCTCGAAAGAGGATGATAGAATCTGGTAATCTTAATGACAGAGCTGAACGAGCAGATATGTAGTAATAATGATAAATAAAATACTAAATTATCTTATAGAATATTTGTTGAATTTGAGTAAGAGAGAATACAAATACAAAAGAAAACTTGTTAGATATAAGTTTCACATTTTTTCACTATATCTTTTCCTAAAATATATGAATTTGTTTAGAGAAAATAATTTCAAAAAGTCAAAGTTTATAGAAACTGTTCATGTTAGAAATTCTCACTTACGCAATGTGCTGCTTCTAATGTCAATACGCGTAGGTACGATCTATGTTTTAAAGATTTTGGTCAACTTTACATTTCCGTAGGTACGATCTAACTGTTCTAAGAATATATCGTGTTTCCATCTTTTGATTTTAGGTTTTGTTTTGGACTTCAATAGGATCTATGTTTCCTTTTCTTAATTTTTGGTTTGATATTTTGCTCTCAAGTCGTTTGGAGGTGAGAATATTGTTTGCGGATGTTTATTAGCAAAGTATTTGCTTTTATATATGTGGGAGCAAAATTGAAAAATTGTGCAAAATTGATTAATTGTGCAAAATTGATTAATTTCGTGCCGAATTGATTAATTTCGTGCCGAAGTGTCACAAACATACAATCTTTTCCATTATTGCGTCTCGATAAATTTCATATGACACAGAATAAAATAATACCAATAACCTAAATCTAAAGAATACAGAAGGTGAAAACAAAAAAAAGAAAACAAACTTTTGTTTGTTAAAAGAAACTTGGCTAATACGGCACTCCAGTCGCCGGTAACCACTGGTTTCCTTTGATAAACGTGGCAACCGTAAACCTCCCTGCCTCGGCAGCAGACATAACAGGCTTGTACCCGGCCCATTTAACTCTCCGGGTCACACCAGATCCAGGACCCCAATTCTTATACTCTCCATAGTGTATAGTCGAAGGCGGGTCAACCCCGGTCTCCCACCTCATCCACCCGGCAGCCTCCACAAGCGGCCCAATCTCCGATTGCATAAACACCGTCGTGGAGAACTGCTTCCACGGACGGCCGAGATACGTCGCAGCGGTTACGTTTCCGTTGGCGGTGATTGTGCATCCCTGGATCACGATCCCAGAATGCTGATTTTCTTCCGTTTTGCCCTGAGCGGTAATTGTGTTGAACTGGTCCGGAAGCGGCTGACGCGGTCGGATGTTGCATCCCTGGAAGACAACTCCGGCGTTTCCGAAAATAAAATCAACTGTCCCGGTGACGTCGCAGTCACGGTAGAATTGGCGGTTGGCGTGAGTGTAGAGAGTGTCTTGGTAACCGTCGAATGAGCATTGGTAGTAGACTGACTGCTGGGAATCTGATCGGAAAGCCACCGCCTGGTGCTTAGCTGGTCCGGCGGTGTTTATGATTCCAATGTCCTTCATTATGAATCCTTTCCCTTTAACCCCTGCGTAGAGGAGTAAACTCGTAAACAAGTCCCATGAAAACTAAATTATTGAGACATATATTCTCCATATTATATATACCAAGAAATGTTAGGACTGTATGAGAGTAGTATAAGTATGAGGGGGTTACCCAACGTCGCCGTTTGGTAGGTTTTAACCCCGTCGACGTAGCTCTTGCTACCGGAAATAATGGTCTTGGACTTGCCGTCGCCGTAGAGCATAACATTCCACATGCTCTTATCCATAATAACATTCTCTACATACGTACCAGCTTTCACGTATATAACGAACATTGTGTTCGACTTCTTAGGGACCTTTGCCACCGCCTCATTAACCGTCCTCACGTCGCCGGAGCCATCCGCCGCCACCTTCATGTTGGGCGTTAAACTCTTCGCCCGAAGTAGCCGCCGCACCCTAGGGCTCACCCAATCTGGGAACGAATTCGAACCGAGTAGCCGTCTCCTGTGAACCGGGATCCCAAAATCACTCAAGGTAGAGAGTATTTTCGTGACGATCGCTAGACTGTTGCTAGTGAACTCGCTGGAGTTTCTCATGGCGTATTTCAGGTTCTGCGAGATTGTGGAATTCGCGTTCGGACTGATCTCGGCGAGCGTGTCGTAACACGTCTCGTGGTACGTTATGGCGGCGGTGAGCCACGTCTTGAGATCGTCGATCATCCCCGAGTTCAGGATATTTTTCCCGTCTCCGACATTCATGGCGGCAATAGTCTCGTTAATACTATCCATCGTGACGTCTAACATCTCTCCACAAACCCCAAGCGCCGATTTGATATCCTCATCGTCCGTCTCTTGAGCGAGCTTCCTAGGCAAACCGGAAATCGAAGCGAGCTCGTCAACGACCACCTTCAAAGAAAGCCTGAAAATAACCTCCGGATCCGTCGTGTTGGAGGATGAAATCCTCGAGATGCTTGAAAAACAAGAATCAGGGAACCGAGTAAAGCTGCACACTGTCGTGAGCGAAGCAGCTGGAGTCAACTTGGGAGTTGAACTAGATGACGAGTCATGGGAGATGTTCTTCTGGCTACGAACAACGCCAACCGTAGCGCCAATGATAACACCCAACAGAACCACGACGGAAATGGCCACTAAAATCAAACGGTTCCGTGCCTTTGTTTTCAACTCTATATCTTGCTCATCTACTTTGAAGTATCCTCTGATTAACTTCAGAGCATCCATTGAAAGCCAATATCAACAGTTTCTATAGTTTTTTTTCCTTTTATTTTAGGTTTAATCGAAGTAAGTGATGATGACGGCTTCATATAAAAAGCTAGTGGAACGTGAATATTTCTTTTATTACGACGCACAAATTCCTTTTAAGGAAGTGATGATTCATGATATCTTGTCACTAATTAATATCAATCTATCTTCATTAGATAGTTTCCTTGTTCAGTCTTTACCATATTTTTATTGAAGATTGTCTTATCAGTGAAAAAGTATTCCACCAAAGCTAACAGCATAGTAGAAAAAGTCAATGTAGTAGTGCATATTGGTCAGTATTGTCGAATAAGAAATTACTGGGGTTAAAATATTGAATGTTCAATTAAAATAAGAAATTCTTTAAAGTCTAATAATGTTTTTTTTTGTCTCTTCCTTAAAGTAAATCATTAATTTGTAGTTATTTATAGTGTGCTTAAATGTTTGGATTTTTATGCGCGGAGATTATTCACAATATTTTTGTTATTTTTGTTTGATTGAACATTTTAATGCTTGATTATGTTTATGTCATGATTTTTTAAAGATCTATTATAATATTCGTTATATTAAGTCTAACCTTTTTTTAGTGTTTTACAATAAGAAATTTTTTAATGTTTGGGATAATGATCCGAGTGATATTATTAAGAGATACTATGGTGATTTACATTAATTTTGGGATCAGTTCTTGTAAAATACTAAAGAAGTTTTGCTGTCTAACTTCTACAGATATATAGTTTATAGACATATCATATTCAAAGAATATTTGATTTTAGAGAGATCAATTGGTTCATTTGTCCTCGAATTGATACATTTTCCCTTATCGGAGGTTGTATTTTGTCAACTATAGAAGGGAGTGATTATATGGTAAAAAAAAAAAGTTATTACGAATATCTCCCAGCTGGTATAAATAAACAGAGAGTTGGAAACAAACAGCTGTTAATTAAACACCTAAAAACACAAAGTTGGTAAGAATAAGAAAATCGGCAAAATTTCAAATGGTTAGGCATTCAACTAAGATATATTTATATATAGAATTAAATTACATAAATAAAATATAAAAAGGTAAACATATTAAAATCTAAGATCAATGGAAACAATGATTAGATCAATCGGCCTAGATTTTAAACAGTTTTTCGTAAATTCGATTAGTTTGTCAAGTTTTGGCATACTACAGATTTTACCATACATTTTATCATACCCAAACTAACGTAACTGTCCTCTGTCTGACGCCCTAAAGGCATGCATGACTGGGTGAACGACCAACCAAATCCATGTCCATGAGTCGGATTATTTAAACAAGTATTTAATTTTGTTTATTGATTATCTAACAAGTTATACACTCTAATCTCTACTCTAATAGCCCATGAACCAAGTAATGACTCACATAAATTTACACTTGGTGATATATATAATTTTTTCATGAAAAACTGAGTAATATTGCAAAATAAGACTGGGCATTCGGTTTCGGAATTCAATAACAACACCAAAAACAATAACAATACCAAAAACATAATGTTCAGAACCAAAAATTAACTAAAAACATAACAAAGCAAAACCAAAGACAAACCAAAAACAGAGATTCAATGTCTTTTTCTCTTCAAACTCAAACGGTTTCCCTATTACATAATAAGAAGCTTTCTTGAATGAAGGTTTAAAGACAGATAGTTTTATATTTTTTTGGTAGCATGTTGTATACAAACGTAAGAAAAATAAATAAATATGAAAAACATAAGTTTCGTTGACAACAAAAAGTGAATAAAAGTTCTAAGAGAAATACACGGTTTTGTATTTTATCACGACACCAAGCATCATCATCGTCCTCGTCATCATCAATAGACAATAGGCAAACGTGTCTTCTCTCACAAATCCATATTCTAAAGGCCCAAAATTTCACCAATCTCTTATCTCGTTTCCAATACTACGATGAAAATGAAAAATACACAACGCAAGGAAACACATTAAAAAAATAATAATAAAAAGGCCACAATCAAATTTATTGATAAAATCAATAATTATTCGACCAACAATAAGTAGGTTACACTAAACAACAATAATATCTCAAAGACCGAGCAAGATAGGGAAACCGGTCGAAGATAACCAGCCTCCACCACCAATAAATTGACCAGCAGTATATCTCTGAGCTTCAGAAGCAGCGGTAATTACCTTAAAGCCCTTCCACTTCACTCTATTTGCAGTTCCAGCCCCTGCCCCTTTGTTCGCATACTCTCTGTAAGTCAGAGTGTTCAACGCGAAAGTCCCGGTCCACTCGGACCACCCTTCCGGTCGGATCACGTCGGAGATATCCGACTGCATTATCACTGTCTGCGAATACTCTTTCCACGGCCGACCAAGATACGTCGGAAAACTACTTTTCACGGATTGCAAATCTGACGTGGCACCGATCCGACATTTCTGGATAACGATCCCGGTGTTCTGGTTAGGATCGGTCCGTCCTTGGGCCGTGACCATGTTTTTCTGGCCTGAATTTGGCCGGCGAGCGTGGATGTCGCAGTCTTGGAGAACTACGGCGGCGTTTCCGAAGATGAAATCGACGGTTCCGGCGATGAGGCACTTGACAAAGAATTGACGGTTAGAGTGGACGTAGAGAGTGTCTTGGTAAGCTAAGATGTCGCATTGGTAAAAAGCGGATAAATCAGAACCGACACGGAGAGCCACCGCTTGGTGCTTCGACGGACCCGCCGTGTTCTGGAAAGTGATGTCACGCGCTATAAATCTCTCGCCAACAGCAGCTGGGCCCCACAAAAAGAAACATCAATTAATTTAACGGCATCATTAGCTAAAAAGAACTAATAACATACGACTTGTTTTGCTGGAATCTCACTTTTTAGTTTAACGGATTTGTAATTTTACCTTTTTATAAAATATTTTAAAAAGTGAAAAAGAAATGAAATGCAAATGTGATGATATCAAAGGTGTACTGTAACAAATGTAAATAAGGGACAAGATCGGATAGAAAAGTCAACAACAATGAAACAAGAAAAAAAAAAAAAAAAAAGATACGAAAAGAAAAAGGGTAATCAAACTAAAGGCTCTCTTCACGAGTGGATGAGCCATAAACCCAATCCACATTAGGTGACTCGGAAAAGCATATGAATAAAGCCAAGAAAAATGATGGATCGAGACTCGCACATGACTCAGATCTTACAAAGCTTTTTGTTCAATTATGGTAATTCAAATTCAAATTTAATTTACTAGGCTACATGTGCGAATCATTTGTTGTAGTGGGTACTAATAAGACTAAGAATCTACATGTGTATAATTATTGTACATGCACACAGTAAAGATTTTCCACCAAAAAGAAGGGCCACATCGAGCAAAATTACTTTATATCTTTAAAAAAAAAATATATAGAAAACAATAACTAAAATTGCTTACCAACGGTGGCGGAGTGAAAGGTGGTGCTACCGTCGACGACGTTTCTATTTGCGGTAATAATAGTTCTTGTCCGACCATCTCCCATAAACATTATATTCTTTTTCTTCTTCGCCACTTCCACATTCTCTCTATAAACACCGGCTTTTATATGTATCACATACCTCTTATTACTATTATCCGGGGCCGCTGCAACCGCAGCCGCCACAGTCTTGAATGTACCGCTACCGTCAGCCGCTACAGTTGCATCGGCTTTCACTGTAGACCCTTGAAGAAGCCTCCTATCTCCCACGGATAACCAAGTCGGCCACCCCCCCGCGTCTAATTCTCTGGAACCGGCAATATCTACGGCCACCGTAGTCTCCTCCTCCTTGAGTTTACGGTTGTTTGAGGTGAATTTAGCTTTTAGCTCAAAATTGGCTATGTCGGTATCAGTCATGTTCTTGATCATTGCTAGTGCGTTGCTGCACATGTGCTCGACGTGTATCTACACATAATTATTTCGTTATAAAGCTATACTTAAAAACAATCGTTATCACAATATGTATACTCCCCAACACTAGCTAACAACATTTAATTGTAAGAAAAGAAGTACAAAAAAATATAGAGAATTGTCAAAGTAATGTGATGTGATGTATGATTAACATTCTATAATTATTTTGGCACCGTATACATACCATACAAAAAAAACCCAAGTCGTAACCCCACGATGAAATAACAGGATAGTGGTGCTATGTTGAGCCATTTCAGATTCCATAAATCTAGTGAACCAAAACAAATGCATTTTGTCGATCGACATTTGCAATTTTTTATATTCAATTAATTTTTTTTTATCATACTGATTCTACTTTATACATTTCACATATTAATATTTTATTTTCAATTGTTTTGCAATTCCACATTAGAGCCGTAATGGTGAAGAATTGATGTGTTTCACAAACCTGACCCTTCAACAATGCCTTACGGACTTTCTTGTCGGCATCGTCATGAGAGAATCCGTCGAGACAAGTCTCCTGGTTGGTAATGGCAGAGCTAATTAGGGTTTTGAGATCACCGGCGTGTTCCCGTAGAGATTTCTTGTTAGGATACAAATGGAGATCTTCCACCGCCTCGTGAAGCTCATCGAGCGTCTCATCAATAGTCTCCAAACAGTCATGAAGCGCCGTCTTCTCACGAGGAGTCAGTCCTTTCCTATTCTTGATCAGTTTCTTCACGGTGAAGTAATTTTTTTCCACGGCGGTTGTTGTTAGGTTAAGCGAAGCCTCGATGACGTCTTTCTGCGACGTAAGTTTGACGCCGCCGGATGTGGCCACGGCAGAGATGCAGAGCTCAGGGTAAAACGTGGAGCTGCAAGCGGATCTTAGCACGGCGTGAGACGACGGTGATAGAGTTCGTTTTCCGTTTTCATTGGCTTTTGAAGCTCCGGCGGCGATTCCGGCGACGGCAGCCACGAGGAGCAAAGCTACGGCGGCGGATATTAAAACAAGTTTCTTATTTTTCTTGAAATTAGCTTTGGAGAAAAATTCTTTGATAGATGATGCCATTGTTTGACACTGATGAGTAAGAGTGGTGAATGTGCTCGTGAAGAGTGGATGTTTATATTGATGAAATTAAAATCGGACACGATATTTTCTCAATGGCTTTTCTTTTCTCTTTCTTCTTACTTTCTTGACTCTATTATTGAGTGGAAATTCAGTAGAAAAAACACACATGTCATAAGCCGCCTCGTTAATAAAAGATAAGATTTTATTTTATTTTATTTTTTTCTGTAAAGAGAATAATATTCCGATTATTCGAGTTCCACATAATTACTATTGTCGTGTTCCCAAATTTGTATTCTTGTATTTGATTATGATATTCTCTCGAAGACAAGTCTAACCATATAATTCGGTATTTTGCTTACCAGTTACTAGTGATGAACTCACCACTCTCATCCAAGTTTATCCTATACACACCTTAAATAGTTGATAAAAAAAAACTTAATTGACCGAAATATCTACATTTATTTATTTAATTTGAAACTAATGTTATACTTTTAAGATTTTATGAAAAATTCTCTATATTTTCTTACATACAACCTGATATTGTTTTATGAAGCTTCTTTGTATTTTATTGTAGTATAGTAGTTTGTACTAGTGTTGTTACTTTGTTAACGTTTTGAGAATTCAACCTTATGTTTGATAGAGTATTTTAAAATTTAGAAAAAACTATTTCACGGTATTCCCAATAATCTAAATTGTAGCCTGGGAAAATACTTCTAAAATCATATATACTTCCAA
Source organism: Streptanthus diversifolius (assembly GCA_039880935.1). Taxonomy (NCBI): domain Eukaryota; kingdom Viridiplantae; phylum Streptophyta; class Magnoliopsida; order Brassicales; family Brassicaceae; genus Streptanthus; species Streptanthus diversifolius. Next base: position 16,666,157 of record JAXGFM010000013.1, on the reverse strand, counting down.
TGTTATCGATATATACTCAGTTTATAACATAGTTTTTTTGTTCCGTTATACAGTCTTGCACACATGTCTGTGTGTTGCTGACGTTAGAATAATTTTACTTAGAACATGCAACCTAGGGGAATTTTGTGATAAAGAAAAATAAATAAATATAAGTCAAACAGACGATAATGTATAATTTTAACTTTATGAAAAAGTCATATTTTTCTTTTGTATTTTAATATTATTTTCACGGTTATCAGCAACCTATACAAAATTATTGGTGTTGGAAAGAAAAAAACTATATTGTGGATGTAAATATTGGAACTGGATCGTCCTTTCAAAAATTAATTACTTAATATATATGTATTTTCATTTCTGAAAACTTTAAAATAATAAAATGATAATATTTATTTTAAATTTTGGAATGATTTATATATATATATATATGTTATTTTATATTAAGCACTGAGATAATATATTTACTATAAGTCTGTACTGTACTGTGTTCTTATAACGCCAAATGTAACATACCTAAAATGGAACATGTTTATAGTTCTATTAATAATATAGCAGAATGTTTAAGTATAAATGAGTAATCAAGGCAAAGGCAAAGGCAATGCAAAAGTGTTACATAGCGATTAAATACCATTGGCACCGCATATATCAATGAAATAATAAATACTATAAAGTATTTAGGCCGATGGCTGTGGAACTGTAATAGGCTGCTGCAAGCCTGTCATGGGTCCATATACCAACTTTTAAAACAAAATATACCACTAATAAGTCTATTAAAGTAAATTTTAAAAATACAAGTTTTTGTCGGTATACGTACAAAGCAAATCCTAGCTTTCTTGCGATAACTTTTTGTTTCTATAATGCATAAGAAAGAAATCATTTATATATATATATAAGATTTGTATTATTGTCGGTTCGAGTTAAATTACAACTATATATTTTTCTTTATCACAATATTCCACGAGGTTGCTAAAAGCATCTCCAAGAACAACTTATTTATAAAAAGATAAATATTGGACTGAAATGTACAAATGGTATGTGACATTGCTATTTTGAACATGTTGTTACCATACCAATACAAAAAAAAAACAATTGGGTTGTTCTTCGAAAGGTTATTATAACCTTGACAAAACAAAAGCTATATATATATATATATATTAGAGGAGGACAAATCTGAAAAGTATTTATAGATTTCACTAATCGTATATTATCTTGTATCAAACGTACATAATCTGTTTGTACTAGTATAACTTTAAAAATAGTTTTAAAGTTTGTTCACTCGTTTAGGAAATCAGGTTCCGTTGTAAACTATACTCATCACTTTCAGTCTTTCTTTCATTTTCTTTATTTCTTGGCAACTTTTCCTTTTCTCTTTTTAAATAAACAAAAGTTATGTTATAATCATGTAAATTCTGATTTACTATCAATTCTTTCACTATCTTTTTCTTTTTGCTCAACAATTTTTAATTATTATATAAAAAGAACAATCAATAGAATTGTGGGTTACGATATTAAAAAAAGAAAACAAACACACAACTTGCGTACTCCTTTCCAACAACAATTTGAAGATATAGGGCATCCGATGTAGTGTCTAACTTTTATGATAAACGAGAAGGGCCTAAGGTTTTTTTGTTTATATTAAAGCGAGAGCCTACAATGTATTTTCGAATGCTTTGTATAATAAAATATAATATTATCTAGATCCATTATCATAGATTTATGTATAACAGACGTAATTATCATAATTATTATGTATATTTATAAATTATTTACGTTCAGAAACACTTTTTCTAAATAGTTATATCTATAGACATTTATAATTATTTTATTAATGAGAAGTCAGTTTTACCCTTCAAATATACCAAACAAAACGTGAACTATCGGTATCCAACAATTAAACTCTCTCATCCCACTTCTTATCTCTGTTTCATCCCACCTATTATATTCTAAACAAATTTTTCGATCGAATCTTGTTAACGGATATGATTCAATACGTCTGATTCATGACAAAATAATTTTACTCCTTTGATCTATTGCACAAGACGGATAATGTCTTCGCTCAAAGTATAAAGAGCTTTTCAGAGTGTTAGTTAGTAGATTTGTCTGCATTCACGTTTTGCACGTGTTCCTGCGCGCACACATTTTCACAGTTATCTTAAATACCTAATAATTTATATTATATAAAAAAAAACATTCATCGGGACATTCACAATATCTCCAGTTTTCACGTTTTGGACTTGGAAACTATTGAGTATTTGACTAATAACAAACTATAGACAAGATTCAATAAGTTTTGCAAGAAATGAATGGTAATCCTGTCTTTTCAGGTTTTTGGTAATAATGTATTGCGGTAGTTTTATGCATGGGCCGCATCCTCACAAGTAATGGGCTGCTATTTGCTAAAACGGGCCTGAATTTCGCTTTTCAATATTGTGGAATTGTAGAGTTGTTCAGTCTGAATTAATCGATCCAACCAAACCTAACCAAAATAACCGAACATTTAAATAGAATTCTTTTTTTTTTAATATCCAAATTTTAAAAACCAAAACTAAAAAAAATAAAACCAACATTTATTTAAAAATTTGAATCTGTCTGGATCTATTAAAAATTTAACATATTTTACTAAAATCTGAATTTGAATTGAAACTCAATCTCAACCAAATCATATATAATAGATTCAATTTTATTTAGATATATATTGTTTCCACGGTTATATTTTAAAATATCTTTTAATATTGTGAAATATTGAGTTATAACTCTAGATAATAAATTTCAAAGGTGATATGTTACATAAAATATATTTATTTACAAACAAAAAACAAAAAATCTACAAAACCCAATCCAAACAATACCTAAACTCCCAGGGTGAATCCAGCAGATAAACCCTAAATTCGTTTCACCGAGATGTCTACCACAGCAGCCGTCAAATCCAGTCGAATTCGTTTGCTTCGCCGCAATTAGATTATTCAACAACCGCTGCGTTCGTACTCGGAGGAAAATCGGTCGGCAACCGAACAAGTTCGGGACTCTCATCGCCACCAAATTCGGGCATCGTTCCTCGCTGCACCGAACCAACTCTCTTTCTACAGATAGGACAAGTGGAATGAAATCGAATCCACGAGTCGATACAATCGGCATGAAACCAGTGATTACAGCTCGGTAAAACTTTGGCTTTGTCACCGTCGACGAGATCAGAGAGGCAGACGACACATTCGACGCTGTTTTTGAAGTCTTTAGACTTGAACTCTACGACTGAGATTGATCGGAGAATGGAAGGCTTGACACCGGTACATTCGTTGATGGTGATGATGACATGATTATCGCTGTTGCTATGTTCATGATCATGATTGTCACCAACCCACACACAACCCCAAAGAAAATCAAAGCAAAGCAACAATTTATTCCGACATATATTAGAGCGTCAGAAACTAATTCTTGCATTCTCAAAACCTCTCGAAGAAGATTCAGTAATTAAAAGCAAGAGACAAAAATATAGATCGTAGAGAAAGTTATTCTCTTTCATGCCTAATGAACAACTTGTTTAATGTATTTATAACAACCTATCAGAAACTCAAGTTCATTCTAATTAGGATTCCTTTTTATCATAATTTTAGTAGATAATAATGACACAATTACAAATTAAAAACTGCTCCTAATAACATAGCAATTCCGTCTTCTTATATTCTTCTAACGTTTGATATTTTGTATTATTTCCATTTTTTGGTTACTAGCTAGATTATTTCCATTTGCTTTCTTAAAATACGTGGACATAGTTGGAATTAAATTTCTGTTGCAAATATTAGAAATAGATCAATATAATTAAATTTTGTTGCAAATATTAAAATTAGGAAAAGACTGTCTCAAAAACTAATATGGTCGACAAATTTTAATCCAACCTATTGTTATTGTTTGAAAATACTTATTGTTGCATTTATAAGCCAGCTTCATACAGAATTTTGTTAAAAATCATATGCTCATACACAAGAAGAAGTTGCATCGCCGGAAAAAATGAATTGAATAACAGCCGGAGATTCGTTCGGAGTTGAAAATCGAGAACTTTCGGATCTCGGATCATGATTTTGAACTGAACCAACTCTATATCTGCAGATAGGAGAAGAAGAGTGCAGTTGAAGCCACGGGTCGATGCAATCGGCGTGGAACCAGTGGTTACAGGTTGGCAAAAGTCTGGCTTTGTCTCCGTCGACGAGCTCGGAGTGGCAAACGACGCATTACAAGCCGTCTTTGAAGTCGCGAGAGTTGAAATCTACGACTGCCAATTCCTTGAGGGTGATGATGATATGGTCATCGCTGGTGCCATGGTCGTGATGATCATTGTGGGCATTATCATCAACACGGTTACAAGCCCAAGACAAGACTCGAAAACGACAATACAGAAGCAAACAGTACGCGTAGCCTATATAACTATTGATAAGCAATAATCAATCATCTTCCAATCACACATTTTTTTGTGGTAGATCATGATGAACTCAAGTAGATATTCCTTTACAAAAAAAAACAGTCTGTCTATTGATTAGTTTTCATGAACAATCGACTCTTACTATTTTTTAAAAAGAAAAGTTTCCTAAACTGCAATAACCAAAAAAGTAACAAGCAAGAAATTTCCTAATTTGAAATTGCAAAGCGCGACTCCAAAACCCAACCATGACTTGGCTTCACCTCATGTGACCATCTTCTTCATTATGTGTTTTCTTTTTCTTTGACCCAGCGAAAGCCTATGATATAGAGACTCTAACAAAGCATACTAGTTTGCCTAGACGAGACAGAGATATTACTCATACCAGCGGTCGACATTGTCCATGCCGAACAAGAATGCTTGTCTTTCCATTAATATGTGTACTGACATAATCAGTTGCATCGCTTCGGCTATGAGCAGTCTACCTCTCGAACAATGATGCTTCAGCAAATGGCTGTCTTAAGGCAGCACTTTTTTCGCTACTAATCACTTGTTGCAAATGTTAAAATTTTGCGCTTGTTGTAATTAAATACTTCACCGATCACCAGTAGTCTTTAAATGAAAATGCCGTCAGCGAAATGGTGGAATCGTTTAGTGTCTCTGAGGACTATGACCCTCCCAGTTACTTGCGACACAATCTTCATGTATGCATGGCAGTCTGCACATACTCTCAAAATTTTAGTAACCCTAATTGGAACCCCCTCACCGGTATGAATTAGAGAATAACTTGTCGCGAGTCTCTCGCTGTGTCCACAAACCCAATTGGCCTTGGTTGCTTCATCAACATCATGAAGCACAACGCTTATATCAGGAGAATAGCCTGATTTTTCATTTGCTTCTTGTAGTTCTGACCATACTTTCTCATACTCATCTGAGCGAGATCCAATCGGCGGCAAACGGAGAAAAGAGTGATGAGCTTGCTTAGCAATTTGGTGTCGTGACGGAGAGTAGGGTTGTTGAGTACCAAAGAGCCGATTTTTTTCTATTTAACGTTCTTCACTTCTCTGTCTGATTAATGGGCCTCTAATATTTGGGCTTTCCTTTCCCAATGCTTCTTCCCTCCAAGATCATAGAGTTCAGTTGTAGTCCATAAAATATAATTATTATTTTATTTAGGACAAATATACATTTCTTTGCAAAAATATATTTCTCCTTTTTAACACCTAATTATGGTGATGGAATTTTATTTGGACGACGAAATTCATTATCAGATGGAGAATTGTAGTTTTTTCCGGTACACTGAAATATCGTAGTTGACTAAGTGAGCCCATATATAAAGAGTCCGAGAAACTCATAGATTTAGATAGTTGTCACCGGGTGGAGGAGGACGCATCAGTCATCACCGGGCGGAGGAGGATGCATCGTCGTCGCCGTTGCATTCTCGTTGGGAGCCTTCAACTTTTTTCACGATCTCTCTTCTTTTCTGTTCTTTGTCTTCTTTCCCTTTATTGATCCTCTCAGTAATCTCTTCCTCCTATGCATTATAAGAATTAAAATTGTCATAATTACTAGGACAATTTTTTTTAATAACAAAAAAAGGAAAAGAATATTTGAAATCTTGTAATCTCAGTTAATTAGTGGCTAATGGCCTACATACAATATATATAATTTACATTGTCAAGTGATTTAGCGTCGGAAGTCCTGGAACCATGAACACCTGCTCGGTTCGAGGCTTTTCCAACCATCTTCCTCACGCCGTAGTACCGACCTTCAAACTTTCCGGCAGTTTCGATAGATCTCAACCACTTTCCGATCATCATTTTTCTCGTTTCGACCCTCACCTTCTTTCCTGTTATACCTTTTGATTAATTTTCCGATGAAGCGTATTATATTATATGGTATTGATTCACACGTGCATAATTACTATTGTCCACTGCGTGTCACGTGTCATTAAAAGTGCCCACGTGGCGTCTCATGTGTTCTTTCTCTGTTCTGCAAAACTATGATGGTGGTATTTGGTAATGTTACAAAACAGCTCCGGGTCGGGTTTCTAAAGAGTTCTCGGGTCAATCTCTGTCGTCGCCCTCGATACCGGTTAATAAAAACCCGAGATCGCTAAAACACGACCGTTTCTGCAGTAGCACAACATAATATGAATTCGATTTATTAACAGGAAAGTTATTCAAAAACAAAAATAATACAAATGGAAAAATACAGTCTTCGCTCGGAATTCACAAAAGGGAATGGCTTTGTTCATGTTGTCGGAATCTAATAGCTACAATTTGGGAACATATTACAAGGAAACATGGGATTGTACAATGCGTAACTGTTGTTGTTATTCTCTCAGTTTTATGAAGAACAAAATAAAAAAAACTTATGTTTTGTTGATTGTCTCTGCCTCTGTCATTTGTTTCGTCCGTCTCAGAATCCGAGCAGACCAGAGAAAAAAAGGGCAAAGATTTTGTTTGTTTTTGGTCTCTCAGGTAAAGAATTTACATGTAATCATTGGCTCCAGAGCTGCCGGAGCCGACTCCGACAGTTCTCTTGCTCATGTTAGCTCTCTGCACCAACATAACCAACGCTTGCACCACTTCAGACATCGGTGGTCTAAATTCTGGCTCCGGCTGTCAAAAATTACAAACACCATTGACATTCAGATCTCATTCTTTCCATGTGCAGACACAAATTTAAATGTATATACATTACCTGAACGCAAAGTGCGATAACATCTGCAAATCGGGATAGAGATTTAACGGGGTAAAGCCCTTTGAGAGCTGGATCAACCATTTTTCCCAAGGCATCAATGTCGTGAAGCTGAGGTGTTGCCCATCTCACCAATGACTGCTCAGATCTTGACCTAGTGCTGCAATCAAAGAGACTTACTAATTTAGAACACATTTCACTCTTCAGAAAATGATAAGTTCGAAGGATATATTGGATTGCAATTGTACCTGTCGAATGGTTTTCTTCCGGTTAAAAGCTCAAGCATCACTACTCCAAAACTGTAAACATCGCTCTTCAGGGAGTATTGGCCTGACATTGAAACTTCTGGTGCGCTGTATCCTTCATCGTTTTGGTTCAGTAGCTGCACATTGCACTAGAATGATAAGTAATGGAGAAACAAGAGAGAGAGACTAAAGGAAGTATGAAACTGTTGGAGGTTTCTGTATATACCTCATTCGCAGTAGGGAGGAAGCTAGCGAGACCAGCGTCTGAGAGGTGCGGATTCAGCTCTGAGTCAAGTAAAATATTTGCTGATTTGATGTTCTTGTGGACTATAGATGGTGAGCAAACTTCATGCAAGTACCTGCAACAACAACAACACTTTCCATGAGACTCTTGCCATGAAATGGGCATATAATGTGTTTGAGTTGTATGAAGACTTACTCCAATGCGCGTGCAGTGCCAAGTGCGATCTTGACACGAGGGTTCCATATCAATGGTTTGCTTTCCTCTTCCGAAAGATGTAAAAAGTCGTGCAATGAGCCGTTTCTATGGAACTCGTAGATCACCAAGTGTTGCCCGTGTTCAGAACAGTAACCGTCAAGCTTTGTGACATTTTCATGATCCAAATGCGCAATTTTCGATACTATTTCGGTAAAATCATCAGCAGTGTCAGTGGGAAGCGCAGACGAGTCTATTTTCTTTACAGCAAGTACCTATTAGATCAAAACAATATCTCAGTAGCCGATTATTATAAAATTGTTATGTTACATGTAAAGGTTCCTATAAAATTTAATACCTTTCCATCATCAAACTGAGCTCTGTATACTCTTCCAAAAGTCCCTTCACCAAGAAGATTATCGACGCTGAAACTATTGGTAGCTATTTGAAGATCTGCAACCGTATACGTATTCACATTTGAAGGAACGATGACAGTATGTTTCTTTGCAACAATAGGCTTTCTCACTGTTGAATCATCTTCATCAAACGACTTATGTCGCTCAGCTGGTGGAGGGCGTAGATTCATCGACAATGAAGTATCCAGTTTCTTTGTCTCAACTAATGGTGGATTTTGTATAGACTTATTCTCTGCAACCCAATGATTAAAAAGTTAGGAAACCATGATAATACTTAAACGTATGTACTTCTTTACAAATTATTTTGATATGTTACCTTGGTGAAAGCCGTTCGAAGCGAGTGTGAAAGGTTGGTTAACGTTGTCAGTCTTTTCAATGTCCGTGGACGACGTCTGCTTTGATCTTCTTCTCTTGATCAAGAAGAAAGCTACGACTGCTGTTACAACTAACAATGAAATGACTATTCCTGCTATTCCACCAGCTCCAAGCCCTGATTTCTTGGAGATATTGCTACTTCTGGAATCACCATTGGACGGGGAGCCACTGTTACCGGATTTAGGAGTAGGGGATTTACGGATCGGAGGTGTGCCAGGAGGTGGTGGAGGTGCAGGCCCAGAATTGAATGAATTACCATCTTTTCTGTTTCCAAGATCATTCAGGACAAAATTAGTGAGATAAAGAAAAAAGTTCCACGAAAATTTAAGAAGCTAACCAAAAACTTACTGCAAGTTAATGCCTTTCAAAGAATCGGGGATCCAGCCTGTGAAACGATTATTTGCAATGTTCCTGAGGAAGCATTCGGCAAGGACAACATTCAAATGATGCTTAAATGTGATGGATTTCGAAAACGGACAAAGCTTAAGTTACCCACAAATTTTCGAGAGAAAGGGTGGCTAGGATATCAATGGTGCCTGAGAACTGATTGTTCTGAAGATAACTGTGAATTTCAACAAAATACAATGTTATTATTAACTGGTTCACTTACAGTGACTTCTTTCAATACATGGAGAATACTTAGAGAAGCCTTACATTGATTTTGCACTCGTAAGAGAGCTAAATGTGCTCGGAAGGGACCCCGTGAAAGTATTGGAAGAGAGGTCCCTGAAAACACAAATGAGTTTGTAAAACATTTGTACATTAACTAATCAATCTCTTTACTAGTTTAACTCAGGAAATAAAAAGAGGATCTTACAAGATAGAGAGAGAGGTGAGTTTCGTGAAGTCAATAGCTAGCTGCTTAAGCTGGTTGTGAGCAAGATTGCTGAGCAAAACCAATGGAGCATTACATAACCAATCTTCTCCAAGATATGTCTGAAGATAAATAATTGAACTAAACTAAGAACTTACAGGTACTTGAGAGGTGTCATTAGAGAGATGGAATACTGAGCAGATCCAGTGAACTGGTTATTAGCAAGATTCCTAAACAAATTCAGAAATGTTATCAACTTAAAGATACACAAAGAAACTTATCGAACATATAGAGAGAATCATCAAACATACAATCGCTCTACATTTGGAGGAAGCTGGTACGGCAAATCCCCTCCAAGATTATTGTTGCTTAAATCACTGCATGTTTTACCAAAACAGTCCATGAGATTATAAGTTATGCCATTAATAAAAAAAATATAGAAACTTTGGGGTATTGTATCATTGAAGATGAATTCTTACAAATCAGTAACCGAAGTCAATTTATCAAGCATGTATCCTAGTGATCCAGAAAGTCCAAGACTTGATAACTTTCTGCAAATAGATAAATAAAAACAAATGTATTAAGCATAAATACAAGATAGAACACAGTGATTTGAAATGATAAATAATGATACAAAAATCATTACATTTGGGTAACTCTTGAGCCAGAGCACGTTATGCCTTGCCAGTTTTGTCCACAAGGATCACCTCCTGATCCTGTCCATTGTGATAGCTGTCCTGGAGAATTCATGGAGCTGAACATGGTGTTTAACGCCGAAGCTGCACATATTGAGATTCAGAGACCATGAGGGAACTATTCAAACCATGGATAAAATCAAAATCATCTTGATTATTGTGTCGGTTCCGTGAAGTAGATCCAATATTAGAGATCATTGGGGTTTTATGAGCTATGAAATGACTGAGTTTTCGGTCTAATTGAAGAAATGCTTGAGACTGAACAAAAAGAACAAAAAAACCCCAGAAAAGAGATACGCACAAGAAAGGAAAAGAAGAAACAAAATAGAAAGTGGGTGAAAAAGAGAAAATATTCGAGATTTGGGGTTGGGGGAAACCCATTTTGGTCGAAACAAACCCGTTTTGAAGAAAAGAACATTATGACAGAAAGTTATTGAGTTTTGGAGATGACGAAATCTAAAGTTCGTAGGAGAAAGATAAACTCAGAATCATCGATAAAACGTACACAAATGAAGGATTAAAAACCATGAAAAGATCGAGACTTTTGAGGAGACAAGAGAGAAACACAGTGGAAGATATTGTGTAGAAGCAGAGAAGGAAAAAAGAAGAAGAGTAAACTCACTATCAGATGAATCTGTGGCTCCATGGATGAAACTTGGCTTCAACCCTACAATGCAGAGTATAAACAGAGCCAAAACCACCCGATTCTCAGTCATCTTCTTCCTCCTTCCTCCTTCCTCCTTCCTCCCTCTCTCTCTCTCTCTCTTTCTCTCTAAAGCCAGATGAGACGGAAGAAAACCCAAATGGCAAAATCCCAAAAAAAGAAAAACTTGAATTTGTAAATTTTAGGCTTTTGTGTTCTGAGATTTTATTTTATTATTATTTTTTTTGAGGATAATTTTTGTTAGCTAGATTTTATACTCTTTCAGCCTTAAGACGAATTTATCGAGTAAAGCTGGCAAGCACGGTTTGCTATAATCCAAGAGCCACAGAAAGAGGCTTCGGCGCTTAGCTTCGATATACTTTTAAAAATTATTCGTAGTTTTCATTTAATAGTAATTACTAGTAATAGTTTTCCTCTTAAGTATGTCCTTGAGATTTATTAAAACAACTAATCTTGGTTGGTGTATCATGGTTATGGTCTGACTCATTGTCCTTTTTGGTTTTTATGCATTGCTCATTCCCACAAATAAAAGAAAATACAAATAATATAGTAATAGTTTTCATACGGCCTACACGCTTTTAAAGGGTGTATTTTTTTTTTTTTCTATTCGGTATTATAATTTATTTTAGCTTGTAACATTTTTTCCTCTGAATAAAACGAAGCTTTCATACAGTATAGATTACTTTGAAGATTGGTTATGATTGGGTCTTTTCATCATTGCTTTGAAGAATTAATTACTTTCCCTTCACATCTAAAGTGGGATTTTAAAGGAAACAGAGTAAAAAAAGTTAATTTTCTTACTAAAGTAGTTGTGCAAAAAAAGGTAAATTTAATTTTGTTTTTGAAGAAACATGTGGGTGAATATGAGTTAAACCACGCATTAATGCCGCAATTATGGGTATACAATGTATTAATAAATTCATCTTAAATCAATTCACGAGATTCTTGTAACAAATACTCCGTATGACCTTTTTCTAGTAGAGAGACGGAATTAGTTCAGATAATTTGAATAGCTGTATGAAAAAATATAAAAATTATTTACTAATTAACATTAACATCCCAAAACGTCATTCAGCATTTTAATATATGCCAATCAATCATATAGTTAACTTTGAAATTATTGTCAACTAAAAAGTTACAACAAGATAATCAATCATTTAGTTTAGACTATCCCAATAAAAACGAAATAACAATTTGCTAGAAAACGTTTTAATCGATCAATCTACGTGGTTTGCCTCTAATTCCCTTAGTCATGTCTTCGTTGAAAATTTCTTCGCGTACAACGTTCGCTTTCTTGAATATTTCTCTATTTTATTTTGCTCTTAATATTTGGCCGGCCAACAATATACGTGTTTAAATGCACCGACGAGACAAATATATAAATATATAAATATGATACGGGGTTTGGATTTTAAGCATTTTGGAGTAATAGTAGCGCATAAGTATTTTTTATACAGTTTCCAGAAAACTGTTGTTGACATCTATCTTTTTTTTTTTTCTTGAAAGATCATACTAAATAGTAGATTTCTAATTGGGTATTTAGATAGTTAAAACTCCTATACTTGAAATCCCGTAAGTATATTATGTTTTTATATAAGTCTATACAAGTTAGATACATGTTTTTTTAAAAAATAAAATATTGTAAAACATGTTTACTGTAAATGAATAGATCAATTGCTAGAAGGCTGAAGCCAAGCGTGTGACAGCAAGAAGGGATGACACGGACAATATATATTTTATATAACTAAAGATATGATGTATCTCTCCAGCAATTTTTGTTTTTTGTTCAAAGATTCATTGAATTAATCTTAACACTTTAAATATTTTTTTAAGACAGATGCTAAGAAAACATAAGATAAAAACGAAACTCAAACATGTTAGCTTCTTTGAAACTTGACATTTATCTACAAATAGTCATCGGGTGACAAAAACAATCTTATCAAGCTAATATTTATTATTATGATCTTTTTCGTTTTTGTTTGTCTCATTGTTAGTAATTCGAATTGTATCGTGGAGTAGGCATTAGGTATATTCTAATTTCTATTGACACTTGACGCGGACTATTAAGTTCGATAAACACAAAGTTGTTAGATAAAATTTTTAAAATAAAAAAAAAAGAAAAGAAAAAAGAAGAAGTTCGAATCTATACACAAAACAATTTACAATTATAAGCTCCAAACCAAGCATCTTTCAGAATCACCAATCAAGCCGTTAAACTACTAGACCATGTCGTACGATCACTGACTAGACTACGCGTAATGTGCTGCCGTTTATTTGTTTGCCGACAAACTACGCGTCGTTTTGTTTTATTTCGACCTAATTACGTTATTTTGGTAGGTCCATTCGGAGGAGAACGATTTGCTTTCATAAAAGGTCGGTGCGTGTTAGTTATGCTTTTTTATTTATTTATTTTCCAATATATTTTATAATCGACGGTATATGCTTCTATGGTTTACTTTTAAAGATATTGTTTCTACCCACGAAATTTAAAGTAACATGTCAATTAATATATAGATCATCCCACTACAAACCCTTTATATATAGACTCGAGATCTTATAAATTATTTCGTAAACGTTCACAAAGTTGGTCGTCGTTATTACTATTCATACGTATTTTTATGCCCTTGATCATTTTATTCCTTCGGAGTCTATGACTCTGTATTTGTATATGTTTTTGTATTATATACTGACCGAATAATATATTCATCTTTTTAATTTGAATAAATAAAGTACTGAAAGTTATTCCATCACTAATTTCTAGGAATATCAAATAAGCCACTTGTTAACAAGTAGTCCACCAAAAATTCTCATAGAAAGAATCAGTGAAAATAGTATTTATTTTTTTTAAAAAACAAAGCGTTTGTTTCGATGACCTATAAATACATATACCATATATGTCTTTCGTCAAAACTAGCTCGTTATATAGTCTGTAAATTTAAAGTACGTACCATCTTCGGCAGATAATTGCTTTGCATTTAAATTCTATATGTAAATTTTTATCTCTTTTTTTTTTTTCAAATACAGTTCCGCTGTTTGAATAATAAAAATCAAAAGCTACATGAAGCTGATGCATATTAGTTTATTTATTTACTCGTCAGAGAATAAGAAAAAATGCTTTGCTTGTTGGAGGGTTTACTTTCTTTATGAGGAAATAGGATCGAGAACTGATAATAGACAGAACTGGCGTGTTGCGTGCATGTCAAGAGAAGAAAAAATTATTTGTTCCAAAAAAAAGTTACAAGCCTTGCATTAAATGATATAAATCGTGCTTTTTAATCTGTATATACAGAGAGTCGAGAGAGCCGCTTTTAACCGACTTGTCCTTCACCCTAAACGATGAAGTGCTTACAGATTTATATTACAACGATAACGATCATATATAACTTGCAAAAAACAATGTAATCCTATATATAATAACTACAACATTAAGGCAGATTCCAAATTGTGTGGATTATTGGAAACCGGTTTAACCATATATGTACAGTGACATATATATATATATAAAAAAAAAAACTTAGCTTATAAACATTAATTTTGAGGTAAGGTGTGAGAAAGCAATGCAACACTTGTCGAATATGGGTAAGAAAGAGCGGGCATGCGCATTTATTGGGCCATTGTGATGAAGGCCCATTTACTAAACACCTACACGTGCCTACGTTTATCCGAAATTGTCAGTTTATTCTCTCTTTTTTCTTGCATTAGTCCATTTTAGATCGAATAATAGTTGGGGAAATAAAAATCGATGAATAGACAAGAAAGAAGAAGATGGATTTACAAGACAATAATCAGGTTTTATTTTGTCCATGTTTTTTTTTTTTTTACAAAAGAATTGTTTATCCAATAAGTGTACGTAAAGAAAGTAAATTGTTGTTTGATTCATGACGGGACTTTGTGTAGTTTGTTGGAAAGAATACAGACAAATTCAGCGACAAAACTTACATTTATACATACAGGAACTCGTTTACATTTTTTAAAAATTGTATGGGCTTATTAAATGAATCCTTTAATGATATGACAAACATTGATAAAACATTATTAAATATAAATTTCAGTGTTTTTTTTTCTTTTTTAAACCGATATTTTCATTAGATTAGAACAAAAAGAAAAACAACTTCAAGATGCAAAACATCATCATAGCAAGAAAATTCGTCATAGAAATTGCTACACAAAGATCATAAACAAAAGATAAAAGATGAAAACAAAATCTAAATCATTTGATAACATCAATAACACCATGGAGCTTATTGATCTAACCATTAGAATCATTTAGCATAGTTATTTTTCGAGAATAGAACTCCATATCGGAAAAATCATAACACTATCTAACAAAATCCGAGATACCAAATTTGAAAATGTCCAGTGACTTACAATAGCAAATAAGTAGAGTCGTATCTAGTTGAGAGGAACTGCAGCGGAAGCACCCTAAACTGGGGCTGGGAACATCAATGTCACAGAATTTGGTTTGAATACCGACAGTTGGAGGAGCGACGACAAGTGCTATTGTGCCAACCAAAACGAAAACAGAAGAAAATATTTGATACCATTCTGTTAACTGAAAGAAACAAAAATATGTAACCGGAGGACGCAAGAGAAGCAACGATAATAGTTGCACCCATTATTTATCTATATAATCGGTAGATCATGTTAACATGGTTCAGAAAACGTTACGGAGATAATCATATTGTTTATATACGATCTACGAATTTTTTTTTTTTGACATTTGAAATCCTAGTTTTGGATTAATCTTTTATTTTTTTAAAAATTTTTGTATTAATCTTTCATTGACAACCATTTTGATAATTTGCTTAAGAAACTCTATATATTTCAAGTCTGGAAAGTATATAGAAACGTAAAAAAAAAATAACAAAGGAGATTTTACGGATAGAACATATCAAAAGAAAACGTTCCTTAATATAGACTCAGTTTAAAGTTGAAATGGTAGGTGAATAAGTTTTTCTTTTTCAGATGATGACTCTAAAGTGCATGAACTAATGCAAGTTTTGTTTTGGTCACGAATTAACTTTCCAGAACTAGTTTTTTTTTTTTTTTGCCGTTTTGCCAACTCTAAAACTTATTATAAATAACTGACACGATTATTTTGGCTTATCCATTGACAAAAAAAATCATTTTTTTATAAAAAAAATAACAAGTTACAAGCTAACTAAAATCAGAATCTACAGTACCTGGTAAGAAAATGGACTCGGTTAACTCGGGTTCTTCTGGAAGGGTTATCGAACCGGGTGTGTGATGGCGTCGAAGCTTGCGTATGAGAACGCCAAAGTTGTTGAAAACGTCGTTAATCTCCATTGGAAGGCAAGTTAATTTAAGAATAGAAACTTCAAACACGTCTTCATGAGGAAAAAGTTTCCAACTTTATGGAGTTTCCATCTCTTAATGTCTG
The DNA here is from genome assembly GCA_039880935.1 of Streptanthus diversifolius. Taxonomy (NCBI): domain Eukaryota; kingdom Viridiplantae; phylum Streptophyta; class Magnoliopsida; order Brassicales; family Brassicaceae; genus Streptanthus; species Streptanthus diversifolius. Next base: position 16,650,000 of record JAXGFM010000013.1, on the reverse strand, counting down.
CAAATGAATCTGGGGGCGTTCTTGGATTGTTGGAATGGTGAGAATTAGATGGCAAGATTTAAGGCTTTTAACAAGACTGTTTACTTTATATATGAACACTTAGTGGATGTGTTTCTTTTTTGTTTGTCTTTGCAGATTATCAGAAGCAGATGTCTACGCAAGTTTTTGTACTTACAGATAAGCCGAAAGACGCAAACTTGATACTAATCAGCTTCAGAGGCAAGGAGCCATTTGATGCAGATGACTGGGGAACCGATTACTCGTGGTACCAAATCCCCAATGTGGGAAAGCTTCACATGGGTTTCATCGAAGCCATGGGTTTAGTTACAAGAAACGACACTCCCACTTTCGATTACCATCTCTTCGAGCTAAACTCCTCCAAGAAAGAGAATAATAATAAGAATATCCTAGAGATGGTAGAGAGAAGCGCCTATTACGCAGTTCGAAAAACTCTGAAGCGTTTGCTTTCGGAACACGAGAACGCCCAATTTGTAGTCACAGGTCACAGCTTGGGAGGTACTTTAGCGATACTGTTCCCACATTGCTGGTGTTGAAAGAGGAGACAGAGATGATGAAGAGGCTTCTTGGAGTTTACACCTTTGGACAACCGAGGATCGGAAACAGAGAGATTGGGAATTTCATGAAAACTCAACTGAATCACCCCGTAGACCGATATTTTCGAGTTGTTTACTGCAACGATCTTGTCCCGATATTGCCTTACGACGACAAACCGTTCCTCTACAAGCATTTTGGACTCTGTCTTTACTACGACAGCTCCTACAACGAGACAGTAATGTTATCATCACTTAAAACAAACTTACGATTTCAGTTTTGCAATGTGAAATTGACTTAACTAATGATGGTTTTTCTTGCATGTTTGACAGAAAGCAGAGGATGAACCGGATCTGAATCCTTACGGTATGCGTTACGAGATTCTTGGTTATGTAAACACGGTTTGGGAGTTGGTTAGAGGCTTGACGATGGGGTACATTCATGGACCGGATTATAAAGAAGAATGGTTTAGGATTTTGTTTAGGTTCATGGGGCTGTTGATTCCAGGTCTCTGGGATTATGTTAACTCGGTCAGGCTTGGACCGAATTATGACCTTCAGATGTCCCCGCTTTGAAGAGTGCTCTGCTTTTGAACCGGAACTTGGTTTTTGGAATAAATCTTGGCTGAACCGGAACTCAGTTAATATGTTCCTTTGTAAAATAAAATAAGATGTGTTCTGGTTTGTTTGGTTTTGAGTTTTGAGCCAATAAAAGAATCTAAATTGCCAGAGATCAAAAGTTTTTTTTGTGCTTCTTAAATATTATTCTCGCATTGGTTAACAACCAGAGGCAAAACTCAAACAAGAAGATCTTATGATATATATAGACGAAACCAAAATAGACTTCTTTGGTCAAAACGAAACTAAACCCAAAACTTCCAGAAGACTTCATAGTAGAAACTCCTTTTCTCACATAACATCATCGATGGCGTCTCTCTCTCCATATATTCCAGAAACATTAAAAACTCCGCCAGCTCAATGGGCGGATAAAGTCCATCTCTCTTTGGTTGATGCAAAATAACCCATGAAAGCAAAAAAAAAAAACAAAAGATTGATTCTGTAGGTTTAAAAAAAGACAAGATTTTGCAGGGTTTGCACCAATAGAAGAGAGAGAATCAAAAGTTCTGTGGAGAGGGATCACGCCATACAGCCACCAGCACAAACAGAGAGATTCAACATCAATGGAGCTTCAAGAAGAAGAGATGGGAGGAGAGGAATATATATATATACATATATAGTTATATGTAGAGGTTAATTTGAAGGAGAACTCAAAGGACTCTCTCTATTCATCGCCGTGGATGTACCAGCAGCAAAGCATGGTGGCGCAACGGCGGAGAATATAGAGACGAGCTCGTTGTTCCTTTACCAAGGAAACACATTTGCTTGTAAAGGCATGACCTTTGTTGAACTTTCTCTTGAATTCTGCCATGGGTTGATAATTAGAGTTTTATATTAGTGATCCAAGATTGAGACTTTGTTTTTTAGTTTAGGGTTGAGACTTTGGGTACCAAAAAAAACCCTTTTGTGGGTGATGGAAGAGAGAGAGAGAGAGAGAGAGAGAGCAAATGAAAGAATTGTGATGAAGGAGAAAAGGAGTTAGAAGAGTTTATATAGATAAGAAAAAGAAGAAAGAGATGTAGTAAATAAAAAGGAACTAAATTAAGAGGAGATGAATATGGTCTTGATTTTTTTCGTTCATTGACATTGGGATTTGCATGGCTTGCTTTGAATTCTCCAAGGAACTATACTTTCATGAAATCATATCTTTGGACATATATATATATATTTTATTCTGTCATTGTCTTATCTATTTATGGGTTGCAAAATAACAAATCCTTAAATGACCACATTTTCACTTGTATATATTCAAAAATAAAAAACAACATAAAAAAAAATCCGTTAAAGAATTAGTAATGTGGTATCGTGTATGCACACGTATACAATTCGAGATTCTGCCCTTCTGAAAATGAATTTCTTCAAAGAAATAAATAATTTAATTGTATTGAGATTAGAAGAAAATAACTTATTTTCGTGTACCTTTAGTTATATGTAAGAAACGCGTTAAACACAGCTGTTGATTAATATAATTGGTTTTTATCCCCTAGATGAAATTAGTTAATTAACATAATCGTTTAATAGGATTCAACACAATCTAAAGAAAGAAGAAGAAGAAGGGAGAAAGGTGGGCATGAAAAGAGGAGAGATGTTGAAAAAAGACAAAGCATTGAGATTGAGTTTTCGGGGAACATGCAACCGGCAATCTTATCTTTGCCTTCTCCACTTGAGCAGGTTTGTTTGGTTCGCTTCTCTTTTTATAATCTCAACTTATATAATTAACACTTGATTTTCTCTAGGAGCATATCAAATGATCGAATCAAACCGGATCCACAATGATAGTGCTAAACCATCACATTTTAATAAATTATACTTTGATTTCAATCTCAATAACTCTTCTCCTGTAAGTTTTTCGATAATATTCGATGTACTTCCTCATGACATTTCTTCTTTTCATTAATTTGATGAAATCAAATGGTTAAACAGTAAGTTACAAAAATATATATATATATGCATGAATGGATTTAAGATAAAGACTAGCAAAATTACATTTATACGTGAAATTTGTTTGGTTTCTTAACTTGGTAAGTACTTTACTAATTTATATAAATCTTAAACCGGTAACAATAATAAACATGAACTATAATATCCATATCTCAGCTTGGGTTTAACAACATTATCTTTAACCATATATAGTCATAATTAAATTACGCAAACACACAATATCTGTAAGCCAGATTGTGACTGTTCCCGTTTCTCTATCATTCGTTGCGGTTTTACAGCTGGTAGAACAAAATCATCCATCTTGATTTCTTTCTCATTTTTCTAATCAGTTCTTCGTGTCTCAATTTCCGGATCACAACAGATTTGTATCATACATATGAAGACTTTAATATATATATGTTATAGTGTGGGTATAAGGATTCTAAGCCCAACCAGAATCATAATTTTTTATTATGTTGTTTCGTATGACCAAACCAATACGCCCACATTCTAATAAATTGAAGGATACGATGTGGGCTAATAAATTGAGATCTAATCATCCTAACAGTATAGCCCAACTTTAACTACAGTCTCGATTTTAATATGATGGGTCTCAGACCCATTTGTATCTAACCATTTATTTTGTTTTAACGTCCCATTCATTCAGCTTGATACTCTTTTATGTATTTCAAGGTGGCAAAGGTGCAATGCAAATCATTAAACGAAGTTACCTGTTTTTTCTTAAACGACTTCATTATAATTAATCAGAGTACAAGACAACCACCAGCATACTAGCCAAAAAAAACAAAAAGAGTCATATACATAGCAACAGTTGAGATCAATCAAGAATAATAACGAGAGTAAAACAACGACAATCTTATTAATGACTCAATCCTGAAACATAGCGATTCAAGTACGAAGTTACATGTTTCCTCTCAGTAAACCTTGTTATCTAATTTTCTTTTTTACGGATTGGAACTTGTTTGTAAGAAAATGTAAGAGAGTATGTTAGTTCTTTTTTTTGTAAGAACTCTTAGCTTGCCATGAAAATTACTAAAATCTATTATGTAACCGATTGCACTAGTATCTATAATATATATATATATATACATACTTAGCTTTTATTAATCTTGAGTTGTAAACTTGTAATATGATTTCATTTGTTTTTTAAGATTTATTCGCACTTGGAGTTGATGAACCGATACTAATGCAATCACGTATATATATATAGAGACGAAATATGACAAAATGGCTACTTATCTTGGTATAGTTTCCATATACAAAATCGTTGAATCTCCTATTTGTATACATCCACTAATACACACATATACACCCTCTATGTTTTTTTTTACCTCTAAAGTCGTATAAGAGAATTAAAAAAGGAAAAAAAATTAACAAAAAAGCGTGAGACAGCCTTAAACGCGTTTGCGACTCGCGTAGCTTTTGCCTACGTAATGATAATAATTACTGTTGCTCTGATTTTTACTTCCACCATTAGAGCTTTTACCGCGCAGTAAATAAGACAAAAACCTCCACAATAACGACTTCCTCCGTCGCGGTGAAACGGCGGTCACGTGACCAGCATGTGCTCTTGTCGATTTCTTAATCACAAGACCTCTAACTTCCTCCGGTGGCTTATAATGCCTAATCAACGGCCATTTAATCCCGTCGAAAAACGGGTGCCGTTTGATATCCTGCGCACCCCTGGCGCATCCTAGCCTTTTCCTCGGGTCTTTAACCAACAGCTTCTCAATCAAGTCCCTCGCTTCCTCCAAATCACTGCCCACGTCGAAATTTACCGTCTTAGTGGTCGATGTTATATTGCGCAGTGTCTGCTCTTTACTATCTCCCTTAAACGGCGTCGTTCCGTACAACAGCTCGTAAAGGAATATTCCGAACGCCCACCAATCTACTCCGCTTCCGTGTCCGTTGCCGGAGATTAGCTCCGGCGCCAGGTACTCATGTGTTCCTACGCAAGACCGCGAAAATGCCGTTACTGGTTCCGCCGTAAACTCCGCCACGATCTCCTCCCTCTCGTATTTTTCCTCTGCCGCGGGCCCGGAGAAGCAACCGCCCCTCCGCCTACGGAGCGACGGCGAAGAAGAAGTTCTCCGGTATCGACGAGATTTAAAAGTGGGGACAACGTCGGATTTAAAACAGAGATCGAAATCCGACAACATGACGTGTCCGTCTTCGCGGAGCAAAACGTTTTCCGGTTTGAGATCTCGGTATACGATTCCCATTGCGTGAAGGTACTCTAAGGCGACGAGAACTTCTGCGGCGAAAAACCTAACTGGCTGAATCGGTAAACAGTTACCAGGTTGATTGCGGAGCAAGGAATGCAAGTCTCCGTTGGGAGCATAATCGATGAGGAGACACGTGTAGTGAGACTCGTCGATACGAGCGTAGAGCGTAGGGAGGAAAGGGTGGTCTAGCAAGGAGAGGATCTCTGCCTCGGTCTCGACCTGAGATAGCTTCTTCGCCGTAGTGAGATTGTTTCTATCGATGACCTTTAGGGCAAATCTTGCGGAGGAGTCACGGAGGTTGCAGAGGAAGACACGGCCTAGGTTTCCGCTGCCGAGGTGGCGTACTAGTTTCAGGTGACGAAGGTGAATGTTTCCGTCGGAGGAGAGAAGTTTCGCCGATTTGATAGCCGACGAATGAGGATCTTGACGACGGTGGTTGACGGTAGAGGAGGAAGCGGATGAGGTTGTTACGGCGGAGGAAGTGGAGAGTCTATCATTGAAGCTTAAGGTGAGGCTGGAGCGGGCGCTTGTGGAAGAGAATGTACGGTCGGTGACGGTGGATGTGAAGCTGAGATCGAGATCGGTGTCAGGGAAATATATATCTTCTTCTTCCATGTTTTTTTGGTTCTTGATTCTTTTTTTCTTTTGTGTGTTTGAAGGGCGGGGAATTCTGAGTTACTTATAAAGAGGATAGTGAGATTGAGAGAAGGAAGAAACTGATTAATTAGTTAATTAATTATTGATTAAAAGAAAAAGGTTATGTTTGGGCGATTTAGGCTTGACTTTGAGGAACTTAGGGAAAGGACAAGGGAAAGTGAATCGCTTGACCTCAACGTGTTATTTTTTTTCTTTCTTTTTTATGTTTAAAATAATTATTATCCCACGGATTGAAATTATGATTAATATTGGGTGTGCAATCACATGCTTGTTTACCCTAATAATACATGGATGATATTTACGATTCCTTTTAACAATAGATTGAAAAAATTATTGAGATGGATAGAAAAACAAACAAATTTAGACTTGAGGGAATATAGATAATATTATACTTTCACGAAAATTGCAAGTGGTATAACCCTAATTTTTAAATAGGAGCGTGAATGTGAAGGAACTTAAGGTCAGTGAGAGTAAATGAGCGCCAGTGTGCATTAATTAGGCAGTAATAGTTTGTCGGCAGTAATATTCCTCAAAATTAGCTTCATCACGCTTACGTGTAATGAGCCTACGCTAATGATCTGATCTATGTTTTAAGGAGTCAATTATACACGTTTAATGCTAATACAGTAATACTATAGCATTTGTTTGCTAGGCTTTCATTTTCGTAGCAAGGCTATTACTAGTTGGTACGCAATCACTTCTAGATATCATATACTGTATATAACTACTTTATCAACAACTACTGTATAATATTATTGGCAATTTTACGTTTCACCATTTTCCAACGAATACATATTATCTCATCTGTCAAACTTTATGATAAAAGAGCGAGAGAGTTTACACTATCACCCTGGTACGCATGCAGAAGCATTGTTTAACGTGTTAATCAAAAATAATTAATATTATTATAACACAAATAATTATTACAAGTCTCTGTTTAAACACGTTTCAAATAAAAAAAGTCTTTGTTCAAAAAAAAGGAAAGATACTAAGTTCATAAATAACAACAATTTGATAATGAAGAGAAGATAACATTTTTCAAAAGGATACAAATTTGATAATAATTTGTACTATTCAGTATTAAAACATAAAAATATAATCGTTTATTTTTTTGGGTCGTTGGTCATAAATTTAAGAGGGATTCGCATGTTGAAGAGAATAGGGGTACTGGATCCATGTGATGGGCCATTACGAAGACCATCATCATCAGTTTCATAATTAATATTTTATGTTTTTATTTATTATTATTATATTAAATAATTAAAAATATGAAAGAAAGATGAGTTAAATAGAATAAAACTTTAAAGAACCGTCTCTAAAATAAGAGTGTACCGAGATGTCTCACACTGAAATGAATTATTTCTTTTATATTAATTTATTTTTTTTTCTTTTTATGGGATGAGAATATGGTGATGGATCTAAGAGTATGTATTGGTGAAATTTTGTGAGTATCATTTAACTAAAAATAAATAAAAAATAAAGTTAAGAAATTTTTGATTAAAAACATCTCAGTAAAAATAGAATTTAGAAACTTTTTCAAGAGACTTTAAAAACTTTCTTATAGGTGTCATAATATTATTGATTCAATATTTAACTAACAATAAATTAATAGAATTACTTGTAATTAAATAAAAATTATTAAAATATTATTATTTTTAGAGACTCATCTTTGTCTCTTCTATCAATTTTGTAATCTGTTCTCTCTAGGACTCTTTCTTTTAAGTAGTATTATATAATTAGGTTAATAATTCTTCCAATAATTACTTCCCATTTACTTCCTACCTAAATTATTATTATTTATTATATAAAATTCATCTTTGTTTCTAAATCAATTATTGAAGTTATCAAATTATAAGCTCGTGGATTGCTCGTTGATCAGGTTGTCACTGGTATGATTTAAAATCTATAAAATATAAATGTCTTCTTCTGAAAGCTAAATGGATGTATTGACGGTTAGATGGCTTAACCGACCATCTAAAGAAGAGTATACATAGACTAATGATTGGTTTAAGTGTAGTTTCATCAAAATATTTGTTATCTTCAGAGCCATTTTAAATGATAGTCTTTTATTTAATCATTATAATAAACTACAGATATATTCCAGATCAGACCGGTACCTAATTGCATGATGCAAGTTGCAAAACAAAATCGCGAAACAAAAACTGGTAAACCCAAGATGTCAGGAAAAGGAAACACACGAGGATCTTACCCTAAGTATATGTTTTAACATTGAACACAATAATGTCAAATTGTCAATATATATCATCAAGCGATTTGCATTACAAGTAATGGGATTTTGTTAATTAACCACGTGGTTTGGCATAATGAATCGATCCATTTATACTCTGCTCGACGAATGTGATAATAACATAATTAATACCTTCTTATAATTAGCTTTACTTTACAATTGACAATTCGGATTTGGGCGTAAAAGTGTTTATGTAAGTATGTATATAGTATAATATTAGTTACTTTACTAGCTAGTAGTATTTTATTTCAAGATAAATATCGGTTCTCGAATGAACTAACTCTCCTTAAAGATTTCTTTTATTATTTGTTTCAATTTCAAATGCTATGAATAATATACTTCAAACGAAAAAATAATTTTAGAGAAAATAATTGATGGGGGCAAAGAATCCAACCTGTATTAATTATTAAGAGAAATCATTATTTGAAGACGAAATAATGCATAACCTTTCATGTGATGGATAGTTGCATTTTGCCACAACTGCTCATAACAGAAAGAGAACAAAATATCCTCATAGGAAGTCTATATATATAAGTGTATGTAATATGATATATACATTGGTCAATTTAATTTTATGAGAATGTAATTATATAGATATAAAAAAAATTGGTTGCAAGAAAAATTATTTTTCTCACTTGTATAGTTAACAGTTTAGCTAAGCTAAAGTGGTTAGGTCATGAGTAGATGTTAGATGCTTTAATTGTATATATGTTGTTTTGATGTATATTGTAAAAGCAATAGTAAGTTTGGTAAATACCAAATTTTTTACTCCTCTCTTATAAGCTCTCTTTTCTCTCTTATCTACAATTCTCTACTGGAGCTCACGTTCTAATATCATGTATTGCTTTCTGAGGAATTTAAAGGACTTGCATACATTATTGACCTAATTTATCAACATTTCAACGATTTTCTGTTATTTAGCAATTCTTCTTCCAAGACTATATTATAAATGTGCATGTTGACGCCCCAAAAATACGCATTGGAGTGTAAACCATATAGTTAGTCCCGTTTGAGGTGCATCGCATCTTAGCTTTATTTTTTTAATACGATGGTTATTATAATTATTGTGTCCTGATTAAGCTCCCTGTTTAGTAAAAAAGCACCTTAATTCAACAAGTTTGACATGGTCATATCATGTGCCAACGTTCATTGAGTTTAAATCTTAGCATAAGCGCATAATCATCACCATCACCTTGGAGCCCACAACAATTTTTTTAAAAAATAAAACAACATACCATATGGGTATTTCAAATACATTGAACTATGCCCACTTTTAAGTTAAAAAGATTTAAATAACTAAATAAAAACCTAACTTAAGCATAGAATCATATAGTATATAATTAGCCTATTTTTTCCATCAAAACTATCTACATCAGCATAAAATAAATAAAATTTAATTAAAATATCTAGATGATTGTAGTTAATATATTATTTTTTCAATTCAATCTATTGATTTTAATATTCCAGTTCACATGGATTGCTGGGTTCGAATTTTATAAATATGTGATAAATTTCATAAATGATCATCACTGTGCCACATGAGTCCCACAATTTAAATATTATTTAATATAAATTAATTTAATAAATATAGAAATTATTATAAATTCAAAAACTAAAATTTTTATAATAAGAAATATTGAAATATTTTAATAAAAAAATAGAAGATATATATATAGTTAGATTTTTAATCAAATATTTTATTTAAAATTTTTAGTATTAGAATATAAAAATATATTTATAATTTTAAGAATATAAACATATTGTAGTTAATATAATAATAATTTAATTATCTTATATAATACATCTTAAATTTTCAGTTTAAAAATTATCTCCGAATTATGCTTCGGTCGTCATAATCCGAGCAAGAGTAATAAACAGATTGATTGTTTGATTCCTCTCGTACTTGGGACTTTCTGATTTTGGGCCAGGACTTTAACAATTGAGGTCCAGTTATTACAATGTGTTTATATATACCACCTATGACCTAACCATTGGACATTTTCATCTTCTGCATTTGCCAAATTACGAAGTTTGTTGAGGAGCATTTGTATTTCGTTAACGGTAAATAAATCATGCATGCGTAGTTTTGTTAGATGACGGATTTGGTTTTGACCACCATGACTATGATTCAGTGATTGTATCATATTTGTTAAAGAAAAAATTTCGGAATAAACATTAGCGAGAAAATCCTTAATATCAGTTACTCTTTATTCAACTATCACTTTCACTTTGATCAAACAGGTTTCTCATAAGTGTGCCTTCCTGTTTATGTGTTCTTTGCTTTCACTGCTTAGGTGCTTCAAATCTGCTAAAGAGTTTATAGGAAGAGATGAATGAAAGCGGCACGTAAAGAACAGACACAAGGAATGTGAACATAACTGAGACTAGTGCCTTGTGACAGAAGACTCCATAGTAATCACAAGCAGAGCTCCAACTGATGGTCATATTTCCTTTATATGCTAAGTATACCATCTCTGCAGATACAATCCCAGCCGCTAGAACCGCATACGTGACCAATAGGTCAAGCAAGAACAATGTCCAGACTCGGAGCTTGCTTATTGGTCACGGAATGGCTATTACAAAGGTAGCAGAAAGAAGAGAATAGGCAGCACAAAGTCCATTAGCATTCACCAAATACTTACAAGAAGAGAACAACAAAAGAAAATTAAGGTTCACTGATTGATTTCTTTTTAAGTGAGGCAAGAGAGAGAGAGAGAGAGAGAGAGAGAGAGAGAGAAGAAGAAGAAGAAGAAGAAGAAGAAGAAGAAGAAGAAGAAGAAGAAGAAGCACTTGAAAGCTCCAAGACTTGAGTAAGAAAGAGAGCCAAAGTCATTGGAGATATGATCACGAGACTGGCAATACTTAGAGCCATTGATGCTATTCTTAGGACCGTCTTTACCGTTCTCTGTGCGGTTAAGCTCTAAGGTTGAGCCGTCAATAACGTTTAGTCTTGTCCATTTATTGTTTTCTTTTGTTACGAAAAGAGAGATCTTTGGCTCTTATAATGTTAAAGTCATATAAACAGACAAAACAGCCGCTCATTCATTCAATAATTTTATGTGATGATTATGATGCGACCAGTCTCAGTTTTAGGTAACTGTCTTGTTTTGTTTACCCTAATTTTTCATTTGATCTAAATTTGGTATTACTACCAGAAATGACTAAAAGTTTGATATTTGATTAGGCTTAAGTAATTAATGAATAATGATATATATATAGACTGATTATTAATATTTATTATTTTTCGGTTTTTCAAACAGATTTTCTTTGCCTACCTAACAAAACTCGTAGGAATTATGTAGCATAATATTAGTCACCTCTGTATTCATTACACTAGGTCTGAGATTCGAATCCAACACTTCGCATATTGTTGGGGATATTAAAAGAGACTAGGTTATGTTGACAAAAAAAACTAACAAAATTGATTCACATGCATGGTTGGACGTATTTTTCAAAAGTAATTGCAGATATGGAGGATCTTCTGACGCAACAAGAGACTTCCATCTATTGTCATTAATCACATCTTTACCTAGTTATATTAAACAAATATATGCTAAATTCGAGATTATAATACTAAAGGATTCGATATATTGCTTGGCGCGACCAAAAGAATTTTGACCAGCCTAAAAGACAGATCGAATAGAACATGAAAATAGTTGAAATATGAATAGTATTGAATTCGTAGCACTAGTTATCGCATCAAAATTTATAGCATAGACCATTGCATCATCCACGAGTCGTAGCTTCCAAGCATCATACGAGTATCAAATCTATTTATTCCACCCCTAAAATTTAGGGGTTTTGGAAAACAACAAAGTACATATTAGATCTTTTAGCAGTACACTTGTTATTTTGTTTCAACCGTAACAATTGTCGAACTAACTTTACCAAGAAAAATAGTAACTAAACCAACATTTGAAGCGTGGAAAAATAATGAGATGGCTAATAATGAAACAAACATCAAAATCTACGTATTTAGTGTACTAATGTACATCATTTGGAGGGTTTGAATATGATATGACGTAGCAGTCAATCCTATCCATGACTAAATGAGTATAGTATGCGTATATCTGGAATCTAACATGGAGAAATAGAGAACGAAACAGAGCCAAGGTCAACTTGCCAGACACAAATCAACGGATTGTGTATATGTGACCAAATCAATAGTCATGAATCGGTTGTATCTAAACCGGCAAGTCATCCTTGGCTCAATTCCACTCTCTATTTCTTCATGCAAGACCTTCTGATAAAACAGAGACTCCCATCGTTGTCTCTCGATCTAGAGCTGCTTATTTCAAATATGTTACCTCTTTCTTTAACTCTTGTGTTGTGGCAAAACTTAGTTGAGATGTATTCTGTATTTTATAGGCATACAAATGCATAGATGTTGTATATTATTTTATTCTCGATTCCATTTCCCATATGCATGCATGGTTGGGTATTTTGACCAAAACCCTAATTCATCAAGAATAGAATCTAAAATTTGGGATTAAAGAATATAATCTAGAAGATGGGCTGACCAACTTTTTTCCAAATTCCAAATTTCCCATTTATTTCGAATAGTTTATATTCGCTCCACTACTTTATCGCACATATGTATATGTAGATGGTCGCAGAAACCAATAGAAGAATTTCATTTTTGTGGATAAGTGGAATATTTATGATTGCATGTATGTATAAGAATAATAAATAGGTTAAAGCATTCTTCAACAAGAAGATTTACAAGTTCTAGAGTCTCTTAATCAACATCAACAAACTCTCTATATCCATTAGAGTGTTCAGTTCATAGGAAAACTCCAAATAAACCTTTTTAGTTATTATATATATATATATATATATATATATGTCAATGAGACGGTGGCGGGAAGCTTGACGTTGGCAAAATGGTCACATGTGACGCCGTATTACCTTTTTCCGCCGTAAAATGAAGGTGGTCCATTACTCTGTTTCGTTTCTGTGGTTTCTATGATAACATATTAAAAAAAGAATGCTTTATATGGTACGACCTTTAATAACTATGTTACCTCAAATGTTCCATCATGCCATTAATATATGTGGTCGACTTTTTTTGTTTTCTTCTAGTTAGTAACTTTGTAGCCTCGTGTATAGTAACACTTCCATAGATTTTCCATAGTCTCGTCTAATTGTATAGTTTAATATCTGATTCATCAATATAACTAAATATAAGCTTTTGTTCTGGAGATTTGGATTAGTGTTTTGTAGATGATGCTCTACACTTCTATTGTACAAAACGTTTAAACCGCTATGTGATCCAAAACATACCTATATTAAGAGAGTTAGAACCGAATCATTTAATTTGTTGATCATAAATCCAAAGCGTCTTTTTCAAAACCCTAGCAAATTATACTGAATTTTTACTTAGTCCAAGCCGAAAAAAACAAAAAAAAAATTAGAAATTAAGATTTCGAGTTAAACAGAATTGAAATATTAAAATGGCTGACTATTTTGTTTTTCTTATAGAAATGATCACCGAACCGAAAACTTTTCATGTATAATCTCGATAAACTAATTTTAAAAATCAATACTTCAAAATATTACATTAAAAACAAGATAATATATAAAATAATAATTAAGTGATCATATATAAAGCTACTCATTTAAAATTTATTTTGAGTTGGAAATTCATAAAATTTGCAGAAAATGAAAAAAAAAATTCCAATTTTGGAATCAAACAACAAAACCTAGATGCCCAGCCCTAAATGCTGGCTTTTGAGTTAAGTTAAGAGACGGTAATGTATCTACGTCAGTGAGGCATATACGTACTGTCCTCTCCACGAAGTTAATTGCAAAAAATGTTTGGCAAATCTTGTGCTGGCTACGATGTGTTACCGTTATGTTGCTGTCAAAAAATTTCCTTTCAGAGTCTTAAAAAGATAAATTATATGTTTATTCTAACGGGTACGTTTCATACAGCTATATATATATAAACGATTCGAAAATAAAAATATGGAATAACAACCATCTATTTACTTATCTAGATTTACTCTTTCTCATGGAGCCACGTTATTTGAATCACTGCATTTAAATCTTAGAAGAGAAAATCAAATAAAAGGCTATAGTTGTTGCTAATTTATGTTGGCTTTTGATTAAGAGCCCCCACATCGTCGTCCCCTTGAAAGCAACTTCTTACCTATCATTTGATTTCGCATCCGTACTAGTGTGTTTATAAATCTAATCTTTTTTTTTTTTGGTGATGTTTGTATTTTTCGAATTAGATTGTAAAACCAACTTTAACTCAGATGTTTTAATAACCAACGAACTTGCCTATATATATTTGTATTAGTTGGGTCTCACGCTTCGATTACGAGGTTACCCAAAATAAAAAGTAAAAATTTAAGAAATGGCTGTTGATTGTTAGGTACATTGATACTCCCTTGACATTGACAATTAGCAGACAATATTAAGCTCGGCGACAATTTTGTTTTTTTTTTTTTTTTTCATTTAGTAAAAATCGGTGGTTATATAAAGATCACATTAATACATTAGGTTTGATTTCGTTTAATGACGAGAAGGGGTGTAAGTACTATTTAACATATGTTGTCCTTCCTAGTCAGGTGGAAGTACTTCACACTCTTTATAAATTCACTTCACAGCTCACACAAATCATTCACGAATATCTTCTCTGCAATCTCCTCATTTCTCTACCTTTTTTTTTTTTTTGTTTCCTCATATATATATATGCCCAATTGGAAGAAGCTTTCTTCTCCCGACGCTCTCTTTTCCATTCAGAAGATCTCAATCTCAGTCACCAATGGAAAAAGTTGGGACCCCCAGGTGGTTCATCACCGAGGTGGCTCCGGCTAAGTTGATATCGGCGAGAGAACCTTTCAAGAACATGTTGACCACCATCTCCCGAGGATGATTTCGACTTTGAAGAATTAGTCAGAGCCACAGCGGAGAGACTCTCTTCATCGTGTCCAGCCTTCTCCTCCTGGTCTCTTGGTCACTACTCCGAGAGAATCTCTTTGTAATCTCTCACATCAGAGTTGTTTATTTCATTTTTCATCTACTAGTTGAACCATTCAAAACAAAGCTAAAGCGAATCTCCACTGGACTAAAATACCTATGTCTGAACTGTGAAGGTTCAGAGAAGACTCGATATTATACAGTATGAGATCTGTTTTTCTCTTCTTTTCCGTTAATTACTTTTTACTCTCTTCCAAAAATGCAACACTACAATAAGGGAAAACAAAAAATTCACTTCACCCTCATAGGAAAGAATCTCAAACCTTTGTCTCTGTATCACAACCAACGAGATGGGTTGTGATGAAAATGAGGACTGAGGAGAGAGTCGAGGGACCAAGTAGAGACTTTCAACGGTTAAGCAAACAATGAATGGTTCACAAGTATTTCTTCTTGCTAATTTCCCGGAGACGGTTTACGAGATCTGCTTTCAATACATCTGGAATCTGAGGTAAACTTGATTTTACATCTGCTATCAACCTCCTCCTGCAGAACGAATTAAACTTAGACGATCCTCAGAAAGATCCAAGCTTTAAGAAATCAAAATCCAATTTGTGCAAGTTCTAGATAATTGTACTCAAGCAGAGGGAGAGAAAATATGACAAGGTAGAGAGCAGAAAAAAGAAAAGTCGGGTTTCACTTACTTTAACTCGTTACCATCTCCTCCTGATTGCTCTGCACGCAATTTCTTCTTGGCATGCATGGAGATGTGTACTTGATCATACCATCCAGATGACCGTAAATATGACGACACGTCTTTCTGCAGACTGAGGAAATATGCAAACACTATCATTTTAGGTTCGGTATGTCAGATACAACAAAAGGAGTATTAAGCAACCGTACAAACCGAAGTTACCTCTCTTTTATTGCTTCAAGTTGATCACGAGATGAAACGTCTTTTCTAAGAAAAATGCAGGGGTCTACATTTGTTGAAGAATCCAAGGCTTTGGATTGGGTTGTGCTAACACCGTCCTTCTCAAATTCCTGGTGATCAGTTTCATTTTGTGAACCATTACTCTTGCATGGATGTAAGTTATCTTTGTGATGATCATCCCCAGTGCTGGAGCCGTTACTACGCTCATGGGGATGCAATGTCACTTCATTACTATTACTACTACTACCTTGTGCATTGCCGTTTTCTTTAACTCGACTGCCACCATTTTCAGCACCAAACTTTTTCTCCGAACAAGGTTGAACCCTCATTGCGGAAGCGGATCCAATATTCTCTTTGTCCACCTCTGAAGCTATGTCCTGATCTTGGTAGAAAGAAAGTCTTCCATTGACAGTAGGAGAGACCCTTTTGGCACCCAGGTTGACAGATATACTGATCTTTGCATGTGGCTTTAAAGGAGCCTTTTCAACTTCGGGAGAGACAAGATTACTCTTGTGGAGGGACTGCTCTGCTCGTGGGTTCATGTTAGCATCTTTAAGGGGAAATTTATGAGGCTTTGAAGAAGCCAGGTTATTATCCTTCTGGAAGTACTGCTCGGTTCGTGGTTCCATGTTGACATTATTAAGGGGCCCAATAAACTTCTGGCGCTTTGATGTCTCACAGCCATTAACTTCATGAGATGTAGTCCCATTGAATGTTACCAAAGTTTTAGCAGATGCCGGCCTCTGGTTGGTACGGCTGAAAAACAGAATGTAAGCTTTCTCTGACAAAACCTTTTGCAATGTGGAGAGTGAAACGACCGAATCGTTGCAGCAGTACCATCGACCCAAAGAATCCTACACGACACTTAATAGAGTAAGCAACCAGTTCATCAACCCAAAGAATCCTACAAACGACAATTTCAAGAGTTCGTGTTGCGTGAAAACTGAAAAGGAACAGAAACGAACCTTAACATATGCATAATAGTGCCCAGATTCAGGAGAAAATCCAGAATGTACAATAATCCCAAAAAGCTTGTATTCTGGTTGAGGGTCCTGTAGTTTTAACAAAGTAAACCGATTAATAAAAGCAGAAATTAGGAAGTACAACTACACTGGAACCCAAAAAAATTTTCACAAGCTAGAGCATTATGATGAGTTCAAAGTTAGATGCAGGCACTAGGAATCATATTGAGTCCACGTAAAAGAAATCGGAAGCATCAGTTGAAAATAAGGGTAACAGACATCAAACTTAAGAATTATGTTGATAGTGTCAGAATCTGGTACCTTGCTTGCTTTACTCATAAAGGTCGAGAGAACCAGAATCTCACCAAATGTAATGGCCTTATCAATCTTCCCACCAAAAATGCCCTCAAACCTCTGTAAAAAAATTTTACAAACAAAAAAATGTAATAACACTTCAACTTTTGCAAACAGAAACATGATATGTTATTTTTTGCAAACACAAACATGAAATGCTTACTTTCAATTGAATAACAAGTATATTAGGCGCTTGGAGTAATGACATCTGCTTTCTCGCCGTCACGAGCTTCTTACAGCTAAACAAATGAAACAGTTATGTTAATAACAAAAAAAGGAACCCGGACGTGAAACACTGAAAGAAAGACGACTACAAGAGTCAAATCGCTTACCTTTCGCATCTATACTTATTGTTGCCATCTAAAATCTCCGGCTGAAAGAACTTTTGCATTGATTCCTTTATTGAGTTACTGTGCAAAATTTCAAGACTGATATCCATAATCTCATCCGCCTTATTAGACTCTGCACCGCATGGTAAACACTTCACCTGGCTCTGCAGAGCACCACCAAAAATCTCTTTCACAACAGTATTGCCGTTAATGGGCTCCGCACCTTTTGCACGCAACTTTTTCAGGCGGAGAGACGTGTTGTGGCATGCATCAATCACATACCGCAAGAACTCATGAGCATCCTCTTGACGCCCAAACTTAAAATGCTCGGCAAAAATTTTGAGACAGCTTGAAATCTTGTTTGGCGTATCGACTTCACGATCCACACAAAGAGATCTTGCTATTCTTTTCTCAACTATGCAAAAAGGACAATCCCGTTTCCTCTCCCCATCTATGTATGAGTCGCCTATCAAATATTCAAAAACACACCACACAAAGGTTCAGAGATGCAAAACAAACAACAAATGAAATAACACAACAGCTAGGAAGTACTAGAACTATCTCTAACATATCCAAAAACTATAAGAGCAACTACAATACCAAAACCTGTATGAAACTTATGAGCAAATTTACTAATGGCAAGGCCTTTGACATGTCAGGTAAATCAAAACCAGAACACAAGAACAAAACCTAATGAAGCGACGTAAGAACCAAATCATCGAGAGATAGAGTGAGTTACACTGAGAGGAGTGTTTGTGACCAAGGCAGAAATTGGCAAAAGGAGGAGTGTGGGTGAGGCACTGGAGGACACTGTTGAGGTAGCATGTGTTGCCGAGATTCCGCAACCCTAAGGGCGGACCGTTCCGACGCTTTTGACTGAGTAGACTCGGCATCCAGCTCATCTGCAGTTTGAATCCCATCAAAATCGGTTCTTCTCCGCCGGAGAAAAACACAGAAGCAACCGCTCATCGCTGACTTGCCACCACGGCGAAGCCAACAGCTGCGATCGCATCTCTCGCCGCCACCACCACAACAACGCGTGCTCCCACTTTTATATCTCTCTAATTCACGCGTGGGCTCCTCGCGTCAATCTACTCCTCGAGATTTAAGGAAGATTTATTGATTTTTCGAGGGGACGAACGTTTGGAAGGAAGAAGAGATCTATTCGATGGTGGTAACTGCCGAGGGAAGCGACCCACCCAGCAACAAACCCAATAATCCCTCGCGAGGCTTCCTATTTACCTCTTTTTTTTTCTTCCTCCTCTCCGTTTTTTATTTTATTTTTAAATATAAATTCCAGGTAGATTAACAAAAAGGAAAGACGACCAAAAAAGGAAATCTTATTACTGGGCTTTTAGGCCCATTTTCAGCGAGTAGGAATGTCAAAACACGACTTCGCGCATCTAGCGATATTTTTTTTACTTAAATGTAATATTTTTTTCATTTTATTTTAAAGGATTTTGTTTTATTAAATCTACTTCTTGGAAAGGAAAATAATCAGACAAAAAATACCTTTTTCTGGCTTTATGTGAATGGTAAATATTCGCTCAACGTTCATATATATCAACTACATAAAAAATGCATTATTGTGACTACAAATCATGAGAACTGGACAAATTGATTAATCTTCTTACCTTTCAGGTACAGAGTAGTTTGTATGAGTTATAAAATTCGGACAGCACATATCACAAAACAAACAATCAAAGATTACCTCAAGACTGATGAGAAACTACATCATCATCTCTCTGTATTAGCCAATGACACCAACGGTATAGATTCAGCATCTCCTGGAGTTTCGGAGGCAACTCGAGAAGCTTCTTTCTTCAGCTTATGATTGTTATAAGCCGCTACACCGGCAATGGCTGCGTGTAAAACACAAAGCACAGTTATAAGTGTAGCAAAACTCGTTGATATTCTAAGCCAATTGGTATGTGAGGAGTTTTTGACTTACCAATGGCGTAACCAAAAAGATTGATGACTGTGAGTTTTGTGTCGGCAAAGAGAAGAGCTGAGACCAAGACAACCACCCAATCCTTGACAACGCCAGCAACTCGGATAGTGAGAGCACTCGTGTGAGAAATCACCAGGAAAACCGACAAGTTGAGAGCGAATGTACAGAGGGAATTAAGGCTCAACACTACGAAATGGAAGTTCCATGGGCCATTGCCATCCATCTTCGTTTTCTCTAGAAAGATCCACGGTACAAACAAGCAAATAGCACTGCAAAAATAGTATACCTTAGGCTTTACATGATGAGAGAGAACTGAAGATGTGTTCTTCTTCGATTTTCACTTACCTGCAGGGGCTCACATAGTACATAAGAGAGATTGGGTTTAATTTGATGCCTTTCCTCTTGACAAGAATTTCCATGAAGATAAGCCGCAGTGCTTCTCCGACGACACCACCCATTTGGTAAACTACTCCTATCCAGTTAATGTTTAATTCCCCATATGAGGCCACTAAAACACCGAAACTTATGATAGACATTATCAAAAGCATCCTGCAGCTCATCATTTCAAGTCCTGCAGCTACTCCAAGAATAAACACAGCAACAGGCACTGCAGGTATGATTCAAGTATATATTGGTATCCACAGTCCAGCTCACTAAGATGTAAGTTGACAAAATGACTTATGAGGAGATGAGAGCAGGAACAGTGTCTTCTTACTTATTGCCTTCAACATCTGCGCAAATGCAACTGATATGTACAGATAGGCAGTGTTTCCTAACCAGAGGGTCATCGCAAACATTGCACCTATTGGAATAACTGATGTAACATATCTGAGTACATAAAGTGAGTTGTTTATTACTAACCAAAGATGAGTAGTACATTTTAAGTTATGGGTATTTTCAACTACTCCAAATTGAAATTGCTTACGAAGTCTTTTTCTCCTTACATTTCTAATGTCATTCCTTCCTCAACCGTCACGATCTTCATGAGAATTAATAAACAGAGAAAAGAGAGACCAAAAGTTAGAAACTATGCATTCTTACTTATGAACAAAAGAAGGAAGATCATTGCAAGACTGGATACCTTAAGGACTTTGGTAAGAAGAAAGCACAAGACAGAGGAAAAGATCATATGGAGTAAAGTCAATCCAAGCGGATAAGGAAAGTTAATTTCCTTAGATGACAAAACCCACTGCAGAGTCAGAGACAAGAACGTTAATCATGAAGCAAGCTTTCTTATGGCGAGAAAACTTATAATTAATAACCACGCCTTGAGGAAAAGATGAAACCACAACGAGTAACTGATCTCACCAAAAGCCCTGAAGCGATCAATACTTAAACCGGGAACATTTCGCATATCGTATGCTAATCAAGTACAATACCCATGAATTCTAAAATCTGCTAGTCAAACTATCACAGTCAAGAAAAAAAATCAAACATTGCACCGAACCTCCCACACACGCAGCTCAATCCTTTAAGAAAACTAGCGGATCGGTTCACAATTCGAAAGAGCATAAAAGCAATACGATGCGGAGAACACAGATCCAGTGAAAGAGAGGTTGTGAGATTTACGTTAAACCTTATTGAAGAAGATTTGACCGCTAGAAAGAGCGATGTAGAGAAGAATGTAAGCATAGGTCACGAATTCATCTCTCATAAAGCCTCTGCTCCGATCCGCCATTGAAACCGTTAAGCTGTGATGATCTCCGATTACGGGAAAAAAAGTTGTCACCGCTGTTTTAATTTTTGTTTTTTCCCCTTTTTCACTTTGCTTTCTTTCTTTTTATTTCGTCTTCTCTCCTTCACTGAAACATTTCACTTTTCCATCTTCACAAACAACGAGCTACATATAGGGAAAGAGAGCGACTTCAATAAGTGGGTCCCACTTCGCGTATTATGGGCTTTTGGTCATATGAAAAGCCCAGTATGTTTGGGCTCTTAAGCTTCTCGTGGAACCTATAATAAGGCCCATGAATATTCTTCCTAGCACGCTTTACATTTTTTTTTTTTCTGTTTCAGTTTCATCATGATTCTTCTACTCTTGGATTTATGCCCTTTCACAAAAGAAAGAAAAACAATTGGTTTATGAATATATATATTTTTTTCTCGAGATTGTGAACGATAATACGAAAGAAAAGCTAAGGAACACACAAGTTGCTAATGGATTAGACACAACCCCATCTGATCTTTGTCCTTATCTCATGATCCATTCTTCACCTCCAGCTTCTCATCCATATTATTTTCCAACTTGCCATCAGTTTTTACACTGTTACCAAATTAATACATGACAAATATTTTACATCTATCTAAATATAAAACGTTTGGATATATAACATAAGCTTTCCTTCCTGTCACCCTTCATCTCTCCCGAGACCTCCATTTCCATCAAGGTATGTGAGATTCTGTGCTTAAGACCAAACAGAGAGAGTAGCATCGTAGCGATGACTATGTCTGAATTCTACAAAAGATGAGTAACTCAAGCCTTTTTACTCTTTTGACAGATTAACATCAGAAAATGGAGATCACAAACGTTACCGAGTATGAAGCAATCGCAAAGCAGAAGTTGCCTAAGATGGTATACGACTACTATGCGTCTGGTGCAGAGGATCAGTGGACTCTTCAAGAGAACAGAAATGCTTTCGCAAGGATCCTGTAAGTTTTCCTTTTCTAAATATAATATACTCTTTTTGTTATTCGTTTTACAAGAGATGTGATTTGATATATAACTTACCTTTGGGATTTTTTGACAGCTTTCGGCCTCGGATTCTGATTGATGTGAACAAGATTGATATGACAACAACCGTCTTGGGGTTCAAGATCTCGATGCCAATCATGGTTGCTCCCACTGCCATGCAAAAGATGGCTCACCCGGAAGGTAAAAGACGTCTGCTATTTCCTGAAACATTTGTAGAAACCGAGTTATGTTGTAGAGAGTAATTGTTTTAGTATAAAGACAAAGACTAAGGATTGTTCTAATGGAAAATAATACAGGGGAATATGCTACGGCTAGAGCTGCGTCTGCTGCTGGAACCATCATGGTATGCTATTCTTTTGTCACAATGTTTTCATCCGAAGCAAGACTCTGAACCTTTTAGGAGTTTCGAGCTTCATAATCCCACATCCATGCATAACCATGTCTCTGGTTTGAATTCTTTTCTTCCATGATGTTTTAGACACTCTCTTCATGGGCTACTTCCAGCGTTGAAGAAGTTGCTTCCACAGGGCCAGGGATCCGATTCTTCCAGCTCTATGTAAGTTATCTAGGCAGCTTGTTGTACAACCTGACAAAACCTGGTCACATTTGATGGAATTCACACGTTATGATTGTTCTGAGTAGGTATATAAGAACAGGAAAGTGGTTGAGCAGCTCGTGAGAAGAGCCGAGAAGGCTGGGTTCAAAGCCATTGCTCTTACCGTAGACACCCCAAGGCTAGGTCGCAGAGAGTCTGATATCAAGAACAGGTAAAGCCACGCCAACTAAAACGTGATAAGAGTTGAGTGAATACGAACATGCAAACAGATAGCTAGAAACTGTAGAGTAACAATGTGCGATCTTATACTACAGATTCACTTTGCCTCCAAACTTGACATTGAAGAACTTTGAAGGTCTTGACCTCGGAAAGATGGACGAGGTAAGCATCTATCAGATCTATCCAGTAACATAGTCTGAATACAGGCAATGATCCACTATTGTTTCCTGATATTTTCTTGAACTTCTTACGTATTACCTGCAGGCCAATGACTCTGGCTTGGCTTCATATGTTGCTGGTCAAATTGACCGTACTTTGAGCTGGAAGGTAAGAGAATACAACAAATCATAGGATAGCATAGCAAAACCGAGTAGTTGGAACATAAACTTGATTCAGATTTCACTAATTTTCATATACACAAACAGGACGTCCAGTGGCTTCAGACAATCACCAACATGCCTATTCTTGTCAAGGGTGTCCTTACAGGAGAGGATGGTGAGTTACTTTCTGACAAACAAATGATTCCATCACTTTGGTTTCATAAGAATACTTAATGAGGTCAACTATTATCAATCTTCTTGCAGCAAGGATTGCCATTCAAGCTGGAGCAGCAGGGATCATTGTGTCAAACCATGGAGCTCGCCAGCTTGACTATGTCCCTGCAACAATCTCAGCCCTTGAAGAGGTTTCATAAATTACCGACTACAAACGTCAATCTGTGGTCTCATGAAAGTTGTTCTGTCCAAAAATTTCAGTTCTGTCATCGTGTATTCAGGTTGTCAAAGCGACACAAGGACGAGTTCCTGTCTTCTTGGATGGTGGTGTCCGACGTGGCACTGATGTCTTCAAAGCACTTGCACTTGGAGCTTCCGGGATATTTGTAAGCATCATATTTTTCCATTTTCACAAAAGGCACTTGAAACCATTGACATCAAATAACACAGTATTTTAAATTGCCCTGAATCTCAGATTGGAAGACCAGTGGTATTCTCACTAGCTGCTGAAGGAGAGGCTGGAGTCAGAAAAGTGCTTCAAATGTTACGCGATGAGTTCGAGCTAACCATGGCACTAAGTGGGTGCAGGTCTCTTAGTGAAATCACTCGCAACCACATTGTCACCGAGTGGGACACTCCACGCCATTTGCCCAGGTTATAGAGAAGCAAACAAAAGACAACAAACCAGAAAACAGCAACAACACAGAGCATATAATGGCTAAAATGTATTGATATTCTGATTGTTCACTTGGTTTCTACTCTCCTATTTATCTTTAAAACAAAAAATTGCTTCTCGCTGTATCGAAATCATAAAACCAATGACTAGAGATTCTCATGTTATGTTATTTGCCTTACTTCTACCTTCAGTCCCATTCTTCTTCCTTATACAATAGAGACAACTTGCGATCGGTTTACAAGTCGAAACAGCAAATAAAAACAATACGATGAGGGTGTCAGATTTAAGTTAATACCGATGCATTTCCGTGCTCTCGAGTATAACCATGATCAAAAGTCAAAACAACAGTTCAATAGTAAAGACTAAAGAGGCCAGAGAGGTGAGAAGAACGACTATGTGTGGGGCCCCACTTTGATTGTCTTCCTCAACGGATTATGGGCTCTACCTACCATATAAATAGGCCCAAAACAGGATTGGGCGTGAACGTTATAATTAGGCCTATTATTTTGTATCATTCGACTTTCGTTAGCTCTTGGATTTATATGTCCTTCAAAAACAGAAAAGGCTTTCGAATTATAACTTATTAAGAACGATAATATGAAAGAAAATCTAAGGAACACACAAGTTGCTTGTGAATTAGGCACACACAATCCATCTCATCTTTGTCCGTATCTTCTCATCCATTCTTCACCTTTAGAATCTCATCCAAATCAGTTTCAATTTTTCAACTGTCACAAACATAATGCTAATTAACCCCTCAAAAAATATTTAACTCTAAACCAGATATTAACGTTGAGTTATATAAAATTATATAAGGTTTCTTTGCCACTCACAACCTTCATCTCTCTCCCACGAGCTCACTTCCAGTCAAAGGTATGTGAGATTGGGTGTTTAGTACCAAACAGAAAACAGATTGTTTTGTGTTCATGGACATGTTTGGCTCCAGAGATTAGTAGAGTCGTCGCTATGGCGTTGTCTGAATAGTACAACAGATAACTAACTCAAATATTTTTTGCTCTTTTGACAGACCAACATCGGAAAATGGAAATTACAAACGTTACCGAGTATGAAGCGATTGCAAAGGAGAAGTTGCCTAAGATGGTATACGACTACTATGCCTCTGGAGCAGAGGACCAATGGACTCTTCAAGAGAACAGAAACGCTTTCGCAAGGATCCTGTGAGTTTTTCTTTTTCACGATGCTGTTAAACTTATGTTTACGGTCTAGCTACAAGTATAACACTTTTTTTGTTATTGGTTTTTACAAGAGATGTGAATTTGATATACATACCTTGGGATGTTTAACAGCTTTCGTCCTCGGATTCTGATTGATGTGAGCAAGATTGATATGACAACAACCATCTTGGGTTTCAAGATCTCCATGCCGATCATGGTTGCTCCTACTGCCATGCAAAAGATGGCTCACCCGGAAGGTAAAGATGTCTGTTTTCTCTTGAAACACTCTGGCCAAAAGAGAAACAGTTGTAGAAAAAGGTTACGTAGAGGGTGAGAACTAGTTTTAGTATCGCTAGAGACAAATACTAAGGCTTAGCTCTAACGACTGTGATGGGAACTAAACAGGGGAATATGCTACGGCTAGAGCTGCGTCTGCAGCAGGAACCATCATGGTATGTTATTACATCATTACGAAAGATTCTTAAACTTCTCTGTGTTTGGAGCTAATTCATCCTAAAATCCATGCATACCCATATCTCTGGTTTGCGTTGTTTCATGATGCTTTCAGACACTGTCGTCATGGGCTACTTCCAGTGTTGAAGAAGTTGCTTCCACAGGCCCAGGGATTCGGTTTTTCCAGCTCTATGTAAGTAATCTTCGTCGCTTGTCGTAAATCCAGATAAAACTGGTCGCACTTGATGGTTTACACGTTTATAATTGTTCTGAGTAGGTATACAAGAACAGGAATGTGGTTGAGCAGCTCGTGAGAAGAGCCGAGAAGGCTGGGTTCAAAGCCATTGCTCTCACTGTAGACACCCCAAGGCTAGGCCGAAGAGAGTCTGATATCAAGAATAGGTAAAGCCAAATCAGTTAAAATGTTACAAGAGTTGACTGTAATTTAACATGCAAATACATAGCCAGAAACTATAGTTTGCTGTGTGTTATCCTGCTATAGATTCACTTTGCCTCCAAACCTTACATTGAAGAACTTTGAAGGTCTCGACCTCGGAAAGATGGACGAGGTAAGCATCCATCAGATACTATGTAGCATTATAGTCTGTATATGATTGTCACAGGACCAAGTCTTAAAGCAGACTTGTTATGTTTACGTTTCCACCTGCAGGCCAATGACTCTGGCTTGGCTTCATACGTTGCTGGTCAAATTGACCGTACCTTAAGCTGGAAGGTACGAGAGTACAATAGTTTAAAAGATAAACACCAAACCAAGTAGTTCGAACAGAAACTTGATTTAGGACAGCTCTAACTTTCATTTACACAAACAGGATGTCCAGTGGCTCCAAACAATCACCAAAATGCCGATTCTTGTCAAGGGTGTTATTACAGGAGAGGATGGTGAGTTGCCGTCTGACAAACAAATGTCTTCTTTACTTAAGTTTAGTAAAAATGCCTAACCAGGTCAACTATAATTATCCTCTTGCAGCAAGGATAGCGATTCAAGCTGGTGCAGCCGGGATCATTGTGTCAAACCATGGAGCTCGCCAGCTTGACTATGTCCCAGCAACAATCTCAGCCCTTGAAGAGGTATAAATGCCAAATGGTGTTCTCATATAAGTGTTTTTGGTCAGTAATTTCAGCATTGTCCTCCTCTGTTCAGGTTGTCAAAGCGACACAAGGACGAATTCCTGTCTTCTTGGATGGGGGTGTTCGACGTGGCACTGATGTCTTTAAGGCACTTGCACTTGGAGCCTCAGGGATTTTTGTAAGTATCATATTTCCAATAACAAAGCTGCTTGAAACCTTTGACAGTAATGACACATTATTTTTTGTACCCTCTCAATATCAGATTGGAAGACCAGTGGTATTCTCACTTGCTGCTGAAGGAGAGGCTGGAGTCAGAAAGGTGCTTCAAATGCTACGTGATGAGTTCGAGCTGACCATGGCACTAAGTGGTTGCCGGTCTCTCAAGGAAATCACCCGTAACCACATCACCACCGAATGGGACAGTCCACGCCCTTTAGCCAGGTTATAGAGAGACCAAAACAACAAAAGAACAGCAACAATACAGAACTTTTGGTTTCTTCTACCAACAGTCCATTCTTCTGATTGGTCACTTGGCTTTCTACTTTGTTATCTATCTCAAGACTTGTTTCTCCCTATACTGAATCAAAAACCATGCCTAGAGATTCTGTAATGTTATTTGGCTTCTTCTACCTACAGTCCATTCTTCTTGCTTAAACAAGAGAGATAAGTATCTACGATAAAACAAAATACATACACTACAGAACCATGAAATTATCTATCATCACCTCTTATGCGTAGATTGAAGTCAACTGAAACTGGTTAGTGATTGCAACTGATCGCTTTAAAACTATGGACGGAGAATAACATTGAACAATTGAACAAAAGTGAGATTTACAAGAGAAGAAAGCTAAGCACTTCATTGCCGTGTACAAGCACATACGTCATACAGAAACATGCATAAGTTTTTGTTTTTCCAACTAGAACGGCCAGATTTCAGATCCGCCGGGTTTCTCCACAAGAATCCGATTGTACTCCGGCCTCGCCGTCTGTAAAATTAACAAAAATTCAAATCAAAATGAGAAAATTGCGATACGGAGTCGAAATCGAGATGAATACAAGAAATTCGCTACGATCGCTAAGTGAATTTACCAGATCTTTGAAGATGACGTATGCTATAATGATGAATAGCACAAACAGGATCTCAAACTCAGCCAATCGGAACAGAGAAAATACTGAGTCAACAAATCGAGTCAGAAAGGAGTCGTCCCTCCTCATACCGACTCGATTGGTTCCAGCACGCCGACCAATCATCCTCAAAAATCGTCTCCCGTCGGCTTTGATCACGTACCACCGTCGCTCCTCGTTTGTCCTCTCCCAAGTCTTGCGAGTTAGTTATCCGTCGACGAATAAAGAAGAAACAAAAATTGCCTTTCTAAGGTGCTCCTGGACCAGAGAAGTTCTAATGGGCCTGATATCACTAAAACCTTCTACAACTTATTAGAGAACCCCCAATAATAGATGATCAAAGAAACGACAAGTTGTTCATCAAGTTATAGCGAAAACAGCAGGTTTGTTTACAACGTCGTCGTATGAGGCCGCTATTAATATCAAGGGAACACAAACACGACAAGGTGTTCATCAAGGTATAAAAAGGACGGCACGTTTTATAGAGTGGAACGTAGAAACGACAAGGCGTTCATCGTG
The DNA here is from genome assembly GCA_039880935.1 of Streptanthus diversifolius. NCBI lineage: Eukaryota > Viridiplantae > Streptophyta > Magnoliopsida > Brassicales > Brassicaceae > Streptanthus > Streptanthus diversifolius. The sequence goes on along the minus strand of JAXGFM010000013.1, from coordinate 16,621,308 downwards.
TTGTACAAGACGGCATGTTTTTATATGACGTTTTACTCACTTCGTAGGATCTGGGCCGTCGCGAATAATCCGGACAGTCCAAATCTGCCGGCTTCGTCTGTAGAGATTAGATCACCGAGTTTTCCGGACGCGATTCCATCTAGTCTCCTAGAGATCAGATCGGCGAGTTTCGCACTTGAATCCTTTTTTACAGGTACGAATTCAACTGAGACTGGATCGTTCTCGTTGCAAAATTAGTTTACATATGAGGATTATGCTTGAAAGTCGAAATTAGCCTTTTTGTTAATGGGTTTCACGTTCGATCTGCTCTGTAAAATTCAATCTAGGGTTGTTGATTTATGAAAACTTGTGCTGAATTTTCAAATGATAGAGATGGATTGGCAAGGGCAAAAATTGGCGGAAGAGCTAATGCAAATTCTGCTCTTAGTCTTTGGCGGTATTGCTTTCATTTTTGGATATGCAACGTCTTCTTTCCGGACAATGATGCTGATCTATGCCGGAGTTGTGCTCTTTACGACTTTGATCACTGTCCCTAACTGGCCTTTCTTTAATCGTCATCCTCTCAAGTGGTTAGATCCAGTCGAAGCTGAGAAGTATCCTAAACCCGAAATGACGACTGTTATTTCCAAGAAGAAGAAAAACAATACGCATTATTAGGTTTCATTTCTTTCGAAACATTAAAAGCTTCTATCTGTTTTGGAGTTCAAGATTGTCTATGGTCTTTTTGAACATTGATTGGTTGTCTCGAATTCTCAATCTTTACCTGAATAGACCCTTTTAACGTATTCTAAATTGCAAATCTTTGTTCAAAAGTTTCTCGGATTTAGTTGGTGTATCATCCATGTTCTGATTCCTGCTCGCTGTTCAAGTTGGGATCCACCTTATAGGCATGGCTTTCTTCTTATGCCCTGCTGTAGAGTGTGTGTTTCGATGATTTATTGCAGGTCTGTGCCAGAGGCTCACTATATTTAAGTCATATCTAAATCTGAACAGCCTTTGATTTGGTGTTTTTATCGTCAGAAGTTGCATCTGAAGTTTGCAACTATGTATTTAGATGTTGAATTGTTCAGAAGAGTGGATGAGATAGCATGTTGTCTGTGTTGCGTTATTTGGTCACAGGTTACTTGGCAGCATACTGAGTTAGCAGACAATTATTTTTTGCATTTGATCCCTGATCAGAAGTTGTAGTCCCAATGTGGCGGCAGATTGATTTGGCGGCCTTTTCTCTTCTCACTTTGTTCTCTTGACCTTATCAGGTTTTCCAATTTCAGTACTAAAATCGAAAGTGGGTTATAAGAAGCGTCGTTTTCATGTCACTAAAGAGATGTGGAGAGAATGTTGAAGAGAGAATATATGTCATTCTTCTTCTTCTTCTTAATCAATTAATGCCCTATTGAGACTGAGTTTCTGCTTACGTTGACGGTCACGTGGTTGTGTCCTGGTCGGCCCTCGTAACTTCTAACACGTCCAGAGGTTCTTGCGCGTGGCTGATTTCGACATTATATCTCTTTCGGCAATGTGACAATGATAATTGAAAGCTAATTGATACAAGTTCGTTAAATCCAAAAAATATGGAAAATAAAATGGATAAATAAAAAGAAAGAAAGAAAATTGGTCTGTTTATCCATTTTGTGGCTTTCAATCATGTGCTAAGTTTTCATACAATCTTAAGCGGTCCATGGTAGCTTGCTTCCAGACAGATTTTTTTTTGTCGCGATATTGCAAGATATGGAAACTAGTTAACAATATCTAATTGTAATAACATGCGAACTATATTTGAAATGTCGTGGATAAAGTTTTGATTCATAGCATATCTTCTGTAGTTGTGTATATACAAGTTTAGATCACATTCATATACTATATATTTTGGTAGCTGGTGTAGATCTATAGGGCAAAACCTTGATTAATATGTGAATCCTGTAGAAAGTTGGATATTCTTGTCACTTCAGACATTTATGGTGATGTACATCGTAAAATTTGTATTTTGTCTTACACCAACATGACGAATCTTTTTCTACTCGAACAAAGTCATTAGAACACTATTTATCGCAGTATTATTTAAACTAATTTAAACCTATTTTAAATTGACTAGTCTAATTAAAAATAATAATAATTATGGAGCGAGTTTCATAATATTGCCTGAGATATTAGTCTGTAATATTGTTTGTGCAAGTTACAGATCAAAAGGAAATTGCGCGCCTACAGAATGTGTATTTTCATATATACAGAATCAGATCGAAGTAAAATTAAACTTAAGAATTATTTTTGTTTGTCTTCTTTTTAATTATAAATTTGATGAAAGTATATTTTACCAAAAATCCATAAACTGTAGCAGAAAACGAGGATAAAATTATAGCTACAACTAATAAAATTATAGCACATCTTAATCAGCGTATTTGTAATATTCACGTGAACATTCAAAGATTATGACGGATGTTAAGAGTGAGATATTAATAAAATATAATTGCATAAAATATTCTTTTAAAAATTGTTCTATACTCCGTCGAGAGAGAAACAAGAAGAAGATTGTGATATAGTATACTAATATTATTAAATAACATCATAAAGATATTAAATAAGAAAACATGATTGGCCTATCTTAACGCTGAAAGGTCGACCTCCACACAACACAAAATCCCCCAGCTGTTTAATGCTGTTGGTTTCTTTGTGGGGAGCTTTACACTGTATATCCCTATAAATAAAAGCATCAAAATATTAAAATGAATCGATTAGTTTATAAAGAAGGTTGATATCAAAGTAAAATTCGTATCTATATTATTAGATTGATGACACTAATATATATATGGTAGTTACTAGTTAGTTAGGATAGTCTATGTGTGTGTGTACATAAAGAATATATGCTAAAGTTTTGGAGGTATAGTAATGTGGCGTGCATTATTGGCGTTTATCTTTTATAGAATATATGAGGTACGATTATAGTGGTATACTATACATCATCTTGTTCGTCACTCTCCCCAATTTTTCACATTTAAAATTTTATTTTATATTTGCTGCATAATCAATTTATCGCTTTTATCCACAACAACGATCTTATGCCCTACGTATAATGTATAAACACGTGCCACAGCCAAGATCAAATTTATTTTATATATATATTTTTTTTTTGATATCTAATTTATTTTAAATATTATTATAGTTATAATTAACATTTCCTGCCATTTGCCACGTGGTTCTTCTCGCATATAAAATATAATAATATTATTTTATACCGACATATAACAGATAACTATACGACACATATTGTTGATGAGAATATCCTTGGACATTTCGTTGAACTAATCATTTGATGCTTTATTTATGATTTGACCATAATTTTAAATTTCCTACTTAAAAGTTAAAATCAATCTCGAACAAACGAAGCTATAACTTGTAAAAATTCAATTTTTACAAATCAACATTAGTGTTTGTTAATTTAACTTGCATCAATTCAAGTCCATTATCGTTTTTTCAGTCAAATTGCATATATAGCTAACCTTTTTAATGTTTTGTGTTCGTTTTTTCTGTAGAAGATTACTTATATTTTTGGTGTTTCGTCATTTTCGCTAACATTTAAATTTTCCTTAACACTTGTTTGCACCAATATATAATATTCGTCATTCCAAATTTTTCCCAATGTTTTGATAGCTAAGAGAAATATACACTTTAAATTTTCGAGAACAACAATAAACTCATGACATTATTTGTTGGGGTCTCTCCTACTCGACGAAGAGCCAAATAAAGCGCTGCAAATTACTCAATGGCCAATTCACAAGTGTGAACAATTAACGCAGAAAACAAAAGAGAAAGAGATATACAGTTCTCATATTTTATGGCCACCACTTGCTGTGTATGTATAAAAGACCTTGGATACTCTAACATATATACCTCGAGCATTATTTTTTGCTAGCTAGGTTATCAATAATGAAACAACTGTGCAACTATAATGATAAATCGGTACAAATGATAGAATGATATAGCAGTTTTGCTGACTCTACCGTTATGGGAATAATATTAAAGCATGCACACATATGTTATATAGAATCTGACAATACCAACCACATGCATGACGATTCCTATATTCGCCAAGAACCTTTAAATATATATTCATATATAATTTTAATATATAAGAAAGCCAAAAATATCACATGTTAACATATATTTCTGCCAATCACAATGCCGGATTTCGCGGTCTGAATAAGGTGAGAGAAGTAGTAACTGCCAATATATAAATGGAAAATATAAGTGCCAACCTTCCACTAAAGGAAAGTAGTTAGGCGTGAATTAGTTGGGAGAAAAGTCACCTTCTACTTTGGGTAAATAATGAACATATAATTGTAGGCCTCAATATATTTCCTCACGTAGTATATATTTTTGGTTATTGTAGAACATAAATACTGGCACGTGGACGGACGAAACGAACTGTAAATATAATTCCAATGGAACCCACCGTACATTCGCCGTATCCAATGATGTTTTCTCCGATTGAATTTTTGCATCCAGTGAACTTTTTTTATTTTGGACCAACAAATCCAGTGAACTTCCACAACTGTTATTTATTATCTTACAATATTTTCAAAATTTACTCTCGACATTGGAAGAGTCTCTATATATACAGTAATACACTTGTGTTTGAATAATAAACACGAATGTTAACACGAATGTTAAATAGAAACACACACACACAAATGATTGCTTTGAAATTCCCACAATATTCATAAAATTATTATCACATATAATTGTAAAGAAAAACATAAAAATAATTTATTTTAATATTTTTTTACCATCAGGAATCTCACATCAAAACTTATGACATTCTCTGAATTATGTTGAAGCATCCACGTTAGCCATTCATGGCTAAGATTGCAATTGAAAGAACAAATGGTCCACACGGACATCCTCAACCATTGCATCACAATAGGTTGGCTAAAACTCTTTTAGTCGGGAAATTTCTTTTGTAGGTAATATCGATTTTGTGATTAATCTTACTTCATAATATTTTAGTTATAATAGAACGCTAAAAAGCAAAAATAAATTTATATTTCATATCTTTTACAGAGCCATATATTACTTTGTCTAAATAGTATATATATATATATATATATATATTGGTCTTAGATGAATAATGATATCTTTTTTTAAGGAAATTTATTTTCTTAAATCGTACTAATTTTTTATATATACATATATATATATACATATAAATAAATAATAATTTATAGTATAATCAGATTCAAACATGAATATCATTAGTGGGTTTGTGCAATATTAGAAGAGAACGTGAACAATTAAACAAAATAAAAATCCACCATGTGAAGATATCTCCTAGTTGCCCAAATATTAATATTTCTTTTTGACATATTCCAAAATCATGTATGATCTCTGTCTTGACACTTTTTGGTGTTTGAGATATTTTCATCTAAATTTGAAAGTGAACTTATGTACTTTTGATCCCTATTGCATTAACTAATGGAATGTTCAGTTTGTGCTTCTTTGGCACACCATTACTCAGTTAACTATTTTTTTCTCATCCTATATGTACACACACATAGATATATACATACATATATATGTATATGCCCAGATACGTATACAATCTATTTTTTGTATTTTTTTATCACAAAATTTTCAATTTTCAACCCTTATTTCTTCGATAAAAATCTGTAGCTCTTTAACGAAAAAGGAAAAAAGATAAAATAAACCTAGTGTAATAATTTAACGGCTGTTATTATACATGGGTGTTGTGCTTAAGTAAGTATAGTCGTTAAAACTTTCGCCACCCGCCATGTTTAGAAAATAACAATTTATGTAGGTAGATCAATTCGATGATCAACGTGTACGTAAATCTAAAAAGGTTTTAAATCTGTGCAAGCAACCCGTTGCTCTTCCCTTGCAATAGCTGTTAAATGATAACAAATGTAAATCATATTGCGTACCAATTACTTTGGTAATGTCTTAATCTCAATACACCGAAACACTCTTTCGAACAGTTGACTTTGCTTTCTTTGTTTATACATTTATTGTCTCCAAACAATCATGGATCACCTTATCAGATTAAGTGTTACAATTTTTAAAATATCTGAAATATATTTAAGAAAAAGTAACACATGCGTAATTACTTATTATAGTATAAGAATAATGCCGTTAATTTCGTCACAATTCCACTAGTTTTGATTGGTCTCTCCACTGTGTTACCACCCACCACTCACATTACATATCCAATGTTCACGGTTCTGCTTACCAAAATAACAATATGTTTTTTAATATAGGTTTATGACAACGATCGGTTACTAACAATAAGTCATATTCAAATTACTTATCCTTTTTTGACGTGGGTTAACTTCACTCGTTGGTTTCTATTTCGAAAATTGACTGAAATTGACTTTGGTGATTCTCTTCCATGCAAATAGCAAAAATTGACTAACTAAATTTATACGGCGTGTGATTTGGCTATTAACTTTTGTTTTGAAGTCCAAAAGTCTAGTTTAGGTCTTGTCTCTCCCTCATTGGTCCATTTAAAAAATTTAATGTAATCATTGAAAAATATATGTTTACCAATAAAAATCAATTGATGAATGATGATGGCACAAACCAGAAAACGCTTCCATAAGTAAAAATGGATGCAATTAAATTAAAATAAATATATCATTGGCAAAAAGGGCCAGTATTTAAAATCGAATAAAATGTTGTTTAATTTTCTGCTTGCTAGAAATATACATATATGAACATAATTTTATGTTTAATACATATTATATTTTTGGTCAATTGTTTAATACAAATCTATTTTTCTCATTATGAACAACAATAAGTGAAAGAATAACAGAAACCAGCTGAGCTCGAACGGCTACCCTACAGCCCAAAAGCTACAAGCTGGTCCCTCAAAATCTTTCAGATTTCTAGATTGACCCCCAAAAAAAAGGGAACTAACAAACCGCACCACAAGAAAAAAAAATACAAACAAAGGAACAGAACAAAAAAACAGAAAGAAAAAAAAAACACAAGAGGAGAAGATTCCGGGGACGTATATGCAGAGCATCCCACTGGTAATTCCCTCTCTCTGTTTCTTCTAGAAGCTTCTTTATCAAACGTATTATGTATTCGCCTGTATATTTACACATAACACTCAGACCTGCTTCGCCAAGTCATTGGCTCCGATGAATGTGCCGTGAAATCCGTACGGAACCCTTGACGGAAGTTTAACCGTTGCTTCAACCTTCAAGCTAACGGCGTTAACTATCTGTAACTCCGATTTCCATGTCTCCTCGTCGTGAACGAAACAGAGGATGTGGCCATCGTCTTCTGCTCCCTTGTTGTTCTCGTCTCCGGGGAGAAACAGAGGCTCTCCACCGTAACGGTTATCGCCGTAGAGATGTTTCTTGACTTCTCCGGTAGCGAGATCAACTTTGGCGAATCCAGAAACTTTAGGCCAGGGCTCGGCTAAAGCGAGATAAGCGAATTTGGTTTTACGGCCGAGCATGTTTCGGTTGACCATTCCTGCTTCGAGGTTGACTTGTTGCTCTCCGTCGGAAATGATCGGACGGCGAGTGGATTCTCCAGTTTTGAGATTAAGGCGGATTTCGGAGAGGACACTCTTGAGATTCTCGTCGGACTCGTTGAAAATTGAGTCCGGTGGAGTCATACACGAACCGATCACGACGATTTCCTCTGTTTCTGGCTCCTCCCAAGCGTTCCAGAGATGGAAGCAGAAGCAATCCGGCGCTTCAATCCACCTGATCTTCGACGAATCTTCGGCGTATTTGTCTAGAATTCCGAATCTCGCAACCTTGTCCTTGTCGTAAACCACCGGTGAGCCGCCGCGGATCATCTCCGGCAGCTTGAAAACGACTTGTTGGTCCGGTATCACCACGAATTTCTCTGTTATCGCAAAATCGTGCATCATCGTCGGCTGATCAAGCTGGATCTCGACGTCCGGTGATTTCGTTCCGTCCGGCGAAAATCGGAAGTACTTCAGGTAAGGTTTTGAAACGACGTCGTAGCTCAAAGAGAAAAGCTCGCCGGATTCCGGGTCGACTTTCGGGTGGGCGATCATTGTGGATTCCAATTGCCCGTCAAAATCGTACCGGCCAACGGTTTTCAAGTCTCCAGCTGGAGTGATCCGGACTTGGTAAGGCAAATCGTCCTCCGACATCGCCAACAACCGGCCGTTGAAATAGACCAAACCAGCGTTAGCTACTCCGGTTCCGTGTGCCGGGTCGACTAAACCGGCTGCAGCTCTGGCGTAGAATAGCATGAGTCGAGCAATACCGGTGTGACCGTGAAGCTCGCCGATTGCTTTGGGGAACACCGGTCGACCCAGTTGACGCTCTTGGATAAAGCGGTTTGTCTGAGTAAACCGGCAAGCGTAGCTAGCTGAACCGTCTTCGAATTTGACGGCGTGAACCATCCCGTCTCCGTCGAAGAAGTGATGACCGGTCACCGGCTCGTGAAGCGGATTAGCACCGTTGCGCACATACACTCCTTTGATGGAATCTGGTATTTTTCCGACCACCGTGAGGTTATGCCGGACGGGCTGTTCATTCACCGGAGCGAAATTCCCGGCGATCTGAACACTAGGATCGGCTGTTTTAGGAAGCGGATGTTGTCGCTCGTGGCTCACGAGGAAACCCTCCGCCGCATCCAACGCCGCCGCCGCCGCTCTCTGGAACAAATTCATCTGTTTAGTGTCGAAATCTTTGGCTTTGGAATTAACAACAATGGCAGGAGAGCTGGAGGATTGCTTGGGGAAATGAAGAGCAGTAGGAGTGTGAAGCGCAGAAGAAACATTGAGCTTTCGTTGGACACGACTTGTCATGGGTGTGGAGCAACAATAACTCAAGTCGGAGCTTTGAGAAGATGATAATGACGGCTGAGTATGATTGCCACCGACCCATCTCCGAGAAACCGCCGCAGTAGCCGCGAAAGAGGCCATTTTAAGTATGCGTAATCAGTATTGGTGCTTAAAAGTGAGCGTTCGATTTTTGAGATTTGTAAAGCTCTGTTTTTTTTTTTGCTTTTTTTGTTGAAGAGAAGAGAGAAGAGAGAAGAGAGAAGAGAGAGTTGGTTTGAGAGCGATGAAGTGTTCAAGGGTTTATATAAACCGGGAGATGGGTAAGGGGAATGGTGGGTCCTACCCGGGTGGCCACGTGTTGAATCAGTGACAGAAAGAGGAATGGAGTGAGTGGGTATAAGAGAAAAAGGGTACTTTGGGTACAAACAGAAAAAACAGAGTAATATGTTATGGTTCAAAGTTGAGACTTTTCACACTTAGACAAATGCATCCACTTCGATCTATAACTCCCTTTGTCTTCTGTTTCTAAGTTTTTTAACAAAAGCTATCAGTCTTTGGCAACTTGAAGATAACATCGGTCGTGGAAAAACTTCTAATCTATTAAAATGTATCCTCCTCAGATCGCTGGTTCGAGGCATTGTAGGGCATAGTTTAGATTGTTCACCAGTGTGCAAACAAATTATAAAATAGTATGAAATTCGTCTAAAAATATTGGTGAATAAAAGGGATCTGTGTTTATATACTAACTAAAATATTCATTTGCATTTATTGGCAAAATGATGTTTCGTTAATTACAATCACCGACTTGGCTTATGTCGTGGGTCAAGAGCTTCTTTGTTTGAGAACTCCAACTTGGCCTATTCATCTCCACATGTAAATATATAAAGACTTGATTACATTATATGTTTCTATGTATGATACGGTCTAGTTGTGTCAAATTTTAAAAGACAAGAGCAATACACGTATTGGAGTAATTTTGGGCTTGTTTCAAGTGTTTAGTGTTCATACTATTGATCCAGGTCATATAAAATGTAAATCTTGGACCGTTCTTAAATGTGAGAACTCAAGCAATCAAACCTTTCGATGATCTCGTCTAAATTCTAACTGTGATATCATTCTGTAACTTAAAATATCGCCCACTACTTAGTAGATTTGTAATTATCCTTGAATACCCAAAAAATCGCAACTTATAGAAATGAACAAAATAGTTAATTGAACACTAAAACTCCACGCACGCAGTTCATTAAAAGTCGGTGTGTTACTGTAGAACCTTATAAAACCGGATTTTAGAAAAATCAATTTGCAATACAATTTATTTCTTAAAATTGAAATAAAATATTAAATTCATATATATATATATATTAATATAGACATGTACATATAAACATTAACATTGCCATTATGTGGGTGTAACTTATTTTCAACAAATAATAATGGCATATACATAAATTAATAATATTAAATTCTATAATTAAATCTAACATTTGACCATCATAAAAGCTAACAATAATTAATTAATTATATGGCCAAAAATTATCTCATGAACATGTTTATAGATTTAATATTTTCAAGACATGATTTCAAGACAATCATTTTGATAACTTAATAAGAATATGAACAAAATTCGGTTTTGAATCATAAAAACAAAAGCAAAAAAATATTTGGAGGCGGGATGATCCCTTTCCTTAACTCAATAAAATGCCCGCAATGAGACGGTTTACATGCATTCTTTGAATCCCAGGATACAACCAAATATTAAGACAAACATGCTTCATTCATGTTTGAATCTACGAGCTAATTATCTACTATATACTCAAGAACACAAATTTACTTCCGAAAGAGAGAAGTAAAAGAGGGAGAAAGTTAGAACCTGTTAAACCTTGTGAATTCCTTAGCTACTACCACTTAACACCAACAACCAAGAAGATATTTCAAGAGAGCTTCAACACTTAAAAAACTTCTCAAAGAATATCTAAAATGTGTCTAAGGTGTTTTCTTGCTTTTTTTTAGAATGAATGGATAATTTTTCCTTTCTATGTAGCTTGCTATTTATAGGAAAAGAATAGCTTGGTGGTCAAGTAGATTTAATGGCCAAATTTATTTGGTTTTTAATACCAAAATTTGTAAGTTACAAAAAATCTTTGACCTCCCCTAAGCAAATTCTCATTCACATTTAACTATATATTATAAGTCCACATGCTTATTAATATATTGTTCCAACAATCCCCCACATGAATAGAATTGACTCTAAAACACTGAGGATGTTTTTGAAAACCTTTTTAGGATAGATTTAAGGCTGAAAGAAGACTTTCTTGAGTATATGCGAAAAATAACTGTATATGAAAAGGTTGCATTTTTCAGCGTTGAACCAATCACTGTTATAGTCTATCGAGTTTACAAGCCCAGTTGGTGAACACGATGTCTTGAACCATCCGGATTTCTAGTGTAAACTGAAACAATAGATATAACACAGTTATATTTTCTAGTAGAACTTTCGCTCTCTCGTTGTGTTCATTTTGGCCTTGAACATGCCTGGTATTTCTTGAGTGAACTTGGAGAATACAGTCTTCCCTTATTCTCCTAGAAACGGCCCCATTTCACACTCAACAGGTGATTCTCGTATTCTATTTCGAAGTATTCTGCTTTACTTCCTTGAAATAAATATGATGAAATCATTAAAAGCTTACGCTTACCCTCAATTTTGCAGACAACACTGTTTATCATTATTAGGAACTGGGTAGAAACATAAGTTTCACAGTGTTTTCTTAGACTTAATTTGACTTAGTTGTCCCTTTGAACCTAGAAAGTATAGGTGGGGTTACCGCCAAATTTCATCGTTTAATCATAGGCTTTAAACCCATTCCTATTGATGATTTCAATACTTGATCTCGGATCAGACCTTTCGTAAAAGGATCTGCTAAGTTCTCAGCTGATTTGATGTAATCTAGCGAAATTACACCACTTGAGATCAATTGTCTAATGGTATTATGTCGTCTACGTATATGACGTGACTTGCCATTGTACATGCTATTGTTAGCACGAGCTATAGCCGATTGATTATCACAGTGTATCCGAATTGATGACACTGGTTTTTCCCACATCGGAATATCTTCCAAAAAAAAAAAAATTTTGAAGATGCTCTGCTTCTTCTGCGGCTTTGTCCAAAGCAATGAATTTAGATTCTATTGTTGACCTAGCCAGCATTGTTTGTTTTGAAGATTTCCAGGATATTGCAGCACCCCCAAGTGTAAACACATAACCACTTGTGGACTTCGAGTTTTTGGAATCTGATATCCAATTAGCATCGGTATATCCTTCCAACACGGCAGGTTCTGAACCGTAATGCAGTCCATAATTTTTGGTAAAGCGTAAGTAATTTAATACTCTCGTTATCGCTTTCCAATGGATGTGCCCTGGATTGCTCGTGTACCTACTTAGTACATTTACCGAGTGAGCTAAATCTGGTCTAGTACAATTAGTCAAGTACATTAGACTTCCGATTACTCGAGCATACTCATTCTGTGATACCGGTGCACCTGAATTTTTCGTCAGGTGAAGTGTGGTATCCACAGGTGTTGTGGAGGTTCCAGTTGAATAGTTCTTGAATCTATCAAGTACTTTCTCAGCGTAATGGTGCTGGGATAATATATATCCTCCAGGATGTCTAGTGATTTTAATTCCAAGAATTGCATCAACTAGTCCTATATCCTTCATTTCAAACTGTCCATGTAACATGGTTTTAGTCTGATTTATAATATCGTTGTCACTTCCAATGATAAGCATATCATCTACGTATAAGCATAACATAAGTATACATATTTCGTAGTTTTGAAGTACAAACATTTATCGCATTCATTTATGCGAAACCCATTTGACATCATTACTTTGTCAAATTTCTCATGCCACTGCTTTGGAGCTTGTTTAAGTCCATACAGCGATTTTAAAAGTCTACAGACCTTGTCTTCTTGTCCTGGAATAACAAACCCTTCAGGTTGTTTCATGTATATTTCTTCTTCAAGATCTCTATTAAGAAAAGCAGTTTTTACATCCATCTGGTGAATTGCCAGATTTCTTAATGCTGCGATGCATATGATAGTTCTTATAGAAGTTATTTTCGTCACAGGAGAATATGTGTCAAAGAAGTCTAAACCTTCTTTCTGACAAAATCCTTGGACCACAAGTCTGACTTTATACTTGTCAATAGTCCCATCGGTTTTTAGTTTGGTCTTAAAGATCCATTTACAACTGAGAGCTTTGAACCCTTCTGGTAAATCCGTTATGTAAAACGTATGGTTTTGCATAATTGAATCGAATTCACTGTTGACTGCTTCCTTCAAATAAGGAGCATCAGGTGTAGACATTGCTTCCGAAAAGGTATTTGGTTCATTTTCTGTGAGTAAAATCATTAGAAAATCATCACCAAAATTTTTCTCCTTTCGAGCTCTTTTGCTACGTCTGAGTTCAATTTCAGCGTTTTCTCCATTGTCTAGACCAATGGCAGAGTTGCTTGTTTCACCTACATCTCTTTCTTCCCTAGTCCGTTTAGGGTGTATTTTATCCTTACACGGAAAAATATTTTCAAAGAATGATGCATTTCCCGATTCTATAATTGTATTTACATGGATATCTGGGATATCTGATTTGTGAACCAGAAATCGATAAGCACTACTATGGTGCGCATATCCGATAAAAATACAATCAACTGTTTTCGGTCCAATTGTGACCTTTTTCGGGACATGTACTGCCACTTTTGCTAGGCACCCCCACACTTTCATCTATTTGTATGAAAGGACTATACCTTTCCACAGTTCATATGGCGTTTTTCCCGTCACTTTGTGTGGGATTTTATTTAGAATATAATTTGAAGTCATTAAAGCTTCCCCCCACATGTTCTGGGTTACGCCAGATTCTTGCATCATTGCATTCATCATTTCTTTCAGAGTTCGGTTTTTGCGTTATGCAATTCCATTTGATTCTGGTGAGTAAGGAGCAGTTGTTTGATGAATGATGCCATTTTCTCTACAAAATGCATCGAACTGTCCTTCATATTCTCCACCTCTATCACTCCGAACTATTTTCATAATTTTATCTAGTTGATTTTCAACTTCCAGCTTATATTCCTTGAATTTATCCAAAGCCCCATTTTTGCTTTGTAACAAGTAAATATAACAATATTTTGTACTATCATCAATGAAAGTCACAAAATACTTTTTACCTCCTCTAGTGGGTAAATATTTTAAATCGCACAAATCAGTGTGGATTAAACCCAAAGGTTTATTATTTAATATTCTCAAGAGAAAGCATATGCTATCCTCTTTGAGTTACGTCTCTAATTTCAGCATGGTCAATGAGATATAAATATTCTCATGCCATATAATGAATTGAGCTCCATCAATTTTGTCAATCATTAGTCCTATGCTTATAGCACTAGGCACTCACATGACACTGATATACATCAGAATTTGGCACAGTCGTATGTGGCAGACCACTATCAAACTGAATTTGATGTGTCGACTCACTAGACTTATCACCAATAGCACATCCATAATAATTAAATATTAATTTCTAGAATTATTAAATTCAGAAAGTAACAATTTAATTTAATACAAGGACAAAATAAAACAATTTAAATTATTCATATAACTTGCATAATCATCCAATTAATTTCCAGAATATTATTAAATCTCTGAAATATTAAATTCCAGCACATAAGTCAAAACATGACTTTTGCTAAGTTTTAAACATATTTTTTATATGCTTAGAATGAAACAGAAATCGTATTAATGAATGCAACAATAAATCGTCAAAAAATAAATTAATTACTTCTGAAATTTTGTTGAAAAATTCAACAAGTATCAGACCAAGTAAAAAATATTTTCTAGATTAACAATGTACAATAACAAAATAATATCAACAATTACTCTTGAATTACTGTTGAATTGAGCATATCATATTAATATGATTAAATCTTATAAAATCAAAAAAAAGATCATTACCATGATTTTCTTATTTCTGTTTTTATAACAAAAACACTAACATAAATTTATTAATGTATATGTTACTATATGCGCTTTAAATCACGATCACTAATCATTTTTTTAGCGATTTAACCGTTTGTTTTAAAAAATTAAAACCAAATCACAAACTCGTTTTTATTAAGAGTTTGTTTTATTAATAATTAATAACACTATACCACAATTTAATTGGTTCTTAAAAAACATTTTCACAATTAATTGTAAAAATTAATTGGTTTAAATAACGTTTTACCAACATTGATTGGTATTAAATAACGTCTTACCAAGATTTATTAGTTTTTAATGACGTTTTACCAATAATATTTCAATATTTTATGTATTGAAATAAATAACGTTTGACCAATAAATTAAATGGTATTAGACCACTAATATTTGGTTTTGAAAAAACGTTTGCCAAAAAAAAAAAATTAATTGGTCTTTAATTGGTTTTTTTTTTTTTTTTTTTTTTTTAAAAAAAAAATATTGTTCGGTTAACAGCATCGATCTTACGAGATCGATCGATCGGCTGGCGATCAATCGGTCGCTTGACCCGCGGTACCGGTTTCGGTGTTCAATTTGTTTGATTTCTCTCAATCAACCGATAAGAATCGATCGATCTGAGACCCGGATCGATTGATCTGGTCACGAAATCTTGAAACCGATTTTTTTTTTTTTTTTTTTTTTCCAACAATCAAAAATAAAACTTTGATTTTTGCAAATTCGATTTTTCACACAACAAATCCGTTTAAAAAGCGAATTTTATTGAGTTAAGATTGTAGAACCTTATAAAACCGGATTTTAGAAAAATCAATTTGCAATACAATTTATTTCTTAAAATTGAAATAAAGTATTAAACTCATATATATATATATATTAATATAGACATGTACATATAAACATTAACATTGCCATTATGTGGGTGTAACTTATTTTCAACAAATAATAATGGCATATACATAAATTAATAATATTAAATTCTATAATTAAATCTAACATTTGACCATCATAAAAGCTAACAATAATTAATTAATTATATGGCCAAAAATTATCTCATGAACATGTTTATAGATTTAATATTTTCAAGACATGATTTCAAGACAATCATTTTGATAACTTAATAAGAATATGAACAAAATTCGGTTTTGAATCATAAAAACAAAAGCAAAAAAATATTTGGAGGCGGGATGATCCCTTTCCTTAACTCAATAAAATGCCCGCAATGAGACGGTTTACATGCATTCTTTGAATCCCAGGATACAACCAAATATTAAGACAAACATGCTTCATTCATGTTTGAATCTACGAGCTAATTATCTACTATATACTCAAGAACACAAATTTACTTCCGAAAGAGAGAAGTAAAAGAGGGAGAAAGTTAGAACCTGTTAAACCTTGTGAATTCCTTAGCTACTACCACTTAACACCAACAACCAAGAAGATATTTCAAGAGAGCTTCAACACTTAAAAAACTTCTCAAAGAATATCTAAAATGTGTCTAAGGTGTTTTCTTGCTTTTTTTTAGAATGAATGGATAATTTTTCCTTTCTATGTAGCTTGCTATTTATAGGAAAAGAATAGCTTGGTGGTCAAGTAGATTTAATGGCCAAATTTATTTGGTTTTTAATACCAAAATTTGTAAGTTACAAAAAATCTTTGACCTCCCCTAAGCAAATTCTCATTCACATTTAACTATATATTATAAGTCCACATGCTTATTAATATATTGTTCCAACAGTTACATCATAGAACTTGCTCTCTAAGATATTCACTTTAAAGTGTCTTATGTGATAATATTGTTTTTATTTTTATTTTATTTTTTCACTTAGATTTTAGTTGACGAGATCTATAGAGATGTTCGACCACTCCTTTTTTATTGGGTCAACACTCAAACAGAGATCCTTACATATATGTTTTGTTCTTTTGTCATCTCTTACATTTATGTTCAAATAATTTTTCCCAAGTACTTGTTGGCACTTGGCAGCAAATATTAACCGATTATTTTTAAAAATACCGTTCACTCTAAATACTATACTTCTTTTTTGTTTTCAAAATATGTTGTTTATGTCACCATTTTAAAATTGAAATTTATGATATATACGTGGATGGTTCCTTTAAAAGTCTAAGCAGAATATATTCACTTTGTATTAATAATCATGGTCTAGGACCTCGAGTATACGAGTTACTTGTCTAACGGGAAACTCTATTATATATAATGACTCTAGTAATTAACTAATTATGAGATTACTAGAATTAGAAGAGTCTTGAATTTGTAGGTATATTTATATGTGGACACATATTTAAATCAACGAAATAAACTTCGCATATTATTTAACGAAGAAACATACTTCACGTATAAATTTTCTAGAAACTCCGCCTAATAGTTTAACAGAGAAAAGCATATAAAAAATCAAAAGAATCATCCCTTCACCAAACAAGCTATGTAAAATCATATGAAATGGTCTCGTGTAGCAACAAAGATTTTCATTATAAAATTAGGTGTATTTGGACATTTTGAAAAGAAAAAAATATTGTTAGAAAATACATAAAATAAGAAGAAAATAACACGTAAAAAGATGAGTAAAAGGACATTTGGGTCTGTATTGTCTCACTAATCTCCGGTTGACCATTGTGTCGTCTAACTTTTTTATTCTTTTTTCCTTTTTTTTTGGTTAGAGAAGTGAAATCAAATTGGATTGATACGTCGTTAGTGAAGAGGACACGTTTTAGAGTTAGCCCGCGTATTTGCCTCATAACCGAGTTCTCCCATATAACACGTGGCAACCTTCTCTTTTTCACTTCTTCTCTCCATCACGCTTGCTTTATTTATTAATTTTTCTCTTTTTCTCTTCGTGTTTTTCATATCATTTCTTCTTTTTCTTTTTTGATTTTTCTTCTTTTTTTAACAAAACAAAATCTTTGTTCATTCTTTTTCATTGTAACACCTAACTAACTGTTTAGCAAAAGCATCTGTAATTTTTGAATAATATATTATCAAATCTGTATCCGTTTAGGACTGAATAACTTTAAATTTCATATACATAATTATAATGATATGCTAGAGATTTTGAATTTACAATTGAATCTAAAGCTTACGAATATTATATCGATCCAATTCATACTAGTTTTTCTTCTATTCATGTAATAAAACTCAACTAAAAACATATTTTTTAATAAAATTTTATTAAAACTCATTAATAATGAATTAAAAAGAAAACGTAGAAAATATATGATGGAATAGCATTTGGGAAAAATTATATTACAATGACCTTATCTTTGGCCTAGGAGATATATGGATCTCAGCCTAAAACTTCACAACTGAAACAAAAATTGAATGATTTGATTTATATATAATTTTATCTTTTTTCCTGTGTGAAAATATTAGTATATATCTTCCATATTATCTATAATTAACACACTTTATTATAAAATAATTGTTTTTGATCCATTTTAAACCAAATTTTACTCGTCAATAAATAATGTATTCTAATTTTTTCACTTTACTTAGATTAAATAGCCTACTATGGTATTATGTTTGTATATTTTTAACTAAAAATTTAATTGATAATGAATAAAAATTATGTCATTTAATACTATACGGTAGCGAATCATATATAAATCTTAGAGAAATGTCACAATTTAATTTATTTTCCAATTAGTTAGTTATTATCTTAAACCGTCAAAGTTAGGTATAAACTTGTAATTCATCTTCACTTATATATAATTTTTCTGGCAACCACTCATATATAACTATGTTCTAAAAATCAATCTAATGGGTAATACACGTTTCTTCGACAACTCGGTTTTGAGATAAGTCCTTTTGGACTTCACATGATCTTATGTTCTCTAAGAACAATTGTCTACGCATCCTAATAGAGGCAAGACTTTCTAACCTACAGATTTCATTATTTTTTTATCAACTATAATTCATACACGTACGTTTCCATATTTGATATAAAATCGCGTCGTTATTGATATGAACTAGTAAACTAAAAGATCTAACCAAACCAAAAGATTATTAGAATATTCAAAGTTTTGACTATTATTTGAATATCTATAGATATATTCATATATTCTATATATTTTCCAACTTAATTATGTGGAATATGATTGTATAATCTTTGAACATGTAAGATAAAAGTACACATGCATGTATAAAGTTTTCTAGCGGCCAAAGAAAAACATGCATGACTTTCAAAACTGAGAATCGATATAAATTTAAATTAATGAAGTAATTAAAGTTCAAATTTATTATCTTAGATTCATGCAGATATGTAGCTGGTTTTTGTTTTGTTTTTTCATAACAATAACTAAAGGGAAAATAAAGTGATAACTGCTGAGTATATTTAGGGGAAATGGATAGAGTGGCATCACTAGCCACATAAGAAATTAAACCTAAGGTAACTTTCGAAGAAATTAATATATGTATATTCTTCGACTAGGGAACAAATAGGCATCAGTATCATGCATATGGGGATCAGTATCCTGTTCTACCAGTCATCTATCATATTAATATTTATATATCGGATATAACTAATATATTCCACAAATGATCATTGGTTATGTTGTTCTTAAATTTTAATGGATCTTTCTCCACATATATCGCCCATCCAGCAAAGGGTAAATACGCTTGTGTGTTCAGTATATAATCACTAACAATATTTTCTATGAAAATATGAAGAATTAGGTTTCTTTGACAACCAATAAAATTATGCCTGGCTAATTAATTAATACCCGTATTATATGATCGTGGGTTATTTGATAATTAAAATGTTGAATTTCACATTGCGAGCGACATAGGCTTATCTACCAAATCCTACAATATAATGTCGCTAGAAAAAAATGATTTAAAACTAATTACACATCCTTAGATAAAAAAAAATTAAGTCTAAGTGGGATTTTTTGTCTGGTTTGATTAGAGTCATCAATGACTGAATAAAGACCATAAAAGTGGCTGGGAAATTTTTAAATATAGGAACAACAACATATAATATAAGATTAACGGTTGATTCGATCATCCTTATGAGATTTTATTAATATATACCACTTCAATCATGCTCGTGATCTTAACCATCCTTTCTTTTTTTGTTTTTGTTTTATAATTTATGGAAAAGATACAAAATATATATCATAAGTTATCGCCACGTCAGTTTTATCGACACCTCATTTATAATTGAGTGTCTTTATCTCTTAAATATTTATGTAGTGTGTATACACGATGCGTATACTATATATGTATTTACGTAAGCATAACATGATTTCGGGAATGATAGCGAAGAATGATGTTGTGTTAACGGACGAACTCGTGGCTCACGAGACACCTCATCAATAATCGTATATTATGATATATACGATTTTCTTAAACAATATATAATATAAAGTGATTCTGTTTTACTTTAATCATTTTTTGTAAATCCGGCTGATTGTAACTTTTTACTTATGATGGTACGCAGGTTCTTGATTAACCATGATCTAATAGGTGGATACATATGTTTACTTATTCTTAAATTTATCAGATAGATACTATTTGAACGGTTGTACGAGATTACATATACAAGGTGGTTAATCATCAATATTTTTACCAAAGGAAAACCAGTTTCGTGTATATACTAAATCTACGAAAATTGTCATAATTTTGAATTTTGCAGATATTTTGTGAGTTGATTCAAATCTAAGTACCTCTATAACCCCAAAATATGTACTAGTAACAAGAGCTACATTCAATTCTCGTCAAGATCTTTCCAACGTACCACAAGTTTTGTCACTATGTGCTCTATGTTTTGACACTATTAAAAATAGCATGAGTTTGGATCAATAATACAACACTTGAACTGAACACAAGTGTAATTTTATGATTCATATAATATAATATCATTCAAAGAATTTTAAAAAGAACAGAAATATTATCCTACTTAGAATGGAATATTGTCAGAACCCTAATCGATTAGACGTGGTTCCATGGTTTCTATTTTTTGGTGGGTCAAAGGTCGACTCGTTCACCTCACATGTCACATTAATAATTGTGTGCTCCAATTATATCCGGTATAACAATTCTGCGTATAATTGATTTTTTTGTGTAACACTTTTAACCCGACGCTATGTAGCATTTATACGACTTTATTTTAAAAATCTATCAATTAATTTGCTTATTTTTTTTATATATTCATATTAAAACATAGCATTGTTGTTAAAAAAACAAAAGTATCTAAAGTGATACGATGCTCCTCTGGTGAATCCGACTATTATATATATTTTTTAAAATGGTAAATTTTCTAACTAAATGGATACAGATCCCTGAAATTTTATTAGGTGTTCCTTAAAAATATGGCGAACCACATCAAACCACAATTGGCAGTCAAAGTTTTACCCTTCTTGACACGTGTGGACTTTTTATTAGGTGACATCTACCCGACAAAAGATTTCGTCACCATGTGTTTGCGCACGCTCATGTCAGACCACGTAACATTGAGATGTCCTAACACAACGCAGTTACTAATCAACTCGTAGGACAACGAGCCCAATACAGACCAAACTCTCCAACACCGACTTGTTTTCGAGCATTAACGTCATTGCAATCAATTCCTTACAATTTGTTTTACACAAAATTCCTTGCAATTCGTCTGAAGTTGTATTTTATTCTATTATGTTAACAATTTTATCGAAAGTAAAATAAGACTAAACTATGGATCAAGATCAAAAACAGAGAATTAAGAAAAATTACTTTGTATTAGAAAATATCTCAAAACTAATACTTCTTATTGTGATACTTAATACATCTCATTAAGTGATCCTTATATAGACTGGCACATCTCACCAAATCTACATTATCCTATAGATAATACTAGATAACTCCTAGATTTTGTTTAACCTTATCTAGAACTTATTAACTCATCTTTATCTTTAAACCATATCTTAGTTTATTGATACTTGGTTAACAAGCTGTCTTCAAAGTTAAACCAACATTCACCTCCTTAGCTTTGAAGTTCCGATTTTAGCCAAGTCTTGAACTCCAATCAACTGCCTCATTTCTTCAAATTTAATCCTTGCCAATGCTTTTGTCAGAATATCTGCCTTCTGCTTCACACCGGGTATGTACTCCATGTTAACCAGCTCGTGTTCTACACATTCCCGGATAAAATGATAATGCTTATGGATGTGCTTGCTTTTGCCATGGAAAACAGGATTTTTAGTCAACTCCAATGCTGACTTGTTATCGATGTAGATGGTGATCTTCTCAGCCTTCTTTCCGAGTATCTCACTCAATAAATCTTGAAGCCAAATAGCCTGTTTCGCTGCTTCTGTTGCTGCCATAAACTCAGCTTCACAAGAAGAGAGAGCTACAGTACCTTGTTTTTGAGAACACCATGTGATAGGTGAGTTTCCGAAGAAAAACATGTGCCCTGTTGTACTTCTTCCATCATCTTGATCAATGTTATGACTGCTGTCGCTGAAGCCAAAAATCTTCCTCTCATTTGTTCTTCCGAACTTAAGACCGTAAGAGACTGTTCCTTGGATGTACCGTAGTATATGCTTCATCAATAGGGCATGAGATTCGCGTGGACTTTGCATATATCGGCTCGCAACACCTATTGCAAAAGCCAAATCTGGTCGAGTATGTTGTAAGTAGCGCAAGCACCCAACTTTTCTTCTATAACTCGTCGGGTTCACCTCTGCTTCATCTTCGGCTTTCGAAACCTTTAAACCAAACTCCATAGGAACTTGAGTAGGGTTACACGTTTCCAGGCCTGCTTCGCTTAGAATTCTACGAGCGTATGCTTCTTGTTTCATTTCTATCCCATCTTTTCCTTGATATACCTCAATTCCCAGATAGTAAGTGAGTTTACCCAAATCCGACATTTCAAAGTTTGATGACATTCCTGTCTTGAATTCATCAATCTCTTTGAGCATATTTCCCGTGACAAAAAGATCATCTACATAAACGGCAACAATGAGAATTTTTCCACCTCCTTCTCTTCGGTATACCGAGTTTTCCTTACAGCACTTTGTGAAACCCATATTCTTTAGGATTTGATCAAGCTTTGTATTCCAAGCTCGAGGAGCTTGTCGAAGACCATATAGAGCTTTTGATAGCTTGTACACTTTAAGCTCGTGTCCTTTCTTTTCGAAACCTTCAGGTTGACTCACATATACATCTTCCTTTAACTCACCATGCAAGAAAGCCGTTTTTACATCTAAATGATGAATTTCCCATCCATAACTAGCTGCGATTCCCGTTAGAAACCGAATTGTCTCTATGCGAGCTACTGGTGCATATACCTCCTCAAAGTCTACGCCGAATTCTTGTGCATACCCCTTAGCTACAAGCCTCGCCTTATACTTGATGATTGTGCCATTGGCATTTCGCTTGATTTTGAATACCCATTTGAGTCCTATGACTTTTACACCGAATGGTTTGTCAATCAGATTCCAAGTGTTGTTCTTGTTGATGGAGTCAATCTCCTCTTGACATGCGTTATTCCACTCTGATGAACCCTCTGTTTCTGCGTAAGTTCTCGGTTCGTCATTAAGAGAGAGCAAGAGGCGCTCACACTCCTCTGATGCCAATAATACGAAGTCATCAAGATATCTAGGTCTACTTGTTTGCCGAGATGACTTTCGTATAGGTTGTTCTGCGAGATGTTGATCTGGATTTTCATCATGGAGAGGAGATGGTGGATTTTGAACGTTATCTTCTGCCGCATCTTCTGGAGATTCTTGCGGATTATTTTCGCCATGATCACCTCCTTCTTGATTATTAATGACGACCATGGGTCCTTCTCCAACGTCAATAATCTTTCCCCATCTCATGGAAAACATACCAGGGTCCCTTTTCAGCTCATCACGAGTTTCTCTCCAATTCCAGCTCTGTTTTTCATCGAACACCACATCACGACTCACTGTTACTCTTCTTGTAGATGGATTGAATAATCTGTATGCCTTGGATCCTGGTTCAATTCCAAGATGTACCAGTGCTTGAGATCTATCATCCAGCTTCTTGAGATTTTGCGCTTCGATCTTTGCATAAGCCACACAGCCAAAGACTCGCAAATGGTGTAAGCTCGGCTTTTTGTTTCGTAATACCTCGTATGGAGTATTATTATTTAGAGCTGTTGTCGGTACTCGATTTATGAGGTAAGTTGAGTGTCGAACAGCTTCTCCCCATAGATAGTTTGGTACTTTCATCGCCTTTAGGATACATCTTGTCATCTCCATTAAAGTTCTATTCCTTCTTTCAACAACACCATTTTGTTGAGGTGTATATGGGGCTGTAAGATGCCGAATGATACCACATGTATCACAAAATTCTTGAAATTCTTTAGAGGTGAATTCTCCTCCTCGATCAGTTCTAAAAGTCATGATCAATCTTCCAAATTCTTTCTCAACCATGTTCTTGAACATCTTGAATTTTTCGTAAGCATCGCTCTTTTCCTTGAGCAGAATGGTCCACATATACCGTGAGAAATCATCAATAATCACGAACACATATCTGTTGTGGGCAATCGTTGATGGTGTGATTGGTCCACACAGGTCGCCATGAAGTAATTCAAGTGGTTTTGTGGCGCGAAACACTGAAGTTTTTGGGAATGAATTCCGACTTTGTTTCCCAACCAGACAAGATTCACATAATCTTTTTTCATCTTTAATATCTAGCACTCCTTCCAGCATCCTCTGTTGAGTCATATGTTTGAGTTTATTAAAACTTATGTGACCCAATCTAGCATGCCATCTCCATGTTTCACTCTCGATTTTAGACAGAAAACAGACTGGTTTACCAATTTGGAGATTTATTTTATAAAGTCTATTCATAGACCTTATAACTTTCACCAGAAGTTTTCCCATCGGATCATGAACTGTGAGATAGTTTTCCTTCATTCTTACATCACATCCAGCCTCTGTTGCTTGTCCTAGGCTGAGAATATTGCTTTTGAGACTTGGGATATAGTATATATCGGTGACAAGATTTTGTTCTTGCGACTTGCTTTGAAATAGAATTGATCCTTTCCCTTTTATCTCGACGCAAGAACCATCACCAAACTTTACCTTCCCTTTTATACTTTCGTTAAGCTCACAAAAATAATCTTTCATGCCGGTCATGTGATTACTAGCACCGTTATCCAAATACCATATTCCTTCTTTATCCTTTTGTGACTCATAGAGTTTTGGAATTAGATTTTCTTCATTGAGGAACACAGTTTCTAGTATCACTTCATGCATATAGAGAGCTTGATCTGCTTCTTCTGTTTCTACTTTGTGAGCTTCTTGAATTTTCTTCTTTCTATCGGGACATACAGAGGCAAAGTGACCCTTTTTATCACATCTATAGCAGATTATCTTAGAGTAATCTTTC
This sequence comes from Streptanthus diversifolius, assembly GCA_039880935.1. Classification (NCBI taxonomy): domain Eukaryota; kingdom Viridiplantae; phylum Streptophyta; class Magnoliopsida; order Brassicales; family Brassicaceae; genus Streptanthus; species Streptanthus diversifolius. The sequence continues at coordinate 16,596,164 of JAXGFM010000013.1, read as the reverse complement.
TTCTCCTTCGTATGATTCTGCTCAGATGATGTATTTGCGTGGTAAGTTGATCTTCCTCGGCCTCTTCCTCCTCTTTCTCCCCTGCCTCGTCCTCTGCCTCTTCCGCGATATTGATTTCCAACAAAACTATCCGAGTTTGCAAACAAGAGTTTCCCTTGTGTTTCTGCGTGAGTTTCTTCGTCGAGAATCCGTTCTTCATATGCTTTGAGTCTCCCGATTATATCCTCAAAGCTAGTTGAGTTAAGGTCCAAGATCTGTTCAAGCGACGCTACGATTTGAATGTATTTGGACCTTGGTAAACATTTTAAGAACTTCTTCACGAGTTTGCCTTCTTCTATTATTTCTCCGAGCGAAGCAGACTTTGATGCTAGTTCAGACAACTTTCCCGCGAAGCTATCTATGGAATCAGAGTCTCGCATCGTAACCCTCTCAAACTCAGCTTGGAGAGTTTGTAGTCTAGCTTCTTTGACACGCTCTGCACCAAGATTCCTCGCCTTTATTGCATTCCAAATCCCTTTTGCAGTCTCTTGTTCTCCCACTTGCAAAACGAGAGATTCAGATATGGATTGGAATAATAAGCCGGTTGCGACATCGTTCTTGTGAGGATCGTTTGAACCCGGATCAATCGTTTCCCACACCTTATGGATTCGCAACATCACCTTCATCCTTAAGGCCCACACTGTATAATTTGCAGAATTCAGTATTGGACATTGAAGTGACGAAGGCACCATTGCTTGAGCGACGTTAGTGACGTCTCCCATATCTTGGAGGCGTGACCAGTTCGTCTCAATCTTCTCTGTGTATGATCGTTGCTTTCTGGTGGATCTACACACCTGGTTTTATGCTCTGATACCAAATATGGATCAAGATCAAAAACAGAGAATTAAGAAAAATTACTTTGTATTAGAAAATATCTCAAAACTAATACTTCTTATTGTGATACTTAATACATCTCATTAAGTGATCCTTATATAGACTGGCACATCTCACCAAATCTACATTATCCTATAGATAATACTAGATAACTCCTAGATTTTGTTTAACCTTATCTAGAACTTATTAACTCATCTTTATCTTTAAACCATATCTTAGTTTATTGATACTTGGTTAACAAGCTGTCTTCAAAGTTAAACCAACATAAACGTAATAAGAAGAGGTATCTTTAATCATTATTTATCCAACTGATTTTGAAATTTGAAATCTATGAGCATTTGTTGTATGGTATTAAACTCATGTTCAATCGATTTGGATATTTAGTTGATCTTTGAAATTAATGCTTAGAATATTTTATGTTTTTTTAAAATATTTCATGTTTTTAAAAATATTTTATGTATGGCGGGGGCTATTCCCATGTTATTGGACGATATGGAGATAAAAAAAAGACTGTGCACCTGATAAAAATAGGACCCTCAATTCTAAATTAACCAAAAATAAAAATAAATAAAACAACCGTGGATTTACGGGCCCACATTAGTCTTCTACGTGTGGGACCCAACCAAAGTGCCTCTTAGGCCCCTGAGTCCCTGACTTTTTGTTAGCCTGGCGCCGACCGGCCAATCAGCGATCAGATATACAATTCACATACATGTGCTTAAGTGCATATGTATCTCTCTCTCTCCCTCTATATAAATAGAGATTTACATATGTGTTTATCATATGTTTAATTAGATGAATGGTTCTCTTATTGCCAAAAAACATAATTAATGGTTGAGGTTTTAAATTGATGTTGAACAAATAATATATTTAGAAACTTGCGTTATCGTTAAGGATTTCCTTTAATTGATAACTTCCACACATGTTTGCTTTTCGGTATATATATTATACGTGTCTAATAAAATCATATTATAAATAAATACCTATAAAACCCCTACAGATTACCGCATTTAAGAAGTGTATATTTGTCAAAGGAATGTATCTCTAATATTTTTGAAAAAAACTCAGATAAAAAAAAATAATTGAACTATCTAAATTGTCGTTTGTCACCACATAAATTAAATTGATTGTATATTTAAAAAAAAAAATCGCATTTCTTAAACGCAAAATCTGAAGCGTTTTCAACTAATTAAACAACCCTAACAACCTATGTAAAACTGGTTACCATGGTTTTTCGTTTTGCAAGTTTGTAATTAAACAGATCAAAAAGTATTTTTTTTAAAAATGTATAAAGGGAATATTATTTTAATTATCTAACTTGTTTGGCCCACCATCCATATAATTTGTGTACATTGAACCAATCGTGTTATCTCATAGCGATTTTCGACACGTCTGTGAACAACAATGCAATCAACCAAACAATCATCTAACATCTAATAAAACTCGATTACCAAGTATAGAGTCATGTAGTTTTCTTTTGCAAGTTTGTAATAAAATGGATCAAAGAATATATTTTTCATGATCTCTAAATAATTCATATATGTTTAGATGTGAATGTAGATAATTGGAGCCAAAATGTGTGGGTATTATGACATTGCAAGATTGACCAAAACCTACTTGGAGAGAAGTGCACAAGACAAAGGGGAACATACTTGAGGACATGTTTGGCTGGTGTCAAATCAAGTTTCTGTTCCTACTAAGAGTTGCAAAGAAAACACCACAATTTGGGTCCCACTCCAAACGCTGCCATATTTATCGTGCGCATGTGTTTTTCTTTGGAATACAGGGAGAAATTTTTGAACGCTGACACTACTATTGGACATATTTGTCCATTTTCGTCGACAAATTTTCCTTTTATTCCTGGGTTATCATGCATGCCAATTAAATTAAAGTTGTGCGTGTCGTTGAAATGATAAAGATACATTAACCACATCTTTATCAATTTCTAAAGAAAATTTCACCACATTTTTATCAAATGTTTTTAGCTAATAACAGTCCAACTTCACCATGTCAAATCTTTGGAAAAAAAAATCATTCCCAAATGATATATAAGTAATATTTTAAATGTGGGAGCTAAAAGTCTGAAAATTCAATGTAAAATAAAAGTAAGGGTATTTTAAAATATTTAATTTTGAAATTTAAATTAATCTAGTTTATTTACTTTGAAAATTCTTAAAAACTGATACCAAGTTTTGTTAAATTTTCTTTTATAATTTGTTTGTAATACTATAGATATATTTGTTTCTTCACTAAAAGTATCATCAAAATATCCTCCATCCATTTCAATAGATACGAGATTTAAAGATTTTTTTATAAAATGTAAGATATTTTCACATCTTGTATTTATTATTTGATCAACTGATTATGAAATATATTTCATGGTTGAATATATTATTTTCATATATACAATAAAAGATATATTTTGAAATTTTATTATTTTCTGTTTATCGACATATATATATATATATATATATATATATATATATATATGTGTGTGTGTGTGTGTGTGTGTGTGGGTGTGTTGATACTAAACTTCCACGTTATAGAATATATAGAAATTTTTTATCGGAAAGGAAGTAAATGGCTTAAATCAGTCAAAATAAGATTTTGTAAAACTTCGTTTAGTTTGTTCTTTAAAGTAACTTAGTTTAATTTTCTCCATCAGTCAGTAAAGTTGGTCAAAATTCAATGTGTTATACAAGAGCACTAGTTCTAAGATTACAAACTCAAAGTATTACGTCTCGTTAATATTCATATTAATTATTTAAATTACGTGTAACAAAATCGTCTTCACTATCTTCTCCGGATAAGATACCAGTCAAACAATTTCCTTTTTAGTTTGTTCTAATCAATTCGAGTTGATGCTCGTTTGCTCTATACTGTAATTGCCAACAGGGCATATCCAAAAATTCTAAAATAGTAAGCTCGACATACCAGAATAATTTGCCTGTTACAAAAGAATACTAGCATAAAATAGAGGTGAGTTATTATTTATTTTTGTGTGGAGGTGAGTTATTTCTTGTTAAGCAAAAGAAAGAAGATGAAAAAGAAAAAACACTCTTATAATAACAGCACAAGTCACTTTGTCAAGAATATTGTGATACGTTTCGTTTTATATAAAATCTTCCCATTTCAAAAAATAAGTTAAAAAATATTTTATTTCGAAAATAGATTTTTGAAAATTTCTATATATTTATAATTATTTAATAATACTAAATTATAAACTTTTTTAAAAAGAATTAAATTTATTGAATTGCTATTGGTTTCATTATATTGAAAATTATTAATTACAAAAGGTAATATTTTTGATAAAAAATACATATATTAAACAGAGAAAGTAGTATAAATAAATTTTTTCTAATTTATGTTTGGTTAATAAGAAAAACCAACATTATAACCATAATTCCATTTTTAACCCCACAGTGGTGATCAAATGCTAATCGACCCGGGACATCGCGCGTTTCCATAGCCTCTTGCTTAAACTAATTTCGTTGTTATTGGTAGTCTGAATGTTTAACATGACATATATGTATCTAATTAACTTGTATATCCACAATGTTAGTCCAGTTTAATCCAGATCACCCATGCAAATTACTAATAAAAAACATAAAAACACAAATCCTTTTTTACTAATGATATTGTTATTTTTTACCTTTACTAATTTATTAATGATACTGTGACAGATGCGGAATGTTTTTTTCCATCTGTGTGTTCAATCAGACAAATTTATATTCCCTCCGTTCTTTTTTATCTGTCGTTTTAGAAAATTTCACTTAAATTAAGGAGAGTTGTTATTTGACTCTTTCAACCTCAATATAATATTTAATAATTGTATTGACCAGAGTAAAATGACACTTGTTATCTATTATTTTCTATAAATAGTGTGATATTAAATAAGATTATTTTTGGAAATTTTTTATAATAACGGTATTTAAAAAAGAAAACGACAGATAATTTGAAAAAAAAATAAGATGCAAAACGACACTTAAATAAAACCAGAGAGAGTAATAGACGGTGCCACCATTAATATGCTTAGTTTTGAATGATGCATAATTAATGAAGTAATATGTTGTTCTTTATAGATGATTTTCCTTTTTTATTTTTAACATATGTTAAAAATCAATTAATATTTAACTTCTTTATTTTTAAAATTTTCAGTAATTATATTATAAAACATAACTAACTAACCACTCGTCTTTCCATTTTACCATCTTAATTTAGCCATTTTGTTTGGCTCACGCTTAAAAATTTATCCATTTAATGTAATTCCAAGGATATCGTGAAATAGTAACATACTATCAATACCAAGAGTCCAAACCATTTGAAATAGAAAAAAATACTATTTTTTTTTTTGGAAATGAAGTGTATTTAAGAGCAATTATATGTAAAATATGTAGATTTTTCCTTTTGTGGAACAATGATCCTAAAAAATAATTCTACAAGAAACAAAGAGAGTATTTAATATATTTGTTATAAAATGTCACCTATATTATAAAAAATTCGGTATCTTATAGTAATGAACTATATGAAAAATACATATCTGTATATTTAAATAACAACTTAAATATTTAATTAACATTTAGATTAATTATCATATTATATAAATATGTAGATCAACCTCTAATTTTTTATTCTACTCAATAACTATATTTTTACTATTGACTTTTAAATTAATAAATTTGTATGCATAAATAAACTATTTATTTGGTTTATATCTTATAAGTTTCATTGTTTTGTTTACTGCAATACAAGTAAATAAAACTCATTTTAAAAATATATATCATCCTAAAAAAAATTAGAGTATCAAATTTATAGTTTTTCATATATCATAATATATATCATATACATTTCTTAGTAAAAAAATAAAATATTGATAAAGAAGAATTGTCTCCATTCAGCTTTTTCATTATCATCGCAGATTTTTTTTTAGTTTTTTTGTCTACTATTCCAAATCAACAAAATAAATCAAATGAATCTTTTGTTATTACTCGTTTATAAGCTTCAGCAATGATTTATTAACTTTTCCAAATAGATCTATAGGAGAATTCTTTAGTTGTTTTCTTTGAGAATAATTTTGTTTGTTGGAGTTCCAAAATGAAACCAAATAAGATCTGACTTTTATTACTAGAATAGATAGTGGACATATTCTGTAGAAAAAAATATTGTTGGTGGTTGCTTGAATGCTTGACCGTTGTTATCTAAGACCAAAAAAGAAATAAAGACTATAAAATGACTGAGGTATTAGATATTATCGTTAGAGTATATAGAAAACTGTAACGCGAGGGAAATGAACAATAACCATTTAAAATGTCTAAACAGTTTTTTTCTTTTGCTTTGCAAATTAGACACATTATAAATAAAATTTTACCGTTGCTGGCAATTATAAAATACGACCAACGAACTAAACGACCATAAGCACGTGAATACAAAACACACTATTTTTTTTCTTTGTTTCTGAAAGCAAAATCTTAATGTCGGCAAACGATCGGTAGATGCTAATATATATAATCACTGAATATCATTAGACTGATTGGCTAATTTGAATAATAATTATTATATAAATCGGTTTTGGTCAGTATTATAAATCAATAAATCATCTATAATTAGAAAAATGTTGACACCGTCGGATGGTTGTCGTTCAAAGATATGCGTGGTGAGCTATCGCACCCGAAACCGCGTTCACGTCCAAGAGCCACAAAACAGCATATAAATATCTAATAAAGATTATTCAATTTTTGGAGTGGGGATTATTAATTAGTTCCTGGTTTTATTATTTTACTCAAGCGAACACTTATACCTAACTTTTTTTTTTTCTTTTTTTATATACTTCCAGCTAATGCTGGCCGACGGCCGACGAGGGCATTGTTTTGTACCACAAGGATTTTGTGCAGGACTAGTAGATGTCACTAAAAACAATAATTTATAATAATAGCTACATTAATTAAAACTAAGATACATAATTCCACTCCTAACTCTTTTTTAGTTATATTCTAAACGCTGTAAGATGTAAGCAAATATTGTCATTTTACAAGTGTTAAAGGAATCGTTTGAATCTTGTTTTTTTTTTAATAAAAATTTCATAGGATTAGTTTGAGATTTTCTGATTATGCGAAAAGATTACAAATTTAATAATACTTTACTTCTTGTTATTATATTTAATTTTCTTAAAATTAATATATATACTATATATATATATATAGGTTTGGAATAAATATCGACATTTTAAAAAGAAATGAATCACATATTATTATATATTGTTTAATATGTTTTCTGAATGCAACTCTTTTAAATCAAATATTAGGTTTTGGATCTTAACAATTTAAATGACCTGAAATAATATTGAATTTTTTATATTATTTTGGAGAAGAAAAAAATCCTTAAATATATATATGATGTGAATTTTTTTGTTACATGATAAATTTCATATTCCGACAAAAAATAGAAAAAAAATAGAAATTAAAAATAAAATCTAATATATTTTAACTTTTTTGATTACTTGGGAACTCTGAACTGAAAACATTTTAATATTCTTAAAATATAAATTTTCTATATCTATTCTGTTTAATAGGTCTTTAAACAACTATAAATTAAATCATAGTAAAAATATTTAAATTTTGGTTTCACATTCTAAATGAATTATTCAACCATATATCTCTATTAATTTTTTATTTTTTTTATGCGGTGAATTTTACCTTTATTTGATAGTCGATATGTTATTTCAAAATTGATTCTATATATTACCATATATATATATTTTCACTCATTGATATCAGAAATCATTTTATGAATGCTTAAATTGCTATAGTTATACTTTCTTTAGTTTTAGAATTTCTTTAAAGAAGTAAAATAAAAGATAATGCACTAGAATGATATTGGATACACCAATCAAATTTTTAAGAGTTCCGTCATACATTATTATTTTTAAAAAATGTATTTCATAAACTTTTGTTTTAATTATATATAACACAAGGCTGTTTAAGCATAATTTTGAGAAATTGAACATTTTATTTAGAAACCCCTAAATATTCATCTAAAACTTGAACATCACACACTATTATTTAATTTCAACACTTTAGTAGGAAATCATTAGATTATTCGTATTAAATCAATCCAATCTAAGCCTAGATGTGAATTACTAAATGGAAAAAAACATTTTTTTTCAAAAATACGCTTGAATTTGTGTTTTTATTGTAAACTATGGCTAAATAGTTTCTCTTATCCCAAAAAAATAAAAATATTTAACTCGATTTTATTTTGAACCTAATTGACACTTTTACATTTGATTGGTCTTCGCCTAAAGTCCCTTCCATTAAAAGTAAGGTATATGTAAAATATGTCTTAATAATTTAACTTTTTTATATGTGACTAAATAAATTATAAGAGATGTGACAAAAATAAGATCTTCATTCTGGAAGAGCTTAGGTGTCGTTAGTTTATTCGTACCTAACAAAGAGTGAGTTATAGAGTTAGTATGTAATATTCCTTTTGTTTGACCTAATATAGTATTCAGAGGAGCCTAATCTTTGTAAACTTTTTCTTAATTCCTTTTTTGATCTTTGTTCGGCGTACTTAATCACACTTTTCAAAATAATGAAAGACTTCTTTCGATATGATACCGTTTGATTGTATTTAAATCATAAAAATTAATTAAGAATTTTCTGTTGATAAAGCTTAGCCTATTACGTATAAAAAATAATAGAAACAATTGGAGGTTGGGTATTGATATAAAGTTTAAAAGTCAGTTCGCACACAATTGATTATGTATTTATACTTGTATTTAGTTAGAATTAGAAACGACAAAATTCATATGTTTAGTTATTTACTTATTATTACTAGTTTTTTTTATCATGATAAATTTGGTTATTGACACCGTATGTAACTAAACATAAATTATTTTCTTCAATAGCACCAAAACAACATATTTTTTTCGGATATTTCTTTTTTTTGGGGGGTGGGTTGGGGTTAGGTCCTAATTGCACTGACTTGCATTGTTTATTTTCTTCACTGCCCCTACATCTTTAAACGTAGCTTCAAACAAGCGAATAAATATCTAGACCATTGCCTCTTACTTTATTCACATCAAAAGACATGTGTGTTGTTTCTATTTGAATCACAAATACTTTTAGTGTTAGATATTTTGGCTTGAATTGTTATATTATATATCTCCAAAAACTTTTAGTCCACCTGTCAAATTTTGAAATAGCGTAGACATCGACCATTTTGGAGTGTGGCTCTCTATTCTATGTTTTTAATTTGTTGCGATAAACAACCAATTCTTATACTATATCAGAATTCATGTGTCAGACGTGTTTTTATATATATATATATATCAGACACAAGCTGTATGATAATATCATATTTACGTTAGCAGTTAATTCTCAAATATATAATATTGCATTTTCACTCTAATATTATACATATAACTAATGTCATTCAAAACGAAATTAATTAAACGTGCACGTATATGTTTAAACACATAGTTATCGACAACAAACCAGCGAAACAAATAATCTAAACATACAAAAACCAGTATGTGATTGTTAATTAGGAAAAAAACAGTATGTTAGTTAAATACATTGGTGGATAGAGCTTGTAACTAACTATATAAAGCATATTAAAAGATCTTTTTGGATATAGAACTTTTTTTTCAGAAGATTCGAAACTCCAGTTTGTACTGGATACTTGATTAATTACTTCAAAATAGTTATTTGTTCCTTGTTTATTATTAAATAGAAACAAACATAACCTCCACATTGTTTCTACTTTTCTCATAGAGAGAGGACAAAATAAATTATGATTAAAGAAAGTGCGTAAAATAAGAGATAGAGACATTCACTACCTCGCTCCATTGATTCATGCACTCCTTTCATTTTGATATCTCTCTTTCAATCAAATTTCTTTTTTTTTTATTTTCCGATGTCCAATCAATGCATGTCATTGAATATCCACTTACTTTACGATTCTAAATTAAAGGACAATAATATTATATAAGATAAATATCTCTTTCAAATTCAATAATCTATCTACTTAACATAATTAATCTTAGATTGGCGGGGGAAAAACATAGATATATAATCAAATCCTATACGCTCAAATAGCAAATAAAATTACAAACCTGCAAATCAAGCTTGACATTTCATATTATATCTGAGAAATTAATAGACCCTTTTATGGGTAAACATGGACAATATTAAGTTTTTATCCTTGAATTAGACAAGTAGCATCCCTTTAGCACGAAAAATACGAAAGTGGAAAAGGAAAAGTACGGTGATACTTTCATATGTAAATGTAAATCTCATTAATAAAAGTAATTATTATATAAAAATAATTATTATCAAGCAGTAAATAAAAGGACAAAAAAAAGAGAGTAAAAGACGGCACGTTCTCCAACGGTTCAAAACTGCCGCCAAATGTACGATACCGTTAATTAAAGACACGTCATCATTCAGTGCCTTCCGACAGAATAAAGACACGTTGGAGAAAACGTGTCCGTCTCACCAAGAAAATGACAAGACACGTGGCAAGGCATGATTTTGTTTGACGCGTTTCATAACGGTCAATCAAAAGTTCTTTAACCGACCGCACTCGATGAGTTGAAACTTTCTGATTACTTTTATTATTTGCTAACGGAATCCTATAAACTTGACCTCTTCTATAACTATCACATGTTATTATGTTCTGTACTAACTAACACAAATTATGGATTGTTTTGTAAATTCTTTATTATAAAATTCCATTAAATAAAGGTAACTTTTTTACTGATGCATATGAAACGTATTTTTTTTTTATTCAAGTAACGTTTTCTTTTTCCTGGTTTAAACCTAAACAATGACACAGGGATGGTAATAACATAAATCACCATAATCAGAAAATTATCTTATTATATATACATTCTGAAGTTTGGTCGAATAGATAATTTTCATGTATTTCGTTAAATGCAACACACATGTAAATCAATGAAAAAGATAGGCCACGTAATCTCGTTAATACATTCATGTATTCCGTTTATTCTTCCGTCAATTCTTCTTTAACTATAAAAGGATGTTTTCGTAGAATATAAATGTTTAAGGAAATGTCTCAGAAACTTGATTTTTCAAGAGAAATGAAAAAAGGAACTTAATTAGTTTTCAAGAGAAATGAAAAAGGAACTCAATTCCAATTTTGCTAGCTCGAAGCTTCGAAACAAAGATTGGTTCGTTGGTTGATTTAGCAATTTCTAGATGTTTCTAGGTGAAACAGTGGAATATAGTTACACATGTAGTACATTTAGTAGAAGATTTAGAAAAATATTATTTTAAAAATAATATTACTATTTAACAACTTTTTCTAATTGGGTTTTTTTATCAACCTGTTTACTTAGCATATTAAATATAAAATTAATTGAACAGCTGTTATAGTATATTTTAAAACAAAAATAAATAAATATAGAGTTTAAACCCATAATTATACAATATGTCGGAATCATATGGTACAATGGTGGCCACCTCTGAAATTCATGACACATGTCTAGGGTTCGAACCCAGCCCTCCTCAGTATTATGAGAGATATTAAACCCACTAAGCTATGTTGACAAAAAAGAAGAAGAAGACAACTACACGACTTTAAAATTTAGTTAGAAGAAATCAAAATTCATCTATTCCTTAAAAAATTTCAATATGGTCAGCTAGAACTTGTATAAGGGATAAACGTACATGCTTTATTTTTGTTTAACTTTAGTTACAAGCCTATTTTATGTGGCCTAATTTAATCATATGGAGTTGGAGGAAAAATGTTATTTATGTAGATTTGAGTTAAAATCAATATAAGTAAGTAATTTATTTTAACTGGACTAATGTGGATTTGGGTTATATAGGGGATATCTAGCAGTGTCGGTTTGACTATCCTACATAAATTTTAAATATGTTATTCCATATATTTTACTCAGTATTATATACAATCGTACTATAGAAAAAATCAGATCAATTTTTTTTATTAAATAATCCATTTTATAAACGTTTTATAAAATAAGATAAAAATATTATTATTAAAATATATTATTTTTACATTTTTTCCTGTAAAATCATTTATCAAAAAATGATAACAAAAGAAATTAAATCAATTTTATAATATAGTAGACCCCAAATTCCTTTTTTATTTTAATTTTAACTTCTAAAAATTTATTTCAATTAATATAAGAATGGTCAATAATATACAATAAGGATTTTTGAGTTTTCTATTAATTTTTAACCTTTTTCATATTGATACTCAAAAGAAGATTAAAATCAAACAAGAAAAATATAATCCACCAAAAAACAATAGGGTAAGAGAAACTTGATTTGTCTCATCTCTGATTTTATTTTTCCTAAAATAATATTTGATTCATTCAAAATTAAATTATTTAATAAGATACTTATTCAATATTTTTGTTAATAAGAAAATCTATAAAAATGCTACAAATATCCTACAACTATTACTATAATTAAAAAAAATCTACAAACTTTGTTTACATAAAAATATTAATAATTTTTTTTTTTTTTAATAAAAAGTACTTTTTATGTTAGATTCGCTTATGTTGTGGACCGAGACTGATAATTAGACCATCTGCAATGGTGATACTCTAAGAGTATCATCTAATTAAAAGAAAATAAAAAATAAAAGTTATGAGACTTTTGGTTTAAAAAGTCTCAATAGAAAGAGATTTTAGAGACTTTTTTAAGAGACTTTTTGCCATATGTCTTAATATTATTGGTTCAACATTTATTTAATAATATAATCATTTAAAAAATAATAAAATAAAATAGAATTTATTAAAATATTATTTTTTTAGAAACTGAGAGAGTATCACTAATGCTGATGCTCTTAGGAATTTTTAAGAGGATAAAATATTATATATTTTTAACATTATAGATAATTAAATTCTTTTGAACTCAGTTGACCCTTTGCCCTCATATGCCTCCGCCTAAGTACACAATTACACGTGAATGGACGTTACTGAACTTATATAAAAAATAAATATTTTGATAAATAATTATGTTTTTTAAATCAGCTTAATATTGACTATCTTTAAAATTTATCACACTTATCTAAAGTTTAAATTTAACTTTCCATAATATTAAAAAATATATTAAAACCACTAAATTAAATTAACAAAAAAAATCTTTTCAGTTTCACTATAAAGGAATTTATCTTTTTAATTATTAAGGGTTTCATATTTTATCCAATCTCTGTCCCCCGCTGATACCATAATCAATATATTATATGCACTCCCAAAAATCAAAATATGTAATTCAATTTAGTTAGTCGACAACACGACATTAGGCCCATATATGTAAAGCTTGGCTCAAATATTTAAACCCAACATAAATAATATTCCTCATTCGACAAGTCATACTGAGTTTCCAAGAAATACCAATGGGTCTAAATGGGCCTGGATCGGTGGAATCTCCTGACAACATGGGTGGGATGATTGTTAGCTTTTTTGTTTATAACTTTAAGAATCTCAAAGTGGCTTTAAATCCCATTTTTGTACGCTGAAGAAACTGACCCTAGAAAATATATTTATATACAAATTAATTAGAAAAACGTGATATAAATACAATGGCGAAGTTCAGAATTTTTGTTAAGGGTTTTTCGATAGAAGGTTTTCAGAATTTTTGTTAAGGTAACCGAAATGAACGACTAATTAATATACGTGACAATGAATATGGATTTTTATTACATATCGTCATATAGCGTGTATCTGAAAGTGTAAAGCAACTCAACTTTGCTTATATCAAAACAAAACATAAACCGTATGTGTCATGTAACTCATGTTTATATGTTCTACATATCCTTTATGAAGAAAATATAACGACACATTAGTTTTTTTGGGTTAAAAGTTAAAACACGTTATTTGTTCATAATTTGGCGTAAAAAAGAAACTAATAACTTGAATTAGTTTTTCAGCATCCCTAGTAAATCTTCGACGTGTATATTAATAATTTCTTTAGCAAATCTCTTTTTTCCATACGAGCGATTGGTTTACTTTACATAATAAAATGTACAGTAATTATCGTAAACAGATCCTTCCATTGCTGTGACATGCCAAGTCGTTTGTTTGCAACTGGGAGAAAATATTTTTAATATTTTAGCAATCATATATACTGAAATACAAGTTGGTATCTTATTATAATTATCCCACCTTTTATTTATAAAATTAAAATTAATTAGTATATACGTGTCTCGTTATAATTATGTAATGTTATTGTAAAGTTTTAATATCATATCCTTGCAGTAAAACATGATAACACTTGTTTACAAGCACTTAAAAAAAATGACAAGATTTAATAAAATATGAAAATTTATCCTTTGTATTCAAATGTGTAGCCCTTATAAAAATATTATTCGCTTTATGTTTTTATCGTTCGTGTTAGGGTTTATATGTTTGATCCAGTCCTAGCCCAACTAATCTGATGGATGATCAAACCATTCAATTTACCGATCCATCATGTTAAAGAAAGCGAACCAAAGCTCAAGACACGAAGTGTTCCACAACTCCAAATGTAATTCGGTTGTTTGATAGAGGAATCGAACCCACGCCACGATACGCAATACGCATGTTCCTCCATAGGATTTACCCATTTAAAGAAAAATATTCCTTCTTTATGAAGTTTTTTTTTTTGTTAGTTATAATCTCTGATGCATTATATAAAGATAAGAATGGCGAAAGTGGCCACCATTATTTTATATAGTAAGCCCACCTTTAGCCTAACTGAAGCCAGTAATTTTATCTTTCCTTCCAATCACATAATGAAAGATCCTGAAAATCACGCAATGTTATTATATTTTTCTAGTTTTATAATATATAGAACGCATGAGTAGTAAACTGCACTCAAACGTGAAAATGTAATAAGCGAAAATAATTACTTGAAAAGCCATCAAGGTTAAAAGTTAAAACTACATAAACATTTATAAATTCACGACAAAGACTGTGGATTCTGTTGTTCAATCATCAAATTATTCGTTTAACAATCTAGAATCATCGAAACTTCAGAATAAAATACATAGAATATTTTTTAAAATACTGGAAAGGAACGAGAAAAACGAAATTTATATTAAAAAGAAAGAAAAATAGATAAAAATCCTAACAAACCCAAAGATTTATGCAACAGAGTCTATAAGGAAAAAAAATTGTTTGGGAAAAAAAATGTAAAACAACAAAATGGAACTAGAAAAGAAAAAGAAAAAGAAGAAGAAGAAGAATATAATCAGAAAATGGAATAACGATAAAAGCATGGTCGATTTTGTCACTTTATATGGTTCTTTATACGATAAAATATCAATTTACTTGACTCGACTTTGAGTATGTGAGGCATTTTTAAAATATAAAGAGAAAGAGGGATGCAAGGATAATTAAAATATGTCCCTTACAACAAAAATATATATATATTTTTTTTCACTATTATGAAAGTTAGAGTCTTTGCAAGCAGAAAAGGCCAAAATAGAGAGCGGCCAAAACGGAAGCAAAAAACCTCATCATTCCTTTCTTTTACTTCATCTCCTCACTTCGCTCATCGCCATAACCACACAACAGAGAAAGCTTTCTGTAATCGCAAACTCTATTTCCCCCTTAATGAGCTGATTATTACATTTTGACTCAAATCCTGTTTATATACATATCTACGAGATCAAGCACTCTCGTGTTTGCTTGCGCTAATTTGATGGGATTTCTTACAATGGGTTTCAATTAAAAGTGTCACATTTTCGGATTTTGTCGATTTTTCCTCATCATCTTTCGTCAAAGTTACGAAAAATTACCGAAAAGGAGAGAGCTTCCTCCTCCTTGTTTTTGGGTCGAATAATTTATATAAGTTTTGTCCATTCTGTTTCTTGGGGAATCTGATCCAATGGCTGCGATCACTGAGATGTCAACTGATGTTGCCGACGATGTTCATGAATTCAGTGTCAACAGCGATGGCGAAAAGAACATTGGTGACGGAATTGAGAAAAGCTCGATCACGGGTTCGAAACCTGAGACTGAGTCCGAGCTCAAACCTGAATCCGAGTTAGATATGCAGAAGCTTGTGGCAATGTTCAAGAGACTGAATCCTTTGGCTAAGGAGTTTTTCCCTTCTTACTACAACCCCAAGAAGAACATTCAGACTGGGAAAGGCAATCAGTTTCTGTCGGCTGACGATTTCGCGGCCACGAAGAAGCAATCCGGTGAGGAATTTGATCCTGATGGCAAGAAGGATGACAATACCCGGAAGGTATAATCCTGAAATTTTTTTAATTATTTATTTTTATTTTTTATATGATCATATAATTTTGATTGATCTGATTATTTTAAATGTGACTTTTTGTCGTTGTAAAGCTGTAAACTTTGATTGAATGGTTTGCTTGTGTTAAATTTGATTATGTTTGTGGTTACAGAGAAGAAACAATTTTAGCCAAGGGAGGAGGAGGTTAACTGGAAGAATATCCAAGGCTCAGAGAGAGGATAGTATTAGAAGAACAGTATATGTTTCTGACATTGACCAGAGTGTAAGTTTGTTACAGTCTTTTAAGGTTCTCGAAAGAAATAAAGTTAATTTGCATCAATATAACACAACGATGCTTTGTGATTTAGGTGACTGAGGAGGGTCTTGCTGGCTTGTTTAGTAACTGTGGACAAGTAAGATGATCCTTGAGCTTTAAATGCTGGTTATATATTTTCCCCTGCGTGGGTGTTGAACAATGTGATTAATTTAGACAATGTTTTTGAGTATGTAAAAAAAGTAGATTAAGCTCTAAAAGCCCATCTGTTGAAAGTGAGATTCTGTGCTTATGTGCTAAATATTACTGCAAATAATTTTTGATGATCTAAATGTTTCTTTGGTGGTATATAATGTTTGTGAAGTAACAGTGAGTTCTTCTTTTGTGAAGGTCGTTGATTGTCGAATTTGTGGGGATCCACATTCAGTTCTTCGATTTGCGTTTGTCGAGTTTGCTGATGATCGTAAGTTTGGCTGCTGGATTGTTGAAATGCTTTAACAAAGAGATTCCATGTCCACTCTTTTGACCATAGTTGGCATTTACATAGTAAATTTGTTTTTACAGAGGGCGCACGGGAAGCTTTAAGCCTTGGTGGAACGATGCTTGGTTACTACCCCGTGAGGGTTTTACCCTCCAAAACTGCTATTCTTCCAGTGAATCCCACATTTCTTCCCAGGGTAAGCTCAAATGTTCCTAATAATTTCCATTAAATCCATTTTGGTTATAGTTTTGAGTTTTGAAGTTAGTTTAATATCTACTATGTTGGTTTTGATTCAGTCAGAAGATGAAAGGGAGATGTGTACAAGGACAATCTATTGCACAAATATCGACAAGAAGGTAAATTCTGAGCAATCTACAAACATTTTTATTCTATATTTTTTTGGTAGCATCTCCTGTTTGAAGTTTTTTTTTCTTATAAACTGCAGGTTTCTCAAGCTGATGTGAGAAATTTCTTTGAGTCGGCATGTGGTGAGGTCAGTACAGAACCTAGACATGCTTGATATTCTCACTCTCTTTCTAATCTGTTAATTAACCTGAAATATCTCTTTTTTAAGCAGTGATGCTTAAGTGGTTTTCTAATAATGCAGGTAACTCGCCTGAGGCTTCTTGGCGATCAACTGCACTCAACTCGCATAGCTTTTGTTGAATTTGCTCTGGTGAGCTCTTTCGCTATTCACCAAAGGATAAACTTTCTCCGTGGATGTGTCTTAATACATTGCAAGTCTATTCCCTATATTCACTTTTTTCGTTTGCTCGTTTTACTGATAACTAGAAGCTTCTAGAGCGTAATGTTTGAGTAAGGGATGAATGTTGGCATGGCATCGTTTTCAACTGCAGACTTAAAAACCTTTTCTTTTTGAGTGAACAGGCAGATAGTGCACTTAGGGCGCTCAATTGCAGCGGGATGGTTGTTGGATCTCAACCGATTAGGTAAATTTCATCGATGCAGTGTCTTCAAGCTATTTCTGAACATCTCAATTGGATCAATATTTGGCTCTATTTATTTTCATTTTCAGGGTTAGTCCGTCAAAGACACCAGTGAGGCCTCGAATCACTCGACCACCTTCGACAAACTAGAAAGAGACCTGACTAGCTTGGCTTTACAGAAGAGAGATGATTGCAAACATTTCATTTCCTTCAGTAAATTTTTTTTACTCCGGTTTTCGTTATCTTTTACGTTTTAGAACAGTTATCTCCAGTTATGTTAGTAGCTGGAAACACTATGATCCTGCTTCTGAATTTGGAGTTCTTATTAGGCTGTCTTTTCGACTGAGATACTTCCATATGTTTCATCATCATTCCTCTACGGGATTTTTGGAGCTTTTGCTTTTGAAAGTTGTTGGCTTTTCACAAGTTCTTTTATTTTTTTGCTCTTTGTTATATCAACATTGCTGAAAAGTCGAATATTTTGAGATTTCTGAGAAAAATGTGAATCGCAATGACGTGTGCATCAAGTAAAGTCTCTAGTGTTGTGTTTATAAATATATAAAACAATATTTCCTCAAGAGAAGATCTCGCCGTCGATTTCCACATGTGGAATGTCCAATACCTTGAAGAACTCTGTTTCTGCTCCAGCAATATTCTCTGTCAACAATGGACATGAGCTTATTCGAAGGCAAGACAAGGAAGGAGGAAGATCTTCATCTATCGATATCCGTAGCTTATCACAGCCGTTGATCTCCATCGTCTCGAGAGCTTTTGTATCTTGAAACCCTTTGTGATTCAGTGTGCTGAGGTTCTCGAAACAGCTTATCCGTAGAGAAAAAATACGTTTTGGTAGTAACCCTTCATCTGGAAACGATTCAATGTCTTCATGTCCTCCTTCGATCTCGAGATTTCGAAGATTTTCCAGATCTCTCAGTCCCCATTCAATCCTCGGCGTCAGCTTGTCGCATAGGTTGATACAAAGTGTTCGAAGATTACTCGGAAACCCTCCACCAGGAATCGTCTTGATTAGTGGGCATTTGATTATGAACAGTGACAGTAGAGAAGTGAGCCCAAACAATTTCTCCGGTAATGCTCGGAGATTCTCGCAGTTTGAGAGTAACATCGAAGAGAGCTTCGGAGTTGGGAGTCCTCCCTGCGGGAAGGTTTTCAGATTTGGGCAATCCCTAATTTCCAGAGATTCGAGTGGGATACGGTCGTCTCCGAGTCCGTCGTGAATCGAGAAAGTTCTGAAGCTTTCGCAATCCCTAATTGAGAGGAATTTGAGCTTCGGAAACAAGGATAGAGGGAAATTGAGGAGATTGCTGCAGCTACTTCCGATGAACAGGTACTCGAGTTGTGAGTAACTCTTCGTTGGCTGCAAACTCTGTGCGAAATCTAGTTTCTCGCAATCTCTTACGTATAGGGTTTTCAATGTGGTTGGAGGGTGGCCCCCAGGGAAAGATTCCAGAGAGTGACAAGCAACGATAATGAGTTCATGGAGATTTTGATAGCTTTTCGTTAAGCTTTCTGGCAAAGAAGTTAGTCCATCGCAACTGTCAATGTGGAGTGACTGTAGATTCTGGGGAAGCTCCATGAGGTGAGAGATATCTGTCACTTTTAAAAATTCCATGTCTGTTTCATCATCATCAGACTCTGGAGGCTTTTCACTTGACGGTGGACTCTGAAGAGACAGCTTTTCAGATTGCCAGTTGCTTCTACTTCCAGGAAAACCAGAACCTTCTTTTTTGGGATCTAGAACAAATGATGGTGTCATATATGGACTGAACGAGCTATGTCTATCCGAGATATATGCTGAGTATCTTGCCGAGATCACAGCAGATTCTTCGATATTCTGATGTAAGCTTTCAAACTGAGTTTCGTATTGGTCCAACTCTTCTGTTTGCAATGGAGGATATTCTTTTGGCAGAGATGACGTGCTTGACATCGAAGTTACTTCAGTGCCATCATTACGTAGATTACTTGAAGCTAAACCTGGTTGAGCACTTGTGCTCGCATCCGATTGTGGATTCTCTGTAGCGGAAGCCACGTCACTTCCTCTCGTAGAGGGAGTCCTGGTTATTAGATTCCCTGGGGAGGATTCTTCTCGTAAGGGGCAATCAGAGATGGTGACTTCAGTGGAAGAAGGGAGTCCTTCTGGAAACTTTTTTGTCAAGCTGGGGCATCTTTGTATTATGAGTTTTTGGAGGCAAGGAAAGATCCCACCTTCTAGTTCCGGACAAATCCATTCTTCCCATCTCGGCATGGCATAGAACTTTAGAGTTTGCAATGATTGAAACGGTACAATGCTAGAGTTGTTCTCGCCGAAGAAGTCCAGACCAACCTTCTGCAGAATGTTAAATTTTTCAATGCTCAGGTACTTGAGTGCAGGCAACTGCCCCACTGGAGGCAGTGATATGCAGAGGTTACAGGTTGATAGAGTCACGGACACAATACTGGAGAATGAAGGATCACCCAACCACTTAGGAAATCCTGCACCCTGATAAGACTCAATGCAGACCATTTTCAAGTGTGGATGAGGTTCTAGCATCTTCAGGACCTCTTTCTGGTCGCAGGCCAATGCATTAAAACTACCAGGGACGAAGCTAGAAGCTCTCACATTCCATTTGAGGATTAGCCCATCAAGGAACAGCTTCCTTTTCATACCAGCGCCTTTTGCTTCTGAGGCAAAGGCCACATTTTGTAGTTCAGAGATGCAAAGTGTGCCTCGGAGTTGAGAAAGTTTTTTGAGCTCATGCAGCCCGGCACCGCTCAGCCTTCCTATAACAAAATTAGATAACTTCTGCAAGCTTTTCAGCTTCTTTATTCCTGGTGGTATCTCTACCAAGGGAGTGCCAACAAGGTCGAGGAGGCGCAAGTTGATGAGTTCGGCAATGCTTGTTGGCAGGCTTGTAAGGTCACGGCAATTTGACAATAACAGCGTCTGCAGATTACAGAGCGTACACACAAATTCTGAGAGCTCTTTTATTTTCGTGCTTGACAGATCTAGATACCGTAACTGCTTTAAAAACTTTAATGACTTAGGCACGTGAGTTATCTGATAATGAGACAAGCTAAGAATTCTTAGGCTGCTCAATGCCTGAAGCAAAGGATTCAAAACTTTCTCCGTTAGCTGGAGAGATTCAAGACCCGTTGGCACGTTGAACGGAAGAATGGTTCTCAGAAACGCAGCTCCACAGATGGACTTGAAAGCCATTGAAGCATCACACTGGCTTCTAGAAAATGAAAAATGTCGAGCCACGCTTGGTATCTCCAGAATGTTGTCATCTTCCAGTCTAAAACAAAAATCTCCTGAAACAGCTTTAGCCAAATCATTCATGAGATCATGCATCACAAAGCTTGTGATGTCCAACCTCATGAAAATAGACCGATCAACTAAATCATCAAGGTAATCGTGACCAATCTCTTCCAATCTTTTGTTGCTCCTTGGTTGGTATAAGAGGTCTACTGCCATCCATAGAGGTACCAATTCCTCCCTATTAAACACATAACCTTTGGGGAATATTGAGCAGACGGCAAAGCATCGCTTAAGTTGTGGAGGGAGAGAGTCATAGCTCAGTTTGAGAACTGGAAGGACACCGTTTATGTAGGTCGAGAAATTCTTTGATACATCATACCAGTCGTCAGGATTTGGCTTTGACCGAAGATGAGATGCGATGGCTCTTGCAGCTAACGGTAAGCCCTTGCATTGTTCTGCAATCCTTTTACCAATTCCTTCTAGTTCTTGATTGATAGAACCGACTGATATATGTCCAAAAGCAGACCTAGAGATCAGCTCCCAGCATTCTTCATTAGTCATCAACTTCATTTGATAGACTTTTTCAGCCTGTGCAACTTTGGAGACAAGTTCACTTCGTGTAGTTAGAACAATCTTGCTTCCTTCCTCTGCATCAGCAAAGGCGACCTGAAAACTTTCCCATTCTGAGTTGCTTTCAGACCAAAAATCATCTAAAACGAGTAAAAATCTCTTCCCTGACAGCGTTTTCTTCAGCTGAATTTGTAGTGAAGGTAGATCCTCAATATTAACTGCACTTGAAGTGAGCTCTTGCAGTACGGCTTTTGTAATCGTGAAGACATTAAAGTTTATCCCAGCAGAGATCCACATTTTAACATTAAAATGTTCGGTCACACTGTTGTCATTAAAAACTCTCTCTGTCAAGGTAGTCTTTCCAACTCCTGGCATACCCAAAATGGAGATCACGGCTGGTTTCCCAATGCTTATTTCATCATCAGAAAGTAGCAAATTGACTAATGCTAGCTTATCTTCTGCTCGCCCGACCATTCTGCCTTGTGGAAGATCATCAGGTCTTGACCGTGATGCTTGCCTCCATTGTGGTTCTCGAGTCTCACTATATTCTCTCAGTCCAATAACTTCAATGTGTTTCACATGATGATCCAGTAGTCTAACTACTTTTTCCATCTTTGGTTCTATCTTTCTCTGGATTGCTTCGCGACCAGCTATGAGATTCTGGAATAGTCCTCCCAATCCTCCCGCTTCAGCTACTACTCTTCTTCTCAAAGCTTCGGTTAGTAACTCATCAAGAATATCCTCTGCCTGGAAGAAAGCATCTTTCATTCCTGTAAGCCAATGTTTTACTTCTCGAACATGTTCTGCTCTCTGCTCAGCATCCGCAAGCACCGGGTTCGCAGTTGCCAAAGCGACCTTCAATCTCTTCAGCAATGCACTGAAGGACTTTCCTTTACATACTTCGACCAATTCTTGAGAAGTATTAATCCGCTCAATCATGACGCTCGCACAATTTGATAAATAAGAGTTCGCCATGTATGCCCTCGTAACTTGTTGGAGCCTCGGAGATGCAACAAGTTACACAGGAAAGACCCAAACCAATAACTGGAATATGCAAGTGGAAAGGGTTTGTTTACTTGTTGTTCTTTATGAAATTTGTCAGCTGGCCTGCAGCAAGTGGCAATAATGTCAAGATTCTGGAGATTTTCTTCTTCCACATGATCACGAGATTCATAAGTTTGCCGACATTTTTGCTTAAAATTGTTATTTTACATCTCCATTCTCTAAATGATTATTAATTTTTTTTGCACTGGTCATGGAGCATTCAACGAGTTACATTCAATGAAAAGAAGACAAATTAAGGAAGAAGTAAGGTGAATCTGACCTGCAGTATGAAGTTTTATCTATCTTTTTCCAAATATCTGTTGACGCAGAGTTTTCACGCTTTGTCTTCTTCTTCTTTCCTTTTTCTCTTATGCTCTGCCTTGTGTCAGGATTTAAGAATCTATGTGCGGCATTTAGATCACAGACGAGGAAGCGAAAAAGGGTTTGGCTGCATAATATTCAATGTTCTATGTTCCTAAGAAGGCTCAGGGAAGAAAATGTCCTGCCAATGTCTCGGTTCAACCAATGAATACCACATGACGTAAGTTTTCTTATATTACACCATCTCTTTTTTCTATCTTCTCTAATTAATGTAAATTATCTGTGAAGGATATGACAGATGGTATTTAAAATTTATTTAAAATTTATTTTTCTCATAAGATTTTTGGGTCATGATGTTTATCACAATTTACAAGTTTAGTCCTCCAAAATCTACATGTCTAATATGGGTTGTGCTTAAGCCAATCGAGCTCCAGAAAGACATTGTAGACCCTACAAAAGACAAAAACATTTAAAGGTCTATGTAAACATTTACGAAGACTCCAACAATGTACATTGGTTGATTTAAAGGTTTTGCATTTGTGTGTCTTAGCTTAGAAGACTGACTTTGTCTCAGTTGGTAGACCAAGACAGTTTCGTGCCAGCTCATGAGGGAATCATTCTCGAATTTAATATTTTGTTTGTTTGTGGAAGATATACTTTGTTAATTTGAAGTCGCCGTTTACCTAGTATTATATTGTTATATGTAGCTTATTAGAATTTCCGGAGTTTTTTCTCAAGTCAACTCGACAAACCCTCTGCTATTTTAATCTAAGTAAATGAGTTTGACTAATTCATTCATCATAACGTCCTTTTCAGGCTATCTTCAAGTTTCTCTATGAAAATGCAGGCAACTTCCAGTCATTTTCGTGGTGGTTTCACTTGGTGATTGTAGAATTTACTTCGGCGGCATGTGACATGCTGTGTTTTATCAAGTCAACTTCAACAACTTTGTGGGGAAATACAGTTTAGTGAAGGTTAGTTTCTCTGATTTTTCCTACCGAACTGTTATGACCACTTGCCTGGTAATTTCTTAGTATTTGGAATCTTTGATTTGTGAGTGTATTGCTCTGGCGAATTGACCCTTGTGGATCAAATTATTAAGGAGGAAAACTGAAGTGTTATTCATCCTGAGAAATAAATCTCCAACTTTTGGATTTCGTCTCTTTTTTGTCTTGTTTTTTCCAGAGGATTTGTGTGTGCAAAGACAGACGAGATGATCGTAGGAGAGATGATTCTCTCGGCTTTTCTACAAGCTCTCTTCCAGACACTGATGTCTGCACCTTTCAAGTCCTTCTTCAAGAGGCGAGAACTGAACGAGAATGTACTAGAGAGGCTCAACATTGCGTTGTTGACAATAAGTGCGGTGCTGATTGATGCGGAGGAGAAACAGATCACAAACCTGGTGGTGGAACAATGGGTCAACGAGCTGAGAGATGTTGTTTACCATGCTGAGGATGCTCTTGATTATATTGCTACAGAAGCTCTGCGTATCAACATAGGAGCTGAATCTTCTTCTTCCAACAGGCTGAGACTGCTTCGTGGCAGAATGTCCCTCGGAGATTTTCTTGACGGGAACAGTGACCATTTGGAGACCAGGCTTGAGAAGGTCACAATGAGGCTCGAGCGTTTAGCCTCACAAAGAAATGTCTTGGGTTTGAAAGAGCTAACTGCAATGATACCCAAACAAAGGTTGCCAACGACATCTCTTGTGGATGAATCTGAAGTGCTTGGTAGAGATGATGACAAAGATGAGATCATGAGATTCTTGATTCCTGAGAATGGAGAAGATAGCGGGACAACAGTTGTAGCTATTGTTGGAATTGGAGGGGTTGGCAAAACCACGCTTTCACAACTCCTATACAACGATCAGCGTGTTCAGGGTCATTTTGGAACTAGGGTCTGGGCTCATGTCTCAGAGGAGTTTGACGTTTTTAAGATCACCCAGAAGGTCTATGAATCCGTTACTTCCAGGCCTTGCGATTTCACTGACCTGGATGTACTTCAAGTCAAATTGAAGGATAGGTTAATAGGCTCACCGTTTCTTCTTGTTCTAGATGATCTGTGGAATGAAAATTTTGCGGACTGGGAACTTCTACGTCAACCCTTCATATCTGCTGCTCGAGGGAGCCGAATTCTTGTGACAACACGAAGCCAACGCGTTGCATCCGTTATGTGTTCTGTGCATGTACACAACCTGCAGCCATTAACTGATGGAGATTGCTGGTCGTTGTTTATGCAAACTGTGTTTCCTAATCAAGATCCGTGCCTAGATCAAGAAATTGGAGATCTTGCGGAAAGGATAGTGCACAAGTGCCACGGCCTGCCTTTGGCTGTGAAAACACTTGGTGGTGTTTTACGGTTTGAAGATAAAGTCGTAGAATGGGAGAGAGTTCTAACCAGCAGGATTTGGGATCTTCCAGCTGATAAGAGCAATCTACTTCCAGTTTTGCGGGTAAGCTACTACTATCTTCCAGCTCACTTGAAACGATGTTTTGCCTATTGCTCGATATTTCCCAAAGGGCATGCGTTTGAGAAGGAAAAGGTAATTCTTTTGTGGATGGCAGAAGGTTTCTTGCATCAGACGAGAAGCAGTAAGAATGTAGAAGAGCTTGGGGATGAGTACTTTTCAGAACTAGAATCAAGATCGCTTTTCCAAAAGACCAAGACGAGATATATGATGCATGATTTTATTAATGAGCTTTCTCAGTTTGCTTCAGGAGAGTTCAGCTCCAAATTTGAAATTGGCTGCAAACTTCAGATTTCAGAAAAAACCAGATATTTATCCTACATGCGAGATAATTATGGTGAGCCTATGAGGTTTGAAGCTCTTCGTGAGGTCAAGTTTCTCAGAACATTTCTACCACTCAGCCTCACAAATTCTTCTCGGTCATGCTGCTTAGATACTATGGTCAGCGAGAAGTTACTTCCAACGCTTACTCGCTTGCGTGTTTTGTCTTTGTCACATTACAAAATCTCAAGGCTGCCGCCAGATTTTTTCAGGAACTTAAGCCATGCCCGGTTTTTGGACCTCTCTCGCACTGAACTCGAGAAACTTCCGAAATCCCTTTGTTACATGTTTAACCTCCAGACACTTCTTTTGGCCTACTGTTCCAGTCTGAAGGAACTACCTACAGACATCTGCAACCTCATCAATCTGCGGTATCTTGATCTGATTGGGACGAAGCTAAAAAGAATGCCGCGAAGGTTTGGTAGATTGAAGAGTCTCCAGACTCTTACAACGTTTTTCGTTAGTGCTACTGATGGGGCAAGGATTTGTGAACTTGGAGAACTCAATGAACTTCATGGAAAACTTAGAATAGTCGAGCTACAACGAGTTGTGGATGTTGCTGATGCTGCAGGAGCAAATTTAAACAGCAAGAAACATCTAAAGGAGATAGATTTTGTGTGGAGAAGTGGATCTAGTAGCTCAGAGAGCAACACAAATCCTCACAGGACACAAAACGAAGCGGAAGTCTTTGAGAAGTTACAGCCACATCGTCATATCGAGAAACTCACCATTGAGAGATACAACGGAAGAATGTTTCCAAAATGGCTAACTGATTCTTCATTATCTAGAATCGTGTGCATACGCCTCAGCGAGTGTCATAACTGTTCCTCCTTGCCATCTCTTGGTCAACTACCAAGTCTCAAAGAACTTTACATTTCAGGAATGTCCGGTGTAATAAACATAGGTTCCAGTTTCTACTTCAGCAACCCGTCAATGCGTGATCTTGAACAACGGCCGTTTAAATCGCTTGAAACGCTGCGATTTGATAACCTGCCAGATTGGCAAGAGTGGCTCACAAGAGGAGACTTATTCCCTTCTCTCAAGAAACTATCCATTCTGAGATGCCCAGAGCTAACCGAGAATCTACCAACAAATCTTCCTTCTCTGATTTCTCTTCACATCCATAAATGCGGTCGCTTAGATTTCCTGCCAGACCACCATGAGTACAGAGAGCTTCAAACGCTAATCTTAAAAAATAGCTGTGACTCTCTCGTTACATTCCCTTTAGGCCATTTCGCCAACCTCGACAAGCTTGAAATCGACCACTGCACATCTCTGCATTCTCTTCAGATCTCAGACGACCATTCGTGTGGTCTGAATGCTCTGAGAATCAATGATTGTCAGAATCTGCAGCGTCTTCCAGAGCGAAGCTTCTTGCCTCAAAACATACAGGTCACGGTCTCGAACTGCAGGAATATCAGACAGCCAATGGAACAACAGCCTCAATATCATCATCCTGAGTTTCAACATCCAAGACTAAACGTTTCAGGTTCACCGAGGTCTCATGGTTCACACAGATCGTATGACTCACGTTCATCCTCAAGATATGACTAAACCTGATTTGCTCGCATCAATTAAAGATCTTTTTCTTAGTTCCATCTCCAAGTGGGTTTTTTTCTTCTTTTCTAGTTGTGTCTGTATTGTGTTACTGTTCTGCGTTTTGTATCGAAGTATTTCATTAATCTATTCTATTCTCACGGCACTTGTACATCTAGAATAGAATATATTAGGGTACAAGAAAATATAAGGGTACGCTCCTAATGGGTTTAGCCTTGCATGTATATCCAAGCAGACCCTTTTTCCCATCCAACCAAACCTTCTCATTTTCCGGCGCCGGAAACGCCGTCGGTCTGACATGATCGACCGCTCCTGATTAATCCGATTTTCTCGCTGCCTTGGAAACCAATATATTGGCAACGTTTAGGGGCTTTGCATTTTGTTTCCTCTGGAGAAGTATGCACTTTACTGCTGAGAAGCAAAACTTTTCGTTTTTATTGTGGTTATCTGTGACAATTGGTTGTGGTCTTAAAAGTTTGAAGAAACTAATTCGTCTAGGATAAAACACAGATTACAACAGCTTCTGTCACTATAAAGGGTTCAACCATTAGACAAATGATGAGTTACGTTTGTTACTCTCAGTCAAAAGAGTGATGAATTCTGTTTTTTTGCTTTGCGTTAAAGTGGATGCTCAGTCTCTAACTCTGCAATACTAAAATTTGTGAGCTGAAGAGACCTCTTTCATATCTATGTAAGAAGATGTTTCCTTGGTTTTTAGTGTTAGCAGTTGCATGAAGAGAAAATGTTTACTTGATTTACTTACCTTTTTTTTCTGTTTGCATGAAACCAAATTAAACCTTAGTCTCCAACTGTGATGCATCCGAGCTCAAGTTTAATACATCCTCGAAAAACATGAGAAAATTCCAGAAAGTGAAGCCGGAGATTGACTGCATGTAACGAACTGTAGATAACTTAAAGGTAAGAGGCATTGATGTTCTGAAACTTGACAACGCAGAGTAATAGTGATGGGGAATTCCCCAAGAAGTTTCAGGTCATGGACAAGCGGGCTTCGGAGTTGCAACGAATTACAGATAGAAGCTCGAGATAGAAGCTCTTTTACTTCTCAATTTGTAGTTAAGACATTTTACTTCGTCAGCTTTCTCTTTTCTGCACTCGGTCACGTTCTTGGTAAAATCCACTTGCTTCGTTCCCATGTTGAAACCTTATGATTTTTGTAGAAACATGACAATGAAGATCTTAAAAAAACAAGATACAACCTGAAAACACAGAGAGATATGACAACATAAATGGGACTAAACGGACTTGTCAGGACTTCGGACATTAGCTGCATTGAGCATATGATCAATCTATGCAAGAGATCAGTACTGTCTGCCAGCAATGTAGCTAGCCAGAGCCACCAGAGGCGCCGCCTTATTCGGATCAAACCCTAAAAGCTGTTCCTCTGCTTCTCTGCTCAGTTTCTTTGCAACTTCCCTCGATCTCTCCAAACCAATCAGCCTCGGATACGTCAGTTTTCCGGCGATAACGTCTTTTCCGGCGCTCTTACCCAATTCCTCAGTAGATTTCGTTACGTCAAGAATATCATCAACCACTTGAAACAACAGCCCAATACATCTCGCATACTTTCTAAGCTTCTCGATCTCTTCCTCTGTTCCACCTCCCATTATAACCCCTAAAACCGCCGCAGCCTCCAACAACGCCGCCGTTTTGTGAAGGTGGATGAACTCTAGACGCTCCAATCCAGCGTCGTCTGGATTTAATCCTTCGCTGCATAGGTCAACCACTTGCCCAGCCACAACCCCTTTTGTCCCTATGGCCCTGGCCAGCTCAATAACCGCGCGGACCGTCCTCTCGGGAGCGACCAATCCACTTGACACGACCGTCATTTTTTCAAACGCCAAAGCAAGGAGCGCATCACCCGCCAAAACTGCCATGTCTTCTCCAAATACCTTGTTTGAGCAAAATTTGGGTCAACACTAGTGAGCATGCATTAACATCAATGAAAGATTCAACACTAATGAGAATATCTCTGAGCCTTCATATGATTTAACAACATACCTTGTGGTTAGTAGGCTTGCCTCTGCGGACGTCGGCATTGTCCATACAGGGAAGGTCGTCATGAATAAGAGAGCTCGCGTGGATCATCTCGACAGCGCAAGCGGCTGACATGGCAGTAGTCTCATCGCCGCCAACAAGCTCGCAGGCAGCAATGCAGAGCAGAGGCCTCACACGTTTTCCACCAGCTAGCAATGAGTACCGCACCGCCTCTTGGATCGTGAGGGGTTTCTGAAGCGGTATGGAAACGTCGAGAGCCGCGCTTACAGATTCGGCTTTACGTATCATATATGACTTGAAGTCAAAGGTGGAGTTGTGATCATTGCCTTTTCCCTCTGGTGGAATCATTTCTCCGCTTCGTGAGGTGAGAGCAGATGAGAGAGACAAAATGGTGCGTTTCCGGAGACTCTTGACGGAGGATATGGAGTTGCATCTTCTTCCTTTGGATTGGATGAAGAGGGAGGAAGAGCTTAGATGAACGGTAGCCATTGCTGATCCACTTTCTCGTAATACAATTTTATAATTGGGTTTGTCCATAACGAGCATGTGAAGCTCTTAATAGGTTTGTTGGACTTGGAAGCAATGAAGGTCAACGTCTTTCCTGTTATTTTAAATTGTGGTATAACCTGCGATGAATATTCAATTATGAGATGAAAATAGTCTCGATATATGTACAAATGTATTATAAGGTCAGAAGCTCAAATAATAATTACAATAATTGAATGCATCATTAGTTAGTTATTGGAGGAAGTTCTAAAAAGAATAATTGACTTCAGGTACAGATAAAGAGGTACAGAGTTTGTGAAGTCTTTTGCCCAATCCTTAGTCAAGACATTGCGAAGGAAGATCTGAACCTAGAACATTATGGTGTCTTAACTTCTGGGCCACTTTACACTTCCTATTTGATTTGTTCTAGGAGAACACGCTTGGGGGCATTGTAGCAACGAAACCAAGCTAAACTCTTGGTCTGCGAGAGAACACAATGAGAAGGTAACATCCAAAAAGCTGATACATAAAAACATAGGCTGGTATTGTCAGAAATAAGCCATGCTGATCTTCACAATTCTTCAGTCCTTCCTTAGATCAATGCAGCCAAAGCAGATGTTGTGAGGAACACACTACTGAAAGCTGGAGATTTTGGATAAATGTTTTCCTTAGAACATCCATCTTATTAAAACGATCCAGGTGAAATAATCATTTTTAGGCAACACTATGAGCAAACTCCAAAACTTTCTTTGAGACAATATATAATATGCGTAGAAAACATAACTGGGGATTTGGTAGAGGAAAGAAAGCCATGTCCACAAATTACGCACGCGGTTCGTTGAAATCTCCCGCCATTAGTTAGTTAGTCCCAATTCAGGAGAGTAAGGAAGCTAAGGACTTAATGGCGGGAAACATTTACCAGAGTTTTTGAACCCAAAATAAAAAAGGCAGAAGAAATTTGTGTATAGTTCATATTTTTTTTAATTAAAAACTATAAATGATTTTAAGTTTAAAAAATAATTATATGGATGATTTTGTTACCTTCGAAGTCAACAACAAAAACTTTGTTGATTAAGAGGATATTAGTTAAACCGAATTTATTGATTTACAGTCATTTGTTATTTAATTACGATAACAATGATTTGATGTGGTACATGATATACTTGTAAATTTATACAAACGAGTGTACCATTAACTCAAGATTCGTTTTGTATTAAAATACATTACTCACTATTCTGTAAGATTATTGGCTTTGACTAGTAATATGTAACTATTTTTAAAATTTGATTGAACGATTACTTGGTGCAGTCTGTTGATGCCGTTGGTGACTGTAAAACGAATATAATTTAGTCACTGGTTGTGGTTGATATCGCTAAAACCTGTCACTATTGTTGACGAATGCAAAAAGAATATGATTTACTGGTTTAGCCCCTAACACTAGTACGAACAGAAAAGTTCATAAACTATATAATTGTAGAACATTTATGAAGACCAAAACAGAGGTGGAGACATGTGAACCGATCGATAATTGATGCGATGAAGATGGGGTGGGTCTGTCCACTAAAAGAACCACCACTAATGATTCGAATCTCATTTATTCGGTCAAATTATTTATTCTCCAACGTTCAACACCCACATGTGACACGTACGACGACCCCGAAAAATTAAAGTTTTCTTTATCTTTAATATAAATTTAGTGTCGGTACGTGTATTGTAAGTGTGACATCCATTTGCATTCTAACCCTACATCTTCTTCAAGCCGATATAATATGTCAGATATGCAATAGACTCGAACCCTTTTTTTAGGCGTGTAAATTGTGCATTCGCACGAACCAAAAAGAATTATATAGAAATTATATATTAGGTAAATTATCTTTTTTAATAGATGTATATACAGATACAAAATATGAGACAATATTATTTAATCTTCTTTTTTTGGTATTAAACCTTCTTTAATAACTTTGAATTTCAGGAACGAAATCCAGGACTTGACGATTGATAAATATTAGGACATGATGTAAATCATTCTTTTTAAAGAAAGTTAAATCTAGGGCACAATAAAACCAACTGCTAACGCTAACCATTAGCTAGACCACCACACATGTGATATTAAACCATTTTAACGTGTTATTTTATAGTTATATATATGATAACTAATAAAAATAACTGGATTTCTACGTTTTATTACTAATCACATGAATTTGTAGATCGTGATTTATGTTGAACAATTCCGTCACTTTATCATTTTAACAATTTACTTCATAAAAGTAAAAGAATTTATTCGTTTTACAATTATGTTAATCTATATATTTGATATATATATATGTGTTATTCTATTACACGTATTTATTTTTATTCTCATAATTCTGTTGTTACCAATAATAATTTGTTGTCTAGATGGTGCTGGTGATTTATGAATCAAAGTTTAGCATTTCGTACAGTTTATTATTTTTTTCCAGTAAAATGAAATTCCTCAAGAATAAAATCTTTCATAAAAAAAATTTACTTTGTGGATATTTTATAGTAGTGGTATTTTCTTTGTCTACATAGTAGACTTAGTAGTGGAATTATCAATTATCCATAGCATATTGAAAAATCTCCCTTTTCAAAAATCAAATAAATGTACGTCGTCCGTTGATTTGTTCCCAAATTAATTGCAAACACGATAAAGTAGATGTCTCGGCTTTGTTTATTCGGCTGTCCTAAATCATATCTATTAGTGGGTTGTCATTATACCAAACTTGCAAGATCTTGCCTATACGCATATTCCACTTGGACACTTGAAATTTGACATTCAACTAATTTTCTCATTATTATATAGATAAAATTACTAAAACAATCTTGGAAAGTTGGAAAAATACGTATTTTTTTTTTTAATGTTATTTGATCAATGCTCAAAAGTTAGTTAAATTTTTTTAACCCTAATATTTATAAAAAATAAAAAATATATTATCGACATTTTTTAAAAATATTATAGTAATAAAAATATTATTATTAATAATAAAAAGTATTGGAAATTGGTTTGATGATTATGAAAAATTGGCATCCTTCTAGTAAAAAACAGACTTTCTAAAATTGTTTTAGTAAAAATCCCTTTAATATACATGTCCATGAATTAATTTTATTCAGTTATGTCTCCTCGATGGTCCATTATCAGTTAGGCCAAAAGCTACAATATTATCCCATTCTTATAAATAAACTAGTATTATCATCGATCATCAAATCACATTACATATGATCACATGATTGGTCGTCGTGTAGTGTGGGCAGACATCTTATCTCATACGCCAATATGCCTAATTAATTAATTTAACCTTTCCCTATATATAAGACCTTAGCTTTGGCTCAAGTTATAATATATATTCTCCAAGTTTTATATATTTTGTCTTCCTTAACTCTTTCCCTCTTCTCACAAATGACGTCTGTGCAATATGGTATGGATCAAGGAATGGAAATTTTCAACGATGAGCTTATGATCATGTCTTTTTTGGAAGAAGAATCGCCTGTCGATACTCATAGTAGCATTACCGAAGAGGAAGAAGAGAAATTAAACCGTGTGATAAGATCGCTAGAAGTGGAGATCAACACGAGTTCTTCTCCCATGGAATCTCGGAAAATGGATATTCAACAGGAAAAATCCGGTATTGAAGATGATTTCGGATGGCTAAAAGATTTCGATATTGGTGTGGTTTCGTCGCAAAATGATGACGAGATGATGAATTGGTGTATGGAACTTTCTTACATGGATGGTGTGGACAGTAATGTTCTTGATATTGAAGGTGGTGATTATTATTCTCATAGTAACTATGGACTTGCATTTGAGGAACCAACTCTTTCTCTGTGGCAAGAGAATAATGATGTAGTTCTGTATTGATAGATTGGTTTCGTGAAGTCATAATATAACAAAGTCTGTTTCATATTTGTTAATTATATATTCTTTAACAGATAATGTAATGATCACTTGATGAGAAGACTAATTACCAAAACTTAGATCTATCAACATGAGTTGAATACAAATATATACTTTAGCTCACACGATTTTTTATGATTAAAAGAAATAATTTAATCATAATTAATATTTATCGCATACTCGTTGGGGTTAACAAGAATTACATACTTTTACATGTATTGTAGAATAAAAAATTATTTAAAAATCCTTTGGAATATGATTTAGAAACGACATAACTTAAAAATCCCACCAAGAATAGTTTATTTGGATTTCATAATTAACCATACATAATGGATGCATATTCACATAATCAACAAACAAATTCGCATAATTAAGTTTAATTTTTTCTTGTTCTCAACAAATATATTCGTATCATTAATTTCAAAGTCATATCCTTGATTAGGATTTACTATAATCTCCAACAGTATGCGGAATGTTCTTTAACTGTTAACAAACTTTAAAATATGGCTTGTTTACTTGGTATGACTTTGCTTTCAAACAGCACAACATGTCATAAAGCCCATGGGCTAAAATCAATCTTAATCCTCACAAACCAAGTAACAAAATGGAACAAGTTTTGCCAAACCAAAATATCTACAACACTAAACCACGCTTGGTTCAATTTTTGTTGGACCGATTTTTTCAAAATGATATTTTTCTCTTATTATTTTGGACAAGGGAAATTTCTGCAATACAGAAAACAGTTGGCAGTTTCTAGCGTCTTTAAGATTGAAATATCCAAAAAGCAATGATATTTCGGAGGCTTGTTCTGTCTGCAACATCGACCTCAAATCCCAGAAGAACCCATTCACTTTCTGCGTCTGCTATACGTCTTCTCTCATCTTCTTCTGATAGATATACGGCGTCGCAACGATACTCCGGTGACGATAAACTGGCCAGGCTAAGGCACAAGGACTGGTTAGCCCCCAACGAGGTTTTGAAAATCTTCGAAAATGTCAAAGATCCGAGCTTTCTTATGCCGGCTTACCAACATTACTCTAAACGCAAAGATTATCAACCGACGGAATCTCTCTATGCCCTTCTGATCAACAAGTTCGGACAAGCTAAGATGTTCGACGAAATAGAAGAGGTCATGAGAAATGTGAAGCTCGAGAAAAGATGCCGTTTTTCGGAAGAGTTCTTCTACAATCTGATGAGGATATACGGGAACTTAGCCGGAAGAATCAACCGAGCGATCGAGATTCTCTTCGGTATGCCGGATTTCGGATGCTGGCCAAGCGCCAAAAGCTTCAACTTCATCCTGAATCTGCTTGTTTCCGCGAAGCTGTTCGACGAGATCCATAAGATCTTCGTGAGTGCTCCTAAGCTGGGTGTGGAAATCGACGCTTGTTGCTTGAATATACTCATCAAGGGACTGTCCGAGAGTGGGAATCTGGATGCTGCACTCCAACTGCTCGACGAATTTCCTAAACAAAAATCACGTCCTAATGTGATGACGTTTTCTCCCTTAATCCGCGGTTTCTGTAACAAGGGCAAGTTCGAGGAAGCTTTCAAATTGTTGGAGAGGATGGAGAAGGAACGAATCGAACCAGACACGATCACGTTCAACATTCTGATTTCAGGCCTTAGGAAGAAAAGTAGGGTTGAAGAAGGGATTGATCTTCTGGAGAGAATGAAGCTAAAAGGGTGTCAACCAAATCCTGGGACTTATCAAGAGGTACTGTATGGTCTCTTGGATAAGAAGAGAAACTTGGAAGCTAAAGAGATGATGAGTCAGATGATTTCATGGGGTATGAGACCCAGTTTCTTGTCGTACAAGAAGATGGTTCTGGGGCTCTGCGAAACGAAGTCGGTTGCGGAAATGGATTGGGTTTTGAGGCAAATGGTGAGTCACGGTTTTGTTCCAAAAACAGGGATGTGGTGGAAAGTTCTTCGCTGCGTAGTTGCGAAGAACAATGACTCTCAAGCAGGTTTGGATCGCATTATTGATTGTCAGGAAACTCCTGGATAAGGTTTATACATTCTGCTGTATTTATTAGAAGAAGATGAAGATTGGAGTAGACGAAGATGGAAAAATCTGTTTTTCTTCTTAATGGTCAACGTTTACATTGACCTCTCTTATATAGTGAGGACTGAAGTCTTTGGTTGGGTCTACTCTGTTTCACAAAACTCTCAAATAGTATATTCTGAGCACAGAAGCTGTCTATTCTTTCAGCGGAAGAAGCTAGACAGAGACTCAAAACTCAAAAGCTGTACAAGAATCCTTCAAAATTTTAAAATCCTTTTTTAATATGAAGTCTTCCTGGACATTGTGATCTTGTGAATGATTAAGAATAATACAGTTCCGGATCAACAACTTTTTGAGATAATTCAAGAACTCCAGAATGATAAAAAAAAATAGTTACGATTGCTCATGTGTATATATTTTTGTTAACTTACGTTTTCATATTAATTAAATGGTTTCATCAACCAAACCGGAAGATTATATAGTTTACAAAACTAAATTACAAAAGAGGGATCTAACACTGTACAAAAATACATAGTATGTTTTTACATTTGAAACTGTACGAAGAAAATGGGAGAGATAAATATATTCAATACTATTTGGTGGAATTAAACTTTCAATTCCCCCTTTGTATTGAGTTTTAAAACTCAAGCACACCGAGAATACTTCACATGCTGCATCACATCGACTTATAGGAACAAAAAGTGTAACTCATATCTTGATGATCTTCAAACGTAAAAGTAATTTATACCACGGATCCATATGAAGACAATTTTATTGCCACATCATGCTTCTGTTGTGTGTCAATAACATGTCTCCTTCATATCTGCCGCTTTTGTGAAAGCTCTTGAGACTGTGTCTCACGCAAAGCTCTTGTGTTACACACGGATAACCATATTTTCTTTCTTTTGTTGTCGAGCTAATCAGAGCACGATTAATGGTCAACCTTTTTTCTATGAAGATGTGAAACAGAGCAATTGGAATTCCAATTGCTTTGAATAGTTTCAAAGCCAGTGATTAGATTCGTAGTAACTATTCTAACTCTGTTCTTCGAAACTCAAAAGCTGAAAATAATCCTTTGTCGTAAATTTACAACTATTTGACTTGGACATACTCTAATTTCCATCCTCAAGCCTTAGTTACCTATATCCTTTTCTATCCTTCGATTTATTATGGCGTGGCGACCTTCTCAGCTCCAGCATCCATATTTGCAGTTTCCAAGTTCGCTGGATTTACTTTCTTTACCTTTGCTTCTTTATTTGTCGAAATGTCTGGAACACCTCTAGAATCTTGTTTGGAGTCTGCTGTTGTATTTACATGATCATCTTCGCCTGCCCTGACAACTTTACCTTCGGGTTTTGCTGTTCTTGGTGTTCCTATGTCTTGCACACTGCTAAGTGCAGATTCATCATCAGAATATTCACATAGACATTCGGAATCGGACACAGACTTAGATTCAGGAACAACATCTTGCTCTGACACGGTTGAGCACTCATCATCTCTTGATTTTCTTGACCCTTTACGTGAAAACGCATGCTTTAAATGTCTTGCAGACTTCTCAGCGTGTTTCAGAATGCTCTTTGCAACATCCTTCATGTGTCCCTTGTGCTGAGTGTCTTCAGAACCAAAGCTCTCACCTTTTGGACTTCTTCCTGTAAGAGGCCCCGATAAACGGTCTTCAACGATGTACTTAACCCCAACATCCTTTCGATTTAACGCCTTCAAATTGATTCGAGGAGACCTGACATCCTCCTCCACGTTCCCTGTCTGATGACATTCTTCCTTTTTCCCGTTCCTATGAAACACTAAACCCACTTTCTTCAATCCCCGACCAACAGACCTCATCGTGTTCTTCCCTTCCTGATAGTCATCGGGGCTGCTGCTTTCAGTACTGCCAGCAGAAGTATCATGAGTAACACCACGTATATGGTTATCGAGGCATCGACTCTTGCCTTTTCTTGGTTCCCAAATCTGTGAGACTTCAGATCCTGGTTGATGTACCCAGATTCCAGTCTCTTCTTTTCCTTCAATGTTAATTGGTTCCATATTATCCCGAACCCTTGGAGACTTATCAGACACCACTGACGAGAAGGAACCTTTATTTGTAGCGTCGGAAGCAAAAGAAGCCCACATATCTTCTTTACTTATTGTGACTCCTTCAAACGGGTCATCGTTCCACTGTAAAAGAATCAGACTTAATTATGAAACTCTGAATTTAGGGAGAACAAACAGAAAACTGAATCTACCTTTGCTTCGTCCTCAGTTACGGTAATAGCAAGGTAAAGCCTCCCCATTTTGATGTTCTGAAGAGGCAACCACATATCATATCTTTGCCCGCCTCTAAACTCTGCAATGTTTACTGAACAATCACCAAGGCTGTCATCGCTGAATCGGTCTTTGTCTTGAACTTCAATGTTAAGTATATTTGGAGAGTCCCATGTCAAGATTGGTATCTTGAACTCTTCCTGCCATTTGGGCGCCAACGTT
The DNA here is from genome assembly GCA_039880935.1 of Streptanthus diversifolius. Lineage (NCBI taxonomy): Eukaryota > Viridiplantae > Streptophyta > Magnoliopsida > Brassicales > Brassicaceae > Streptanthus > Streptanthus diversifolius. Next base: position 16,557,931 of record JAXGFM010000013.1, on the reverse strand, counting down.
TTCCTTAGTATCTTGGTTTTGAATCTATAAGCGCCAAGCTGCCCTTTCACATAAGGATCAGCTAAACCTGAAGCATCCAAATCCGAGCAGTTCATAAGATGCTGTTCAAACTTACTAAAGTGGAGGAAACTAACTAGCCCAGTGATGTTCAGGACTAACCATTTAGATCTGATGGTTTAACATCAGATGCTTCAACGACTTCAACAATAGCGTGTGCAACTGGTTCTTTCTCATCAACAAAGAACCAATTCTCTGGAAGCAAACACAGACACACAATGTAATCATATGGACTGACTAAATTAAAGTTCTGAACACCCCCTGCAATAGTTACCTCCTGATTGTGGGCTAACAAATTTCTCCATATCAACTACAAGCATATTTGGCTGCAAGTTAGAACCAAGCTTTATTCAGCTGACTTCATTGTAATAACAATGTTTGCTTAGCTATATGAGGAAAACCGTACCTCAACAAGAGTCTGCTCAAATGCAATAGACAAGAGTTTGTCCTGATTTGGAAATAATAATAATAATGGTGGGAGTGTTAGAAGAGTAAAAACTTAAAAGAGCAGGAGGAGACTTTCTACACTACTTAAGTTTACAAGCTTATCAGGCGTTAATACTTACTAGCCATCCTGCAATCCCTGGAAGCACAGCAACATCAAGTCCATGAGTGAAGATTGGTTTTACATTCATTTGGAAATAAGGTGGCTCTGCAAAACAGACGCGTAAACGCCCCAGAAACGGCCACCGACGAAGGAACTTCACTCCAACCAACACCTTCAAGAGTGTAAGGTCTCCAGAATGAAGGAAGGTACTTCATTTAAGAGAGCGTGTAAGTATATGTGTATGTGAATTAACTACAGAAAAACCATTACCTTTCCTTCGACATGCATTCCTGTCAGATGTAACTTTGTCCACATTCCAAACCCAAGTCTTTTTCTTAACTTCACTGCGAGTATTGCGCTCATATCATCTCCTGTGAGGAAGTTCATTCCAAGTTCAAGCACCTGTATACACTTCATAATAAGTTCTACTTGCTCTATAGATATTAAAAACCAGATGTGCCCATAATAAACTATCTAAGGTTCTGCCGAAAACCAAATTTTTTTGCAACTATACCAAGTGATCATCACCCGTAGATTGCCGAAGCACTCTTATATCAGTCAATAAAGGCGGGTTTCTTCCCAAATAGAGATGTTGTATCAAAGCTTTTTTCTGCACAAATCATCATACCAACAATTATACTAAGTCGGTTTTTCGACTGTAAACTGTAATACAGAAATCGAAATGACTCAAAAAGAGCCATATGGAATTAAGAAACGGAAGTAACAAATTTGTACGCTTTACCGCGGTCCAAGGTCTATACTTGTCCAAGAACCAAGGTATGATCGGACGCAGAATCTTCTGAGACGCAATATGTTCCATACAAATTGGCCATATCTTCTCTACAGCATGATTCAACCACCGCACCGATTCAGAATCAGATAGAACCTAAGAAGGTGTCGCAAGAAAGGGGTTACCATTTCATAAAAACAAAGCTTACAGTCAGAATCTTTAAAAACAAGATTGAGAACCCTACAACTTTAGAATTACCCGTCTCTGGTTAGCTTGCTTACTCTCTTCAAACTGCAATTTCTTCCTCAATCTCATCACATACCGTTCATGAACCTAAAGAAACCCATCAAAATCCAATCTTTAACATACCCAAAGGAAACATATGTCAACCAGAGAAAGAGAAAGAGAGAGAAGAAAAAAGAAACATTACCAGGTAGAGATAAATCAGAGAGAGGAAATAGAAAAGGGAGTGTGATAGATTCAAGTAAGAGAGAACCCAAAGGAACATCAAAACAATCAACACATGATGGAATACCGAACACTCCATTATCCCCCTTCCCTATCAATTGAAAATCCGTTACGAAACACACATGTGAAAACAAGAAACTCCAAAGATTCGTGCTTTGGTTCGAAAATACTAAAAACAAAAAACAACGAAAACAGATGATTGCAGTTTTCTTGTTTCTTTCTGGTGGAAACAGAGACAAAGACAAGAGAGTCAGAGTCAAATAAAACATTCCATCTATAATCCTATAATAATGACGATGAAACGAAGTCGTTTGGTTTTGGGTTATACGATGAAGCAGAGAATTTTAGGAAAACACAAACGCGTCAACCGCCTGAATGAGGGCAAGCGTGTGAGACACGTGTGAGGAGATACCAATAGAACCTATGTCAAGTTCAATTGAATCTTGAATAAGATCCTCCCCGTTCATTTAAAAAGGGAGCATTCATCTGAGATGTATCTGATGGCTTATACCATTTGATATGTATCCATATTATTTTTGCACGTCAAATCTGTATTAGTATTTTGTAGTTGGATGCACATGTGACCTATTTTCATTTCTTAACCATTAAAATAGGGCGAATTGCTGAAAAATATTGAAAACACAATTTGAACAAAGTAAATGAAATAGGATAACCGAAGAAGCTAAACGTGATTAACCATGGGTTCTTTGTTTTTAGTCGGTGATTAAGCATGGTTTCGATTTTTTGTTTCTCAATAATATATAAGGAATTAAACACAATTTATTTATTAGCAAAAAAATATAACATGTTTGATTTCGTCCATACTTAAAATATATATATATATATATAGCAGGCAAAGAGCTATAAGTTTAAATAGTTGTGATTATTAGAAAGTGAATTATAATTGAATAGAATATAATTAAGTGAAAAAACAAAAAATTTAATTTATTTTCTAATTCTTCTATAATATAATAAAAAACTGTTTGAATAAAAGATAAAAATAATAAATAATCTATTTGCTAATGATTTTCTAAAAATTGTTTTACATAACACAGATTTTATGTTCTACTTTTATACAACACCATATATTGAATCTTTACATTATTTCGAGTTAATATAAGTTTTATTTATCGTTTAAAAAATTGTTTTTTTTCTAAAATTTGTTTGTAATTACAGTTCTTAATAAAATTAGTTGAATTTATGTTTGCATTTTTCATATCAAAAGATAAAATTTTAGAGAAATATTTAATTATACTAAATTTTATTTTATCTAAGTAGTTATAATTCAGAGGAATGCTTAATTCCACTAGTTCATGTTTATTAAAATTTACAACCATTTCTATCCCTAAGGGTGTATCTGAAGAAACCCGACCTACCGCAACAACAGCCACGTGGCATCCCCTAGATACAAAAGCCTTAAAATGAACAATTCAAATCAAGGGTTCACCGTTGTTAGATTACACACATTACCGTTAACATAAGTTACAGACTTGTCATGAGACTAAGTCTGAGTTCTTAAATACCGACCGAATCTTACGAAATTTGAGTAAGGAGTAAATTAAGTCTGTTAATTACTTGTAAAAGGTCCTCCCATAACGTAAGAGCCATTATATTTTATAATTGCTATTTAAAACTATTATTGCTAAATTGACTAAAAAAACTATTTTAAATCAGTAACAAAATATACAATTCAGTTTTATTACTCGTTCCAATAAACCTATGTTCTAACATTTGGTAGCCGAAAAGTGATAAAACATAGTAAGAGAGAGAGAGTCAAAATAGAAAGAGACAAATGGCAGGTGAAGGACACATGTTTGCGATACCAAAATTTGATGACTACTAGAAACATTGGATCATGTTGATTGAATCATGTTAATAGAGAATCATGTTAATAGAGAATCTTCTAAAATCCAAAAAATGGTGGGATTTGATAGAAAAAGCTATGTTGAGCCAGCTTATGGAAAAATTCTAAATGGAGCTTGAATACAAAAACTAGCAGAGAATAAGCTAAGCGATCTAAAGGTGAAAAATTATCTGTTTCAAGCGATTAACAAATCCATTTTGAAGACTATAATTCAGATGGACACGGCCAAGCAACTGTGGGATTCTCTGAGAACCAAATACAAAGAAGTGAGAAAGTAAGACGATTAGAACATGGAGAGACTTCAAAGTCTTGGAGATGACAGAAACATAAAACATCTCAGAATATTTCTGGAGAGTGCTACTCAATGAAATTGAGATGAGAAATCTTGGAGATAAGATGCAAGACATTAAGATTGTTGAGAAGATACTATGCACACTTTCAAAAAAAATTCACGTACATTGTATGCTCCATAGAAGAATCGAAGGGCATCAAAAATCTATCCGTGGATTCTCTGCAAAGTTCACTCTTATACCACGACCAAAAGATTAAGAGACACTTTAAAAGATCCACTTCTGAAGAACAAGTCCTGAAAGTAACAGCTGAAGCCACAAACCTTAGAAGTGCGAGAGGAAGAAGAGTTAACTTCAGAGGCCGAGACAGAGGAATAAGAGTTAACTTCAGAGGCCGAGGCAGAGGAAGAGGAAGATCATTCAACAAAGCCTTGGTTGAATGCCACATATGTCGTAAGATAGGGCATTTCCAATTCGAATGTCCTAGTATGGAGAACAAGTGAATGCTACACTACAAACAAATGAGGGAGTCTTATATATTTCACAGTCAAACTGCCATATATTGCTTTTTCTGTGGGGTTAATCAGCAGGTACTTGGAGAATCCAACTGAAGTTCACTACCAGTCGTTGCTCTCTTCACTACCAGTCGTTGCTCTCTCCACTATTGAACCAGAGTACATCGCAGCAGTATCGTGTGCTACACAAAGAATTTGGATGAGTAGAGTTCTGAAAAACATCAGAGAAGAACAAGAGGATTATATTGTTATTAAATGCAACAACAACAGTTCAACGATTCAACTCGAGAAACTCAGTGCATCACGGACACAGTAATCACACTGAGGTACACTTTCATTATCTAAGAGAGTTACTAAAGAAGAGAAGGTGAAACTAGAGCATTGTGGAACACAAGATCACTTGGCCGATATTATGACAAAACCGTTAAAGTTGGACACGTTCAAAAGGTTGAAGGAGATGATGGGACTAATTGAGATGGCTGAATAAACTGATATGTGCAAGTATGAGTTTAAAAAAGGAATTGTTAGCGTTAACATAATTTACAGACTTGGTCATGAGACTAAGTCTGAGTTGTTAAATAACGACAGAGTCTTACAGAGTCAAGTAGGGAGTAGATTAAGTCTGTTATTTACTTGAAAAGGTCCTCGGATAACGTAAGAAGCATTGTACCTTGTAATGGCTATTTAAAGACCGTTTAGAATCATTAACAAAGTATGCAATTCAGTCTTATTACTAGTTCTAACAAAGCTCTGTTCTAACAACCGTCTCATCAGATAAAAACAAATCCAAACCATTGGAAAAATTGTTTTTGTTTATTGATCTGAGAGAGAGAGAGAGATGACGAACGGTGTAGAAGATGACAAACACAGATCAGTGGTGCCGGAACATCTTAACCAGCAGCAGCTGCCTGTCGCCGATTATCCACAGTCGGCTCAGCCCTACGTTTCCGGTAAGTTTCTTCCTCCTGTTCGGGAAGAAATTAATTTGAAATGATCAGATCAGCTATTTGATATCGTTTTTATTTTTAATTTCTTGATATATTCAATCGAATATCCTTTTAATAATTTGTGTTTGGATATTTATTTATTTATAATTATTCCCCCCCCCCCCATTAAAGTCGCCAAAATTCGCATTAAAAAGTTATTTTTTTTTTTTATCGTCATTTCGTGGTATGTCATGTGGGATTAGAGTAACGGTACTACTAGAAAAGCAGACATTACAATCTCTGATCTGTCAGATGTCTCTTGCCTAAAGTCTAGTTTCTTAAAAAGGGTAGTGTCATTATTGCCACCACGCACCACTTGGCTGTTCTAATGCTTGTTCTGGTTTCTCTAGGTTATGCTGTAAATGGAGAAACAGAACACCATCGTCTTCCATGTGGTATAGGCATTGGTTGGATATTGTAAGTCTACTAATTCATCATTTTACCTTCTCTTCTGATCGTTTACATTCTTGTCTAGTTCTAAGCAAACACAAAACCCATATCTGTTTTTTTTTTTGTTTATGTTTCTTCAAGATTCATCCTTGGTTTCATCTTCGGTGCCATCCCCTGGTACATCGGCTTTTTCGTTTTGCTATTCTCTAGGAACCCGCGTGAGAAACCAGGATGTATAGCTTGCACAGTTGGAGTGAGTCCATATTCTATATCTCTCACGTAACAATACAAACAATATTTTTTTATTGTCCTGATCACACTAAATCAATTCTGATCAACAGGCTGTTATTGCTACGGTTTTCATCGTTGTTGGAATCTTAAGAGCATCAAGGGTCTGGTCGTAAAGTCATATATAATGCTCTAAAGTTTGGTACAGACCGGTTCAGCCGTGGCGATACTGTTGCATAAGAATATTGTACTTGTGTGTTTGTTTACTTGGAGAGCTCAATGTACATTGTTTGAAAATTATGTGTTACTTACAAAAAAGTGTTCTTCTCAGAACCATAATAATGTATTTCTTACTGAAATTTTGTATATATATAAATATATGCTTTTGTTCTGATTTGATCCATTGAGTACCTTTTTTTCTTATTGATAAAAGTAGTACTTAATATTAATTTAGCTACGTTATGAATGTTCAAAGTTGTAACCAGTTATGGCGAAAATCGAGCTGACGAGTTTTAAACTTGTCTAAAAATTTTGCGTTTTTTGAGTTTCTTAGTTTGATTTTCGTTTGGAAAAATAACAAATGTTTGTTGACAAAAAAAAAATAAAAAAAATAACAAATGTTTTTTTGACAGTGATGTATCATGTATGGATAGATTTCAAGTAATTTAAATTTGACCACTGCAAATGAAATTAAAAAGGAATGATTCAAGGCCCAAGTAGAAAATGAAAAGCCCACAGAAATGGCCTAGGGTTTGTCCTAGAGAAGCTATCTTATAGTTTTCTTTTTCATCAGCGCCTCCGCTATAGCTCTAGCTCTAGTTCTCTGTGTCCTTTTGGCTGATTTCATTGGAGCTTGATCTCCTTGTTGAAATGGTTGCTTTCCGGGTAAGTTTGATTCATTCTATTGTAGAGGAACCTGAGTTACAGAATGCTTCTAGGTTTGGGTTCTTCTACATTGATTTGCTTGGATAGTTATGAACTGGGTTCGATCGAGAGAATGTATCATAGGCATAGATGGGTTACTAAAATTTATTGATTAGGTTACATCCGTCCGAATCTCGAGGACGAGTTTGAATGTCTGGTGCTGTTCGAGGGTTGGTAAAAGACGTCTCTTTGTGTTGTATAATGAATCGATTCAAATGCACGTTTGTTTCTTTGAGCAGTTTCACCAGTATCAAGTGGTTGGCAGAGCCCTTCCAACAGAGAAAGATGTGCAGCCTAAGATTTACCGGATGAAGCTATGGGCCACAAATGAAGTCCGTGCCAAGTCCAAGTTTTGGTGAGCCATGCAATGATCCCCTGTTTGTTGCCAGTTTGTTGATGCGACTCCAATTTTTCATACTAATCGTAAATGCATTTGCTTGTATCTAGGTACTTCCTTAGGAAACTGAAGAAGGTTAAGAAAAGCAACGGACAGATGCTTGCCATCAATGAGGTATGCATTACATTTCACAGTTCAATTTCAACCGATGCTGGATAATTGGGTACTTGTATTTGATTGTGTTTTTCTACTCTTGTAGATTTTTGAGAAGAACCCCACGAAAATCAAGAATTACGGTATCTGGCTGCGTTATCAGAGCCGAACCGGGTACCACAACATGTACAAGGAGTTCCGTGACACCACGCTCAATGGTGCAGTGGAGCAGATGTACACTGAGATGGCTTCTCGCCATAGAGTGAGGTTCCCTTGCATTCAGATCATCAAGACCGCCACAGTACCTGCAAGTCTCTGCAAGAGAGAGAGCACCAAGCAGTTCCATAACTCCAAGATCAAGTTCCCTCTTGTTTTCAGGAAGGTCAGGCCACCAACCAGGAAGCTCAAGACTACATACAAGGCGTCAAAGCCCAACCTTTTCATGTAAAACTAATCTTGCATGATTCTCCTCATCCTTTTCAACCAGATCAGATTAGGGTTCTTGTTCCTCAGTCTGAACAAATCACCATTTGGAGTTCGTATCTTACAATTTTAAAGTTTGCAGCTTTTGAACTTTTGTTATCTAGATATGATACGAATATTTTCATCAGTTTTCAAAGTTTTGCTGCTTCAAAAATGTTGTTAAGGGAAGTGTTGTCAGAGTTGACTGTAACTTATACATAATTCAAATCTGATGTGCTGTAGATGCAATCCCATAACTTAACCAACAACACTCGGTATTTGACGCACACGCGCTTACCCTTCACCTGCAAAATAGTTGAGTTCTAATGCCTAGTGGATCTCTTTTTTCATTATCAAATGCTTAGTGGATCTTTTTTAAAGATTAAAAAACTGCAATTAGATAAAGAAAAATGCAATTAGGTAAGAACAGGTGGAAAACCTTTACACAGCATTTTCATAATCCATAAATAAAATCTGCTTTACGTGCAAACCCCACACTGCTCTTGGCAAAAGAGTTGACAGCAGTTGGTGAATCGCTTTTGAAGGTTTATTGATTAAAAGAAAAAACTTCTGCAAGAGATAGGAACAGATGGAAAACCTCTACACGACAAGCACAGACAAAGCCCTTTTGGCGGCAAAGGATTTGCACTTTGCATCAGCGATAGAAAAAAGGTCTCAACTTGCAGAATCCAGAGTGAGTGAGAGAAGCGGATATGTCTTTTTCAGTAGTAGCAGCTTTAATGGTGGTTTTAGCAGTCGTGTTGATTAGGGTTGTGAAGTGGGTGTGGATAAAACCAAAGAAGCTGGAGGGTTACCTGAGAAGACAGGGTCTCCCCGGAACCCCTTACACGCCTCTCGTCGGAGATATTAAGAGGAATGTTAATATGTTGATGGAGGCCAGATCTAAACCGATCAATCTAACGGATGTTATCACCCCACGTCTCTTTCCTCTCGCCTTGAAGATGTTCAGTTCTCACGGTATCTTATCTCTCCCTTCGCTTTCCTCTTAGAACTTGAGAGATCCGGAGGACTGATCCTCTGATTTAGATAGTACCCTTTTGTTTCCGCTAAGTTAGGAATTAAACTGTGTATAATTACAATTCCGACTTGATTGACTAATGTTGGTGGAACAGGAAAGACTTTCTTCATATGGAATGGACCAATTCCATTGATCATGATAGCGAATCCAGAGCAGATCAAGGAAGTTTTTAATAAAGTTTACGACTGTGAGAAGGCTGCTTCATTCCCTTTGGTCAGATTGTTAGTTGGCGGGCTCGCGAGCTATAAGGGAGATAAGTGGGCGAGACACAGGAGGATCATCAACCCGGCTTTTCACCTCGAGAAGATCAAGGTTTCGGTTTTATCTCCTATCTTGAATGTATGAATCAAGTTTGACTGTATATGTGTGTGTGATCCCTCTAGCGACCTGCTGCTTTTTGGTTTACAGAACATGGTCCCTGCGTTCTACCATTGTTGCAGCCAGGTTGTGTCCCAATGGGAGAGACTATTTACGGATAAAGAATCGTCTTGTGAGGTCGATGTTTGGCCTTGGTTTGTGAATTTGACTGCGGACGGGATCTCGCATGCTGCTTTTGGAAGCAGCTATAAAGAAGGACAGAGGATATTTGAGCTCCAAGGGGAATTATCTGGGCTCATCGCACTAGAACTTAAGAAACCTTACATCCCTGGATTGAGGTTAATAAACACCCACCGCCATTGTCTTGTCCTGTCATGTCACAAACTAAACCTTGAAACTGAGAGTTTCGAGAGAACTTGTTGTCTGGTGTTAGGTTTTACCCATCAAAGAGCAATAGGAGGATGAAAGCAATAGACAAAGAAATAGACATAATACTGAGAGGTATGCTGAGTAAGCGGGAGAAATCAAGGGAAGCTGGAGAAGCAGAAAACAATGATTTGTTGGGGATACTGCTCGAATGGAATTCAGCGGTATCTCGAGGAAATGGAATGAGCGTAGAAGAAGTGATAAAAGAGTGCAAGCTGTTTTATTTCGCAGGACAAGAGACAACTTCAGTACTGTTGGTCTGGACAATGGTTTTATTAAGCCATCACCAAGACTGGCAAGCTCGGGCGCGAGAGGAAGTGAGGCAAATACTCGGTGATAATAGTAATAAACCTGATATAGATTCTCTTAGCAACCTCAAAGTCGTAAGTAAAGAAAAAAAAATATATCAGCTTTTTCCATTTACTTGCACAAAAAGACTGCACTTATAGTTACAAGATTCACTTGAATTTCCATTGTCAACAGATGACTATGATCTTCAATGAGGTTTTGAGGCTATACCCTCCGGTGGCTGAGCTTAAAAGAGATGCCAACAAAGAAATGAAGCTAGGAGAGCTTACACTTCCAGCTGGAGTTTCAGTTTATATACCAACTGCTCTTGTTCATCGCGACCCCGAGCTTTGGGGGGACGATGCAGCGGAATTTAAGCCGGAGCGTTTCAAAGACGGGATCTCAAAAGCAACAAAGAGCCAAGTCTCTTTTTTCCCCTTCGGATGGGGACTGAGGATCTGCATTGGTCAGAACTTTTCTCTGTTGGAGGCAAAGATGGCAATGGCATTGATTCTACAGAGATTCTCCTTCGAGCTCTCTCCTTCTTATGTTCACGCGCCTCAAATAGTCATGACCACTCGTCCTCAATTCGGAGCCCATCTCATCCTGCACAAGCTCTGACTTTTTGTGTATTTCCATGGTGATGTCATCAAATGTGTTTTGGAAACGCCTGTCGTTTTTCAATAAAAGTGTTTTATGCATGTAAAAGATGGTACTTGTGTATGATTTACTTGTTGTACACTTTGTAGATTTCCGAGAAGACCCCATGAAAATAAAGAATTACGGTATCTGGCTGCTTCAAAAACAATATTCTCACGTTATTGCGTTTCCCTTGGCTGTCTTCTTAGAACATGAGAGATCCTGAGGATAAAGTTTCTGATTTGGGAAGTGAATTTATGTAGAATCTAGGTTGACTTGATTGAAAGTTACGTTGGTGGAACAGGAAAGACTTTCTTTATATGGATTGGACTAGTTCCAGCGATCATGATAACAAATCCAGATCAGATCAAGGAAGTCTTAATAAAGTTTATGACTTTGAGAAGGCTGCTACATTCCCTTTGTTCAGATTGTTAGCAGGCGGGCTCGCGAGCTATAAGGGAGATAAATGGGCAAATCACAGGAGGATCATCAACCCGGCTTTTCTAAATCTTGAGAAGACTGTATACGTATATGTGTGTGATCCTTTGGAGACCTGATGCTTTTTGGTCTTACATAACATGGTCCCTGCGTTCTGCCATTGTTGCAGCAAGGTTGTTAGCCAATGGGAGAAGCTATTTACAGATAAAGAATCGCCTTGTGAGGTCGATGTTTGGCCTTGGCTTGTGAATTTGACTGCGGATGTGATCTCACATACTGGTTTTGGAAGCAGCTATAAAGAAGGACAGAGGTATTTTCGACTCCAAGGGGAATTAACAGAGCTCATTGCACAAGCTTTTAAGAAGTCTCTGTTCTGTAACGAAAGCAAATTTTAAAAAGACTTATTAATAACCATAAGTCTTAGAAAATTTCAATTTCCATGTCTGAAATTAGTCACTATTCGCTAAGGGAAAGGTCTTCTTCAGTCAAGTCGAAGGTCGTTTTCCATTGTGACTGCGTTATTAATCTTGAAAAGTCTATAATACGAAGCCAATTTCAACTCAACCATCTTTTGGATAAGCCAGTCCTTTACAAGTTATAGGCCCATAGAGAAAGAAAACCAGAATATGAGAAAAGCAGACAATTAAAAAAGTTTTTCGGACTTCGAAAATCTAGAACATTTTTTGTTGACTTTTCCTCTGCCTCTGATTATCTTGACGCATAGGCAAATCAACAACAATTTATCTTATATATACATAGCATATTCATCTGGCAACTTCATTTCAGTAAAAAAGGAAAAAACATCTAACGATTTCTGAAAAGAAATGCGTTTATGAGTGAAACAGAGATATTAGCGGTGGCAGTTGCGGCTGCGGTTGTGCTGGTAACTGCGGTTGTGGTATTGATATGGAAAGGCCTGAATCTGGCTTGGTTTAGACCAAAGAAACATGAGGCTTATCTAAAGAGACAAGGTCTCTCTGGAACTCCTTTCACCTTTCTTATCGGAGACGTTAGAAGGGAAGCCAGTATGGTTGAGCAAGCCAAGTCCAGAGCCATCAGTCTAACCGACGATTATACGCCACGTGTCATGCCTCTGATATTACAAACCGTTAAGGATCATGGTAAGCAACGGTTTGATTTTGTACTCAAAATAGTAGATCCTCTGTTTTTCTAATCTATGGGTTGGTTTGGTATTTGTGTAGGGAAGACATCTTATATGTGGCTGGGACCTACAGCTAGTGTGATTGTGACGAAGCCAGAACACATCAAAGAAGTTCTAAACAGAGTGAACGATTTTCCAAAGCCGCCATTGCACCCAATTGTTGAGCTTTTTGCGACTGGAGTCGCGGTGTATGAAGGGGAGAAATGGTCTAAACACAGGAAGATTATAAACCCTTCTTTTCATCAAGAAAAGCTCAAGGTTTTCTTACATCAATTCTCATGGTTTTAACCTTTGTTTTAAATTGTATGCTGATTTTGTCTTTTTTTTTTGGTTTATTATACAGATTATGATACCTGCGTTCTATGAGAGCTGCATCGAGATGATAAGACAATGGGAGAGATTGGTGAGCGAGCAAGGATCATCAGTTGAGATTGATGTTTGGCCATATATTGGGGATGTAACCTCAGATGTGATTTCGCGTACTGCGTTTGGTAGTAGCTACGAGGAAGGTAAGAAAATCTTTGAGCTTCAAGAAGAACAAGGCCGGCGAGTTTTAAAAGCTCTTGAGATGGCTTTCATCCCCGGAATAAGGTAAATCGGTTTATTCGTGTTACTTTCACTTTTAGAAACATGACAATGTTAAGTGTTCTTCTTCATTGTTTAGGTTTCTACCGACAAAGAACAGCATGAGGATGAAGCAAATAGACAGAGAAGTAAAGTCTAGATTGGGAGAGATCATCAAGAAAAGACAGAGAGCTATGGAAGCAGGGGAAGCTCCAAAGAATGATCTGTTGGGAATACTTTTGGAATCGAATTCCGGAGATCACGGGATGAGTACCAAAGATGTGATAGAAGAATGCAGGCTGTTTCACTTTGCGGGCCAAGAAACCACTGCAGACCTGCTCGTATGGACTATGATTATGCTGAGCCATCACCAGAAGTGGCAAGATCAAGCTAGAGAAGAGATTTTACAAGTCATTGGGAAGAACGACAAACCTAACTTCGATGCACTCTCTCGACTCAAAATAGTAAAAACATTAATCTTGTGTTTTCCTTATAACAGGAGGATTTCAAACCAAAACTCAGACTAACGTTTCCTCGGTTGTTTTTCTTATTTTACAGATGACCATGATTTTGAACGAGGTGTTGAGGTTATACCCACCAGGGATTCTACTTGGTCGAACCATAGAGAAAGATACAAAGCTAGGTGAGGACATGACACTTCCAGGTGGTGCACAAGTAGTGATTCCTGCTCTTATGGTTCATCGTGATCCTGAGCTTTGGGGAGAAGATGCTCATGAGTTTAAACCCGAGAGATTCGCAGATGGGATCTCAAAGGCCACGAAGAACCAAGTCTCGTTTCTTCCGTTCGGATGGGGACCAAGATTCTGTCCTGGCCAGAATTTCGCTCTCATGGAAGCTAAGATGGCTCTTGTCTTGATTCTGCGGAGGTTCTCCTTCGAGCTATCTCCATCGTACACTCACGCACCCCACACGGTTCTTACACTTCATCCTCAGTTTGGTGCTCCGTTGATCTTCCACATGCTCTGAGATCACTAAACTAAGGCCTTGAATGTTTGTTGGTTTTTAAGTAGTTTTTGGATTATAGTTTATGGTTTTTGGGTTTTGAATCTAGCTTATGGTTTTTAGATGTTGTATAATATTAAAAAAATATACATTATAGCAAAAAAAGTCACATAACAAATGAAAAACCTCTATAATACAGTTTTTAGATTTTCTTTGAAAATTGGCAAAAACTTTCAAAAACTTTCAAAAACTAGATTCTCTATATTTTAGGGAAACCATTTTTCTCATAATTTTGATTGGCTATATAATATGTAGATTTTTGGAAAAACTAAAACCAAAAAATTATTTCAAAAACTACAACCACTCAACTAAGTTTCAAAGATCCTCTTCTTGTTTTTTTTTTTCTGAAAATCAAGATTCAAGATTCAGTAGCATATAATACTCAAATAATTATTAATTTATAAAAGTTTTAATGAATGTGGGTTTTCCAGAATTAGGTGAATCATCCAGCTTCCCCCATGATTAAAAAGACTCCTTTCACTTCCGATTCTACCAGACCCCTTCCTATACGTAATAGGCACGTGAACGATTTTAGATCGATCGGCATCACATTCTCTACATACACATTGATTGTACTTTGGGAACTCAGAATCTTCAGGGTGGTTCCGTCTCCATTCTAACTTAACCCTGAGGAAAAACAAAAAAAAAACTATAGTTTCTGCTGGTATTCAACATGATATTTGACTAAGATGTGCCCGACCAATGCAACATATTCTGGTTTCTTCGTTGAGTTGTCTGGTCTGAATCAAAAGGCATAAATTTCAGTCACGCTACATTGCAAGAACATGGATTTAGTCTCTCGCGACTGTGATGGATCTAATAAGAAACCAAGCAGAACTCCAAGTTTGCTATAACTCGAAAGTCCTTTATTAGTACTAAAAAGTAAAAACAAGATATCATAATGTGATGTATCCAGAAGCAGAAACTTACAAGAGAATAGGACATAAGCTGAAGATAGGGTTTGAAGAAACACTTTCTTCGTTATAAGATACCTCTCGAGCACTATCAATGTGTGAAAACATTTTTTCCCTTTTTGGCTTTTCTAAAATAAGATATTATAGGGCCAGAACTAACTCAACAGTAACGTGGATACATACTTTATCGTATTTTACCTTTGTGTTAGTGTGACAAGATAGGAACATTTACTTGATCAATCTCACCTTACCTGATTAAAAATCCGAAAAAAAGAACAAGACTTGTGGATAAGTTTGAACTATTCCTCATGACTTCTCGACACGTGACCACCTGCTGAAGAGAAAAATACATGACAGAGTACTGCTTTTTACTCTGTCACCAATAAGAAGTCATTCAAGATGACCACAAATAGTGACATCGTCGTCCCAATTCAAAAACTTATTGAATTAAAGTGGTTTACAAAACGGACAAAAAAAAATACTTCTGAGTAAAGCTCGCCATGCAACTTATGCACCAGGTTAGATATTACAAATATTAGAATGAAAGCTACTTCAAATTAGTTTTATTTTCTGTGCACAAACGCACTTCGTTGTCAAAAAAAAAAAAGTTATCATATATACTAGGACTCGGATCCCCGCAAAATCTGTATATTAACATAATTATATATAAATTATTTTTAACAAAGAAATGATACGTAGTAGAAATGAACAGTTAAAAATATTTTCACAATTGATATAGTTAAGATTGAAAAATTCAAATTTCCAAAATATGTTTACATTGTTATTTTGGTCAACATTTGGCTCTATTTTGTTAATGTATTTCCCTTTTTTGACTTTGTTAATCTATTTAATGAAATTTATTTGGATAATACATAAATTTGCATTAACTATATTTTTATTAATTATATTTCCTAACATCTCTATTTTGATAAAGACTTAGAAGGTGTTGTTGGTTGTATAAGTTGAAATTAACTCCATTAGATTTAAAATAGATTAGATTTTAGAAATTTTTATTCATCTAGAATGATTTATTGTTTATTTTAGTATATAAGTTATCTCATCGTATTTATAAATTTAATATGATATCATTAAATTTTTGCAATAAAATTAAATTCAATAACAAATGATTATTACTGCCATAGCAAATTCATAGCTTTTCTCCAAACTTTTGTAATGTTCTGTATAATTTTCAAGTTTACGTTTTGTATCCAATAAAAAAAATTAAAATTTTTATTATTATTTTTAGAACAGTTAAATATTTATTAATAATTTTAAGATTTAATATTAATTTTTTAATCAGGTTTTGGTGTTTGTGGAAAAGATTACCCAAAAAATGGTCAAAGAGAAATATGGGATTTCTATGTGAGGATGAGATAATATGATGATGACTTTAATAGTAGTGATAAAGTTGAATTTTATAATTAACAAAAATGATTAAAAATGTTGAGAACAAAAGATTAGACTTTGATTGCTGTAATTTATATATGAAATTAGATTTAAATTCATTCAAACTTTTTTAAGTCAAAGGAATTGTAAAAATCCAACAAATATAAATTTTAATTGTTCTATTCAAATCATTAATTGAATATTTAGTTCCGTGTTACATTTAATTAAGAATATAATGCAATAATGACATCAAAGTTAATTGTGACCAAAAAGATTTAAAGACTCAAGGCATGGAAGACAGATGTGGCCAGAGGTCGTGAGGCTCCGAATAAAAGCAAAAGTTCGACGGTTACAAGAAAATAGTTTATATATCACCACATGCATTTCTTCATTAGAATTCTCAAAACTTTAGAAACCAAAAACAATTAGCAAATGGAGATATTAGTTTCTTCTTTGGCTATAATTGTTGTATTGTGGTTGATATGGAGAATTGTGGAGTGGGTTTGGGTTAAGCCTAAGATGCTTGAGAGTTTTCTGAGAAGACAAGGTCTTGTTGGAACTCGTTACACGCCTCTTGTCGGAGATGTGAGAAGGAATTTTAGCATGTTAAAGGAAGCAAGATCGAAACCGATGAAACCAACGGATGATCTCATTTCACTTGTCATGCCTTACTCCTTTCACATGCTAAACACTTATGGTATATTATGTATCTTGGTTTGAAGCATAGATATTAATTTTTTTTTTTTTTTTGTTAATAAGATTTTCCTTGTAAAATATGTATGTGGCTGCAACAGGAAAAACTTTTTTCACATGGTTAGGACCTGTACCATCCATCACAATAATGAATCCAGAGCTGATCAAAGAAGTGTATAGCAAAGTTTATGATTTCCCGAAGACGCACACGTTTCCTTTGGTTGCATTGATAACTGATGGACTCGCTAATGCTGATGGAGATAAATGGGCGAAACACCGGAGGATCATCAACCCGGCATTTCACTTTGAGAAGATTAAGGTTTCTAGTTTCTTTTTCTTTTTTTGTCTAATATTGTCAGAACCAAGTTAAATTTCTTTTGGCTGATGAGTTGATAATGTTCTAATTTCTGTGCATTGATCATGATTTGGTGTATAGAATATGGTCCCTACGTTTCATCAATGTTGCAGCGAGGTTGTGGGCGAGTGGGAGAAGTTAGTTTCAGATAAAGGGTCATCCTGTGAGGTTGATGTTTGGCCATGGATTGTGAATTTGACCGGGGATGTAATTTCTCGTACCGCTTTCGGTAGCAGCTACAAAGAAGGACAGAGGATATTTATACTACAAGAGGAACTAGCAAAACTCATCATACAAACTCTTGGGAAGAATTATATCCCTGGATATCGGTAAGAAACTTGAATTGTTTTGGTCTAATACTAGCATGACTGTCGGTTTTCTAACATTCTTAATATGTTTTATGTGAATCTCTTTGCTCTGTTTGCCATATGTTGTGGCTTCCATTACACTTCATTAGTAATTATTTCTTTTCAACATGACATTTTTAATATACTATATATTCATCTATATAATATACACGATCAAATTGATTCAAAATCTATAGACAATGAGGATAATGGTATATATCACTACTCAAATCTTGTTTTTATGTGTGTGTAGGCATTTCCCAACAAAGAATATTAGAAGGATAAAGACAATAGTTAGAGAAATCCAAGTTATACTAAAAGAAATCATTCACAATAGGAAAAAAGCGAGAGACGTTGGAGAAGCACCAAGTGAAGATTTGTTGGATCTCCTTCTTGTATCAAATTCAGGGCAAACTACAGGAAATGGACTGACCACTGAAGAAATTATGGAAGAGTGCAAATTGTTTTATTTTGCAGGACAAGAGACCACTTCATCACTTTTGACTTGGACAATGGTTTTGTTAAGCCAACACCAAGACTGGCAAGCTCACATACGAGAGGAAGTGATGCAAGTTTTTGGTGATAGAGAACCCGATTTAGAAGGCATTAAGCAACTCAAAGTCGTAAGTATTAAACCAAACCAAAAAAAAAATCAAGTTGATGCTTTCTTTTATGGGCTTTTTGCAAAAAGTGCAACAAAACAATAAGAAGTTGAAAAAGTGATATATGTGCTAATTACTCTTCTTTTATACCATTTTGATGATTTTGTTGAACGTAATCTACAGATGACGATGGTTATTTATGAGGTCCTTAGGCTATATCCTCCACTCATCCAGATGAACCGAGCGATCCACAAAGAGATCAAACTAGGCGATTTGATATTGCCAGCTGGTGTTCAAGTCAATATGCCTGTTTTGCTAATCCATCGCGACACTTCACTTTGGGGAGATGATGCAGCGGAGTTCAAGCCCGAGAGGTTCAAGGATGGGATCTCAGTGGCAACAAAGAACCAGTTATGTTTCTTCCCTTTCGGATGGGGACCGAGGATTTGCATCGGTCAGAATTTTGCTCTGTTGGAGGCAAAGATGGCTCTGGCTTTGATTCTACGAAGATTTTCCTTCGAGCTTTCTCCTTCTTTTGTCTATGCGCCTTACACAGTCATCACTACTCATCCACAGTTTGGTGCTCATCTTATATTAAATAAGCTTTGAACTTGTTATACATATACACAAGGGAAACAAGATTGCACAGAATAAATGAATCGATGTTTATTCATAAAACCATGTTTCTGAATCGAGAAAGCTTCCCTGGTAACTTACTCCTTAGACACCATTAACCATATATTCATTTCCATTATGTTTTCGACGTGGGAGATTCTTCATATGCAAGGATCCGTATAGCAATTAATCTTAACAATATCTCTTTGTACGATTAATTTCGGGTTAGATTGGCCAAGGGCTAGATCGATTTTCAGTTAGATAAATTGGGTTTCGATTTCTATTCGATTAATATGTTAAGTATCCTGATATTCTACCATATATAAATTGATTCGTAAGTTGATTCATGTCTCTTTTATATATTGTTCAAAATCTCGTTACATTCCCGAAATATTTTTTTTTTTTTTTAAACTTTTATTATTATTAATTAAGATGTAAAATAAAATGATAATAACTTTGAAATTTAAAAATAAAATTTTAAAATTCAGTTTTCTCCATTATATATGGTATTTATAAATATTAATATTTAAGTTATATTATAAAAAGATAAAGTGAATAATTGTATATGTGTATCACGGGTATATATTTTAGAAATTAATATGTGGTAAATATCTTAGAAAATATTATCTTTTGATATTTATCTATAGTTATTATCAAGTAAGATATATATTATTTATAGAAAAGTAAATAAGTGGAGAGGTCATAATCGGTTTCATATAATTTACAAGTTTAGTGGCATTGAAAAGTAAACAGAAAAAAATATATATTTCTAATATGATTGACGTTCATGCCTTTCAGCTTTTCACACAAATCAAAATTTGCTTCTTGCGCCGACGTGGCATGTGACTGTGTAGCTACAAGTGAAGGGGGCAAAGGTTCACAACAAAATAACTGTCAGAATCACAAAATATAAGATTTGTGATCACACTTCACTGTCGGTCATCACAAGTTTTCGCCTTACACAGTCATCACACTTCACCCACAGTTCGGTGCTCATCTTATCCTGCGCAAGCTATAATTATGTGCGATGTTTTCCAATGAACTTGTCATACAGTGGAAACGGGTCAAGATCAAAACACAAAACTCAATCTTGTATGTATTTTAAGTCAGAACACTGTGTCTCACTACTTAAAACCCTTTGAATAGTTGCGAAACTAAGACCAAATATGAGAATAAACGTGCAAAACACAGCTAAAACTTCCCCCCCGCGACTACTTTAATTTACTTTTTACAAGCATACCACCCTGTTAGCTTTGGTCCCATTCAAAGCTTAACATATAAAACACATTAACTTATTCAATGGTAGCTAAAACTATCTTTCTGTTGGATGTTTTAATTGATTTTTATAGAAAAATAGAACGGAAGTAAAAAGGAGTTGGAATCGTACAAGCAAAGAAAGTGAGAAATTGGAAAGAAAGGTCCCTAAACACAAGGAAGACCCTTATGTGCGCATCATATTCAAACTAGATCAAGAGTTGCTTTGGTAAATGTAACGGTAGAAGAAGATATGAATTGCATAGTAAGAGAAGTGGTCTATGCTGGAGAAGAAAGAAAGACGAAGTTTCATCGTTTGCAGTACAACTAGAACTCAAACTCAAAGCTTCTACTCTCCAGAGGAGTCACCTGTCTTCCAAGGAGTGTTACATTCCAATTGTTGTTCTACACTACAAAAAACTTGATGATGATAATATCAACTGACAGCTTGAGCAGAGAAAATACAAAGCTTCAAGTACCGTTTCCTTATTATTTATGTCTTGACAATACAAAATATTTTAACGTACATTAAAAAGTAAATTAAAGGTAGGAGTAAATCGCATGGATGGTATTAACAAAGAAAACGTCAAAAAGTCGACGACGTATACGCCTTGCCTGCCACTCAAGTTATGACAAATATTTTTCTTCCTCTTTTTGTCACCTTTCACACAAACCCAACTGTATGCTTCTTGCGCCTTCGTAGTATGTGACTCTTAGTGAAGCAAAAGATCATAGGTGAAACAAAATATTTGGCTGATATACAGAATATAAGGTAAAAAGATCATAGGTGAAACAAAATATTTGACTGAGATACAGAATGTAAGGTAAGATTTTATACAGAATATTTGACTGAGATACAGAATATAAGGTAAGATTTTATACAGAATATAATGTATCTCCACATTGTTGTAAAAAAAAAAAAGATTTTATACCAAAAAACAGAGTATTTATGACATCAGGGTGATGTCATCACCACACTAATATCTTCTCGAAAATTCTCAATCTTTAAATCCCGAGAAAGTTAGCAAATTATCCATCTCTCTATCTCTCTGTTTTCTCTGGGAGAGAAAATGGAGATATCAGTTGCATCAGTGACAGTTTCAATTGCTATAGTTGTTGTGTCGTGGTGGGTATGGAGAACCTTGAAGTGGGTTTGGTTTAAACCAAAGATGCTTGAGAGCTACCTAAGAAGACAAGGTCTTTCCGGAACTCCTTACACGCCTCTCGTCGGAGATTTAAAGAGGAATTTCAGCATGCTGAGGGAGGCAAGATCCAAAACCATCAAACTAACGGATGATATCACACCACGTGTCGTGCCTTATCCCTTGCAAATGCTCAAGACTCATGGTATGATTCCTCGTTAGCTTATAGCTCTTGATTCCTCTCTCTTTAGACCTCGGAAACTGTTGCAGAGTAGCTGGCTAGACAAAGATTTCAAGTTTGTATCTCTATGGGGTTGGAACAGGAAGAACTTACTTTACATGGCGTGGACCTATACCAACTATCACCATAATGGACCCAGAGCAAATCAAGGAAGTGTTCAACAAAGTTTATGATTTCCAGAAGCCACATACATTTCCTTTGGTCAGATTGCTAGCCACTGGACTCGCTAACTATGATGGTGATAAATGGGCGAAACACAGAAGAATTATCAACCCGGCTTTCCACCTTGATAAGATCAAGGTTTTGTTTTTACTTCTTTTTCATAGCGCCCTGAAACAGGGTTAGATTGGCTGACACAATATGTGACTTATGCGTCTATGTGTAGAATATGGTACCTGCGTTCCACCAAAGCTGCAGCGAGGTTGTTGGCAAATGGGACAATTTAGTTTCCAATAAAGGGTCCTCATGTGAGGTGGACGTGTGGCCTGGGTTTGTGAGTATGACTGCAGATGTGATCTCTCGTACTGCTTTTGGCAGCAGCTATAGAGAAGGACAAAGGATATTTGAACTCCAAGCAGAACTAGCACAGCTCATCATACAAGCTTTTGGAAAAGCTTTCATCCCTGGATATAGGTAATGAAAACCTCAACTTGTCTGGTTTCAAAATAAGTTCTTTATAGCTTGACTCATGGTCTATTAGTGCTGCAATCTATTAAAGATTATGAAACATGTTTTTCATATCTCTGTTCTTTTGTTTTCACAGTTATCTCCCTACGAAAGACAATAGAAGGATGAAAGCAGCAGCTAGAGAAATCCAAGTTATACTGAGAGGGATCGTTAACAAAAGGTTAAGGGCGAGAGAAGCTGGGGAATCACCAAGCGACGATTTGCTGGGTATACTTCTTGAATCGAATTTGGGGCAAGCTAAAGGAAATGGAATGAGCACTGAGGATGTGATGGAGGAGTGCAAGTTGTTCTATTTCGCTGGGCAAGAGACAACTTCAGTGCTCCTGGTCTGGACAATGGTTCTGTTAAGCCAACACCAAGAGTGGCAGGCTCGAGCAAGAGAAGAAGTGAAGCAAGTATTTGGCGATCAAGAACCCGATACAGAAGGCCTGAACCAACTCAAAGTTGTAAGTAAAACCAAATGGAAACCTTCAGGTGACTTCAGTACTCATTGTTGTGCTTTAATGGATTTTTGCTAACTGATTTGATCTCTGGCAGATGACGATGATATTGTACGAGGTCCTTAGGCTATATCCTGCAGTAACCCAGGTGACCCGAGCCATTCACAAAGAGATGAAGCTAGGAGATCTGACATTACCAGGCGGCGTTCAGATCAGTCTACCTATTTTGCTAGTCCAACGAGATACCGAGCTATGGGGCAACGATGCAGGGGAGTTCAAGCCCGAGAGGTTTAAAGACGGTCTTTCAAAGGCGACAAAGAACCAAGTCTCCTTCTTTCCCTTCGCATGGGGACCAAGGATCTGCATTGGCCAGAATTTTGCCTTATTGGAGGCAAAAATGGCAATGGCATTGATTCTACAGAGATTCTCCTTCGAGTTATCTCCTTCCTATGTTCATGCTCCTTACACAGTCATCACAATTCACCCCCAGTTCGGTGCTCATCTTATCCTGCACAGGCTCTAGTCCTATCACGGATAAACCCCTTTTGTTGTGTTGTTGTAAAATTAACTTGTAATTCACAGATGAAACCAGTCCAGATCATAATACAAAACTCAATTTCTTTTTTTTTTGTATTCAAGCCAGAACAAGCGTCTCACAGAGTAAAACCCTTTGAGCAGTGAATCTCACAGACCAAATCTCTGTTGTTAAACGTATCACAATGGAGATGTTTCCTTCTCTCTGCCTCTTACGTACATGGAGATGTTTATTGTGATGTGGTGGACTTGGACAACTCTGAAGTAGGTTTGGCTAAATGAAAATCTAAGATGTTGGAGTGCTACTTGAGAGGACATGGTCTACCTGGAGATCCTTACAAGCCTCTTGTCGGAGACATCAGGAATTTCAGAGACTTAATGAAAGAAAGATCCAAACCCATCAGCTTAACAGATGATATCATCCCACGTATCATGCCTGTAAACATGCTCCAAACTCACGGTATGTAGCAGGATATTTGACATCAGAAAAGCCCAATTTTGTCCCTAACTTTCAAAGGTGTTGCACTGAGGTTGTGAGCGAATGGGAGAAGTTAGTTTTAGATAAAGGGTCTTCGTGTGAGGTTGATGTTTTGCCATGGCTAGTGAACCTTTCTGCGGATGTGATCTCTCGTACTGCTTTTGGTAGCAGTTATAAAAAAGGGCAAAGGATACTTACTTCCCTGGATTTGCAGTAAAAACCTCATTTCTTCTTATGTTCATGTGTCTTACGCAGTCATCACCCTTCACCCATAGTTTGGCGCTCATCTTCTGCTTCATTACGCGAGATATCTTTAGATGATTTCACTCAAACGTCCATCACTAGAATCTATTTCGAAACCTGCTGCCCACGTGTTGCGAAATCGCTTACTTTTAACGAATAATTTTGTTTGATTGTTTCCTATTATTTATTCCGCTTATCTTTGATTAAACATCCTTATAATAAGCCTGAAAAAAAAAGAGAATAAAGGTAAGTATTCACATAGACAATGGCATTTTTTAAAAAGTTAAAAACCAATCAATTGGTGGCGACATGTCAAAAAGGATGATGGCTATGCCTTTTCCCCCTACGCAAGTAACCATCTAAATTAAGTTAAAAAGTTAAAAAAAAAATAAATAAGGAACTATGGTCCAAGTCGCCAATCTTCACATAAATCCAAATTTGCTTCTTGTACCTTCATGGCATATGACTGACTCTGAGGCTCTAGAAAATGCAAAAGATAAACGGTCACAAGTCACAACAGAATGATTATCCGAGACGCAAAATATAAAGTATTTATGACATCAGTGGTCATGTCATCACCACATCCATATATATAGATCCCGAGAATGTCAGCAGATTACCCATATCTCTCTCTCTCTTTTCTGGGAACGAAAATGGAAGCATCAGCTGCGTGGGTAACAGTTTCAGTAGCTATAGCTATTGTATTGTGGCGGATATGGAGAACTCTCAAGTGGGTTTGGTTTAAACCAAAGAGCTTGAGAGTTACATGAGAAGACAGGGTCTTGCCGGAACTCCTTACACGCCACTCGTCGGAGATGTGAAAAGGGATTATAGCATGTCAATGGAGGCAAGGTCCAAACCCATCAAACTAACGGATGATATCATCCTACGTGTCTTGCCTTTCCCCTTTCACATGCTCAAGACTTATCAGAGATACAGAGAACAAGAAAACGTTGGAGAGTACCTGATCTACACAAAAGGTTTCAATTTTTGTATCTCTTTGTGGTTGGAACAGGAAGGATTTTCTTTACATGGCGTGGACCTACACCAACCATGACCATTACGGATCCTGAAGGAAGTGTTCAACAAAATTTATGATTTCCAGAAGCCGCATGCATTCCCTTTGGGCAGACTGATAACCTCTGGACTCTTTAGTTATGAAGGTGATAAATGAGCAAAACACAGAAGAATCATCAACCCGGCTTTCCACCTTGAGAAGATCAAGGTTTTGCCTTCATTTTTCATAGTCCCGAATCACATTAGCGTGCTTTCTGTATGTATGTTGATTTGGATCTGATCCAAATTTGTGCCTTTATTTGTATAGAATATGGTACCTGCTTTCCACCAGAGCTGCAGCGAGGTTGTTGGCGAATGGGACAATATAGTCTTGGCTTGTGAGAATGACTGCAGATGTGATCTCTCGTACAGCTTTTGGTAGCAGCTATAAAGAAGGACAACGGATATTTGAGCTCCAAGCGGAACTAGCACAGCTCATCTTACAAGCTGTTCGGGAAGCTTTCATCCCTGGATATAGGTCTCAGGAATCAGAAACCTGGACTCTTTGTTTGTTTTTTCCCGCGGATGTTTATCCAAAACTTTAGTTCTGTCTGATTTAGAACTATAAGACAAAGAAACCGACCCTGAGAAAGTTTTCAAAACAAAGCCTCTAAATGTATTTATTTCCTTTTCTCTCTAACTTTCCTTTTTCGATATGTATTTATAAGGTATTTTAAAAAAAATTATTTTCATATTCTTGATAGAATTCTTATTAGGGTACTTTTCATTATTGTCAATACATATAAACTAGATCTCTCTTGTGTCTATATATATGTCACAAGGTATTTACAATTCTTACCGTTTGGATCTATCTCGTATTATTTCACAATTTTGGGGGACTTTCGTAAGGGTATCTCAGCTCAATATTGCTATGAAGAAGAATCCGATGAGGAAGCATAAGAAATTTGTAATTAATATTGCTATGAAGAAAACTCTTATTGCTTCAAGATTTGAAGCTGATCAGGATCTTGGTTCTTCAATAGAGGATGAGAAAGGCAGGTTTGAAATATCAGAGAGACGAAGAGGTGTGTTTGAGCAAAGGCTTTGTTCCAAAGCTGAAGAGATTGATAGTTCCCTTGATGAAGATGAGACATTAATTGATGATCATTCTAGTATTAGAGACGGTGTGATCCGTGAAGTTGATGTCGGGACGGGATTATCTGGCCCATTAAATGTTATCAGAGAGCAAGGAACTTTCAAGGAAGCTTGTAGGTGTTAGGGACAATCATGAAGACGACAGATTCAGAGATGCTTTTAATGAAATTCGGTTTGAGAAGGTGGATGAGTGTGGCAGGATATCGACTGCATGGTAAGAAACCTGGGAAGATGAAGCAAGAGAAACGGATGAGGAAACAGGAAGATAAACTCAAAACATATATTGGAATCTTCAGATAGAGCTGTGGAAAGAATGAGACAAGTCCATGCCGAGTTGAAGAGTCCTTACATTGTCCTCTAATCTTAAACTTCTCTTTCATTTTCATTTTACGATAGCTTTTAGATAAATACTCATAGATTTGATATTTTTGCATAATGTTTGATTACATTGCATGTTTCTTTACATCAAAAGTACATTGCTTCCATTTTTTTTCACTAACGTTTTTCGCATTTTTCTTTGATATTCTCTCCGGCTGTATCAGGGAAATCAAAACAATGCATCCCACGTCAAAACGAGCCCATTTAGAGACGGTTCCATCTTCCACCAAGACTAAGCTATGTAGTGAGAACCTTAGGGATAAATTCAGCGAATTGCCTGAGAGCATTCTTAGCATAATTCTGAGTCATCTTACAACTGTGGAAGCTGTTAGGACTTCTGTATTATCAAAGGCATGGAGGTCCATTTGGACCAACGTCACAGAGTTACGGTTTGATGATCTAATACTAGAGCAGAGGGATAATGGATTCATTGAATTCGTGGACCGTGTGATTCGCGACATTGGAAGTCCGAATATCAACACTTTCCATCTACACTCTGTTAATTCTTACGATGAGACTCCTCTCATCTCGTGGTTATCGAAGGTTCTAGAGTGCAATCTTCAGAAACTTGTTATCTTTTGGTTCGAACTCGACACCGTCAATGTTTCTCCACTCCTTGCAAGTTTTGGCTCACTCGTGGAATTGAGACTTCGTACACAGAGCATTCTTGACATTTCGGCTCCAGATCTTTTCCCGAAACTGAAGTTCTTTAGTCTCGAGGACGCTAGAATCTTCAACATGTCATCATCAGTCTCCGTGAACCTCTTTCTCAACTTTCCTGTCTTGGAAACTTTCGAAACCTCTCGTTGCTGCTGGTTTAGAACCGACACCGTAGTTATAGATTCTCCATTTCTCAGGGTCTTTCAGATGTTCAAGTGTAGCTGCGAACACGTACCGAATAAATCTGGCAAGTGTACGATCAGAATATTAGCTTTAAAGCTTGAGAAGATCACATTCTCTGGGAACGGTACACAAAAGATTCTTCTGTCTTTTCCGCCGTCTTTACCTGATGCTCATCTTGCCCTCAGCGGACCAAAGTCTCCCGGTACACCACAGTGGCCCAAGAGGTTTCTACCTAGCTTCACATGCGTGACGAGTTTGAGTCTCGAGGTTAGTTACACATTACATATTCCCCTGAATTTTGTTGAGTTCACTAACATCTCTTTTATCTTGGTGTCCTTCTTAGATTAGAAGGGATTTTCAACTGATCAAAATACCAAAATTCAGACAGTTGGTTGCCCTGCATTTGACATACGACACGACAAATCTTGATGTATTCAGTCACTTCCTCAAATCCGCACCGATACTCGAGATGCTCAACATCCGCGTAAGTCATCTAACTACATCTTCTCGAATGTTGTGACACTCCCATATTGTTTTCCCTTCTTCTGATTTTGCCTTTGACGGTGAAAACCCACCAGGACCTGACGTCTCCACGGTTTAGCCCTAATCGAAAGAGCATGGGGGAATTGCGCTATAAAACAGCACCGAAATGCGTCAGAACAATGCTCAAAGTCCTGAAAATCATGGATTTCAAAGTGCAAGAGCCGCAACTATCAGTGTTGAGGCATGTGATGAGGTAAAGAGCTAGTCTTGTCTTATCCCAGAGCCTCACCTCATGGCTCTGTCGAATGATCAAAATGTTGACCTTTTGCAACACCCCCGAGCTTCCTTGTGTACGGCAAAAATTTAATCATATTTTCATATTAAAACTCTCTGTGGATTCTCACTTTTCAAATAAAAGAAAATGCCTTTTGGACAAGTTAGAGACGTACACAAGTCTTGATGTGCCCTTAACCACAGGCAACTTGTTGTGCCACTCTCACTGGACCACTATAATGCATTATATTTTGAGTTCATTGATATGATGCAGCATCCTATATTGTCTGCTTTGATCAACTCTATAAATCGACATGAATGCTTCTGGTGGCGAATTCGAAACCGATGGTGGATTTAGACTCGAGGCTGTTTATATATTAACCAAAATATACAGTTTCTATATCATACAATTTCTATAACACATTGTTTATGTTTATGTTCCTGTTTCATATTGTTAGTATTCTATTATCAATTCTACCAACCAAATCTCATAAAATTGTTTATATATTAATTTATGATCCTCTGTTTTCTGGCCTTAAATATATTGAAAAAGTTGTTTTGGTGTTATGCGTTAAAAGATACTTTCTTTTATTGATGTAAAAGGTGACACATAATTATTAGCATAATAATGTTGAGAGTGATTTGTTTTTAATATTGAACTATAAATTAGGTTCGTTGATTCTTTTTGAAGGCTACCAAACAAAACAAGAAAAAATCTGCTTGGCGGAGATATTTTGGCTCTTGTAATTGCTACTTTAGAATAAAGACAAAAATAATATTTAAAAGTTTTGTTTTTCATGTGGTGAAATTTGTCATCTGCGCTGTATTTATGGTTTTTAAACGGCAAATAAAAACGGTACTACTCGGTTATAGTGAGTTTTCTGTTCTATATGTTGATTTAATTTGTTTTTTTTTTAATGTTAATATTCGTTAGATAATTGCTGAATTTTCTAACTAATGTTTTTCAATTAATGGACTAGCAAAAAACCAGAAAACTGAAAAAATAATTACGGCGTAAATATGTCAAACGACACAATCTAGTTTAATCTGAAACCGTACTAACAGAACTTGAAGAATATTAAATCTGTGTCAGGTCGCCAAAAAAGTTTGGATTGACTTATATGTCATGTTGAAAACTAAACCTAAAAATCTCGAAACATCAATGGTGAGCACAAGTTGATATTATGTCAGCTTGTGACATGTTATTTTAAGAAATTATCAAATGTATGGAAGATTTTGTGATAGCCGAGTTGTATAAAGATTAAATCAGCCTTCGTTTTTTGTGCAGTGATAAGAGATAACCGACAGATAAAAGAAAAACAAAACAAAAAGACTTGTATATTTTATTATTAAAGAAAAGGTCACCACAACGAAGAAAGTGTGATGGAAAATGAAATATCAAATTATACTACCTGTGTGGCTTAAGATTTAAGATTCTTTTTCATCCGTGATGTGTAAGTCTTGTCTTTTTATTGCTTTAAGCTAATGGACCGACTTTGCATCTCACCCATATGTTAAAATACCTCAAATCATATAATTTAAGTACAAAAGTCTCTTGCTCTGTTTCTCTGCAATCAAAGAATTTAGTTACTCAATTTGAAAAGTTAGAAACGAACGTCAGTTTTGTATAATTGACCTTAAATATCTGTTATTTTCACAAGATTTATAATGTTTTTATTATCTATTTTTTTATTGAGAGAGAGAGAGAGAAAGAGTCAGAGAGACCAAGGAGACTTGCAATCTTATTTTATTTGATGATCTTAACGTTCTAGCGGCAACAACAGCAAGGTCGCTTGCGGAAACCATTATCCTACTTTAATTTTTTTGACACTTAAGTCTTCTCATTTTACTAATATATGTAATCGTAATTACTAGTACTATTATATTCAGACAACTTCCAGAAACCCCAAAAAGTTTGTAGTATTATACTAGTTAAATTGCGCCATGTGTACCCACGTGAAACGTTAACGATGGTTAGGTAAGTTTTACAGCTCTATATTCAGAAAACTTGTGGGATTTAATCAAAAATTTTGACTGAAACATCAATATTTACCAAAGCGAACAACTTGACTGTTTGATATCTACCCTTTTTAGTAAAATTAGCTGGAAAGAATATTTACCAAGAAAAGAACAAACTTTGAAACATCATATAGGGGCTAAATTAACCCAATGATAAAAAAGAGTGTCTAAATTTTGATTTATGAATAGTGTGAGGGTTACAACATATAAATATTTAAATAGTAAAACGATCCATGGGTAGTTGCCTCACAACGGGTCTATCTCAAAAAGATCACCGACAGTGGACCTAACGAAACGAAACGAAACTAAAAAGGCTCAGAGTTGTAAAGAACTACGATACTGCCATTGCCTTTCCTCGTGACCTGTCTCTCGTACGCAAATAAGTACCACGAAAATTGCTAAAATTAGGAATAATATATATTTGAGGAAACTACGAAATTAGTATATATAAACAAACATCTGTGATCTACAGGTTTTCAATCATCTTTTTCTCCGATCGCTGGATCTTGAGGATCCTGATTTACTCATATCGTTTCTCTCTCTTTCGCTTCTTTTCCGAAGACGTCTGTCTCTGTGAAGTGCATTTGGAGTTCTTTTTAAGAATCTAGGGTTCTCGAAATTCTTCGATCGGGTTTTGGTTTCTGGGTTTTTGTGATTCGAAGAATTGCCATTTTCTTTGGTCACTATTTTTTTTATTATTGCGATCTCTTCCGAGATCATTCATATTGAAAGGCTCTTAAGTTGCTGAGTTTTGGATCTTCAACGATAGGGTTGTTGAGCGGTATTCTTCTCTGGTTTGGTCCAACTTGGTCACCTTTCTGTTAATTGGTTGCTGAGAAAATCAGTCTGCGTTTATCATTTTTCTTGCCTTCTCTGTTTGTCGAATAATCTGGGAAGACTCGAGTTTATATATTTTTTTGTAAGAGGATGCAACAAGGTCAGGGGAAGAAGGTTGGTCTCTCGCTCAAATCTAATTTATGGGAGAAGTGTTTCCTTTTGTGCGAAATCTTATGGTAGAAAATGCCATTTGTTTCTTCAAGATTTTTTTTTTTTTTTTGTTAAATGTGATTCATCGGAGATCTTCGATTCAGCTTTTCGGAACTGATGATGATTCCTTTTCTTGACATAATTTTACTGGATTTTGATTTGTTTTGTTCTGTTTCTTTACTTTGGTGATGCAACAGAACATGAAAGAGATGGAATTTTTCACTGAGTATGGTGATGCAAACCGTTATCAGATTCTTGAAGTCATTGGGAAAGGAAGCTATGGAGTTGTGTGTGCAGCTATTGATACACACACAGGAGAGAAAGTCGCCATAAAGAAGATTAATGATGTATTTGAACATATCTCGGATGCTCTCCGTATCCTCCGTGAGGTCAAGCTTCTCCGGCTCCTAAGGCATCCAGATATAGTCGAAATCAAAAGCATCATGCTTCCACCTTCGAAGAGGGAGTTTAAAGACATTTATGTGGTGTTTGAGCTCATGGAATCAGACCTACATCAAGTCATCAAAGCTAACGATGACTTGACACGGGAGCACCATCAGTTTTTCCTTTATCAGCTGCTTCGTGCCTTGAAGTATATGCATACAGGTGGGTTTTCTTATTCTTTTTTCCCCTCTCAAATTTTGCTATAATTAGTAAACTCATAATTAACTGGATTCTGTTTTTGTGCAGCTAATGTTTACCATCGTGATCTGAAACCGAAAAACATACTGGCAAATGCAAACTGCAAGTTGAAAGTCTGCGACTTTGGACTAGCAAGAGTATCGTTCAATGATACGCCTACAACAGTCTTTTGGACGGTCTGCACCCTTGTCCACCTTTCTCTTAGTTATTTATTCAGTTTTGGTAATCTCTCCAGTGTGTTTGAATTTACTTCTGTCTCTCTTGTTTCAGGATTATGTTGCCACAAGATGGTACAGGGCACCTGAACTCTGTGGATCATTCTGTTCTAAGGTACAAAATAGTTGTTTTTCTTCTTCTTCTTCCTTGTATGATTTTTTTCTTTTCCCGTGTGGTTGTGAATGTTATAGGTTTGGTGTAGAATCTATGCGGAACAGTGTTTGAGATATAACTGGTACTCTGTAAGTTAAGAGCTGCGTTCAGTGGGATAAAATGAACCAACATATTAAAATAATTCCTGTTTAGGAGGATTTCAACTATTCCGAAAGTGATACCTCAACTAACACTTATGTTAGGCTACTATGCCTATGTCAGTGGTTTCATCTCGCAAGCTGCTCGTTTTTCGGAATTATATGCTCAATAGACTGACTTGCCGTTTGTATCTTTTGCAGTATACTCCAGCTATTGATATTTGGAGCATTGGCTGCATCTTTGCGGAGGTATTGTTAGGGAAGCCTTTGTTTCCTGGAAAAAGTGTCGTCCATCAGTTAGAGCTGATTACAGATCTTCTTGGCACACCAAAATCAGAGACCATTGCTGGAGTATGTTCTTTCTGCTTCCACATTACCAAGTTTCCATTTTGGTTGCTGGGAGGAGACATGCATAAACTAATAATATATCTCTAACGCAGGTTCGGAATGAAAAAGCTCGAAAATACTTGGGCGAAATGAGGAAGAAAAATCTTGTCCCCTTTTCGCAAAAGTTTCCTAACGCAGATCCTTTAGCATTGCGCCTTTTGCAAAAACTGTTGGCTTTTGATCCAAAGGATAGGCTGACTGCTACAGAGGTACTTGTTCTTTCCTTTCTCTTGTCACTGTATTATTTTGCCCTCCCCCTTGGAAGAACTGGCTTACTTCTAGTGCAAGCTCCTGTTCATATCTCAGCCCCTTATGTGGTGATTTTAACATTGTGATGTTATTTGGCAGGCGCTGGCTGATCCTTACTTCAAAGGCCTTGCTAAGGTTGAAAGAGAACCTTCTTGTCAGCCAATTTCGAAGATGGAATTTGAGTTTGAAAGACGAAGGTTAACAAAGGATGACATTAGAGAGCTAATATACAGGGAGATACTGGAATATCATCCTCAGTTGCTCAAGGATTATATGAACGGATCTGAAGGCTCAAGTTTCTTATATCCTAGGTTTTTTCTTCATCTTTCAAAATCATTTTCTGTCTTCCATTCATAGCAAAATAAATCTCATTATTCATTTTCACTGATCGATTGATTTTGATACTGCAGTGCCATTGGTCATCTGAGGAAACAGTTTGCGTACCTAGAAGAAAATAGTGGCAAAAATGGGCCAGTCATACCTCCAGAGAGAAAGCACGCTTCACTTCCACGGTATGTTTTCTCTTCCGTTCATATCAACCGTGCAGAATATACATCTCTTTTGATTCAGTATGGCACTTGTGATTAATCTATTCATGTTCATCTCCGTAGGTCTACAGTTCACTCCAGTGTAGTAACCTCCAATGCTCAACCTGGATTGAATGCACCAGACAGTCGACGTGTTTCTTTAGAGCCTTCAAGAAATGGAGTAGTTCCATCAACTTCAGCAAATTCAACTAAACCTTTAGGACCTCCTCCAAGAGTACCATCAGGTAAAAATCCCAATCTATAAAATCTATGAAAGTATGACTTTTTCTCTGGGGCTGGAAAGTTGTAGCCATCTCCCATCAGTTGATACCACAGATAGAGACACGGTATTCTTCTCAGACTCGATCGTTTTTCCTCGTGTTTTAACAGGTCGACCAGGCCGTGCTGTGGAATCATCTGTAACTTATGATATTGACAGGAACCTCAAAGAGTCGTCCTATGATGCAAGGACATCATATTACAGAAGCACGGTACTCCCTCCACAGACCGTATCTCCTAACTGTTTCTTCCATCCTAACGCCATAAACCAGGAGAAGCGTGGTGGTACAGAAGCTGCTTCTCAGCCAAAACCGCAGTTTGTCCCCACCCAATGCCACTCCGCAAAGCCAGCTGAGCTGAACCCAAACCCTTATGTCCAATCACAGCACAAGGTGGGTATTGATGCTAAGCTGTTGCAGGCACAATCCCAGTATGGTCCTGCTGGAGCCGCTGCGGTTGCAGTGGCAGCACACAGGAGCATAGGCACGGTTGGGTATGGCATGTCTTAGAATTAGCAGTTCGTTGGTGTCAGGTGATTGATTGCCAGAAACATCCCTCGTTAGTCGTTATGTAATTGTAAGTATTATTCGATCAAGCCTGATTTGAACACATTTGAGATTGTAATAAAAAAAAGTTCAGTTTTAGCCCCACCAAACGTCTCTCGGCGAAAGCCAAATGTGCTCTCGGAAACTGCTCTGCTAATGCTGGATTAACCAGGTGATTTCTGTCGCTATCTTGTTGAAAGAATTTAAGATTTTGGTCTCTCAAGATTGGTCCCATAGTTCTTTCTTATGTGATAAAGAAAAAGGGATTGCAAAAGAAAAAAAAGTTGAATGTTAATCCGAAACTGGTCTCTTGGCTAATAATACAGAGCAGTGGCCAAACAATTTACCATGACTCCAATTGTTGTTGGTTCGTAGATTTTCTAGTCCGGAAACGATTGTCTGTCGCACAACATTATTAGTAAATTATACTCTTTAAAGGTTAAAAAACCCCTAAAAATAGAAGGATATTATGTCTACCTAAAGACCACCACACATATGTGAAGTCAACAGACTTAACCAAGCGTAGATAGATTCATATCCGGGTGAGTCTTATCGCCGGTAAAGAACATGTGAATGCTTGAGCTCAATCCAGCTGCTACCTGGTGTCTTCTTCACATTCCTTTGTTTCATTGCGTTTCTAAGGGCCAGAACTCGCTCGTATTCCCCGGCTTCCATATACATTATTAGACATTAATATATAACCACCGCAATGCTCTGGCTCGAGCTCATATAACCGCTTCCCGGCCACTTGTGCGAGATCTATGTTCCCGTGGAGGCGACAAGATGACAATATTGACCTCCAGACCCCCACGGGCATTGTTACTGCTAACTCATATGCTTCCTCTAGCTTGCTTGCACGGCCAAGCATGTCTATCACACAAGTATAGTGATCACTTGCTGGGACAATGTTATATACTGTCTCCATCTGTGCCAGAAATCTTCGCCCGTCGCTCACAAAGCCCGAGTGGTTACATGCTTGTAGCAACCCAACGAATGTGATTTCATCAGGTCTGACATGTGCGAAGTGAGAACATATCCAAAGCTAACTCACCGCAGCTCTGCACACCGTAACCATTAATCATGATATTCCACGAAGCTGAGTCGAAAACCGTCCGTGCATCTCTCAAGTCCCTGCATTTCGCGTACATGTCCATCAACGAGTTGCTAGTGAATATATCATTAGAATTTCGGTTTAAAAGTTCATTGACGATCATGTAGCCATGAATCTCTCTGCCCTGCTTCAATGCAGCTAAACGACCGCAAGTGGGGAGAACTGTTGTCAATGTAACAAGATCAGGTCGGATCCACCAGAGACCGAGATGGCGCGCCGCGTAAGACCACACTTAGCGTACATGTTGACGAGGCTCGTCACGGCGCGAGGCGAATCATAGAGAAACCCTTTTCTAACCATGAAACCGTGTAGCTGCCCGCCGGAAACGGCGTCGTTGCGCTGTGCACACCGTTGCAATGTGGCGATGCATGTAGCAACATTGTGGTACTCGTACCTCTTCGGCTGTTCTTCTATTTGCCCAGAGACTGTGGAATATAAAGATGCTAAATCAGAAGTCTTTATAGCGGCGAAACAATCTGGGTTTCGTGGGAGTAAGCTAAAAGTTCCGATAGAAATTTTTAGAATCTCGATCAGAAGAAAGAAGACGGTCATGTTTTTGGCTCCACGATTTGAAATCGAGCTTCTTTGTTTTTATTTTATTTTTTAAATGCAGCATAAAGTATGCAAAAAGATTTGGTCCATAACGTGAATGGGCTTACTACAAAGAATAAAAAATGAAACCTTATGATAAATAGGCCCATTTAAGCTATTAACGAGGAATGTGAAAGGGTTCCACATCGGTCAGGTGAAGAGAAGAAGCTGCATTTATATAGCATTAGAGTCACAAACATGATTGTCCCTTCGGGGACATCCGATAAAATTGGAACGATACAGAGAAGATTAGCATGGCCCCTGCGCAAGGATGACACGCACAAATCGAGAAATGGTCCAAATTTTTTTTTGAAATATTTTCCAGATCGTTTTCTTCTCCCTTTGATCTTCTGGGTTCGATTGCTTCATTTTCTGAATCTGAACTGAAGTCTTTGGATACACATCAAGTTTCTGAAACCTTCAAGTTCTAGGGTTTTTTGTTAATTACTGGAACTGAAGTTTGATTAGCTAAGAAAAACTGATTGTTGTCGTTGTTGCAGTTCTGATGGTCGGAGAAATTCTCTATCTCTGTCTGTTTCGAGGCGGCGAGACCAATGCCTTTGTTAAGTCATATAACCGGTACGAGATTCCGGTTTTGGATAGCATGTTCTCAACAAAAATTGGCCTCTTTGGGCCTAATGCAATGAGCCCAACATGATTGAGTCAGTAAAATCACTGAACTTCCATCATGCCAAGTCTGAGTTTGAAGAGCAGAACATAGATCTATCTGTAGCTACTACCATCAAAAATTGGTCACTGAAAACTTCAAAGTACAGTGCAGATTGAATTAGATTGACCAAGGGGTTAGTTTTTTACAGCTCGAAACAATTCAAACATTAAACATAACATAGTAGCCTTGAGAAAAACATAAACTTAACAGCATTAAGCACCAGTTAAATCACTGAAACAAGAAAGGGCTTTTGACGTAATTGATTATGTTCAGAATTCCACTATTTGATCCCTTTGATATGCATTATTTCTCTTATGTTATAATTCATGACTAATTAATTTCATGGTGGAAAAATTATGAATTTATGTATGGTAAATAAAACATTCTTGACCCCTATACAGTATACATACAGTTCCAGCACTATATATATATATGTAGTAAAATCTCTGTTCTCAACATCTTCTAAACAAAAAGAAATTGTCAAATTTGTTTCCATCACTCAATTCGTGTAATAGATTTTCTCTTGTTACTTTTTGTCACAGCGACGACAAGCACTGGTACTGGTACTGGTACGTACATCAAAACTTGTAAACATTTTATTATATAATTAATCAAGCATTTTTATTATATAATTAATCAAGCATTTTATTATGTTATGATCATTAACGTCTACATTACTTGTATGAAATATTTATATATGTTATGCTCGTTTAGTTGTTATTATCATATTGTTTAAGTCTTTCATTTGTTCAGTTTGTAGTACCAAATGTCAGATCAACTCAGATATTTTTGAAGAATATTTATTAAAACTTGAGCAAAATCTTGGAGAAAGAAAATACTTAAGGTATTCTACAGTTTAATTGTACTTCGATTATTATTTATTTAGTCAAGAAAGACGTTAATGATTATTATTTATTTAGTCAAGCATTTTATTAAGGTATTCTACAGTTTAATTGTACAGTTTAATATGTTTAGTCAAGAAAATACTTAATGTACTTCGATTATTATTTATTCTACAGTTTAATAATAAGTCTTTTATTTGATTTATGATCACAATGATTTGTTTAGCGGAGTGAAGAGCATAAGATGATCAACCTTCTGATCTATCTTCCAAAAGAAAATATAACTATGATCATCATGACATAAACCATAAAAGATACAACG
The DNA here is from genome assembly GCA_039880935.1 of Streptanthus diversifolius. Classification (NCBI taxonomy): domain Eukaryota; kingdom Viridiplantae; phylum Streptophyta; class Magnoliopsida; order Brassicales; family Brassicaceae; genus Streptanthus; species Streptanthus diversifolius. The sequence continues at coordinate 16,520,386 of JAXGFM010000013.1, read as the reverse complement.
AGGATGGAATTAGATTGACCAAGTTTTAGCCTTGTGCAACATAAAACAATTCAAACATAGAACATAACATAGCTTCGAGAAAGAAAAAAAAAATAACATAAATTTGGCGAGCATTAAGCGTCCTAAAACAATCAAAAATATATCGCCTTCCAGTTTTCAGCTATCTTAATCTCTGGCAACAATCTTGTACTTTCCACTTTCCTGTTGCTGACAAACAAAAATTATCATCAAAATTGAGCACCTACACATAGATACACAACTAAACAGAACAAAAAAAAAGAAAAGAAATTGGAGATAAGTATGATGCAAATGTTACCCTTTCCCACAGTTTGGTATGCTCATTGCAGAAACCAACGACAATACCACCACTCTTCTTGCCTTCACGGTACTCAATGCAAAGATCTTCCTTCAACCCGCAAGTAACGTGGAAAGCCAACTGACATTTCATTTCTGAACACTCGATAACACAGCCTCGTCTAATCTTGCAGAGATAACACCTATCTTTCCATCTCTTACTCGGTATCTCGCTGCAACAAATCCCTTCCCTTCCTTCAGGATCCTCAAAGTAGACTTCCGGCACAAACAACGAGCAAGTGATGTGAGCCCATCGACCATCTTTTGTGGGTTTCATTGCCCCACCTTTGGTTGTACACAAGCAGCAAGTGAAAAGCTTTTCTCTCTTATCCAATGACCTTGATGCAATACACTGTCTGCAAAACCAATCACCTTCAGGTATAGCCTTAACCAGCGGGTTCCCATAACACGAAGCATGGACCATTAAGTCGCAACCATCACAGAACACGATCGGATTTGATGGATCACCATCTGTGCTTTGACATACAGCACATATGATGCCATCTTCTTCTACTTCTTCATGCTCACAATGACCACTAACACTATCTTCTCCATCTTCAGGTTTCGAATCAAAGAGATCTAAAACTTTTTCTTTCCCTAGAGGATCAATATTCTCTTTATCATCATCTTCTACTTCTAGACTCGATTCAACCACTACCGTTCGATTCTTCTCGATTCCGTTCTCCTCTACAGAAGGCTTATACTCAATATTCAGATCAAAGGGCGAAAATGGATTACCGGAGAGCAGATCTGGATCAATCGCCCAAATCCTTTTCTTCGCCGGAAGACAACAATAGGTGGGGCCGGAGTTGTCGTCGTCTTCATCGTAATCAACACGAGAGTGATTCCTCTTCTTTGCCGGCAACTGCAACGACTTCACCTCAGATTGGCTCGGTAGCTGCTGCTGGGCACGTTCGAGATCTCGCTGCATCAATCTTAATCTTTTGAGAGGAGGCAAATTCTGAAACTGAGCATCCATGGCTTTCTACTTCAGATCTCTGGTTTTTCTGTCTGAAGAATTAGGGATTATGTCAACATTTTGTAGATCTCAGGGAAATTAAAGGGCAATCGAAATCATTATTTTGCCGCCTGAATGTGTTTGGAAATGGCGTTTAGTGTAACAGTGAGTGGGAAAGAATACCCGCCACTTTTCTCAAATTTTATTTCCTTTGAAAATTTCAATTCATTTCTTTACTTTCTTTTTCTCATCAACCCAATTTACCCGCCTTTTTTTTTTTGTTACATGGGCGGGGGAGATGATATCCATTGGGCCTAGACTCGGCCCATTTTAGATATTAATGGGCTTATTTTGGAAAATCAAGAGCAAAGTTATTAATTGGCTTTTATCCCTCTTTTTCTTAATCAACAACAATTTTAATATGTTGGGTTGTTCACAATTCTATGCATACCAAAAATCAGAGCAAAGTTACAAAGTGAGGCTTGCTTTGCTTTAAATTTCATGAGTTGTTTGTTTGTCGGAGAAATGGACGACTTTGACATTTTCATCCATGTCCTTGTCCTTGTGGGGGATGCTGCTGTAGATCATAGCCACCAGTCCAGGCAGCGGGTGGTCCATACGGAGGAGGATAATAGCCTTCAACGCCTGCATGTGCCTGAACCAGCATTGTCATCACATGAGTACATTACTTTAGATGTGTGTGTACATATGTATGCACCTAAAACTACAAGAACAGGCGATATGTGAAGATTATTGTCGTGATAGATATTCTGTCACAGGTTTCATCCACCACATCTCCATTTTGATGACTCGAGATCGGTCTAACAAGTCTATTATTGGCTAATGTAGCTTGGTTCATATCCCACGAGAAATGAATAAAAGTGTTAATAACTTACCGGATTCATGGCATAGTTGTGTTGATAGGGATTTACACCATACCCAGCCTCATGATTTCCATAGCCACCACCATAACCAACTCCACCTGATCAAAAACACACCTTTTTATTAACACTGGTGCATTCAACTGTAGATTGCTAGTAGTTATTAATTGTAAATTGAAATTATGATGATTTATAGTTACCATACCAGGATTCCCAACAGGACCAGTTGCATGAGCTCTATTTTCTGAGTTAGCAATCTCTGCTTTAAGCTTCTCCAGTTCCCGAGCCATTGCAACTAATTTATGCTCCATAACTTTGCCGTGCTCGTAATTTTCCGCATAACCTTTCTTCTCATAATCAATAGCCACTCTAAGATACAGAAATTCACAGCTTAAAGTAGACAGTAACTAAAAAGATGAACAAAGGCAAAACGAAAAAGATACTGATCAAACCTTGCGCGTTGCAGCTCTTGCTTTGTGTTCTCAATTTCTGCAGTTAGTGTTGGTATCTGCTGCAACTCTGCTGTAAGTCTAGCCAAATCTTGAGTCATCAAATGAACCTGTCTAGTTAGTTCCTGCCTACTCGATGTAAACTCTTTGACATCTGCACGGACCTTTTTAATCTCAGCTCGCATAGCATCGACTTCACGCAGTTCCATTTCGGATCGCATAGATTCATTATATCTTCCTCAGCTCTCAATGAATCAATGTAATGCATCATTCTTTGCAATTCATGCTGAACAACTTCTAGTTCCTGAGCGCAACATGTGTTGCAGCGAGCCTCTGGTTATCAGCAAGTAAGCCCTGCACATCTTGATTTTGAGAGATATGATCTTCCATGATCGAAAGATGTTGAGGAAGACCTCTTGGATCACCTCTGAATTGGGTTTCCCTGATATCATCTATCATAGAACGACGAGGAGGAGGCATTGGTCCTCTCAAGCCTGTGACGAAAGGCGGTTGATTAACAGGAGCTTGCAAGCCACCGTAAGACCCACCTTTCATCGAAGGAGGAGGTCCACGATTTCTTCCAAACATGACGCCCTGATCTCAGAATTTCTGAATCTCGTTGAGAATCTGCTAACCGAAAGGAAATTCGCAAAGGATCGAGTATGCAGACTTCAAATCTCCTTATGCTGAAGCAAACGCAAAGAAGGAGTTCTCACGGTGATCGTTTGCAGAGAAAACAGAGGGAACGATAAAGTCTACATGCTCAAAAATCACGCACTGACCTTCGACGAATGCAAACCCTTGTGGAACAACAGAAGCCTTTCTCGCCGGAGAAAACAAACTAGCGCTCGTGAGAAAACCTATTGATCATCAAATTTGGGATCGATCAGCTCAAAGTTCTTCAGAGAATGTTGGTTTGCAGAACTGTAGGAACTCCAATTGCTCAAGAGAAATCGAAGTTCAAAATTCAAAATTCCAATTCGCCGGAAGTGGATAAAAAGATGGTCGCTTAACAAAATAGTAATGTTTCGGATTAATCCTTTTAATCTACGTATTTACAGAATTTCCTTGCTATGCCGCCATATTTTTTATTTTACACCCACTTACTTCGGCATTTTCAAGTTGCTCCCTCATCTTTTTATTCGTCCACCCAACGAGAACATGAACAAACCTTTTGTGGCTCGTGATGTCTGTGTCCCTACAAGCTACCGTGATATATAGAATATTCCATAAGCTATAACAAAATAAAATAAACAAATTAAGTAACAACTAGGTGATACTTCGTACTCGGTGATATTATGTGTTGTGCACGGATTAAATGATACTAAAAGGAGTTTATAAATTTAATTATATTGACATATTTATTTGTTTGTCGTGATTGCATTAAGAGTAATTTATAACAATATTATACAGTATCATAATATTTAGTTTGATTATATAAATTGCGATTTTGTGATTGCATTTCTAAATACAATTATTGCGTTTTATCATGTCTATTGTGACATTATTAAAATTCAAATAATAATTTTACGATTTATTAAAAATAAATTTAAAAATACACTTATAGAGATAAAAAAAAATACCATAAATAAATATTGATATCCCAAATAAATTAAGAAAATATCATTGTAATTTACTTGTTTAATATGATTTGATGAGTTTTATGAATACCATTTAAATATTGAACACAAACAATATTTTTCTGAATTCATTAGATTTATGTAATTAACTCAATAAATATAAAAATTAATTATAATTCGAATTTAGAATATTTATGAGCTAAAAGTTGTTAATACCCTATATTAGTTTACTTATTTCACCTAAAAACGTAAATATATATAATTATAAAAGTGTTCATGAATTTAGTTCTTCATTTTACCAATGTGAAACAAAATATAAAAAAATATTTAATAGAACTGATCTAATATTTTTTAAAAAATAGAAAATATGATAAAAATATTTTAGTAATAATATAAATAAATTTTTTAAATAGTGATTTTAAATTTAATTACATGTATTATCTGTGTATTTAATTCTCAGAATTATTTCTAATTTAGTTATGTGTAATATAATTCAAAATTATATCATTTATTTTTTTCAACTTTGAAATTACAATAAAACATAATGTAAATGATAATTTTTTGTAAAAAAATATTTGTTTTTAAAAGAAAAATTCTGAGGATAATTCTGGTGTTGAAGCATCAACAAAAATAAGTGTCAATATTATTTTAAATAAATTAAGAATTTATATTATTTCCATTAACAATATTCTTTGTACAAAGACCCACTTATATAGACTATAACAGCTATACTTATAGCCAATATAATGAATCATCAAAAAAAATAATTGAGGGGCAAAGAAAACTGTAGGGTATAAATATCATAAAGATGAACATTAAATTTATCGGTAGAATTCACATGAAGCTCACCATTTTCACCTATATACGTTCCTCACCCTTTACTCTCCAATTGCTCTAATAGACCCCTAAAAGACCAAAGACATAAAAAAAAACAATGGAAGCCTTGTGGAAGTTGGAGGAGAAACTGAAGCTAACGGCGAAAGAAGCGGTCGTGATCCTAGTCGGAACAGCGGCTGCAGTAACGCTCCTCTGTACAACCGCAGCGTTTCTCAACCGCAGTTCTCGAGGAAAACAAGTAGCAGACACGGAGTGGACGTCCGAAAAATCGGTTGTTGGGTCAAGAACAATGGATGAAAAGAGGAATTGTAAGTGGAGCAAAGTGAAGAGAAGGTTGATGGGTTCGTTTTGTTGGAGGTCTGCAGCGAAGTGGGTGGAGATGGAAACACGGCGGCCGCGGCCATTGCTTGCGGTTAAAGAAAGGAGTCTTAATGCGGTTGATCCGGTTTGGCAGCGACCGATTCTGATGGGTGAGAAATGTGAACTCCCGCGATTTAGTGGTCTAATATTGTATGATGAATGTGGCGATCCTATTCATCATTCTCAATCTCAAGAAGAAGTGAGTGTTAGTTTACACTTTTTCTTCATTAAACAACAACAAAAATGTTCTTGGCGAGAGATGGATTATATGTTCTTGTTGCTGTTTTGCAGGAAAAACAGTCTTCTCTGGTAAGAACAACTTTAAGAGATTTGCTTTGGTAGTTGTATTCTCGGCAAAGAAGTCTCTTGAAGTTTCGTGTATAACAAGTTTAAAACCGCCATGAAAGGTAAGATTCGGAGAACTAAAAAACAAAACATGTTTATGTAAACAATGTCTTATGTGATGTAGAGGCGAATCTTCTTCCTTATTTGTGTGTTTTGATTGCTTAGATACGCCAAAGAAAACAATATCTTATGAACCAATTGCTACAAGTTGATAAAAATTTCTTCTTTTTTGACAAAGAAAGCAAAAATCTTATGAACAAACAAATAGAATAATATTCTAAAACAACCAATATATGGACAAATGTTCTTCAGATCAACCCACTAGAGATTTCCATCACACAAAAAAAAAAACCCACATCAGTGATCTTTCATGTGGTCTCAGATAATCTTCAACAATTGAGCCATCAAAACTGACAAAGATATCCATCTTTCGATCATGACAGAAGCCGAGAGGAAAAACATCTTCACGCCATGAGAGAACGAAAGCCGGTAGATAAATTCACAAGAAACTACACAAAATAGACAATAATAACAACATTAAAGGATCTTTGATGTAACCACATTTTTGTTTTCTTTTTCCCCACCGTAGATTCGCTTCTTTGCCGAAACTCACAAATAAGAAACAATCAAAGGGTCTTTTGTTTCTTCCTCTATAGAATTTCTATGGTAGTAGCAGTACAAAGATAGCTGCACAATACCAAGAATCGTTCCTATTCCATTTGGTGTCTGAGTTTTCGAAAAGAATAAACAATAAAGGTTTGTTAATACTTTATTCGGAACAAAACAAATTGCAATCGCACTTATTGAAGAGTACAACTTACATAAACAAAGGCGTCGCTGTTGAATAGGCCGTAAAGGAAGAAGGAAGCGCTCATCAAGAAAGTCGATAGAGAGAGATAAAACGGCATAAATTCAACGCTCTTAGTCTGAATCACTAAGTTCTGCAAAACACCACACAAGTCAGGCAATCAACGAAGCTGAACACATGAAAATGTTTGCTTGACGTTTCTGGGAACTTACAATAACAAACAAGGGAGAGGCAAACATCGAGACAAGAGAACCGCAGCTCAAGAACCCGACAAAGTACCATCGTGTGAGCTTGTCAGGTATCTGCAAACTTCCAGCTACAATCAACCCAACAACAGCAAACACCACAAGAAGCAAAACAAATATCCTCATCTGCCATGATCAAGATCTCGATTAGAGCGTTAACCCAAAAAAAAAAAAGAGCCAGTTTAGCAATTTTTTTCGTGTGAAAAAATCAATCAAGAAACCTTGTTCTTCTTGTCGGTATGCATGATGAAGAGGATAATGTAACAAAGCTGGAAAGTGGCTCCAACGGAATTCACAGTCACAAGCATGAAATTTCTTTGGGATATGTAAGGTGAGCCGTACCAAAGGCAGATCAAGCAGTTTAAGAGAGCGTAAATGTATGGTAAACCCGAGAATTGCTCGGTTGATTTGTTCCTCATGATTCTCCTAAACGTTGGCCTGAGAATAAAACAGAGACACACGCACACACACAAGTGAGAAAGAAATCAGTGGAAGTCCATAGATAAGAACAAAACTATGTTTTAATACAAGGAAGGAACAAGATTAGTAGATGATGAAGAAAAAGAACTCACATTGGTGAAACGAATAGCCCAAATGCAAATATGTTTCCTGAAACAGAACAAGCGATGCAACAGTAATAAACATCAATTCGGTTTATACATAAGCAGATTTCTTGTTTTTAGTGCCAAAGACGACGAAGAGGAAGAAGAATAGCGCAGAACAGAAATGGCCAGACATATATCTTGATTTGGGGATAATCATGGCAATAAAGCCAGATCCAATATATGTAAAAGGAATAAAATTTTTGGTTTTTATCCTCAAATTTGCTTAAAACTTACCCAAAAATAAAACCCAGTGAAAAGAATCAAAAGCAGATTAAAGTTTTTACCTGCGATTCCGGCAACATCTTTCCACATGGTGAAAGAACCATTGAAAGCAAATAAATCCATAAGAAGCTTCTCTGTCATACCAAAACAAAAAAAGGTCTCCTTGTTTTTACTTGAGAACAACAAAGCTTCAGCTTTTCTTCTTTGCTCTGTTCTGTTCTTATGGAATCAGAAATATTGCAAACAAGAGGAGAACTAGTAGGGAGAGAGACTAATGAATATGCTTTGTAATACAAAGACACTTTCTTTAAAGAACAATGAGCAAAAGATTGAATGCGTACGACTATATATATATATGCGGTCCACATTTGCCTGTTTCTACTTTTTCTACCATCTTGCAAACGTTAAAACAAAACAAACAAATGTCGTCAAGTTACACTCTGTTTGTTAACAAATTACGAAATATTATGAACGCTTTAAGCATGCGCAAAATCTATCCAAAACTTCTATAAATTAAAATAAATAAAAAACCCAAATTTTTGTTTTTTTTTAAAAAAATTGATATTTGACTAGTAAGACTTCAATAATTATGCTTTAAATGTAACTTGTCCGTATTAGAAATAGAATGTAGTAAAGATTGAACAGGCTAAGGGTTTCAAATCCAAAAGGACCAAAACAATCTACATTACATCATAAATTTACCCACTTAACTATCAACTTAATTTCACAATATATATATATATATATATATATATATATATATATATGTTTGTGAGGTTATAAAATATATAAATTGGTTTCAGTAATTAAAAATAAAATAACTGATTTGTATGACTGTTAGATAACCTTTTGGATAGATTTTAGTATGTGATGTGTAAATTATTTCTTCGAATATTTCAGTTTGACGAATATATTCCGAAATCATATTGCGTAATTAAATGTCTTCTCGGTTGAGGTTGAGCTCAAAAAGTTTCTATCGGTCGACATTGATCCCCACTTGGTTATCGAAGATAATTGCTGACTAATTTGGAGATTTTTGTGTGGTTTACAATAGACATTCCCCTAGGCAAGAATTTTAAAATGATAAAAAGAACATTATTTGGTCGTCGTGTGTTCTACTATATCAACAAGAGCACGTGACCGTGAGTAGTGAGTGATCCATTGCATATGTCTCGTGCTGAATCACTCGCTTAAATCCTGACATTGACAACTCCAACGGGATGCGTAAACCAAACTTATTTTTGTTTATTCAATTCTTGTACCAATTTATTATTTTTGTAATTTATAAATTTCTACATCGGAGATCAATTGCTTCTGATATACCTGGAGTAATAGTGTAAATGTTTCAAGTTTAAAATTTGTTTTTGATGTTATGCAAATTTCCATGCAAAGCCAGATAATATTTCTAAATTTTATTTAATTATTTATGATTGAAAATAATAATTTTCTTTTAAGAATAAGAAATCCTTTTAGAAAGTACGTTAACATATGTTTTTGAACCTTTAATATTTTTTATATTTGATTACCGTTCATAGAAAATAGATAAAAATCTATTTTATGAAACGAAATAAATAAATTTTTTTACCAACAAAAAATAATATATATAATTTTCGGAGGTCACACGAGTAACAAGTTTTAGAACGTGTTTTATGATTTATCATTCAATAAATAATCTGAAAGAAAACATGTTATTTTATCAATTAAAATTAGTTGTGATTTAGAAAATTTAGTTCTATGGCTTCATTTATTTATAGATGGTTTCGTTTATGATTTAAAAGTTTGTGGTTGAACATCTTGACCAAATCTGTTGACATACTTTCTTCCCGAGGGTTGATGAATATTGAAATTGGACACTGAATTGTGAATATTAAATAATATATTTGATTCAAAAGCTTGTACTCAAAAGCTATTCATATGTATTGTTTGTTTATTAAATACTGGCATTTAATAATGTTCTTAACCTTATCTCTTACAGTCGTTTTTGTTATCCAAGTATTTGATTCTTGACGTTAATAATCACACACAGCCATGGCCCATCGTCCATCGACATAAACGTGTTAGTCGACATTTACAATTCTACGACAAGATCAATTGCGTTTTTGAATTTTTGACCTAACAAAAAAAAAACACGGAATGAAAGATATATCTTTCTAACTAAATATTCGATCTGAATTTAACAAATTATAACTTGATCGGTGTTCATCTAACTATATTTTGATTTTTCAAACGTTTCTCACTGAATGGCGCATAAATGCATTTGACGTATATATTATGAAGAACTTTGCTAGTCAAACGTTTCTTGGTTTAATTCCGTCGTTTTTATTGATTAAAAATTCAAAAGTTTCGAATCACAGAGGAATTGAACATTCTCTCCTGGGGAAATTTATTTATAGAAAATAGAAACTTGTATCATATTAAACGATAAGAAAAAAAATAAAAACATAACTTTTAAAAGTCATTTGTTTAGAATGTCCGCTTGTGAAGAAATTCATTTTGCATGTATATTTTTGAACGTTACAGACTTGAAACTTTTCTTTCCTATAAAACCGTGTAAAGTCGGATTTTATTATCCAATAAACCATTAGATCTTTTGATTTTTTTTCGTTTATGTTTTGTCTTAACTAATCAATCTCTTGACCAACTAATTAATAACAAGCTAAATCAGATTTGATTTTCTAATTAGTTGACTAATTAAGCCATGTCGCTGATGACGTAATTAAAAAGCGAAGTCACGCGATCTATATACAAAGCGTGGGACAACTAAACTTTTCTTTTTAATTAATTTTAACTTTTTCACAAACAGATGCAAAATTTAATGTAAAATTTATTTTGATAATATAAAAATATCATTTATTCTATGAACAACAAACATAAAAAACAATTTAGATAATGCATGAAATTTTTTATACTCATGGTGTATATTAATTCATAGTTAAATCTTTTTTAGTATTTTTGTACTCATATAATTATAACAAAAAATAATAATAATCTAACGTTAGGCAAATATCACGAGTACTTCTCATCAATTTTTTTGTTCTAACCTTCTTCATTAATATCTTTCCTACTGTGATAATTTCCATCTTCCAAAATATATTTATATATTTAATGGGTTTGACTTTTATTTTGCGACAAAATTATTCTTCATCAAAGGTAGTAGTTTTATGCTTAATATCCTTCCTTTCGATTGCAATTTTGTGTTAGGCTAATATTTTAGTTATCATCGCTTAGAAACGCAATGGCAAAACCGCAGAAGTAGAGAAACAATAAAGTCTTAGTTTTCAACTTATGCAAACCATTTATCATTAATTCAATATGAATGATTTAATGCCAGCATTCCGTACAACAATCAAGTGTTAAGTTGATGCGAATTGTAAAAACTTTATAGGGTCTGATTTCTAGTATCTAAATAAAACAATTATCATGAATGTTTGCTTACATAAGAATAAAACTACAAAAAGAACAACTAATTGAATATAGAATTCAATCCGGACAAGACGAGGTTAAGTATTCGATATAGAAAATAAACAAGATATATCTAATTAATAAACGTTATTATATAAACTATTTATGCAACATTTACGTGGTGTGGAAAACAAAATGTAATCTGAGAAGCAATTATTAAGTATTGATCAGGTGTAGCAGAGATCAATAGCTAGATCGTTACGTAAAGATCAAGAAGTGTATTAATATATTGATTTACAAAGGTTACAATACATCTCTATCACAATTAACTACACTCGTTATAAGGGAACACATTCAACATTTGTTATATATACATGTGAACGATTAATGGATACGAAAAATGAACAAGCTCAATTCCAATACGTAATATGCCATTTGCGCCGCAAATAATGATTCTTTTATTACCTTTAAAAAAAAGAAAAAGTCAACTTTATTACAGTTTCAAATATATCTTCCCAAACGCTGTGCTCTTTTTTTTTTTTAACGTCAAATTTATCATGTACTCTTTTTATATTATTTCGGAATCTGAATACGTTATATTTTCTCTCCCTAAACCGAATTTATTATACATATATGTATATAAATATGTAGCATGTTAAAAATGTCAAGAGTAATTATTGATTTTGATAAATGATAAGATAGAAATAATGGATCAATCCCTACAAACATTTGGGGAGCCAAGAGTGGCCCTTTTTAATAAATGAGAGAGTCCAAGGCCGAAAACGAAAACGGACTTTATTGCTAAATCAGCGATAACTAAGGCCCAAAGACGAGGCCTCGTTCTCGTTGGATCGAATATATGAAAGGCCAGATCAAACTTTTGTTTAACGTGATGTTTACAACATTTTCAACGTGATTAACATTACGTTAATATCATATTATTATTTTTCAATTAAGATTTCAACGTACTATTTATATAACGAAAACAAGACTTGTATTTTTATTCGGAAATCATGTTTTCTGTTTGGTCAACCAAAAGTTCTTTTTTCATTTTTTTTTTTATAAACTCAAAAAATTGAACCGTAAATTTGAAAGCATAGTAATGGCAACTTGGTAATTTCGGAGTCCACTGGTTCTCCGTAACTGTCTCAAATGAAAAGAGGGGCTTACTGTTTTCTGACGCTCGTTAGATTCCCTCTCTTTCTCCTTCATTTCTCCTCTTCGTCTTCACTCTTAAATTCCATTCCTCGAATTTTCCCTCTCTAAACATCTCCAGACCTTCTTCAAGTTTTGAATTGATCTTTATCTTTATCTTTATCTGAATCAACACGGTTCGTATCCGCACTCTTTCTGTATCATAATTCTCTATCTTTTCTGAGCTAATTCGTGAATGTACGAGGTCGTGCTGCGTTTTTTTTTATGCGATGCTTGACATGTTTTGAGCTTTTTTTTCTTCTAGATTCTATGATCTGTGAGGCTTGTTTATCGGATCTGCTGCTCAATCTGGACAATTTCGCGCTTTTGATTGCTACATTTGTCATATTTGTGGATCTGGATCTGCCTTTTTCTGATCTGGATTCCGCTTATAGCTGTAGCTTTTCTTACTAATTGCGTGGGTTTGGCTTCCTGCTACTTGCTCAATTCTGTCTATTAGTATCTCATGAGTTTTGTTGAACTGAATCATGGGGGTTTTCGAAAGGATAGATCTGAATGAATTGTTTTTCTTAGTGATTGTTTCCTTCCACATTTGAGCTTAATCGATTTCTTGAAGTTATACGGGTCATCGTGTTTTCGTTTGTAGTCCATCTGTTTGATTAAATTACGATTTGATCCGATGACATTCATGAAATTTCTACTTGCCATTATTTACCTTTTGGAGATGGAATTGCTCGGTTTGCTGAAAGCTTTGTTCTTGGGTCTAAACGTGGCAGGATTCGAGTTTTCTTATGTTGTTTCGTCATTGATGAGTGTACCGTGTACCAAACCTTTGCTTAATGCAATTTTCATGGTTTCTGGTGTTGCAGATATTACAGCTCAGATCACATGGCTACATATAAGCCCAAGAACATCCTCATCACTGGGGCTGCTGGATTCATAGCGTCCCATGTTGCCAACAGACTGGTTCGCAGCTACCCTGACTACAAAATTGTTGTGCTTGACAAGCTTGATTACTGTTCAAACCTGAAAAACCTGAATCCTTCTAAATCCTCACCCAACTTCAAGTTTGTTAAGGGAGACATCGCCAGTGCTGACCTCGTCAATTACCTTCTCATCACTGAAAACATCGACACGATTATGCACTTTGCTGCTCAAACCCATGTCGACAATTCTTTCGGTAATAGCTTTGAGTTTACCAAGAACAATATTTATGGTACCCATGTCCTTCTGGAAGCTTGCAAAGTCACTGGGCAGATCAGTAGATTCATCCATGTGAGTACCGATGAGGTCTACGGAGAGACTGACGAGGATGCTTCGGTGGGAAATCACGAGGCTTCGCAGTTACTCCCGACCAATCCATACTCTGCCACCAAGGCTGGAGCTGAGATGCTTGTCATGGCATATGGTAGATCATATGGGTTGCCGGTTATAACTACTCGTGGAAACAATGTTTATGGTCCTAACCAGTTTCCTGAAAAGTTGATTCCTAAGTTCATCTTGTTAGCCATGAATGGGAAGCCACTCCCAATCCACGGAGATGGATCTAACGTGAGGAGTTACTTATACTGCGAAGATGTTGCTGAGGCATTTGAGGTTGTTCTACACAAAGGAGAAGTTAACCATGTCTACAATATCGGGACAACGAGAGAAAGGAGAGTGATTGATGTGGCCAACGACATCTCCAAACTCTTTGGAACAGACCCTGACTCCACCATTCAGTTTGTGGAGAACCGGCCATTTAATGACCAGAGGTACTTCCTCGATGACCAGAAGCTGAAGAAATTGGGATGGTCTGAACGAACCACTTGGGAAGAAGGACTGAGGAAGACAATGGAATGGTACACTGAGAACCCTGAGTGGTGGGGAGATGTTTCTGGAGCTCTGCTGCCTCATCCACGGATGCTGATGATGCCCGGTGATAGACTCTCCGATAGCTGTGACGAGCACAAGGATGCAGATGGTAATCAAACATTCACGGTGGTTACCCCCACCAAGTCTGGTGGTTCCGGAGTCAAAACATCCTTAAAGTTCCTCATCTATGGCAAGACTGGGTGGCTCGGTGGTCTTCTAGGAAAATTATGTGAGAAGCAAGGGATTCCGTACGAGTACGGAAAAGGGAGACTAGAGGACAGAGCTTCTCTCATTGCGGATATTCGCAGCGTCAAACCTACTCATGTCTTCAATGCCGCCGGTTTAACCGGCAGACCCAATGTTGACTGGTGTGAGTCTCACAAAACCGAGACTATCCGAGTCAACGTTGCTGGTACTTTGACTCTTGCAGATGTTTGCAGAGAGAATGATCTGTTGATGATGAACTTTGCCACCGGTTGTATATTTGAGTATGACGCTGCACATCCAGAAGGTTCAGGGATTGGCTTCAAGGAAGAAGACAAACCGAATTTCACCGGTTCGTTCTACTCAAAAACAAAGGCAATGGTAATATAACATCACATGACCAAATCACATATGATCCTCATTCTCTCGAAACTCTGTCCAAATTCTCTGTTTCTATTTTCATCAGGTCGAAGAGCTTCTAAGAGAATTTGACAACGTATGCACCTTGAGAGTGCGGATGCCAATCTCATCCGACTTAAACAACCCACGAAACTTCATCACGAAGATCTCGCGTTATAACAAAGTGGTGAACATCCCAAACAGCATGACCATACTAGACGAACTCTTACCAATCTCAATCGAGATGGCGAAGAGGAACCTGAGGGGAATATGGAACTTCACCAATCCAGGAGTGGTGAGCCACAACGAGATACTAGAGATGTACAAGAGTTACATCGAGCCGGGTTTCAAATGGTCCAACTTCACTTTGGAAGAACAGGCTAAGGTCATTGTCGCACCACGAAGCAACAACGAGATGGATGGTTCCAAGCTCAGCAAGGAGTTTCCAGAGTTGCTTTCCATCAAAGATTCGTTGATCAAATACGTCTTCGAACCCAATAAGAGAACGTAAAATCCTCGTGAACACACACTTGCTCTTTCTCTGTTCATTGTTATATTATCATGCAGGTAGTTTCACTATAAAGATTCTACTATAATTTGATTTAAATTTATCATAATTCATTTACTCTTTCTTTTTTTGTCACCACGAGGAAACACATCTTTGTTTACATTAATATTATTACAGAACTGAATTTATTTGAGTTTTTGTTACTATCATTAAAGATTCCTACTCCTATTGTAATTCTTTGTCTTCATGTCAAGATGAAGACGAATGAGAAGAAACAATATTGACAGCTTTAACTTGTTTCCCTTTGCTTTTAACTTGAGGATTCTGTTTGCTACAAGAACAATGTCTCTCATAAGTTAACTTTTCTAATGCATAAATAGACACTGGAAACTCAAAATGATACTATAAATTAAACCTCTGTACTTTATGTCCCCAAATCTTCACCATACGACCATCTAAAAACATTTTGCGTTCTCTTCACCAACTTCGAACTAGGAGCAACATGCCATAATCTGTTCATCCTGCAACGATGCACCACTAATTCGTATATGAAGATGTCAAAATAATTAATAAAGGGTGGAAGCGAGGAACAGAAGAAGCTCAGTACCTCGAATTGGTTGTTTTCTTCACAAAGCTTGAGCATATTGTCTAGACAATGGTGGAATTTCTTGGCTCGTTAAAAAAATTAAAAGGCAAAGTCAGTAGTATAGTTGATGATTGATTGCATTTGAGTTCTTATAAACGAAGAAAGAAGAAATAAAGAGTCTGAGATTGTACCTTCTGTCTCTGTTGACAACCAATCATGTGCACAGAACAAAGCTTGTCTAATATCAGGGTTCAAGGAACTCTTACTATCATCGATCACCGGTCTCCCAGAGTTGAATTTTAAATCAGGCCCAAGGATTGACATCGGCGTCCCCAGAATGTCGCGTGCCATCATAGAGAGGATAGGGTATCTCGGTGTATGGACCTTCCAGTAATTCAGAATATTGAACTCACCACTACGGGGAAAGATAGGCTCAGACAAGTACTTGTCCAAATCCGATGTTGTGTTATGGTTTTGAGAAGTCTCGTGGAGAAACTTGTCGAATCCTTTCAATCTGTCTCTAGTGTCCATACTAGCTCTACCTAAGCCTGAGCCAGAGAAGGAAGAGTCTTCCCCAATGGCTGAGCAGATCGAATATGCATCAAGAAGCTCCTTGACACCATTAGACACTTCCTTGATACGATCCAGAGCTGTACTGCCATAGATTTTAGAGTAGTAATACTCTACCAACTTCATCTTGAACCGTGGATCTAAGATAGCAGCGATTGCTAAAACAAGGCTGCATTTGTTCCAGTACTCATCGAATTTAGCCTTCATCTTCGCTGCCAAAGAACTCAAGAAATTGTCCTGGTTCTTGCACCATTCGATCAACTGGATGTGGATATCACACATCTCAGCAAAGTATACGTTCGCTGTCGGACATTTGTTTCCTGAAAAATCGGCGCCAATCTCGAATACAAGTTTAAGATAACCGGTAACAGATCTTGTCCATTCCCACTCCTCGTCGGTTAAAGATGAATCAAACCCGTGGTCGTGATCACGCAAATGGCAAAACGCACCCTTGTACTCCAGTACGGTTTCAAGCATCGCGTACGTAGAGTTCCAGGTAGCAAGAGAATCAAGCACTAAGATCTTCTCGGAGTTGATCCCTGCGAGTTGAGCGATTTCGTTGAACCTTGCGTGTGTTGACTGTGAGCTCTTGACATATCTCACACTTCCTCGAATCTTTTGAATCACATCTCTCATAGCCTCTAAGCAATCTTGGACAATGGAATTCAGAAGATGAGCGGCGGATTTCAGCTCAAATAACTGCCCGTTGATCAAGATTTGGCTGCTCTGAGACATGTGGTCTTTAATCCGCAGGACAATCTCATCATTAACAGAAAAACTGTCAAACGTAACAGCGAAAAGCTTGCTCTCCAGGCTCCACTCCATCAAACACCTGATGATTACTTCCGAGAGCATATCTTCCGTATGGGAAGGATCCAAGGTGATAAAGTTGAGAACATTCCTCTGTAGCCTCCACTCCTCATCGATATAATGAGAGGCCAAACACACGTAGTTAGCATTATCCCGGGAAGACCACATCTCCACCGAAAGATTGATCTTACCGTATAAATTATTCAAAATATGTTGCACTCTCTGCTTCTCTCTAATGTAAATCTCCATACATGATTCCTCAATGGTGCTATTAGGCACAGCTTCAAACAACGGCTGAAGATTCCTAGCAAACACTTTGAAGCCAACATGATCAACCATAGCTAACGGATAACCGTGCAATATAATCATACGTGCAAGATCAACCTGACTCCTTTCTTGACTAAATCTTCCCCCTCCTCCGCTTCCTCGGCTCAGAACAATCTCGTCCCTACGTTGCTCCTGATCAAACTTAGGCCTGATGTAATCGTCTTTCGGCTGTCCCTCGTCGAAATTGATAGTAGCAACGGTTACAGGATTCTCTTTTTTCCTTCTCTTCGGCGTCAGCAGCTGAGACATGTCGTGATTGGTTCTTTTGAGGCAACGCATGAGATGGTTCCGGAGATGAGTTGTCCCACTGTTGCTCGAACCGCTGAGTTTCTTATTACACTGAATGCAAACAGCATAGCACACATCAGCCTTTCTCACCCTCTCAAAGTAATTCCAGACAACAGATGTCAACCTCTTTGATTTCTGCAGGATGATCTCATTTGATTCATCCATCCCACAAAATAACTCGTATTCTCGCTGCTGCACCAAAAATCACTATTCATTGATTAAAACAACAAACTTTAGCTGAAAAACAAACACTTTTTCTTTTTTACACAATTACAATGGCATGAGAGCTACAAAGATCATCCTAAAGAAACTAATCCCCATAACCATCAGCATGATACAAAACCAAAAACATCATGATAATAAAAGTTACTGCAAAAGAGATCAAATCGTGCCACATTCTTTAACAATAACATAACCACACAAATCGGATTCACAAAAGGAAAAAAAAAAAACACCGTCTGCTGAATGAGAACAATTAAAAAAAAAAAATAGGATGAATTACACTGGAAAATAAACCCTTTTGAAATTTGCAAAGAACACAGAGTTTTTCAAATGAAGAAATAAGCCGAGAGAGTGAAAGACGAAGAGAGGAAAAGCAGAAAGGTTTGAAATTTCGGCACCTTTGTTTATAAAAGAAAAAGCGTCAGAATATGTTGAGACTACAATCGGAGGATCCGAGGAGCTGTTTTAAGGGTTACGGGTGGAAGAAGCTGGATCGAAGAAATATCAGATCCGATGGACGATTTTTGGGTTATAAAGACCCGAGTTTAGGGGTTCGGGTGAGTTAAACCGAAGATACATTAAGGAAAACCGATCCGGTTCTAAATTCGAATCTACCCCGGTTTCCTTATTTATATAACATAAACATATAACGTCATTAGAAGATTTTGAGTCTTTTTTTTAATCATATTGAGAATCTTTCTGTTACTTGCTCATCTTCAACAGCTTATAAGCTTACAAAACCACTCATAGATATATACTTACAAAAATCATGTTCTGCTTAGGCATAAAGCAATGAAAAATCCCTTTCTTTCTCGCTCAACAATCTTTACAATTCAGGCGCCGCGCTGATGCATCCAGGCAGGAGGAAGACGGTCTGAAGTCCCCGGAGTAACCGGAGGAGGGAGACTTCGAATATGTATGCTTTGAGGATATAAACGATACTCGATGTCAAGATCTCTACAAGCTTTACCAACTTCCTCTAGTAATTGACCTCTCCTTATAAACCTCTCTCCCATGTCTTGAAAATTCATTCTATGTGTTAACCACACCGCGATCTTCACACTTTTCAAGTCATCCATGTTTAGGAACACAATCATAGGTGCAGGATACCAGTGGTCCTTCTTGTTGTCTATATAACTGCATAATAACATAAGAACATCTTTTAAGAATCTTTGCTTCCAAGGTACTTAACCTAGCATGTAAGGGTTTTGAGGTTTAGGTTTTCACTAACCTGAGTATTCTCTGTTTAATAGCAGCTATCTTTTCTGGAGGAGTTGCTATGTGAACAGAGAATTCGACCGCATCTCCCATATCGGGACTTCGGAAATAGTTAGCTATAGGTTTTGTGCCGAGAACACTATTCGGGTATATGATCTTTTGATTATCATATCGCAAGAAAACAGTCGTCAATATGTTCATTTCCTCCACAACCAACTGGTTAAAGAACAAAACAAGATCAGAACCACGTAGACATATTATAAGACCACCAATTTATTGTATCGGGAGTGAACAAACCTGAACACCGTCGATTTCGCAGCGATCACCAACATCAAATGGGTGCATAACGAAAAGGAAAATGATGGCTTCGAAGATGGTTTTGCAGGAGTTTCCGAATATAAAGGCTACTAAAAGGAGCTGAGAGCTTAGGACTAGCAAGAATTTGGTTGTAGCGATTCCAAGTATAAGAAGCCAGATGATTATGATAATGATGCTAATCAACACATTGACTATACGGTGAAGCCTGTTCACTGCTGTTTTAGTATCGTTTAAGGTCAAAGCCAGAGCCCTCCGTTCTCTAAACGCCTTAACCTGTGAAAAACTCGGGTTGTCAAGATAGCTCTGTTTTGCTTATGAACAGATTCTTGACATAACAAATTTGAAACTTACCACCCAGTTCTTGAGACAAGACTTGCTGATCCTATGGCTCTCTGAAGCTCCTTCAAAGAGAGCCATGGCTCTTTCAGACTCCTCTTCAGACAAAAAACGCAAGAAGTCTTCCAAATATATGTACCTAAAGCCAAAAAAGAATCCTCTCAAGATTTGAGCATAAACCAGACTAAATCAAGAGCTGTTAGAAATATGATTCAAGTTCATGCTATATACCTGGAACCAGGCTCAGTGACATTGTGGAAAATCTTCTTAGCTGCAACTTTTGCTTCACACTCGCTTCTTATCTGTGTAGCGTTCTCATCCTCCTGAACTGTGTCCTGCATATGTTTATCCAAAGTAGAAAGAGCGCCTTTTCGTATTATATTCATCAGTTTCGTCATATTCCAAGCAGACACATTCTCTGTGTTCATTCGCTGCAAATGATCAATTCTGATCCATTCGCTCTCTCCTTCTTTGTTAGAACCAACCCGAGACAGTCCCCGACCTTTCCCGACTTTCATAAAATTTTTAACCGTTGCTTTAAGAGCTGGAGGCAACATAGCTCCAGCCAATTTCTCTAAGCTCTTGACATCTTCTGTTATTTTCTGCTCTTCTTCCTCCATTCTCTGAATCTCCATCAAAGGAGGACCCGAGAGAGTTTCAATGGCGTATTGAGTGAACAACGATTCTTGAACCCGATCAAAGTAAGTGCTCATGTGGAACGATGAAGCCAGAACCTTAACCAGAAGTGTCTTAACCAACCAAATGATCACAGCAACAAGCAAACAGACCAACACTCGCGTCACGTACCTAATCGCAGTGGTCCGAGTCTCTCTTTCGACTTTCTTATCGAACAAGAAATGCCACGCCAGCAACACTAGCCCTAACCACAGGGTGTTTTGGACCGATTTTCGTACTCCGTAGACGAAATACAAAACCCTTTTCCTCAAAAGGAGATTCTTCTCGGCCGAGAATACAAGTATTCTCACTATCCAACTCGAGACTAATCTCCCACAAATCAAGACCAAAACCGTCACTTCCCATTTCCATAGATCTAGCTTCCACCATGTCTTGCGTCGCAAGCTATGTACGGTCAAGCTACACACCAAACTGGTGATTATCAGAACTAGACTTATCCATTCAAGCAAAACCCAGATGCTAAGTTTATCCCTTTTGAATTCCTCCGGTAAGTCCTCCTCGTCTAGAAACGGATCTTCTTCTTCCTCCTCCAATATCCCTCCGCGAGCTGGAGTCCCCGGTTTAGGGCTTCTCCCGAGAAACCCGGATTTCAAAATCCCGGATCTCCGACCCGATTTCATCTCTGTTTTGCCAATCGCTGGATGTGTCGGTGTTGGAGGATCCAGCAATCTGGATTTCGTCTGATTCCTACTCAGTATCGGCTTATTCGAAGTCCACTTCACAGCCTCTGCCTCGTCTCTGTTACGGTTACCGTTACGGCCTTCTTCGTCGCTACTTCCACCGAGCGATATTCTGTTCTGCCTCCGTCTAACCGCGTCGGCCTTTCCTTTAGTCGTGAACGGAGAAGAGGACTCGGAAATCGGTGTTAGGCCACTTGGCGGCGTGTTGCTCTGGAGCTCTGCCATGTTTAGCTCGATGTCGAGAGAGATCTCGCCGCAGGAAGTGTTCTGCTTTTGAAGGAACTTATCCATTAGCATCGCTGGCGGATCAGATAAATCATCCGACCGTGCCCTCCGCCGTGTGAAATGAAAACTTCCGCCGTCTTCGTCGCCTCCTTTGTCATCACTCTTACCCATTTCTCCATCCCAGAAATCGTAGCTCGATTCCCTCAATATGTTCCCTCCGTCAGCATTGCTGCTGGACCCTGTAGCACCAACGGCTCCCTTCTCTTCGCCGTTGATTATCACGACGAAGTCCCGCCGATCAGTTGAATCGACGGCCATGATTGACTGATCTCGGAAAGCAAAAGACTAAGTTTTGTTTCGTTAACCAACAAAAAGAGTTATTATTTCAAGTTCGATGGGAGAGAGGTTTTATATAAAAGTTGAGATTTTTCTTTGGAGCAGAGACGAGTGACAAGTACGAGCAGAGGGGAAGATGAGGGTAAGAGGTAAATAAACTAATTGAGCAAATAAATAATAAATGTTATAAAACAAAAACAAAAACAAAAACAAAAACAAAATAGCAGGTGTATTTGGAGGTAATGAGAAAGCAGAAGAAGAAAATTTGTTTTAGCAAAGATTTTAGATTTTATAGTGTAAGTATTGATCCATGACATGATGTGTTGTGCCTTTGTGAGATGTTATATGTGTTAATTGCTAAAAGCAACAAAATCAATAATACAATAAAGCTTTTTCCTTTACTATGTCCCATGAAAAAAAAAGGATAATAATTAATAGTGTTTGTACGAAATGAAAAGGAATGCCCGCATTACATAAAATGATAACAAAAGTTTTCGACTTTGGAATTCTTAGTTGGTGGAATATGCATTTTAATTTTTTGCAAAATCCAAGATAGATTAATTTGTATTTTCTGTGTTTTAGTATAAGTACTTTTCTAGGTGTAGTTAATACCACAAGACAAACATGGACTCTTAGACTTCTGATAAGTTTTTTTTTATTTTTATTTCATTTTAAACATGAGTAAAATATGATGTAAATTTTTATAAATAGGGTAATTAATATATTTTAATTTAAAATTCTAAGATGACAATTATTATTGTTTACTTAATTTGAGACAATAAGAATCAGTCTACATCAATATATATATATATATATATTAAACGGAAGAAATAATATTAAAAATTTTAAATATTAAACTAAGTATAAAGACCAATATTATACATGTTATTAAACTAAAAATATGGGTATTATATTAGATTTCATTAATTTTATTACGTAAGTACTACCGCTTTGACCTTTATGTTAGATTCACATTCATATGATATAGCACTGAACCTTGATTCTGGTGATTGGTTGAACCATTTATATTTGATTGGAATCATTACGAGTCATCATTGTTCAATGATCTTCAAAATTCCAATAAAATATATTATTATCAGCACCACCATTAGCTCTGTTTTATAATCCTAGTGCATAGACTCGTGTCATGCTCTTAATTCATAATTTCATATGATATAGCTCAAAAGACCGCATATATCTAAAATAAATTAAATTACTGTTGTAAAAGACTAACTGACGTGGCCGCATATTAGCGGCGGAAGGAAATTAGCATAACGCCAGTTGGACTGATAGGAAAGGTACACGTGGGTGGCCATATTTGGTCGACTGGGGCAAATAAATACACGGTTATAAGGAAAACGACAGGAAAGCGATAGATGAGGGGTGAAAACGGCACACAAGCCATAGACGCAACTCAACTAAAAGTCAATCGACCGGATTGGACAATGGACACTGCATAATAATGCTGAGTATCTCTTGTAATTATCGCATCTCCTAAAGTTCGATAGATATCAGCTGGAATGCTTAATCCGATTTGGCTTTTGTTCAGATTTTTCATACTTAGTTTTTTTTTCCATTTCAAATATTAAAAAACCAGATTATATATCGTGGTCGGTATTGATCTTGAATTGAACTCCATTTTGTAATAAACAATTTTTTTTTATGAATAATCAAATTAATCATAGTATGACATCATTTCAGATAAGATTTATTACATTTCAATTCACATTTGATCAATTGGATTACATAAAGTTTTTACAATCATATCTTAAACATCATTGATTGATAGAATAGAGTGATGGCTAAAAAGAGGATACCATATATTTTAAGATTTCTCTAACCAAATCATGGTATGTAATGAAAAATCCACCAAATTAAGTATATGCTGGTCAAATCTCTGATTATTTTTTTACAACCAATGTGATAAATATCTTTAAAACAGTGTATCCTCACAGAAAAAAGAACGTCATATTTAAAAGCAACATATTGATGGGCATGATTTTTTTTTTTTTTAATGGGCATGATTAGCGAAAGACTATCCGAGTTGAATCTCTAAGGTTATTCACGAACTAACATATGGTAAGGCCCAGTGGCATGTCAGATTATTCTAAAAGAGTAAAGCTTAGTTTCTTAATCATGACTTAGGGCTAATTAAGTTAAAGGCTGTTTGGGAGGGATTTAATCATGATCCGGGACGTGTGAGCGCATGGACCCGAATCGAACTCCACGTCGGACCTACAATAAAGAAAAAAAAACATATGCATGGTAAAGAACTGTTGGAGGTTCTTAATATATATATATATGTATAAAGAAGCGATTTGGCGATCGAAATCATTGCAAGAAAAGGAAGGTTTTGATTCTGTTAGAGTGGCAAAAAGAAATGAAAATGGGTTATTTGGATGATTTTCATTGACTGTTCGTGATCTTTAGATGGATCTTGGACCACATTTCGTGAACTTCCAAAATGTGAATGTGGAGCCTCATCAGTTCAATCATCATGCATGCAAATCTAATATTTCGTATATGCGGGCCATCTGACTTGGGATCGTGAATCATGGTTAAGCTGGTCTGTTCTTATAATTTATCAATCGATCGAAAGGTTTGATAGAATTTCATTGGATTTCTCTTGGCTGATCTAATCATGTGTTCATTCGGTATAGTAAGCATTGCTTTGATCCTCATCAGCATTTTAATTTCATTATTTGGGACCCCATATGACCACATAAATTTAGAAATATAAATAAAATGAAATTATAACAGTCACATATGTAACAATGTCTGTATATCAACTATTAAGACGTCCAACATTTCCGATATCGTATACATATTCATCAATGTGCAATTTCGTATACATAACCCTTTTTTTACGTAAAAAGGAAAATGTTTTCATTTTATTTGTTTCATCGAAAGTAAGGTTTTGTATTTTGAAGATTTTAAAGCCTAATTTGCTTTTCAAAGATCCAGCTAAAGTGAACCTCATGAGACTTCTTTACCTGTTTAGCTCTCTCATCTCCACGGTCTTGAAGTTGTCTAATCCTCTTCGCTAACCCACACACAAACTCCTGTGCACGTTACCCACCAGCCGTCAATTCCTCTAGCTTCTCCAATCTCCACCGTCCAACCAAAACTCTAAAATGTCTTCGTAATCCTCCGCCGTTTACACTTCTGGACGATGCGTACGTAGACGTTTTCGTGGCGCTTTTCGTCTGCTGCAATCATGCCGCAGATTCGAGCGAGGAGGGGATCTCCAGCGGTTATGGCGAGCCAAGCGGTGTTGCCATGGGACACGAAGGTTGCTCGCTCTTGGAATGATGTATACACGAAGCTAAGGTATGGGTTATTCTCTGTTCTTGGATCCTAAGAAGAATTATAAGCTTAATGTCTTATCACAAAGCCTGAGGTGGTTTTGAACAGTCGGAATGCAGCCTGCTACTTCTCTCTCTTCAGATGGCGTAAATGGAGGTTTGGAATAAGAGCTTAATAATTAAGACGAGATCCACATCATCAGAAAGGTCTTTGAGCCATTTGACTCTATCCTCGAAGTTAGGAGGAAGAGAAAGATGCGAGCTATCACAAAAGAATTAAAGACCAAACCTCAGAACTTAAATGGCAATCGAAGAATAAATATTCGTATCATTTACTTTTAAAATGTGATCATGTGAACTCATATAATTTTTCTTTGGGGACCAAATGTTAATACTCATTTTACTAGAATGTAAGTATGCATTGAGATCTATAAGTAGGGTTTTAGACGTTATTGTATGAATTTGTGATAGACAACAAACAAACTTACTAGCTCTAACAAATATTCACACGCACACTGAAGTACGTACTGAATCAGAACAATATGCTAAAAGTTATAAATAAATATATAATGATATACAATTTGATATTATATATATATATATAGTATAATACTTATAATTAATGATATCATCACATTCATTGTATAGCTTACAATTTCTCTTTTTTTCATTCTATATTTCAGCTTTCAGAAAAAAATAAATCTTTTTTTCTTCTTTGTTTTCTTTTGCCATATAAAAATTTCCCTTTTTTGATTCTTTCTGACTGTCTATGCACATATACTACCTACTTATATACAGTAATTTGTAAAAACATCTATATGCATACATGCACCGTAGTCTGTACTACTAAATACTATTATTTTATAGATTCAAGATACATATTTGCATATAAGTTTTTAATATATAAAAGAAGGTAATAATACATATATATATATATATATATGTTATTTTGAACATATATATGTTTTTGTTTTAACATCTACTTTTATTAACTTAAGAAGGCAAATGTTCATACATCCATATGATATGGAGGTAATGAAAATGATACATAATCCACGACAGAATACATAATTATATGTATTACATATCCATTTTTATTTAATTTCTATGTCCTATATATTCCCTTTTGTCTAGTTTCTATATTTCATATTTTGACTTCACAATTAAAACTATTACCAGAACTTCTTGTTTCCTTTGAAACATATTTTTTACTTCAATTGTAATGAAATTCTTTAAAACAAAATTTTCTTTTTTTTTTAGTTTCGGTGTATTACTAAAATTTCTTTATATATATATTCCTCTTTTATTAAATTAATCGCTATAAAAAGAAAATTAGCTGTATATTTCACATAGAATTTCATTAGCAAACAGTTGCGGTGTATATATATATGTAGGAATGTCTATGTTCTCAACATCTTATAAACACAAAAGAAATTATCAAAAAAATATATCTCACTCGGTTAAGCATAACATTTTCCTGGTATCATGAATCTGCGTTTTCTATGTCTTTTTTTGTTGTTTTTTGTCGTAGCAGCGACCACAATCAAAGGTACATACATCAAGATTCTTAACAATTGATTTTTTTTTTTTTTTTTTAAAAAGGATATATATTTTTTATCAATCACACTGTAAATCTATTTCGTTTATGTTTATTTTGTAAGAAGCTTCAAGGAACATAACAATTCCAGCACTAATAGTATTCGGAGATTCAATAATGGATACTGGAAATAATAATGACATTCCAACTCTTCTCAAGTCTAATTTTCCTCCTTATGGACGAGATTTTCCTGATGGTATTCCTACCGGTAGATTTTCAGATGGCAAAGTTCCATCAGACATCATAGGTATATGTTAAAAATCTTATAACTCGTTTCTAATCATATAACTTTGTCTGTTTTCGTCCTTTTTAATTAATGCATATACTAAATAATATTACAGCGGATAAATTGGGGATTGCAAAGACGTTACCACCATATTTAGGCTCGAATCTAAAGCCAAATGATCTTCTAAAAGGTGTAATTTTTGCTTCTGGAGGTTCCGGTTATGATCCATTAACATCTACCCTATTGGTATAAAATATTTACACATGTTATGTTATGCTCTTTTAGTTGTTATTATAATCTTCTTTTTTTTTTTAACTTTCTTACAATTTCTCTACATTTTTTTTTTCAGTCTGTAGTTCCAATGTCAGATCAACTCAAATATTTTCAAGAATATTTATTAAAAATTAAGAAAAATTTTGGAGAAAAAAAAGTTAAGTTTATATTGGAGAAAAGTGTGTTTCTAGTGGTGTCTAGCAGTAATGATCTCGCCGAGACTTATTTGGTTCGATCGACTGAATACGATCGTAACTCATACGCTGAATATTTAGCAGAATTGGCTTCAAAATTTATCAAAGTGAGTTTTTTTTTTTTTTTTTTTCCTTTATACCTAACCACAATATCTAATTATCAAAATAATTGAAAATAATATCTCAATTCTTCAACGTTTTAGAAATTATCCGGACTTGGAGCTAAAAATATCGGAGTGTTTAGCGGAGTTCCAGTTGGATGCGTACCTGCACAAAGAACACTTTTTGGAGGTCTAAAAAGAGAATGTTATGAAGATTTGAACAACATGGCACTTCATTTCAACTCAAAATTATCATCTAGTTTGAATGCTCTAAAGAAAGAGTTGCCCAGTAAATTAGTATTTATTGACGTTTACGAAACTCTTCTCGACATTATAAAAAATCCTAAGAATTACGGTAATCATCATTTGATACGACTCGTTTATTTGTTTCTTACATACATCAATGTTAATACTAATAATATACTATACATGGTTTTTTTTTTGTTATTTTGTAGGATTTAAAGTAGCAGATAAAGGATGTTGTGGTACAGGACTAGTTGAGTTAGTTGAATTGTGCAACAAAATTACTCCTTTTACGTGTTCGGATCCATCGACTCATGTGTTCTTTGACTCTTATCATCCGAGTGAAAAGGCTTACCAGATTATCACTGATAAATTGCTAAAGAAATACATTAAGTACCTTAGCAATTGAGTATTGTCGTCTAGTCAAGTGATAATAGTCTAATTAATCTCCTTTGATTATAACTGTTGTTGTTATGCTTGCCCTTGGTTGAAATGAAAAGAAAAAGAAAAAGAAAACTTTATTGAGTAGCAGATCTTTCCCTAATCAAATATTGATTACCATGCTTTACATAAAATGTTATATATATATATAGATAACTATAAAGTACGTATATATCCAAAATATTTAATTTAAAGATATATAAAAAGTTAAGGGTGAATATTGAGAATCTAGTCAAGAAACAATCATTACCTAATCTTTCCTAATTTTATAAATGATCAACAATATTATTACTATATATTTTGCATTGATAGTGGATTTAATCACTAATTACAACAATAACTCAAAATACCCATTGAGAATCACTTGTTTGATGTGATATGAATTAGTGACAGCACATAGGATTTACTTGAACTGATAATTTTTCCCACCATAGAGTAACATCGTAAGAGACAAAGTAACTTATTCCGAAGTTTATCGTTACAGTTTACAACCTTATTCTCCCTTTTGAACATATCGTTACAGTGTAAACTTTAATAAAATTAATCTATCATCTATGCACTTTGCCACGTATCTCTTATCGTAATTGTCTTCTACAGTTCTTTCACATTAACCAATAATTGAAAACTAAAGATCCTCACCTTTTTATTAGATATGAAACTGGGGGTCATATAGTATCAGGAACAAGTGGTCAATAATGAGCCTTTTTTTAAAAAAAGAATATTATACTAATGTAATGAGCACGTTGACAAAAAAAATGCAATAGGCCCATAAAGAGTAGTAAGTGAAGCCTTATGATAAACAGGCCCATTTAAGCTGTTAACGAGGATAAGAGACAGTCCCACGTCGCTAAGGTAGAGAGAACTTGCTTTTATATAGCGACAGAGTCAACAACATGATTGTCTCTTCTGGAACATGGTCCGCTCTTCCTCCGCACGAGGAGCTCTACTCGAAAAATGGTCCCAATTACATCTCGGAGAATCAGAAATCAGATCTGTTCCCTATTACAGTTCTGATGCCCGGGAATTGTTTTTTTTTTTGTTTTTCCTCCGATTCTTTCAACTTACGAGAGTTGGTGCGTTTTGTTAACCAGTTATCCGGTACGGAATGTATTGAGCGAGATTCCGATTGGGATAAACCAACTGAATTAATCCGTTATGAAACCGTCTAGCTGGCTCAGAGGTCCTGGAGAAGTAATGCCGTAAACCATGGAGGAAAGCTTGAATTTGAATATGATTATCATTGTCAAAGAAGGGACAAAGATTTGATATTTAAGGAGGAAAAATGAAAATATCGTTTTTTTTTCCCTTGGGTAATTAAGTTGGCGTCAGAAAGAGGCCTACCATCAAGAGCCAAATGTATTGCTTTCAAAGTGGCGGTAACTGGTAAGATGAATCTGTCTGCGTTCTTCGCGTCATTCTCAAAGCTCTTCTCTTTCCCCTTTGTTCCCAGTCTCTCCCCAGCTTTCGAGTTTCTGTTGAGTCTCAAACCCAAATTTTGACTTCAGGGTTGATTATCCCAAATCCGTATCCTCTCTCTCTCTCTCTCTCTCTCTCTCTCTCTCTCTCTCTCTCTCTCTCTCTCTGTTGATTTGTCAAATCAAGGGGGTTTTAAAACTCGTTCCTATGTAAAGTTTAAATCTTTTTCCTGGTTTCAAAACTCAATTTCACTCATTTTCCGAGAATCCGTGTTTGATTCGCATGAGGATTTGAATACTTAAGGAAACCTAAACAGAAAATGTCTGTGGAGAGATCTTTTGAAGCCTGGGAAAAGGTTCAGCGACATGGGCAAGATTTAGCTGATCGACTTGCTCAGGGCTTTACGGGTTTGATTCAGATTAACCCACCTTCGTTTCCATGGCCGCCGAATCATCATCTCAAGACGAAACTTTTCAATCTCGAGTTCCCGAGTCAACATTTCGGTGTTATTAGGGATTCTAGGTTTGGTATTACCAACCAATCCATCAACGGTGTTGCAGCAATTCTCGATATTGGGAATAAGATTGGTCAAGCTGGTGTTGATTTCGGTGCTGGATTAAACGTGATGGTCCAACAACTCTTCAGGAGGATGCCTATACCGTTCCTGCACGATGATAACAAGCTTGTTGTCTCTGTGGGAAGTGGTACGAGTACAAGGAATCATAGGGGTTATGTGAACACAAAAGATGATTTGGGATTAGCTGCAGAACGGTTGAGGGACTCAGGGTTTTCTAAGACAGATGATGCTGTTTCTGTTACTATGTCTGAGGAGGAAGTTGCAGATTCCTACTTAAGAACGGCTGGTTTGCTTGGAAAATCAGAGGTACTTGTTTTTTTACCCATTTTGTGGCTTCATGTTCGTCTGTATCTCACTTGATTTGATCTATAAGTGTCTTACCTTCAAGTTTGCCATTATTGTAGGAATGTCTAGATTTGAGCTGAAATGTAGGATAGCTCATAGAAAACAGGTTATCTAGGATGAGAATGTAAAAGTTTTGCAAATAAAGATGCCGGTTTGATCCTCATCTAGCTACACTAACATTTAGCTATGGTAATGTCAATGTGAATACGGAAGAAAGTATTTCATATTTTTTAAGCATGTGATGTTTTGAAGCAAAGTAATGTAAACTTCTACGTTGTCCTGTGGGTTTTAGGGAGTCTTCTTTTTCTTTTTGGCTGTGTTCTGTGATGTTCCTGAAAGAGTGATAGTTGTGTTTTTCTATGTGTTTTGTTCTCTCTGTCTGCTTCTTGATCTAGTAACTGTAGATTTCTCGGTCAATGCAGGGGAAGATTGATATGCCATCTAGTTATGATAGTAGAACACATGGCATGGAACATTCATTGGCAGCGAGAGGAGACCTCTGGAGAGTAGAAGCTTCGAGTTCGAGTTCTACTGCAAGAAATGGAACTTCGTCTCTCTTTCTTCTTCAGCTTGGACCGCTCCTCTTTCTACGCGATTGAACTCTTCTTTTACCGTTACACTTATCGAAACAACACTTGCTCTGGTATGGATATGATAGGAAGGTATGCTTAATAAACCTCGCCCACGCCAGTGGATGTTATCTCCTTTAAGAATTCTATCCCAAAACTGATGTAACTATGTTAATATTTGTTGCAGAAAGGTGTGCATTCACTCTTCCCAGCTATATGGTCAAAGCATCGAAGATGGCTTATGATGTCGATGCTCTGTTTCAATCCTTTAACTTGCGTAAGTCGCTCTCACCCTTATTATGTTCTTAATTCTGCGGAGCCGATTCCCTGAACTCATTGTGTCCGTGCTTGGGACAGTCCTTTATGGATTTGCAGTTCCCAAACGGGCAATTGACATATGTATATGGCGAAGGACTGACAGTAAGTACCTTTGTGCCTTTTTTGTGGCGGTCTTCTTCAAGCTCAGGGTCAATACCCAAGTGATATGAGATTCAGTTACTCTTGTAAGGTTAGATATAGATTGTAACCCATCAGGATCCGTGTGTAGCTTATTCTCAACAAATGCGGAACCCGAATCACACCAATGGTACATTGGCTTGACGAACGTTAATTTAAATATGATAACATTAATAAACAATCTAAAACTTGTCGAGTGTCATGCAAAAGTAAACAAATGTATTCATTTACTATATGTTTAGTGGGTCAGAGACACTTGCAGTTGGATCGTTGGTTTAATAAAGACGAACGTTACAAATATATATTAAAGTGAGTCCAGTACGTACATTAATTCATTACCTAATTAGATCCTGTTTTAAGTTTCCTTCATATTTGACGATGTTTGACCCGAAGAAACTACATTTTCTATAAATTTGGTTTATAATTTGATAACTAAACAAAAAAGTCATGGAACGATTTTTAAATTCGTAAACAATATTACAAAATTAGTTAATTAGTGGAAACGATGCTTAATGAGAAATTGTTAGATTAGAAAGTAGTACTTCTTTATAATTGAATAAGGGTCCCACTGAATAAGTGCCTTCAAGTTTGAGAATTGTCTTGACGAGTTTTCATAACTGTTATTATATATTGAAATTTAATTAGTATATTTAATCTATCTCGTGTCCAATAAGAGTGGCTATGACTTGTTTCAAAATTATCTTAATCAAAAGATAATGTTTGATTCAATAAACATTGATTGTTAGGAAGTATAGAAGGAAAAATAGAATTTGCAAAGATGGTACGAAAACGTGACACACTGTCAATATTATAATATCATTACAAAATGAACGGGTCTTACTCTTACGTACATACATTTCATGGAAACGATGGTGGAACTTTTTTTTTTTTTGGGGTTTATATATAGTAATAGAACTTTGGTTCACATATTGGCATAACACTGATCACGATTCATGACCAAAAAAAGCAACCGCGACTGCTATTTCTTTATAGATTTGTGAGAAAATCTCAATATTGATTATGTTCTCAAAAAAAAAAAAAAAGAATCGCAATATTTACTTTTACAGACAAAAAATGATAAAAACTGTCTCGTGCGTGGGACTTGCTGCGTCGTTTTCCCTAGTCTTCTTGTAATGTTCGATGACTCCATCGATTTTTTAAATTATGTTATAAATGACGATAAGAATTATAAAATAGAAGAAAAAAACTGATGCCACCACCGAATCAACATAACGGTTCACAACTTAAGTGTTCAAACACCTATTTAGGATGATATCACACACGATTCATTTATGCAAAACAATTATTAAAAGATTTTGTTTTATATGGTTTATATAAATTAAGTGTCATAAATCAATCTAATTACAGATTGACTTATTTGTAAATGGAGTTGCTATTTCTTTTCTTTCAGCAAAATACATATCATTGTATTTAAGTGGTGACAAAACGATGATATATTATCACAGAGCTACAAAACACTAAAATACATAGAGTTACGTTTTTTATTAACAGTCTATATAATTAATTATGTTAGCATAATAAATAAGATAGTTTCTAGACATATGATAAATACCTAAATTTTACAAACTCAGTTATTTGACAATCTAGAAAATTGATAAAGAGATAGATAATCTAGCACCGAATATGACTTTAACAATAATATATTTTAGAAATGTTGCTAGGGATGATTTTAACAATAATAAATTGCTAGAAAAATAGATAATTTACTACGAAAGATTTGAACTATATCAGTAATAGTTCATATGAAGGTTAGCTAAATTATTTTTAAAGTTTTATAGGATTGTAGAATATACGTTGTCAAAACAAACAAAAAAAAATGCTACAGAGAGGAAAACAGTATTATAAGCCAATCTCAAAGCTTCCATACAAAAACATTTGATTCCCTTGCAACAAACATATAAAACTATGCTAAATCAAGAAACTCAACTAATATATGATTAGATATAATCATCATGAAAATGACCATCAAATATCTTGCCTTTTGAAAATGTACCAAATCAATCTGATTTGTTTTTGAATTATTTTTCTTTGTTCCTTAATCATACTAAAAGTATATACAATTTTTTTTTTTTTTTTTACTTCTAGTTGATTTCTTTCAGTAAATGATTCTTTTTAAGACTAGCAGAGTGTTTGACACAAAAATCGGTTTAATTTAATTATAGGCAATCGTTATTCTTTTATGGTTTTTCTGTTCATTACTTAATCAACCGTAGATTATATCGACATATGTTTTAAAAAAACTGCAATGTTTTCTTTTCTTTTTTGTTATAAACTTGTCATATTAGTTAAGAAATTCTTTTTTTTAATTACCTTTTTATAGTTATTTTGTTGTACTAATCAAAGACATCTGCCAGAATTAAAAGATAATATCTACAACAAGAAGAATCACTGAATTATTTTGATCTCGCTGGCCCCTTTTGTTTACGTAAATCTTATCCCATTACAATAATAACAATAGAAAAGGCAAAAAATAAATAAATAATTATATAAATATAAATATATTAATATAATCTTATTTTCTTCTTTCGCTCTCCTTTTTCCAATTCGTCACATAAATACACAAACCTCTTCTTCTTCTTCTTCTTCTTCTTCTTCCTCTTCTTCACTCTCATCGCATCTCCTCACACAACAACACATCTGAAAAGAGAAAGAAAAATTAACGATCTTCCAATTCAGATCTTCGAGAAAAGCTAATTTTTATACAATGTCGTTGAATCGACTTCTCTTCTCTTCTTACTTCCTATTCGTCTCTCTCATTCTCTCCGGCTTCACATCCTCTCAAACATTACCAAAAGAAGAAGGTATATACATATAAATATTATCGTATATGTTTGAGACAGTGTATGGTTAAGTCGTTCTCTTTGAATTTGAAAATTTCGCAGTGGAGGCTTTAAGAGCCGTAGCGACGGCGTTGGGTAAGACTAATTGGAATTTCAGTGTGAATCCATGCGACATCACTTCATCTGAAGGAGGTTGGAGAAACATTAACGCCGGCAAAGGATTTGAAGACGCCGTTACTTGTAACTGCTCCACCGTTTGCCATGTCACCAGCATGTGCGTTCGTCCCTTCTACCCTCTAAAAACCTTATTTTTTTCTTTAATAAAAGTTTGACATAATATTAATTATCATATTATTGCTAATTTTTTTTTTAAAAAAATTAAATTTCGTCCAAGTAGGTCTCATTTTTC
Organism: Streptanthus diversifolius; assembly: GCA_039880935.1. Lineage (NCBI taxonomy): Eukaryota > Viridiplantae > Streptophyta > Magnoliopsida > Brassicales > Brassicaceae > Streptanthus > Streptanthus diversifolius. The sequence continues at coordinate 16,485,655 of JAXGFM010000013.1, read as the reverse complement.
AAAGCCCAACTGTTTTCACTCGTTTTATTTAATAAAAGTAGGTTTAGTACTTTAATTGCCCCACAAATCTATGGCACAGTCGCTGTTGACCTTTCTGACTCGTCCGTCAATCTAACAAAAACGAGTTTTGTTTTTTTTGTTTCTTCCCTAATCTAAAATTAATTATTCACGTTTACTTATTTTTACTTTGGTGCTGAAATGCTATCGGGCTGGAACCATAATGGGCTTATAATTTTGCAAAAACGTTGTTTAAAGCCAATATTTTTGTCACACAGAGTTCTCAAGGCCCAAAACCTCCAAGGCTCTCTTCCTAAAGAGTTGGTGGGTCTTCCTTTTCTGCAAGAGATGTAAGAAGCTGTATAGCAGCAAAATATTAGCCCTCGACTACAATTTTTACAATATCTGCCACTACCGGTATCTTTTCATTAACGAACTTAACTGTCGCATTCTTCTTTCTCTTGCAGTGATCTGTCTAGAAACTATCTCAACGGTTCCATTCCTCCCGAGTGGGGAACCTTACCACTTGTAAACGTGTATGTATATGCGTATCTCTGTTCATATACACCTTTTTATTTATGTATGTATAGTTTGATGGAGTAAATTTGTTGGATAATGAAAATGCAGCTCACTACTTGGAAACCGTATAAGTGGTCCTATCCCAAAAGAGATCGGTAACATTACAACCCTTACGAACCTGTGAGTACACTTTTTTTTTAATCTCTCTTTCTTCAACAATGTTTCCGATAATTCATACTTTATCTGATTCGGTTCTTTTTGTTTTCTTGAACATTTGGTTTTTTAGTGTCTTGGAATTCAACCAGATCACAGGAAAATTACCTCCAGAGCTCGGCAATCTACAGAACATTCGAAGAATGTAAGAATCTTTGTCCAATTACTCTTAAAAATGTCTTTTTTAAACAGTCATTGGTCTTTACTAGTGTTGAGACTCTGTTTTTTCTTCGCAGCCTTCTTAGCTCGAACTACTTGAATGGGGACATCCCAAGTACATTTTCCAAACTTACTACGTTGACTGATTTGTAAGTATTCTTCTGCTTTTCTTTGATCCCGGAACATATGTTTTACTGGATATACTAACCTCTTTTTTTTGCTTATATTGTTCTCTTGATTTATAGCCGTATAAATGACAACCAGTTCACCGGTAATATACCAGATTTCATCCAGAACTGGACAGAACTTAATAAACTGTAAGCAATCCTTTCAGCGTAATCTGATTTTTTTCGCGTTTTAATATCGGTATTTGTTACTTATAAACGAGTGCAATGTTGTTTATCTGCATGAATCAGGGTTATTCAAGCAAGTGGTTTAGTCGGACCGATTCCTAGTGCCATTGGTCCTCTTGGGAAGTTAACAGACTTGTAAGTACACCAACTTCGCGTGTGGATTTCACTGTTGTCGCCTTTCGTGGACTCATTATCAATGATATTAATTGTTGCTTTTCCAAATTTGAAATTTTCGTAGGAGAATCAGTGACTTGAGCGGACCCGGATCTCCATTTCCGCCACTACAAAACATGACATCGATAAAGAAATTGTGAGTTTGAGCCTTAGACTAGACGAATTTGGTCAAGGTTTATTCCCGCCCTCGGTGAGCTTAACTTCCATTTTCCACTCGCTGTGCGTTGCAGGATTCTCAGGAACTGCAATCTTACTGGAGAGTTACCTGCGTATCTTGGATCGAGAACAACGTTAACATTCTTGTTAGCAAACCCTTGGTTTTTTTGGCAAAACATAAAATTGATTTCTTTTCATGAAAAAGAATTGAAGCTAACATTGTGAGACTCGTTGTGCAGAGACCTTAGCTTTAATAAACTGAGTGGACCAATCCCGGCAACATATAGCGCTCTTTCAAATGTAGATGACATGTATGATGTTCTGCTCTTCTCTTCTCTCTTTTTCTTCTTGTTTTGTTAAAAGCTTTCTGTGTATGAAAGTTATTTTGTTTTCTGAATTTGCAGAATTTTTACAAGTAACATGTTGAACGGGGAAGTACCAAGTTGGATGGTCGACAGAGGACGCAATATGTGAGTTCTCTTCACCGATATATATATAACTCAATTCTTTGTATGACATAGCCGAATAACACTTTGTTTGGTTACTTACAATTTCTGGTATTTATATTGCAGTGATCTTACTTTCAATAACTTCTCCAATGATCCAACAACTGCAGACTGTGGGAAGAGTGCTGTGTAAGAAGAACAATTAAAAGATGAAACTTCTTGTGCTTTCAAATTCTTCATAAATCTTACAGTTTCTTGGTTCTTTTCATACACAGGAATATGTTTTCAAGCACAAGCCCGTTAGTGGCAAATAACTAGTAAGTTTTTTTTTTGTTCTCATAACTTGTAAAAGCTTTGGTTTTAACACTAACTAGGATACTGATATATTGTGCTGTTATGTTTTGCTACAGCTCACAAGTTTCGTGTCTGAGTAGCTATAAATGTCCGAAAAGTAAGTCTTTCGAAGCTATTATATAAATACAATCGTTAAATATCTAACAGGGCATCTGATTCATCTTTTGTTATTAATAATTGTTTCTCAGCTTTCTATGGCCTTCACATAAACTGTGGTGGTAATGAGCTAACAATCAATGGGACTAAGTATGATGCTGATACATTGGAGAGACCAGACTACTATGATAGTAGAAACGGTTGGGTTTCTAGCAACACTGGGAACTTCTTGGATGATGAACGGTCTCCCAGAGGAGTAACTTTTGGGACAAATTCATCAGAGCTTAAGATAGCAGATCCTACTCTTTACACACATGCCCGTCTCTCGGCCATTTCCCTCACTTACTACGCCTTGTGCCTTGGAAAAGGAGATTACACGGTTAATCTTCATTTCGCTGAAATTATGTTCAGCGGCAATAACACGTATAGCAGTTTGGGAAGACGATTCTTTGACATATACGTTCAGGTAACATAGTTAAACTTGTCTAAAAAAATGTTTGAAAAGATTATAATGCTTTAAATCAATTGGAGTGTGTGGTAATGTGCAGGGTAAACTTGAGTTCAAAGATTTCGATATCGTAGATGAGGCAAAAGGTGTTGGAAGAGCTGTGGTTAAGAGTTTCCCGATCATGATTACAAATGGGAAGCTGGAAATAAGATTGTTCTGGGCTGGTAAAGGAACTCAAGCTATTCCTCTAAGAGGTGTATATGGTTCTCTCATATCGGCTGTATCGGTAGATCCAAGTAAAATTTGCAAAATTTGAAACTATCTCGAGATTTCACCTTTATTTGAGTATTTTCTTTTGTTGTTGTCTCTTGACTTTTTCCCCATGATCTTGCTATAGATTTCACTCCACCAAAGGAAGCTGGCACTGGAACTGTTGGTGGAAGCTCTATTGGCAAAGTGGTTGGTGCTGTAGTCGCTTCGACGGTGTTTCTTTTGCTTTTAATCGGCGGTATATTATGGTGGAGAGGCTGTTTAAGACCCAAGAGTCAGATGGAAAAAGGTTGCCTTAAACAATCAAATTGGTTTTGAGTTAAAAGTCTCTGTTTCTTCCAAAACTTAACGGTGTTTCTTCTTCGCCTTCAGATTTTAAGAAATTGGATTTCCAAATTAGTTCCTTCTCATTGAGGCAAATCAAGGTTGCTACAGACAACTTTGATCCCGCAAACAAGATCGGAGAAGGTGGCTTCGGTCCTGTACACAAGGTTAGCATCATAATGTATATGACATCATGAGTAAAAAGAAAGATGAACAATATTTGACTAAAGGTTTATTGTATGAATACAGGGAAAGTTGACTGATGGAAACGTAATCGCGGTGAAGCAGCTATCATCGAAATCAAAACAAGGCAATCGAGAGTTCTTGAACGAGATTGGTATGATTTCTGCTCTACAACATCCACATTTGGTTAAACTATATGGATGTTGCGTCGAAGGTGACCAGCTCTTGCTAGTCTACGAGTACTTGGAAAACAACAGTCTCGCTCGAGCACTTTTCGGTTAGTCCATCCTCTCTGAAAAAATCTTTAGCTTTTAAAACGTTACGTATCCAATTTTCAATTTTTGTCAAACAACAATTTTTTTTTTGTTTTGTTTTTTCCTCTCTCATTTTAAAGGTCCTCAAGAGACTCAAATACGGCTAGATTGGCCAACGAGGCAGAAGATTTGCGTTGGAATAGCACGTGGATTAGCTTATCTCCACGAGGAATCAAGATTCAAGATCGTACACAGAGACATCAAAGCCACTAATGTCTTGCTGGATAAGAACCTAACTGCAAAGATTTCGGATTTCGGTCATGCTAAGCTTGATGAAGAAGAAAACACACACATGAGCACACGAATCGCAGGAACATAGTGAGTTAATTAATCAATCAATCACAAACAACAAGTTTCAGCTCTGTTTAGATTTCTTGTAACCCAAACAAACTTCTTTTTGCAGCGGATACATGGCTCCAGAATACGCCATGAGAGGTCACTTGACAGATAAAGCAGACGTGTACAGTTTCGGCGTCGTTGCTCTAGAAATTGTTCACGGAAGAAGCAACACGAGCGCACGATCCAAAGGCGATACCTTCTACCTTCTTGACTGGGTAAAATTATCTTTTCACCTCTAAAATCTAAAACCTTAAACCCTAAACACATTTCTGAACGAAATTATGAATCTGAATCTCTTTTCTTTCACAGGTACACGTTCTTAGGGAGCAAAACAAACTGATGGAAGTAGTAGACCCGAGGCTTGGAACTGATTACAACAGGGAAGAAGCAATGACGATGATCCAGATCGGGATCCTCTGCACAAGTCAAGTTCCGTCGGACAGACCGTCAATGTCGACGGTGGTGAGCATGCTTGAAGGGCATTCCACGGTGGATGTTGAGAAGGTTCTTGAAGCTTCGTCCAACAGAGTAAACGAGAAGGACGAAAAGAGCGTGAGGGCGATGAAGAAGCATTACGCGATGATTAGTGGAGAAGAGATGACGAATATGACCACCGACGGACGATTCGCGTCCACGGCCAACGCCAGTGATCTTTACCCTATTAAGCTCGATTCTGCTTATTGGAACTCTAGAGTTTAATTACGGATTATGCTTTTGCAAAAAATAAAAAATAAAAAACAAAACTTATTAAGTAGTTATGACTTTTTCTGTTTTGCTTTTTGTAAAACAGAAAGTCTGTTATTGTTTTTTGAACTACAATTATTTTATTCAAGACAATTAGAAGATTTACTTTTTAAAAAACAGAATATGAGATGCATTTTTTTATCTTATGAGAATGAAAAGGTCCAAAACAATTTAGATGAAGTAATGCGAGTGAAGACAAAATATTGTTGTTCTGTTATCATCCTTTTTATTGGGTTTTACTTTTTTTGAATATAATCAATATTTTGGTTTATAAAATTTTATACAAAATTAAAATTTAACTTCACTCGGCTTATTGGGACTCCAGAGATTAATTATGGACTAGAATGGGGATTCTTCTCTCTAGTGTCTAGTCACATGCTTGTTGTTTTCCTTATCTTGTGTTGATTTTCTTATGATAAATATAGTTTGCAATATTTATTTATGATTTATGAGTATGGTTACACATGATTTATTTTGAAACATCCTAAAATTTCTTATAGTTTATATTTGTCATTATTGTATATATCTCCTAAAATATGATTGTCTTAGTCAACTATCCTTTCAATAATTTCAATACGTTTCATGATACATTTAATTAATAAGAATTATTCTGAATAATTGCTAACCATAACGATTAATTTGGATTGAATAGTAAAGACAGAAATATTGTTGTTCTTTCTACAGCTGTTTTATTGAAAAATGGTTGGCTTTTATTTGTTTAATATTGATCCATCTATACTGTCGTTTAGGAAATTACTATATATAAAAAATATTACAACTAAACTTAATAGAATGATTAAATATCAATTCATAGGTCCACAAGTTTTTCACGGGGTAGCACCGGCAAATGTAAATCATTTTAAACAAAACGCAAAAAAACGTCTTCATATCTTATATATGGTGCGAACAAACTGATTAATTCAGGGAAAGATAATTTAAGCATGATCACGAAGTAACTTGTAGGAATAAATATTGCACTAAAGTCAATATCATTAAATTTGTTGACCATGTAATTATGGTACTACAATTTTAAACTCAAAATGTGAAGAAAAAAAACATTATTAGCAAATTACGTTACTAAATAATAAATACCAAAAATGTTGAGATTTGATTTCAAAGTTTCTTACCAAAGCAAATATGGCATTATAGTTCATATATTTGACTAGTAAAAAATCAATAATATGACAAAATTATATACACGTAACATATATAGATGCGTGGGTGTATAAAAACCAGATGCGTATTTGAATCTCTCTCTCCTCTGTGCTGAAATGGGTTTTATGGATAACACCATTTCTTATGGCTCTGCGTTAGTGTTATCGCTTCTTCTTCTTCTTCCTCTGCTTCACGAAGCAAATGGTTGTGATATGTTCACGGGACGGTGGGTGAAGGACGCTTCCTACCCACTCTACGATGTCTCCACGTGTCCTTTCATACGACGCGAGTTCGCTTGCAAGAGAAATGGACGGCCCGATCTCGATTACCTTACCTTCAGATGGCAACCTCAGGGCTGCAAATTAGAAAGGTATCATCATTTAATCTATATTACTTTTATTTTTTTTAGTTTTTTTTTTTTTGTTGTTGTTTCTAGACATGTTTAATCAAGGTATCATTATGAATATATTACACGCACAGCCAGCAAATTTCTTATTCTTGATTTTTTAATTCTAGATTTTCTTTTAATATATTCGTCAGTTTTTATCTGTTTAAATTATATTAAAAAATAGAGTATATACATTTCAGATTATTTCAAAAGAAAAACATAATAGTTCCATAGTGTGAATAAATCTTGAATTGATTCATACACTTTACAAGAAGATAGAAAGTATATGCCCTTTTGAGTGAGCAACCAATGGTTAAAGAGAATGCTATTTATATATTTGTTTTGCCATAATTGAATGTTGTGTTTGGAATCTCTAAACTGCACGAGAAGTAAACGAACTCTTTTGTCCACAATATGCCAATTGGTGGTTTTGTCGTGAGTTACACGCGCCGCCAGTGAGAATAGGACACCCACCGAACTCAAAGCTCATAAGCAGACATAAATTCCCCCACACTTGTGGAGACACTGACTCAAACTCTTGACGATATTTTTTCTTTTTTTAAAAAAAAAAAGTTAATTCTTACACTGCCTTAACACGCCACCGCTATTTTATTGTTTTGTTGTGTAGGTTTAATGGAGTGGAGTTTTTGGAGAAAAATAAAGGGAAGAAAATAATGTTTGTTGGTGATTCTCTTAGCCTAAATCAATGGCAATCTTTGACATGCATGCTTCACTCTAGTGTTCCCAAGTCTCCCTATAATGTAACCACACAAGGCACTATCTCAACCTTCACGTTCCAGGTAACAATAACCAATTCTACACTTGTTTTGGTTAAGTGAAATGTCTATTAAATAGAAAAAAACGGGATGAGTTAAACCTAACTAAACCAGAAATGGTTAATGTTTTCAGGAATATGGAGTGGAATTGATGCTTGATAGGAATGTGTATTTGGTAGATATAGTGAGGGAGAAGATTGGGAGAGTGTTGAAGCTTGATTCGATCAATGACGGAAAGAATTGGTTAGGAATGGATACATTGATTTTCAATACTTGGCATTGGTGGAGCCGTAGAGGTCCTACACAACCGTACGTTGAGTGTTGTACAATCAACTAACTAATCAATTTGCTTAATTATTGGCTCAATTTGATGTTCAAAATCCGAATTCCTTTTGGCAGATGGGATTATATTCAAAAAGGAAGTAACGTTACAAAGGACATGGACCGCTTGGCAGCATTCGAAATCGCACTCGGGACTTGGGGCAAATGGGTCGATACCGTCGTAGATACTAAAAAAACTAGAGTTTTTTTTCAAGGAATTTCACCATCTCATTTCAAGTAAGTTGTTTTATACATTTTACTTAAAAGATCAATATAATATCTATTGAACTTTAAACGATGACTTGTTTGTTTAATAGTGGAGCTCTATGGGGTGAGCCAAAGGCAAAGAGTTGCGCAGGACAGAAGGAACCACTTTTGGGGACAACTTATCCAGGAGGATTGCCAACGGAAGTTGGAGTTATGAAGAGAGCACTCGGGAAAATATCGAAACCGGTGACTTTACTAGACATTACGATGCTTTCATTGCTTCGCAAAGATGGTCACCCTTCGTTTTACGGTCAAGGCGGCCGAACCGGCAGTGATTGCAGCCACTGGTGTCTCTCTGGGGTACCGGATACTTGGAATGAGATTCTTTACAATTATATGGTTTAGTAAGAACATATTAAACATAAACAAAACAAAAAAATTATAGCATATTTGTTATTGTGTTTGATTCTACATTTCAATCTGAATGATAAAAGGTCCTTTTCTGATCGGCTACGTAGGGCTCAATAAAACAAATTATTAAGAAAGCATTAAACCGAATATACGCATACGAATGAAATCAATGAGAGGTAGTGAGGTTGAGAAAGGGGATAGTGTGTGGGCCAAGCAAGTTAATCGGATGATGTGAATTCTTGTAAAATATTGAGTGGTTGTACAAATCTGTGCAGGGTTAGAGGCAGACAATATGAAAGTGTATAGATTTAAAACTTGTATTGCGAATTCAATTAGTTAAGTCATTTTTCAATGGAAGGAATACTCTGTCAAGAAAATACTTATCCAATTACTAGAATTTCAAGCAATCTCTACATTAATTAGATAACAACGGTTTGAATGAGAAATCAAGTTTTTTTTTTTTTTTTATATCATAGTGGCTCAAGAATCATTTTCGTAAATTAGGCTATATCTGGAAGCCAAACAACCATGGAGATCTCACAATGCTTATGAAGAGCACAAATTTTTCCTGTGAAATTCTCAACTTATCACGAATGACAACAAGAGGGTCCTTAGCTCAGTGGTAGAGCATTTTACTGCAGATCAAGAGGTCACCGAACCCGGTATCGAAACTGTATTCTTCACATTTCACCCCCTTGAAGATATTCATACATCCTAATCTTAAAAAGCAAAACCAATTTACGAGAGCTACGAAAACTAGTGATATAAATGTCATACCTTTCCCTAAGGACCATGGTCTCAAAACTCTTCGCTGGTCATGTTTTCAGTTTTAACTGATCCTGCAACAACTACCAAGGAACAATTTCTCAATCAGCCACAGATATTCAAACTAAAGGAAGCCATTTTCTTTCTAGTGATTGGATTTATGTTTCGGGAAAGAAGCTGCAGAATTTTATGACGATTTAAGGTAACAACAACAACAAAAAGCAAATCAGAGGTTGACACAAATCAACAATCCTTCATTACAATACAAGACAATTCTTTAACCTTTTTTCCTTCATCTGTGTAATAGGCCTTTTCGCTGAAACTACAAAAACATAAGGAATCTCTCCCAAAGCAAAGTTCACTGGGTTCTGATGAGTATGTGATTTGTGTTTCTAGAATCTAAATGGAGTTTCAGGTCCGTACTTGTTGCTCCTCATATTGAAATGATCAAACTTTGAACTATTACTGTACTCTACAGGCTTCACCGTATCTGATGCTGTTGTCTTTGGTTCTGTCTCTGTTGTTTTATCTCTATGGCGACGCCTTGATCGCTCTTTATGGATCTTTGGTTGGACAATCTCTCCCGAGGCATAGAACTGGGCATAGTCCTGCCGTTTTGATGATGACCGGTGGTACTTGGATGCTGCCAAAGTCGGATCCTTTATTGCACTACTTGATCTCAACTTCGCGGTCTTGTGTTCCGGGTAAGTATCACTCGGTTTAGGCAAGTGGGCATGTCGGGATTCAGAGATTGGTGCTGGTGCAGTATGCCTTTGGACTAAAGGTGGTTCTTGTTCGTCTTCAGGCATTTTGAGTCTATCTTTTAGTGGCCTTAGATTGGAGCTGGTTTTGAATCGGGCTGGGACTAGGTGGCTAGTTAAAAACTCGAGAGCGAGTTTGCAGAGATCAATAAGGAGTTGCCCAAATGATGGCCACCCAGGTTCTTCCTTGGTTGTTGTCTCAAGGACAGGTCGAGAGAGTTTCTCTACGCCTGGATGCTCCTCTTGAAAGCTGTTTTCTGAGCTGAGCTGCTGTAATATAAAACAGAAACCTTTGTTGTTTGTAGCATATGGCTAATGACAAGTGAACTTAGGCACGAAAGAGAAGAAATTGAAACTTACCGTCTTTGAGAAAAAAGAATGTCCAAAACCCTGCTGAAGCAAACAAGTAGCGTAACCAATGACAACGGCACCAATAACCAAGAGAATATCTGCACAAGAATGAAAGAATATGGACGAATGTAAGCACACGCGATGATCTTTGGCTAAGACATCGAAACAAAGTATTCAAAATGATCTATGTAGTTCGCACGCAATGGGTAGAGATGTTTCTGCCTTCTTACCAGTTGAAGAGATTGAGTTATACTGATACTCACAGTCCTCTTCACTAAGAGAGATTTGGCGAAGAGCGGCGTTTCCTCTGTCGATGACCAGCAACGAGCAAGTAGGCCGAACATATACAACATCAAAATCATTTGAGAACTTTGCATCCTCGCTTGGTCCATCTCTATATCCAGCTACATTTGACTTTCCCCCAGCTATTGTAGTAACCCCTATTAAAAAATGTTGCAGGCTCATATAACACAATTCTTCTCATTTCTGATAAAAAAAAAAAGATCCATAATTTCAACTTGAAGCAACCACCAATCTCCTGGAGATTGTTCAAATATAAGAACACTTGCATACCTGAATCCCCAATCTTTCGGATAGCGAGATTCAAAGTATCAGCGACATAAACATTCCCTTTATCATCCATTGTTACTCCTCTCGGATGATTAAAACGAGCCTCGCTTGGTTTTCCATCTGCATGTCCCGTTTTTCCTTGAAATGATCCAGCCACCAATCTTCCCCTGCTGTCTGCCCACAAGTACACACAGATAACAAACAATCTATAACAGTAGATATATACGAGCGAATCAAATGTTCCATATGAAGCATACAGAAGAAGAATAGGAGAGTAAAATAGAACACAAGAATGACTAAACAGATTACACGAGCTTTAAGATGATTCAAAATGCAAATAAGCATACATAATTATCAAGTAGGAATGGATGTCGATAATCTACAAACACTGAAACACATAAGAACTAGGCGATAAAGGAGAATTTACACTGGGACAAGGGAGGAGTGATTTTCATGATGTTACTGTTAACTTCATCAACAGCATAAAGTTCTCCATCATCGGAAACTCGAATCTTGTACGGAACAACACCGATTTCGTTTCCCTCCACAACGGTTTCGACCAAGTAACCATTCTCAAACTGAAGAACATTAGTATCTGCACAAGAAGCAGATAGAGAAATGATACATCAGAACCAGCTTTATTGAACAACAAATAATCAAGCTAATAAAATGAATTTCTCTGAAGAAATAAAGAAAAAAATAATACCAATTGAGCAATCACCTGACTGGGATATTTTAGAGGATGATCCTGTGGTCCACTTCAGAACCCAGGACATGTGCTTAATCAACGAACCTGGTTTTCATTTACAAAAATTGACATTAAACCCAGAAATTCAACAGCGAACGGAAAATCCCAGAATTAGATATAACAGTATTAAACGAAATAGGAAAGTGAGTGAGCAGATCAAAGGACCCAAATCATTGATGATCAGAAAGACTATAAAATCAACAAAAGAAAGCTAAAGAAAGTTGGTAATTTACTAGCAGGAGCAGCTTGAGCTTGAAATGGGAAGCTGTGAAGAGTAAAGACGATCGATAAAGTAAACAAAGTCTTTAAAGACCAACAAAAGCTCTCAACGAGTAGAATCTGAGATTCCCCCATCTCTTTCCTGTAGCTTGTAAGTACGATTCTGTTCGAATCCAACCCTAGAGGCGATTCACATATTCCAAGACAAACAAAAAACTGATAGAATGAAACCAATTTGCAGATGACTAGTGACTACAGTTATTTTTCTTTTCTTTTCTTTTTGAAAGTAATGTTACTGTGTTCCTATTACTTTACTTGCAATTTTTAATTTTTTTTAAAAAAAATTACCTTATTTTGAATATGCTCATTACTGATCCCTTTACTAGGCCTTTTGAAGGACCCATTAAGGAGCCCATTAAAGTTCCTACCTTGGATGCGCCCGTTAGAAGGTGCTAAACGCTGACCCATTATAAGTCCTTAAGAGAAGACAAAATTATTAGAAAACAAGAAACAAACAAAAAAGCTGAACAGATCAGAAGCACTTCTACGATTTGTCTAATCAAATCAATACCTTTTTACTGTCTGTTTTCTTCTAGGTAAATAAACAGTAATTCATAATAATATAATATATGTGTGTGTGTATAGTCGTGAATATTAAACCATTTTTTTCAATCGAAGTATCAAATAAAGGGAACTGCAAAGGAAAGCCTACTTACTAGGCTCGTTCATATCTCTCAATTTATTTTTTGAAATTGAAATTCAATTGTCTTTTTTCCATTACCTCCTTCATTACTAACTCCACTCTATACAATTGATGAATTACACACCAACTATGAATACATAAGAGTATGCGCGAGAGAAATTACAATTTCGAAATATTTATATGGTACAGTAAGATATTACTAAAATATTTAAAATTATATGTTTAGAAGATTTTTTGTGATTTTAAAATGTTTTTGTAGAAATTTTTACTTAAAATATTAAAATCTAAATTTTATAGTTTAAATATGATTCTAAAATGTTTTAATTAAGATCATAGCAGCTTTTTGAATTCACCCCAAATTAATTAAAAGCGTATTGAAAATTAAAAAGTTTCAAATAATAAACCCCCCCCCTCAACAACATTTTTAGTTAAATTATAGAACTAGTCTACAAATTCTCGTTGATGATATAATAAGCATTAACGCAATTAGATACGGGACTAATGGGTTGGGAAGCAAGCAAGCGATTCAAATGTGGGATCGTTACACTCTTGAGTTACCACGTGTCGCAGATCGAACCTCACTTGTACCGGACGCACCGGTCTTCTCGTATGTACGCAAGAACAACTTTCGTAACCCGTATGACTTTGCGTTCTGTCTGACTTGTACGTTGTAGCAATTAAAAAAAAAACATGTCGTAAATCACTATTTGTCTACATACTACCAAAAATACCCTTTCCGTTTCGACGTTTCCGCAGCGTCAAGCGGCAATGTCGGTGTAAATATCTCATAGTGACTGAGGGCATATCGGGATATTTAAGTCTTTTGAACTTCCCTAGGCTCGCTTTGCCTCTCCTCTCTCTCTCATTTACTCTTCACCTTCTTTATTTCTCTAAACTTCCAAAGCTTTACACTTTTTCTTCTTTTTTATTCATCTTTCCTTTTTTTCTTCTCATCCTCGAGCTCCGGGTCTGTCTTGAAACCGTGAAGGAATCTGTATCTGTATCTTTTTTTTCTTACCCATTTTGTCGTTAGGAGGTAAAAACGCAGAGAGAGTATTACCGGAGATAGTGTATTTTCTTCGATCAGGTTTGTTTTTCAACATCAGATCATTTTTGTTTTGTTTCTTCTAAAATGATTTCGTCTCCATTATTTTTTATGCAGTTTTGTTTCTCTATCATTTTCAATCAATAACTAACTTGTGAAACATGACAAAATCCCATCGTTGAAAATCCATAACAATAATGCCATGGCTTTAGAATTCACATTAGCTTGCACATTTTTCCTCTTTCTCTTATCTGTTCTCTGATTCCTACCCTTTTCTTCAATCTTCCTTCGGTAGGTAGTGATTTGAAATTTCATATGATTGATTTGATCTTGCAGGATTTAAACAATGTTGTTGGTCTGTCATTTCTATCCAGTTCATTTCTTCAGATTCACTCTACAATGAAGTGAGAAACAACAACTATAATACATAGAAACACAGTGTGAAACCCTGACCTCATTTCCAGGTTTTAATACTAGTTCTCTCATTAGATCTTTGGGTTAAACAAAAAAAGGTCATGCGCTTAGTGAAATAGAGAAGAGAATATGGATGTTTTGTGAGTAGTCTGTGACTGTACTAAATGTTAGGTAGGCTATATTAGGCTTAGAGCTACTTTTTGTCTTTCAAATGACAATTCAAGAGAATCATATACATACATACATGTGTGTGTTTGTGTGTCGGGGCACTTTTTGATTAATGGATTCTAGTTTAACTGATTTGGTTTGTAGCAATTATGATTCCTGAATACTCCAATCTTCTTTCTCAGTGTTCCATAATTGATAACTTATGAACAACTTTTGAGTATCTATATGTATTTAAACTCATCAGTTCTTTTTGTATTCTCTTTTGCACTTTTTTCCTTGACTGTTTCTTTTCAGAAAAAGTGAATATGATATGGGAACGAGGGGTGTTGAATTATTGCATGTGTCATGTGTTCTGCAGATAACCCATTTGGGTACAATTTTATTATATGTTTTTTTTCTCACTTTTGTTTGATTCTATAGCAACAGCACATTTTGACTATAATACCCCCACCACATATATAGCAAGCAAATGATCACGGAACATTAATAAGAAAGATAAAAAAAGTAGATCGGTTCGTGAAAAGAAATGGTACTAACGCAAGTTGTTTGTTCTTCTTCCTTGGACATTTCTTAATTGTTTATTCCTTTAGAAAATAACACATTTTCTTTTATATATGAACCACATTGTCCCCACACCTTTGGATGAATCTTTAAGGTGTATGTATCCACTTGATATTCTAGGCATGTCTCTCTCTCTCTCTCTCTACATATGTAAATGTATACGCATACCTCTCTCCTTTGTGACCAAAAAAGTGTAGTGTTAGCCATTAGTGAAACCATCTCTTCAAGCTTCTTCTCTGCTCTTCATCTTCTTTTTTTTTTGTAAACTAAAGAAGTCTTTCAAAGTGAAGCTCCATTAATGGTCCTAGATCTATTACAAGTCCCATTCATCACCTTCTTCGTTATCATTGTCGTTTTAACTAAGTATTGGTGATGTATCTTGCAGATGGAGACTGTGAAACCAATGGATCTTGCTTCAGGAAAAGGAAAACTCAGACGCGCATTTGTGAAAGTTATCAACATCAAAAAACTAACCGGTGTTGTTCCAGAAGGTGACAAGGTTGAGAGAGTGAAGCCGGGCCAAGAACAGGTGAAGTTAGATAAAGATTTAGTGAAGAATGCGGCAAATCTTTCAGAGTCCTTTGACAAGCTCGAGGAAGAGTATGAGAAAAGACTTGCCATGGAAGCTCTTCTTGCAAAGCTGTTTGCTACGGTTTCTTCGATAAAATCGGGTTATGCGCAGTTGCAGTATGCTCAGTCTCCGTATGATCCAGCTGGGATTCAGAAAGCAGACAGCTTGGTCGTATCAGCGCTGAAGACATTGTCTGAGCTGAAACAGAGTTTCTTGAATAATCAGTTTGATACTAATCCTGATAGAACTCTTGTTCTTGCCGAAATTCAAGAGCTGAGAAGCCTCTTGAAGACTTATGAGATCATGGGGAAGAAGCTGGAGTGTCAGTTGAAGCTTAAAGACTCTGAGATCATATTTCTTAAAGAGAAGTTTGAAGAATCCATGAATCAGAACAAGTTGATGGTGAAGAGACTTAACCAAAGCGGCCAACTTTGCAATCCACTGGATCATAATCTTCATTTATCGGCACTAAGGCCTACTCATGTCGCTACTTATCTGCACCACACAGTCAAATCAATCCGGGGATTCGTCAAATTGATGACGGAGCAAATGAAATTCGCGGGTTGGGACGTTGATATGGCGGCTGATTCCATACAGCCTGAAGTGTTCTATTACAAGCAAGATTACACGTGTTTCGCTTTCGTGCATTTCGTTTGCAAGGTAATGTTTGAAGCGTTTCATCTACCATACTTCTCAAGCGAATCATCATCAGCTCACAAGAAGAGCAAAGAGATATTCTTCGAGAGGTTAACGGAGCTAAGATCGATGAAAGCAAAAGAGTATTTAGCGTCACGGCCTATATCAAGATTTTCGAGGTTTTGCAGAGCTAAGTATTTGCAGCTCGTACATCCAAAGATGGAGCAGGCTTTCTTCGGACATTTGCATCTAAGAAACCAAGTCTCTGCAGGTGAGTTTCCTGAGACGAGTTTCTGCACTGCGTTTCTCGAAATGGCGAAACGGGTTTGGCTCTTGCATTGTCTTGCTTTCTCCTTCGACCCTGAAGCTTCTATCTTTCAAGTATCTAAGGGTTGCAGATTCTCCGAAGTGTACATGAAGAATGTGGCGGAGGAAGCATTTATCTCTCCGCCGGAGGAGGAAGAAAGCTTGCCGGAATCTGAGCCGCGAGTTGCGTTTACTGTGGTTCCCGGGTTTAGAATTGGGAAAAATTTGACACAATGCGAGGTTTACCTCTCACGTTCAAGTCAAACCCGTCCCATCTGATAGGTCCGTACTCGGACGGTGGAAAGATTCCGGCAATGGCGTAACAGGGGTATTAGGGTAATTTAAGTGGCGGGAATATTTTTGGGGTAGGGAAATAAATGAGAAGAAAAATATCTGACGGTTGGATTAAGGGGAGAGGCAGTATTATCTGACTGTTCAGATTACGTGTGTGTGTGTGTATATTTTCTCGTTTTATATTTTGTCAATATTAGAGCAGAGAGACAGAAGCATCTCTGAGCTGTTTGTCCATCAATTATTAGCTATCGTCACTACATCTATCTTATGTAAATAATTCGTAATAATTTATATATTATTTTTATGGCAATGTTTTCAATTTATGCATTAAATACGATATCAATTAGTGCATAACAAAAATAGAATGTATATGATTAAAGTGACTAATTTTTGTATGAGTGGAATCGGGATATTATTGTCATGACATTAATTTGTTTCTTCAATTTTTTGTAGACCAATCCCTCTTTTTTACGTATTCTGACCCACCGACCAAATATATCAGATAATACTCTGATGGGTCCATTATATTTGGATAGATCTTCTGGGCCAAATATAGTCCTATCCAAGGATCTTAGAACACCTCCATCGAAGTTTCTTATCATGATTTCTTAACATTAAAATATTAAAAATAAATAAAAAGTAAGTGAGAGAATTTAAGAAACGATGCTAAAGGTTCTCTACTAAGAGCATCAGTATTGGTGATACTGGATGAGTCTCTAAAAATAGTAATATTTTAATGATTTTTGTTTAATTTTATTAATTTTAAAAATATTATATTATTAATTAAATATTGAACCAATAGTAATATGACATGTGGCAGAAAGTCTCTTGAGAGAGTCTCTAAAGTCTCTTTCTACTGAAACTTTCTTAACCAAAAGTTTCTTAACTTTTATTTTTTATTTATTTTTAATTAGATGATACTCTCAAAGTATCACCATTGCACATGCTCTAAGAATCGATTTTTTGAGAAATCTCTACATCTGTGCACACATGATTGGTTTACAGCTTTACAAAAATTAAAATTTAATTATTTAATAAATATATATTAAAATAATATTTTTTTAATACTTAAGATACTTGATAAGTGAGTTTTTGGAGTGGAGATGCCCTTATGTTTGGACAACGTTCAGGTTCCCAGGCTCGGTGGGTATTGACCTGGTTTCTTCTTTTGATTCACGTACAATACCCGAACCAATCCGGTTAGCATTATTATGTTGTTACCAATTTAGATACTCTAATCTCAAAAATGTCATTTTGTTAATCACCATAAATTTCACATTTAAACCTGAATTATTTACAAAGCGGCCAATTTTTACAATTTTTTTCTGTCAACTGGGACTTGACAAAAAAAAAAACAATTAATTCTCACAACGCGATGAAACTTACCTCTAAAATTTTGACTGGTCAATAAATATGCACCTCTAAAAGTTTGGGGGAGAAAAATAAACTAAAAATCAAATTTTAACGTTAGTACAATAACAGATTCTGAGACGGGAAAAAAATAAAATAATACAAAAGCATAATGTATGACATATATAAAATGGTTCGACCATCCCAAACACTACGGAGGAACCAAAAAATGAGCCAGGAGACAGAGATAGCGAGCTTCAAGAAATTCCAACAGTCATGGATAGAGCAGCTACAACACCACCTGAACCACCTTCGCTCCGTCCAAAACCACCATCGGAACTCCGATACCGGTGACGAGGATCGGCTGAGGGAGGCGGTGGAGAGAGTAATGGAACATTGTAGAGAGTACCACAGGGCGAAGTGGGCCACGACGGAGAAAGACGTGATCGGAGTTATGGCTGCTCCTTGGTCTTCGGCTCTTGAACGGTCGCTCCACTGGGTCGGTGGTTGGCGACCAACCACCTTGTTTCATCTGGTTTACACCGAATCTAGTATTTTGTTCGAGTCTCGTATCGTTGATATTCTCCGGGGTTTTCGTACCGGTGATCTCAGTGATTTATCTCCTTCTCAATTCAGGTTATATATTAAACCCTAAATAGATACTTAAGTTACGAAACACAAATGTAATATGTAATGATTTAGTTGCTTTATGAAGTGACATTCCAAAATATGTGATTTTCATGAAATAAATGAGCTGTGTTTACCAAAACTAATTATTACCTGGTGCAAACATTTATTTGAATCTAAGATTAACAACAAGGGGATGATTGTAGAGATAAGTTTGGTCATATATCTTTAAAAAGCGTCACAGATTGTAAAGTTATTGTCAACTTGATTTACCTTTTCGTGTTGAAAACATGGTGAACGATAAAACATTAGAGATTAAAACATATTTGAACAAAAGATTATAAAAAATTTAATTATTTGTTTGTTATTGTAGTAGTTGTAATAGTTTTTGCAAAAATGTTATTTTTACTTTTATGTTGTTCTTTAGTTTTTTTCGATGTCTTAGGACTAACTAAATACATTTTGATTGTTTAAGATTTAATATTAGGGTTAAATTTGTTAAAGGCAGGACGGTGAGCGAGCTACAATGTGAGACGGTGAAGGAAGAGAATGCAATAACCGAAGAGTTATTGGAGTGGCAAGACGATGCGAGCAAGCTCGTCATGGGGACAGTGTCCAATCTCGACCAGGGGAAACGACGGCTAGCAGAGATCGTTCATCGAGCCGATGATCTACGGCTGAGAACGATCACAGGTGTGGTGGAGCTCCTTAGTCCGCTCCAACAAGCTGAGTTTCTTATCGCTGCGATTGAGCTTCGTACCGGCGTTTCTAGTTGGGGGACTAGCCACGACCGTCGTCGAAGTTCCGACATCTAAAGCTTATTAAAACGGTTTAAAATCTAATGAGAATTGAGAAGATTTTATTAGTTTTTAGATAATAATTCTACGTGTTTACCATGTCTTTTATTATCCAAATTGAGTTTGGTTTTTACATGGTTATGATATATGAAAAAACTCTCCTTATGTTATGTATGTCTGGTTTGCATTAACAGATGTCGAATTATGTGTGGTGCTTGCGAATTTACCTTTTTTAGTTGATTTCTGTATATTTGGTTTTTCTTTTCTGAAACATTAGATCTGACTAATTGAAGCTTTTTTTTTCCATTTTTTGAAACTGACTAATTGAAGCTTTTTTACTTTGTTAGTAAAAAATAATAAAAACACAGAATCGGGGACATGCGTTATTGTTGGTTTCTTTCGACCAACCAAGTGGATAAACAAAATATGGTTACGAAAAGACATGAAGTGAACGTGGCTTGGTCATGTCTATTGAAGACATGCATGAGGACACTTGGCATGGTACGCGTCCTCCTATCACGGTGTCGATTCCTAGCATTTTGTTTGGTTAGGTGATAGATTCTACTTCTTTTCTTTCCCGTTAAAATAAGAGATTCTTCTTCGCAAGTATTTTATTTTAGTCGGAGACAAGATGATGACATGACATTTTATTCTTATATTATTTTGATTGCGGACAGCACTTCGTGTAATTTTAGTTTTTTTTTTTTCCTTCTTTTTCTACCATATGTGTAATGTTAGTTATTTATGAAAATTTGTACTTTGAAAGTTAATTGCTTTATTTGTGTTTCATATGTAGTGCCTAGAGTAAAACGATTATAATTACGTAAAATGACTTGCAATGGTGAGAACTTCATAGATTTGACCTCCCCTTGAAACTAAAAAGGATATTTGAACTCCCCCAAACCCCACAAAAAAAAAAGTCAGTAGTTGGGCTTTTACAACTGAAAAGGGCCCAATAAGATTTAGCCTTAAAACGAAAAGAGGAGCCATCGTCTCGAGCTGTGACCCGAAAACCAAGACTTAAAGTTAATATATTTACATTTATGTCCTTATATTCCGATATCTTTACAGTTCAACAGTCCTCTACTTCAGAATGGCGGGAATGTGAACTAAACCCTAATTACCTTTATTCTCGAAATCTCCCCCAAATGGCCATATGGTTTTAGCCTCCTTCGTGTCTCGCCATTCTCACTTTTTGTCTCCTTTGATTATCCATCGGTCTAATCTCTTTTCCCGACAGCGAGGAAAGTTTCTCTGCCACCGTTACGTTTGGAAAATAACGGCGAAGAAGATTTCACCGGAAAAAAATGCCGATCGTAGCTGAGTACGCTAAGTCGAACCGATCTTCGTGCAAGGTATGTTCGACGGCGATCGCCTCTAAAACCCTGAGGGTAGGGTTGGTTACTAAGGGACCTGGCGGGTTCGACATGACCAGATGGCACCATTTGGATTGTTTTCCTACCGATTCGGAGTCGATTGCTTCCGTCGACGATATCAAAGGATTATCCGCTTTAGAGGTTAGGGTTTCTCATCATCTAGCTTACATATGCGTATTTTGGACTCCCAAGCAAAATCAGTTTCGTAGTCGTCTACTAATGAATGGTTGAGACTCTTACTTGTTTTCTATTATTTGTGTCAATGCATGTGTTTATGGTCGCAGGAAGATGATCAGGATGCTTTGGCGAAACTAGTAGAACAGTGTGGTGAGCCTGCTAAAGAAGTAAGATCTGGAAGCGATTTTTTTCTTTTTTTGTGCGAGGAAAAAACTACAGTTGTATAGGCATACTTCACTCTCGTTTGCTCATCTAGATTTTGAAATGCAGAGTAAATTACTTTGCTTAACTGCTTGTATCTGTTAAAATAAAGCAGGTCGATGAGAAGGAGGAAGAGATTAAACATCCCGGGTCAGGTGAAATAAGTGGTCAGAAGATCAAGGAGACGAAAGATTTTTCCTTTTCCGCAAAAGTTATTGCTGAGTATGCGAAATCAAGCAGATCATCATGCAAGAAGTGCTCTCAGACGATTGCTGCAAAAGAACTGAGATTAGGGTTAGTTACTAAGGGACCTGGCGGGTTCGACATGACCAGATGGCATCACTTGGATTGTTTTCCTACCGATTCGGAGTCTATTGCTTCCGTCGACGACATCAAAGGATTATCCGCTTTAGAGGTTAGTGTTTCTCAGCATCTAGCTTACATTTGCGTATTTTGGACTCCCAAGAAAAATCAGTTTCATAGTCGTTGACACTGTTACTTGTTTTCTATTATTTGTGTTAATGCATGTGTTTATGGTCGCAGGAAGATGATCAGGATGCTTTGGCGAAACTGGTGGAACAGTGTGGTGAGCCTGCTAAAGAAGTAAGATCTGGAAACGATATTTTTCTCTTTTTTTTTGTGCGAGGAAAAAACTATAGTTGTATAGGCGTACTTCACTCTCGTTTGCTCATCTAGATTTGAAATGCAGACTAAATTACTTTGCTTAACTGCTTGTATCTGTTAAAATAAAGCAGGTCGATGAAAAGAAGGAAGAGATTAAACATCCCGGGTCAGATGAAATAAGTGCTCAGAAGATCAAGGAGACGAAAGCTTTTTCCTCTTCTGCAAATGTTATTGCTGAGTATGCGAAATCAAGCAGATCATCATGCAAGAAGTGCTCTCAGACAATTGCTGCAAAAGAACTGAGATTAGGGCTGGTGACCAGAGACTCTCGGGGATTTGATATGAAAAAATGGCATCACTTGGGCTGTTTTCCCGTTGAATCAGATCCAATTGATTCTGCAGAGGACATTGGTGGATTTTCATCACTGCAGGTTAGTCTGTATTTACAGATTAAGAATTTCCAGTTAAGGGGATAGAACTTCTTGATGATTGCATATGTCCTCTGGCTCTGGTTACTAGGATCATAAAATGAAACAGATAATGCTATTTTGAATATAGATGTATTATTAATTAATACTATTGTCATGTTGATTTTCAAATATATCAATGGCTGGAAATTGTTATCAGTGTCATGCCATTTGTTACAACAAACACCCAAATAACTATCCTTATTCGTGCTGACCCATCTTTGGTTTTATTTGTTACAATAAACAGAAAAGTGATCAGGATGCATTAACGGAATTAGTCCAACAATGCGAGAAGAAGACTTTGGTAGATTTACTAGCAAAACCCTTTTTAATAATATTTGTTTTCTCTTACAAAACTTCAATATTCTAGGCCTTCGCAAACTAACTTCTTACCTGGCGGGATTGCAGATGAACGAAGAACATGATGAATCTGGAACTGATAACCGTCTAACGGAGGAGACAAATAAAAGAAAACATTCTCAGGTTATTAGATAGCAATAATCAGAACTTCAATATAATTTGTTAAGGTGGAAATTTGATTGACCTGCAATTTATTGTTTCTGATGAAGGTTGGGGAGATGGTGGAAGAAGATGAAGTGCAAACCAACGCGAACCAACAGACTACTAGAAAACCTAAGGTATGCAAAAAATGAGATGTATTGAATACCTGCTAATGTTGCCAGTCTCTCCTTATGTAGAGATTCTCCTAACTGATTTTTAAATATTGTGTTATGCAGATGAACATCAGTGAGTCAACTTCTCAGGTCGTAGCTGAAGCAGAAATATCTATTTCAGCTTCTGATGTGAAGGACAAGTACAGGGTAGGCACTCTTAGTGTCTATTAGGTCAACGTCGTGTATTCCCGTGTTAACATTATCTGCGAGTTTGCAGCTTTGGCATATATATTCGTTTTCCAATCACTATGTCTCTGGCTTCTAATTTCTTTGTTTATCAGGATGCCAGTTTAGTACCAAAATGGAAAGCGTTCGAGACAGTAATCTTCCTTGAGCGGGTAAAAAATCATCTTTAGATATATGTTGCTTTTCGAATATATGGTTATGTAAAATGTCATATCAAGAAATTCCTTTGCTGCATCTTAACAGGATGATGGTCTTAATGATTCAGAGAAGATAGCTGCATTTGATTTTGATGGATGCCTTGCAAAAACATCTGTGAAAATGTAAGAAGCGACTTGGTCACTCAAAAAATTGCTGTTCTTCTCTGTTTCCGACCCCTTGCAGTGATCATTAAAGACACCTGGACCTGTAGTTCGTCTACTTAAGTGGTTACGTTTTTCCGGAAAGGCAATCACGCAATGTTTTTGTACCTGTCACAGTGCACATTTTAGTAAATTTTGCGGCTCATTTGTTGTTATCTTCTCTTAATATAATTGTTTTATTCATGAACGTGTCTTAATGAACATATTATTTTCGTCTTCCTTTTTCTCAGAGTAGGTGCAGATGCGTGGTCCCTTATGTATCCTTCTATTCCGGAGAAACTGCAAAGTCTTTATAGTCAAGGCTATAAGCTGGTACCTTATATTCAATTTAATAACCATATATGCCATGTAACTCAATTGCGTCAATATGTTTGTATAAAAATGCTGATCTTAAATGTTCATCAGGTCATTTTCACAAATGAGTCCAACATTGATCGGTGGAAGAACAAAAGACAAGCTGCTGTGGACTCGAAAATCGGACGCCTCAACAGTTTCATCAAGCGCGTGGAGGTCCCCATTCAGGTGAAGTGCGGTATAGTTTCTCATAATTAACAACGTTATTTTATTTACTCAAGAACACTTGTTCAACAAATCCTAATTATTATTTTGAGTAATTAAATGAAACTAAGATGCAAACAAAAGCCCCATGAATTATTATTTTGGGTTCATGATTTTTTTCTGTCTTCATTAGCTAACATTTGAGAAACTAAGATGCAAACGAAAGCCCATTGTTGAAGTTAATTCATGGTTCATGATTTGTTCTGTCTTGCAAGTACGGATTAGCTTGGAAAATGTCCCTGACACGCTAATTCCTGTAAACAGGTGTTTATAGCCTGTGGAGTCGCAGTTTCTGGTGGTAAAGATGACCTTTACCGCAAACCCAAGGATGGAATGTGGCAACTAATGAAGAAGCATTTTAACTCCGGAATTGGAATTGATATGGATAAGTTAGTTTTCTCCCAACTTGCTCTTAAATATTTGGATTTACCTGAACCTTCTAGCAAAGCTGGAGGATTACACACATTTGTCCATCAGACTTTTTGATTAAACGCTTATCCGTTTGCATTCTCTCCCAACACTTTAGTTTGGTATATACTAACTTCTGTGCCATCAGATCGTTCTATGTTGGGGATGCAGCCGGAAGAAAAGGCGATCACAGCGACGCAGACATAAAATTTGCACAGGTATTTGTTACAAACATCAGGTTTCTCAGCAATACTCAAGATATTTGCGCGACTTTCCTGATAGATAGCTACTTGCTTTGGTTTCAGGCGAGTGGATTGAAGTTTTATACCCCGGAGGAGTACTTTATCTCTTCAAGTCACTAGAAAACTAAGCTGAATTAGTCTTGCGCGTTATGGATGTTAAAAAAAAAGAAAGGTCTTGTGCTTTATGTTTGCAACTTGTTTTATCGACACGAATGCTTTTTTTTTTTTGTGAGCAAACTATCATCAGTATGTATTTAACTCAACACTCTTTTGTATATGAGTGCCATTTAAGCATCAACTTATCGGCGTTACAGAGCTTACTGAACCAACAAAATAGAACAAGCAGAGTTGCACAACACAAATGATTCAATTTCCGACTCATACACGAGGTTGGAAATTCTTGGATAGTCTCTTCTGATGCTCTCATTACATACATCAAACATTCTTCAGTCTCTTCTCTTTTTAATAATCAAAATAGACAGGACCAGAAGTGGTGGTTTATCACTCCTGACCAATCTCGCCTTCCAGAATGGCGTGTCTTGTCAGAACAATCTCTTTCACAAGGTTTCTGTAAAGAAAGGGCCTAACAGCAGCACGGAGAAATAGCTCAGGTGGGATCCTACTCTTTTTTATCTTCTTCATCCACCTTCCGTACCCTACTGTCTTCCATTCTTCTGGCTTCACTTTCGCCTTCTTACCTCTCATCTCTAACTCGTCTCCTCCAATATCTCCGTCTTCTCTTTCCTCCATCCTCTCTGCATTGCTTGTGGCTTTCTTGAATTGCTCTTCCCAATACCTCTCATCCTCTTCCGGGTCCAACTCGTCTATTTCACCTTCCAAATTGTCTTCTTCCTCGTTTCCTTCTACATCCACTACCATGTTGTCATCATCATCTTCCTCTTCTTCTTCGTCCATCTCCCTATCGTCATCATCATCATTGTCGCCTTCATCTTCAACCCACTCAGAGAATTCAGCCTCTGACTTTCCACTAATGTTCATCTCATCCTCATCTTCATCTGGAGTATCGCACCCTAGCTCCACCTCCTCCAGCTTTGCTTTCCACTCTTTTGTATACGGATGCAACAGCTCGATCGGGTGGTTTCCGAGCAAGAACTTCAAAACTTTTGACTTCTTTTCATCGCCCGACTTCTCGTAAGCGTTAACCACATCATCCACAAAAGCCGTCTGTCTCACCTTCAACATCTTACACAACCCTCCGTAGTAAGTACTCAAATCCACTCCACCTTCATCATCCTCCACTTCAAACACGAATCCAGATTCCGTTACCGGGTTTAGATAAGGGATGATCGAGTTAAAGAAATCTTCTTGAGGCTCAAACCTACACTGAAACACAGGCTTCTTCACATACACAATATCAGGTCTACACCAAGCCGCGCATTGACAAATCAAAGACCTTGATTTGTTCCCCAATCTCCCCATCAAATTCCATTTGTCCAGCCTCTTCTTCTTATCCGCTTCCACAACCACTTCGCTAACCAAAGTCCATTGCTCCCACGGCAATTCACTAAGCCTCCATTTCGGATGCCTAACAAAAACCCAAAAATACCTCAGACCAACATTGGAATCCAACTCCTTAACCCTTTTCTGAAAAGCTATATTCATCTCATGCTGTTCAATCTTCTCAAACTCTTCATGATTCTCCACTTCACCAATCATCGTAACACACTCATCAGAGATAGTACCACGAACTGGATCACCAACCACAATACCACGCCACGAGTAAGGTCCAAATTCTCCGTACTTGAACCAGTCATAAGGATGACGCAATCTCGGGTCGTCCTTGTCCATAAACCGAACCATCCTATCGTAACCAAGCCCTATCATCTCAAGTTCCTCCTCCGTGAACTTATCCGGGTGACTACTGAGAATGCTGCTTCGACTCTTATCAGGATTATTATACAATCTGTAAAACAGAGATTCCGCTAGCTTCTTCGATTTCTCACGAGCATTCCGCTTCACCTGCTTCCTCATAACCGAATCCCCTTCTATCCTCCCGCCAGATGAACCTCCAGGCTTTTTCTTGCTCCGTCCCGCCAAAGCCCGCACTTCTCGTCGGAATCCACCATCTTTTGGGAGAAAAAGCTGGGAGCTTTTGACCCTGAACGAAAAATTCCTCTCGGTAACCGGTAAAACTGAAACGATCCTTCGTGCGACGGAACTAGGTGGAGATTTACGGAAGGAGAAAGGGAAGAGGGAGAAGCTAGGGTTTAGGGTTTTAGAAAAGGATAAATCTTAACCCAACATTTCTTCTTTCGCGAAACAACGAAGAGATGAAATAGAAACTGTAAGTAATGTATAAGCCGACGAGACGACGTTTAGCTGCTGAGCAAGACAAAGCTAAAAAATGATAAAAGGAAAATCTGTAATTCACACAGAACCGGAGAAGAGCGATTACTGTCTATGCTTAGCCATTCACGCGCCACGCAAAGGAATTACTGAGGTGACGTTGTCTTCTCTCAACAGCATTATCGTTGTTTTGAGTATAAGCGTGACTGATTTGCTCCCAGTTGAACCCAGGTGTGGCAGATGAGAACGGGATCACGTCTTCTAACAATTCAGTGTGCGAAAGGTAGCAAATTGCTGCAGCCTGCGTACAGATTTGGATCAAATTCTTCATCTTCTCCTTACATTCCTCTTGAAGTCTTCTTACTCAATGGAGATTCCGGCCAAGTCTCTATGCTCAACCGATCTCTATCTTAAAACATCTCTTAACTTATATCATATTTAACAGCTTTCTTCATTTTTTGTTTCCACAAATCTTTTGTGCATAGCCAATTGATTATAAGAGCAAATGATGGTTTCTAAACAAGAACAAGAACTCTGCAGTGATTCTTAATCTGCAGTCAGTGTTTATGCTTTTTTTTTTTTTTTTTGTATCTTTTGATAATTGTATTCGATTATATGGTTGATTGTAACTAGATACTGTCTACTGCTTTGCTTAAAAGATCCAAATTGGTTATGTGCTACGTTTTGTGATTGGTTTCCTAGAATAAATCGTGCACCCAATCTAATGTGGTAATATATTTATGTCGAGACAATTAAAAACTAAGTTGTTATATCTAGAAAGATCAAATAAGTGTGCATTTAAAAACTAGCATAAATTTAGGATACATCCTTTTATTTATTGAAATAAAATACAAAACTTAATGGTCAAAATTATTATTTAATGCAATTTTTGTCGATGACTATCATTTAATATTGTACCTTATGTTAGTGATTATTCCTTTTAAGAAGAAACATAATTAAGTAGAAGATTTTTGTTTTATTGGAAGGATCTAAAGTAAGATTTAATATCATTGGGATAAGCTTCGTTGACATCATCAGTTGGATTACCAGACAGAGACCCAAAGGTCGCTTAGTCGTACCGTACGATCATGGCGGCTTCCTCTTTTCCTCCACTCATCTTCTTCACCGTCTTCTTCACCCTCCACTCTCTTTCTACCGTCGCCGATCACCATCAGGCGACCAGATTGCGTTTCAAACCTCCCCTTTTCTCTCCTCTCTTCGTCTCTTCTCCCACACAGAACGTCACATCACCTACTCGCTACTTCGAGGTCAAAAAGCCTCCCGTTCCCGATTTCCCGAAGACTCAACGACCGTGCTCGCATCAGATCCTCCACCATGAGTTTGGCTACACCTATGCTAAACCACCGGTGCTCGCCAATTACACCCTCCCCTCTCACTGCCCGTCTCGAGATTTCTCCAAAATCGTCCTCGAATTCAAATCCACTTGCCGAGGAAGACAATTCGATCGGATATTCGGCGTTTGGCTTGACGGCGTCGAGATTCTCCGGAGCTGCACCGCCGAGCCTAGGGCAAACGGAATTGTTTGGTCGGTGATGAAAGATGTGACCAGGTATCACTCTATGCTCGTCAAGAACGAGACTCAGATTCTCGCTGTTTATCTGGGTAATCTGATAGATAAAATCTATACTGGCGTTTACCATGTCGACGTGATCTTCCATTTTTATCCAGCCGAAAGAAATCTGCGAGATTCATCTTCGTCTGTCTCATCTGGTTACAGCTCTCTTCAAGCGGATATGATCATGCCAATTTCGAGAAACCTTCCGTTAAACGATGGATTGTGGTTTGAAATTGTGAATTCAAATGATTCTAAGTACAAGGAAATTGAAATCCCTAGGAATGTGTATAGAGCTGTTCTTGAGGTTTATGTTTCTTTCCATGAGAATGATGAGTTTTGGTTTGGGAATCTTCCCAATGACTTCGTTACTGCAAACAATCTCAGTGCTGCTGGTAATGGACCTTTCAGAGAAGTTGTGGTTAGTCTCGACGGCAAAGTTGCCGGTGCAGTTTGGCCATTCCCTGTTGTTTTCACCGGAGGGATCAATCCTTTACTATGGAGACCAATCACAGCTATTGGCTCTTTTGATTTGCCGAGTTATGACATCGAGATCACGCCCTTCTTGGGAAGCTTGTTAGATGGAGAGACTCATAAGCTGGGGTTTAGTGTGACCAATGCGTTGAATGTTTGGTACATCGATGCGAATTTGCATCTTTGGTTGGATCAGGAGAAGGAGATAGTGGAAGGAAAGGTGTTGGAGATCACTAGAAGCTCTCTGGATATTACCTCTGTCTCCGACTTTAAGGGTTTGAATGGAAACTTCACGACAAAGGCAAAGAGGTCGGTAAATTCGATCGGGTTGGTGAAATCATCTCATGGGGAGATTATAACCAGTGCCAATCAGGAATTCACCTATGGAAACACGATGGTTTTAGGTAAAAATGGGAACTTGCAGATCATAGATCAGTTGATCCAAGCCGATGACCGTATTCACGCCAAGAGAGGCTCAAGAGAAATCTACGCAGCAACATCCATCAAGAGCTTTCCTTTTTACCTCTACTCTGACTCTTTGGAGCAACAGAATTACACATCTCACGAGGTTGCGAATGTCACAATGGGATTTAACGAGGAGAGATCACGGAGTGACAATGAGTTGATGAGATCATTCAAGAGCAAGCTGGAGAACAAGCAAGAAGCTCAAGGGGTTATGGTTGTGAAGAATAACTTAGTGGTCAATGGATATGGGGGCACACAACAAGTGTATAACTATGCTGGAAGTGACCAATGTTACTTCCGGAACATCAGTAGCTTCAACTACACCATTTTATATGATAAACTTGAAACTGTTTGCAAGAAGAAAACACTGAAGCTGCCGCCACTCGAGCATCTAAGCAGACAACCCTTTTTGGCTTGATATATGACCAGAGACAGACCTCGCTCTTGCTGTGAATGATAACGAAGAAGGAAACATCACAAATAAGTAAAAGAGTTACCTTATGTTTCTTTTCTTTATTTTCAGACGATGTCTCGGTCAAATGTTCTGTATAAACATTCTTCCTAGTCAACAAGGCTCATCATGTTTCTGACTCTTTGCAAATAAACACTTTGTCGCAACAGAACCGGTTTATCAGGGGTTAATGATTGATAAACCGATTATTTCCTTTCAAAGTGAAGACGTCAGTGAAAGTGTGAAACACTCTGGTTGTGATAGTAAACTGATTAATTTGAATAGTTATCAAATTCAATTCTGAAATCTCTTTTTCTAAGGGAAAGTTGAAAATTTTCGATTAGTAAACGCTTACCGAATCAGCGAATTGTACCAGAAGTTTTACTCAGAGAGCAAAGAAATCCGGAAGGTGGGCCCTTCTATTATCCAGATATATCATACGTGGCTACATTACAGCCGTCAAAATGATTGACTTAAGTAGGTCAAACCTTGAATTGCATCTCTTTCGTCTTCCCTCGGCGATAAGAAAACACCAGACCAGACCCAAACGGCCCAAGGAGCGGGGAAAATCAGACAGGATTTGATCTTCGAACTTTGGGTTATTCTGTGATTGAGAATGAGCTTATCATCGCCAACCAGGTCCGATGAAGTTCCAAATTTTCCGATTTCAGTTGTGCCCGGTTAGTAATTTTTCTTATTTATTGCTAATCGGAGACTTTTGTTTTCCCCCTTTTTGTGCAATTTTTGGCGATTATATACAGTGCCTGCAGTTCGTCGAGATGTTACTCCTCGGGTTTGTCGGTGCCGATAGGTTTTCGATCTAGTCCCATCAATGTGGGATTGGTTTGTTACCCAAGAAGACACAATCACGCTGCTCGGAAGTTCGTCGTCGCTTGCTCCTCCTCCTCTTCCGGTAAGTTTCTTCTGCAATCCAATTTTTCGAAGATATTTGCTTTTGAAATGATTTTGGTCGATGCTGGTATCTAGCTGCTCATTGGAATATGAAATTTGAATTTGCGCCTTGACCTTGAGTTTAGATGTGTAGCATGAATGTTGCTCTTGAAAAGGTGTTTCTTTCTCTGTCGGGCTTGTGGAATTAGAAGATGAAACTTCCAGTTTTAGGTCATAAGGGATCACAGAGGATAAATGAATCTGTACCCTCATCCTTTTGTAAGTTAATAGAATCTCTGTCTCATAAACAGAATTTGTTCAAAATGTTAAATCAGATCCACTGTTGGTTAAGGCTGCGAAAGGGCAAGCAGTGAGCCGTCCTCCAGCTTGGATGATGAGGCAAGCAGGAAGGTATATGGCTGTTTACAAAAAGCTCGCCCAGAAACACCCGTCCTTCAGAGAGAGATCAGAGAACACTGATCTAATCGTCGAAATCTCTTTGCAGCCTTGGCATGCATTCAGACCAGACGGTGTCATCATTTTCTCTGACATCCTCACGCCTTTACCCGCGTTCGGTGTCCCATTTGACATCGAAGAAGTAAAAGGCCCTGTAATCCAGTCTCCTATCCGAACTGAAGAAGATCTAAAGAGGTTGCACCCTATCGATCTTGAGAAACTTCAATTCGTTGGAGATTCTCTCAAGATTCTGAGACAAGAGGTGGTTTTTACTATCTCTCTCAACATTCCCCCTAGGGTTTAACCAAATGCCTTGAAAATTGATTCTTTGTTTTGAAAGGTTGGGGAACATGCTGCGGTATTGGGTTTCGTTGGAGCGCCTTGGACAATTGCGACTTATATTGTTGAAGGAGGAACAACTCGGACATATACAGTCATAAAGAGCATGTGCCACACTGCACCAAATGTGTTAAAAGCTCTCTTAGCTCATTTAACCAAAGCCATTACGGAGTACGTTGTTTACCAAGTTGAGCACGGAGCTCACTGCATACAAATATTCGATTCATGGGGTGGACAATTGACTCCCGAGATGTGGGAGCGCTGGTCCAAACCCTACATCGAAGAGGTATATTTAAGTGTGTTTCATCTTGAGGAATTGAAAAGATTCTCTTTTGGCGTTTAACGTTTTCTTTTTGTCATATGGGCTTGCCAGATCATTCATGCTGTAAAGAGAAGATGTCCAAACACGCCGATAGTTTTCTACATCAATGGAAACGGTGGCCTTCTTGAGCGGATGAAAGGAATCGGAGCTGATGTTATTGGACTTGACTGGACTGTAGATATGGCTGATGGAAGGAGGCGATTGGGGAGCGATGTCAGCGTGCAAGGCAATGTTGATCCAGCTTACCTATTCTCTCCGCTTCCTGCTTTAACCGAAGAAATTCAAAGGTAGGTAGTTACTTTGTTCATCTGAAGACAGTAATGCTTTATAATCAATTCAAGAAGCCGAAAGAAAATGTCTGTTTCGTGTCAGAGTGGTGAAGAGTGCTGGACCAAAAGGGCATATACTCAACCTAGGACACGGTGTCTTGGTTGGGACACCAGAGGAAGCCGTGGCTCATTTCTTTGAAACCGCTAGAAGCTTGGATTACGAAACATTCTTCCAAAATCATGTTCCCGCAGAAAAAAAAAGCTGAATCTGAATTGGTTGCGTGAGAAAAGTTGAACAGACAGGTGAGACAAGTCCCTACGCCGAAGAAAATCTACTGTTTTGGTTTTGGGAACATATGTTTACATCTCTTAAGTTTGGTGCAGGAATCAAAGAAAAAAACTCCCATTTCTGACTCAAAATCTATCCCAGAGTTGGTAACTTGCTATGAGAGACATTCGAAGCTGTCCTGGTTTTAACTCTTAACAGTGTCTTGAGTTGCTCAATGAATTTTCCCCCGTTTTTTTTTTTTCTCCATTTCTGTATCTAATGTATCTTTTCTCTTTTCCCACTTCGATCTGAAACCAAGTAAGCTTGTTTTGTATCATGAACTGACAAAATAAAAATAAAAACGTAGAAGAGAAGTCGATGAATCAACAAATAATGAACAAATTAAATTAAATCACAAAAAAAAAAGTTAAAAGTATTTCACAAAACGAAAAAAGTTAGTTGAAAAATAGTTGGGTTACTTTGGATTAATGGTTTGAAACAAAAATGGAAAGGATTAAGTCGTAAAATATATGTTTGTGTTGTTGTTGTGAATTACCATCGCATTCCTATAAAAATATTATTTGGAAAATGCTGAACATTTGAAAGAATAGGATTGTAAGATAATTAATTGGTTATATGATGTAAAGTCAAATAAAATCGCCAGATATAAAGTAAATTTATAAAAAAATGTGTACTTGCTTCGTCACTAGTCACCACCACTTCGCTTTCGTGAAAATTCCCACTTTTACAATTTTTTTTTATATATTAAAATTCAAAACAGAGAAATGCCTTCCCCGAATGTTTCTGATAAATAATGTTAACTATCATCTAATAGACTAATACGTCGACCGAGTTATCATTGACACTGACCCCACAACCGCTTTGCATAACTTTATAATAATTTAGCTATCATCCAATAATCGAACCTTGTTCTTTTTCTTACCTATAAAGGGATCTACAAGCTACATATTTTTCTTTTGCTATAGTTAATTCAGCATTATTGCTAAATTTTAAATTAAGAAGACACCATGATCTATCAAATCCATAAATAAATACAAAAGGGTCAATGATAATTGTTCGAACGAATCAGTCTACCCAAGAGCCATTTTTCTAATATCTTTTTTTTTCTTTCTTAAAGTTCATAAAAGTTGTACACTTTATCTATTCCATAACATTTTACATTACAAAACTCTCATTTTTTTTTGAAACAACTTGTTTTAGTCCACTGACTGAAAACGAATGGGATGTGTTTAGGTGTGATACTGCCAAGAAAATGTATTAAATTTGAGCCGAATGTTCTAACAGATAGACAAGAACCCAATACAGATCACAAACATTTTTTTTTTCCTTTTACAAATCACAAACTTGGTTGACTTGCCTACATATTATAATGACGTATTCAAAGATTCGAAATTTCGAATATTCCATTAACAGGTATCAGTTTTTTTTTTAAAAAAAAATGTAATAATCGTTCCATCTCATATTCTTTTTTTTTTTCTCTTTTTTATTTTTATTTTTATAGAAGGTATTCAATTTAAAAACAAGTCCAAAACTATGACTTTTTTTGTCACACTGAGGTTCTTAATTTATATATATATAAACATTTAATATGTTAGCTATAAATGTAGCAAAATAATTTGTTATAATGTTGTTGGGCCATCATCCAAATTTAAACACACATAATACTTATTGCTACTTGCAATTGACAAAAAAAAATACTCCTATAAACATTTAATTTTGGAAAATCGGCGTGAGATAATTAGAGGCTAAACAAAAAAAACAAAAAAGATGAGTAAAGCTTCGAGACAAATCATTAGATACATACTTTTAAGTCTTAATTATGATTTTTTTGTCCTTCAACATTATTAACCTTTATAATCATTAGAGTTACGATGACATAAGTTAATATATACAGGCGACTACCAATAACTCTACCGAAAAATATTACTATAATAGCAACTCGAGTAAAAGCTAGGTAAATAAATAAAGGATCCTGAAGAAAAAACTTTTTAAAAGTCAACTTGATTGCCTATGAAAGTTAGGGTCAAAGAGTTGTGCATGTTCGTGCATAGACAAAATGCATGCACGAGCTCACACGATCGTGATTTTTTTTTCCTATAAAAATTAATTATTTTCTACCAAAGCTAAGAATTAACCAAAAAAAAAAACAAAAGCTAAGATTAATACGAAACCCTGTTAAATGTAATTTTATAACTCCGGTTACACTTGCATTTTACTTAATTCGTAATATATAATTCTACCGATCGGTACAATTATACACATTACAGAAAAAAATAAGTAACAAACCATGATTTACCTTTATGAAATGGAATGGAAAAATAAGCTTCCTGAATGTTATTTGGCACAAGTTAATAGGGGAGAGAAATCAAGTTCAAGCAGCAGATTTCTTAGCAAAATTATATTTGTAACGCTCATTTTGTTTTCCGTTTTAACATTGCTCTGTCGTCGTTAGTTCATTTGTTTGTATCTTTCATACACAGTTTGAAGTAATAGTATGTTTTGTTGGAACAAAAAAAAAGGAATGGAATGGAATTATAAAAAGATTTTATTTCCTTATGCCATGTAATCTGATTGTAGTAATATTTTTTTAAAAAAATGGAATGGAATTAATGTGTTAAAAGAAATAAATTCACAAAATATAACTCAGAAGAATACTCCAATAAAAAAAAATGATTTAGAAAAAAAAGAAGAACATATTTTAAGTAATATAGAAAAATAAAGAAAAAGTTAAATCTCACTGGGAAGCGCGCATCTGTGTCGTACATTCTCTATAAATACTTGAGTTGAGTCTACTTTCTCATTCGCTCTCATCTCTGAATCTGATTCCAACATCAAAACCTTCTCTTTAATCTGTGTCCAACATCCAATTTTATTTCCTCCCACTCTATCCGCAGATTTCTTCTTTAAGGTTTGTCTGAATCGATTGAAAATTCTATTTTAAAGTTTGATTTTTTAATATTTTTTTTTCCGTTATTTTCGGTCAATCTATCGAAATACCGGTTCCATCGGCGAGATTTGTCTCAGTGATCAACAGATGTTGCAATTTTTGTTTGTTTGTTGATTTCATTTAAAAAAAAAAAAAAAAAAAATACATCCTTGCTCTGATGATTACAGAGGAACTCAGAAAGCGTGTGGGCTAGTGGAGATCGATTGATCGGCGATAATGGCGGGTCGGAACATAGAGAA
Organism: Streptanthus diversifolius; assembly: GCA_039880935.1. Taxonomy (NCBI): domain Eukaryota; kingdom Viridiplantae; phylum Streptophyta; class Magnoliopsida; order Brassicales; family Brassicaceae; genus Streptanthus; species Streptanthus diversifolius. The sequence continues at coordinate 16,450,128 of JAXGFM010000013.1, read as the reverse complement.
GATTGCATCGATTGATGCGCAGCTTCGACAACTGGTTCCTGCTAAAGTGAGTGAAGACGATAAGCTTGTTGAGTATGATGCTCTTCTCCTCGATCGCTTTCTCGACATTCTCCAGGATTTACATGGTGAAGATCTCCGTGAAACGGTAACAATTCCTTCTTATCTAATCTGCTTTACCTTTCCACCGAATCGATTACCCATTTGCTCAGATCGCACAAATTTCAAACCTTTAGTTTCATATTTTTTGTTTCGATTAATCATATTCGATTCACTTGTTAGTTTTGTATATGGATTTTTAATGGTTAATCTGCAATTACTTGTGAAAATAGAACCTTTTGTTTAATAGTATAAAATGATCTTTTGCGTAGGTTCAAGAGCTATACGAGCTTTCTGCTGAGTATGAAGGGAACCGTGAGCCTAAGAAGCTTGAGGAACTAGGGAGTGTCCTGACGAGTTTGGATCCTGGTGACTCCATTGTTATCTCCAAGGCTTTCTCCCACATGCTTAACTTAGCCAACTTGGCTGAGGAGGTGCAGATTGCTTACCGCCGCAGGATCAAGAAGCTGAAGAAGGGTGATTTCGTTGATGAGAGCTCTGCAACTACTGAATCTGATATCGAAGAGACTTTCAAGAGACTCGTTTCGGATATTGGTAAGTCTCCTGAAGAGATCTTTGATGCCCTCAAGAATCAGACTGTGGATCTGGTTTTGACTGCTCATCCTACTCAGTCTGTGCGTAGATCGTTGCTTCAGAAGCATGGGAGGTTAGTTTTTGACTTTCTGTGGAGAGAGTGAGACAATTTGCTTAAGTATTGACCTTAAAATGCTTTCTCAGGATAAGGGACTGTCTTGCTCAACTGTATGCGAAGGATATTACTCCTGATGACAAGCAGGAGCTCGATGAATCTCTGCAAAGAGAGGTAAGAACTCAACCTCACTGAATTGTAACATGTTGATTTGATATTCAAAAGAGTGGATTTTTTCAAAACTCTCCGTTTTTGTTTAGATTCAAGCTGCATTCCGCACAGATGAGATTAGAAGAACACCTCCAACCCCGCAAGATGAAATGAGAGCTGGAATGAGCTATTTCCATGAGACAATCTGGAACGGTGTCCCTAAGTTCCTTCGCCGTGTGGACACAGCTCTGAAAAACATTGGGATTGATGAACGTGTTCCATACAATGCCCCATTGATTCAGTTCTCTTCATGGATGGGCGGCGATCGTGATGGTACATGCGTTTCTGGCATTACTAGCAAACGAATCTCTTTCTTGTTTCCTTTTTGCTCACCCTCTAACCAACTCAACTGAATTGCAGGTAATCCGAGGGTCACACCTGAGGTCACTAGAGATGTGTGCCTGTTGGCCAGAATGATGGCTGCCAATCTCTACTATAACCAAATCGAGAATCTTATGTTTGAGGTTTTTTATCTCTTTTGAAATCTACTCATATTCTGTTTTTCCTTCAATAATATCCGCTTGATTCATTCATTTTTATTCTTGTCAGTTGTCTATGTGGCGTTGCACTGATGAGTTCCGTGCGAAGGCTGATGAAATCCACAGGAACTCTAGGAAAGATGCTGCAAAGCATTACATAGGTTTGGAGCAGAAAAACTTCTTTTGAAGATTATTTTTTTCTTGCAAGATCATATATGAAACACATAAGTTATATTTTTTTTATACCCAAGTTATATTTTTTAATTCAATGCAGAATTCTGGAAGACAATTCCTCCAACTGAGCCATATCGTGTGATTCTTGGTGATGTGAGGGATAAACTGTATCACACACGTGAACGCTCTCGTCAATTGCTGAGTAACGGAATCTCGGACATCCCTGAAGAAGCTACTTTCACCAATGTGGAACAGGTAAGAAACCTCTGTACTCTGGAAAATGTTTATTTACTAAGTTGTTGCCTGATTCTAACAACCTGTTAGTTCTTGCCGTTAAATTTTCATCCAGCCTTGTGTTTACTGTTCTTTGTTCTATTTACGCAGTTCTTGGAGCCTCTTGAGCTCTGTTACCGATCACTATGTTCATGTGGGGACCGTCCAATAGCTGATGGAAGCCTTCTTGATTTCTTGAGGCAAGTCTCTACCTTTGGACTCTCCCTTGTGAGGCTTGACATTAGGCAAGAGTCTGAACGCCACACCGATGTCTTGGATGCTATCACCAAGCACTTAGACATCGGTTCCTCTTATAGAGACTGGTCTGAAGAAGCCCGTCAGGAATGGCTTCTAGCTGAACTAAGCGGTAAACGTCCACTTTTCGGACCTGATCTTCCCAAAACCGAAGAAATTGCTGATGTCCTGGACACATTCAAAGTCATATCCGAGTTGCCTTCAGATTGCTTTGGAGCTTACATTATCTCTATGGCAACTTCACCCAGTGATGTGCTTGCGGTTGAGCTTTTACAACGCGAGTGCCACGTGAAAAAGCCACTTAGAGTTGTTCCACTCTTTGAGAAGCTAGCTGATCTCGAAGCAGCTCCTGCCGCTGTTTCAAGACTCTTTTCTCTAGACTGGTACAAAAACCGTATCAACGGTAAACAAGAGGTTATGATTGGTTACTCTGATTCAGGGAAAGACGCTGGGCGTCTCTCAGCTGCTTGGGAGCTATATAAAGCTCAAGAAGAGCTTGTGAAGGTTGCTAAGGAATATGGAGTGAAGCTAACTATGTTCCATGGCCGTGGTGGCACAGTCGGAAGGGGAGGTGGACCCACCCATCTTGCTATTTTGTCTCAGCCACCGGATACAGTTAATGGCTCATTCCGAGTTACGGTGCAGGGTGAAGTCATTGAGCAGTCGTTTGGAGAGGAACACTTATGCTTTAGAACACTTCAGCGTTTCACAGCTGCTACTCTTGAGCATGGAATGAACCCTCCAGTTTCACCAAAACCCGAGTGGCGTGCTTTGCTAGATGAAATGGCGGTTGTTGCAACTGAGGAATATCGATCTGTCGTTTTCCAAGAACCTCGATTTGTCGAGTACTTCCGCCTTGTAAGTATTCATTCATTCATTCATTCATTCACATTTATCCCAGATTTAACCAATCTTTTTAGTTCGAAGTAACTTAACCGTTGGCTTGGTCTGTAGGCTACACCTGAGCTGGAGTATGGACGTATGAACATCGGAAGCAGACCTTCAAAGCGAAAACCGAGCGGTGGGATTGAATCTCTCCGTGCAATCCCATGGATATTTGCTTGGACGCAAACAAGATTCCATCTTCCTGTATGGTTAGGATTCGGAGCAGCTTTCAGGTATGCAATCAAGAAGGATGTGAGAAACCTCCACATGCTGCAAGATATGTACAAACACTGGCCGTTTTTCCGAGTCACCATCGATCTTATTGAAATGGTGTTCGCCAAGGGAGACCCCGGGATCGCTGCTTTGTACGACAAACTTCTCGTCTCAGAAGATTTATGGTCCTTTGGAGAGAAACTTAGAACCAATTTTGAAGAAACCAAGAACCTCATCCTACAGGTATAAACAAAAAAAAAAAGACAAGAGTCATCTGTTTCTTATTCGTTATGACTTTTTCTTGCAGTACCACTAAAATCCATATGTTGCAGACTGCTGGACACAGAGACCTTCTTGAAGGAGACCCTTACTTGAAACAGAGACTTAGGCTGCGTGACTCTTACATTACAACCCTCAATGTCTGTCAAGCCTACACATTGAAGAGAATCCGTGATCCAAACTACAATGTGACTCTGCGACCACACATTTCCAAAGAGATCATGCAATCAAGTAAATCAGCACAAGAGCTCGTCAAGCTTAACCCAACGAGTGAATACGCGCCTGGACTTGAGGACACGCTCATCTTAACCATGAAGGGTATTGCCGCAGGATTGCAAAACACCGGTTAAGTGAGTTGAGTCACTGAGAGAAAACCAAACTTTGAGTCTCCCTTTTATATCAGTCCTTTTTAAGAATAATCTGGTTCTTAGAATCGAAATAATAAGTTATTACGGTTGGATTTTACAGTTTACTTTATGTATCCACCGTTAAAGAGGTTTTAATGAAACTAAACAATGCTCTGTTTCTGAAAGTGGAAACAAAAACAGAACAGTGATGAATCTTAAGTTTTATCTGTTTTGTCTTATTGTTTCTGCTCTGGTCTCGCAATACCAGAATCATTAACAATTGTTGATATCTTTCCACGACACGTGTAGTTTGCACGTCGTCTAGAGTCTGAAATGTGGTCCCTGAAACCGGCAGGCATGTTTAATCGAACTAGGCCGTTAAAGAAGGGAGGTACGTCGAGGAAACGACACGGTTTTTTATTCTGTTTAAACCACACGGCACGTATTTTGTCTACATCTATGGCATACAGTTAGTTCCCACACTCTACTCTGCTAAAGATGCAAGTCAGGAGCGAGTGTTAATCACGCGTCCTTAACCGGTGTAAACCATTCTGTTGAGAGGAAAACCATAGACAAAGACAGAAGAAGCTATAAAAGTGTTACCAATTGATGTTTCGATTCAATTAGAAACTTCATTAACAATAATTAATAGTTTTAGAAACAATTATTTTTAACATGAATGAATGGCTCTCTCTCGGTTTATTTTCTATGGTTTGATCACCTAAGTAACCAAAATTTTCTCTATGTACAAATGACTAATCTCTCTTTCAATTCCTAAACCGAGCAATGAATGAATCAAATCAGAAGTAATTCTCTAAATATAAACGCCTAACTCTGAGAGATTATTGACAAGTTTTCTTCTTTTTTTTTCTTCTATGAACAGAGTAACGTGTTTGAGAGTTTGCTAAAGGCTATAGTGCCTCACTGAACTCTCCAGTGCTTCCTTGCTTGGGCACACAATCTCCTTCATCCGAATCCCAAGTTTGTAAATCTTGAATGTTGGCACAACTCTCACTTTCTCTGCATCACCCACTGCAGGACATTTCTCAATCTCCACCTATTGAAACATCACAAATAAGTTTACTTACTCACATACAGATGTTTACAGTTTTGTCTTTTTACCTTGAGGAAATGCAGAGATGGGTAACGAATACATAGTGCGTCCATGAAAACAGACATCTCTTTGCATTGTTGATCAGAGACTTTCATGAAAAGTACAACGGAAACTCCTGCCACCATTGAAAATATACAACAAGTTAATAAAGAAACTTCTCTGACTGTAAAGACCAGACATGTTTGAAATATCACTTACCGGGACGGGTCAATGCAGCTTTTATCTCTTCAAGGCTAGAAATCTCCTCAACTTCACCTCCAAATTCCATGTTTAGAACTACTTCTCCGCGAGATTTCTTCAATGCAACTTGAGCGTGAAACAAAGATTCAGCAATTTCTCTGTCACAAGATAGTTCCTTTCTTAAGGTTTCATAATCGCTCACTGCTTCAGCCCATCTCTCCAGCTACAGTTTTACGTGAAGAAGCTTTAGAACAAGTAAAACGTCGAAAACTAAGTCATACCATATATAGATTTTACCTTGCTATATGATGCAGCCCTTAGACGACGAGGCCTTGTGTAACTCGGTAGAATGAGTAATGAATGGTTACAGTCTTTGATTGAACTCTCCCACATTCCAACTTTAAAATAACAATCTGCTCTATGACCGAATAGAGTAGCATTGTATGGATCAATCTTGAGGCCTTCTGCATAAGCTGCGCTTGCTTCAGTGTATCTTTCTGATTCATAAAGATTGTTACCGCGATCACGAGCCCGAAGGATCAATATAACATTTCTATACGACGTTTCGATTTCACTGTTTCGTGGATCGATCTCTAAAGCTTTCTCTGCAAATGTAACTGCGTTTTCAAACCTGCAAGAATTTGTCTTTTATACTCCTTTTACACATAAACATAACAATAAACCAAGATTCAATCAACATGTCTATAAATATAACACCTTCCTAGAGCCAACTCAATCTGAGATTTGACAAAATATGTGTAAGCTTCGGAGATCATATCGAAAAACCGAATCTGTGAGAAAGATGCTGGCAATAGTTCCATTTTGGGGACAAATGCTAGTATTGTTTGAGCCTCATCAAGCCGTAGGAGCTTCAGTAGTGCTTCAACTTTACACATAGCTAGCTGCAGATTTGAATGAAATCTCAAAATACGTTCGATTCTGATTCTTCATAATGTAACACAAAAGAATATATTTGTTGTTTTACCTGAGGAGAAAGATCAGCCCCAGATTGCATTGCTGCACTTACTTCTGTCAAAACAATATTCCATTGACCACGTCTTCTTGCATCTGCGCATTTGTTCAAGTGTCTATCAACTTGTTCAAGCACCTTCACCACCATGGGATCTGATGGTTCCTCCACAGAAAAAAAGTGCTTCCCCGCGTTATCAACTTGACCTAATCTGCAACCAAAGTAAGACTCAAATGATTAAATATCCTTTCTTTATCAAGAATCTTTACGCAATTCCGCTTACCTAAGAAGCAATGTGGCTAAACGATGATGAGGCCTTGCAAAATTCGGATCCAATTGAATAGCTTGTTCACACTCATTTACAGCTTCCCCAATCCTACCCAGTCCCGACAATGCAGCAGCTCGATTACTATGGTAAGTCGCATTAAGCGGTGAGAGCTCTAATGCGCGATCGTAAAACTTCAAAGCCTCACTGAAACAACCTTTCTTGAACATTTCGTTTCCATTTCTCTTTACTTCTTCTGGATTCGGACTATTCATCACTCTCTTCCACGACGTATCTGCTTCGGAGCCACCGCTACAGCTACGGGCGATTACAAGTGAGCCGGAGGGAGAAACGGACGTCGTTGGCATCGCAGCCGGAGAATAGCTGTTTCCTCGCATTACGCTACCGTATCCGTATGATTTAGCACCTGGTCCAAGTACCATGCTTTTTGGAACTCCTTGAGTCATCCCTGTAATATGAACCTTCCCGGATGGGAAAAGATTCCCGCCCGGAAGAATTTTGACCGGCTGCGGCGGCGTAGCAGAGCTTTTACCCGATTGTTTTGCTGTGCCCGAAGCCGAGTCCGACGATGCAGAGCCCCGACCTGCTCTCGGATTCCCACTCGCGGTCTTTGAGCTGCTACTGTTCGACCTAGCTTTAGCGCCGGCCGGACTCCTCGATCCCGGATGTGCGGCGGAGAGAATGCTGGGCTTGGAAGATTGAGCGGCGGAGGGAGCGGTGGGCTTAGAAGACTTTGCAGCGGATGTAATGCTCAATTGAGCAGGGGAGAGAGTGGTAGGCTTAGATTGAGCGGCGGAGGGATTTGACCGGCCGGAATCGGGTTTTGTCTTAACCGGGGTACGTCCAACACGACCCGTTACCGACTCAGATGAGCTAGAACTGCAACTACTAGTGCTAGTAGTGGTTGCCGCGGAGGTAAGTCCACTCGGTCGAGTCTGAAGCGGAGTAATTGGTGATCCAAGATCGGCAGGAACAGTGTCTGGTGTATTAGTTTCCATAATCAATGATCCGCGAAGCTTATCGGCGACAGTGTCAGGTTCCGGTACATGTTTTATACGCTTCAACATTGTTTGTCCCTGCGAGATGAGATTGTGAAAAGAAGATAGCCAAAAAAGATGGCTTAAAGTCCCAAAATTTCCCTATGGATTCTCTGAAAAGGAGAGAAATCAAGAGAAAATGGCTGAACAAGATAGAAACGACGGACAAGATGGTACGATCACATAACCGATCAATGCATCGATGGGAAAGGAAAGAGAAGGAAAAGATGGGGATCTCGCGATGTGAAAAGAACGAATGTGATTGTGTTTTCTAGAGAGAGAATATATCTTTCTCGAGAGAGAGAAAGAATAGAGGAGAGGAAGGAGACGAAGAGCGAGTGAGACAAAAAAAAATATAATAATAATTTTTTTTTTAGTGTGTGTTTCAGATTCAGACCGACTTGACACACACACACACAAATAAAAATGTGATTTTATTTTCTCAACTGTTCTCTTTTCTTCCGCTTCAAAAAAGTCATCCTAAAATGAAAAAAAAAAGAGTTTAAAATTAAAGAAAAATCTTACACCGTACGAAGAAATTAAATTCGATTTTTGAGAGGAATATGAGTTGTGTGTGTGTTTAATCATTGATTTTCACCAGATTTTGCCTAGTCAAATGAAAACTAATGTCACTATGATCTAAACTTTTGCGATTTTAGAGTATCTAAATTTAAGAGTTGGTTTTAGCTATTTTTTTTAATATCCAAAATCCAAAGTCTTGACTGAATCCTTCTCGTGGATTGCGCTCAACTATGTCCACGCAACACTCTACTAGACTTTATACATTTCTGATGATGTGAACCATCATCATCAATCATAGTTACAGGCTCAGACTATATTTTACACGAATAATCTTTAGGAAATATAATTTTATTAGATGTTGACAAATATAGGCTCTGGCTGCTTCACTTTCCCGAGACAGACTTTTTTATTTTTTTAATATTCTGTTTATCAATTTCGAAGGAATGTCTTATCAATAAAATATTTGAAGTAAATAATTGAATAATCTGCTGACTTGGCTTTCTTTCGATCTTACAATATCTAAAAGCCAACTCGCGTAACATGAGAAGTGACATCCACGCTCCTCCTTATAGCAATTGTAGTTCTTAGTAATATAATTAACCAATTGTCATTAACTAGTTAATTAATCAAGGTCACATCCAATGTAATACCATGCATTTAGCTCTAGACTAATATAATAAAAACTTGATTTTACCAACTCAATCACAAATAAACATACGTATGTTTAATTAATTTCAGGGATATTTGTTCTTCGTTTAGTTTCAAATTTTTTATTTGATTTACTACACATTTTTTTCTCAGCTATTTTATCAAACTTCTGTGCAGCTTCACATGTATATATTAGATAAATGTATAGATTGTACATGTTTGATTAAAATATTTATAATTGACTGATTATTCATTCACAAACCTCGTCTTGGCCAACCGTGAAACCAAATAAAATGGTTGGTTTTGGTCTAATAAATTTGATTATTTCTTACTTATTATTTATTGACATTTGGAGGCAATCACCGATCGCAAAATAGTATTCATAATACCAATAAGTTCGTGTAGACATATATTTATGTGGTGTACGTTTCCTAGAAATGGTATCCTATAAGTATATAGTATTTATTTATTTGCGGGTGTGATATGCGTAAAGATAAAAACACTTTTTGATTAAAAAAAAAAAAAAATATAAGACCATGAATATTAACTTGGTTGGTAGCTAGGTTCATGCATGGACCTACTTCTGATTAGATAATGGTGGTTGTAATTAATATGTCGAGATTTAGTAGTAAGAGTAGCTAAGTACGCACTTAATTATTTTACAAAGAAAAGCATTCACTTAATTGGCTAAAGAAGAAGATTATATTCCATCTCTTTCAAACTATATCATGCTCTAATAGAATACTATAATACTTCTTTCTTTTCTTTTTTTTACTGTAAGCAAAACTGTTTATTCTGCAAACTTTATTTTGATGTTAATGTTTAGAAACAAAATTCAAAAAGAGATGGCATAAACAAATAAATCACACGAAATTAATTACCTAAGTTTACTTTTGGTTTTGTAAACGTGCTTTGCATCAAATACATTCAAATTCAATGGTCTTTATATTAATGACGTAATCACCCATAACTAATATGGTATGTTCAAAATACATTATGTAAATTGATGGGTCATCGTCAAATCATGACGTTGGAAGCCTTAACTATGACGCCAGATTAATCATCACTGTCTCTGGCTGACATTAGATAAGAGGGCGTGGCAGAAACCAAGTACGTGTACGTATTAAATGATTAAAATTGTTTTGTTTTCTTTTTTTTCTTTAGCAGAAATGTTATTCTCTTACCTTTTAGTAAAATCAATTTCTGTTACAAACATTACATATTCTTCTTACGTCTTAAACAAGAGATGTTCCAAAAGAACAACCATAATTTGATTTTTCTTTTTGGATATAGTGATGTTCCTTTCTTCTTAATGCATAATATAGACAGCAGAGTTTTCTATACTTAAAAAAAAAAAAAACGAAGGATACGAAATTAAGAAGAAAAAGATATAGCGAATGGGTGAAGGATGAGTATATTATTATTATATTTTTTGTGTGTTATTATGGACATTGACAGCTTTTAACATGTGTACACGAAGATGGTAAGATTCCAACTTTTTTTTTGTTGGGTAAATTTCTTGGTCTGCTCGGATTCTTCTTCTATTTTAGTTATTTTTTTTCGCAGACCACAAAAAAGTTTCTTCTTAATATGATAAAAAGACTCCCTACACGTACAGCTAACACAACAATTTTTATATATGATTATGTCTGAAGGACTTAAATTTCTTTTTATTTATTAATAAGAAACAAAATATTGACATATTTTATAATCATATAGGCTAATCTATTAGTTTTCTCGTCTCTTAATGTCCGTTTTTTTCCTATTTCCTCTACATTAAAGCCGTTTATACTTGCATAAATATATAAATTAATTTTCTATTACGGTACAAAATTTTTTATGGAAAATAAAAAGCTTTGACTGATTGACACTGTAACGGTTTTTTATTTTTCTCTATCGATAATGCGAGATCGAAATTGCAAATAGTTCAGTCTTATACTTGTACAACAAGGAATCACCCAAAACTTGGGTTACACAAAAATTACTAAACCCTACTCTAGTTTAAAAAACCCTAGAGCCGTTTAAGCGAATGATCAACTCTCGTCGCTTTTCTGGCATTGCTCACCTAAAGTACAAAGCAGACAGTAAGTGAAAGAAAACCGAAAGTCTTGTACAATCTGTGCGACGCAACTTCAATGGCGGACGTATCGCCTCGGATCTTCGACCATCAAGGGAGATCTATGAGAGGTAAGATCATTCATCTTCCGATGGCAAAGTCGGACTCTTTGAGCAGCTCTCTGTCTTGTGAAGTTCCAGCATCCTTTTCTCTGGGTTACAAAGGCCTGCACCAGTAACATATTCAATCCAAACTTTGTGATCAATTCTTGTAGAAATGCTTAAGCGAAGAGAATCTGGATGCATCCCTAAAATGTGTATATCGAACCTGAGCATTTTGGTATATCCCAAACAGCAATGGAGTACGGTGAGCACTCTGGTTCACAAAGGGTCTTGTGGTTCTCGTGGTTGACGTTCATTGCGAGCATCCACGCACCTATTGTCACGTCCTCGTTACTAAACATCCTGAAACTGAAGTTTGAAAATATATATCTTTATTAAACAAAAAGGCTAAACAGGAGCGAAACCAAAGTCCCAATAACACTCATGAAGACTTCAAAGACGAATAAAATATAATAGACATAACTTGCCTGTTGTTCTTGAGGGCAACCAAACTGGAGACCACATCAGCAGAAAGAGCATATATGGGGCCATAGGCATGAAGAAAGTACTCTTTCCCGATTAAATCTGCCAAAGGTTCATACCTGCAAAACTCCAACCAAATTTCAGTTGTTACTGAATCACAAGAGATGATTGGGTGTTTCAAATGCGATCATATCTCAAAGTTTCTCAAAAGAGAAGCATGATTCCTGATTTCCTATCCTTACCATTTTAGCTTTGGATCTGTAAAAACAGGACCTTTTTTCAGGCATCCAAGGTATGTCTGCGAGTGACTCCGCTCTTGAGCCAACAACAAAGACAACCGATCTGTGATGAAAACAACAGCCTCATATAAGATCCACAACTCTCGTGAAGACACGGATTAATGTGAAAACTCAAGAGAAAATAATCAATTACCTGGCCTCAAATATATATCATCATCAGCTTTGACATAGAACTCTGAATCATATAGTGCGTATGCAGCTTTGAAGAAAGCCAAACTATACAACAGAAAATGAACATATAAAAGACAATGGATAAAAGCCTTTCGGGTTAAATAAGATTTGAACAGAGAAGTGTGAATTTTTTCTAACTAACGTTTTGTATGGGAGCTTACTGTACTCCTCCTCGATATCGAGCAGTATAAAGTCATCGTACTCTGCGATCTCCCTTCTAAGCTCAGCCATTTTCGCCTCATCTTTGGTTTTGCCGATAATAAACCTGATGGCTAATCCTGTTGATTCTTCCAATCTGCAGAGAGATAGTGAAAGTCCCCAGAATCATGAATCATTGAAGATAACGTCTCAAAGATCACATGAGTGCTAATATTCAGCTTCATTGGTTCCAGATCTATAAGGTTTGAGATTATGATCAATGATCAGATTCTATTCTAGGGAATGCTATTTTAAAATCCAGATCGAAACTAATTTAGATCTTTATCATTCTGACTAATTGATTTCAGAGAAGCCTAAAGTTAGCAGAGATATATAACAAGAACAATGGCAGAAGAATTGAGATTTGACAGAAGATAAATCGATACCGTCGAAGCCCTTCTGGATCGGACGGCATCCACGTGTTCCTGAGCGCTTGTCTTCGCCCAGCTGACCCGAATCCGGTCTGGATTCCGACGAATCCCATCACCTTATGCCTCTTCACTCCGCCGCTAACACCATTACCGTTATTATTTCCAGCGACGTCCCAGACGACCCGTACCGTCTTCGGAGGGGAGTTCGTCAGACAGGTCCGACCGGATAACCGAGAACCCGGGAAAATAATGGCGGAGAGTCCAAAGAGGAAACCGAAGAGCCCGATCGCAAGAGAGGCGAAGACGATGAAAGACGGCGATCTGCGCGTGGAGAGTGATGGCCGAGCGTGAAACAGCTTCAGCCTCGGAGAAGATGGCATGATTTGAAACGGAGCAGCTAACGGATCCACTTATTCGGAAGCTCTCAAGCTGTTTCTCGTTTTAACGGTCGTTAATGGCGATACGGATTTTCTGTTTTCTCACAGATCAGGTGGATCCAGTTTTCCGGATTCGGATCCTTTTTCAAGTACAAAGATGCACGGATTTTTATGTCTATGAAAGTCTTATGAATAAAGTTAATAAACAATTTTACAACATTAATGGTGATAACATAAGTTTGGCAGGTGAATTGACCAAATTAAGAAGACTAAGATCATTTCCGGAATCATGTGTAATAATAGTAGTCACTTCTGCATTTATTACATCAAATCTGAGTTCGAATCTAGCATCCCGCATGTTATTGGGATATTAAAGCCAATAGACTATGTTGACAAAAAAAAATATATAAAAAAAATAATATTTTATAAAATTTAACTATTTAAATAAATCAAAATATTAATTAAAATAGTTGAACCAATTATAAATTGTCATATGTAAACATCTCCATTAGAGTTTCTTATAAGAGTTTTTAATAATAAAATAAATATAAAAAATTAAAGTTTTAAAAGTTTTTTAAATAAGAGTTTTAAAAAATAGTTCTTAAAGTTTCTTGAAATTTCATAATAATATTTTATTATTTATTTTATTATTATTATATTAGAGAGAAAAAGAGAGAAGTCAAAAGTTAAAATATGAAGAAAAAGAGAAGAGACAATCTCAATATATACCTTCTACTACTGAGATGTTTTTTCTAGAAATCAACACTTTTTTATTTTTTATTTTCTTTTTTATTATTGAGACGCTTGGGATATGCTGATGGTCTAAGACCATCCGCAACGGTAAGACCGGATGCGTCTCATCTAATAAAAAATAATAAAAAAAGATTAAAAAAAAGAAAAATTAGGCAAATATCTTTGAGACGTCTCAATAGGATGAGATCTGTGAGACGTCTCATGTGAGGTTTTTTCGTGTCATTTCTTCTCTCTCCTCTCTCCTCTCTTCGTCTTCATTGAATATTTATCCTCGCTTCCTCCTCTAACTCTCGATCTCGAATTCTCCAGTCTCGCCCTCTGTCCCTCTTCTGTCGCGGCCGCAGTCGCGCTCTCGATCTCGGTCCCAATTCCGATTTGTCTCAATTAAGCGTGGGCTAACCTTTTATGTGGCCACCAGTTTTTCCGATTTACGTGTACTAAAATATTGGATCTACTCTTTTTGATTCGATGTGGCTACTTGCTCTGTTTGACTATAGAATTCATGCTATTTTCCCACATGCTTCAATATTTTTGTTCAATAAAAGCACTTTGATTTAATGCCGGTTATTGTGATATGCAGGTGAGTTCGTCGGTTCTGTAAGTTAATTAGTTCATATAATTCACTGGTTTTTTCTGAACTATTATTATCTATCAAATGACTATTGAGGATGGCATGTTACAGAAAATGTTGAAGGATGTAGTGAAAACAAAGACTTATCAGAATGTGATTTACCAAAACAAGTTTATCATAATGTAATTTTAGTCTCATCAATTCTAGTGTGGATAAGGTATTGGTCTTGTGGATATACATTAAACACAATACAATTCGACTAAAACATGTTTCTATCCTAATTTGATTTATTTGAAATTCAATTATTTTTTATTTTTTAGAAACTCATTTGAGTTTTACCATTGCATAACAAAATTTAAACAGTTTCTAATTGAATCTCAAATAATAAAATAATAATAAATTAAATCTTAAAAAATACTTAAGAAACTCTTTAGAGTTTCACTGATGTGGATGCTCTAATGTTAACAAATTAGTAATTAATTATTAGTAATGTACTAATTAATGTTAATGACTGGTAATTAATAAAAAGGGTTACAAGAAGACCATCTGATCACAGCTCTCAAGTTGGGTAGTCACGGCAAACCCGGTTTTGTCTACCTCTGCGTCTATGTTCGATGACGGGTTATCGTGATCTTTAACGAAACAAACGCCTGTCCAGATGTCCGGAAGTGAGAATTCGATGAAGTGCGGTGTAACTAGAGAGAGAGAGAGAAAGAGAGAGAGGTTTTGGCTTTACCTTTCACAGTGTTGGGTTTTTTGCACTCGTATAGCGTTTTCTTGAGCAGAATTGTCCCAGGGAACACCATCAAGTTTATTCTTTTGAGAGCATCGCGTTTTTCATCATCCATGGTTTTGAAGCCAAAACCTTCAGTCCACGTTTCCACTAAACTTGGTAACGCAGCTACAATAAGCTTATCCACTTTGAGAGACATAAGCATCTGCAGCCAAAACCAATGAACGGAGCAGAAATCAGAGCATGAGAAATTTGAAAGTTATCAGTTTATCCTGAAATAACCAGAGTAATCAATAGAGATATGGAAGAGATATCATGTGAGCTAAGAGGTTATTGAGTAGCCATGTTGAGAAGTTTGCTGTGCGTATCTGGGTCAGCAAATGGGTGGTGCTGTGCGTATATCGTTGTCCTAAGTTTAGACATTAGTATTAATTTGGATGGAGCCTCAAGAACAATGACATGGGCACGTTCTAGATACTGTACCTCTTCGATGGCAGTCACGAGGATTCTGCACATTCCCTGACGGCGATACTTGCTGCAGGTAGCTACAAGAGGCATCTCTGCAACACTCACTCCATGCACCCTGCAGAAAGTAAATGGGTTTTCAATTGTAAACTCATTCCGGTGTACGGAAACTATAGAATAGTTCATTCCGGTGTACGGCTATTTCAGGATAAACAAATCAGCTTCTGACTTTGTCTGTCTCTAGAAATTCGGAAGAAACCAAAGCTCTGCTGATTCGGTGTTAAAAATCCTCACAAATCCATCGATGAATTAACGGATTTTATTACTCTCTGAATCTGCCATTATCACTTTGTAAAGTGTCTACTTTGTGTGCTTTTTTTTTTTTAACGGAAAAAGGCAGCTTCATTTTTTACCTTAAGATTCTGTCTCCTTTGATAACAACGGAACCGACCAGCGGTTATATATACTCATTAGTACAAAATTAACAACTCAATCTTCGTTATTCAAAACCCTATTTTCTTCTTTGACTTTTTTCCATTCTTGAATTCGTAATCCAGTTATATGATTGACTACCATATTACTACAAACCAATGAATGACTTTGGTAATAAGATGAATTCACTACTTCTTTTGTATTTCCGTTTATAAACTCGCAATCAAGCTCTGACTCTTGATTTTTTTTTTTTGTTTCTTCGTTCGATTTTGCCATAGGAGAAATCTAAAAAGTACGTGTATGATCTCATTTAAGATGAAAACGACGGCGGTATATGAACATATTTGGTCTTTTTTGTATTAAAACATATAATACTCCTTAAACTTAAACTATGGTTTTTACTAATATTTTACATTTTTTTAATCAATGTCGCGATTTTGTTTCCCCTCCTGAAATTGCATTCCAATATTGATCAAATTAAGTAATAAGTGGAGTGGAGTTTAATTTGGTCTATTAGCGATATAAGTGGAGATTAGGCTCAATCATTTGTTAACGTTTATATTTAAAGGGTATGAGAATTAATCTTTTTAACTCTAAGTGGGTATGAGAATTAATCATATCCGATACATTAATTTTTAGATCAGATAATGGGGATTTTATATTTTTCTCTGTCTGTTAGGTTAGAGTTGATAACTAGAATCCTAATTTATTTTGTGATCCGATCTGTATCCTGGAAAATCCGACGACTTACTACTATATCATCAGTATCCAAAATATTGTCTTCTATTAATTAATTACTATTCAAAACATCTTAGTATCCGCCTATAATCAGGATATATACTAATCACTAAACATCTAAAAGCCGATTGATATATATATATATATTCAAAATAAAAATGAATATTATGTTTGTTCTACGGACATCATAATACCTAGCTAATCAAACCATAACTGGTCGACTTGGAAAAGGATGACCACTCTGTCGGGTTCGAGGTTATCTGGACCAGATTCGAACAGTTAGTCTCAAGCATAAAACAACCAAGGCGGTGATAGACGAATACTGAACGACCCATATTCATGTTTTCAATCTTGAGTTAGACGCTGAAAAGTAGCTTCTCAGCCCCGGCAAGATCTTCGACTCTTCTTCGAGTTCACATATTAATCCCGACCCCGAAGAATGATCTTATTGCTTTCAAACGCTATCTTTTTACCATATCAATAATTTTCATGGGGTCATAATCCCTTTTGGTTAAGTTTTACTAATGTGTATGAAAGCTATTTAAAGCGTGAGAGTTGGTACTTTTTTGACCGGTTAACACTACTACAAACCATTTGGGCGTACGCTATAAAGAATTAATATAAAAAGTACCCCGGTTCATAGTTTCTCCGGTTTACTCTGCTACAATTATCAACACAACAACAACAACACGTGCATGAATAAAATCACGTACCGGGACGTTATCTCGTTGTCCTAATACTTTTTTTTCTTGTCGCCAACTACACGCCGAAAGCAAAGTTGCCAAAAAGGTTTTATTATTTATCCAATACGATGACGTGTACAACCCAAGGTAAAGCCATCACCACGTCCTACCAATCAGTGTTTCCCACGTGTCAATGAGCTGCCTTTTCCTCGGTGCTTGCACACGGCTAACTTTTGATCAAAGTGATGAAAAGGAAGGTCGTAAATGGCGTCGTCACTAACTATTTTAACCCCATCAGTGACACTCCTTTCCTCTTCATTCCACTTTCTTCTTCGATATTCGATCTTCGTGACTGTACAATTTTCTCTCGAATCTTTACGAAATATATATGGCTTCATCTACGAAGACGGTACGTTATCGTTGTTTTCCTCCTCGTACGTAACGGGTTTTTCTTTTTTTGGTTTTGTACTTTCTCTTGATAATCCGAGTTTTTTTTGGCGTATTTTTAGGTTTTGATCCCTATTGCTCATGGTACTGAGCCCCTAGAAGCGGTGGCCATGATCACGGTGTTGCGGCGAGGTGGTGCTGATGTGACGGTGGCGTCCGTCGAGAATCAAGTTGGCGTTGATGCTTGTCATGGCATCAAGATGGTCGCCGATATTCTCCTATCTGATATTACCGACTCCATTTTTGACCTTATTGTGCTTCCCGTAAGTGTTTCTGTTAATACATGTCGTAATAATTTGAGAATCAAGGAGATGATCAGAGTGAAACGTTAGTTTTACTTCAAAAACACTAAAAGAACAGAGCAAAGTGAATCGATCAAGTATTCTTTAAGATGTTGATAGTTCTTGCAAATAACGTTTTTATAAAGCATAATTTTTATGATGTATGTCTATTGCAATGTATTTCCTCTGAAATTACTCCATAGATTTTTGCTTTTGATGTTTTCTGAAATACTTCAGAATTGGTTTGCTGATATTACTTTTGATTATATGATTGGTCAAAGGGAGGGCTTCCCGGCGGCGAGACTCTTAAAAATTGTAAACCTTTAGAGAACATGGTAAAAAAACAAGACACAGATGGACGACTTAACGCAGCTATCTGTTGTGCTCCTGCGTTGGCTTTTGGTACTTGGGGTCTGCTAGAGGGAAAAAAAGTAAGTCTGTAGTGATCAGCATCCCCGAACGTTGTTTGTCTTGTTCTCAGTTCTTGCCTAATGTCTGGATTACTTGGGATTTCTCGCAGGCCACGGGTTACCCGGTTTTCATGGAGAAACTTGCGGCTACTTGTGCCACTGCTAGTGAGTCAAGAGTGGAGATAGATGGAAGGATTGTGACAAGTCGAGGACCAGGAACCACCATTGAATTCTCCATCACGCTTATTGAGCAGTTATATGGGAAAGAGAAAGCTGATGAAGTCTCTAATATCTTGGTATGTTTTTGTCTCTGCCTCTTTTATCCAAGCACTTCGATTCACAAACCTGTAAATGGACAAAGATCTCAGTGATTAGAAGCAGCATAGTCGTCTCCTCTTGGACTTACTTGTTCTCTTATTGAAATCAGCTGGTTCGTGCTAACCCTGGTGAGGAGTTTACATTTACCGAGCTTAACCAAATGAACTGGTCGTTCGAAGATACCCCACAGGTATATGTTCATATACCTCTCCACTTGGTCCTTTTTAAACACACTCCAGGACATTCTCTGTTTGATGGTCAAATGAATTTCTAGGAGCATGCTGTAAAACTTTTGTCTTTCATTATCAATGATCGTTCTTAAAAGTCAGAAAGATAATGTTTTCCTGTTACAGATTCTCGTTCCCATTGCAGAGGACTCAGAGGAAGTTGAAGCTATTGCGATTGTAGATATCCTGAGGCGGGCAAAAGCAAATGTCGTGATTGCTGCAGTTGGTAACAGTTTGGAAGTTGTAGGATCTCGCAAAGCTAAGCTAGTCGCAGATGTGCTTCTTGATGAGATTGCAGAGAAGTCGTTCGATCTGATCGTGTTGCCTGTGAGTTTCATACTTTCAAGTTTTGAGATTTATTGAAAAATAACAAAAACAAAAATCTAACTTCTTTGATTTAAATCACATTCAGGGGGGTCTAAACGGTGCTCCAAGATTGGCAAGCTGCGAGAAACTGGTGAATATGTTAAAGAAACAAGCGGAAGCAAACAAACCATATGGAGGAATCTGCGCATCACCTGTTTACGTCCTTGAGCCTCATGGTTTACTCAAGGTGCAAAATTTAAATCAGTACTTGAATTGTGAAAACGTTACTACCATTCTTGTTGTTATATCTTAAACTGAGATATAAGAGAAATGTTTTGTATAGGGTAAGAAGGCAACTACCCACCCAGTGGTGAGCAACAAACTTTCGGACCAGAGTCATATTGAGCACAGAGTCGTGGTGGACGGAAACGTCATAACGAGCAGAGCTCCGGGGACTGCAATGGAGTTTTCACTTGCGATCGTTGAGAAGTTTTACGGGCGAGAGAAAGCGCTTCAGCTTGGTAAGGCAACACTCGTATAAATACAAAGAATGAAGTGTGAGAGATTGCGAGGGACGTGAAGGGCTTCAGTTATATCTCCATTGATGATGAGTGACTTTGTAATTTATGTCTTTATAAATGAATAAACAAGTTTCTTCTACATGAGGAAATTCGTAATTTGCAATTATTATAAAATTAAAAGATCTTCCTCCTCTAACTATGCCGGAGGTTGAAGATTCAGCCATATACATAACTTAAGTAGAAGAAGTTTGTTTATTCTTTTATAAAGACATAAATTACACACACCGCTAAACCAAAGCTCGTATCACAAAGTCACTCATCATCAATGAAGAGATAACTAAAGCTCTTTTATTCAGGCTATCACACTTCGTTCTTTGAATTTACACAAGTGTTGCCTTTGCGAACTGAAGCGCTTTCTCTTGCCTGTAAAACTTCTCAACAATCGCAAGTGAAAACTCTTTTTGCAGTTTCTGGAGTCAGAGTCTTGCCTTGCAAGTGAAATATTTTTTTCTCATCGCAAGGAATTATCAGTAGCCTTAGATTTGCAAGTTGCGAAAGGTGGTGAATATGTTAAAGAAACATGCATAATTAAACAAATCATATGGAGTAATCTGCACGTCGCCTGCTTATGTCTTCGAGTCTGATGGTTTGCTCAAGGTCCAAAATTCAAATCAGTAGTTGGATAGTAAATACATTAAGATCACTCTTTTTGTTATATCATAAACTCAGATACAGTATAAGAGACATGTTTTGTATTGAGTAACAAGGTCACATTGAGAACACAATCATGCTGGACTGAAATGTCATAATCAGCAGAGCTCCAGGAACTGCAATGGTGTGTTCACTTGCGATTGTTTTTTTTTAACTAAACATGCTTCTTATTCATGGTAGGATACTAGTTATGGCTCGGACCATTAGTTTAACAGTCATATTACATAAGATGTAAACATTGGAATACAAGAGCGAGAGCTAACCATTATCCAGATCTTCCGCATCGAATAAGTTGCAAATCATATCCAGATGATGAGGTATGTAATGTCTTATGATAATAAGAACTTATATTTGATGATAAAAAAAATAAAGAACTTATATACTTCGACTCAATCCATTTGCTCCTTTTTCATTACAAACAAAAATATCGAAGTGTAGAGGATAGATCTACTCTCTGAAGACAATTAGTTATAAAATGCGTTTGCAAATATATATATATATATATATATATATATATATATAAATATTGGAAATTTTTTAAAAATACTACTAATATGGATATGTGAAGTCCAACTCCAGTGGAAAATACTAGAAAGATGATAATTTAAGCATTTGGCTAAAAACACTTCCTCTAAAATAAACATTTCATAATTTATAAACTTACAAACGAATTATATTTTTTTTTTCAATGACATAAATTAACAATAATATATACTGTTCATATATAATCTAATGTAAAATCTATTCTCTGTGTACTAATACGACAATCACATATCGTTTTGCTACAGCCTACAACCATGAATTAATAAAACAAACAAAAATAACAGTAAACCAACTAATTTGACAAACTAAATAGTAGTAATATTAGTCGTCGTAAAAGTTGGGGCCATTTTGTAGGAGCTGATAAGATCAAGGGGTATGAGCGAAGATTTCGTTGATATTTTGTTTGGTACGGAAATACCGAAAATGCCCACGAGTGAAATCTACTATTAAACCCTCGCAAAACCCTTGATTTCATTTTCTGGCTTAGCTGTTCTTCATACTTCTTAGGGTTTTGTATCGAGAGCTTCCATGGCGACGCATTCCATTTCTCGCTCCATTCTTTGCCGACCGGTGAAATCTCTTTCCTTTCTCTTTACTCGATCCTTTGCTTCATCTGCTCCCCTGGCCAAAACTCCGGCGACTTCCCTTTACACGTCGTCTCTGCTTAGCCGATCCCGTCCCCTCGTCGCCGCCTTGTCCTCCGTTGTTCGTGGTGGTCTTGTGTCTGTTAAAGGTCTTTCCACGCAGGCTACCTCGTCTTCTCTTAACGATCCGAATCCCAACTGGTCGAACAGGCCACCCAAGGAGACGATCCTGCTCGATGGTTGCGATTTCGAACACTGGCTTGTGGTTGTGGAACCACCTGAGGGTGAACCTACTAGAGACGAAATCATTGACAGCTACATCAAAATCCTTGCCCAGATTGTTGGCAGGTAAACCCCCAAATTCAAAAGTCTCTCATGCCTGTTCTTCTAGCAAGTTTAGGGTTGAATAAGTGAGATAACCTTATCTCTTGGTCTTCATTCTTTCGACATACTAGGAATCCATATGACGGGATCTGTTAGTTTACTTGAATCTTTTTGAAACCTCTTATATGATATGTCTCGTTTATTGATAAATTTTCAGTGAAGAAGAAGCGAGGATGAAGATCTACTCGGTTTCAACTCGGTGTTACTATGCTTTCGGAGCCCTTGTGTCAGAAGATCTTTCTCACAAGCTGAAAGGTAATATTGCCTTGTTGGGTCTTACTTTTCCCCAATTCTGTGTTTAAGTTTGCCTTCTAATTTCTTTCTGTAACTCTCCAGAGCTGCCAAAGGTGCGCTGGGTTCTTCCTGATTCTTACCTAGATGTGAGGAACAAGGACTACGGAGGTAAGGCTTATTGTGTTTCCTGTATCATATGCCGAGAATTAAGGGAGTCGCTTTGCTCGTCCATTATAATTGCTGGTTTTTAAATGTTGATGGGTTAATTGACATTTCTTCACTCTGTTGCTACATTCTCTTGTATTAGATTGCCACGTTGGCCTACCTCTATCATTTGTTAATTGACACTTCTTGAAATAAGTTTGGGTGCATATCTTAGTCTTGATCAGTGATGTCAATTCTCAGACTGGTGTAGTAGAGTTCGCATTGATGTTGCTTAGTTGAGAGTTTACATCTTGCTGGTGATCTTATAAGAGAGTTAACTTGATGGGTTGTTTTTTATACTGGCTTTCAGGGGAACCTTTCATTGATGGGAAAGCTGTTCCTTATGATCCTAAGTACCACGAGGAATGGATAAGAAACAACGCTAGAGCAAATGAAAGAAACAGGCGCAATGACCGTCCTCGCAACTTTGATAGAAGCAGAAACTTTGAGAGGAGAAGAGAGAACATGGCAGGAGGCCCTCCTCCCCAACGTCCTCCCATGGGAGGCCCTCCTCCACCTCCCATGGGTGGCTCTGCACCTCCTCCACCTCCCATGGGTGGCTCTGGACCTCCTCCACCTCACATGGGTGGCTCTGCACCTCCTCCACCTCACATGGGGCAGAACTACGGGGGACCACCACCACCGAACAACATGGGAGGACAAAGGCCTCCACCAAACTATGGAGGAGCACCACCACAGAGCAACATGGGAGTACAGAGGCCACCAGCAAATTACGGAGGAGCACCACCACCAAACTATGGAGGAGCACCACCACCGAACTATGGAGGAGCACCACCACCGAACTATGGAGGAGCACCACCACAAACCAACATGGGAGGAGCACCACCACCAAACTATGGAGCACCACCACCGAACTATGGAGGAACACCACCGCAGAACAACATGGGAGGAGGTCCACCAAATGCAGGATGGTCAGGTAACAACAACTACCAGCAGCAGAGTGGAGGAATGCAGCAGCCACAGTACCAGAACAACTATCCACCTAATCGGGATGGCAGCGGGAACCCGTACCAGGGTTAAATAGTTGAACCAGTTGTGGGTTTTCTTTTTAATCTTGCATTCTGGACGATGTATAGATAATCTGAGGGAGGGAGGAGAGTGCATTAGCAAGACTTAAACACTCCTTTTGTTTTCAGTGTTTATCAGCCTCGTACGTGTGTGAGTAACTGTGGCATGGTTAAAACTTTTTTACTCTTGCGTTTTGGTTTTCTTTTTAGTTTGTATCCTTAATCGATCTTAAAGAGTTGAGTGGTTCACTTGGGATGCCTTGTGTTGTTGGTTCATCCCCTAGCAATTCCGTGTCTGATTCTGATTCTAGATCAAAGCATGAATTATGTGATGTTCAATGCTCCTCGCATTTGGCTACGTTAACTAGTTGCATTGCCTCGATCTAAGTCAGATGATAAAAATCAAAACTTTCCCTTCAAAATATCTCTGCATCTCAGCCAATATGCTAGCTCTCTTCTGCTGAATCTGAAATTGGTGTGCTTCCAGTTGCATATATTAGTTAGATATCCAAAGACTGAATCTGAACGAGAACAGAGCGACAAATATGTACTACTTCGGCGTGTTTGGCCCAAATCTGTAAATCTCAGCCCAAACTGATCGCTTCCGTCTCAATATTATATTCCTCGCCGTACTAATTTTTTTTCTTCTTATTATTATTGCTTTTTGTGTCTCCTCCTGTCTTGTCTCTCGCTTTCTCTACGACCGGACTAGGGCTTAGGCATTTCCGGCTAAAAAGGAACTCTAGAAAAAAAAATGGTCAAACCATAGACATGATGAAGAAACGAAAGCTCGATGAAAACGATGGTGTACTCGTAACCAATGGTGGCGGAACCATTGGTCCGACTCGATTGACGCAGCAGGACGTGCGGGAGATCATCGAGCGATTCTCCACTGATCAGCTGCTCGATATCTTGCAAGAGGCTGTCATACGACATCCCGACGTCCTCGAATCTGTGATCAGCCGCTGACTCTGATATCACGTTTTTGTACCAGGACAGACCGGAGGAACCGAAGTCGTGGAGGCAAAAGCTGGAAAAGGGTTCAGCTACATTGTGATGGGTTTTGCTTAATTCTCGTATGAAGCCTGATGTGTGTCGTCGAAGATATGCGGGAGCACTGTTTGCTGATGCATCTTTGAAGGGATTCAAGGGTGTTCCAGATGTGGTGGAATGCTCATTCGTCCAATCTACCATCAGACTTTGAGTGGAGGAAGTGTTCGATCTAGGGACACTCTCAGACTTTGAAAACGAAGGCTTAGAAGCCCTCAAGGGAGAACTCAAATCCTCCATCGACAAGGGAATCAAATTTGCCAACCAATGAGTGTTTTTTCTTCTCTAAAATATTGGTTTTGGACTAAAACTTTAGGTTCATGTTCTTGTCTTGCTACTTTCGTCGAGCGTTCCAATTTGAGTACCATTTTTGGGGACACTGTAATAATAAGGTAAAAAAGAGAAAAACTACTGTTGCTAATGCTAATGTAAGCTATCATTCTTCTTGCTTTTGGCGCTCTTATTCTTCTCTTTTTTTTTTTAAAAAAAAAAGATATATAAATATATCTTGGGTATAGGTTGCTTTGATCTGCCTTGCAGTATTGATTTATTTACAGACAGATGAAATTGTACTTGTTGGTATTGTTGGATCACGAGCCCTTCTGTCTTTATGATTTTGATTTTCTTTACTTTGATGAATTAATACATGTCAAAAGAAGTGAGAGAGTGAAAGGACATTATGTCCCTTCTCAATGTCTCACCTTTTTTTTTTTTTTTTTTTTTGTTTGTTCATAAAACAAACACATTTGGATTTAAAATGCTTAGTAAACTAGTTGAATAGGTTTTGTACGATTTTAAAACATATCTAATTAGTTTTTTTGTCTTTCTTAAATTAGGTTCTATAATTAGTGTGTATAACGTGGTCTCTAGAACGATCTTAATATAGTATTTGAAGTAATATTGGAGGATAAACACAACAAGAAGAAGGAAATATGAGTAGTAAATAAAATAGAGACCCTTCGAAAGTGACAAATAATATCGAACAAAACAAAATATTATCTGATAGCGAATGGACAGAAGGGTGTTTAACACAAACCCCAAAAAAAAAAAAAAAAAAAAAGTAGATGTAATGAAAATTTATGTTCTAGAGAATAAAGGAAACATGGAGACAAATGATTTTTTATAAAACTGATCCGAATTTGCCGAGTCAAGGGTAAAATCGTGATTTCGTTTGATAATCCAAAGGGTAAAGTAGGTGAAGTGTTAATTTTCAGTATAGCCATTTGTCATCTGTCGCCACGTCATCATGATTTTGTAGCAAAGTGCCAAACCCGACGTCACGTGTATCTTTCTCTCTCTCTCTCTCTTTTTCTTTCTCAGATGAGTTGTTTTTGCATTATTTGCATTTTCACTCCTTATACTATTATAAGTAAAGCAATTTGGGCTGTTCGTTTAAACTGCTACAGCGTGAACCCTAATTCTCGCAGAAGGTGACCAATGAAAAATGGTTGATACTCGGTGGATAATGGATGACTGACTTCCAACATGTTTACAAACTCGTCACCATTTTTTATTTTATTTGTTTTTATAAATTTATGAAGTACTCCATATTAGTTAGCAATTTTGAATAACAAATCTCTGGGAAATTGTGAATTCACAATCACATCTCCAATACTTTTCGAAATAAATCGTTGACCAAAAGATTCAATGCGTAAGTAATGATTAATTTACGTATTTGACCATTATCGAGACATGATCCCAACTTGCATATTTTCATTTTTTATTTACTGACGAGTCATGACAGACCAAACGTGTCACAAAATTTCCGCAAAAGCATATTTGTATTCCATGTTACTAGCTTATTTTGATAAATTAATTTTTAATAAATTGGTTATATTATTTGTCATTTAAAAAAATGATCGTCCTTGTTTTCGTAACGCCACGAAGAGCAACATTAGAGCCTATACTTCGTACACACATACATGATATCGTACATGAAACACTAATGCACGTTATAAAAAAAACAGTTATTCAGTTGATAACTCAACATGCTTATATTAATAAATTGCCATTAATTACGCACAGAGGGGATACTTAAAGACATGACTATTGCTTTGTTGATCTGTATCGCATTCGTCTAATTAATCACATCGTCGAAGGTTATGATTTTGTTGAAGATTCCAATCCATATATATTTACACATTTGATTATTGGTTAGACATCTGACTGTAGTTGTATCTGTGATACATTTGATTATAGTTGGTTAGACACTCGATTAAAACAGCTAACCTTATTCTATATACCGTTATATTTTTATTACAAAAAATTAAGAACTAATAATTGATCTTAGACGTCTATCGAACATCCAATTAGTACCTAAACTATCCGAGCAGTCTGAAGATTAATGTAAAATACAAAAGATACATCAAGTGATCAGTTATAACTAGTGAAGCATATCAAAATTTAATCTTTTCAATAATAACATAAAACAGAAGTTGTTATATGTTGAGAGAAACAAATGGATCCATACATATTACTTGCCAAGTTGGTCATATGCCAAAATATATATATATATAAATAATTGATGAGGCAGAGGCATACCTTCCTCTCTCGAATTCTGTAAAATATTAATTTGACGTTATTAAATAATTATTTCATTGAGTAAACTATTGACGTTATAGTGTGCTTGATAGTTTGAATTTCACATAAAACTCCCATAATCATAATCATTCTATTTTGTTGTGGTGCGATTTGTGACTGTAATTCCAAGTGGGAAGCTCCTTTGCTTTAATTAAGTAATATGCAACCGTGGGATGACATATATTCTCCTTTTTCTCTATAAAATAACCTAACTAATGTTAAATATATTATTATTTGTTTTGTTTGAACAATTATTTAATGTGTTCGTATTAGGTTTGTCAATCGACCCATTTCTATAATGCTAATATGTCAATTTCAGAATTATTATTCCATTAAAGTAGGTGTGTTTAATAGTAGATGCAATAGTTTAAAGTCTACAAATAATGATGTATAACATTTTTCTTCCAACTAATAAAACAGTACTCTAATTTAACAATATGATATAATACGATTGCGTCAAGTTTTTATTTTTGCTTTAATAAATATAATTTATTGAACGATTTGAAAACTATTTTAGCTTACCGTACGTGTGTTCATATTTAATATGTGTAAAAAAAAATTGTGTGAACAATAATAAGGTTTTGTTGGTATTCGAATTATAACCAATTTTGGAGATATTTTGTGTTAAATATATTCGAACCACAATATAACTCCATATGTGAATTAGTTGAGCGAGTTGTAGATGTAGTCAATTGGTTGGGATTCAAGAAGCATTATGGAGTCCCACTAATTATTTATGAACTTATGAAATAATTCTTCAAAAGATATGAAATATTTCCGTTGAAGCTTAGATTGTCTTTTACTCTCCTTTATAATTATAATTATATATTTTATTCTCATAATTCAAAAGACCTTTTATATAGTGTTATACTCCATGATACGGTTAAAACAATTATTTCGAAAAAAAGTCTAAGTAGGAAAGAAGTGTTGGATTTTAGGTGAAGCAATAATAGTAGAATCTAAGACAAAAATGTTAAAAATTCATAAAAAGTGTTCTAAGCGTATAGGCTAATACGAAGGGTATTTAGTATAGTTGTGCTATATTATAAAATTGTATCCTTTTGTGTGATCAAAGTTCGATTTTTCAGAATAAAATCTGCTTTAGCTATAACTATTGAGATTCTTTTACAAGAAAAAAAAGTGGAGAAGTGGAGCATCAACAAGAGCTTTAATATATTTCCACAATATGGGTCAACCCTCAAAAAAGAAACCAAGATGCACCAAAGGCTGAATTGAACCTTGACCCAGCCAACACCATTGGTTTTCTTTAGGGTATTTATTCATTTTATTGAATCCTGAATATAACGCTTTTGGTAACTTTTTTTTGTTATACCAATTAGTAACTATTAAAGTGATGTACTTTGTATTGTAGCTGTACAAGATTATCAATTAAACCCAATTCTACTTTGTATATGTTTTGCATTTCTTTATAAAATTGCTGTTATATTGAATGGATATGATATGATTTTTTTCTCTTCTATATAAGTGAATAGAGTCTAGTAGTTTGTATTAATATTGTTATGTGATAATTCATATTAAAGTCCAAAAGCTTAGAATTATATGCATTGAATGTAAAGAAATGATTAGTATGTTTTAAAATTAATAAGATTTTTGGGTTGTTGTGAAACAAGAGATAGAATAAATTTGGGAAACAACTAAAACTTGATTACCCAAAAAAAGAAAGAAAGATAAAAAAAAAAAAGGATTGAGGGAAGAAAAGAGATGATGAGATGAGAGAAAGAGAGATCTTTAATGAGAGCAAAACACTGTCATCTTAGCAGTTGCGTCATCATCAACCCACAACACATTCTCCTCTTTCTTCTTCTCTTATTCTACTTTTCCTTCCTTTCACCATCTCTTTAAATTTTCCCGAGAAAATAAAAATAAAAAAGCTTTCTCTGGGTTTTTCTTGATTGGTCAATTGCACATCTCTCTCTCTCTCTCTCTCTCTCCCCTCTTTTGCTTCGCTTGCTTCATCTGTTTGGTCTCCTTCTTGCTTTTTCTAGTTAGTACAGATAATTTAAACGAGTTTGAGAGAGATTCAGACATGGGTTAGTCTGCAGTTTCTCATAAATCTTCTTTCTTCTTTCTTCTTTCTTCTTCTTTCTCTTAGGCTTTAGCTATCTCTGTTTTTTAGGGTTAGGGTTTTTGAGGTGAGAGAGAGAGGCAACTATGCGTGAGTTACATCCATTTTGAGTGACTCTGGATTCCCCACCGTCTAACTACTGCCGTCGCCGCCGCCGCCGCCTCGACGAAGAAGACGCTGAGCTTCCTCAATATGCTCAACCAATGGCAGACGACGACGATGCTCACCACTTCCTCCACCCTCCAGCACCGCCGCCTTCTTCAATGAGGCACCGTGCTACGTCAGAGGCGGTGGATGCGGCCAACGGCGGCTGCGGCGAGATCGTGGAGGTTCAAGGAGGTCACATTGTTCGGTCGACGGGAAGGAAAGATCGGCACAGCAAAGTCTGCACGGCCAAAGGGCCACGTGACCGGCGCGTGAGGCTATCTGCTCACACGGCGATTCAGTTCTACGATGTTCAAGACCGGCTTGGCTTCGACAGGCCCAGCAAAGCCGTCGATTGGCTTATCAAAAAGGCTAAGACTTCCATTGACGAACTCGCTCAGCTTCCTCCGTGGAATCCCGCCGATGCAATTCGCAACGCCGCCGCAAACGCTAAACCCAGAAGAACCGCCGCCAAAACCCAAATCTCTCCGTCGCCACCACCGCCGCAACAGCAACAGCAACATCTTCAGTACGGTGGTACACGGCCCGTTGGATTCGACGGTGTAGCAGAGCATCCGAGTAACGATAACGAGTCGAATTTTCTTCCGCCGTCGATGGATTCAGATTCGATTGCTGACACTATAAAGTCGTTTTTCCCGGTGGTCGGCTCTTCAACGGAAGCTCCTCCGAATCAGCTTATGCACAACTACCATCATCATCATCATAATCATCCGCCGGATTTGCTTTCTCGAACCAATAGCCAAAACCAAGATCTCCGTCTCTCGCTGCAATCGTTCCCTGATGGTCCACCATCGCTTCTCCACCACCATCAACAACAGCAGCAGCACCACCACCACCACTCCGCTTCCGCCTCCGTCACCGAGCCTATTCTGTTCTACGGGCAGAGCAATCCGCTAGGGTATGACACATCGACGGGTGGTTGGGAGCAACAGTCATCGGAATTCGGAAGGATTCAGAGACTGGTGACTTGGAACAGTGGCGGAGCAACCGATACAGGAAACGGAGGAGGAGGGTTTCTCTTTGCTCCTCCTAATCCTTGGACGACGTCGTTTCAGCCAGTACTCGGCCAAGGCCAGCTTAATTCTCAGAGGGGTCCCCTTCAGTCCAGTTACACGCCCATGATCCGTGCTTGGTTTGATCCTCACCACCACCAATCCATCTCCACCGACGATCTCAACCACCACCACCACCACCACCATATTCCTCCGCCGGTTCACCAATCAGCAATCCCGGGAATCGGATTCGCCTCAGGTGAATTCTCTTCCGGTTTTCGCGTACCAGCACGGTTTCAGGGCCAAGAAGAGGAGCAGCAAGACGGTCTCACCAACAAACCGTCCTCTGCATCCTCTATTTCTCGCCATTGATTAAAATCGAAACAATATCCTCTAATTCCAGGTTATCCCAAATTTCTGTCCTTTTCATATCAAATTGACTACTTTTGCAGTTCTTGTGCTTTGAACTTAGAAAAAAAAAACCATTTTGCAGGGCTTGTCAAGCTTCCATTCACATGGAAAGCATCTTAGTTGTTCGGAACAAGGTATGCGTTCTCTCGTTTGTATTCAACGGCTTGATAAAAATGGCAAGGAAAGGATTAGAGAGTAGAAGAAGAACAAACAAATGTGGCTCACAATTTCAGGTTCTTCTTCTTCTTTTTCCATTATCCTGACCTTGACAATTGTAATTTTCATATTTTTCACCAGTACGACAACGTCCCAAGGTTTCTTCTTGCTGTGTTGTGTCTGAAAACCTTTTTTGTTGTCTGTTGTATCATCATCATCATCATCATCATCATCATCCTCTTGTTACTGCCAGATACTTGAGAAATTGCAGTTCCCTGTTCTTGTTGTGTGTAACTCCATGGATGCTCTAATAAACTTTCTCTTTCTTTACATATGTGTGTTTTCGCTGCTTAAAATTTAAATGCTCTGATCAAGCTAGATACTTGTTGTTAAACAAGATGAGCCTCACTCAATCCTTTGGCCCCAATGATAAATGTTAGTCATTTTCCATGAACAGTAAGTTTTAAATTGTTGCTTCTTCTGGAACATCAGGAGGATTTAGCCACTTCCCTTAAATTAGAAGTGAAAACTTTCCTCACAAGAGTAAAAAAAGGGGGTTTGTTTTCTCTGTCTGATGTCATTAATTGTTCTCTATCACCTACTTTAGTGGTAGGAGGAGATCCACCAAACTTGAATGTGATGTTGTCTTCTTTGATGAGTATAAGAATGGGGACATGAGATAGGTGATAGAGAACCACCCATGTTTGTCTAAATGTAGAAAGTTCATCTAAACTACTCAAATCTTCTCTATCGTTCATCTTTAGACAAATAATATTGGATCTCGCAAGTTAGTCAAAAAAAAAACTTAAGGTTAAATGCGTTGTCTCAGATGTTTTTTCTATTTTACCTTCATTTAGCAGAGGGGAATTATAAGCATATTTTAAATTTACCTTTTAAAAAGAAAAGCAAACACCTTTTCATGTGATGTAATAAATACATCACCAACCACACCAAATGAGAAGGTGTTGAGATACCATAAAGTACGTTCTCCCAAAAGATAGAAAGGCCGAATCTTTATCTTTATCTTTTTCTTTCGTTTGTCAACTGATAATATCATCAATAAGTTTGTTCTATAAGACAGTTAGGTATATAGTACAGTCTATGTGTTATGACCAAGTAAAACCTCAAAATACCCTAATGGGGTTTGCGAGGGATGTTGAAGAAGATGGAACGAAAATTGTAAAACTTTGGTCCCCTCTCTCTTTTCTCTTGTAAGATCTCAATGCCTTTCTTTTTTTTCAGAAGATCTACCGAAAAAAGTCTCAGCTTTTCAACCCCTCTTCACTTCTCTCCTTTCACATAAATAATTGCAAATTTAAGAATTTGAAACGAGCAAAGATTCACTCACACTAACAGCACAAAAGGTGACCACTTTTCTTCTCAGAGAAGACTATGGCAACTCTTAAAGATTAGTCAGTTTCGACTTTCGATTAGGTATCCACCAATGTAAGAAGTACTTTCCGAAGCCGTCATTATTAATTGAATAAATGTGAAATCTCAAACCTCAAAACAACTCTTAAAGCTCTGTCTCATCAACATGTGAAGCATGAAGCAATTATAGAAACACATCAAACAAAAAAAGACATGTGCAATCACATCAATCTCTTTGATATGAAGTAACAAATCATCTAATGTAGACAACATATATGAACATACATTGGAACGTTTCTGTGGCCAAATAACAATTGGACAAGAAATTAAAGAATCGTCTTTTGGTGAAGAAAAATAAAAAATTCAATCTATGAAACCGGTTCTTCTGAAAACAGCATTCCTTACCTGCCGGAGATCTCTCCCTTTAAGTGTTCTTCCTGCTCCTTCAAGCACCGAGCAAGATAGCAACGAAGACTGAGCCAAAGACCGAGCTACAATCTCGTGAGGCGGAAGCCTCTCGCCTTCTTCTTCTTGTTCTTCCTCATCATCGTCCACCACATCAGTCAGCTTGAATTGTTTCTTATGGCGACTCATCATCGCCGAAGATACTAACGGCACTTGAACAGGAGCTGATTGAGGATACTTCCCTCCACCTATAAAAGAAGCTGTAAATGGAAGCCTCTCTTGAGGCGGTTTAGGAGCTGTGGGGATGGTTCGAGCCGAAGTTGAAGACGCAGCTGATGCACCACCGCCTGTAGAAGACGAGGAAGAAGCTGTGGAGGAGACTGAAGTGGAGAGAACAGCCGCGGGTTTGTGGTGAAAAACGTGGTTGAGGTAACTGTTTCCAGAAGGTTCGGGAAGAGCAGCGAGGATACCAGAAGCTTCCACGTTTTTCAAACCGCTTTTGCTTCTCTGAATCTGGCGAGCAGGTGGGTGTTGCGCCGGAGAAGACGACGGAGAATGACGAGGCGCGTGAGATATGTCGATTGCGAAGATGTCGTCTTCACTCAGCTCACCATCTGCGGAAGCTAAGGCTGGAGAAGACGAAGAGGGGATATCGATCCGTGGATTCTTGTTCATTTTTGTTAACTTCTTGAGATCTGCGAATCAGAGAAATTAAGGTTCGATTGATTAAGAAAAAAAAAATTCTATACCCACATCAGATTAGGTTTTATTACAATACGAAATCAAAGTGTGGAGCTTCGAATTAGATCGATCCTAAAGTTGAAAAATTCCGAATTTTGTTTTCCTGGGAAAAAAGGGAAAAAAGAAAGAAGGTCGTTTTCAATCAAATCTTCCAAGAGATTTACTGAAAGGACACAATCATAACATAGGACTTTTCGCAATAATTTGAAAATCCTCTCAAGTGAACAAGAAAACTCGGTCATTTTTCTCCAGAAATCTCGAATCATAAGAAGTTGCAGCAAACACGAAGATCGATCCCATTAGGAGAATGAATTTAAGAAACCATCATTCAAGAAGGAGACCCATAATCGAAAGAATGAAAAAAATACCTCAAACTATGGGAAGAATAACAAATACAGCAGCAAATTAGATGCACGACCAGCTTAGCGATCTGAATGTTTAGCGAGAGATAGAGAGAACAGAGAGAGAGACGAAAAAGACGAAGACCTGAATGAGATTTCTAGAATATGGCATCCAATGAGTAATGTCGCTGTTTCATAATCTTGAAGCCCAATAGAATAAAGCCCAAATAGAGTAAAGCCCAAACACACTAATTTTTAAGACAACAGTGACGATTTTCCGTACCGTTAATAAACTTGTAAAAAAGTGTGTACAAATAATAACTAATTTATACAAAACAAACCATTGAGAAATCGTTGACAACAAAAAGCAATTGAGAAATTAAACAAAAATATTCTTAAATGTAAACATAAACTGTTATTGATTTCTTAATCAAAGATTCAAAATCATCCGGAACCAGGTTTTTTGGTTTTCGCAGCTTCATTGGTGTAACCCGGTTTAGCAGAGGTCTTCCTTGTGATCACATTGGGTGATACTTTCTCCGGCTTTCTAGCTGGTTTGATCGGTTTAGAGACTTGGCATTGAGCTCTGAACTCCCAAGGTCGAGCTGCTATCCACCGTTCTTTCCAACTCCATCCCCAGTTTTTTTTATCAAGGTTAAACGAAGCTTGGCCTAGATATTGTGTAGCATCAGCTCTCCACTGCAAAAACAAAAACTAGAAACTTACTTGAGCTACAAGGTATCTAAAACACAAACCAATTAATGGATATGAGTCTCAATTTTCATTGACCTGATGAGAAAAAGCATAAGCCATTGCTCGTTCACGCTTCACTGTAGCTTCCTCTCTCTGTTGTATCCTCGCGAGAATCTCCTCCATTGTTTCAGACCCTCCACACCATTCAACTTGTAGCTCGTGAAGCTTAATCTCCAGCTTTAACCGATTCTCCAATCTTTTGTGCTGGAGTCTACCTTGTGTCACCATATACAAACGTCGTGCAATGATCTGACTCTGTATATCGCACCAAGAATGCATCACATTGAGTGCAACCGAAGTTTGGTTCCTCACAGTGTGGCTTTGGATCAATGAGTTAAATCTCCTTGCGCTCTTCAAGCTACATAGTCTTTTTCTGACCTGCATATTCGCAAGAAACGGTAAAACTGGAGCGGAAAATCAGTTTCAAAATTGTGGAAAAGGACAAACCCTGTATGCTCGAAAAGCCTTTTGAATGCGAATAACAGCGATCTCTACGGAAGGCGTAGTGGAAGCTGAGCTTGATTCGATCGGTTTGACACGGTTTAATGTTTCAGAAGGTACCTAAAAAGAACATATTTTGAAGTCACTAGTATGCGAGAATGAAAAGATAATGAAACAGAGTTTTTACTAACGTTGCCTCGATTTGATTTGTTATTTTTTGTTGCTTTTAAACAAATGAGAGAGCGGAGCAACCATCCAGATCCCATAACAAAAGAAGATTATCAGTATAAATCTGAAGAGCTTCAGAACACCAAAGGGTTTTATTGGAGAAGATAATGTAGGTTAAAGATTTAACCAGATTATGTGATAATGAGATGGGTTTTAATTTGTGTTCTTTCTTTTAAGGTAATTTGTGTTCTTTCTTTTAAGGCACAAGAAGGTTTAATGTTGAGTGGTTTTTAAGTAAATGGAGATAGAGAATGAGAGAGAGAAAGTTGAAGCTTCGTTCTCTCTGTGGTGAATAAACCCATCTTGGTGATTGACATTTCAACCAACGGTGAAGTTGGTGTTTGATCTTTTCTTCAAATACAAGGTGGGGTTTTCCTGATAACTTTAATTAGTTTAGGCCAAGATTCAGGAAATGTATCAAAATAAAGGATGAGACTGGGGAAAAAAGGGATGTTTTTAGATTCGTAGAGGTTTCCCTGATAAGTATTTATTAGTTTGAGATGAAATTGCTAAAACAGAAGGGTAAAATACTAAAAAATAATACAGTCCTTCCAAAATGGTCCCGGCGGGGCTCGAACCCGCGACCTTCGGCTCATAAGACCGATGCTCTAACCAACTGAGCTACGGGACCTGTTTGACAATCGTATTCCATAATTTAATATATTCCTTATTACCATAATTCGTTTCATATTCATCTTCGTCCTCATTTTCTCTGCTTATGTGCTATTGTTGGCAACTAATAAGGAAGAAGACATCCTTTGGAACTAAACGTTCTATCTTACGACCAATGACTTGCAAGAAATGTTTGGCACTTAATCCAGAATTTACTGTAAATCTAAATGAATTCTTACATTTCTTGGATTTCTTGACATACTGTTTTGTTTCAAAATTTATCTATCTTTTGAACAAACTCTTTAAATGAGACTCCTCCGTTCTCTATCTATACAGTACGGTTTGATTTTGCTCAGTCAAGCTTCATTCACCATTACTGAACCAGAGAAATAAACCTTTGCTTAGATCGATCAAGAAACAAATGTTGGGAGGGAATAGATCAGAAGAATCCGACAACAAGAAGAGTGATAATGAAATCTAATCACAAGGCTACTGAAAGCAGAGACGGCATGAGATGACGATGATGGCAGCTTGGTACATCCAACATGTCGATACCAAAGTGTGAGGAAGAGTCTATCACAGATTCACAGTTGATTCTATGATAGAAAATTAGAAACAGAGGATTGTTAGCCAACTAACATATAATAATCCGATAAATCTGTTAGATTTTAAAATATCCGACCCGATGATAATCGGATCCGGGTACGACCCGTCAGCAGATGTGCGTAAATTTAATCCATTTGCGTGTCTTCTTTTCGAAGGGCCCACAATTTTAAATCTCTCTTCTGTCTTTCTCTTCCTGCGCGTTTCTTCTTCCCTTTTCGTCTGTACGCGCTTTCTTACCGTACCGGTTACCTGAAAATCTCGGAAGAAGAGCTTCTTTTCTGAATTGAAGAAACCCTCATCATGGCCGCCTATAGAGCTGACGACGATTACGATTTCCTCTACAAGGTTGTCCTGATTGGAGATTCCGGTGTCGGTAAATCTAACCTCCTTTCTCGATTCACGCGCAACGAGTTCAGCCTCGAGTCTAAATCCACCATCGGTGTCGAATTCGCCACCAGAAGCATTCATGTCGATGAAAAAATCGTCAAGGCTCAGATTTGGGACACCGCCGGTCAGGAGAGGTATTTGTGTTATATAAAATTCCCAAAGAATGAAATTGCTTTGCTTAATTATGGACGTTCATGAATCTGAGGAAAATAATTCATTCCTGTAGAGCCTAAGGTTATAGGAAATTTTTGTATTTACAAGCTTTGTTGATGATTGTTTCCATTGATTCTTAGTTTTGCTATCTAAGCTTATCTTGATTATGTGTAAGATTGTAGAATTTGAGTGCAGAATCTCAAGAACTAACTTGATTGATTTCATTTGGAAGATACCGAGCAATCACAAGTGCATACTATCGAGGAGCTGTAGGAGCTTTGCTTGTCTATGATGTTACACGACATGTCACGTTTGAGAACGTTGAGAGATGGCTCAAGGAGCTTAGAGACCACACAGACGCCAACATTGTGATCATGCTGGTTGGGAACAAGGCGGATCTACGTCACCTAAGAGCTGTTTCGACGGAAGACGCAAAAGCGTTTGCAGAGAGAGAGAACACATTTTTCATGGAGACATCTGCACTCGAAGCATTGAACGTCGAGAATGCTTTCACTGAAGTGCTTTCTCAAATATACCGTGTGGCAAGCAAGAAAGCTTTGGATATTGGAGATGATCCGGCTACTCTCCCTAAAGGACAGAGTATCAACGTCGGCTCTAAGGACGATGTTTCTGAGGTCAAGAAGGTCGGATGCTGCTCAAGTTGATCTTGATCTAGCCATTTGTTCCGGTAACAATTTGTTTCTTAGGAAAACTATATAGTTTGATTATCTATGGAACATATACAGATGATTCTCCCTTGTCTTTTTACTTTAGTTTCTTCTCTTTCCTTCTTTTGGTGTAAGTTTCTCTGATCCTCATAATGTTTTACCTATTTTTACATGATCATATTAGACAATCTATGAACAAAAAGAGGTGCTTTTGATGAAGAAGGCTAAATTACACTTCAGAGTAGCAACCAAATGTACAAAGAACCAAAGAAGCCTGTACAGTTTTCTTAGTCACTAAGCCAATCTCAGCTTTAGACTGTCACATAAATTATGTGCACAAAAGTACAAATTTACAGATTTTGGTGCTGCAACTCACCCTGACTCTGTTCCGCTTATAAAACCAATATATGAAAGCATGTCGAAAAAAACATATGCGTTAACTTCTATTAGATTGAATCCGCAGAAATACCGCCTCCTGTACTTTATCGTTCCTTCTTTTTTTCCATGACCAATGCCTCTGATTTACAGATTGGGCAAATGTTCTTAATAACCAACCACTTCGTCAAGCATTCTGCATGGTACTCGTGCCTGCAATCCAGCGTTGCGATCTTATCTTGGTTCTTGTAGGTATCCTGTCAATTTCCAATTAGAAAAAAACGATGCTAAGATGAGTGTGTGTGGAATGTTTACTTAAGCTTTGAAGATGCACTCTCAAAGATTTTATTCAAAGATTTTATTGGCTTTACCTGGCATATCGTGCAAGAATCTGTTCCTAGATCGGTAGATGCAGCTTCTTCCAGGTTGATTCTGGTCGACAAAGAGGTTCTTCTTTTCAGAAGATCTTTAACATCTTCTTCTGACAAGCCAGTCTTGACAGTTCCAATATGGTCGCTCAAAGCAAGAAGCTCCTGCGCCACCCGGTTATTGAATGTAATAAGAAAAACCAATGTTTATTCATTAAATATTTATATAGTGAACGTAATCGTGGACTCGTGTGATTAGGTATTTGGTACGGAGTAACTGTGGACTCACCTCATATGACATACCCTCTATGTCCAAGCGCATGTCTTGATGATGATCAACATAATTAACAGCATCGTAGAAGTCCCCTTCTTCCAAAATTGCAGATTCCTACACATATTAACAGAAGAAAAGCCAATATTGAAGGACAAAGATTCTTGAACAAACTGACCATAGAAGATGAAAAATGTGCTCAAGAGGATATTACATCCGCAGGAATTTCTCTAAAGTGAGGCAGTCCATGGTGTCTAAGAGTCGCTGCAGGTACAAAATCGTCTCGGGGATGTCGCTGGTTTATCCTAAACCCAGATGACTGAACCGGTCCCACATGACTGTACGAAACATCATGCATAGTCACGGGAACAGTGTATGAGGCTGCAGCCATGTGAGGGTATACGGTGAGAAGAGGTGGAGGAGGAGGTGCCGGATAATGGCTAAAATAGTTGTGCCTAGGGTATACAAAAGGTGTGTGGTCTCTGCTACTAGATGTTTCATGGTGTCTCGCAAAGCAGACAATACCAGAGTCTATGGAGCCAGTAACACCGTTACCTAAGAGATCATTCAAGAAGAAGAATAAGATTTACAAGAAATTGCAGAAAGACAATGCTGAGAATAAGGAGAGTACCATGCATATAAGGTACAGAGGGTGGTTGAGGCCAAAGCGAAGAGGATCCATCAGATCTGTTGCCATAACAATGTTGGTCATACCAGATTGAGCCAGGAAGTGGAAAAGGATGAGCTGCATAGTTTCCTTGAATGAAATTGTTATGACCATGAGAGAGAAGCGGATCCATTGTAGGTGCTCCTGCTCTGTTCCTCACACTTCTCTGATCTATTGGTTGTGGGTAAGTACAAGGAACTGCTGCTGCAGTGCTTAGATACTGAGAATTTCCGGGTATTACTTCAGCGCTCTTTCTTTTGTATTCGTGACCCATAAAATGTGCATTCCTCTCATGCTCAGTGGAAGTAACTCCAACAGCTGCAACATGACTTCCAGGAGCTAACGGATAACTCGGTGGATCATGAAAAGGCGCATACGGGAGATAGAAATTTGGAGGTTGATGATGATGGTACTGTGGAAGCCCGTAGAAAACTAAGTTGTTGTCTTGCAGGGAATGGGGTTCGAAATAAGGAACAGTGTTCACGGGTGGGATATCTGGATGGAGGACAAAACTGTGAGAATGCTGCTCCATGTCTAAACCAGTCATCATATTTCTTTGTCTCATATTGCTAGTTGCAGAAACCCCCCTGGAAGTTTGAATTTTAGAAAGATGAGAAAGCGAGCAACAAATGATTCTCACAGACATGTCTTACCCAAATCAGATCAAACCCCATTCATAAAACATGCATGTAAAGAAAGTTACAGACCTTGATAGCATCAAGACTGAATAATAAAAAATAAAAAATAAAAAGCTTCGAAATTCAGCAACTACAACCAACTGTACTTGTAATAAGGATAATAGGAAACTTCCCTGTAGCACACAATACAAAAATTTACAAAATTTAACAAAATAGACGATCAAACCAAATTATGCCCTAATTCCAACTAACCCAGAACAATGTAATTCTTCAGCAGCTCGTGTGATAACAATTTCAAAGATGATCAGCAAAACAAAACCACCAAATATTCAGATTTTTGTTTCCGGGAAGAAAAGACCATAAACTCAAAATCAAAAGCTCCAGAATTGGATTATAGAAGATAAGTTACCTGATTATCAAGAATTAATCAGGGAGAGAGAGAGAGAGAGAGAGAGAGAGAGATCCGAGAAGGAAGACGTCGGTTTTCTTGTTTCTAATTTATTTCCTTAGTTTTCCTCTCTTCTTCTCAGTTTCCCTACTTTTTATTATTCTCTTATGCTTATCTTACCTTTTTTAAATTAATTATTTACTTTTTTTTTCATTGGTTTCTTCAGCTTTTTGACAGCAAATGGTTTTTTTAATATGCTAATTAAGAATCATTGATATCCTCATTATGAAAACGATGTCGTAAAAAGTATCGAAATTATTGCTTTTATTTAATGAATGAACACAATCTTCTGATTTCTTATTTAATAACAAGATCGCTTTTGTCTTGTACCAAAGCATTGTCATTGAATTTAACCCCAAAAAAAGATGCATTGTCATTAATGAATACATGCTTGCTTCTACTCTAACTAACGATTTTGTATATTCTTATACCATGTTTAATGTCACTTACCTCTTTGCGATTGTGTTCAAAACGACTTAAATAAGTCTATATCTTCTTTTTTTAAAACATAAATAAGTCAATATCTATGATTAGTGCCGAAACCCAAAGAAAAAAAATTATGTATAACTCTTATAAAATTGTGACCGAAACACAATTGAATCCGAGGAGGCAAGTAACCATATGATGTGAATATTTATAGGGAGGTGCTTCCCATGTGCTTATTTGGTTGAACCACCGTGTCACTCAATTATGCGCTATTAATCATTTCAGTTTCTATTTATGTTCAGAAAAAACATGTCCTACCTTTTATAATCTAGAAATCATAATTTAATACATGATACGTAATCATACCAAAATCTTGATCAAAGCGAGAAGCCTAACGTGGTGAAAATTGTATTATTGTATAGCTATTATACTATGGTTACAACTTACAACAATTGTAATAATAGGGTTGGTTTCTTTAAACCAATCATTAACGACACGGGGTCGTTTTCTGGTATAAGCAAACGCCAGCGTTTTTAATAGGTCTTAAACCTTACTCTTGAGCCGCTTCAAAGCCCTTAGTTCGTGTTTCTCAGCTGAATGAAGAAGATGAGTTCTGATCTGAAGAGAAAGCAGAAGAAGATCAATTCTAAACCCGTTCAGTTAAACCCTAATTGGTCACTCCTCCAACAAGTTAGTCTCTTTCTTTCTCTTACCTCTTCCTTCTTCTACTTCCAGACTTTGTTCAGCCATTGATTTTTTTTTTTTGGTTCTCGTCATTGTCATTGCAGAAGCTGAAATCTGATTCGCATAGCTCGGGCAATCGAAAATCGTCAAATAATGATGACCCAGAAAATCCCAGGTCCATATTAGGTAGTGTCCAACGGAAAAATTCGAACTTGAAGTTTGGGTGTAGGTTTTCTAGACAACGGTTTGGTTTCTCAGCTGTTCTAACTTACGCAGCAAACTTGCAGGGAAGCGGAAGGAGAGACCCGATTCAGAGGTGGATGTTTCTAAGATTAACCCATTAACACCAGTTAATGACGATTCCAGGTGGGTCATGTTTGCTATTTGGCTATATGATGACTAACTAGCTGAGAGATACACTGTGTAATTGACAACACCTCCTAGCATTTTTTTGGTATATCATGAGCTTTACATGTTAGTGTCTTCCTGCTATGAGGAATTAGGGGTTTGTTGACAGTTGTGTTGTAGGTTTCCTTAGTTTCTCGGACTATCTTGTACAGACGTTTTCTGTTTAAGCTAAACTATTGCTCATATTATCGTCACTGTGAATGTTGATCGTTGTGGAATTGATTTAGGCTGTTTAATAGCTAAACAGTGTTGAGATATTGCTCTATACTAGAAAAAGAAGGATCTTGCTACTATATATCTTTCTTTGAGAAATATGTATATCAAATCTTACCAACGTGTGGGTAGTTTGACAGATGAAGTGGTTATGGACTGTGAAATGGTTGGTGTCAGTCAAGGAACCAAAAGCGCCCTTGGACGAGTAACCATGGTATACACTGCTTTTCCAACTATTTCTTTTTTCTTTTTTTTGTATCACGATGCAAACGTTACGATTTTGTTCAGTTCTGAGCCATTGAATAGCTAGTTTATATCATCACAAAGGCTGTCTCTTAATCCGTATTCTTGAGGAGTATATCCGTCTCTTCGTCTGGGTGAATCTCACTGGTTGTTTCACCTATGTTATTGACAGGTAAATAAATGGGGAAATGTTCTATACGATGAGTTTGCCCTCCCAGTGGAACGTGTTGTTGACTTTCGAACACATTAGTGGGATTCGACCTCGAGATTTAAGAAAGGGTTGGTTTTACTTTCACCATCTCGTGCTTTCTTTCTTGAATCTGTTAGCATTCTTGACCTTTATTCCTCCGAAAACAGAGGCTTTTTCTGCCAAAAAGTTTGGAACTTTGATCGTAATTTATTTTCTTTCTTTTAATCTTCAGCCAAAGATTTCAGAGTTGCTCAGACCAAAGTGGCGGAGTTGATCAAGGGAAAGATTCTCGTGGGACACGCCTTGCACAACGATCTAAAGGTCTGTAGGTTTCACAAATTTGGAATCTGATTACATTGCCCGTTTTTATAAAATTAGACTTTACAACAGGTTTTGCTTCTAACTCACCCAAAAAAGGACATAAGGGACACAGCAGAGTATCAGCCTTTTCTCAATTACTCACACCTCAGCAACTCCTCTCTTCTCCATTCTCTACCTGATTCTTGTCACGGTTTCGCTTTAAACCTTTTAATCAAATCCTAATGAACCCATGAATCTTTCAAACAGGGACAAAACCAGAAAGTCTCTGAAACATCTTGCAGCTGAGTTTCTAGGGGCCGACATTCAGAACGGAGAGCACTGCCCTGTAAGTGTGTACATCTATTTGACAAACA
Organism: Streptanthus diversifolius; assembly: GCA_039880935.1. Lineage (NCBI taxonomy): Eukaryota > Viridiplantae > Streptophyta > Magnoliopsida > Brassicales > Brassicaceae > Streptanthus > Streptanthus diversifolius. The sequence continues at coordinate 16,407,131 of JAXGFM010000013.1, read as the reverse complement.
TGCTTGATTCCAATTTATCATGTTTTGGATCTGCAAATCTCAACTCTGTTTTCATGGCAGGTTGATGATGCACGAGCTGTTACCAGAAGAACAAAAGAGAGTGGGAGAGAAATGTGAAAGACCAGACACGGATGAGGCTGAAACAAAAGAAGCGTAAGCCTAAGAAGAAAGTAAAGAAAGGGAATGCTTCCACCAATCACACCCCAGTTGTTTGAATCAATCAAGCGAGAGCAAAAACTGATTAAACAGCTGAAAAGTTTTGATCGTGTCTTTTCTTCCATTTTTGTTGTGTGCTTTTGATTACTCTTTACTTATTAGCATCAGGTTCCCAAAATGTACCATCTTGTTGTATACAAGTTCATCACGATGTTATACCATATTAGCTCCATGTATTATCAAATTACTCTTCTCAAAAAATTTGTAGACTTATTTATGTTACTCGGTTCATTTTGTCCGATTCCGGTTCGAACATTGTAGAAAGCAAAATCACTATGTTCACATGTACAGATTGGAATTAACTTTGGATCATATGGAATAATGGTTTTGGTTTCACTTTTGGTTGGGTATGCATAATTACGAAATCGTTTTGCACTGCTCTCGAGCTACGTTCCTTTGATTTGAGCTCAATTTTCAGCATTTACAGATTGAATTTGATTAAACTCCACTTGTTTTACTAAGTTTCTGTTCAAATCAGTTCGGTTTGGAGCAAACCGGTTGATCAAAAGCTACAGCTTGCATGTACAGTCAAGTAAACAAACCCGCTCTGCGGACGTGAATGCTGCCACGTCTTAATTTTCCGTTTCTGTGCTAATAAAGAAAACCTAAAAGGCTAAAATAGAAGCAGGTTTTCGCATCAACGAAGAAGAAGACGACGAATAGATTGATTTCATAGACGACGGAGAAATGCGAGTGATGAAATCATTGCGAGGTAAGTCGGCTGCCAGAGTGATTTTCCGGCCGGTGAGATTAAGTTCTCTTCGGAGCATCTTTACAGGTTGCCGTGCTGTGATGTTGCCTCGCTTTGGCGGTCCGGAGGTTTTGGAGCTCCGGGAGAATGTTCCGGTGCCGAATCTTAATCCGAACGAGGTTCTCGTCCGGGCGAAAGCTGTTTCTGTCAACCCTCTTGATTGCAGAGTGAGTGTTCTCTGCTTGATCCGCTTTGATCATTTGCTTAGTGGCATTGGATGTAATCGGAGATTGCTTTAATTAGGGATTAGAATTGGCGTGATCGGTTACTCCCATTGATAATAATATTAAGAATGTTACTGCTTCACTTCTTCAGATTTGTTAAGCAAAATATTGTCTTCGATTCTGACAATAAGAGTAGTGAGATTGATCTTATGATTCTTTTACTGATATGGCGTATTGATTTCAGATACGAGCAGGATATGGGCGTTCTGTATTCCAGCCACATCTACCTATTATACTAGGACGTGATGTCAGTGGTGAAGTTGCAGCAATTGGGAATTCAGTAAAGTCATTTAAAGTGGGACAAGAAGTGTTTGGGGCATTGCATCCTACAGCGTTAAGAGGTACTTATACTGATTATGGAATACTTTCTGAAGAGGAACTCACTGAAAAGCCATCGTCAGTTTCTCATGTGGTAAGTAGGAAGATTTGTAAACCTGTTAGCCTCTCAATCGTTAATTTTAGTTTTTCGAATGATTGAATGTCTTTATTGAGTGTTTTCAGCTGTGCTTTTGTCTGCCTCTTGTAGGAGGCAAGTGCCATTCCTTTTGCAGCGTTGACTGCTTGGCGTGCTTTGAAGAGTAATGCCCGGATAATCGAAGGGTATGATTTTAAGAAACTATTATTGTCTGCATGTGGCAATAAGCTGAGACTAATTCACCTTTCAACATTCACAATTTATCTACTAATACGGACTCAACAGCGTGTTCTTTAAAACCTTTCACTTTGCAGACAAAGGCTATTAGTTTTTGGAGGAGGCGGAGCTGTAGGTTTTGCTGCAATCCAGCTTGCCGTAGCCTCTGGGTGTCATGTTACAGCCTCTTGTGTGGGTCAGACCAGAGATAGAATACTAGCAGCTGGTGCCGAGCAAGCTGTTGATTACACAAACGAGGTAGTGACTCAAGTTCTTTATATATCTGCTGATCCAAAGTAGAGCCATGATTATCTTGTTATGATTCATGAACCTGGATCTGTTTCATGCACAGGACATTGAGGTGGCGGTAAAAGGAAAGTTTGACGCTGTGTTGGATACTATTGGTCGGCCTGAAACCGAGAGAATAGGCATAAACTTCTTGAGGAAGGGTGGAAACTATATGACTCTTCAGGTATGTAACATCTCTTGTATTTCTGCTTTACACGCTACAATGACCTTGGTTGCTTAATCTTGGAATTTGCTTAACAAAAGCGTTTTTTCTCTTCTCTTTTGCATTTATCTATTGAAGGGTGAGGCTGCATCATTGACTGATAGATACGGTTTTGTGATTGGGCTTCCGCTTGCAACTTCACTATTGGCAAAGAAAAAGATACAATATCAGTATTCTCATGGAATAGGTATAGATTAGATCCTGCATTACTCGCTCTTCAGTTTTTGCAAGAACTATTATGTTAATAAGACCTGTCTCATTAAGCTTGTTGAGTGCTGTGGTAATGGTAAATCAGATATAATCTGACTGTGTTGAACTGAAAAATACAGACTATTGGTGGACGTATATGAGGGCTGATCCTGAAGGTCTATCTGAGATTCAGCGGTTAGTTGGAGCTGGACAGCTAAAGATACCAGTGGAAAAAACATTTCCGATAACCGAAGTTGTAGCAGCTCATGAAGCCAAGGAGAAGAAGGAGAATCCTGGTAAGGTGGTTCTAGAGCTCTGAACTATATAATATAGGAGTAACAATAATAATACTTGCAGAGCTCCCTAGCAGTTGTCCTTTTTAGAAATTACACGCATGAAAAAACAAATGGTTTTTGCGTCTGGAGTTTTCTGTAAATGAGATCTTTCAGGCTTAGATTCAGATCAAGAACTTGAAGTTTCTGTATAGACTTTCCAAAAGGGTTCTTTTTATTTGGACATTGTCTTTGTTGCAACTTGCAGTAAACCAAACTAAGCCGAGTAATGAAAATGGTTTAGATGTGTTTTTTTTTTTGTTTGCCATATACTGTATTCGAATCATCAGTACTAAGATTGATCTATCCACAAACAATAAGCGAAACAATCACTGTAATATGTTGGATTTTGGATGCTCTTCTGGGTAATTCATGGGAGGGATTTTCTTACAAACTTTGAAACTATTACTTTTAGTCTGAGATATATAAACCCTCAGATCTAAGGCGTGAACTAGTATACCATGAGCTAACGTAGATGTCAATCTCAATTACATAAGTCATACATAATTGCTAAATGTTGAGACGCGAAGCAAAAGTTTGATCACATGATCGAACAAATCCCACAAAATAAAAAAATCCAACCTCATTGAAATAGCATTCGTCTCTCTCTTTTTTTAGTTAAAAAATGTCTTAAAAGAGCCTAATAGTTGAATAAATTATAGAAAAGGCCTCGAAGTGTCATTAAAAGCATAACATGGCAGTGTTAATCAGCTTATTAAATGTATGTTTTGTCTGATTGTCATCATTTTTAATGGTCCAGTCAGACTCCTCTATCCTCTGCCAGATCAGCAAACAGATTAAAGTTGATTTCATACGCGCCGCTCTGCGCGTGTCTTCACAGCCTTCTCAGCGAGTAAAGCTAGAGACGTCATCAGTGGGACCGGAACATTCCTAACCTCGTTCAGTTTCTTCTAAATATCTTGTATTGGTCTAGTTGGTAGATTACATGAAAGTAGAAGCGTTATTAAAAAAGCATGTTATGACCTGTTGTGTGGTCCTTTGATGGTCTGGTCAAACTCCTTCCTTCTCTCTGTATGACTGCCACATCACCCACCCATCTTCCTCCCTTTTCTGTTTATTAATCCGTTACTTACGCGCCATTCCATTCTTCTCTGATTCTATCCAAATGCATCTTTAAAAGTTACCATACCAATCTTTGCACTAGAATTCTCCAATATATTATAATGATATTCAAACTAAAATCTAATAATGTTCGAGCGAATTTTTTTTGGAGAGAAGCATACGTACTAGAATTTTTTGTTTTTTTTTGTATGTATTGATAAATTGCAATTTAACTTTACTAGCTTAGTAAAAATATTTGTATATGTTTATCTATATGATCAGATCAATTTCTTTACTTTTAAAACTGAACTAAGAGTATATAATAGAATGTCTCTAATTATTTTTGACCATACTCTAATTCGGAACATAAAATGGTAAAAGAAGAGAGTGGGTCCAACTCCTTTAAGTGCTACAAAAAGCGACACGACGTGCCCTTAGTTCCATGCATTCCACAAGAAAGAAAGCAAAGTGAGAACCTCACGAGAAGAAAACAAAAATTAGATTAAATATAAAAAGTGTAACAATAAGAAGAACAACGGCCATTTGATGACTCATTACCCTATCACTCGGTAGTCCGATCACGTGCAAGCTTGGGTTCTATAATGCTTTTATTTATTCTATATAATAGTAAGGTTTTTCTACCAAATAATAATTTATTATTTATATTCTCTGTGCTATTATTTGTTTTCGACCGTATTTAGCCCAAACCATGTGACTAGGATTTTTGGTCTACCGTTTTTATTATTATGTACAATAAAAAAATGGCGATGGCCCGTTATTTGGGTTTTATACAAATTAAATAAGAAAGTGTAATTTATTTTCACTCTCTCCAGTCTCCACCTTCTTTGGTTATCTTCCCGTTTTGTAATCCCAAAAGTTTCGTCCTGAAATGAGTAAATCTCAGTCATTTAATTTATCTCAAAATGATTGTAATTTGGACCCTATACACAGCAGGAATATTCTTAAGTATGCAATAGATCCGAACACTTGGTCTTCCTAATGTATTGCTCATAACGTAACAACATCTAAAAGGTTTCCAAGAACAGACGTACATTTTTTTTTTTTTTCAAACTTACAGAAGTGCATGTGATAAAAAAATAGGAATATATCAAGCTTCAAGCATATCTTCATGCGAAGATCCACCTGAACGTGGAATAACTCCTAACATTTCTAACCAGCCGTATTTGACAAATCAATATACAAACTGAAATGATTAGAAATTGTTTTTTTTTTCCGAAGCTGTATAATATACATCATGAGAGGATTGAATTATAACCATTTTGATAAAATCCACAACAACAAAGAATTTGTTTTCCATATATATTTACTATACAAGATAAATACATATTGCAATTTGTGGCTGTGGTTTACTGTTTCTATTTTTATTATTTTATGTTGTATGAGTATTTGTATAGATTATTCACAAAACTTTTCCAAAGTCCACATGTTCTAAATTATCATCCAAGATCCATCCCATATACACAAATACATGCATATGACATATATATACTCCCTCTAGTTTTATTTAATTATCCTTTTATAATTTTTTTCTTGTTTTTAATTATCTGTCGTTCTTTTTTTTTAACACAATTTTAGTAAAACAAATTTAAAAATAACCTCATTTAATATAACACTATTTATAGTAAATAAATATCAAAAACCAATTATATCTAAAAGTCATTATACTAATAGTCATTTATGGTAAGGGTAAAATAGTCAACTAATAAAACTCTTTAATCTATGAATTTTTTTTTTAAAACGACAATTAAAAAAAGCTAAGGGAGTATCTTTTAAAGTTGGTAAAAAACACTTCAATGGTGTCCAATAATCTAGTTACGAGAAAAAATATCTTAGAGCTTTTGAATTTGACAAAAAAGTCATATCTTTTGAATATAAAACTTCAAAAGCTAATTAAAAAAAAAAGGAGAAAATAAGATTACGAAAACAATACATGCAAATACACAAGAGACATGAGTGTCTGAGTGTTTGTGTGTTTCGGGAAAGCCAATACCTTTAGTGTGTGTGCACATGTGTGTATCCACAGTCCAGAGACGTACGAACCCTATAACTCATTTCACTCTCATGGGCCACACACAAGACAATTTTACTCTCCACGAATGACTAATTTACCCCTTTAACTACCATTTACCACAAAACTGGACCATCTTAATTAGGATTAGACAAAGATGATTAGTGAGATTTAAGAAGAAGGAATCTTCTCCTTAATCAGATCGAGGGATAATAGTAGCTTACTACTCTACTATCTCCAATGGCGATGGCTACTTCACTCTCACAGTAAAAAAAAAAAGAAGAAAAACACAAAAAAAACAAGATAAAAATGGCGGAAACTGAGAGACCCCACCGTTCTTCAAGTATTAACAGTAGCAACAACAACGCCAACACAACGAATGGTTCTTCTACCGATTTATTCATTTGCTTCACATCTCGCTTCTCTTCTTCTTCCTCCATGCGACTCTCTTCCCTCAGCCCCGCTCGCTCCGCCTGTCTCACGTCTTCTCTCAGCCGTCGTCTTCGTACGAGCGGCAGCTTGAAGAACGCTTCAGCCGGAGTTCTTAACTCTCCGATGTTTGGTGCTAATGGACGGAAGAGATCTGGATCTGGTTACGACAATAATAACATCGAGCCGTCGTCTCCCAAGGTGACGTGTATTGGTCAGGTTAGGGTGAAGACTAGGAAGCATGTCAAGAATAAGATGAGAGCGACATCTAGGAGGAAAGGTGAGACGAGCTTCAGGAGATCCTCCTCCGACCAAAATGACGGAGGCGGAGGAGGATATCGTTTCGATGCGAGTGAGAATCGGTGGGTTCATCTTCCGGTCACTATCTGTGAGTCGTTGAGAGCGTTTGGCTCCGAGCTTAACTGCTTCTTCCCGTGTAGATCTTCTTGTACGGATAATAGCCATCACAACAGAGATCGAGATGGGAGGCGAGTTGAGAATAACGGCGACGAATGCGGAGGTGGAAATTCATGTGGCGCGGTGTTCACGCGGTGGTTTGTGGCAGTGGAGGAGACGGGAGGGATGAGAAGGGAGATTGAGCTTGTAGTAGGTGGTGAAGACGACGCGGAGGAGGTGAGGAGTCGCAGAAGACATGTTTTCGAGAGTCTCGATTTAAGCGAGATAGAGATTAAGACGGAGAAGAAAGAGAGAGAGGATGTTGGACGGATCAGTATCTGCTCTCCGCCGAAGAACGCCTTACTGTTGATGCGGTGTAGATCTGATCCGGTTAAGGTGGCGGCGTTAGCTAACCGGGTTCGAGAAAGACAAATGTCACTCAATGACGGCGCACATGGAGGAGACGAGGAGGAAGATGACGAGAGAAGAAGGTTTGACCTTGATTTGGAAGACAAGAAGCGGATCGAGTTATGCGAGAAATGGATTTCCGGCGAGACTATTGTGGACAGAGAAGTTATAGTTCCTGTTACAGAGGCAGAAGCTCCTTCAGCTTCAAATCCAGCGAAAGAGGAAGAAAGAGTCGAAGTTCTGGAAGATTCGGTCGCAGATGCAGAAGAAGTAGAAGAAGAAGTAGAAGAAGAAGAAGAAAAAGCTTCTAAAATCCAGGAATTAGATTCGTTTGAGGAAGAAATTGAAGCCACGATCATTAAAAACATGGAAGAGGATATCAGAATCGCCATAGAAGAAGAGGAGCATATGGCTGAGATGGAAGAACTAGCGGCAGTGGCTAAGGCGGAGGAAGAGCTAGCTGCCTCTGTTACCCCAAACGTGGAAAGATCCGATCAAGGAAACCGAGAACCCGACCCGAGTCCGGAAGTGGTGATGAGAGGAAGTCAACAACAGGATGAAACAACGGAGAAAGAGACGACGCCGTATAAGGTGTTACCGGATTGTCTGTTGCTAATGATGTGTGAACCAAAGCTATCAATGGAAGTCTCAAAGGAGACTTGGGTCTGCAGTACAGATTTTGTCAGATGTTTACCAGGAAGACCTCCGGCGAAGATAATACCAGAAGCTGCCGGGGATCATCATCATCATCACCAACCCAAGAAACGAATCGTCACCGCCGTTGATTCCAATGCATCTTCTCGCCGGCGTTCAATCGATAAACCACCTGTTCACCAAGCGCTGTTGCAGCCGCCACGGTCATCGTGCTCATATCCAGCAGCTCCGCCGATAATAACGACGGCTGCGGCGGTTGGAGAGCAGAAGGTAGCCGGAGCTAATAAGGCATACGAGCCACGAGCGCTGCCACGTTGCAAATCGGAGCCAAGGAAGTCAGCTTCGAAGCTTGCACCGGAAGCTTGTTTCTGGAAAAATCGGAAACTCGAGCCGCACCCTCCAGCTGCTGTCGGAGTCGGCGCTGCCGGAGTAGGGTTCTAGAATAAAGGATGAGACTTGAGTGGGAATAAAAGAAAATTATTTGGGTGTAATAGTAATTTCAAAGTACTATTTGTCCTTGTTTGTAAATGTGTTTTGTTAGTCATAATTAATTTCTTTCACTATGCTAATGTTTTTTCGTGAAAATCTGTATCCTTCTTTTGTCCGTTAGTCTAATGTCTCTCTCTGGTATAGTCCCATCGAAACTAACAATCTAATCACTTCACTACAAACAGATACTACATAGTTGCAATATATTCAAATACAAAATCATAAATATATAATTTGGTTTTACGAATATGACATTATTGTTACATGTTTCATAGTACAAAATACGAATACAAATACAAAGACCGGACTAATCACCCGAACTTTGATCCTCACTGCTTTTATTTACTTCACTGTTGTCACCTGATGAGTCTCCAGGCTCTGTTGTGGCCTGCATGTCTTCACCAGAATCTTCATTGAAGGCTAGCTGACCAGAGTAAAGTAGAAGTCCGACTGCGTTGATACCGAAAACAAATGTAGCAAGATAGCATATTCCATTGATGATAGTCCTGCAGAAAAAATGAAGAATTTGGTCAAAGAAATTGCCAGAATGGCTTGAGATGAAAACAGAGTAAAGCTTATATGTACCTTACGGTTACTGTGATTTGCCTAACCTGCAAAGAGATAGAAGACACATAAAGCTTTTGTACAAGTTTAAGGGTCTCAACAAGAATAGGTCTTTTCACTTAGTGAATGTATAGCTAGTTCTAGTTGCACATTGTACACAAGCAATGATCAAAAAGGGTATATGAAAGAAGGCACGAACTGAGAATCTATAGAGAGATTACAAGAATGTGTCCTTCGCATACTGAACATAGTAATAGTTAGTTGCACACTGACTCAGAAAGCATGGACTGGGGAGAGCTTATTCCATCACTCTTATCTCTCAATTATGGGCGTTTACAGATACTGAGACCATGAAGATATTTATCCATATCTTTTGGTCTCTCAGTTATGTGCATTTACTGATATTCAGACCATGATGATACTTGGAGCGCAAGGTAATATTAGTTGCTAAAATCCAACAACTAAGCAAAGATAGACAGAAACAGGAACTTAGACACGAGCAATGAGAGTGATCAAATAGATAAAAAGAGAGAGAGAGAGAGAGAGAGAAACGAAGGAACGAACCGAGAAGTTATCAGAAATAGTCTGGCGATTGAGACCTGATTCAATGGTAGTAGTGAATTTGTATAAAATGACAGCAATGACTCCTGCTGAAATCGCACCCAGAAACGCCTGAGCCGCCGATGGTGTTGACTTACCACCTTCTACCGGAGTTGAGCCCATTGCTTTCAGTTTCTCCATTGCTTCATCTTTCAACGATTTCTTTACTCCAGATGATCTGAATGTCTACAATCTCACACCAAATCACACATTCCTCATTCCCAGTTCCAGAAATTCACTGATAAAAATCGATTGCTTAATTCGGATTCCTTGGCGCTATCTTGAAAACATCTAAGATTTAACGAGAGGAGAACTTAATATTTTACCAGCTCTTTCGAGCGCTTAGCTCGCCGTCGAATCGATCGGAAGAGGAAGATAGTGATGGCGCCGGTTAGCATTACGCTGGTGGCTAACTGGAGAGGAGTAGGGTCATCGGAAGTGGCGAAAATGGAGTTAGTAGACGAAAACGGAGATGAAGCCGACGGAGGAAGCTCAATGGGACCATCTGCTTCCTCCTCCTTCACGTCCGCCATATCGGCGATTTGTTTTACCGCTGATACCCGGATTCTATCGGGTCGGATCCAGGTAATAGCGGAGAGCGAAGGGATTGGAGAGATAGACCCCGGTGGGCGGTAGAGAGAGATAAGACGCGTCGTACGGAGACGGTGAGGTCGAGAGAAGGCGAAAGTGGAAAAGGAGAAGAGACATCGGTGGCTCTGCATCACTGACATTTTCTTAGCCGTCGAAGATTTTTATCTCCACCTCTAACGACCTCAAATATTAACAATCGAAGCCTCTCTTTCTCTTAGAGAGTTCTGATTCGAATACACTTTATATGTGAATTCCAAAAATGTTTATTTTTTTTTAACAGATGTGACCCCTTTATAAACTATAAAGTATTTCACTTTGATTGTTTTATCCGCTTCTATTGCATTCTTCTTCATATAAATAATTACTCCAAGCTTTCGCCATCAAATCACTGAAACACATTATTTTGTTTTGTTTTCTTAATTTTGGTAAATAATAGATGAAAGTTTTTTTGAACAAAAAAGGAACGAAAGAATATGGAAATGAGTGTTATATTTATAAAGAATCATTTGTTAAGGAAAACGAATGATTTTTCAGCATTCTTGTCTAACATTACTTGCGACGGTTCGAGCCCAAAACTTGATTTGAGCTTTCATGTCTCTTATTGAATCCTTTGGAATCCAAACTGGAATCGGCTGACCCACCACCGCTTCAGACCGGCTTTTCACGGCGGCGCGTGGGACCCTCCTCTGTTCTTCGTCATCTTTTTCTTGTTTCTTCTCCGGTTGAGTAATGTCCAATTCCTTCAACATCAGAATCTCTTTCGTATCGATGCTGCTTAACGTCTTACGCAGCGTTTTACGATTTGGGATTCTTTGTGACTTGGCGACCATTTCTTGAATAGCTTCTTCTGATCTCGAGTTTCTCGGTGGTCTAGGGCCTCTAGGCCTTGGAATGCTTGAAATCTGCACCAAGTTTGAAATATTCTTATCAAATTCAGATTCTCCGCAATAGGAAAGGTTTAACCGAAATCATCCAAAAGTAGAAAATAATCAAATACCAAAAATAAAAATACACGGAAAAGAAGAGATCACCTTTGGTGTGTTCTGTTTCGTTGGAGTAAACTCAGCAGAAGAGCTTGCAATGGCTTCACGGATCAAGAATCCCATTCTCGAATCGTCACTCTCTTGATCTTGAAACTCATTTCCATTATCTTCTCTTCCTATGTAACTCGGTAATGTCTGAGTTCTCTGCAAACTCCCTCCCATCGGGAAACACTGGACACTATTGTTATTACAACTACTACCAGTTCTGTTCTTTTTAGAGCTTTCTCTAATTCCCTTCTCTCGAACCACGTGTTCCTTCTTCCGCAAGTAAGTTCTTCCTTCTTGATTCCTAATCTTCTCAGAGAACTGCCTTCTCATCTTGTTTATCTTCTCAGGCTCGCCTCCACCTTCTTTTTTCAATATACACGGCAGTGGAACCGAGTCTCCCCCGGTGAGAGCTTCTAGAAGCTTCTTCTCCGAATCCGAATCTCCAATTTTCGGGAATTCTGGTTTCGGGTAAGTGGAAGAGGAAGAGGAAGAAGAAGGAGAAAAAGGGTAAGGATCTGAATGGCAGTACCTCAAGATTCTTGATCTTCTGTCAAGTAAGTTATCAAAGAACCAGAAATCTTCGAGAAGATCATCAATAGCTTCGACTTGTTCCAACTCTTGATGATCATTCGAAGCAGGATCCATTTTTAGTCCAGACAAAAGAGATAACCAAGAGAGATAAGTATTTGTTCTTTCGTTCTTCTACTTCTTTTTTTGTTCGGTTTGTATTTGAAGCATAGATTCTGGAGACTTATTTAGGAGGTGCCCATGTGGGCAACCATTGAGCACTTATTAAAAAAAAAAATTATTATCAATGTTTTATGTGGAATCAATTTTTTGTTTTATTACATAGAAAAAGAAACAAAGAAATCTTAGTGAAAACAAAAAAGGAAATAAATCGAGACTTATTCCGAATACATATAAGACTTATTCCGAATAATGTTGACTCCATTGTTTTTCAATATTATTGATAAATATCGGTTTGTGTTTTTTTCTTTTATTTAGGACGTTGCAGAAATGGAACTGCACTAGTTAACAAACTGATAAACCAAAAGTAGTTTTGGAAGACAACAAAAATAATTAAGTAAACAAGTGGATAATTAGAATAAAATTATATAACAAATCGAAAGGATTTCTGGCAACAACTAAGAAAAATCAGGTTTCAAAGAATGTATGATTGCTAAGAAACGGCATAATAAGCCCTGTCATGACAGTCAACATGCCATGTGATTCATAAACTAATGTGTTACAAATTGGGTTCTATATAATATAAAAATAATACAGTTTTTTTATTATATATATTCTTTGTTCTCCATCGCCTCCTACGCGACAGCTAAGAGTTATAGTAACCTAATAAATACAAAGATTTTGATAATATAAAATACATGTAATGTAAAAGCAACAAGTCTCGAGCTTTGAACCTATATTGTTCCCCAAGTATAGTCTTACATTGCATATGCTATAATTAACACTAATTATGTTAATCCACCATAATCTTTATTGCGTGGCATGTTGCTAAGGCTGATGGATAGAGGGTGAAATTAGCTGCGTACGTGAACATTTGTCGACGATGTTGAGAAAAATAATGCTTCAAAGAATCACATCACAGTAAATTTGAAAAGAAATAAATTAAATAGCAACCAAAACAGAGAATTTGAAAAGAAATAAATTAAATAGCAACCAAAACAGAGAGAGTGAATAATTGGAACTTGTGCGAAGGAGCTGTCAGATTTTTGTATATTGGTCCTGTATATTTACTATCGCTGTTTTTTGCGATTGCGATCAGCTACTAAACGACTATTATAATATTTGTTTGATAATAGTTAATTTTGATTACAGTCGCAGCTGTAGGTTTGTTTGTTTGACAGTCGTTGGTTTTTAGTCGCTGCTCGAATATCGTAGTTGCAAAAAATCAATCGCAAAAAAAACTTACGATTTAAAATTTATCAATTGCTGGTTGCTGCGACCAGTCGCATATTCTACAACTTCCAAACAAATAGTTGTAGTCGCGAACTACTGGTAAACGAACAAAATCATTTTATACTTCTGAGATAAATTTACTAGTTATTCACTCTATTCACTCTCTGCTTTTACCAGTCGATTGGAGAAAGAATGAGAAGACGGAGAGTGGTGCCTGAATGTAATACGAGTAAAAACGAGGTTTACTGAAGAAACTGCGTGCCGTCTTCTACTACTATAAATGACATGGACAAGACTCGGTAGACCAAACGGTATCTTCTCAGTTCTCGCTGCAAATCATTCACCTGTAAAACTATCAATTTGGGCTTAAGCCCAAATGCCGCAGCCCAATCCAGTCTCGGATTTGCTTTTAAACTGTGTGCCGTCTTTTGATACTAAACGGACACGTAGTTAAAACAATTCAAACGTGGGAAACTAAAGATGGCATGCAGTGTATGGTTACAGATTCCCTCTCGAAGACGACGTCGTGTCGTCCAATCCTCCTGCTCGGGGACTCGGTGTCGCCTTTGCTTCCTTTCCGTAGCTCCATCTTCTTCGTCGTCCATCATTAGTTTTTCCAACTGATCATTCTTGTTGTTTGAAAACATGACTGATCAAGACGGAGACTGGAATTTTTATCTCAGGATCCTAAGCAATAGCGCGCGGGATTCAACGGATCCTGCTTCTGATCCATCTGTACTACAATCAGTAAGCATCGTGTGTGCATATATTTGAATATACATATACAAAAGTTTCTTGGCTCGAAAATTATGTATTTCTAGATGTAAAAAGGATTCATAGCTTGGGATTTGTTTGAATGTCAATGAAATAGGTGAAGAAGCTACATGGGTTCTGTAAATTGGAGAAATCAGATGATCTGGTGGCTAGAATTTATCCGCAAATCAATAAGGTCTTCCAGCGTTCTGTTGCTTCACTGTCTCAGTCTGAGTCAGGGACTTCCAAAGGCCTTCTCTTGCTAGTATGTTACTACTCTCTCTGAGAATTTCTAATCAATCTCTTTAGCCTTGTTTCAGCAATTACCCACCCAGATCAATGCCTTTTCTTAACTATGGTTTTGGTCTTTAGTATGGTGCATTTAAGGATTATCTGTTTGTTGTACTGTGTCTTAGGCCATTCTTCAGTTTTTTCTTGATTTTGGAGATATGGTTCTGCACGATGCTGAACCAAGTTTGAAGACATTCTTCCGTTCGTGTCTTAGCCGGTATGGACTTTGCTTATCTTTCAACTAGGGTCATATTGTGCTCTCTGCTCATGCTTGTACAATCCCTTCCATGTCGATAATTTCCGGGTATTTTGTGAAGTACATTTGCTCATCTTGTCCTAATTTTCCTTGTAGTGAGTTCTCAGATACTGCTGTTGCAGAGGCTACTTGTGAGTTCCTTATCGAGAACAAGAGAAAACTCTTAGCGTCTTTCCCAAACTTACTTCCTCAGGTATATAATCTGTTAAATGTAGTACTAATTTTGTTCCGTTTACATTTCCACTGCTTGAGAATGAAGCTAGAACATAAATCCATCTAATACAAGAAATTGTGAGCGTAGTTTTTCCCGTTGCTGCTTAAGCTCAAAGCCTGGAATTGGGAGAAGTAAGCCGAGAAATTCGTGCTATATTAGTGATTCTTTTTGCTTCCGTAAGGTATCTAACCAATTACCTCAAGGAAGTTTTATTTCATGCTTCTTATATCAGGTTGGAGAAGTCCTTCCTGAAGATATTTCCAGGACTAATATCAGCTGGGTCATTTCTTCCTCTGTTTCCATCCATTTTAGACTTGCCAAGTGCGTCCGCTTGTCTGAAAAAATGCTTCTCGAGTTCGAATATTATTTTTGTACTGTAATTTGGATGCCACTTAGGTGCCTCACAAGCTGCTGGTTTTGAGCCTGTTTAGTATTTCCGCGTTGATGCTTGAACTTATGGATTCTCTCATCCTAATTAATTTTACGAGTATTCTGCGTTCTAATTACGTATTTTCTTGTTATTTTTTGCTAGTACTGGTTGTGGCACTAGAAAAAGTGGAAAGGAGCTCGGGGTCGGGATCAAGGGTTGGAGGTAGCATTGCTTCAATCCAGAAGAGTGCAGCTCCGGAGGTCATATAGTTCATAAAAACATATATTTGGTAGATTGTTCTTAGATAGTCAATGAATGAAAAATATCCCTGTGAATGCAGATGCTTCTTGCCCTAATGGATGAAGCCTATACTGGTTCAACCATCGGAGATGGAGGTGATGACTCAGAGTCTGAAGATAACAATACAATAGATGTAGCTGATCCTCTGTTTCTTGAACTTCTCAAGGATGAAAATGATGGCCTAGCTGTATGCCTCCTGTCTCAATTTTTGCTTTATTCAGAAGTCCCAATAGAAAAATGTTCAATATAAATGTTGTGCAACTGTAAACTTTAGGGGCTATGTGACTGTCGGTAGTTTTTTGTTACCTGATATTTTAGAAAAACTGGAAGTTTTTAGTCAATTTCGTGTTGCAGGAAAGACACCGTACTTCCCCTGCACTAAATGCAGCGCTGCAGGCTGCTGCAAGTGGCCCACGGTCAGAGAGGATGAAGCAGACACTTAAGATAGCTCCTCGACTTCTTGATGTCTACTTTAGTGTTACGTTGCGAGATGCAAATGACTGTAAGATTATATACAGCCTTTCTAGTATTCTTAAGTTGCTATATAGGATATGTCAGTTATCAACGTAGTTAGACCTTTAACCACTAGTCTGTTCATGCTTAAAATTTTTCTTTTTTAATGTTTTATCATTTGGCAGCTCTGATATGTGCATTAATCCCTCTACTCATGACAAGAAACTCTACAATGTTTCCGGATAAGAATTTTTCTCATGAGGTATCATGCATCTTTTGTTTTGTATATATGATATCTCCTTTTCTGATTTTTGTTTTCCTTAGCAGTTAGACATGCTAATTGACAATGTTCGTTTATTACTCTCCTCTGGATCTGAATGGATCGTCAATTGATATTCATCTGTTCTTCAGAAATCCCAAGGCTATTTTGACCTTTTAGTGTACAAACCTGTATTACCGCCATATTGAGCCTTATCTAACAGAGAATACGGTATTTGTATACAGATTCGTAGGAGGCTACTGGAATTCGTGCTAGCTGCGTTTCAGAGGTCTCCGAATTTCATTGCGCTGTTGAAAGTATGTCTTTGTTTTATTTCCTTTAATTGGTTTGTGCTAGTATTAGCATTAGAATTTTGGAACAAAAAGATTTCACGCTGCATTGGTGGATATGACAGTCAAAATCATTTTATCTTGATAGAATACAGTCTTTTGATTACTGTATATATGAATTTTCTGAAACTTGTTCTCAACTTCTTTCGTAATGCAGAAGCCTATAATTGACAGGCTTGGAGAAGCTTACGATGACCCTGCTAAGGTCAGTTTCTAATATTTACATGGATGTTTTGTAAGATTATCTCCTCTAAACATTTTCGTCCATAGAGAGAGTTAGCTTTACAGCTATGTTGGGCAATTGGAGAGTATGGTGGTGGAGGAGAATCACACAAGGATGCTGCTCGCGAGCTCTTTGAAAGCTTAGAGTTGCTTCTATATGAGAATCTCTCATCAAGGTATTATTAACTGTTTTTGTTATATATCATCATTCTGCCTTTCTCAGCCAGAAAACAAAAATTGGTATTTACACCATTTTTGGCTATTTGTTTCCAACGACCAAAAAAAGCCGCCTAGGTCTGAGTCTGAGGCAAGAATCTGGGAATGCTTCAAGAAGAACAACACAGTCGAGGCTTTTGTGTTTTGTAGTGACAGCTATCGCGAAGCTCGCAACTTATCACCGGGAACAATTGCCAAGAGCCCGTGTTGCCTTGGGAAAGGTTCGCGGAGACATATCTGAATCCACTAAAAAATACTTTGCAATGGTCATTAACTTTTATATACATGTGTGTAGGTAGTTCGGTCTCGGATATCTGATGCAAGGGTTTGGAGACGAGCACATGATTACTTAGGACTAATGAACGAACCAGGAATCTGTTGGTCTGTGTTAGGACCTTCACGGATTTCAGAAAAGCGGTTTCAGGGCACGGTTAATTGGAGCGAGGGTGGGCAAAAAATGGTTGCTCACATTCCATTTCACATTCTAAATGAACAAAGAGGTTAAAGAGTTCTTCTCATCTCCTCTCTTAACACTTGATTGATTCAACTAGATATATGATAATGTTGCTTACAAGATATCTAAAGTTGTGTCGTTCTCTTGCAGGTCCTCCGTTCCATGACTTTGCTTTCTCTGATGTCATACCCAAAAACTGATCAACAAAAAGTCTCGTAAATTGTTGTTTGTTGTGAATATGTGAATCTGGTTTTGAGTTGAACTCGTTTTTTTGATTATTTTTGGTTAAATACTTGTATATCCGACTCGGACCTAATTATGACGAATTTACTCTCTCACCAAGTTGGATTTTTTTTTTCTAACAATTCCGAACGGGAAAATGCCAAAAAAAAAAAAAAAAAAGTATTTGTGGTGGTGGGTCCCAAGCTTTGTCGTAGACACGGAAAACGACGCTGTAGCGTTGAGGCCGGAGGGCGGCGGAGATGATTCGCTCCACCACCACAGCAACATACGTCACTCGGCTTCTCTTGCCACTCTGTTTAAAATCTCTAACGATCTCTCGGTGCGCGAGTTTTCTCTCACTCTCTCTCCATCTCTGTTCTTATGCTTTAAAACAACAATCCACAATTATTGAATCGTTAGCATCATTTAAGACTTTCTATTAATTTTTTTTGTCTCCCTCCAGAAATTTAGTGGTTGACAATGATCTCTTGTTTTCCTACGATTTTTCGTCTTAAATAAATAAACGTCTTCTCTCTATAAAAGATGGAACCCATGTGTTACCATAACGTATCGACCTAAAACTAATTATCGTTATATTACCCAAATGTAATTTTTAATCTTAAATAGTTGTGTAAGAAAAACATATATATATATATATATATAGGTAGAGTTATTTGTGGGAAAGCATAGATGTGAAAATTTGTAGAAAAAAAAAATGAAAGATGCATGCAAAGAAAGAAAAGACGGGAATATGATTTGATGTAAAGCCTGTGACGACTCTTCCTTTTCAATTTTTGTATATGTGCGACGTTTCTTTGGTGACAGATATGACGCGTCTATATCCTGTCCGTTCGTTTCTTATTCAGACGCTGATGGATGGATGTGATTGCTTCTTATGATTTGATGTATCCATGCTCTTCCTTTTTCTTTATGTGTTTTTTCTTTGTCATAAAAGTTTTGTCTTGAAGATATTAATGCGTATATAATTTTTCGTAAAAAAAAATCTTATACACGGTGAAGCTCAGACTGCTCAGTAGACAAACATCCAACTAGTATCCAATAATGTATTGGCTATTTAAATTAATTTATAAATCAATAAAATGATTTGGCTGACGAAGAATCCCCTGAGATTTTTTGTCACGCACGCATTGCATGCTCAAAAGACAAATGTTCAATTATATTTATCCTAGATCCTAATACCTTTTAGCGATATTAATAACTCCATGCGCATATACACACGCATACATAGTATATATATTCTCACATATATATATATATATTCGTTTTGTGTGGTGTATTGTACACATCAACATCAACTCTATCTGTCACTAGCTACTGTCAAATATCACATCAGTTGCTTGTAGAACAGGAGAAACACAGATCATTAAAAAAGGACTCTTTTTATTGCCCCTTCCTCTCTCTACCTTTGTCTTTAAACATTGGAAAATCTAGGGTTTTGTTGGCTTTAGAGCTTCCACTTGTGTGTTGCCCACCATGGATATCGATGTCTTCAATGGTTGGGAGAGATCAAGATATGAAGATGAAACCATAATGCCACCTGGGTTTAGGTTTCATCCGACTGATGAAGAGCTCATCACTTACTATCTCCTCAAGAAGGTTCTTGACTCCACTTTCTCTTGTGCCGCCATTTCTCAAGTTGATCTCAACAAGTCTGAGCCTTGGGAGCTTCCTGGTAAGCTCATCAAAACACTATCAAACCCATTTTCTGCACATTATGAAACTCTGCACTACCTGATTAAACCCATCTCTAGAATCATGTCCTAAATCATCATTATAGGTTTAAAGTTTTTACTTTATTGAGAGCCCTTGCTTGAACCTCTGAAGTTTAGTCTTTTCTCCTGTCAGAAACCTTCGCAGACTAATAGGAAGAAAAAGGGTCTTCTTGACAGAAATCTGATAAGAAATCGAACTGTTATAGACCTGCATGATCACAAGTCTTTGTTTCTCTGTTTTTAAACAGAGTCTTACTTGAAACATTTATTTTTCTATGAAGTTTGACATTTTCTTCTTTTGAAAACTTGTTTGAGCAGAGAAAGCGAAAATGGGGGAGAAAGAGTGGTACTTCTTCACACTAAGAGATCGAAAGTACCCAACGGGACTGAGAACGAACAGAGCAACAGAAGCTGGTTACTGGAAAGCCACTGGTAAAGACAGAGAGATCAAAAGCTCAAAGACAAAGTCGCTTCTCGGGATGAAGAAAACTCTTGTCTTTTACAAAGGCAGAGCTCCTAAAGGAGAAAAAAGCTGTTGGGTCATGCATGAGTATCGCCTCGACGGAAAATTCTCTTATCATTACATTACTTCCTCCGCTAAGGTAATTTCTAAACCTTTTCATTCTTTTTTTTTTTATAAAGTTTTATTAACCCTTTCTCTATATTCACTTTCTCAGTAAATAATCTATACACAATCAAAAAGTTACTTTCTGTTTGCTTTTATACAGGATGAATGGGTTCTCTCTAAAGTTTGTCTGAAAAGCAGCGTAGTCAGTAGAGAGACGAAGTTGATCTCTTCTTCTCCCGTTTCCCTTGCCGGAGAATTCTCCTCCGATTTCAATTGCTCCTCTTCCGCCGGATCTGTTATTGCTCCGATCATCGACGCCTTTGCGACGGAGCACGTGTCCTGTTTCTCCAATACCTCTGTAGCTCATTCCGATGCGAGCTTTCCGACCTACCTTACCGCTCCACCGCCGTCTCTGCCACGTCAGCCTCGACGCGTTAGTGATGACGTGGTGTTTGGTCAGATTATGGATATGGATTCTTCATCGCAGTTTAACGTCGACGCAGCGTTCATACCGAATCTACCTTCTCTGCCTCCGACGGTTCTTCCTCCTCATCCTCAGTCATTTGCACTGTACGCTGGCTTGGCCCTGAGTTGCTGGCCGTTTGCTCTCTGATGATCGTTATGCGGTCATAAACTATCTCTACCTTCCTTTGAATTCGATTAAGGAAAACATAAGTTCCATTTTAATTAATGGGTTGTATTAGTCTCGAATTCAGTGTTGCATTTTGTTTTATGTACGTGTTTTAATGTCCTTATGCGTGTTGTAACATGACTATCTGTTAAGTACAATGAATTTCCTAGCAGTACTCTCGGATCATTTGCTAGTCGCATTTTGTTATGTACGTGTTTGTATTGTCTTTTGCATGACGTCTATGTGAATTTCCTTTGAAAAAGGTTATAATTTTTAAAGTAAAAATATCACGATGCCGAAGATCAACAATGACATGTGGATTAGTGGTTTATGTAACCTGAAAAATGTATGTTTGTAGACCCAAAGAAGAGAAAAAACTAAGCGTAAGAGTATATATTAGTGAGTAGATGTTGCATAAGGTCATAATACACTTTGCAAAATGGCTATATCCGTAATTTATATTTGATGTATTTAATGATGACTAAACATATGTTAAAAGACAAAAATTGACACCTCAGCTTCCGAACTTACATGGCCCTTATCTTGTAAATGGGCTGGGCCTTAACAAAGCGTTTTCCAATTGCCACGCGTTTGATGAAGCATCCGACTCAAGTCGTCATTATCACGTCCTTTTTTTTTTGCCTCTCCTCATTTCGCAACGAAGCAAATTTTAATTTTGGTGCAAAAAGAACTCGCAATGGAAGACGTAACCCAGTTGTTCGATTCTGCTTTCGAGTTCGCACACTATCCCGGTAACTAAGCCACGGAGCTACTCCGAATCTAATACCACTTCTCTTTTTATGTATTGTGCGATTGTTCTAACTCCGATGTGATTGAAATCCTTTTCCCGTTTCGATTTCAGGTCCTCAAAGCGAATCCTCGGTTAAGGAATTCCTCGATCGCTTCCCTCTTCCCGTTATTTTCAAGTGATTGTCTTCCTTCAGCTTTCACTTTTCATTGCTTTGCTTTTTGGTTTAATTGAATTGTTTCTCAACTGTTTGAATCTGATCTTTTGGTTTGGGGTTTATGGTCTAGTTAGTTTCTTGGTTTCGTTGGAATTTTTATGAGCTCTAATACCTTTTTTGAACGTTTTCGTAACTGTTTGAATCGTGCAGTGCCTTGCAAACCGAAACGGATATCCCAGGCTTCGAAAGCACGCTGGTAACTTGCTTGGAAAGAGTTTTTAAGACTAAGTATGGAGCCTCACTCATTCCTCAGTATATGGTAAGACACTAAAACTCACAGATAGAGTTTCTATTTATAGAAGGTGACTGTTATTTGTGTATGCAGTCTCAGTATGCAAATATGTTGAGCCAGTTGCTGTATTCAGACACTGATCTACATTTTGGTGTTTGTTTAGCCTGTTCTGCATGCTGGTCTTAAGGCTGATTCTGCAGTAGTGAAATCTCTGGCTTGCAAAACCGTAAGTGTCTGAAAGTATTGGTTTATGCTTCCTCAATGTGTTTTCGTTTGTATTGTTTGCTAATATGTGGAGTCTCCTTTCGGTTTTTTTCGAAGGTCACTTCTCTCTTGGAGAATTGCAATGCAAAAGATGTTTCCCCTGTTCAGCTACTTGTCAGCAATGGCATATACCCTCTCCTGCTTGAGTATATCATCAAAAGGTAAGGAGCCATGCTTATAGTTCTTGATTATCGTCTTATTGTTGTGTTCATTCGTATGGGAACAACTGGAAAGAACAAGTTAAAGGTTTTGGAGCATAACGATTACTGTCTACAGGCTTTGGATTGGTTTCTCGGGATTAGGATATGGTTTAAGGATCCCAAAATACTTGCTTTGCCTAAAAATTCACCGTTGGTATGTTTTTTGTCTCTGTAGCGATGATGAAGTGGCACATGCTGCAAGTGAGACAATTAAGAGCCTAGCACGCTTTCCAGATGCAATGGTCTGTGTTTAATCGTTTCCATTTTGGTTCAGTGGCTAGTTATCTTACACCATCTATTCCTGCAACTCAAACCTCTTTTTTCACAGTCGGTAATATTTCCTTCTGAAACCAACGATGCTACATACCTTGGTAACCTTGCTGCAAGGAGTTCGTCGCTGGTAATGCGCCGCTGTATAAATTATTTTTACCATAAAGCTCCATTTCTTGCTGTCCCTTAACAATTTTCCAACTGTTTTTCAGGCACGTGTCCGGGTTTTGTCTTTGATAGTGAAGCTTTTTTCAATTTCTCCTCATGTAGCTTCAGCAATTAAGAACTCAGGGCTTCTTGATTTACTGGAGGCAGAAATGAAGGGTACAAAAGACACTCTTGTGATCTTAAATGTTCTGGAACTCTACTATGAGGTTGGCCTCTTAATTCCACGATTATTTTGGAGTCTCTTTCCTTTGTTGACCACATTTCAAAGGAAAAGATTGAATTATGTTGAATGTTTGTGCATGTGTGACGCTGAAGTTAATGGAAGTAGAGCACAGTTCAGAGTTCGTACCACAAACCTCACTTATTCAGATGTTGTGTTCTATCATCAGGTATAGGCACTGTCAAACCTTACCCATTAAAAAAAGAATATGGATACCCTATTAAGCTCGCTTCAGCTCACCCTTTTTTGGGGGGTCTTATAATATGTATAGTGGTACATCAATGGATCTCTTTCTGAAGTTAAGAGCAATGATGATAAGTGGTAGGCTCCTCTCGAAGGACAATATCTACGATACTGTGGAAGAAGCTTGTAAGATTTTTATATATTTTCTCGCAGAAAAGTGTGGTTACTTGGTTTCTTTTTATATGCTTTCACATCAAGGAGTTTTTAGCTTTTACAAATTAACTTTCACTTTTGTCCCGAATCCAGGTGTGAAAGCGTTAATTTCAGCTATTGATGGGAGTCTGGAGTCACCAGAGATGAATGATACAGATGCACATGAAGCTGCGCTTGATGCACTTGGTCAGATTGGATCGAGTAAGTGCTCAGTTTTCTTTGAAACTGCGTTTGTACCAGTTTTCTACTAAAAAGAGATTAGCTAGCTAGGTCATACATGTGGAGCTGTAAATTACAAGAGCGGCCAACAAGATATTTTGTTTCCCTTACATTAGAAATCTTGTGTGACTTGTATTTATATTTTTACAATAATATTTAGCAATGAAGGGAGCGAATCTAGTCCTTTCAACTACACCTCCAGCTGCGAGATACGTTGTTGCTTCTGCGTTTGATCGCAATGCACATGGAAAACAATTGGTTAGTTTCTTCTTTCTTCTCATCAGTTGAAACTATCGATTTTGAAATTTTGTTTCGTTAGCGTAGACATTACTGAAATCGTACGACTTTTATTTGTAAATGGCATGTACAGGCTGCACTTCACGCACTGGCATACATTGCGGGTGAAACACGGCCTAAGAGCAGCAGAATAGTCGATGAAAAAGCTGAAGAAACCCTTAGATGTTTAATATACGATGTTGCAGCACAGAGCACAAAACTAACCCCATCCGTAACTTAATTTCCTTTTTTGCCTCTTCTTCCTCAGTTGTGCGCGGACTACATATGTTTATGTTTGAGCCATAGTGAGTTAATTTAAGCATGTTGCACAAAATCGCAGGGTTTATTCTTATCAGTTCTTCAACAAAGCTCAGAGATTCGTCTTGCGGTAAAACATTAACCTAAGCATCTGATCTTTCATATCTTTTTCCCCCTTTATTTCCCGATTTGGAAATTTTATAATGCACACCACATTTTATTCAAAGTTAAAACCTCTCTTTTTTCCTTCTGCGGAAAACTCAGATACGTGTCCTCTAATTTAATCTCATATAAGACCTTTCCCAAAGGAAATTCTATGCTTTTTGCTAATACTATTTTGTTTACAATATAATTTTTCAGGGTTATAGAACATTAGCAGCGTTGGTGGCTCGGCCGTGGGGGCTGATAGAGATCCTGTCCAAAGAAGAGATAATAAACATAGTGACGGATGCAACCACTGAAACTGCAAAGATAGGTAAACTAAGTAAAACTCCTCTCGCATCACACATCAGCCACCGGACTGGCTTCTTCGTCAACCTATTTGATCTGACTCATCTCACATTCTTGACTCAGCAATGGAAGCAAGGTATAACTGCTGCAAATCAATTCACGAAGCGTTCTTGTGTAGTAACTTTGTTGATGACCCTCGTCGTCTAAAAACTGGTGAAAAGGTTTGGATCTTTTTTCCAAACATATCTTGTACTAAGATGGAAGTTTCTAGAATCTTTTTATGAATGATGTTGACATGTTTAATATTTTTTTTGTTGCCAGTTGCAAGAAGCTGTTCAAAGTGGACCGTATATGTCGAAGAAGTACAGAGACGCACGACCAGAAGTAATGATGGCCGAAGGGTTCTAATGACACAACTAAACAAAAGTTAAAAAAATGTCGTTGACAAGAGTTTTCTCTTCTCCGTTGTTCGATAAGCAACTTTAGCGTTTGAAATTGGTTATTTTGTTTGAGGATAATTAGACGTTATTTGCGACGACGACAACAACAAAAATAATAAGCTGGTGCGTGAATGTCATGGGCCTTGGCCCGGCGGATTCTACACGTCAGAACGAAATTGGTGATTAGTCAATCGAAAAGGGGTAAAAGGGTAAATTACTGTTTCAGACATCATCTCTTTCTGGATAACGCAGGTCCGACGAATAGAGACTAGGATGAGAGCCGTAGTTACGAGTGTAAGAGAGCAGAGAAAAGTGTGAGGGAGTAGAAATTAATGGCGACAATAGTTCAATGTCTTTCTTCCTGTGCGACCCTCAATTCCAAATTCAAAGTCCTTTCGCTTAAGGGAGCTTCTTCGTCGTCGTCATCTCCAACTTCTTCCTTCTCAACTCGTCGTGGTGCGTCGGCCACTGTATGCTCCTCCCTTAGCTTCGCTCAGAGCGTTTCTCAATGCGTCGCCTTCTCCTCCGGTAAACCCTGCGTCAGAATCGTGAAATAATTTCCTAGTAATTGACAGATACTAGTGGCATTGATTTATCCTCTTATGTTTTCATTTAAATTTTTGGAGTCTCTGCAGGGTTGTGGATACAGAAGCCAGTGAGGCAATTGATTGTGTGTGAAGCTGCTCCCACGAAGAAAGCTGATTCAGCAGCAAAGAGAGCTCGCCAAGCCGAGAAGAGACGCGTTTACAACAAATCTAAGAAATCTGAAGCCCGTACACGGATGAAGAAGGTAATGTCATACTTTCTCTACACTTTCTGTGAACAAGTGTTGGGACCAAAATGTGTGCTTTTTGAAAATTTGAGCGTCTGTTTAAATAAAGGCTTCAAGATTGTTGATAAGCTTATAATTCTGTTCCTCTGCAGTTTACGAGTAGTTAGGTGAAAACGGATTAGGGAATGTTTCTCTTTGGGACTTCTTGTTTGACTGATTAGTGACTGACTAGTTTGATTCATAATGGAATATGGATAATGTGAGGTAGGCTTTTTAGGTGGATTAGTCATCACTGTCTGCAACTGAGTTATCTTTCACTTGAGGCGATTAGATGTTTTTGTTAGAACTTGCGGGAGGTTTAAAAGTCTTGATAGTTTAGAAAACATCTCATTATCCCCAACATCTGTAAGAATTTGTTTATGTGTTTTTACATCCGTGTCTATCTCTTTCGATACATATAACGAGATTAAATTCCAATTCCGACATATACTAAACAGGTCTTGGAAGCACTCGATGGGCTCAAGAAGAAAGCAGATGCGCAACCTGATGAAATTGTTACCGTGGAGAAACTGATAGGAGAGGCTTATTCGGCAATAGACAAAGCAGTGAAGGTTAAAGCGCTACACAAGAACACTGGTGCACGTAGGAAATCTAGGTTGGCTAGGAGGAAAAAGACCGTTGAGATCCACCACGGTTGGTATGTCCCTGACACAGCAACAGCAGAAGCTGTGACCATGGCTGCGTAAGAACATGGACACAGATAATGGAAATTCGTTTTTTTATAAGATCATATGAAAGATGTGAAAATTTGCTTTCAAATTCGAATCTATTTTGCTTCATGTATAATTCAGTCGCTTTCAGACTCTTCTTTTGTACTGTTGGGTCTAAGCATTTTGTCTTCATCATTTGGCTTGGCCTTGGTCTGGTTTAGTAAGATCTCAGTTCTTGGCTCTGGCACCATTCCTCTTGACATCATTTCTCGATAATAACTCAATGCTTCTCCTATTTTTCCCTTTGCGTGCAGACCATGAACCCTAATAGTATATGTTCTTTGATCTGGTCCTAACCCACTTCGCTCCATCTCACCCCATATCTCTCTTGCTTTTTCCTCATCGCCCCATTGCACGTATAGCCTAAACATCAGATTGTACAAGTCGCTTGTCATTTCACACATGTTCTTCGCCATCCTCTCTAAAACAGCCTCAACATCCTTGGGCTTCTGCGAATACTTAAGCAAGTAACCGAAAGTCACATCGTTAGGTGAACAGTTACCACCTTTATGTTCCATCTCTTCCACTAGCTCCCAAACTTTCTCTGTCCTCCTTATCTTGCAGAGATGCTTCAAAAGCGAATTATAGGTCACAACGTTCGGAGAGCAACCTTTCTCACTCATCTCCTTGAATACTCCGAGAGCCTCTGGGATTCTCTTCTTGAAACACAATGCATCAATGATGTTATTGCAGATTTTGACATCCGGGTTTCTTCCGGTTTCCCACATTGCTCTGTATAGTTCCATAGCCTTTCCTACTTTACCCTTCTTCGTCAATGCATTAATCATCGTCCCGTAGCTAACAACATCTGGCCTGCATTTAGAAGCAATGATATCTTTCCAAATCCTCTTGGCTTCATGAACGTTTCCCAAGACACACCACCCGTTGAGAATAATGTTCATCGCTTTTATATCACAGCCAACAAACTCTCTTCTATGAGAACAGAGCAAGGTTTCAGCAAATTCGACGTGCTTATACCTACACAGCCACATCAAGAGCCCATGAAATGCAACCAAATCGTCCTCTATCCCAAACTCTCTCCTTCTCTCGAATACCGCTACGGCTTCATCTACTTTGTGGGCAGCAGCGTATCGGTTAAGGAAAACTTCATACGTCTTTTCATCAACAAGCCCATCATCTCTCTTAGACATTTCGTCGAACACTTGGTGGAACTCTTCAAAGCGCCGCATTTTCCCAAGAACATCGAGAATCTCGTTGTACACCAAAGAGCTAGATAGATAAACAGATTGTTTTCGGATCAATTGGGAAAGTGTATAACCTGGTTTCCAATCAGATCGATTTCGATTCACCACTTCCAAAACCAGCCCTTCTGTTAACACTATCCCGCACTTATCGAGAATCCGCTCAATTTCTTCAGGTGAACTTCCACGGTGATTCTTTATGATATTATGAACATCGAAAGCAGGTTGCTTGTCTTGATCGTCGTTGAATCCAGTGGAATTTCTGTCGGGAGCTGCAAGAGAATGAAGAAAGTGCCCAGCTTGATTACCACCCATAAAGCGAGACCCAGAGAGAGTGATGTTGTTCTTATGATTCGGTTTCTCTGAAGGAAAGAGACGGCGAAGATCGGCCAAGGATGAGTAAGAGGAAATCCGGCGTCGGCATAGAGCATTTTGTAGCTGAAATAAGATTTCGATTTTATATTTCCCTCCCATTTTCACAAACTCTTCAAGTTTCGAATCTTCGGAAACAATACGTAAATGTGAAGAGGAACAAGGTTTGGCTCATGCTGATAAACTGAAGATGGGCCTACGTCTGAAGCCCAGGTACGAATGAAGAAACAATTTACAGTAACATATAATAAGTTATAGCGATTAACATTATTCCTGACAATTAATTATTGCAATTAACATATAAATCTAACTATTTTTTTATACATGAAAATGGATGATCTAGCAGTATGTAACTTCTTCTTAGAATCGCAATGTTTTTTTTTGTATAAGAGACTGGTAATAGAAAATTTTAGTACTTATATTTCTTTTAATTCGTCCCATACACAAATATCAAATTTTATTTAATTCTAAAAAAGGTTGTCGTTTTTATATGATATCTAGAGATTTGCTTACAAGTTATACATTAAATAATACAATCCGATTTTAATACAGGCACGATAAATGGAAATTAAACATTGCCATAATAATCAAATATCTTCCTAGATCATAAAGGAAAAAAACCGATAATATTTTAAAAAGAAAAGGTATAATTATTCTAATATCCAGCAAATTCGTGGCCCGAGAAAACCCAACGCATTATCCATGGGGTGAAGACATATGTAGCTGTCGTTAAAGAAAAAACAAAGAATATAATTAAAAGTCAATTAAACAACTTCATTAAGTAACTAATCTTTAATTTCAGTCACACGTCTCCCTGCCGTCAAAGAAAATACTAATTACCGTCTTTTAGGAAACAAGATAAAGAAAACAGACGGCGGGCCCACCGCCGTTAGAATATCGGTTAGCCGACGCGGCCTCCATTCTCTCTCCTTGTCTCCTCTCTCGATCATTCTCCACGCGTCGCGTTGACCACGTGGCACAACAGATCTTAATATTAAACTATTAACAATTTTTTTAATTTAGTGAGTGCGCTAGTGGGGCCATGTTGGTCTTTTTAAAAAAAATATTTGGCGGAGGGGCGGCTAGGTATATAGATTTGTTATTCTTTTTAACGAAAGAAAAAAAAAAAGCAGTCAAACTCAGCGTTGAATTAGACTGAGTCGAACAAGTCACGCATAACTCTCCCTCACGCGATTGCCGTCGGCACGTGTTTGGCAGTGAGATTCACGCGCATACATGTAAACGCGGTTCCTAAACCGCGCGTCCTCGAGGTGTTGCCACGTCTTCAATATTTTCAGGCGCTGCTGCTAATTTATTTCCAAGTTTACTCTTCTTTTTAACTCCCATATCTGATTGTACTTGATTAGTTTCCAAACTTTTCAGATAATTCTAGATTTGAATTAGATGCACCAGTTTAATGTTTAATTATTTTTCAAGAATTTTTTTGATAACAAGAGCATTCTACATATCTCTCATTTCGAAAGCTAGATTGAGATTTTATCTGGAAATTGTAGTTACTTTGTAATTGAAATTACCAACATATATATATTTAGTTTTCCTTTATCAATTATGCAGCATAAATAAGTTTTTTTCTTTATCGATGGCAACGATGTTGTACATTTCGTGTGGTGATAAACCCATTTGAAACAGTTTCGTAAATAAGCGTAATGCATGCAAATTACAATAATTAGTTGTAATCACAACCTATCTTTTAGAGGAAATCAAGCTTTTAGATCCCAAATCACGTGAGTAAACGGCACAAAACAATTCAAGTTCAGGGAATGATTAACCACATAAAATAAGTTCTGATGTGAGATTACGTTTTAAATTTCTTTCATTCAAATTATTATTTTTTAATCCAATCAGTAGATGGGAATATATTGTGTGGGCAAACAGCAACCTCACGCATTTCCATTAAATGCATAATATATTGTCCAGATTTCTTATAAAATTGTTTTCCCATCAGATAGTTTTTGATTTTAATATACAGATAAATAGATAAGAGTAAAAGATGCTCTGAGTGAAAAAAAGAAAGAACAATGTTACTCTTAGACGAAATATTTTAATATATGTGTCATAGATTTTTTTAAAAGTCCTAAAATTTTATAGATTTTTCATTGAATACTGTCCACCACGACATCAATATTTCAAAATATGTAGTAATCAAATATGTTCACTAGAGAGATCTTTTCTGATTTTTACCTTTTTCATGAATATGTTTTGAATTCAAAGATAGAGAAGTGTAATTATATATATTCATCAATTAAATGAAAGATACAATGATAGAGTGTTGTCAAAAATTAAACTAATGTATTTTACTAATATATCTATATTTTTAAAGAATGTATTTAAATGTTAAATACCAAGTGTTTCAATATATCTTTACTATTTGAATCTGTTTTTTTTTAAAAAAAAAAATTTCTGTTTGTGCTCGCCTACGTTATCAAGAAACATAAAGGAAATATACAACTTTATTTATGAGGGACAAAAATGAAAACGCTTGGGGGTAAAATTATTAAAAAAAAAAACGAAGGGGTGAAAAAAAAAAAACAAGATTCCTCGAAGGAGGAAACAGAAACACGTGGCAGAGGATAAGTGGAGGTTAGAAAGAAAACCATGAAAACCGCAATTGATGTAAGAGAAGCCGCTAAAACCATATCAGGCTTTGACTGTTCACAACAAAGCGCCCCAAAAGGAGCGTCGCTTTTACTCTCTCTCTATCTATATATAAACAAACACCTTCCTTTCTCTTCCACCTTCAATTATCACACCACCAACATCACCATAACCACTCTCTCTCTCCGATTTTTTTGTTATGGCCAAGATGGGTTTGAAACCCGACCCGGTTAACAATAATGCCAAGGAGATTCGTTACAGAGGCGTTAGGAAACGTCCTTGGGGTCGTTATGCCGCTGAGATCCGAGATCCGGGCAAGAAAACCCGTGTCTGGCTTGGAACCTTCGATACCGCTGACGAGGCGGCGCGTGCTTACGATAAGGCGGCGCGTGATTTCCGTGGTGCCAAGGCCAAGACTAATTTCCCGAATTTTCTCGAGCTGAGCGAGAAGGTTCCCGTCGGCGGTGACGGCGACCGTAGCCCAAGCCAGAGCAGCACCCTCGATTGCGCTTCTCCTCCGGCGGCAGTTGCACCGGCGACTGCTGGGATTGTTCCGCCGCAGCTTGAGCTTAGCCTTGGTGGCAGCGGCGGCGCGTGTTATCAGATCCCGATGGCGCGTCCTATGTATTTTTTTAACCTTATGGGAATCGGAAACGGATGTCGTGCTCAGGCTCCTGTGTCGTCGGCGTTTAGGTCGCCGGTGATGCATGTTGCGAAGAAGATGGCTTGTGGGGCCCAGAGCGACTCTGATTCGTCTTCGGTCGTAGATTTCGAAGGTGGAATGGAGAAGAGATCTCAGCCGTTAGATTTAGATCTAAACTTGCCTCCTCCGTTGGAACAGGCCTGAGCTGTTGGCGGCGTCGTTTAATCTCCGTCGCGCATGCGTTTTTTTTTTGTTTTGGAGCTGAGAGAATTCGTTTTCTTTTTAGTTTTTTTCCCTCTCTCTCTCACTCTAAAATAATTATTATCGGTTTTTAGAAGAAAAGAAAAAAAAAATTAATCGAGAGAGAAAAAAAAATATAATTTTAGCTGACATGGATCGTTAGTAGATATTATTACATAACCGGAGATCTAAACTTTTGTTATGTGCTCTTTTTGCGACTTGGTTTCACCATGTTGTTCCTCTGTAGCTTCCTTCTTCTTTTTTTTTTGTTCTCCGAATTTTCAATTAATAATTTGGTAATCTTCAGAATTATGTTGTTCATGTAATATCCAAAATTTAAATATCACTAGTTGGAATTACTAAGTATCTTTTAATGTCCTTTTATCGATAACAAAACGAAAATTGAAAGACTAAAATCACTTAATTTATATCTTTAGGCAAAAATAATCGTAGTTGAAGTATAAGAAAATGAGTATTAAAAAAAGATAAAAGACAAGTATCGGTCGGGTTTTTAACAACGGCCCAAGTTTCCAGCAGCCGGCGTGTGTGGGCCCCTCTCGTTTTTTCTCTGCGGCTACGTCACCAAGTGGGGTCCACATACTTAAAAGAGTACGGACATACTTATTTTTTCTTCTCCTTATGGGGGGAGGAGAACTTCGATCTTTTGAGTTTTGAAACATTTACACTCTTTGCTTCTGACAGAGTGATCCCAGATTTTTAATTTTACCCTTTAAACGCTAAGTTTCCCAAATTAAAAATCAAAATCTCTATTTGAGTAACAACTACCACTCTGGCCATTTTTTTTATCTGAGAACCTTATTAGATGCATCTTGTTAACAATCCCGTCCTATCAAAATTAATAGTTAATACTATATGTCTCACTATTATATAAACCACCTATAAACTTTTAAAAAAAAAAAAAAAAAATGAGTGGATTCTGAGTTGAATTGGACTAACACAACATTATTATACCCGTTAAACCAATCGTGAAATTTCTAAATAATTATTTTCTAGATGGGGATGGTGGATTTTATTTGATTTTGAGCGTAAACAAATTGGTATTTAATTTCAATGATGTGCGATGTGTTGGAAATTTTTTTTTTTAAAAAAAAAAATTGACGGTTTGATGTTGCGATGAATATGCAATTGATATTAACAAGGAAAGAGTAATGGTTGTCTGTTTGAGACCAAACGACGACGTATGGGAGAAAGCGGCTTCATAATGAGAGGCAGAGAGAGGTTTGATTGGATTCTTGTCTCCAACTCCGCAATCAAAAATGGCAAGGAACTATCCCTTCGTGATTCGCAACGGTTGGATTCTATGTATACTCCACGTGGATGGATCTCAAATATTTCAGATTATTAATTAATTACACACAAAAAATGAATAAAGAGCGAGGCGGCACCGACGGCCAAGCATCGCGATTAATACTTTTCAAAAGAGATCGAATCAGTGACGGTGGCGCCCATATTTCCTCTTTCCTCATTCCTCTTTTCTATATCTTATTTAATCAAATTAATAGCACAAATTATAACTCAAAAGTCATTGTCCTCTCAAACGTATTACTAATGGCTGCCCAAAGAAAATATGTAGTCTAAACTTATTTCCAACTATTCCCTCAACCACTTAGCTTTTTTTTTATAATTTCATTTTTCATATTTTTTATAAACGTAGACTTGATTTGTTTCCTTGAATAATTAAGATAATATCAATTCATATACTAAAAAGTTGAAAAGAAAATTAAAACAAATCGTGAGCATAGTTTCATATATATTTGGATTTTGTCCAATAGCGAAGCATTGAGAAGTTGTACTTACTGTAATATACATACAACCGGTTCAACATCCGGTTCTATCTGCTACTGTATATAACAAGTGATAACCAAAATGGTTATTGGACAGTAGATAAATGCGTGTGACAGAAAGCATCTGGCGCGTGTGAAAGGAGCTTGGGATGTAAATTCCGTGTTGACGAGGTTTATGTCGGGATTCTGGGTTGTCTTCACGTGCATCTCCACCGTCCGATAAAGTTTGATGCTCACTGTCTTCTTTTCTTTTCATTATTGTTTTATTTATTTCATACCTATCCATTTTTTACGTGAAGGGCTCCGTAAATTGAGGTTTTTTGATTTTGGCCCCCCATTTCATCATCTTTTCTCCCCCCCCCCCATTTTTCCATATCAGAAAGTACATAATAATAATTATTCAGAGCCAAAAGGATTAGTTAGAACGTATTAACCGATGGTATTATGAGATATTAAAATTAATAAGAGACCGGTTAGTTGCAGATACGGATCACATCATAATTATGTAATAGTATACATACATAATAAAATATTGTTAGATTGGGAACGATTCATTTAAATTTGAAAGACACGTGTGAAACAAGATTAAATTCGGCGGCCGCTTTTCCTCGGGTAGGACCCACACGCTTCAGATTAAGGTCATCCAGAATCTCCATCTCCACCAACCAGATTTTTTCCCTCTCTTTTCTTCTCACCCGATATACTATCTATATTGCTTATCCAGTCTCCTTTCTTTTGCTCTTTTACGACTACGGTCCAATAATTTATTGTTTTCTTAAAGTAACCCACCCACTTATGGAACACTGTATTATATTAAGGGATAATTTTTAGAAATATTTTATTTATGATTTTAAATTTGAACATTTTTTTTGCTAATTCAAAAAGTATACATTAATAATAAGATATTTTGTCTAGTTTTATTGAAAATTTGTATTTTTCAAATAAATAAAATTTACTTTCGAAAATAACAATTATTAATACTATATTATTAATAATATCTGTTTAAGATAAACTTTATATATTATATATTTTAAATTAGAAATTGGTATATTTTTTAAAAAAATCTATAATTTATCTATGGAAAGGTTTCAGTTTTACACACATTATAAAAACAGAGTTATATAAAATATGGTTCCAATATGATATTACATAGATAACTGTTAACTAAGACTAACTAAAAAGAAACTAAATATCAGCTAATTAAAGTTTTTTTGTAAAACAAATATTTTTTGCAAACACAATTTACGGTTATTTATATTTTCATTAAAACTTTTAAATATCTAAAAATGTAAACATTGAATATGGATAATTTAGTTACTTAATTTAGAATAAGTATAGTTTTCAAAAATAAAATATATATAATTTTCAAATGTAACACCAATCACCCGCATTTCATTTAATAGATTTTGGAGGAATTATTTTTTCTTAGCTAGTTGTTTTTGTTTTTCTCATTAAATCCAACATTTTTCGATTTGATGAATTCAATAAATATAAAAAAAATTCAGTTAGATGGTCTTTTTTATTAAATTAATGTTTCAATCATTTTGATTTTAACGAGTAAAACGTAACCATTCGAGAGGTTCGTAAAATTAGCACCACAAATTATCACTCCTGAAAAGGTTGGGGTTCGCATGAAGAAGAATGAGAATATACGGGGAAGTAAAACGTGTGTAAGAAGGTTTTAACCAATGCGAAGCTGCCACGGCAGTTGCTTCACCTGGACACATGTTACCAGTTATGTAGACAAGTGGCGCTGTAACGTGACAGACAGTCACTACAGAAGATGGTTCCGTCGGCTGAGTTACGCTGATATCATTCACACTTGCGTACGCGCGTCGGTTACAAGTGCTATGTTGGCGCGTTGCCTGAGCACGTGGTCGCCTAGTACAAAACACCTAATTGGAATTCTGCATACCAAATAAGGACCACTTATTCCATTTACGTATTTTTTTTATATACACACTGTAACACTCATTCGTGTCTCTTATTATTATTATTATTGTTATTATTATTATTATTGTATTCTTTTCATTTAGAAAACTGAAAAAAACAACTCTTAATCATCGTCTGAATAATTTCGAAAGGCACTGTCTAATGTTTATCGCGACATTTCTTGATTTTATGGAAAACGCATTTTTCACCCTGATTTGTGATTCACTCATTAAAAAAGAAATGGTTTTATTATTAAATGATGAACAAGCGTAAATTGGGCGGTTGCCGTTACCGTTAAAGCGCCGTTAGCCGCGGCATATGAGTGTTGGGTGAAATGTCAGGTCAGCTGAACTGTTGTCTTTTCTCCATTAAACTTCGAGTAGAGCTTATTGGGCGCCGTCACTCATTTTTTTGTCAACCCTTATTTATTTATTTATATAAGAAAATTTGGCCTTTTAAAATTTGTTATCGCCGCCCTTCACATTTCCCACTCACTCGCTTTTATTTCTTCATATAATACGAATTTTATAAGTTTAGAATTATATAAAGAAACCAAACACTTGTCCTATTTGCCTTAATTAATAGGCTCAAATAAAAGGCCCAAACTAAATTCACTGTATAATCTTGTAATCAATTTGAATTGCACTTTATCACATAAGCTTTGAAATTCGTAAAGTGGTAGCTTAGTAAGTGCATGGATTCGTAATTAACAATCACCCTCCACGTAATCCATAATAATAAAAAACTCAGCATACGTGCTATTCCATTAATGAATAAATTGTAACATAGTTGCTGAAACACTAATAAAACTAATTTTAATTCCGCACTGTATATATAAAGACCAAGATATTACCAAACAAACAAAAAATAACGAAACAAAACAATACGGAAGGGAATTGGGAAAACAAAACTACCAAAAGTGAACAAATTTCAAATATCCTGTGAAAGAATACATATACCAACACACACACACACACTACACTATCAATGCAGAGCAGAGAGAAACAAACGGTGTCGTCGTCGTCATCATCATCTCCCACGTAAGTTCACGGGCGAGGATTCTCTTGTCCCTCCTGAAAATCAACCCTTTCGGTAAGCTAACAACGGATGATCTAAACAAAGTCACGTTTACCGTTTTCCGCGGCAGAACCGAACTCTATTCGTTCCCGGCGTCATAATCGGATGCAATGGAAAGAGTTCGAGAAAATGTCAGCCACTTCATCGGAGACTACATTTCTGTCTTCGTCGTCATTTTCTTAATCTATCTGTATAAGCAACCGGTACCGTTTCTTACGCTGCTTGAGTGTTTTCCGGTTATCGGATTATCTCGACCATTTGATTATTAAAAGAGGACTTGATCAAGCTTACCCCTTCATTCGTCGTTTACTCTTCTTCATCTCTCAATTAGGTTGAGAATTTTTTTTCTTTTCTTTTTCTTGTGGAACAAGACATGTGTTATTTATATGTATTGATCAATCATGTGTTGGAATAATGTTTGTTTTGCAGTAATGACGATTCTTCTGATGTGTACGGAAGTCGTCATTGCTTTTTTCTTTTCTATTCTTGAAGCTTACTTAGGTACGTAAAAGCTCTAATCTCCATCTATGTTTCTCTTACGTATGTTCGTCACTGTGTGCGTATATTTGTATACGTAATGCGTTTATATATGGTCCTTTTTTATTTTTAACAAAAAAAGAGCAATCTTCAATTCTTTAGCGTTAAAAGTTTCCTCTATGATGTTTCACGGATCCTTAAGTTGCGTGACTGAGACTTAAATAAGATAATATTGGGTTTTCACAGGAGCTGTATTATATAATAACTATTAATACATGTTAATAAGAACAAACTTCTGTTTCTTCTGATAGTTATTTGTTAACAAAAACTCTAATTCATAAAAATAATTAATAGAAAAATGAAAATTGTTCTGGAAGTACATTTTTTTTAGCAATAACAAAGCCACACCCTTTATTATACACAACTATGAAGAATGTGCTTCCTCCTTAAAACTCGGGGAAGGAAAATTGCGAAATCATTAAAAAAAAAAAAAAAAAAACGAAAGGCAAAACGCGAAAGAAAAAAGAAGGAATTTAGAACTACATTATAAAAACAGACTATGCACATAGATACCAAAAATCAATGCATCAATGGAAAAAGAAGAAAAAAAACACAAACCAATGATTCTATATCTGTCGTGTCTCAGGGAGGGAGACTAAAGATCACGTGATGATTGGCTTAGCCATCTGCAGAGACGGGCACAAAAAAATCAATTTTGAAACGTTAAAATCAAATCTTCAATTAAAATGTCAATTCCAAATTGAATAAACGTTGTTCATGCATCATCATTAATATCCATCGAACAAACCTTGAGAGTAAAAATCTGCCGAGTGGGCTAACATTTGTGTTGGAACTAAACTCCTTGTTAGCTGGTTTTGTTTTGTTCTCCGCACCAGCGGGTACGGTCTTGGAGAAAACATGGACGGCCTTGTCCTGCACTTCCTTCACCGAAGCTTCTTTTGAACTGTTATGAATTAAGGATTCATCAAATCGAGTAATATAATCCACAATCAGATGGCCAAACAAGTGTTTGTGTCCGTGGTCTTTGAAGTTTCATGTACCTTCCCAAAAGTTCAATCAGCTTGGCAACAAAAGCTTCACAAGAACCAGGGTTTTCACGTTCCATTGCCACGAGGCATCTCGACACTCTATGTCCTATAGACCCCTTTGAATCGTCACCAAGAGCCTACACCACAAACCAGAATACATGATCTTTTTGGTATTCATTTTCTAAGACATTCATAACTCTTTTTTTTTGTTATATCCAAGTAAAATTGATGCATACCTCTTCTAGGGACGGTATGAGCAATACTGACAACGATGCAGGCAATGAACCCCAGATGGAGTCATCTTCTTCATCACTCACTACTTGTGATCTTGGAAGTGCTCTTTGTTTACCAGACATATCGCCGGAATTTCTGCATGGGTTATAGCTTTATGTTAGGAGTAACCACGAAAAATGCTGTGTCCAGCATAAACTATGATATAGATGCACCTTGAATAGTCAGAATCGTCAGTCATCTCTTCCTTTCTTCGGTTAACCTTCCCATCATTATTGTTCTTCCCCATTCCAAGTCTTTCTCTAGCATTCCCCCTTCTGAAACCTGCGTCAAGTGCTGCCTTTGCCTGAAAGAAGAATTGAAGTTAACTCTGAGAATCCGATGATAAATTCAAGATGACAAGAAGAAATCTAAAGCAACATAAAGGTACACGTAACTCCATTACATAAGAAAAGGCAACTTTTAGTACAATTCAGATGGACAGCCCAAAAAGATAGTAACATTAAAGGAGTTCAAAAACCTCGGCGAGATTAGCGATGCTATCTTCTGAGGCATTCGAAGTTCTCTCTTGAATCCCTAGTCTGGATTTTGGGGTTTGAGGTGATCCAGAGTCACCGTGCTGTCCACGGACAACAACAGTTCCACTTGTTGAAGCATCATCAAAAGATGCATACCCGCTGCTAGACTGCAAAGCAGATCATACGAGTCGTTGGAATAAACAGTTTCTGTAGAAGATGTAGCAAAGGCTGCCAGATATTTTATACCGCAGAGATTTGTTCACGGAATATTGAAGATGATTGAGAACTTCTTGGGGTTCTTATGACAACAGTTCCGGATCCACTGAGCGATGAATCTTCCTGAATTTAGAAGGACAGATATATTACCGTGTTATGATTCTATCGCTAAGAATAGATTAATAAGCTAGGGTACGAAAGAAAAGAGTTACGTTATGATAATTTTCCACGTGAAACTTAAGTTCATACTATTGATGGTTACCCAGATGACATGAAACATACATATGGTGATATTCTCTCGAAGATTATTTCCAGGTGCAATGGTAACAGCAAAGAAATGGTGTGAAAGGAGACAGGCTGCATCTGGCACACAAGAGGCAAAGGATCTTACCTCTTCGGTGAATCCGTCTTCATGGTCGTTCTGATAAGAATGTCTTTTGACAAAACCTCCTTCAGAGGCTTCAGGAACTGTACTACCAGAAGTGGGTGACAATCGACTACCACTAGCTCTTGTTGTTCTTTGCGAAGTCTGATTAAAAGGAACTTCTTGGCGCCTATCCCTTGCTTGAGGAGGTTTCAAAGCACGAACTGTTCCAATACTCTGA
Organism: Streptanthus diversifolius; assembly: GCA_039880935.1. NCBI lineage: Eukaryota > Viridiplantae > Streptophyta > Magnoliopsida > Brassicales > Brassicaceae > Streptanthus > Streptanthus diversifolius. Next base: position 16,367,929 of record JAXGFM010000013.1, on the reverse strand, counting down.
GACCCCCCCATGGTAAAGTCCCACCCCGAATTTTTGACAGTTTTCCCCTGAAAACTGTAGCTACGAGTTAATAGAGATTTTATTAGACAAGAAACAGAAGAAACCCCAAGCGCAGAACGTTGATCCAACCTAGATCCAGGAGTTCCTAGGCTTCTCTTATCTCTAGCCACCCTAACAGTACCGGGTGATTCAACTGGAGCTTTGGGACCATTCCTAGGAGTCTCTTCATCCTCTTTTACTTTATACTTTGGTCGCTCTCTTTAAAGAGGAAAAAAAGACAAAATAACAATCGTGGTTATTCTGGATTTTTTTTGGCATATAAAAGATCAAAACAAACATACGGGAAAACCATCTAAACGTTACTTTTGACATAAAATCACAAAAGGAAAGTCACAAATTGGACCACAAGCCAGAGCTGTTGAAGAGAAAAAGCATCAAACCTTATCCTCTCAAGAAGTTTCGGACTTTTCCTAGCATTCTTAATAAATCTGTGTTTAATAAGTTCTTTGGCACTTGGTCTCTGAAAGTAGAAGACTTGTATCAGAGATCTTGAAATACCACCGCTGCCAGTAAAAAAACAAAGATTACAAGGATTGTATTGCAAGTACCTCAGCAGGGATCTTTTTCAAGCATAATGAAACAAACTCCTTCATCAGACGGGAAAAATGCTCATCTAACTGCACAAAAAGAAAGAATAATAAACATTATAGGTGAGTTCACAATAAAGAAATGGCAGTGATAGGTTCGCTCTGAGGAAAAGCACTCTGACCATGCTGATTAACTTTATCGTATTAAAATGAAAACGTAATACCTGAGGAGGATTTTCCCGGGGAATGATAAAAAGCACTCTCATAGGATGAAGGTCAGCTAGGGGAGGTTCTCCTTTTGCCATCTCGATAACTGTTATTCCGAGCGACCAAATATCTGCCTAAAGTGACAACAATCCCAGCAACAGAAACAATATTAGATATGCTACGAAACAAGTATAGCATCTACACATATAAGACATGACAAACTAGGAGAAGTGAAGCTCAGCATATAGGCGAGATACCTTCTCATTATATCCTTCTGAATTCTGAATCACCTCTGGTGCCATCCAAAATGGTGTTCCTACAAAAGTCTGTCATTCTTTAACATATCAGCGCATGCAACCGAGATGATAGAGCGGAAACTCTAAATCATCACCAAAACTCTAAACTCTATATGAGGATGAATTTGAAGTTGCTGATAGAATAAATAATAATAATTATTATTATAAAGATATAATGAGTTGATTTAATTACGAGAATCCTTAGTCCCGCGAAAAGTCAATTCAGTAAAAATCAATAGACGGCACAATGCAAGCAGTAAAATCTAAACAAGGAGACCAGAAACTTCATTACCAGACTTCTTAATATTTTATGGGGATATAGAAGATATATTGCACAACAGAAGATGAGCAAATAACACGAAACAGAATCAACAGCGGTCATTGGCATAATAGAGTCAGCACCTTCCTTCTTGATATTGTCCCTGTTAGTTGTGCAGAAACACCAAAGTCCGCCACCTGATACATAGTGAAAAATAAGTTGACAACCGAGCTTGTGCAACTAATTCTCGATATAGAAGATATTGAAGATTTTACTGTAATATAAGTAACAAAAAAAAGTACCTTAACATCGCCACTTTCGGTCAATAAAATATTAGCAGCTGCAGAAAATAGGAAGAAAGCGATTTCCATGTACTAAGCAGTTAAAAACAATTTTCATAACATATAAAATCATAAGGCGCAGTAATTATATTAACGCAGACAAAACCTTTGATGTCTCTGTGGATCTTTCCCTCGTTATGAAGATATTCAACAGCATGAAGCAGATCTCGTGTGATACACGCGATTGATGTTTCATCCAGTGGATGACCAGATTGAAGCTGCACAATATATATCGCTAGGATTATAAGGCATCGAAGAGAATATAAGTACAGGACAAGATCTCCACAGTAGGTTCAGCACACACACTAAAATTTCCCAATTCCTAGAGTTATGACTAGAGTCTACAAAGAAGTAGACATACAAGATCAGCAACAGAGCCACCAGCCATATATTCCATGATGATCCACAGCTTGGTTTGATGAAGGTAAGAGCCATAGTATTCGGTAATATACTGGCAACGACATTGTGATAATACTGAAATTTCCTGGGGTGAACAACAGAAAATGAGCACGACAATCTTTGTACACAAATATTAACCACAGAAACTGATGTCAATCAAGAGATACCTTCTGGATATCTTCGATCTCATCTTCTCTGCTAGATATCAAGTAAGAAGCTTAGTAAGGAAGTATCACTGAGCATGATGGTATTCTCAGAAAACATACTGTAGCGAACAACTGAATCTGTTTGTCTAGTGAAAGCTAGAGAATAATTATCGTCCTTTAGCTTTTGAGAATCATGAACAAGCAACATTCATATAATTATAAAATGTAATTACTCGACTTATTAGACAGCAAACAATATATTACACAAAAGCGTAAGAGGAGAACTGCATACAAAAAACGAAGAGAAATAACTAAAATAGAAAATGTACTCACGATTCTTCCAGGTCGATAACTTTAATGGCAACATCTTTATTGAGGTCCTTATCAAACCTGGTAAGCACCAGCACCAGCTCAGCATATAAACAAGATAGCCTCATAGTTATTACACAGTCTTTATTTCATCAACTAATACATAAGTGGCAGTCAGTTTCTTGTCAATCATGCTGGGACAGGGGTAATCATTTCCCCCAAAAATTCCATCTTTTCCAACTGATGTCAAGATAGGCACCCAACTCTTGATTCTTTCAAGCATGAAAACATCAAGCAGCACTAAAGATTATGGTGCAAAATATCATCTCACCAAGTTTCAATGTCAGAATTTCCATTCGAAGACAGCACTAAAGATAACTGGCAAACATCAATTATCTAAATTCAAAATGTAATAGATACTTACGCTTTATAGACATCACCAAACGATCCTCTTCCGATTAACTCAATCTGGCTAAATCTGGCTCCAGCTGCCTCTTGTAAACCCGCAACATCGTCCATCTCCACATACAAGGAAAACAACCTCTCCCTCACTGCAAACACCATAAATAGACAGTGAAAACAGAATCAGAATGGACTATCGAAACATTTCACAAGTCAGCTAAACCCTCCCCTCCCCCCCCCCCCCCCCAAAAGGGTCAACCCTGAAACTAGTTTCCACAGCATCAGCTTACTCAATAAGACGAACTGCTCCAAGCACCCAAAGAAAGCAAAACGCAAACTAAGATCTTTGTAATTCTGAACTGAATCTGAAAATACCCGCAATGCGGAAGTCCCTTTTACTCAAAGCAAACAAAAGAAAAAAAAGGTTTATAATATCGGTGTCCTACGAAAACCGCAAAAATCCGGTCGTTAGGTGGGATTCGAAGAAGTGACAGCTGACTAGGACAAAATTTGCAAGTAGTCAACATATTCGACACTCTAGGAAAGTGAATAGCAAATTGAGACATCTTCACTGATATTTTTCTCATTCGATCAATCAGACGAACAACCTCGATTACATTTATCAAATTCTCGAAAGTTCAGGATTCATCCAAATTACCTGATAATTCCACAAAGACGGCGGACGAAAACTACAGATCTTTTAATTCGTCTTCTTTTTCGTTTTGCTGTAGCATTCCCGAGAAAGCTCTTTCTCGAGCACCCAGAGATCGAGAGAAACTGTTGGCAGATGAAGTCTTCTCGATTTTTTTTTTCAATATTTTTTTTAACGCATATATACCATTTTGTATTAATTATATCCTTGGCAAAATAAGGTTAAACAAAGCCCAAAGAACTCCAACAGTTCTCTCAGACCAATCTCACATACATGGAGGATTCTGTCATTACATTTTAAAAACTTCACTAAAAATTAATTTTAATTAATTCAGATGATCACACTAAAAACACAAAATAAAAACGAATCTCCAAATTAAAACGAGAAATTATTAAAAAAATAAAATCTGCTGAAGGACTCATGACATTTTATTTTTCAATAATTTCTCCCTTTTTTCGAATATATATATTTTTTAAAAAAATGAAACCATTCACACACAACTGACCCAGCTCATGATCCCAGTCAAAAACAACAACCCGGCCTCAAGTTAAAATCATTTAGAGCTATCCCAGTTTAAGCCCATTTAACGGCCCATGTATATTAGAATCATTTAGAGTCATCCCAGTTTAAACTATAGAAAAAAATATGATTATGTGTCATCAACCATTTCTCAGAAGAAGTATTATAGGAAGTAGAAACCAACCATAGTCTTGGCTTTAACATATTCCTTTGCATCAATTACTTTCATAATTCATTAAAACATAGTTCTTTGAAAACTTTAGCATTTTTGTTATTAGAAAAATAAGATAATTAAAAATTTCATCTGTTCAAGTTTTTTTTTTTTTTCAAACCACGGCTCTTTCTTGTTTTTTCAAAGTCATTCAAATATTTAAATCATCGTTTGACAAATTCAGTAAATTAAGTTACCCACTTTTTTTTTTTTTGCACAGTGTGGGTCTCACAAAAGATAACGAGTGAGTAAAGAACAGAGCCGGTCATTGCGGAGCAAAGACCCGTCAAAATTTCAGACTGATGCAAACCAGACCAACTCTCTGTTCCCAGTTTCCTATTTTTTTTAGTTTCAAATCACTCACACTTCTCACGCGCCAGCTGTTTTGTTCTTCGCGCGCTTGACTTCTTCCTCTTTGTTTTTTGTATATATTACACGCGCTTGGTGTCAGACGCTGGGTGATGACAAAGCCACTCGAGTCTTCTTACACAAGGGCACGTGCGCACGTGACTCCTAAATCTCTTCTTCCTATATATTCTCTTTGTCGTGCTCCCCCTCGTTATTCTGCGTGCGTGTCACTCGGGAGTAAAATGAATCTTGGTCCAAAACCAAATTCCAACTTCGACGACAACAAAATATAAAGCCTTTCTCTTCAGTATTTTTTTTCAAGAAAAAATTGTATTTAATAGTTTTTTTAGTCGTATAAATATATATATACATCTTAATTTATATATATATATATATATTTTTATACATGAAAAATCTCGAGTGATTAATTGTAGTCTCATTGCAACTTTAATCATCACAACAACAACAGTTTATCCACTCCAAACCATATGATTAATCTCTTTCAGAAAAGCAATATTAATCAACTATATTAATAAGCGGTTGATAATTGGATTCCATTTAAGAAAATATAAAGCGAGTTAAAATGATTTTATCACGAAGATATTCCCACGTATATTTGACTTTCTTGGCCTAAGATATGATAAAACTTTTTTCATGCAAAACTTTTACCCTGCGTTCAATTGGTTACTTTACTTATCAATAAATAGTAATATTATTTATTGATCCAACCCCAAGAAATTCGTATCCTGTTGCTAGATTGGAAATGTTTTACTAACAAAGTAGTCAGAACTAAAATAACACAATATCATGTTGGTTTGGCAATCAGATATATAGCCTACATTAAATAAAGAATCATTTTTAAATTAAATCTAGATTATAACATAAAAGAGTCCATAACCTGAAGGTTGAGCAAAAGCAAGAAAGAAGAACAAAAAGGGCAAAGCGAGAGGAGAAATATAACACATACATACATATAATACACATCGACATATTTATATAGATGGTGGGCTCGGAACATAATCATCACCATCACCAACAACAACAAAATCATCAAAACCATCAGAAGCAACAACAAAGGAGCAAAGAAGCTTTGGGGATGGTGGCTCTTCACGAGGCCCTAAGAACCGTTTGTCTCAACACCGAGTGGACTTACTCTGTCTTCTGGTCCATCCGTCCCCGTCCGTACGTCTCTCTCTCTCTCTCTCTCGCTTTTTCTCTTCTCTCTCTCTCTCTCAAATGATGTCGTTTTCTCTTCAGGAGAGTTCGAGGCGGTGGCAACGGCTGCAAGGTCGGCGACGACAATGGAAGCTTGTAAGTTACACTGTTTACAATTTATTTACATTAGTCAATGGTCAAGACCTAGTTTACTATAGTTTGGTCTTTTGAACCATGTTTAAAAAGTCAACATTTTCACTTGTGGTATATCGTAAATAGTCACCGGAAACTCTGCTCGCAAACCTATTTTCCGACAAGAAACAAGAAACTAGACAGACTATTATTATTCTAGGTTTGACTAAAAAATATCCAAAAGTTGCTGCATGAAGATTAAATTTAGACATGTTAACGTAGTTATGTTTGGACTGTACTTGCCTTTCTTTTAAGTTTGTGTTTTTTTTTTTTTGGTTTTAGCTTCTCTTTTTTTTGGTTACTTTTGTGCTATAATCTCTTTAAAGAGCTAATGATCTTCAGAAAAAAGGTCATCAACTGTAGGCTATATATATAACGAGTACGATCATGTCTAATAACAAAATCTTCTTTTTTCTTAAATGAAATACATGATTTATATGAGCAATATATATATACACATGCATATGCTATGTATTGACATATTGATGTGTGGGGCTGCAGGATGTTGATGTGGGAAGATGGATACTGCAAAGGAAGAGGAGGATCAGGAGATTGCTACGGAGAGATGGAAGGAGAAGATCCTGTTCGAAAATCTTTCAGCAAAATGTCAATTCAGTTATATAATTATGGCGAAGGGTGGGTATTTGGTAGGTCCTTAATTACTTTTTTTTATCATCATTTTTGGCTGTGTGAATGTACTTGACCTTATCACTCAAAGCCCATCCAAAACAATAGAAGCTATTTATCTTTCCCTTTGACATCATATTTTTGGCTAACAGGTTAATGGGGAAGGTTGCTTCTGATAAATGCCATAAATGGGTTTTTAAGGAACAAACTGAATCTGAATCTAATGCCTCTAGTTACTGGCAAAGCTCCTTCGATGCTGTAAGTTTTCTTTTTTTATTATAAATCAATGAATCAATGTATGTATAATTTTCTTAAAGAAAAAAAAAAACATTTATGTCTAATGAAGACTTGGATCTGCAAATTTGTAACCCGACCGAGATCTATCTCTAAAAACAATGCAGATTCCTTCAGAGTGGAATGATCAGTTCGAATCTGGAATTCAGGTAACATAGAGAGCACTAATCATATAGAGATGTTCTTGAGTTTCTTGGTTTCTTGTTTCTCAAGTCATCTTTTTGAATGTTTCTGATTGCACATACAGACCATATCTGTCATTCAAGCTGGACATGGCCTTTTACAACTAGGTTCTTGCAAGATTGTAAGTATTTCACAGTAATTTGAAGTTCTTACTTGAGAGCTACCGGTTATGTTCTCTAAAACCGGCCGATTTTACGCAGATACCTGAAGACCTGCACTTTGTACTTCGGATGAGGCACACCTTTGAATCCCTCGGTTATCAATCCGGCTTTTACCTCTCTCAGCTCTTCTCGTCAAACCGAAGCACTTCGTCTTCAAACACATCCCTCATGGGCTCAAACCACAATATACTTCCTCCACAGACTCAACCATTGCAACCCTCTGTTCCTCTCTACAACTGGAGTGGTACAAGCCAACGCCCGATGATGTCTCAATCCTCTTTGCCTACCTACCAGCCTCACATGCCTTTCCCGGTAATGCCACATTCAAACAAAGAACAAGACTCCGACGTGAAATGGCCCACCGGGCTATCTTTCTTCAATGCGTTGACTAACAACGTCAATGCTAAGCTTCTGTTTGATTCGGAGGGTTTAGGTGACAAAGCAGAGCATCAGAGCCACCAGAACCAGAGCAACTCTGAGAGTCAAGCTAATCCGAGTGAGTTCTTGAGCCTTGATAGTCACCACCGAAACATGAGTTTCTTGGAGTGATGACATTCATGTATGACTCTCGTAAGGAACTTAGTTTGCTTCTTAATTTTATATGCCTTTTGTTTGTTGTTTCGATGGTTTCGTCATGACTTGTGTTGAACATAGTTATACTCTCTTTTATTTTCAATCAATCTACTCTTTTATTTATTTTTATCTGTCAAAATTTTACTTTTTCCCTTTCTTAAAAGCTTTTCTTGACCGTTTTTAGGTTTTTCCCCTCGATAAGCAAGTCTTTGTGTTTTTTTTTTAAAAAAATACAACAATTTCAATTTTTATATAATATATGATTTAAAATCACCAATTCTTTTTCGGTTGTTTGAAAGATATCTTTAAACTATATTTTTCACTAAGCAACGACAACAAGGGTAATTTATAATTTACCCACGAAATCCTTATAAATATCTTGGAATCAATATATTGGTTTTTCTAATCTAAGAGGTTTTTTAGACTTCAATGATCGAGCTAGGACGTCTAAGTTATAAATTGCAAGGACCTACAAAATATATATACTTTTGTTTAAAACCGTTACTTTCAATCAAACCAAAATATTTAGATACACAATCGTCAAAAACCGACAATCCCAATACAAATTTAAATTCTGAATATTCAAATATGATTCTATATGCTTTTCTTTTCCATAACCCTACTCGTTATAATTTCACAAGTCTTTCTCAGGCTCCCTCCAATGCATGACACTCGCTACAAGCAAAAATTGCCGCCATTATAATTATTCTCCACCACTTCATCACCCTACTCCATCTTCCTCATCCTACCGCCTTCTTCCTCATCCTAGCCGCCTTCTTCCTCCGACCACCGACTCTTATCCCTCCACTCCTTTTCACCGGTGCCGGAGTTATATACTGCCACCGCTGCGATGAATACGACCTGTATAGAGACTCTTTCACCGTATCTGTCGTTTTCCTCCTCCTCGTATTTGTGGGTTCGCCGCATCTACTAGTCGGAGGTTTCAAATCTAACGGCTTGTGGTTAATGGGACTGTTGAAGCTGCTCGTTCTCGGTGAGTAAGAAGTTGAGCTGTTATTACTACTACCAAAACTACTCTGGCTGTTCGTGTTATTGCTCCGGGAGGTGTATTCGCTGGTTGTACGTGAGGTTGGCCTCTTAGTGTTATTGTTCGGTGCCGGAAAAACGTGTGGCAAGAGACGGCCATTGAAGAAGAGGTAATCGGCGGGAGAATTTCCTGTGAACGAGTCTTGTGACGGAGAATATCCCATATGATTCGAAGACGAAAAAAAAACACATATCCACAAAATTAAAAGACAAAAAGCTCGCATTATGGCTTTTTGTCTCCCATTGGCCATTTTTTAGTGTCTCTTTACTCGTTATGACACACTACTATCATCATTACTATCAGAGCACCATTATCAGTGATACTCATAAGAGTATCATTAGATTAGTTTAATATTAAATTTAATAATAATTTATTGTCTGAGACTCAATTAGATACTCATAAATTTTAACTGTGCAATGATGAAACTCAATGAGTTTCTAAACAAGTTTTTTTTTTAAAAAAAAAATTAGTTTTACAGAAACACTTCAAAAAAATCATTTGTAGAAGTAACTATTCATTTCGAGAAAGGCTATGCAGTTCTTTTCTACCAACCTTTGCAGTTTGTTCTCCTCACAATACTTTGCAGCTTCGTCTGGGAGCATATCAGCAAGGCTCCTTTCAAAAACACCACTGAAAGGAATCATAGTATCACCACCAAGTTCTTGAAACATACATAACGATCAAACAATTTTAGTTTAGGAGAAGTATAATAAGGGAAGCAAATGCGTCAGCACATGGTCGTCGAAGAAACTTGTGCAGACAGGTAAAATGTTAACTTATAATTCAACATAGTTTGTGAAGGGATATATGTAAGTACCAAGCATGAATCTTCGGCAAGAACTTGTTTTTTTCCCCTGATAATCTCTCTCATTCATGTTAATCTGTAAGTTAAATTTGAGAGCAATCAGTGATCACAAAAAGTCCAAACATACAACATGCCTTTATACTTCTTACGCTGAGAAGAAACATTTGGTTGAGACAAAGATGTAAAGCATAGAGATCAGAAAAAAAAGCTACAGAATACATTATGGTTACATTTTCAAGAAGCAAAAAAATCTAACTTGATAAGAAAAAATGTTGCAGAGAGAGATGAGCATTCAAGATTTCTCACCAAGTAAACAACGGGCTTTGCTGACAGCAACTGGAAAGTGTTCAAAATCTTGATATCAGCTGCTTTCCAGTTCCCAAAACTTTTATCATTTTCTTCTTCTAGCCAAACCTTTACCTGTACACAGAGAGGTAGTAATTTTATCAGCCAATTAAAAAGGAATGAAAAATCATATGTAAAACATGGAAGATTCCATCAACAGCACGAATATGGAGCAAGAAGTTGTTCCCAAATCCATGTGCTTCATGAGCGCCTCTAGCAAGACCAGCAATGTCATATATTTCCAAGAAAGCTGGAATCTGAGACAATCACAATGGACAGCAGTCAGCTTGAGCAACATAGACATAAATGGTTTAATTACTTTCAATAGCAGCAGGTCGTAACTAAAGTTACAAACTTACCTCACTCTTTGGCTTGTACAATTGGCAAAACCAATGAAACCTCTCATCGGGGATATTCACACATGCCTCGTTAGGCCAATGGTACAAAAGGGGAAATTCTTAGCTGGAATCGAAAGCTTCGTAAGAGTGTTGAAAAGAGTAGATTTTCCCCACATTTGGCAACCCAACCTACGATGACACAAACAAATCTATGGTGAGTTTCATGCATGATTCTCTACATCATAATAATATCTCCGTGAATTCTACAATCAACCCATATCAAAGCAGTTCCTAAAAGGGAATTTAAGATTCCATTCTTCTTTTCCAATCAATCAACTTGGATTCTAAAACACTCCAATAAAAGAGAGAAAAGAGAGATGATTTTTACAATTCTGATCTTGAGATGAGAAGAGAAACGGCCAAGAATAGGCCTCTCCGCGGGACCTGCATCCTTCGCTTTGGCTTTCGGAGAGAACGACAAATGACGAGACAAATACCTATGAAGAGAAAAAATGCTAACTTTCTCCGAAAAATAAATCTTAACCGAAACCAGAGTTTATTGCAAGCTTGAATTCACCATCTTTCTCCTAATTTAATCTACTCATAAATTGCCCAAAAAACCTAATTAACACAGAGCAGCTCCAAACGAAAAAATGTTGAGACATCAAAACTGGAGAAGAAATTTGGAAATGGAAATGGAAGAAAGAAATTTGACAAGACTTTCTGGTGAAGATGGCGCGAAGGAAATAAACTGCAAATCTAGAGAAGAAGAAGAGATTGAGACTAGAGAAGAGACGTCTCTAAAGTCTCTCCTGTTAGAGACGTATCATCAGGTTTCTTAATTTTTTATTTATTTTTTATTTTCTTTTATTCAATTTAATGATGATGATACCCAACGGGTATCACCGATGCACATGGTCTCAGTGCTAAACTGGTTCTTGAACTGGCTCTTAGTTAAGAAACTGTATCTTAAGAAACTCAATTTTTTTTTTTTTTTTTTAATTTTAAAAGCTATTAAGAAACTGCTAAATTGGAGATGATCATATTTTAATTAAATTGGAGATGATCATATTTTAATCATATTTTATTTCTTTATTAACCAGTGGTTATTTTATATAAATTGGATTTTGCTTTAGCCTTTTTATTGTAGTCTTGTGCTATGATTTAGGAAGTAAGCCCATTATATTATTGGGCTTTTTAGCCCATTTAGAAAAATCTTTCGACCGTTTATTTTAATTCCATGCCAAGAAATAGAAAAGAAGGGAAGGAAAAGTCATAGGTGGCGAGAAGACGTCAGCCATAGCTGCAAAGAAAGCGGCGGAGGAAGCTGACATGCAACAATGGCGTTCGTGTCATCTTCCCAGCCTCTCTTACGCCTTCTGCCTCATCTCTCTTACGTTCGCGAACAAGATCATTTCTTCTGCATTTTCACATGTTCTTACTAACACAACATATTTTATATATATATATATAATCGTGTTTTCATCTGCGAGCCATGACCGGTAAGGAAATTCTCCACAAGATGAAGGAATCCGTCAAGGTATCGATTCTTTATTCTTTCCCGGTTCGAGATTCCGATAATATTATAGCGTTGAGTAGATACTTCTTCGCGGATCGGGTCGAAAATGGATTTGGTAGACCGTAGCGAGATTTCATGTAACACTATCCGTTAGATCTTGATAAGCTTGTTGGAATCTGATACACCTCAAATTTATTTTGGTCGATTTGTTTTTTTTTTTCTTGATCCCGGTAGGAGACTAGATAATAGATTACTAGAATTTCAACAGCCTCAGTGATAACAATAAGAAAATTTGGGCTCTGTTATAATCGTTGCCTCTTTGGTATAGGAGAAAGTTGGGCTTGGTGCGTCTGCTGCTGCAGAATCAGGGAAAGGTAAGAGCAAGATGTCGAAGCAGATCACACATGGTTTTCACTTGGTGAAAGGGAAAGCATTTCACGAGATGGAGGATTACGTGGTTGCCAAATTCAAAGAAGTTGATGACAATGAGCTTGGCCTGTTTGCTATCTTCGATGGCCATCTTAGCCACGAGATCCCCGACTACTTGTGCTCCCATTTGTTTGAGAACATCTTGAAAGAGGTAATGGATATTTCTCTAAACTGCCTCCAAGTCTTAGTTTCAAAATGGACTTATGTTCTCTCTTTTTTGACGAGGTAGCCGAATTTCTGGCAAGAACCCGAGACAGCGATAAAGAAAGCTTATTATATAACGGACACGACGATCCTAGACAAGGCATCTGATTTGGGAAAAGGCGGTTCAACTGCTGTGACTGCGATATTGATCAATTGCCAAAAGTTGGTGGTTGCTAATGTTGGAGACTCTCGAGCTGTTATTTGCAAAGATGGTGTTGCCAAGCAACTCTCAGTTGATCACGAGCCGAACATGGAGAAAGATGAAATCGAGAACAGAGGCGGTTTCGTCTCAAACTTTCCTGGTATTTAATTCAGTTACACATTTATGCTAATATATTATGATCTTGTATATGCCTGATTTTTTTTTTTTTTTTTTGTATTGAACTGATTCAGGGGACGTTCCTCGAGTCGATGGTCAACTGGCTGTGGCAAGGGCATTTGGTGATAAGAGTTTAAAGATGCATTTGAGTTCAGAACCATATGTTACGGTGGAGATAATTGACGATGATGCAGACTTTCTTATCCTAGCAAGTGATGGACTTTGGAAGGTTTAGTTATATCATAATTTACTCTCAACAACTCACTCGTATGGTCGCTGATTTTTCAAAATCTTATAGGTCATGTCGAACCAAGAGGCCGTGGACTCGATTAAGGGAATAAAAGATGCAAAGTCTGCCGCAAAGCACCTCTCAGAGGAGGCTGTTGCAAGAAAAAGCTCAGATGATATCTCGGTGGTCGTCGTTAAATTTCAGTGAGCTTGGTTTACGGTTAGTCTTCTGCTCCTTTTGGCCGACTCGTACCCTTGAATCTGTATTATACGGCTTTTCAATTAGCAGTATTACATAAAACAAGGATCAATTCGAGACTTAAAAAACACATCATAATCGTTTCTTTAAACATACGAGATCACTAAACATAAGTAGACGCAAGATTATGCAAAGGTCTTTTACATTTGCGGATAGGCATCCTTTATATGACAGCATAAAGGGTACTAGACTATTGTATCGTGTAAGATTCAATATCACGATTCACTTTTCTTGACATGGTTAGATGCCATTATTTGGATAACAAGAGAATGTAGACATAGAAAATAAGTAGATGACAGAAGAGAGAGAGCGGGTGTATTCATATTGTTTATCTGATCTGTGGTCGCTTGAATGATGAGTTGGTCATAGGAAGTTTCATGTCTACCCTGTTTCTTTCTTGAGTCTGTATCGGTTGACCGCTAAACCCTCTCCGGCCTGATCCTTCTCCGAAACTGTCACCAGAAATCTTCCTTCTCCTCTCATTGTGTCCAGCTAAGCGCCTCCGGCAACTTCTTTTAGCTTCATCAAACTCTGGTAGCTCATGGAACCTGCTCAATTCCCCCCCCCCCCCCAAAAAAAAAAAAATACAAATTTCTTCTTGATAAACTGTAAAAAGCAATGTTGAAGGAAGAATAGTACCTGCTGCATTGTTGACAAAAACGTTGCTTAGCGCCTGAAACAGTTGCAGCAGATGCCTTTGCATGAACTTCACAGACTTTGTGTCTGCGGTAATACTGCTTCGCCTCAGTTAAATTAGCAGTACACCTATCGACCTGGCACAGCCGCGATGTAACACGGTCTGTGTTAGAACCTCCAGCTCTCTCCGTCACTCTCTTCCTTTTGTCTTCATCTCCTCCATCCTCCTCTTCTCCACCCATGCCATTCTCCATTTCTTCTTCAACAAGGTTGGAGACTATGGCCTTGTCTTTCAAGTAACCCCAGCGTTGTGATCTCTGACCCTCCATTTCTGGTAAAGCTTTTAAGTTGTTGTCTACAGAAGATGGTGGTGGAACGATGGATAAGACTAAGCAATGTTGATAATGGATGGGATTGGGGTTTGGAATGAATGTGTTTTGAAGTGTTTAAAAAGGGGAAGAAAAGTCGGGAGATAGACCACTGTGTCCTTGTATGCTTCTCTGATGGAATAAGTACTTGATTACGTGATGTGCTTACCTCCCCCCTCCCCCCCCCAAATAATAAAATAAAAGAATTAGAGAGTTGAGGGCTTTAAATTGGAAATAGAAAGAGTTAAAATTGTTTGTTATTACTACTGCATAGGCCTTATGTTGTTTTGGCTTGTTCTGATTCAGTGAATAGTGGTGCAAGCTATCTATTGTACTTCCGCTTTATTATTTGACTTTTAATTCGGAATCGTTATTCAAATTGGGGACCCTATTTTTTTCCTAAGATAACATTGATGTCCTTCAATGTAATTAAGGAGGATCCCTATTGACCAGTGTAACTGTAGAACATATAGTACATAAAAGAAGAGCTGGAAATCATACTTTACACATGGTCCTCTCATCCAACTTTATTTTTTTAACTCTAGAAGTAGAAGCAGACAAAGATCCTAATAAATGGTGAAATACTTTGTGAATGTAGACTATTGAATTCCCATTGCTTGCAACCCTAGTGGTCATCTATTGTTTGGACCCATCTAGACGAGGCATTCAAGGTTAGCTTAGGATTAGAGGAAAAATGTTATGTTGAGTTAAAATATCTGTCTTGGTCTTTTTTAATTTTATTACATGCTGGTTTGTATTTGGTTTTAACTTGCCTTGTCTGTGGTATTTGATATTGGCAGCATGAATATTGTCTGTCTGGACCATGGCATATGAAAGCATTTGGTAGATGCTTGCACACTTTTTCTTTCCTTCTTTCGGGATTAAGCATTTATCATTTACCTATAAAGATTCTATATTGTGGGAGTGCAAAATCACAGATTAAAAGATGGAAAGTAAACAATAGAGGTCACTTTAGATAGGAGGTCAATGCAAACGACACTTGGGAACTATTTTTTATAGAGAGTACGTGATGTTTAAAGTTTAAAGTTTAGCTGCTCAAAAGAGATTTTCTTCACATAAGAATAACACCATAAAGTGACAAAATCCTTTACTTTTTGGTTTTTAAACTTGTTTTTTTTTTTTTTTTGCTTTGATAGGAGAAGAAGAGAGACATGTGCCGATTTCCATTGATCATAAGTCTTGCTGGTCACTGAAACAGCTAAAGAGTCTTTGAGTTTGGACCAGCTAAAGAATCAGAACATGAAACAAGCATGGACGTTTCCTCTGTAAGATGCAATCATTACCACTTCTGTTTACTCTTCTACTCTTTTTCTTTTCCAACTATGTGTGACCTCTTTGTCTGTTTTTTTGTGGGAATAAAAATTAACAGATGAACCTTTCTTTTTTTTTCTTGTATTTTTTATTATTATTATACATTACAGCAGTGTACGAAAGGGAAATAGTTAGAAGTAGTGGGTAGTGAAAGAGACGGAACATAAAAGGATTCACATGCCAAACTGTACTCATGTCTTGAATCTATCATCTATGACTTGAAGCTTTTGGGGGGTTTGCAAAGCTGCACTTGTTTGTACACAAACGAAAGAAATGTTGTCTCTTTTTATCTCACATCTCCCTTTGATTCCCAACTTCATCTTCAATTTTGGCTCTGCTTAGAAACTAAAATTGTTTTTAGCACACTTAAAAGAATATGCTTAGAGGTGAACTATAAGATTTTTGGCTTTCGTTTTGTACGCGATTGGGTGAGGGAGAAGTGATTCGTTTGAAATTTTGTGAAGAACAAAGTGAAGAAAAGGGTAGAATATGATAAGTTAATGCTCGTCTCCGTCTACTCGGTGCCAATCTCAAGTCTTGGCCCTACAAAAAAAGATATTTCTCAAAATCGAACCTTTAGAGAGAAAAGAAAAAAAAAAGATGCTATTATATTAATCCACGAAGTGGAGAATAATATATAGGCAAGAGTGATGTTTCCTTCTCAGTCATGGCGAATTTCGCATTTTTGTCACTTCACCGTTAAGAAACAAAACGCAAGTAGCTAATCCGTTATTAAGCCACTACTAAATCACCAGATATCAGAGATGCCTCTTTTCGTTTTCGGTTCCACTTGTCTCCTACATAGCAAGGAGAACTAGTTCTGTTCATTTCTCATAGATGCCAAAAACTATATATTAAAATCGATTTATATAGCTTTTGTCTTGCAGTTTATTCATGAGTAAAAGCAAACGCAAATAATGATATTTTTCACGTGTAAACGATTCACATTAATCATGATTGTTTCTTAGAAGAAAGTAAAGTACTGGTTCTAGCAAACAGTACACAATTTGTTACCGATCTGTTCGTGTAGCTATTTTAAACCTAGAGAATTTGTCTCTCCATTTACGGGAATTTGTCTCTCCATTTATGCGATCCAGCTGTTCAGACCAAACCCCACATTCAAACACATTAGACATTCGTCAATTTACATACACACTTAATTATCGTATCATTGCAATTTGCTTGCATGCATCTACGTCATGTTCTTATTGTCCTTTCATGAATAAGAATATAGAGGAGATTATGTATTTATGCTTGTCTATATGCAATTTTCTTACAAAAGACTCGTTCAAACATCAAACCGATCGTTATTTTTTTGTAGTTTAACTAATAAAAACAGTTTGTCATAAAATTTACCACCGGTCCAACGGTTCATTCAGACACCTTCACGGTGACTTATTTTCGCCGCCGGTTTGCTGATGTAACTCCTCCACACCTCTATACTCCATCGTGTCGACAGGCTGACTCACATCCTTCAGTTCCACCGCGACCTTGTCCTCTTGAATCCTGTCGCTGTCGTCATAATCCCTCGCAACCGCTTCGCTGATGTTCTGACCCGTTTACTTCGCCGCTTTCCAGGCGCCGTCCATCGCATCCTTCATGTTATCTCCGGCGTTCTTGGCAGCATCTGTCGCTTTCTTCACCCCTTCCTTTGCCTTGTCTGACACGTAACTAGTTGCGGACCTATCGTCGCTTGCAGTGTTTAAACTCTCTCATGCTCTATAAATAATTAATCCCTGACTGATTAGCCATAAAACCAACTGAAGATATAACGAGAGAAAAAAAAATCATGCATTCTGAGGTTAACAAAATTTTGGAAGAAGCATAACTAGAAACGTTTTTTTAATTACTTGCATCTGTTATCCTTTATAGTAGGAGTTTGATGCGATTTTGTATTTACCCCTCCATGTTTGAGTTCTACTCGGGTTTTTGGAGTTTCCTTCAATTATTTTCAGATATTAAAAAAAAAAATCATCAAAATGTTAACTCAAAACGTCTTTGATGGACATACCTCCGTTTGCCTAAATGTGGTGAAGAAGCGGTCGAATCGGGTGGTAGTTTGTCGGTGGACATAACCGGAGACATCTCCGCCATGAGTTTTTGAACTGGTCACCCTCGCGAGTCTCTTCACTAAAAACAAATCGACATAGTTACTTTTCTTGTTATTTTTTTTGTTTACTTGGTTTTACTTAATCTGTTGCTTTCCCACATTATCTCATCTGCTTATGAAGTACTTAGCTAAGATCATAGCTAGTGGAAGTCAGTGGAATTGCGGAGGACTGGGCCGACGACACGTCGACAGTGTACGACACGTTAACTAGTTGATGTACGTGCTCCTAAAGACTTAAGACTAAAGACCAAGCTTAGTCCATGTTACTTGGCCGTTTTAACTGAGGCCCATCAAAACTAGTCGGGTATTAGAGATCAGGCCCAGTTTATGAAACCTAAGCAGGCGAATTATCTCTTCAATGATCTCTTTCATTTGGAGTTTGCAGAGAGACTACGATCGCCGGCGAGTCGAAGAAGAAAATGGCGGAGATAAAGTGTGTCGGAGTAGTGGGTGCTGGTCAGATGGGTTCAGGAATCGCGCAGCTTGCCGCCACGAACGGCCTCGACGTCTGGCTCATGGACGCTGATCGGGATGCGCTCTCTCGAGCCACCGCAGCTATCTCCTCCTCCGTCAATCGTTTCGTTTCCAAAGGCCTAATCGCGAAGGCAAGAGTTAATAGAGATTACGTTAAATCATCTGTTCTCCTTGGAATCTAGATTTTCAACTATATACAAGGGTACTTTGTTCTGCATCAAAGATCATTGTTTTAGCAAATTTCAACTGAGCCAAAGATAAATGGGAGTACAGATTGTTCTTTTTATTCCCCGATAAAGTTGGGTTCTTTGATTGATTTGTATGCTTGATTTAGATCACGCATATAACTTCTTAGGCTACTTCACGATCCTGTGGAGAAAACCGGAAAAAAAAAGTTGTTCTTATGATAGTATTCAGAATTTAGAGTATTTCAGGATTGAGGAAAGGTAAAATGGTCGGAATTTGTGATAATCCATTAACACCAGAGTGATTTGTACATTGCAGGAAGTAGGTGATGATGCTATGCGTCGTCTACGTTTAACATCCAATATTCAAGATTTGCGTTCCGCCGATATCATCGTCGAAGCCATTTTGGAATCCGAAGACATTAAGAAGAAACTGTTCATTGATCTCGATGGTATAGCCAAGAGTTCTGCGATTTTAGCTTCTAACACAAGTTCTATCTCCATTACTCGTCTTGCATCCGCAACACAAAGACCCAGCCAGGTTCAGGACTATTGATCGTCTATCTTGTTCATGAGTATCAGGTTCAAGCGTTTTCAAACCGTCTAAGTGTTTCTTCCTCGTCTCTAGGTCATCGGGATGCACTTTATGAACCCTCCTCCAATAATGAAACTGGTTGAGATCATTCGCGGCGCAGATACCTCAGAAGAGACGTTTATTGCTACAAAAGCCCTGGCTGAAAGGTTTGGTTTTTTCCTTGAAACAAAGTTTACCTACATGCGGAACTTTGGTGGTAATATCAGATTTTGGACTGCAATCAAATGCATTATCTATCATTTCAGTTAAAATGGGATTTCTTGTTGGTGATGGTATAAGAAAACCGTTAACTAACTAAACCGCTGATTCTCTGTAACCCTGCAGATTTGGCAAGACAACAGTGTGCTCACAAGACTACGCGGGCTTCATCGTGAACCGGATCCTCATGCCGATGATCAATGAAGCTTTCCACACACTTTACACAGGGGTGGCTACTAAGGAAGACATTGACAGTGGAATGAAACACGGCACAAACCACCCGATGGGTCCTCTGGAATTAGCGGACTTAATCGGTCTAGACGTGTGCTTGTCGATAATGAAAGTGCTGCATCAGGGACTTGGGGACTCAAAGTACTCACCTTGTCCTCTTCTCGTTCAATACGTTGATGCTGGAAGATTAGGAAGAAAACGAGGAATCGGAGTTTATGACTACCGTAAGAAGTCTATGACTCCATCTCCTCGGCTCTGATAAAGCAAAAACCAAAATCAATAAGAAGATGAAGATACATTTGGCTCTTAATACAAGAACTGTTAATGCTTTGTGGATTGTGTCTAGTTTCTTTCTTTGTTCCTTTTGTTTCTTGGTAAATACGAAACCTTGAAAAAAATAACGATATTTAGCAACAAAGCGTCAGAGATTTTCGAAGTAATCAACTTATCATCGATGACGAAGAAATTTAGGAGATAATGATGAAAACCATCACATGATAACTTATATATGAGTTGATGATGCAAATAATAACTAGTCAAATAGCTAAAGACAAATCTCTGTTGACAAAACTAAAATAGCAAAAGACAAATCCCTTTCACATTATTAGTTTATTTACTATCTTATCCAAACTTCAACGTGTTACCTTCTAAAAGTTTTAATAATACGTTGCTCTTAAAATTGTAATTGTAATTTTTCTTTCTATTATATACTTTTTGTCTAATTGTAAATCGTGTGTTGGTTTATATATAACTCGCGAGCATCTTCTTATCTCTGGCCTCCCATATTCTTCATTTTATTTATTTAAAATTTGAATTGATACATACTATTTGGTAACACAGTAAAACGAAGCGAGGATTAAAAAACAGAGCAGAGTTAAATAAAAAAAACGAAAATGACTGTGGCGGTAAAACTTATAAACATACTCTCTTGTCTCCCCTCAAGAAGTTTAATTCTCCGGCGATGCCGATACTCTCGGAGAAGTCACTGGAAACAGCAGCAGAAGCTGCGGCTCCGATTCTCTAGGAGTTGAAATTGGCGACCGATGCAAGTAAAAACCTTTTTCGGAGATCGCTCTCTCTTCCTCCGACAATGGCGACATCCTGTCGAAAGGGTCGCCGTCGTTTCCATCGCCGCCGTGTTTCAGCGGCGTCACGGGACTGTTCAGTGCTAGATTCGGGAAATCAAGACAGCTAGGCGACAGAATCTCCTGATTTCTCGGCGAGAATCTCGGGCTTCCCGCACCGTTTCCACCACCGATCATGAGTGTATTAATCATGAGGCTGTTCTTGAGGCTGTTGTTGTTGTTAAATCCGCCGTGCGATCTCCTCTCGTAAAGTTTGTTTCCTGAATGTTTCTTCGGCTGTGCCGTTTTGATCGGTGGAATAACGAAATTACCTTTGCCGGAAGGAGTCGCCGGAGGACGCGGCGAGTCTGGGGATCTCGGAGAGGAGCTTCCGGTGAGCATCTGGACGACTTGTTTGAAAGAGGAAGTGTCTGCTTGAACAAAAGTTGTCGGGTAATGATCAGATTTGGTTATGATGTGGTGATGTAAAGATCCATTGATAATGGAAGACGAAGCTGAAGAAGAAGAAGTGGAAGATGGGTTTCTGGAATCTCCTAGTTTTGTTGCAATCTCCATTGATGTTTAACCTTTTGAAAACTCTAATGATTCTTTAAAACTCCACTAAAAATCTCTATATCTATTAGAATTATAAAATTTCTGTGAGTTTGAGTGAAAGAGAAGAAGAAAAAAATGATAGAAATTAAATGGAGGTCTCCTCTTAAGGTTTTTGGATTATAAAAGAAGTTGGATTGGTTGTTTTATTTAATCTGGAATCTTTCTTTATGAAAAATAAAACTATTGACATAAAAAAATTACAGACAAATAAAAGTTGACATGAGGATTTGTGCCCAGGGAATCAAAAGATGTTTTTATTAGGCAATTTTTAAATTCTTACTTTGAATTTGTCTGCCATAGTGCATAAAGAAAAGAAATTGCAAAATAAATGAAATAAGTGAACTTTGTCTTTATTAGACTCTAATATTGAAATTTATAAATTTACACACTATTCAGATAATGCTTGCATAACTTTGAATAGAATTCAAAACTATATCGAACAACAAATTATGTTTGATATATATATATATACTCAAGAGTTTTAATTAAGAAGAACAACATTGAAAACATAAATGCCTTTTCTTTTTGCCAACAAAAAAAAATAAAAATTCAGGTAGATAAAACCATGATACAATCACAAGAAAAGCTAAAGATAACATATAGCATAAGTGAAAAAATAATTAAATAATGAATAAGTCGAAGTTTGAATACGTATAATGCTAAGTACGTGTATCTAAACCTAAATATACGGTACAATTATTTGGATTTTTTTTTATATTCTCTACGACTCGTTCACAGAAGTAGACTTCTGCTAAAACAAATTAAAGAAAAAATCTTATTCATTTCCACTAGAATAAGTTTAGTCAATTTTTCTTTCCTAGTTTTAACAAAAATCTTTTGTGCAAGATGAAATTTAGACTGGCTTTTTTTAGAAACGGAGAAAAAGAAAGATGCGATAGGCGTGCATGTATTGAGCCGCAAACCCTAATGATAAATATATAAATTAAAAGTCGTCTGACCATCGGGACAATTGTATGCCTGAGATTGGTTGGTTTTCCTTAGTTGAACGAGCAAATACTCCTATTAGTCTACTTCTACTAACTATAATTATCATCGGTTTGGCCGGTCCAACTTTAAATAGCATAAATAAGTGTTAGTATATGATTGTCCATAAGAAGCATAATATATGTTTGATGAAAAATAGTATATGTGGTGTTTAGGCTACATCAACAATATAAAGATTCTGGCTGTACTTTAATTCGTAGAAGTACAGATGTTGCTATAGACCGATTTGGTTAACTTCCAATAAAGCTTGTTCTCTTCTTTAATATTTAACATGCTCGAGTAGTTAGATAAGCAAATTAATGATGACCATAGAAAAGCAAAAATTGGGATCATATTGATACATTGTTGGTTAATGTAGGCAAATCATATTTTTATCATAGATGTAGTTGAAAGTCAATCGCAATAATAAGATGGTCAGACAAAAACTATTAATTAGTACAGTATAATTTATGAATGCGAGGAACAAACTCATGTAAATAACTAAATATTATTATAAAAGAGAAAGGTTCTTTACTGCCTAACCCATAGTTTTTATTTTAAATTACCTAACCCATGGTTCGTTTCCCACTTTCTTTCTTTTTACTTATTTTGGTTGCTAATGTGCTTGTGAATATATTCATACTACTTCAAATTGAATTTGTATGATTAACTATTTTAATTAACCATTCATCCACCATTAACTTGGAAATAAATATTCAACCTTTTCATGGTAAGCTAACGATGCTTATATATATTAGTGGCTACGAAATGCTTTGTTGTCATAATCATTAAGTAGTTAGATTCTGTCAAATTAGACATATTTTTAAGTTAGGATTAAATCATTATCACATTTCATTCAAACCATATATGTTCCCATTTTACCTAAATTCTGCTACAAAAGAATGAAAATTGAGTTTGACTATCTATATACATGATTATGACCTTCTTCTTCTTCTTTATTTTTTCGTGATCAAAATTCTGATTTTATATATATTGATAGATGTTTGACGATGATGATGTTTAATTTTTCATCGTTCACTGAAAGAAAAAAAAAAGATCCAAGCACAAGTGTCCACTACCAATTTTCAATCGGCTGTAACAGTACACACAAAAAACAATCAATAAAAAAAAATAGTTACTTTTTCCACACGAAAAGACTAATTTAGTGAAACAAAGAAGACAAACGAGAACATGTTAAAACTCAAAACTCACAGGCGATTTTTCCCCATGGCCAAGAGCTGCCTAGGTTCGTCAATTAGAGTTCAAACGTCAACAAACGAAAAGCAATTAAGCAAAACAATTTCTTGCATCTACTCAGATAATAAAGACCTACGAGCTTCTTGTAACTGTTGGTATATGCTTGGTCTTATTGAACGTGCAAATCGTTTCAATTTGGGCCAATCTGGCCCATTAGGATATTTTTGGGACCCGCTAGTGGTTATAAGGTGACCTCATCTCTCTACAACATGAATATCTCGAATTACTTAACAGTACTAGTATTAATAATATAATTCAGTGAGAAAATAAATAATATCCTCGACATTTGAGACTTGGTATACACTGCCTATATAGGCTATTGACTGAATAGGCTTATAAAATGTCATGTACGTAAATCTTGGATCAATGAACAGATTATATAATATATTTTTATGAATAGTAATGAAATTGTTTTACGTTTTAATACTTATTAGGGACGTGCTCAATGGAATTTCCACCGGCTCTTCGGAGGTCACCGGTCAACGTTCAGCAAATAGTCAACGTAAAGCTCCAAGTAAAAGTAATGGAGTTAGCGCGGTCGCGATATGACTGTCACAACCATTGGAAGTCAGAACTGAACGACACGTGGAGGGGAAACATTAGTATGTCTTGATCACGTTATGCAAGCAAGCATGACGGGCATGTGACACTTACCGAGTTTCGTGGCACCTCTACCGTCACCACACGTGCGAGGTTTGCATAGGTTTCGGTTTGAGACAAGTCATATGCATGAACTGCATGACTTCTCAAGTTCTCAGCATAACAGTAAAATGTCCTATATATATATATATTGTCCAAGTGACAGAAGAGATATTATATAAAATAATAAACTAGGAACAAAATGTGACATTTTGTTTAGGAGGGTGGAGTTGATTTCGTGACACTATTGGTTAATGAACAGATTTGATGCGAAAGTAGTGCGAGAATTTAGACCACCCCTTACTTCAATCAGAAGACTAAAGACATTTTTCACAATATTTCTTGAGATAGGATTATTTTAGAAACATTATATTAATCCTTAAAATTCCAATGTAAGTATGTTTGACAGGAAAAAAAAACAAATGATGAGATGCTGTTAAGAAAGTGTGTAACAAACAAAACTAAAGTAATTCATCTCAAAATTAAACATTAAATAAATCCTGAGTTTCACCAACTTTCTATTTATCTCAAGCTTATATATAACGTCCTCTGTAAAAAGAACATCTTTTGGAAATCATATTTAATCGTTAACCAAAAATAATAATGAAAGTAACATTTTGCTCAATACGGCAACTAAAAACTGTAACAATTATGAGGATAGTAGCAAAAGGAGACTTGTAAGTTAAGGTATTGCATTTGATTCCCTTTTTCCCTTCCGTTACAATTAGACAGAAACTATCACCTGTTTTTGCCTCATTTTAAAACTTCTTAACAGTTTAATAAGTATACGTGAAATGTAGAGAGTTATACCTCGTATGGCACTATAAAATACCCATCTGACATCTTTCCTTGACTTCCACTTTTCAATTTGCTTCTTTTGTGTTCCAAAATAAACTCATCACCTTAACAAAATGGTCATTAAGGTCCCTTCTTATACGTTCATTAAACTCATGCCACTCATCTCCTTAATCCTCTATTTCCTCATAACCGCAACGTCTAATCCTCATTCGGTTGTAGCCGAAGAAATTACCAATGGAGAAGACCCCGAGTTCTACGTTCTTGACGAAACCCCCACAATACTTTCGAATCTAACAATATCATCCAAAACTCGACTACTAGTTTCCCACTACAAAAATATCAGAAAAGGGATGAGATGTCATGTCGCGAGTCACAACATTTGCAATGGCGTAAAGGCGGACAAGGGGACGAGTTTGTTGTATTGTTGCAAGAAGCATTGTCGGAATATCTTACGAGACATGAATAATTGTGGACGGTGCAGTCACAAATGTAGATTCGGGCAACAATGTTGCGGAGGTGTATGCACCTACGTTGGCTTTAATCCTGACCATTGTGGTAAATGCAACAAAAAATGCAAATCTGGGGTTAAATGTGAGTATGGATATTGTGGGTACACTTGATTTTTTTCAGAATAAGAAAATAATTGGAAGGTTATATATGGGGTAATTTTAAGAGTGTTGTATATTATTTATAAAGAAACTCAAAAGTAGAGATTTCGTATACAATATTTATATGCATACGTACACCATAATTCTGGGTGAATATATGTAAAATAGAGATAATTAAATTTTAGTTATTCGCCATCTCGTTGAAATCTTTGTCAGTATTGCCTGAAAATAAAACATGTGAGCGTATGATATTGGCACAGTGTCGCCTAAGACTATAATGAAGACAACATTTATATATCTGAAAGATGTGAGAGCTTTCCTTCATCCCTGACTTGCTGTTCTTTTAGGTTTGGACTTTATTGCTTCACTAACCTCGATATTTTGTAGTATTAGGCGAACATCACTGATGAGCATGATATACCAGAATCTATCGTCAACCTATATGTATATAACATGAAAAATTATTTTAATAACATTGTAGTTTTTGTGAGTTTGGTTAGGATACCAATTATAGTCCGGCTTGCCGGTAATAGTGTATATCAGATGTAACAAGTCATAGAAATTGAATTTTAGTGGATGATATTTAACCATAGTTTTAAATTCAATTCTTTAGGTTTTATAATCTTATATTATTCAATTAAAAATTATAAATCATGTTTTTAAAATCTATTGTTATTAGATCTTTTATTTGTAAATCTTAATTAAAAGATTTTTTACTTTATTCAAATGATTTTTAAATTATTTGTGAAAATAAAGTCACTTGAAATGAATTTTAATGAAGTTTCATGAATAAATTATTTATAAAAAATTAAGCTATATTGCAGATATTTTAGAATACACATATATGAATTCTTAAAATTAATATCAAAATTTTAAATTTTGAAAACTATAAAATCTAGAAAATTAAATTTAAATATATAATTGAATAAAATCGGATAAGAAACTGTCAATCTAAACATTTAAAATAATAAGTAAATAAGAATATTGGTCTTGGACGTCAGACTTGCATACTATACATACTAATAACTTCTTTTTTTGTTTGAGTTGAACACAAATAATCTAGTCTAGAAAAACAAGAAAAATTGGCATTTCCTATCATTCAGACGTTAAAAGAGAATTATTGGGATTTTCCTATATTTGATACCCTTAAATTTGTTTACTTTTCTTTTGATACAAAATAATTGCAATTTCCTCTTTTGAATCTATTCATTTCAATAAAATCAGAATTTTTTTCGACGTTTAAATTCTCGACTAAGGGTTTTGGTGACTTTTCTGCCAATTAATTACTCAGTTCTAAGAAGTTTAGGATTTCCCTTTCTCTGGCTTTGGCTTTAACGGTTTATCGATTTTTTTTTTCGAAATTGGGAAAAAAAAAGAATGGTTTATTATAAAAAAGCGATCTATGATAATTAAAATTCTTCTTTTTTTATTCCTTTTCATTTTCCGTTTGTTTGAGATTGATATAAATAAACTTTGTGTGAAATAAAAATAGATAACTCGGAAGATCAATCCAGAGACGATGAAAGAGTTAATGTCACCATCTCATTGTAACTGTGGTCATTGGTACGTTCGTCACGGAATCTGCTTGGCCTGTAAAAGAAAGCTTGTCGAAGGCCTACGATTCGATTATCTTTTCTCCGGTTTACGTATTAGCCATGAAGCTATATCCTTTACAAAGCGTCTCACAACCCTAATCTCACTTTACGGACACAAGAAGCTTCACTTGGTCCTTGACTTGGACCATACGCTAGTTCACTCCGTTATGGCTTCCAATCTTTCCGAAGCAGAGAAGTATCTAATCGAAGGTGAGAGAGCAGATTTAAGACAAGATAAACGGAACAGATTAGTAAAGGTTCGACCTTTTGTTAAAGACTTCCTTGAAGAAGCCAACAAGCTATTCAACATGTTTACCCAAAAGGCAATTTGAGCTACGCTAAAGGTATTGTGAGGTTGATCGATCCAAACAAAACCTATTTTGGGGATCGAGTGATAACCAGAAGAGATAGTCCTGACGCGAAGACACTTGATATTGTCTTAGCCGATGAGCGTGGAATCGTAACTGTGGATGATACTGAAGATGCTTGGCCTCATCACAAGAGAAACTTGTTGCAGATCACTAGGTATTACTACTTCAAACACGATGGCATAAACAAAGAGTCGAAACCATCGTACGCAGAGAGGAAGAGAGACGAGAGCAAAAGCAGAGGAGCATTAGCGAATCTTATAAAACTCCTCAAGGAAATTCACAATGGATTCTTTAGCTGTGCAGTCGAAGAAGAGTTAGATTCAAAGGACGTTAGGTTGTTAATAAAGGGCCCCTTCAAATCACATGGATGTTGATTTCTCCCGTTTCAATTTTATTCATTAGCTATAGTTTTGAAATTTTGGAGCATTTTGATAGGAAGAATTGATTTAGATTTTCTCTGATGTAACGAGAAAGAGAAATTGAGTTTTGCTTATATTGTTTACAATTTCTCAGGAGATGTAATCAGTCAAGAGACTTGACTGTAACTATAAAGTGGATTTAATCCACAACGTTCACTTAAAAGACAGCTTGAGGTCTCCATGGACTTTCAGAAGCTCCTACTAATGTTTTTTTTTTTTTTCTCAGACAGCTCTCTATACGGACATATTAACTAATATCTAAGGTTATGAAGCTAAAAAGAACTATAAGCTACCTTTGAAAGTCCAGAAGCAGCTCCTCCTTCACTCATTATATCTCTCTCTCCAATTAGGTAAAGTCAAAATCCTTTTTCCTGTCTCTTTCCATCCTCAATTCACCGAAAAAGTAAAAACACGAGGAATAACGCGAGAGCAAGTGCAGCAGACGAGAGTCCCCAGACCCAATATCTGTGAGCCTTTCTACGGTTTAGGATGGCTTTAGGGAGAGCTTCGGTTCCTCTTCCACGGTGTTTGTACCTGAAACTTCTCTGCTTTGGAAACATTGATCTCTGTTTCTCTTTCCCTGAGACTGCTAAAGTCCTAACCTTTTCCAGCTCATTGATTGCTTCTCGTGACTGATCTACTTCTGGAGGAGAAGAAGAGTTTGCTGCTGCTTTCTTCTTCGCTTTCTTCTCATACTCCTGAAAACAAAATAAAGAATTTAGAGACAGACCAATGAATAAGAAGTGTAAATGACACAAAGAGAAAAAAATCGAAACAGGATAGTATGTAATTTGCCTTGAGTTTCTTTTCAGCTTCCTTTTGAGCTCTTATAGCAGCTTTAGCAGCAGCTTTCTCTTGCAGCTTACTCTTCCTTTCCATCGCTAACCGAGCTTTCTCTAACTGCTCTTCTCGTTTCCTCTTCTTCAAAGTTTCTTCATCGACCTCTTCTTCTTCTTTTTTCGGATTCTCATACACCGGGAATTCCAAATCAATAACATCACTCTCCTCAGCACTTGACTTGTTAAAATCTATCGCCTTTTTCCTCGCTTCTTTCTTTTGTTTATTGGTGATTACATTCCCATCTTGAGACGAGTTGGAGCTTGAATCTTCTCTATTCATCTTGTGAATTGCCGAACCTTCCCTTCTATTCTTCACTTGGGCTTGCTTTTCCCGAACAACTTGAGCTTCACCTTCAGGATCTCTAATCCGCCCATCTCGGCTCAGCTGTCTTTCACAGAGTGATACTGAGATTCTTTTTACGTAATCATCCCTATAAGCCTTGTCATTGTTCCAACGAGTCATGAATTTATCAACCTATTAAAAGGACAGAATCAAGATTAGATTCACAAGTCTCATACACGGAATCAATCAATCCTGCAATTAGACTGAAAGAACAAACAAACCTCAGAGCTAGCGTACACTTCAAGATCTCTAACATTTCCAGAAGCAGCTAATTCTTTAGCTTTCCTCATTACCGCAAGGTTCTGGAAAAACGCGGCATTCTAACAAACGGCAAAACAAAGATAACCCAATGTTATTAGATCTTTGAGATCATCATCCATACGCAACACTAACTGACAGACAAAAATCTTTACCTCTTTGTCTCGCTGTATCCTCAACATCTTAATCCTTTCATATGATCTGTCTCTCTGCTCAAGTACGTGTGCCATTTCTACATCCAAAGCCCTGATCTTGTTCTGAATCTTTCCCATTTTGTCACTCAAGTGGTTGATGTTCCATGTAATCGCTTCAAGCTCCTTCTTTACTTCATTCAGTTCCACAGCCATTGACTGATGAGGCCAAAAAAAAAACCTCACATCATTACAATGTTTGGTAAAACCACTTAAATCGTTAGCTTCGGTTAGAGCGTACCTTGACACGGTGTATGGAATCATCTTTCTGCGCAAGAGATTCCTCACTTAGAATCATCCCATTGGGCTTCTCGGTTTCTTTAAGCAGCCAATCTTCCTCCTCCAAACCAATGGTTCCATGTTCAATCACGTAATGTGCTATGTATATCTACATCCACAACATTAAATACTAATACAATCAGCGACCTAAGGCCGACTTTATTTTTTGGCTATATAACGAATGGTTTAGAGAAAACAGTTTGCATTACAAGATGGTCGAGTTCCTCCTTTGAAAAACAAAGCTGATCACTACTAGAGCACCGGAGATTTCGTATAGCATCCTGCAGAGTTTCAAATTCCCTCTTCTTCTCTTCGAAAACCACTTTATATCCTTCAGATTTAGGACCCAAACTCTCTATTTGAGCATACGAAGACGAAATCTTAGCCTACAACGAAAACCCAAAATTAGAATTTGGAAACGTCATCATCAAACAAAAAAAAAACGGACTTTAAGAAAAAAAAGGCTCACCCTTTCGGATTTCTGAGTATTGGAGATATCAATTCGGCGTTTATTACACTGATAAATTTCCGAATCAGCTTTATTGATCTTAGCTTTGATCTCGGGATCATCATATGCCGGTTGCTTAACGAAGTAGAAAGAGAAAGGCTTTGCTTCAGGCCATTCCTCTTCAGCCGCACCTCCCGGTGAACTATCGCCGGAAAAAACAGTGCCGTCTTCTTCAGTGGTGACCGTTGATTCACCGCAATTAGAGCCACAAGATTGGTCGCTTCCGAATAGTATTAGGTCGTTCATCTCCGGCGGAGGAACAACCTCGAAGCCATCAAAGAGTATAATCTGTGCACCCATTTTTCCTTTCCCTTAAGACAAGAACAGAGGAAAATCACTGTAAGAACTGTGACATTGTCAATGAAACTGAGATCGAGACAAAAATTTAAAAAGATCTGTCAGAGAAAAATGGGAAACAAAAAGTGCTAAAAAAAATAAAGAAGATTTAAGAACATATGAGAATCAGAAAAAGAACAAAGGATGTGTCACCAATCAACAACAAAGATATGTCCTTCAAATCAGACCCCAATATATTATTCAGCTCGGAATTTAAAAAAAAGAAACGCAGAATCGAGGAAAAAGATTTAAGGCTATTTAAGAAAATTTCGACCTTTTAGGCTTTAACGGAAAAATGTTATCAGGATTTACCTAGAAATCAAATGAGAGTCAAACAGATTATCCCGAAAATCTCAGGGTTTTGGCTGAGAGGAAATATATTAAATCTGATTACTGGGAAAAAAATATGAAACCTAATGGTGGGAGAAAAAGTTCGAGTCTTTAGGGAGAGAGAAAGAGACCCACCTGTTTCTTCTTCTCTGTCAATGGAGAGAGAAGAGGAGAGACTGGAACTTACAGATTTCTCTTTTGGCTATTTCTTAAAATCTCTATCTTCAAGACTTTAAAAAAAGATTTTCTTGTTCATCCTATAAACTTCATTTTAAGGAAATGTAAATTTCTCTTGTATTTAATCTCTCTCTCTCTCACTTTATTTTGTTTCTTTAATAATTATAGCCAAATTCGCAAAACGTTTTTTTTTTAAATGTTGGACCTTTTCCATATTTCTTTTATAATTTTTTATGATTCTCATGTCAGTGAAAATTAATCAATTTACATATTATTGACAATAAAAACACTCATTATTATCATTATTATTAAATAAAAAATAACTTGTTTTTGAACGGGAAAATGCAGGTCCGTAATGTTTAATCACAAGAAGAAAAATATAAAAAAATTCCCTAATGGTTAGGATTTAGGATGGTCAAAGTCAACTCTTATTTATATAAGTTGACTATTGACTTTTTGGATTTGACTAATTAATCAATAAAATCCCCTTTCTATATGAATTCATATAGAATAGTTTGTTTCTTCGTGACAAAAAAAAAGTTTGTTTCTCAATCAAGACTTATTTCCTTTATTTAGTAAATCATTTACTTACATTAATAACTTATGGATCATAAAATTAAATGCTGGCAAAGGATGGCCATTGACAATTACTTGACATAAATAAGATGGTTATAAATAAAATGTTTCTGACTCACTACACAACGTGATTTGATTAAATTACCCGTAGCGTTTCCTAAAACCCATTTACGTATAAATATTTAAGAAGCTCAATATATTAGTTGCTTGCCTCATCGCATACCAAAACCATTAATGTTTTTAATGCTTACAATTATTATTATTTTTTTTTTGGCATCGCTTACAATTAAATTTAAATTTTGAAATTAGGATTTTAAGTAAGCTCTAGAAATCCCATGGTCCTCATTCCAATCACGTTGAACAAAAACTGGAAACTACAAAGCTGAGCATCATGATAAATCCGTCTACTTTTGGGTAGCAACATTTTTAATTATATCTACAGAATTATTGTTTAAAATTGTATATTTTTGTTAGAATCATGTGGTATATTGTTAGACATCTTTGAAACTAATGATATATATATAGAATTTGAACCCAATATCTCACAATGTTTAAAAGGATATTAAAGTTATTAGAATCTATTGACAAAAAAAAATTGATATATTTTATTATTTGCATATAATCAGACAGATATTATAATTAAAGTTAACATATATATATATATTAAGTAAAGGAAATCTCTATTGATGGGATGCAGAGCCAAATCCAATTCCATTTGCTATTTTAATTCCCAAAATAGTTGTTAATTACAGTATTTAACCTTGTTTGGACAAAGGACATATCTCTACGTATCTCTAACTACCCCAAAACAAAAAGAGTTTTAGCATTTAATTATGGGTTACAATATTTTTAATGGACAATTATACACGTTACGTAAAGAAGTTGGGCAACGGACAAAAACAAAAAAAAATGTCAAAATATGTCCACTAGATTTATAACCCGTTAAAATTCTCGAATAAACACGAATTTTTAAAAACTAAATGTAATAATCATAAATTTCAGTATTGTCAAAAACGAAACAAATGCATGCTTAGATCTCTCCCTATATTAATCTTAATACTTTTCTCGGAATACAAAACGGATGAGATCAACACAATGACCTTGTGTCATAACAAAAAAAAAAGAAACAGAAATTGAATGAAAACAAAACTTATAAATACTCGTCTTCACGTCCCTGTACTCTGAATTCCGTATGTAAGGTTTTGAATGGTTGTAGTTTTTAAATATTTTTTGGTTTTAGTTTTTCCAAAAACTTAATATATAGTCAATCAAGATTATGAAATTAATGATTTCTCTAAAATTTAGGGAATCTAGTTTTTGATAGTTTTTGCCAATTTTCAGAAAAAATCTAAAAACTACTGCTATTATAATGGATTCTCATTTTTTACATTATTTTTTTTTCTTTGCCATTTAAAAAAATGCAAAATCTAAAAACCATAAAATAAATCCACAATCCAAAATCCAAAAACTACTTAGAAACCAACAAACATTCATCACCTAAGTGTCTCATAGCTGCGACATCTTGTCATTTGGAGAAATTAGCAGATTCAATTGCACACATAATTTTTCTCTCCCAAAACACATAAATATATCATATTTGTTTTAACAAAACGAACAATATTTAGCTCTTTTGACTACAAAACGGTTTATTAACAACCAAATAATGTTACAAATCTCTTTCTTTTGACCTAATTTCTGATCAAATTATCTTATTTTTAATTTTTAGGTTTTGAATAATAATATACTGCACCATACCATACCATAATTAACGTCTAAGCGTATATATATATATCTATACATTTTTGTTATTATTAAAACTATTTTACAATTATTCTGTAATTAAAATACACAGTTAACATTTGGAGCTTAAGCATTCAAAAACATCAAATCAATATTTTTAGTTTAACATGTTTTTTTATTGTAAAAAAAAAACTACTTTCTAATGGACGAACCAGCTAAGAATAATTTAACCAGTCTTGACAGGAAATGTCCCGTCAGGTTGACAAAAAAACCTCCGTAAAATATGGATGTTGGAAGTCACGGCTCATTTGGTTGAAAGTTTTGTATGGGCCTCAGTCCACTTTGAGATTCTGAGTTATTAGAAGCCCATTGAGACTCAACGGTGATCTCGTGATCACTCCACGCGCCTTGCGAAATAGTTAAGCGCGTTATTTGTTAGCACGTAATTAGCACAACATAAATCAACTTTTTGATTATATTATAAAGTCGTATTCCTCCAATGCCAATAATAGAATTCAGCTATTCATGTGTGAAGCTTCTCAAGACTCTTTTTGTGGTCCCCACTTAAACATTATGGAAGCAACGATGCTTGTGAATAAATTTATTGAAAAATTATGCGATTTTTTTTTATCTCTTATATTGGTAAAATTATAGAGTCTGAACTGTCTCTATCCTTGAAAAAATATTATCAGACTTGAGTGAAAAAAATAATTACGTGTTGTATCCATTAATTCATTACAAGATGCACAGAGAGGAGCTGTTAGGAAATGTAAGTAATAAAGAAGTGTGTGTTGCTATCACATTACCATACGTGTCTGTTACAGTGGCTACGCAATAAATAAGTAAAATATGTTTTGTTTAAAAAAAGGTTCAAGAGTTTTTATCATGTACACGCACATTCACAGGTAATATTCATTTCATTTTAATGGATCATGGTTTGGTTAAATGGCAGCCTTTGATTAGCTCCGCAATTTACTTTACTCGTACGGTCCGAAGCGTAAAGTAGATGTAGAGAATCACATAAAGCTTCCCAGTATCTAAAAACTCTGAAAACGTGTCAGCCAAACGTTTTATTTCTCGTCTGCGTTTTAATTAATCAATAAAATAAACCTAAAATTGAAAATGGTTTAGGTTCCAGTAATAAAGGAACAGAGATACAAAGTAACGAAATTTACAGCTGAAAGAACAAAGAGATTGGGAATTTTTATTTTTATTTTTAAATATAGAGTTTTCCACGAATCACAGTATCACACACGCTCATCGAATTTCAAGATTGATTAAAAAATCGTAATTTGATTTTTTTTTTCTATTTGCTTTTGCGATTTCAGTGCCTCTTCATCTCTAAATAACTTTCTTCACTCGACACAGGAGAGTCCCGTGTTATTGAGGACAGGAGTAGAGCAGAACACAGCGCAAAGATAAAAAAAAGCTTCATTGAGTTGAGATTTCAACAGCATCTACGCAACAACCAAAATATACAGGTTTTTTCGTCTTATTAATCTATCGTCCCTCCTCAAGTTATGTGTGGTTTCGTTTTCTTGATCTCTTTTTCTAAATCTCTAGATTTGGTTTTTGTTTTTGTTTTTGTTGGGATGAGTTAAGTATATTGTACAGTGCGCTAGATCTAAATCGCAGCTTCGAGATTCTAATGGTGGGTGGATGGATAATTAAATTTGATCTTGGGGATAATCTACGAGATGGGTTTTTTAAAAAATATTCCTTTTGTAATCGGTAATGTCACTTTTGTGGGGTTTTAAGAGTTGCTATAAGTTGCTTAATCTGAGGTTAATCTAGCTGCTGAGATGTCCGATTGATTGATTGATGATGAATCCCGATCCAAGAGGTTTTTATGGGGAGGAGAGCCTTGTCGTCTTGATTTAAATTATCTTATATACCTCTAAATTCTTTCGTAATCCTCAAGCTTCGAGCTTTGATGATGCGTGAGAATCTGGCAACTTAATGTGTCGGCTGCGTGTTTTAGTATCTTCTTCTTTCTATATCTGGGTCTGAAAACTTTACTAAGATTCTCAAATTTGATAGGTCTTTGTGTCTGATCGAGCCTGAACTCAAGATTGTGGCTGATTCTAAAGGATTTAAGCTTAGCTGTGAATCACTATACATTTGGTCTCTGCAGACTGCCAAACCGGTGTTGATTCGGCAAGACAACAGTTTTCTTTCAGAAGCTTGTTTTTTTGTCTCATGATCACAGGTTTGCTGCAATGGGGTATGTAAACGTGGAGAAGAGATGGGTTTTTCCTCTTGTGATCACATCTCTTGTCTGCGTTTTTCTCCTTGCAACGTCTTTCAACATGGGTCTTGTCTCTTCGCTTCGAAAAATCAACGGGATTTTCTCGATCATCCCTTCCCGTCTCGTCAGAAATCAAACGAGACTTGATTTTGCAGAGTCCAAAGTTGCTAGACAAACCCGTGTTTCGCCGCCTCATGAAGACAAGCTTCCCCGTTTTGCATACCTTGTTTCTGGATCTAAAGGGGATGTAGAAAAGCTTTGGAGAACGCTTAGAGCAGTGTACCATCCGAGAAACCAGTATGTTGTTCACTTGGATCTTGAATCACCGGTGGATGAGAGATTAGAGCTGGCTTCTCGGATTAATAAGGATCCTATGTATTCTAAAACCGGGAATGTCTATATGATAACCAAGGCTAATCTTGTGACATATAGAGGACCAACAATGGTGGCAAATACCCTTCACGCTTGTGCTGTTCTTCTTAAGAGAAGCGCGAACTGGGATTGGTTTATTAATCTTAGTGCTTCAGATTATCCCCTGGTGACGCAAGATGGTAATATAAAGCTTTGATCTCACTTTTGTCTCTGTTTCCATCAAGATGTTAGTCTTGTGTTTGATTAACTTACTGTCAATTATCTTTCTATATGAAGATCTGCTTCATACGTTTTCGACTCTGGACCGGAACCTCAACTTTATCGAACACACAAGTGATCTGGGTTGGAAAGAGTAAGTTTTTTTCACGTTCTTGAGTTTCCTCTTTAGTTGAATTTTTTTCTCTCGTGTACTGATTTCTTGTTTTCTTTGTGAAGGGAGAAGCGAGCAATGCCAGTAATGATTGATCCTGGACTCTACTTGTTGAACAAATCAGATATATACTGGGTCACACCTCGTCGAAGTTTGCCAACTGCGTTTAAGTTATTCACTGGTCAGTCCTCTAAACTGTGTTTGAAGCTCCATTGATAAAAAAAAAGCCTTCCTTTGTTGTTGCTTTAAATTTTTTCTACCGCATCAAAGCTTGAATTTTTTTTCTTGCTGGTATAAATCAATATAATTAAAACCTTTCTCGCCCATCAGAGCTTGTTGCTACTGCAGATACACAGGATCAAATATCTTTCTAGCTCAATAAAGCTAAAAATTTTACGTTGTTGCTGTCACAGGATCTGCTTGGATGGCTCTATCACGTTCGTTTGTAGAGTATTGCATATGGGGATGGGACAATTTACCGCGAACCCTCCTAATGTATTACACCAATTTCGTTTCATCACCCGAAGGTTACTTCCAAACTGTAATCTGCAATGTGCCGGAGTTCTCAAAAACCCCAGTGAACCATGACCTTCACTACATCTCCTGGGACAATCCGCCGCAGCAGCACCCTCACGTGTTGACCCTCAACGACACAATGCAGATGATATCGAGCGGTGCTGCGTTTGCTAGGAAATTCAAAAGAGACGACGAAGTGCTTGATATGATCGATAAGGAATTGCTTAGACGGAGGAATAATAAAGATGGTTTTACTCCTGGTGGGTGGTGCAGTGGGAAACCAAAGTGCTCTCGGGTCGGTGATGTGGCTAACATTAAACCTAGTGCTGGAGCTCTGAGGCTTCAGGGACTTGTGGACAGGTTAGTCAATGAGGCTAAAACTGGAGTTAATCAATGTAAATAGATCAAATTTTGAAGGACGGAAAAAGAAATCATTTTGATCGGATTCAGGGAGAGTGAGATTGTTCGCACGATATATATATATATATATATATATAATATATATACATATAGGGTTTCAGAGAATCTTGCAGTTGCAGGGCTTTTAGTTTGGGTTTAGAAAGACTATTAGACATTGTTCTGATTGCGTAGAGGCCACATCACCTACTGATCTCATACTGGGATTAGTTTTTTCGTTGTTTGAATTGAAATCATCTCCCTCAGATTTCAAAAATTGAATAAAAAATATGATCTTTTTTTTTTAGATGTTTCGAGTATAACACTGTAGTATACAAATACAAAGATCCAATATTTGTATCCTCCGTTTTTTTTTGTTTTTAATGAAATTCTATACACGATGTTTCTTCCTTTTCCTATCCTTTTAGTAACAATTGTTTACCCTGTAGTAGTCCAACAAAACAGATCTCATCCCAAGAAGAACTGGAGATCTTTGAAGTTATCCTTTTGATTTTGTCCCTGAGAGGCTCTCAAGCCATCATTTCCAGAATCTTGATGTTGCCGTTGGAGTTAGCAGCGACTAACGTAGACGACTGTCCTCGCCAGCAGATTGAAGATATGAACTGTGAGGCATCGTCAATTTCGAGACCTGACGTAGTGTCAGTGTTGCTGAACATGTACGACATCACGGGCATTGGGAATGCCTTGTGGTACACGAAAACCTGTGATGGATCACAACAAGAAAGAATCTCAGATAATCATGTTTTAAGTGACAGTGTCTCTCAAAAGATTCCTGTTTTGCATCAACCTTTTACCTCGTTAGTCTCTGAGTCTGTAGCTATATACCCATCAGAGACCGATAAGCCAACAAAGTTCTGCAACAAATCCCAAGAGCATACCACTTCAGATTGTGTTCTCAGAAGCTGGAGGTTAAAGAGAGTTTAGAAAGGAAATCTGGAAAAATATTACCTTTAGATTGATGTGTCCAGCAAATGAATGAAGAGGGGTTTCATTAACCCCAGAAGCAGATATCGTAAATCCCAAAGCTTCAGCGTGTTATCAGTAGAAGAAGACACAAGAGTGGATGAATCTACAAATTTGACATAACTCACTGTCTTACTGTTACCAATCATTGTGCTAAGAGGAATCTTGGGATTCCGAAGATCGTAGTAATACACTTTGTGATCTGCAGAACCGAATGCTAAAGACCGGCCGGAGTCTGATGGAAACTGGACACAACATACATTAGCCTTTGTCTTGATGGTTCCAATGCTAACTCCCTGAAAACGTTTTACAAGACAAAACTCTTAATCATACATCCTGAGATTAACATGTCTGCAATTTTGGAGAAAACTAGTTTCAGTTTTCAATAGCCGACACTTCAAAGTAGAATTGCCTGATTGATACTCCATAGCTTAACGGTTCCATCATCTCTTCCGCTAGCCAGCAAAGTCGGGTCTGCTGATGAAATATCGATGGACCATACTCGCTTCTTGTGCTCCTTCATCTCTGTAACCAACTGGCTTCTTGCAACATCCCATATCTAAAACCACAAATGTATGCCAAACTGATTTCATGAATCCGGAAGTTCTTAACAACAATTAGCGGAATCTAAAACTAACCTGAACCACGCCTTCAAAGTTACTTGATGCAATTCGACTCTTTATGTAGCTGTTCCAACATACACTACTTAGCTTTGACCGGCTAGCCAATTCCACAACCGGATAGTGAATGTCCCGGTTATTGTTGACAATGGAATTACATTCGAATATCTTGATTTTCTTGTTGATACCCGCAGTGGCGAAAAACTCTCCATCCCGGTCAAATGCAAGGGCGCAAACGAGGTTAGAAGAGTTCAACAAATCTCCTTGTTTTAAATCTGCTTTCACTCTGAGCTTACTGAATGATAAATATTTGCACAAACCCTCAAGGAATGGATCTATCCACCCGCCTTGTCTCGAAACATTATTGTACAAATCTTTGGGTGCTGCTGGGTTGCTTACTGAGCTTTTCTCTGAGACAATCATTGAACCTCTCCTATTTTCACAACTTAAAGGCGAATGTCTAGTTAATGATTTCCCCAACGCAGCAGCTTTCATTTGCCTGCGCCTTGTCAGAAAGTAGACAGTTTCTAGTTTCTTGAAATTTCTCATCAACCGGGAGCTTTCAAGAAGTGTGCTTCCTTGACTCTCCTCATCAACTTCAACGTCGGTTTCCACTGGGGGAATCACTTGTCTAAACCTTTTTCTTGAGGCCAACGATGTAGAAGGCTCTTCGTTTGCCAGGAAGCTCAGCAATGGTTGTTGACCAGAGGCAGATTGATGATCATATTTACTGAAATCGGAGTATGAGCTTCCCTTTTTCTTCAGAATCAGCTGTCTCTTCACAACTTTCTCAATGTCGGAAGAAATAAATGAAACCGTATCCCGCAATCTATATGCAGATTCCTGCTTTCTCTGTTGAATCAGTAGCAAGAACTCGAGTAACGACTCCTGTTCCTAGATTCTATCCCTCAGCTCTATTGCTGCTTCACGTTCTTCCAAATTATTTCTTGGTTCGGTTATAAACTCACTTTGCAGCAAGTCACTGCACCATAAAGACAACTTCTCTATTAGTTCCATTTAGTAAAAGATGACGGAGACTAACAATGCACAGACTCGACACAAACTAAACCAAAATAAACCTCATTGATGGTCGACACTTGGCTCGGGATGCAGTAGCCACAAGCAGAAAGAAGCTTCTCTTGGACATTTGAGCAATATCTGAGGCGGAAGTACGCGATGTCTTAAACTAGACATAGTTCTTGACTTCTCTTCTCTTGAAGGCACAGGGCAGAATATCTGCAAAAGGACTAACTTTCATCTAATTACCTCTTCAAGAAAATTAAACATCTAACACAAAAAAAACAGAGACTTTGAATTTAAACGCAGCTAATAATTTGTTAGAAACAATGTCAATTATTTTATCACAAACCTCGAAAAGAAGAACACCAAGACGGTACACATCTGAAGCACACGTACTTGGAGAACCAAAATCTTCTTCAGGGCTTGTATACCAACTTATCTCCATTGCTAATATATGTTTCATCGGAAAAGGTTGCTTCTTTTCGTCCTCTAGCTTCTCGATTTGTCGCTCCAAGATCTTGCTGTAGGATCCTGATAGACTTCATCAGAGATATTTCAGAAAGAACGGAAAAGGCGTGTTACCAAAAACAGAGGAACTCAAAACAACGGAAACTGGCGGGAGCTGACGTGGCCGAAAACTTAAGTTATTAATAATTAGTAAAGTAAAACCTCTGTAGTTAAGAGAGGGTATTAAATAAGTTGCAGAAAAACATTGCTTTATAAGCTTCTGCGGATGCTTTCGTTTAGGGTAGCTTTATTTTGGTATAATCTTGGCAAGCGCTATGAGCTTGGTGTGATCGAGATCGCAAATCTGGAAAATCGATTCTATAAACAAGCAAACTCTATCAGATCCTTTCTCTTCTGTTGAAATAGGTTTCGATACAGCATCCTCTCTTCTCGTTCTACCAATATCCTTCTGGCTAATTTGACCGTCCTCCAAGGAATCAGAGCCAGAGTCAGAACA
Organism: Streptanthus diversifolius; assembly: GCA_039880935.1. Lineage (NCBI taxonomy): Eukaryota > Viridiplantae > Streptophyta > Magnoliopsida > Brassicales > Brassicaceae > Streptanthus > Streptanthus diversifolius. The sequence goes on along the minus strand of JAXGFM010000013.1, from coordinate 16,327,028 downwards.
AGAAGCGGATTCAATGAACGAAACATGGCTAAACGAAGACATGACAAAACAAGATGGCCTAACATTATGAACAACAATGCCTTGAGAGTGAGCCGCATTCACAATCTCGACGATTTGTCTGAAAACGTGCAAGCACTCGAAAACATCTACATACCGTTCAGGTTTATCCAGCCACTGTCTCAAGCTAACATCACCCCATTCCAAGGATCTAACGAAAGGGTCAATCCCTAAAGAATCTTCTTCTCAGGATTTGTGTATGCTACTACCAAACACGCTTCTGACATACTCATCAACATGAGATGATGGCTTCGAACGAGCAGTGATTCTCTCAACTGGTAAGAACTCGGTGTTCCTGTCTGAAACACCGGAGGCTTTGAACCCTCTAGAGTTGGAGTTTGAAGAACCTTCCATCTATCATCCACCAAAAGCTACTAACCAGAAAGCAACAAGTAGCCGATGACTTCTCTGGATTCTCAAGTCTAACTGGAAACATTACGGATTCAGCAGCTCATTGCCTATGATCGTTAATCACAAGTCACACATTCGCCACGAACTTAGACTCTCAGAATTTAAACCCCCATTTTCGAGTGATCCCACCCACAAAAAATCCCTAGGCTAGAAAAGTAAGAACACTAAAGAACTTAGGAGACCCATTTGAGAAAAACACCCAAAAGACATAACCATCATAAAAAAAAACAATCTTTGATCATATAAACAGCCAAAAAGGGAAGGAAGCTTCTTTACCGCAAAATTTCTTAAGCTTAGTTAGAGAGAGAAGATAAGAAACCCTGAGAGGCCAACCAGAAATGATCTTTTTAAGATTGAAGCAGAACCACACAACAACATCACCAAACAAAGTTTATTTCTCCTCTTTCAACTCGAAAAAAGCAGAAGCAGCCACTCTCTCTCTTTCAACCTCATAAATTCTCGGCCTTTTAGAATAAAAACAAAAACGACTGCTGAAAGAAACGATTCACTGTCGAGTCGTTCTTTAATATTTATATAAGGGATATCTCTCAGTTCAATATTTTTTTCAAGTTTTGAATAACCCCAACCTCTCTTTGCACGCAAGCAACGTGGTTAATCTACGGCCTCACAAATCACAAAACGGAAAAGGAAAAACATTTCATTGGCCCAAATGTATGAATACAGGCAAACATTGGGGTCAAATCTTCAAACTTTTTGCTCTGGAATAAATAAACATTTTTTTTTGGTTTATAGGGTTCTTCTTTTTTCCAACTGAACGGCAAGCTTTCTCGGGTATAATGATAAAGGATTTAGAATGAGTTTCTTATAAATAACACAAAAGACCAGATTCTTTCAAAAGCAATGAATCTCCAAAGTTGAAATAATGTAGAGCTCGAGACCCAAGTTCTACTATTTTAAACTAACAATTAAAGATTTGGCACCGATTACCACTCTCCAAGACAATAACCAAACCGGACCGGTTTAGCCGTTGGTCACTTTTTATGTTCAGATATCTGAGTTATCAATGGTTTTGAAGTTAAATTCGACAGAAGTGTGGCGTGAAAGAGGAACAGAGCAAGAAAACAGCGTTTTGTGAATTTGCATGTGTGTAAGAACAAGAAATCGAGCTTGAATTTCAAAGAGCCCACAAAAAAAAATATAATTAATCGAATGTTCAGTTTGATAACGCCAAGTGGGCGCGTTCCAGACGCCACCAGCACCAAGGCCTGCAACGAAATGGACCTACTGCTTTCAGTGAACGAAATTTATCAAATATAGAAAAGAGTAACAAATTGCTTGATAATTGAATTCGAGTAATAATTGATTTCATTATGTATTTATTGTCTCGTGTATAACTCTAAGCCATCCCACGTTTATATTGCATGGGAAATCATATTTTATTATTCTCTGTTGATAGTATTTTATATCATTTTGATCGAAAACGAGGTTTATAGTATGTAAACGGTTTCTTGTCTCGTGTATAACTCTAAGACATTCCACGTTTATAGTCTTTTGCATGGCAAATCATATTTTTATTATTTTCTATTGATAATATTTTATATTAATTGATCGAAAACGTTGTTTATAGTATGTAAACCGTTTCTTAACGTGGATGCTATAACTTGCTCTGTTTGTCATCTTCAATATATAAAGACATTTATGATTTAACCTTTCCATAAGGACCAGGATCATGACACATATAATCCGACGCCGCAGTATAATTTGAAAATAAAGTTTATTTTATTGTCAATCTCAGAATACAACCAACAAGAAAATACAAGTGCAGAGTAAGCCACATATTTTGGCTTTTTATTTGTTTCAAATTCGAAACGTTAAATGTTCACTCCAATGAAAATAAATAAAGCAAGCGAGACTTAGCGAAAGCGAACCAAAAACCAAACCGGTTTAGTTTTTCTTGGCGGCGTTTTCGAAGGACCAGCTCCAAATGTCGTGACGCTCAACGCCACGTCCCATGGCACCAGCAAAACCGGCGTAACTATTTTGCAGAAGAACATCATTGAGCTCTCTCGGACCTTGAAGCAAAGGTCTCTTAGGCTTCTTCATGTTTTCAGGCGCGAGCGTAACCGTAATCCTAGAGTCTCTGTTTCTGAACTCAACCCAAGCCGTGAACTTCTCTCCACTACTCAGATTCACATCTTTGAAGGACCAAACTTTCCTTTTCCCGACATTTGTCTGAACCCAATAACCAGCTTTCTCAGCGACATTTGAAGTCATAGAGTTGATGTTGACTCCAACGTGGTTACCACTAATGTCTTGGAACTCTTTGTTCTGGAAAGTGTCGAACTCGATAGCAAAGAGATTGTTTTCTGGCTTACCATTGTTGGTTTTGTTGAGAATTCCGAGGAATCCACCGCCCGAAGCACCGGAGTTATCGGCGGTTGGTACGATGATGAAGGCGAGGCCTTGACCGGAGTTTGGTTTGGTGCGAGGAGTGATGGAGAAAGTGAAAGAGGTTTCAAATGAGTAAGGAGCAGAGTCGTTTGAAGGCTTGAAAGGGATTGGGTTTATGTAGAGACCTTGACCGTGAGAGAATGGGTTTTCGTCTCGGGTCATGGAGAGAGCACCGGATCGGCCTACGCCATCGGAGGAAGGACCAAGCTCTGCGTCTCCGAGGAACAACAAGTTGTTGCCATCGAAGGATTTGAAGTTGAATTTGACAGCGAAAGCTGCGTGAGCTAAGAACAGAGCAATAAAACAGAGTTTGTGAATCTGCATTATGTGTGTTTTTGTTGTTGTTGTGACTGAAGTGGGAGAAGATTGATGAATGATGATGAGAGATTACAGGTTGATAATGTGTTTATATAAGAGTTTACCGTAAGCCATCGAGTTTCAATATTCAGATCGGAAAAAAAACAAAATATTCGAAAATGGTCAAATAAATTAAGCCAAGTGGACACGTTACAGAAGCCGCCACAAGGGACTAGCGGTGAAATTGGACCCACCAGATGTTTGTGGAATAAAACTTATCCTTTTGTTGATTATAATTATTTCGAGTAATAATTAATTTCCTTACGTAATTTTCTTGTCCCCTATCTCTACGAAACATTGTGTGAATTCATATCTCGTGTATAATATCTTAGACATTGACAGCGTTAATTTATTAAGCTCCGCTTATTTGATTGATGTGTACTGTCGATATAATAAATATTTTATATACAATTAAAAACAAAACGATATTATCTACTGCCGTCTTAGCTCAGTGGTAGAGCGCGTGACTTTTAATCCCGTGGCCGTGGGTTCGATCCCCACAGACGGCGTCATATTATTTTCATTTTCTTTTTATCAAAAAAAGAAGAAATTAAAGGTCTAACAATTAGGCCTGGCCCATCTATAGACCAAAGCATGCAGGCCCAGTTATCAATTCCGTGCCTTGTATAGCTTTGAAATCAAATCTCTGATTTGGTGGTTTTTTTAACTCCGTCTCCTTTTTTTTCATAGCGTCGCCGAGATTCTCATCGGTCCTCGCCTCTGGTCTTCAGTTATCGTCTGTAAAGGTTAGTTTTTTTTGGGGTTCTTTTTCGAGAAACTTTGTATTGCTCACTTATTAAGATGGTGCAAATGAATCAGATAACATTTCCCACTTTTTTTGTTCTTCCGGGTTTGTTGGTTGGATTAAATTGTTACCGAATTGTTTATGAGCTATGTGTAGGTGTTGTGGTTGCCTTCATTGCCGTAGGGATGCGATTAATTGATTTAGCGTACAAGGTTTGTATTCAGGGTTTTAAAGTTTTAGGGTTTATCAAAATTGTTATTCCAAAATTATTCTGAAGGGAAACAAAACAATTAGCTCATCCAGTTTTCATAGAGCTTTTTTGGAATTCAATAAACATTTTATAGAGTAGACTTTGAAACGGTAGTGAAGATCTTGGGATGATGCTGCTGGTACAATACAATGGCCTTAGATAGATTGGTCTAATGAGAGTCTTATATTTGAAACGGAGCTTAAGCACACAAGCATCCATACCTAGGAAGCAGGTTTACATGGAGAGTTTCAGGATTAGGATGATTGACTGACTATGCTCCTAATCAAATCTTTTCCTTTTTTTTTTCCTCTTTAAACAAGAATGCTTTTTATTTGATCAGCATGGTTTTGTGAGAACATATGACATTAACTTATTCTGCTTTGTTTTAGCTGTTCCGAACCTTGTTGACCGTCGAAATCTATTAACTAAGATGGAGTTGGACCCAAAGAAGATTGTTGAAGTATACGAGAAATATGAAGCTGTTGGTGATCAGTTTCTACTAGTTCGAAATCAGGTACTCTGGAATCTATTTGGTAACATTGCTTTATAATTCATACTGATGGTTGAGAACTTAGATATACAATAACAATCATGTGAGTTCGGAAATTTGTCTTGCGATAAATCAATTGGGTTTTAACCAAATGGAGTTTGTAAAAATAGATGGTGGAGAATGATAGGGAGAGGAATGCGAACCGAGAGGCTCTTACAGCACTTAGGAAGAGAGCTCGGACAACAAAGACTAGCGTTCCTTCTCCTTTTGATTCTATGATGAAGGATACCCATGGGAGCTCAACCAAACCTTTGGTTCAGGAAGTTTGCTCGACGTGTGGATCCCATGACTCTAGTGAACCCACGTGGATGATACTCCCAGGAGCTGACCTTTTTGCTGCAGTCCCTTTTCATGCTGTGCATACAATGCTAGAGAAAGGTTTTTCTTCTCTACGGTTTTGCTACTTTCTTTAAGATTAATGCACTACTAGTCTCACGAGAAAAGGGTTTATTTTTTACTATGTAGATGAAAAGAAAATGGAGTTTGAATCAAAGAAATTGCAGAGCTTAGTGAAGGAGAAGACTCTTTTATTATCCGAACTTGGGGCTCTTGCTGACCGTGTTCCTCCAGGCGTTATCAGATCGCTGGTTACGTTAGAGGACAAACCTTTAGTTAAGTAGCATATTGTTAGTTTGACACAGACGGCGTTATCCATTTGTGATGTTGAAGGATTAGTGTTCTTATTTTATGGAAAAAAAAAACATTTTCTCTTGTATGTTGAAGAAGTCATATCCTTAATTATAATTCAAATCATAATTTTGCCTTGTTTCTTCTAATAAATAATATTTTATTGTTCAAGTACATTGATTATACTGATTAATGATTTCTTAAGTTTTATGAAAGAGTGTCATGCCTATTGGATAATGTTTTCCTCTAAACTTACAAATGACATATTATTACATTAAATATTTGATTTTATTGTCTTTTCAATTTTTGTTTTTCGGACAACTCTTTCAGAAGAATTTATAAATTATCATCTTCCATTAATAATCGAGCAATCTTTAAACGGTGGGTTTGAATTTCTGTTGAACAAAAAGAAGCTGCCAAAAGAGGACCGAGATCAAGTCAAAAATCTTATTTTGCATCAAGACAAAATTAGGGTTTATCATAAACGTTTCCCAGAAGTTCCCTTATTGTGGAATCTATCAGATTCAAATCCCTGAATCAGATAATCTCTCTCTCTCAAAACCATACCTTTCCTCCACTGAAATTCCGGCAAACTTAAACCCTCACAGTTTACTTTTCCCTTTTTATGCAAGTGAAGCGTGTTCCTTGTTGCTCTTCCCTATCAAAAGATCCAATTTTTCTGTTGTCTTTGAAGTTTGAATTACAAATTGGGTTTTTGTTTGTTCCATCTATTTTTGACTTTTTTTTCTCGATATTCAGGCGATCTATTTGTGAAAATTCTCCACAGGTTCTTTGTGATTCATTCAAAAACCCAACAAAAATCCGATGAATTCACATCTCTTCCGCGTAATCTGTATACTCCACTCGATTATCGCACTCACAAGTGGAACTCTGATGATGTTCTACACGGAGAAAGCTTCGATCTTTGGGCACGGTAGCGACATAGCAAACAAGCTCAAAGGATCAACACCTCACGACGAGCTACTCATCCAGATTTCTCAATCATTCTCGGGTTTGCTTCTCTTTGCAATAGGTTTGGTGCTTTTCATGGTGTCGTTTGTTAAGGATAGAGACTTCCATAGCTTCTTTGCCGGAGGCTCTGTGATTCTATATGTGCTTATGGCTCTGTGGAGAGTTATGTTTGAGTGGAAGATTGAAGATCTTGCCTTTGAATGCCCCAAGCAAGCGCTTGGAGATATTGCTTTGGCTGTCTCTTGGGTTTTCTTCCTCATTTATACATGGAGGGAGAAGTATGATTGATGATGCAAAAAGATGAGGGCTTTGATAGAAAGTGGGGATCGAGAGAACCATAAGATTGGGGTGAAATCTTTAGATCAAACCATTGTCGGTTTTATAGTTGTCAGAAGATCAAGTGTGAAAAATTGGATTTTTTAGTTGAAATAGAGGTCGTCAATGAAAATATGTGTGTTCAATTGTGGAATATCAGAAGTCTTGGTTTAATCTGAAAGCACATTCTGGAATCTCGTGTTGTAAATCTGTATAAATAATTTGTTGGCGAGACTCTCTTTTTTCTGTAATGTTTCAACAGTTTGTCAAGGAAAGTGTGACTAAATCACATCCAGTGTTCTAAATCTGGAAACAGAAAAAGAAGATCGCCAAAACTAGAGCAGTTCCCAATCAGAGATAAGTTCATCTTCTACGAATGGGATGGTTCTGTGGACAATTACATTCATAGGAGCTGCAACTCCTGTAGCTTCTTCATCGTCTCCTTCAATGCAGATTGCAGCGTAATGAGACGAAGCAGCTAATTCCAGAAGCCTAAACTTCCATTCTCCAATTCTCTCCTCAGTTCCGCAAAGATTGTAGCTTTCTTTTGTACCAGCCTCAGCTCGGATGATTGAAAAGGTATTAAAAGGTGAAGCAGAAAATCCTTTCCCTAATGCTTTCACATATGCTTCTTTGAGAGTCCATAGCTTAATAAACTCGATTCGCTGAGCCTCAGTGTCTGCTATACTTGACAAAAAGTTAACTTCTTCAGACGAGTAAAATCTCTTTGCAAGTGATAACACATCATGTTTCATCTTCCTTCTCTTGTCTTCAACATCAATACCAACCGGAACATTTACTGTAACTCCACAAGCTATCAATGAATCTGTGTGTGAGAGGTTGAATTGCAGTTTCGGATTATCAGTATCATCCTCCCAATCTATCTCAGGCTTTCCATACATATTCTTCTTAAACTTCAAGGATCTTGGATCCACAACAATGTTGTTGTTTGTCCGATATCTTGCAATGGTGGTTCGAACCAAGGTACGAGCAAGCAATACGTTCTTCTTCTTTAGCTCATCACTTTGCATCCCAAATAAATTATCTTTCTCGGTTTGTGACAGAAGCTCAGAGTAGAGTTTTAGCAGAGATTCGCTCTTCACTTCATTTGGTAAAATATACCAAAGATGAGTTTGCATCCGAGATGGAAGTTGCAGAGGAATCAGTGAAGACAACATCACACCGATTCTCATAAGAATCCCTAAATCGAAGACGAATCTTACAAAATCGAAAGAGAAATTACCACTGGAGAACTTAGCCTTTCTCTAGAGCGAGCGACTCTTCGTTGAGACAGAAACCATAGATTATAATCCAGCTAAATACGGCGGCGTCATCACCACTTTAGCCGCCGCCATTAATGGGATGACCATTTCTTTCACAATGATTTCTTTTAACAAATGGGCCTGGCCCATTATAGTCCAAGAACACGGGTCCACAATTCAATTTAATGCTTTTATGTACTTGTAGTGTAGGATAATACATACACATTCAAAAATCAAAATTCTAAAAAGGTGGCTCTACTTTTCAATTCATTTATTTAAGTCGCCTTCTTCTTCAAGCCAAAAAGGTCTTTCATACCGTCGCCGAGATTTCGCCGGTTCTTTGCTCTTTCATTTTTCCTCTGCAAATCCATTCAAAGGTTTTTTTTCGCTTTTTTCCTCTCTGAGAAATTTTCTATCAAGAATTGTGATATTGCTGTAAATTAATTAGAAAGCGTTTATATTTTTGTAATTTCCTGGGTTTCAATTGCTTGCTTGCTTGCTCATAGATGAGAATTCGTGATTTGAGGTTCAGGGTTTTAAAATTCAGGGTTTTAAGTGTTGCTTAGGGTTTATCAGATTTGTTTATCGATGTAGTCTTGCCTAGTTTAAAATCATTATTTACATCATTCAATTTTCCGATGTTTTTATTTTTCATATAAACCTAGAAAATCTGGAATTTAATAACCACTTTTAATATGTTTAAGCCATTCCTGATCAGAAGTTATCAATTATGTCTTTGTGGTAGATTTATGCAGTTCTTATCTTAGATTTCTTACTTCGTAGAAGGTAATTATGGAGTTCCACACCGTTGTTAACTCTTATTGAGCTTAGTTTTATAGAACAAGTATGTTATTTCCATCTTTGTTTGTATTGCATATGCCAGGGTTTAAGGACTTATAAACTATTCAATGCGTGTACTATGTAATTCAATGTTTGGATGTTAAAAGTTCTTGAGGGTAACATATTGATCAATAAGAGCATGTACTGAACTGATGAATGGTTGATTTCCTCGTTTAAGTACTCTTGAAAATCATATAGGATGTTGTGGAGACTTCACTTACTATTACCTTTGTTATATTTGTCCCCTTTGTTCATACCATGTTCACGTTTTGATTGTATTCTTCTTTCTTCTCTGCATTATGACTGACAGGATGAGTGACCAACCAGCAAAAAACGCTTTTATTCCTCCACTCATTTCAGAAAGCAAGGCTGCTGCCTCTGCAGAGACAAAACCAAAGAAGAGGATATGTTGTGCTTGCCCTGACACCAAGAAGCTGAGAGATGAGTGCATCGTCGAGCATGGTGAATCGGCTTGCACTAAATGGATCGAAGCTCATAAAATGTGTCTCCGAGCAGAAGGTTTCAACGTCTGAAAGGCTTCTTAAATATATAATTCGATGGATCAAAAGTAATGAGCAGTTCATTGCCCCCAAAATAGTTTAGGCTATAAAAACAAGAGATTGATTCATCGTGAGGATTTGTATTTGGATAAAGAGTCCCCATTTTGGTGTGATTGAAAATAAAAGTGCAAAGAAACAAAACAAGCATCTTTTCAAATATGTAGCAACTCTTGTAGTGTTAATCAAGGTTTATAAGGAAGGGAAAGAAGATGTTACTAATAGGTAAATGTGATGTATTAGAGGATAAAGGGTAAAACCCATTACATCACACCATACTAGCGAGTCATAAGAGCTCATACATGAGCTAACTTATCAACTTTTATTCATATAACTTTAAAAAAAAAAAAAAAAATTAAAAGGAGGAATAGAGAGAAATGGCCCCTTTATCTTAAAGCATTCGTGAAGGTATTTAGGCTGGGCCACACTTGCAGTCGGTGCAGCTGCAGGTGGAGCCACACTTACACTGGCAACCTCCACTCTCGTCTGCACCAACGTCCATGAACATGGCCTCCTTGTAGCTGTAAAAGAAAAAATCAAACATCACATAATCATCATCATAATTTCATTGTATCATCATCATCACATCACTACCTCTCCTGAGTCTCGACGATATCCAAGGTGTAGCTCGTTTGCTTGTTCCTGCAGTTACAGGAAGAGAAAGCATATTAGTCCTATTCTAGAGGACAAAGATTATAATTTCATTCGGAGCATCAAAGATGTAAAACCCAACAAATCCAATCATATAATAAATCAGGAAAAAACAAAATCTTTTTACGCAACTAGTTAGAAACAGAGTTCTTATTATGTTGCTATAGGAGTCGTGAAAGAGAAACACTTACACGCACTGGGTCTTGTTACCACAGTCGCAGCTTCCGCACTTGTCCGACATGATTGTGTTATGAAAAAGAAAAGCTTAAAGATTGTTTCAGTTTAATGTGTTTGAGTTCTTGTTCTGCTTTGTGATCAGACCTTCGATTACTCTGTCATTTATAGTGGGAAAGAGAATGGAGAAACTCTGCCAATTATGTGACAACGGAATCTTTTTGGGTTATGGAGAACATAAGCCTTTCGTTGCCAACCTCTCGTGTCCATTTCACTCTTTTCCCACTATATATTCCACTATTACTCCAATTTTTTTATAACAGATTTGGAATATTGGATTAACAAATAATATGTTTGAAAGTTTCATGATAATTGATAATCCATTTCATAACTAACAATATCTTTTTTTTCACGGAGATACTGTCCATGAATGATAAATTTGTTTATTGATAGATACTTAGTATTCATCATGTAAAATTATGGAACATTTTGTACAAAATTTTAAAAGTAAAAATTTAGGGGGAATCTTCGCAAGTTTTTGGAAACCTTCGTAAGTATCAAACTAAATAAACTTTTATTTTTTAAAAAAAATTAAAAAATTGTTTCATGTTTTTCATTTGGAATGTCATTGTTTCATATCTAAACCAACTATCATTATATATAAAAAAGAATATTTTTCTGTAACTTATGGGCCTCTGCCCATTCCGCTTTTGTGAATTGATTCTTTAATATGAAAATTTGAAAATATATCAGAATATGTGTTTATGTACAAGTCTCAACTAGTTTGACTCTGCCTATAGCTAATGACTTTGTCGCAATTTTTTTTTTTAACGTTTAATACTATTTTTCATTAATGATAGAAATACCGACTAACAAAACTAGGAGAATTCAGTCGCATATAAATTAATAAAACAATCATATTTATTTATCTACTCAACTAAGTGAGAAAATCAATCATCACATGCTTATTTTTGATAAAAAGAGCTTCCACTATTTATTAGGAATTGAGCTTATGTATAAATAGAATTGGACATATGTATAAATGGGTCTCATAATGCCTGTTGTTTGCTAAATTAAAAGTAAAAAATATTCTACTAAAATTTAATTTCTCATCAAAAATTATATGTTTAGGGTTCGAACCAGCATCTCACAAAATTAAATAGATATTAAAAATCATTAGACTAAATTAATAAAAAGAAATTACTCATAGTTCGCCTTGCTCCTAATTTTTAGTTTAGTATATTATTAGTTTTTTTTTCCTTGATCAGGTGCTATGATCTATTAAAACATAAAATACAATCATTTACAAAGCCACATGTCACACTATCAGAAATATTTTTACTTTTAATTAACAATATTTTTATTACCTATCACAACTTTTTTTATTTAATGTAACATCAATTCAGACTATTTACTGTTTTGATTGTTTAAAATAAAACAACTAACTAATAGTACTAGTCTAAAATTGATATGATAGATAGTAAAGTTTTTTCGTTTTAATAGATAATAAAGTTCAAAGTCAAAAGTTTAATCATTGGTACAAATTATTAAAGTATTAGACTATGTGATAAAAAACCAAATAACACTATCCGAATAGTTTTAGTTCAAATTGATAAAAATGATCTACTCATGTTTATCCCATTTTTTTAAGAAAATCAAAATTTTTTTATACTTTATTCCGTTATTCAATTATATTTTTTTTTTTTGTATCTTCTCATTTTATATGCTATGATTGCTCCGTAAAAAAACAGAAACAGAAATTGATAGAAGAGGTCCCATCCGTTGGATTTACCCAAAACTTTTTTTTCTTATATCCTATGACAGTGTAAAATCATAGCCAACCGTGTTGTGTAAGCTCGACTTTTTCCTATACAGCAGCAGATTATACCACAACCATTATTATCACCGTTGATATAGCCACGTCAATATTAAATAAGATTAGAGTCGTTCCACTAAAACTGGGCCCACATGGACTTTACATATTAACTTGTTGAAAAAAAGGAACAATTGAACATTTCATAAATAATCACTTAATCAGGTTTTTCCTTTATTTTTTTTAATTAAGATAGGATTAAATTTGCCTTAAAAAAAATTAAGATAGGATTAAATAGGGGGAGAGAGAAGAGAGAAGAGAGAAGGAATTGGTTTCAGAAGTGATATAATACGGCGCCAAGGTAAAAGACCTAAAAGTTTTTTTTTCCTCTGATCGATTTCTACTTCTTCTTCTTCTTCCTCTAAGTTCGGAAATTTCTCTCTCGTTTTCCGTTTTTCTCGCTTGACAAAGAGGCAAATTCAGTTCTCTATTAAGTGGGGATCCGTTCAATGGAGCCCGAGATCGCTCATCATGTCGCTTCTTGCTCGAGAACTATAACGCCAAACAAGGTTAATGCTTTTGTCGAACTGAATTTTTATAGATTCATTTGGGTTGTGTAGATGTTAATCAACTGTGTAACCCCTCCCCCCCGCTAAATTCACTGATATACCTAATTCACATGCCGAAAGAAGTAAAAATGGATTTGGGAATGCGTGTTCTCTCTGGGTGATTGCGTGATCATCTGGGTTTCTCCGCGTTTATGGCTTTGTTGATTTAAGGGTTTAGTGAGTTCCCGTTAATCTTTTGTTCGCCTTTTTAAAAGTTCGATCGCGTGCATTCTCCCTTTTTCTGCGGTTTCTCTTTGCTGTTGGATTGGTTTTGATCGTGAGTTTTTGCCGATCGTAAATTTTCTTTTGCTGTTCTCATCACTAGAAACCGTAATTGACTGATCGTGTTCTCTATCTGTTAGTTCACTAAGTTGCTATGTAATGTGATACTTGTGTTTGGTTCTTCGTGACAATTCAATTCCTTCTCTGTTTGCGTTTTCAACTTCTGTGCAACTTATGCACATTTAGTGTCCATACCCACTTGTTTATTCCTCTATGTTTCTTTGATGTGCTTCATATGCATTGCAAAGCTGAGGTTTTTCTTTTTTCAACTGGATATTACGTTATCTTACTCGAGGTTTTGCGGGGTATCATTCATTATCTTGTAGGCGGCAGCTCCAGAAGCTAATGGTGTGGAGCACTATGAAATGCAAAACGGTGGTGTTCTTAATAACAACAATGCTGATAATAAGAACAAAGGGAAGGCTATACAATTGGGATCCCTTTCTGACGATGAGCGACTTGAGGTAAGTGTTTGATCTTTCCATATTGTTTATTAGTGTGCTAACTGCTAATGCTTTCACAGCTAAAACGGACATTCTTTTTATTATTTATCCTAGGGATCTGGTAGCGATTGTTATGAATCGTATCCTGGATCCTCTCCATTATCAAATAGTTTGCTAGACCCAGATTCTTTAATCTACGAAGACGATGATGACTATTCTGATCAATATGGGTATGAGATGGACGATGAGCTGGAGGAGGAGCAGGAGCCTGATGATTACGTCTCAGAGTATCAAGCCCTTTTTGATGCGAAGGAGAAGGATATCCCAGCTGGTGTGGAGATGACAATGGATTGGCTTCCAAATTCGGCTGACAAGGAAGCTGCTAAATCAAGTGGAAGCGGCAAATGTTCTCGTGATGAACACGGGATTAAACCAGAAGCTCCCAGCAGCAGCTCCAAGAAAGCAACAATAGGAAGTGGAATCCATTCAACTCCTGTCGCTCAACCATGGAATGCTTTACCGCACAACTTTAAAGGAGTCATACCGAACTCTGCTTACGCATTGCCACTGAAAAATCAGGCTTACCATTACCCTGCACAACCTTTGAAGTATTATTCCAATCATCTTGAGCCTCAGACTCCTGATACTGTGATGGGGGAGGCTCCGGTTCCAGCTCCACCTTCTTCTGGTTTATTGCTTCCGGTACCAAATAACCCACCTGGGTATTTTAAAAATTATCCTAGTGCTCGGCCTAGAGTGGATGAGGTTATTTCAGTCCATAATTTTTCCAGAGTTAAGAGAAATATGGAGGATTATCTTGGCAAGTATTTGTTTTTCAAAAAATTTGACATCGTCGAAGACTTAGGGGACCACGAATACGCTGCTAGGGGAAACACTTCAAAGCAGGTTGCGACCAGATGAGCAATAGTTTGACCATTATCTGGAATGTTTGTTTCGTTTTTTCAAGAACTGACTATTTCTTTGTCATACTTTCAGCATTCGAAAGAATGGGCGAAAAGGATCCAAGAAGAGTGGAAAATTCTTGAGAATGATTTGCCAGGTCAGTGTAATAATATACACTCTGTCTATTACATAAATTTCCGCTGCTTGATATTAGCAACTTCCTTACAATCTGTTTTTGTTGTTTGTTTCTTGCAACAGAGATGATATTTGTCAGAGCTTATGAGTCTAGGATGGACCTTTTGAGGGCTGTAATTATTGGAGCCGATGGAACTCCCTACCATGACGGTCTCTTCTTTTTCGATGTCTTCTTCCCGGATACATACCCTTCTGTGCCACCGGTAAGTCAATCTAACTGTCTCAAAAGTGAGTTTTTCTTGTCTCCCAAAGTCTTCTCTTTTTGATTGTCAAATTCTCTCTGTTTTGTTTTTTTTGGTTTTACAAAGATGGTTCATTACCACGCTGGTGGGCTAAGAATCAACCCAAATCTGTACAATTGTGGGAAAGTGTGTCTTAGTCTTCTCGGCACATGGAGTGGTACCCATAGGGAGAAGTGGATCCCCAACAATTCTACAATGTTACAGGTTCTTGTCTCAATCCAAGGTCTAATCTTGAATCAAAAACCTTACTTCAACGAGCCTGGCTACGAGAGAACAGCGGGTTCTCTAGGCGGGGAGGCCCAATCTAAAGCTTACAGCGAAAATACATTCTTACTTTCTTTGAAGACGATGGTTTACAACATGAGGAGACCACCCAAGGTAACAAAAATAAAAACTCATCCATTTACACTGTTTCTACAACACACAAAAAAACAGCTTAAACGGTTTGAAGAGAAACTTGAGCTTGATTGTTCTGGTGGGTTTTGAATTCACAGTATTTTGAAGACTTTTCGTATGGGCATTTCTTCAGCTGTGCTCACGACGTGTTGAAGGCGTGTATTGCTTATAGAAACGGAGCTCCAGTGGCATCTTTGGTGAGGGGAAAGGTTAAAGAAGGGGAAGAGAGTAGCGAGAGATGCTCTGAGAAGTTTAGGAAAGATGTGGCTACCTTTGTGGACACGCTTCTGTTGAAGGAGTTCATTCTTCTAGGCGTCCTTGGTCTGGAACCGGAAGAAGAAGACAAACCCTCAGAGACTAACGTTGCAGAGAGCAGCAGCAGTAACAGACCAAAGAGAGGCGGGGTTTCTTCAAAGTGAGCTCTATTGCTTCCTTTTCTTCTTCTTTTTATTTTTATTTTTATTTTTCTACTTCTTAATCTCTCTGAAGAACCAGAACAGAGAACTTAGTATCATGGATTTTTTTTTTTTTTCTTTTTTTCTTATAAATGACATAAATCCTTATTGAGAAGTCACTCTCATTTGTACAGTTGTTTTTATCAGATAATTATTATCAAATTGAAGCTCAGTTTTCAGAGCTACGTTCTCACAGAGAAGTGAGTTAAAAAGTCTAACAATATCAGAGCATCATTGGTATCTTAAAAAGTTTTCTATTATTAAAATAAATGAAAAATTTAAGAAATTTTTTAAAAACAATTTTTAAATAAAAACTTTAAAAACTACTCTTTAAAATTTATTAATAAAATATTAATAATAAACTTTTAACAAGTTTCCATTTTGACTTTCAAGCCTCATGTTCGTAATCAAGACGAGATGTGTAAACTTGGTCTTTGTAATCTAAACTGAAATCTAGAAATAAGGAGATACGTAAATGTAGACGTTTTAGTGTATGCCAAGAGCTTTCTGGATCCGCCTCATCGAATTATTCATGTGTACTCTACTAAAAACCCTAAACCCTTCCCTCTCTTCCTTAAATAGTATAATTTAGAAAATTTGTTGTGATTTTTGAAAAGTTTTTGTGAAAATTTTAGTTAAAAATATTATAGTTTAAAATAAGATTCCAGAGTATTTTAATTAAAACCATAATCATTTTTCTAATTTAATTAAAATTGTTTAAAATTTATTAAAAATCAAATCATTTTTCAAATTTTATATTAAATTTATCCCAGTGAAAAACTGGCAATTAACTCTCATATAATATGGAATTTTTTGAAATCTCCAATTTCCATAAATCATTCATAGTATAAGGTTTAAAGTATACTTGTAGTAAAGTCTTCACTTGAATTATAGTTTAAAACTAAGTGTTTTCTAATCAGCTTCATTATAATTTAACTAAAGAGCCACCAATATCTCGACTCATGATTTCATTTTTTGTTATTTTTATACTACGAATTCAATGACCAATTAGTTCAACCTTTGTTGTTTTTATTGAAAATATATTGAAAATAATATATATATTTTATATATTATTATATCAAATTTGATGTTTCTAGTTAATAATTAACAGTTAATAATTAACAAATCTTAACATGTATCAAATCAATTAATCAGATTTCGCACACAAAAAAATCAGTTAAAATGTAAGAAAATTTGTTATACATAATACACAATCTTTTGAGAAATATAAAAATCACTATATTTGAAACTATAACATTATGATGATATTGCTATTCCTTACTTTAAAAATGGAGATAACGGATTGCAACAAACTTATATTTTTATGGCAGTTTGGACCGTCTATTTTTCTATATTTATACACAAATCATATTTACAAAAGCAATGGTATGGTATGAGACTACTTCAGTAAACTCACGTATGCAGAACAAGGGTAATAATAGCAATCAGTATAGTCATGTAGCTCATCTCTATACTTCAACTCTAAACATGTGTGCTTCTTGTAAACACCACACAAGTGGAGATCGTGAGGCATATTGTCAGCTCAATGTACCTGATTCCCACCCACACATTTACAATATGAGCTACAATGAGAGCAAAGAAGGAGATTCACAACCCAAAAATATTGGAGCATCCTCTGTTTAATGTTTGGAGATGCGGCAATTACACCAAAGAAGAAAAATAAGACTGCTATCAAACATATAGCTAAGTTCAAGATGATGGCAACATTTATGTCCAACACATTAACCGGAGGTGTAACTAATCATTGTTGTGAACAAAATGACCACCATGGCTATGATGTTTTGTGTGTTTACCCACCAATTAACTCCTCTTTAAAAGCTGGCCTTTTTAGTTGACAGTTGATCGTTGTCTATACGGAGATTGTACTTTTTCGGGCGGAGTAATAAGCGACAAAGCAATAAGTTCAAACAATGGATAAAATATTCGACATCTTAGTTGCAGAGACCTCGGAGGCAACTGGGGCTTTAAAGCTTAGACGTCAAGCATCCACAGTCCAGCTTAGCATACGACTCAAGAACACACTGAGTTAGACATTAGAGTGCGGTTGAATATGTAGAATGGCAGACGTTAATTTATCGTAACATTAACGACAATTTAACGTTATCGTAGAATTAACGACAAAATTACGACAATATGTTCATTACAATGCTACAAATTAACGACGAATCCGTTGTTAATCCTATGTTTTTTTTTAGTGTCTCATCCTCAAGTGCTTTCTCCTCCTTAACTTCTGGAGTCTCTCGATTTTTTTTCATTCTCCAGTCGTTTCTCCTCTTGAACCTCTGGAATTTCTTAAAATGTAGTTGTTTCCTGTTCCTCCTCATGAACCTCTTGAATCTGATTTTCTTGAAATGTAACTGTTTCATGTTCCACCTGATGAACCTCTTGGATCTCTCGATTTATCAAATGTAATTGTTTCATCTTCCTCGGGAGGTTCCTCCTCCCGAACCTCTTCAGTCTCCTGATGTCGTTGGATATGAGTTCTATCTGCAATTGCTAACCTCCGAAGAGAAAGACATATGGCGATGAGTTTCACTTTATTAAAAACAAGTTCCTTTTTTAGATACCTCAAGAAAAACACAGCGTTTTGAGATCCTAATTCTCTAATCATCCTATCGATTAATATCTGGAGAATAACCCATAGCGCAAGTCTTCGTTGGATCCATGTCTCAAGAATAAAGAATCTGTAACTTCTTAGCATAAACTCTGGTGAATGAACAACAAAAGAAGCATCACTTCGTGATGAAAAAATTCTTTCGATATCAACAAGACCACGTGGAGGAGACGCTTGCTTGAGTTCATCAAGAACATTCCGGGCAACGTCGACGCTATGTTCATCTTTTTCTTGGACGGCGTGAACGTTGACGGAGGAATTTTTTGTCATTTCTGAGAAATAGTACGATTATTCTTTCTCGTTCTCTCTTTCTCCAAAGCCGCGATTTTGGTAATCGGCCGATGAAGCTCAGTGCGCGAAAGCGAAAGAAACCTCTGTCTTCAAAAACAGAATATCGAGTTTATGAAAGCTCAGGGCAAAACCGGATTGGTATATGTTGCTGTTAAACCGGAATTCGGTTTGAAAATAGTCGGTCTTTGTGGTCATAGTGGAGTCCTATAAACGGTGTCGCTTATGGTATAGGACGAAAATAAAGAAATTATCCACATCGCATTTGTGTGTGCTCTCGGTTTCTCGGGTCATTCAAAATCAATCAACAGCCAAAAACAAACATCTCTCTACCACTGAAATTTTCTGGCTGCTTCAATGGCGTCGTTGCTTGATTCCGTCACCGTAACCCGCGTGTTTACTCTCCCGATCGCCGCCTCAATTTCATCTGCTTCAGCGGTTTCGTCAGTTTCTGGACGCCGGATTTCTCCCAGGTTTCTGGAATTAGGTTTGAAGGCTGCTTCCCGGCGGAGTTTGATGACTCAGTCGGACAGTGTTGATGCGAATTGTAGTTCCCGATTCGCTCGCGGTGGAAGAGTCTTCTGCGAGGCTCAGGACACCACTGCAGCCGCCGTAGAAGGTATACAACATAACTTTTAAGCTAAGTTATTCAACGCTTCTTCTATCAAATTGTTTCGTTTCTTGTTATTAGATTCATGAATCAGTTAAACTAGAATTCATGATTGGAATGTGAAAGTAGAATTCGTAGATCTGAACCTTGAAACATATTTCGGTCATTCTATGATAGACGAGCTACATATCACTTTATTGGATTATACAGAATTTAAAGCAATGTTCCTGAAGGTACTGTGATAAGAATCTTGATTACTTTCAGCATAACCATGAAGTCGTGGTGGTTCCTTGGATGATGCAGTGACGAATGCAGTATAGGCAGAGAGCAGCTCGCTTTGGTTTTGCATCAATCAATCACCTTTGAGAGATCTAACTTAAACTGTTTGTTTGATGGTGCAGTGCCAAACCTATCTGATTCAGAATGGCAAACACAGGTTCTCGAGTCAGATGTCCCAGTGTTGGTCGAATTTTGGGCACCATGGTGTGGACCGTGCCGTATGATTCACCCCATAGTTGACCAACTGGCCAAGGATTTCGTAGGCAAGTTCAAATTCTACAAAATCAACACCGACGAGAGCCCAAACACAGCCAACCGTTACGGGATACGCAGCGTTCCGACCGTGATCATATTCAAAGACGGTGAGAAGAAAGACAGTATCATCGGAGCTGTCCCTAGAGAGACATTGGAGAAAACTATAGAAAGATTCTTGGTCGAGTAACTAAGCAAAACAAATTTGACTCTTTCTTATTCAACTACCACCATATCTTCTCTGTTGTAATTCTTGTAAGGTCTCTTCTGACTATTATGTTTCCGTGAGCCCACTTTGTCTTGTTTAATAAAAACAAACTAAAATTCCACCGACGCCGTTAAAGGAGGCAACAACTCAACGTGGAACCACATGCCATTGTTCTTCCTAAGGTCTAATTCACCGTACAACCTTTACATACGTAAAATATTTTTGAGTAGTATTCAAGGCTTCCGTACTCTTTTGATTCTGTGTACTGCATAGGAGATATAGTAATGCCACGCAGGTCTATGTCCATATCATATATCTTTCGATTTCTATGCCAATTGTGTAAGTGTATAATGTATGCCATGACATGTATATAGTAATTAAACAGTAATGAGAATACGTGTTTGTTTTTATGATTAATTTCAATCGGATGCCCACATCTAATCTCGCATTAAAAGAAAATCAATAAACTAAAACGTAGGACAATATAATTTGCATATACAGTTAGATCTTGATAGCAAATAGCAATGGATAATGAACATACGGAAAACTAAATATTCAGCTAGATCTCTAAAACGTTTAATGTCAACTGTGCCAATCTTTTTCTTTGACACAATTTTTTTCCTTTATTTGAAATAGCCGAACCAAATGCTAGTTACTGTCAGATTACAAGGCTTTAACCATTATATAACAGACTATAGTGCTAAACATATATGTATCTTGTAGTATTCAAATATTAGTTTTTTAAACTATTTATTATGGGTAATTTATATTGTTGTTACATACTCAGGAGCTATAAACACATCAATGTTATGGGTAATTTAAAAGAACATATCAATGTTATCTAAACTGCTTAACCCAAATTAATACGCAAAACTAACTATATGACATCAAGTTTTCCGATACTTTTAATGAGAAATATTATTTCTCCTGCGTTTAGACCTATATTCAATTATTAAACAATTTTTCAGTAATAAAATAATAAGGGGCCAACTAACGAAGATAACGAACACATGCATGAGAGATGGTGGTGCACATAAGTGAAATAAGTCGTAATAATCACCGACAAAACGCGTTAATTCTTAACTGAACCTTATAAAACGAGTATAAAAGGCTTCCTTCTCCATCAAGCAATCACTTTTGAACTAAAATCTTTTCTTTCGATCTCTCTTTGTCTCAATCAAGAAAAATATATACTAAATTATACATATGGAAATGAAGGGGAAATATTTGGTAACGGTTATTCTATTGGTTGGTACGTTAAGTGTGGGGATGTGTTCTAATGGTTGAATTAGGGCTCATGCAACGTTTTATGGTGTTAATGATAGCCCTGCTTCACTTGGTAAAAAGTCCATTATACTATAATTTAATGCTTTTATTTGTTACTTTTAGTTGGAACAATGTCTCAAATGCCATAATCTGAGGAAATAATGTCTCAAATGCCATGATCAATATATAAATGGACAAAGTTACTATTTTATCCTTATAACAGATTATATATTTATGATTGTAAATGATACCAACGAAAACACGCTAGCGCAGATGGTATGACGTGCTCGAGCGTCTCAAATAACCCCGGTTCGAGTCTCAGATGTGTAGTATAACTGGGAATAATTCGAATATCCAGTTATACTAGTTGTACTCGAGTACAACTGGATATCTAGTTGTGCTAGTTGTACCACTCGAGTGGTACAACTGTGTATAACTAGATATCTAGTTGTGCTAGTTGTACCACTCGAGTGGTACCCCTGTGTATAACTAGGGTATCTAGTTGTACTCGAATAGTACAACTGAGTATAACTAGGGTGTATAGTTGTACTTGAATGGTACAACTGGAGTATTACTAACATCAGTTATATCGAAGTCAGGGATATTTCCGTCTTTGTACCAAAGCCAAGGGTATATTTTCGTCTTTGTATCAAGACCAAGTGTATTTTCGGGTTTACATTAATTGGAGGGCATTCCAAATTAAAAAATGGCAAATCAGATTGAATTTTCACACTTTGTGGCATCTCAGCCATTTACCCCTTTTAGTTTTTGCATAGCAAACCTTTTTTTTTACTTAACAACTTAGTTTCGATGTATATGTTTATAGGAGGAGCTTGTGGGTATGACAATCCGTACCACGCCGGATTCGGAACCCATACGGCGGCGCTAAGCGGTGCGCTATTCAAAAGCGGCGAGTCATGCGGTGGGTGTTACCAAGTGAGGTGCGACTATTGGGCGGATCCTAAGTGGTGTCTCCGAGGAGCCGTCGTGACGGTGACCGCTACAAACTTATGTCCGTCGAACAATAATGGAGGTTGGTGCAATCTCCCTCGCCACCACTTCGACATGTCCATGCCCGCTTTCTTCCGCATCGCCCGTCGCGGCAACGAAGGCATCGTCCCCGTCTTCTACCGCCGGTAACATATTATGTTCTATTTCGCATTGATAAATAATAATGTACTATTTATATCTAAAGATCATCATAATATTATAGCATATATATATTTAAAACAATCGCAAACACAAATAAAAAATCTATCCCATAAGGCCATAACTAATCTCGTAAAAATTGTTTTTAGAAAAAAGAAAATTAAATGCTTCCGTCAGATAAAAAGATACCATCATGCCATCATGTAATTTTCTAATAATTTCGTCTCTTTTTTGGTAAAATCCTCTTACTAATTTTGTAACGTGTAATACTATATAGGGTGGGATGCAGAAGAAGAGGAGGTGTGAGGTTCACGATGAGAGGGCAAGGGAACTTCAATATGGTAATACTCTCAAACGTTGGCGGCAGTGGCGCGGTGAAAGCAGTTGCGGTGAGAGGCTCAAAGGGAAAGACTTGGCTTCAGATGACTCGTAATTGGGGTGCAAACTGGCAGAGCTCCGGCGATCTCCGGGGACAGAGACTGTCCTTTAGAGTTACTCTTCTTGACCGGGAAACGATGACGTTTTTGAACATTGTTCCTTCTTCTTGGTGGTTCGGCCAAACCTTCTCTTCTAGAGGCCAGTTCCTATGAGTACAACTCGTGGTAAAAACGATGCCGTCTTGTTTGCTCATTCATCTTTGTAACAATTGTGTGGCTAATTTTCAACTCGTTGCTTATATACTTATGAACTTTGCCCTTCTCTTTTTTTATTGTGGGCAATGTTCCTTTGATCTTTATTTTATTCCTAAATAATTCCATGCTTAGTTTATTCTATCGAATTGGTTTCTCATTTATATATAGTTTTGCTGAATCAATATTAATGGTAATAACATTTTTAATTCGGTTCCAATTTTATTACAAAAAAGATTAATCTATAAATACAATTAGAGAGCTTCACTAAAACAACTGAGAAGAGCATTGATATAGAAACCGCAAGTTATTATTATTGTCACTTGTCAGTACAGTCTACCACTCTACCCGTACACGTAACTGGAAATAACTCTTTTGCTATGAAAAGATAAAAGAGATAAAACAAATACTTTTTCTCTATCTCGAATAATTGATTTTTCAAATACAAAGTAAACAACTTGTTATACGTAAAAGTCCCCTTCGTAAGCTTTCTCTGAGTTTATATATAATTTAATAATAATAAAAAAACAAAATTTTCTCATAGTTATGAATGTTTAACAACATCCAGTTCTACTACATTAAGCTTTTGAGAATAACCTATTAATTAAATGAAAACCGAATTTCAATAAGTTCTACACATAAATTTTATTTTGTAATGCATGATTTTTTTTAGTGGTCCTTTTTATTCATGTTTTAATAATACAAACAACTAAAAACTTGAATCAATGAATTTTTTTTAATTACAGTTGCAGTTGCAGATCTCACAGTGGGGAATGAGAACAAAAAAGTTTGTTTTAAATCTATTCAAGAAAAGCAGAAGAACAAAGATTTTAAAATGGGAAGTTCATTAAGGATGTAATTAAAAATTGTCAACAAACCTCAAAGTCCATCAGAACAAGACATTGATTCTTTTCATGTTCCACGGATGATAGATTGAACTGAATCATTAAATTTGATCTTTTACCAAAATGAAAATCACTTTTAATAAACATAAAAGACACTAATACCCTTCCAATGCTTTCACACTCTTCTTGAACAATGAACACCCAGAGAGAGAAAGAGAAGACACTCTTTAGTTTAGTCTTTAGTAAAGGTTTCCGTGTGTTGTTCTCTCCGAAATTCCTTTTTTTTTTTGGTCTTGAGGGTTTTCAGACTGGAAAGAGACAGAGCTGTGGCAAAGATGAGAGGACCTTTGGGAGCTGTGATTGGAAGATATACTTCAAGTGATGGGATTGCTCCAAATGATGGGATCATCAAGCACAACAGAAAGTGCAGAGATATTACGTTTCTTGTCATCTTCATTGCCTTTTGGGTTTCAATGATTGTTAATTCCAGCTTCTTTAACCAAGGAAACCCATTAAGGTAAAGATTCGATGGATTTTGCTCGAAATCTCTTTGGAACAAAGCCGCCTCTTTGCTTCCGTCTGCTTCTCCTAAAACCTCAAATGGGGTTTTCAAATCTTTCTCCATGTTTAGCTAATTTCATACCTTTTGTTACGCCAAAGTTTGTATCTTTGTAGTACTATTTGCGGGGTAAAGTAGAGTTTTTTCTTCTTGCTGTTCTTAGGAAAGATTTGGTATATTAAAAAACTTGATTGTCAAAAGCTTAAACCTTCTTCCTTTTTATCCATTTGCGCTAATTGTTCCGTGAATAGAATTCTGTTTATCAAAATCCTTATTGTCTTATTTTGCAGACTCACATATGGATTGGACTATGAAGGGAATGTGTGTGGTAGCAAGCATCGTCACCGTGACCTTACTCAACTTGAGCTTAGATATTGGTTAAACCCTAACCAAGTTTATGAAAGTGGTTTAAAAGATGGGGAGCTCAAATTGGCTAACGCTAGGACTATTTGTCTCTTGGATTGCCCTGCACCGTCAGATGATACCCTCAATTGGGTCTGTGACTATCCTGACGGCGAGATTCGTCTCAAGATGGATGACTGGATTGACAGGAATTACGATTACTTTGAGTTTCTTACTCCAGAAATGAGGAACTCATCTCTTCAGCTTCAGGGTCCTTGTTACCCTATAATATTCCCTAGTGTGAATGGTTAGTGAATTATATATTCACAAAGCTTCAGTCTTTTTTTGTTCCTCTATTATCATTTCTGTAACGAGTTTTGATCTTTAAATTCTGTAGTTTATTGGAGCTGTCAATATATTGCTCGTGCTTCAAATTCATCCCTGCGCCACTGGCAGCAGATGGGTGGTGTAAATATTCAAGATGACATGATCATAGACAAATCGATTCGAAGGTCAATGAATTCTCGTGCCTCGGTTCTAAAGGTCAGAGAAGGATCCTCTTCTCTCTTGACATGTAGATTCTACTTTCAAACTTGTGTTTGGAACGTGATGATTTTGAAGAATGTTCTAAACCGTTTGTTGGTTGTTTAACCGCAGCGTTATGTGGCTGATATTAGCAAGTCATGGCCAGTATTGATTGTTTGTGGAGGCCTTGTCCCGCTGTTTCTGTCCATTGTCTGGCTGCTCCTAATTCGGCATTTTGTTGCCGCCATGCCTTGGATAACCGTTGTCCTTTTCAACATGCTTTTAATATCGGTGACGATCTTCTATTACTTGAAAGGTTGGTTTGAGAAAATCATATTTCTACTGTCTGTCTCTGTGTTTCACGTCATAATAACTCAATATGCGTATGCCGTGTTTGATCTTCTGTAGCTGGATGGATTGGGGATGATGCTGTGACACCTATTATCGGTGAGCATGACCCATACTTTCATGTGTATGGTCGAGTAAGTTCAACATTTTCCACTTTAAGCTGATTTCAAGTTCATTATTTTATGGGACCGTTAGTCTAGAGGCTTGTTTGCATTTGCTTGTTCTCAGGAGCTGACTCATGTCCGTGGAGTCGCCATTCTGATGACTTTTATCTCAGTTATTGCTATCCTCACTTCAATTGCCATCATCCGCCGTATTCTCATGGCAACATCAGTCCTCAAGGTGAGTATTAGTTCCTTAGTAGTTTGGTTACTAGTTTGGCTTTTGCTAGAAATGTCATGTTGTTGTGTATACTTGTCATATCCAGGTAGCTGCTAAAGTAATAGGAGAAGTGCAAGCGCTGATTATATTCCCGGCTATACCATACGCAATGCTCGCGATATTCTATATGTTCTGGCTATCGGCGGCTCTCTATCTATTCAGTTCTGGTCAGGTTGTTCAGAACAACTGCAACAACACAAACTGTTGCGCGTATGATCTCGTGTTAAAGAAAGTAAACTGTGACAGTTGTTGCGGTTACAGCATACTTTACACTCCTCACATCACCATTGCCATATTCTTCCATCTATTTGGTTTCTATTGGGCCACACAGTTCTTCATTGCATCTTCTGCTACAGTGATTGCTGGTTCTGTTGCTACCTATTATTGGGCTCAAGGGGAAGCATCGGTGAGCTAACATCTCTGAGTAGATATGTGATACCGTCGATTATTATTAAGTATTGATTGGGTTTGTGGATGAACTATGCAGCCAGAGATACCGTTTCTTCCTGTTTTCGCCTCAATGAAGCGGCTTGCACGCTACAACCTAGGATCCGTGGCTCTTGGTTCACTCATTGTCTCTTTTGTGGAGTCTGTTCGGTTCATTTTGGAAGCAATTCGTCGTAGAACAAAAGTAAGTGGGACGACACCTGATCACTGGTTTTCGAGAATGGGTCATTACACTTCACGTGGTTGTCTCAAAAGCGTTGAGTGGACTATCAAATCGGTTAACCGCAATGCCTACATAATGGTAACATAAATCTCTTCCTTCTGAGCAAAATAAAGCCAATTTCTTTGAACCATTTTCTGATAGATTACTGTCTCTTGGTGTCTTTTCCAGATTGCTATAACAGGGAAAAGCTTCTGCAAATCGTCTGCAATCGCGACAGAGCTGATCATGAACAACATTATGAGGATAGGCAAAGTTAATGTAATAGGAGATGTTATATTGTTTCTAGGGAAGCTTTGTGTGAGTCTCTTCAGTGCTCTCTTTGGCTTTCTGATGTTAGATTCGCACAAGTATCGGTCTTCTCACAACAAAGTCTCATCCCCGTTATTACCCGTTTTGGTAAAAACCTTTTATTTTCCCTCTAGACTCATTGTAAATACAACGAGACAGATGGTTTTTTGAGCTTGAATAGGTGTGATTGTGACTCTCTCTCTCTCTATGCACAGGCATGTTGGGCTTTGGGGTACATTGTGGCTACACTTTTCTTTGCAGTGGTTGAGATGTCGATAGACACAATAATTCTCTCCTTCTGTCAAGACTCAGAGCAGAATCAAGGGAATGCTCAGCATGCACCGCCTCTTCTGCTTGAAACTTTAGATAGCAATGAGGAAGAGTTTCAGAGACTCACCCAGTGATAGATCCATACTGTATAAGTTTAAAGTTTTGTTTCTTCTTAGTTATGCCGGTTTATATGGTTTTAAGAAATGGACTCTTCTATCTCTCAAAACATTGTAAGCATATTGTAATGTCAGATGGCTTGATGATTCTTCGATTCTGAAACCAAAAAATTATATTTCTGCCAAAATGCTGCTTTGTTTTGGTTACATAACGAATGGAATGTATGAAACAGTACACTCAAATGTTTAATAGAATTAAGCAAAAGGATTAGAACCAATGGTGTTTTTATTTCTTGGCAAAACTCAACTTCTCAGGGTCAATCTCATCAATACGAATCATCATCACGAGGCCATCATCTTCTTTAGACCAAGCAATGGATTCTCCTTCCAGCAACTTCGCAATCGCAGTATACTATTAAAAACAAAGTGAACCAAATCAATTCAAGTTCTTTTCAGAGATGAAGATAGATGAGCAAAGATAATTAGTTACCCGTCGTTTGCATTTGGAATCTTCCTTGTTGTCAGCTAATTTGACTCTGAGGTATTTGATAGCTGAATCATAATTCACAAAACAAAATACAAACAGATTAGATTCGCTTATGCTAGAACAATAAAAGGTGTAGAGAGAGGGATTTTGCAAACTTACAAGGAATGCCAGAGAAATTTTTTAGTTGGAGTTTGAGAAGACGAAGAGCTTCCCTTGGTTCGTGCTCATTCACATTCACTATTACTACCTCGTCTTCCTTATAAGTGGAACCGTCGTCTTCCCTATAGCATTTTGAAATTTCTCAATACTTTTTGCCAGTGGAGTATATCGCAAAAGTTACAGTAGAAGACTGAAAATAAATGGTTGCGAAATTAACCGACTTGACTTCAAACATCTTTGCTATGGATTTGTCATCTGCTTCTCGAGCTTTTTGTCCGAAGAAGTGTCCCTATGTATCGTGGAAGATATCATATAGTTATTATAAATAACACAAGAACGACATAGATCACTTTGAACGGCAAATTCCTTTCCAAATTCTACCTTTTCCACGAGTCTGTGTGCTCGCTCGGTTTCTCCTTTGGAGAATGCTTCTACAGCCTGCCAAAGAAAAAGAGGTTTTACTTATGCAACCATCACATCACGGAAATCACATAGCCATTGAAAATACATGACGGTGTATCGGGTAAATGAATCCTTATAATCTCAAAGACTTACAGCTCCGTAATATTCTTTCATCTCCTGCAAATTCTCGTGCACTGCTTTACGATGGGCCTTATATTCATTTTCATCATCTTCATCTATCAAAGGCGAGACATAGAGAGTTTAGCAAACTCTTGAGAGATGAGAGATTGAACTCAAATAAACGTACATGTAAGACTCTGATACGGTTACCTTCTTTAGATGTATGTGACGGTTGTTTCACAGTAACTACTCTCTCTTGAAAAGGGTCTTCCAGAGGTTTAATAACAGGACGACCAGCAGCTCTTGCTCTCCTTTCTCCAAATCGTCGAGTTAGTTTTGGCACTTCCTCATATCTTTCTGCACCTGAGAATAAAGCTTCTAAAACCTCCTTTTCAAGACCAGAATTGTCCTTGCCTCCTTCATGTGAACCTGTTAAGGTTCTTGCTCCATCACTGCATCATCACAGAGAGAAATTTGAAGAGGAAAAAGATCAAAAGGATTGCCAAGGGAAGAGGTTTCGTACAAAGATTGACTAGAAAAAGCGTACCTCTGAGAAAATTCTTGCACTTCCACTTGGTTGCAGGACGTAGATCCCTGTCTTTGAGGATCAACTTTTGACATCTTTAAGAAGAGGGGAATAGACCAAGTAACCAATCAGAGTCAGATTTAATAGAAGATATTCTATCACAACGACCAAACTGAATGTCATATAGCAAAAGCTCACAAGTTCATTGGAAATTCCAACATCAGCATGCTTCTTGGTATCAGACAAGTCAAGTAGTTTCTCCGTACTCTACAATATAATTAAGAATATAGAGTGAATGCCAAAAGAAGAAGTTACAGCACAAAGATCCAACGGCGAGGATCTACGAAATACTCACAGAAGCCATATGCCAAGAGCTATAGAGATACCACTAACAATCAAGTGAACAAAATTAGAGGAGACAGTAGGAATGAAAAGTCAAGTTTATCTCAAACTTAAGTCAGCAAATAATATTAAGACACCAAAAAAGGGTTGTCAAAGTAGCTCAAGGGTATAATTGTACATAATTTTCCGAAGTAGCTCAAATAAAAAGTGATGCAACTATAAAGGTCACAGGTCATAATTTAGCTGGTGGTCATCTTGAAGAGCCTCAAGGTATGGGAGAATATAATAGATTTAACCAAGAAAAGGTAAAACATATAATATATCTTTTATAAGATAAATGCAAAGGCATATGCAAAAGCAAATTAAAGAAACAAAAATACATTACTTTTTTCAGAGCTAAGGGAACTGGCTTACCTTCTTCACATCATAGCCGCATACGCCTGATAGTTTGGTGGAAAAGCAGATAAATTTTAGCGGCTAAGATCATAAATACCATTAAAGAAGAAAAAGATAGTAAGCATAATTAAGGAAAGAAAGTAGAGAATGCTTACCAAGAATCTGGTGAATGACCTCTGGGCTAGCTTGAAAGCCTTCTCCAAGCATCTTAACAATAAATTCCTCAACATCAGTTGGAGCCCTGCTTGTGTTTGCCTCGTTGCTTTTTGGCATTTTTTCACACCATATCTCAGTTTCTGGAACATCCTTTGAGTCTATCTTTATTGGTTTAGTTGCTTCTTGGCGAGCATTTGATATAGGCCTGGTTCTAACATACTCCTTACCAATAACACTTGAAACAGTGCCAACTGATACAGAACTTTTTTTCGGCCTCCATACTTTGGCTTTGCTATCTTCTTGTCGTCGAACTTCCTTGGGAACGTAGACTTGAGTTGGCTTTGAGGATGCTCCATTCGTTTTGACTTGGTCACTTTGAGGCGTCTTTTCCGTCATCGCAGAGAGAATCTCACCAGCCACATCAACATTCTGGCTAGCTTGGCAGTATGCAGCAGCTATGTCATCGAGAGAAAAACGAGAACCAAAAGCTTCGAGAAGCACTTGCAAGCTTCTTGAATCTGGATCACTGTGCGAAGAGCTTGCAATGATTGACATCTCTCCTTCTAATTTACAGTGCAAAACGAACGGTTCGGTTAATATAAAAGCAGTCTAGTATGATCAACAGTGCTTATGCTAAATGCAGAATACTGAGTGAATATGTTCCCTACATTACAACCAAAACGTAATGCATTTGAAAGCCGCAAGAAGCAAGTTTCAATCATCTTCCTAATAACCGTCTTCGACAGTGAAGTAAAAGCAGAACATGGCTTGTAATTATGTCCAAAAAAGAATACTTTCAAAATCGATCTGGTTCGAAATTTCTGTGTTAACCAAAATTTGTATTGAACAAACACCTGGCAGGCAAAGTTTGATAAATAGAAAGTGCTCAATTTAATGGCGAACAGCACATTTACCTCAACGAAAGCCAATCAATTATTTCTTAATCACTACTAATGTAATACAATTGAAGCCAATCAATGCCACAGTGACAAAACAGATGACATTCAAGAAAAATAAAACACGGGTTTACTCGTTATCGATAATCCAGCGCAGATAGACGAAAAGGAAACGCATGAACAAAGCGAAGAATGTGAAACCTTGAGAATATAAAGCACAAAGAAGAAGAAGAAGAAGAAGAAGAAAGAAATAAAAGAATCTTTTGATAAAAAAGCAGTCCGAACACGTTTCGAGACAACTCCTTTGCAACAGTCAGCACTGCCAAGAGAAGATAGTATAATATATAATGTAATAGTTCGCTTACCGAAAACGCAGAAATCGATATAGTCGGAGGAAGGTTTTAGCCGCGACAAAAAGACGCCTGAGCCGTACAGAGAAAGGAGAGGGCTATTCAATCGACAAATCTGAATTGGGGAATGGGCTTTGATTTTCGAAAGACCGAAACTTGTCAAATCTACCGGAGAAAGTAGAAGAGGACAAGAGAGAGAATTAGCCGGCGATGATATAAATTTTCAGTTAAGTAACGAGAGAGATGTAATCGGTGCATGAGGAGTGTAGAGGTTTTATGGTCTCCATAACTTAACAAACATTTTTTTTAAAAAAAAAAAAATTAATTATCTTTTGTACATTAGATATTTGATGTTTCCCAATAATTTTAAATCAATACCAATGCAATTTATATCAATATTTTTGGGATTTACAAATTTCAATAATCTTTAGTTAGAGCAGATGAAGAAAAGCAAAAAAAAAAAGATTCATATTTAATAATGCGTTTTCATTGAGCCGAATTGCAAAAAGAAAAATAGTTTTGTCGAAACGATAAACTATAACATTGAGTCAAAAAAACTCAAAAATATCGTACATTCGACCCAAAACAATTAAAAAAAAAGGGAACATTACATGTGAGATAAAAAAAAAAAGAGTGATTTTTCAAAAGTTTGAGGAGGCATATTGTATGCAGTCCTCTATGTTTTATTTATTGTGGACTAATGCTCCATAGTTTGACTCTTATCAAAATAAGCACTCTTTGTTTTGTATTGACAAAGTAGCCCCTTTTGTTGCATTTTCCGTCATTGTTTCTTCTTCCTTCCACCATCAATTTCGCTCATTATTTGTCTTCACGGTTCTCACTTCTCCGGTCGCCGACGGATGCTGGTAAGCTCATACTTTTAATGTTTTCATCCATTTTTTTCTATATACTTCCTGAATCTACGTTTCGAGCAATCTCACGGACTTGGTTCCTCCTCTTATTTCTTCTTTTACGACGAGGGTAGATGCAGTCATAAAGTTTGCGCTTTTACTGGTAATTGCAGAGGAAGTATGATTGGGTCGAGAGGAATTATAAGCGATAAGTGGTCAATGAGGATTCTATGGGGCTGTGCAATCGGAAGTGCAATCGGTATGATTGAATTTGTTTTCTACATCCCATCATTAGCTTTTCTTTCTCTGGGAGACACCTTGTTAACCATATGATTGTTTAGGTTTATACATGGTTGCTGTAGAAAGACAAACCCAGAACAGGGCACGTGCTTTGGCTGAAGGTTTGAGAGCTGCAGAATCACAAGGTGATGGTGATAGTGTCTGAATCTACCAAGTCCTCTCAGTTGAGTTTTTTTTTTTCTTTTAGATATATAATAGCATCTTGTTCTTAAGATTGTTTGGATGGATTTCTTGTTGGCAAATAATCATAACAAGTTGAAGTTGCTACACATACAATTTGTGTTATCGAGAAAAGCCCCTTAATTTTTCATGCTAAGTTTGTGAATCACTTTTTTTTCATACGTATTTTCAGCGAGCCATTTTGCGTTTACGGGATGTGTTTTCTTTAAAGTAAAAGTCTCACATCCTATAAAAAACCATGAGGGATTCTTTACTCGAAAATGTACAGAAGGATCAACTTATTATCTAGAACAAAAAATGGCAAAGGGACACCAAGGCAAATGCTTTGGATTCGTCCTCTTACTATGCTTCTTCAGTTCGACTTTCGCACGTAGGATTCTTAAGGATCTCCCTATGGTGGAGGCAAGCAAGCTAGATCTAAACCATGAAGTATAGCCTACGATGGTTAGTTTGAGCCAGCAAGATCATGACTTGTTTAATGTAGAACCTGAGCAAAAAGTCAAGCCTGATCATAAAGTGCAGTCCATGGCGAGTGAACCAGAAGATCCTGACCACACTGTTAAGCCTATGGGGTATGGTGTAGGTAGGGGCTATGGAAGTGGCAATGGTGTTGGCTATGGCATTGGTTATGGCAGTGGAGGCAGCGGCTTGGGAGAAGGAATTGGCTCTAGTGGAGGCAGTGGCTTTGGAGAAGGTATTGGGTCTGGTAGTGGTTGGCATTGGAGAAGGAATAGGATCCGGGTCTGGCCAACCTAATTGCGGTCCTGTCACGGGAGCCCCAGGTAGCGGATTCGGTGAAGGCATTGGACAAGGTAGTGGTTCAGGACAAGGGATTGGCATCGGTATAGGACGTGGCTCTACTGGTGGACCCAGTGTAGTTGTCCCAGGCACAACAATCCCTCCCATAGTGGTTCCAGGCGCACAGATTCCCGGTTTTGTGATTCCAGGAATGACGGTTCCTGGCTATGGTTCTGGCTGCCAAACCGGTGTCTGCACCCCAAGCGGACCATATTACCACCCACCTACATACCAACCACCAAGCTGTTGCCATTGTCCACCTTTTACTTCAGGACAAGACAAGCACATGTCAGATAAAGGGACCATGACTGAAGCTCTTGCACCCACTTCAAACGAGATGCACGTCTAAGCTTTTCAGTGTCCATGGAAACACAAAGTATAATAAAATCAGAGATTATATTTTGGTTTGATAAAAGCTTCACGTTAAGTTGAATAATCCAACGTTACCCAAGTAAAGGTTTAAATAAGTGAAATTTGGTTAAGAAGCAGGCAACTGGAACTGGAACTGCATTAGCTGCAGATAATAATATTATGTAACGAATCAGGCAACTGGAACTGTAATTGCATTTTCATGGCTGTATCTTTGACAATACAGCGGGATCTATATATCGTCAAATGGAATTAGATATGATCAAAGGATTAGATGGGGAAAAAAAACACAGCATCAAAAATCAAAGTGGTCTGACAAATTTCTAATCGCATTTAGTAGCCAAAGGGCCATACCAAATTTTGTTAAAAACAATAGTGTAATAACAACATTTCCATCTCTGTTCATAACAATAAGCGACAGAGACGAAGAACACGAAGACCGACGAAGTCAGAGACAGAGTGTGTGTTAATGGATCGGATTCTGAAGGCCGCTCGAATATCCGGTTCGCTCAATTTTGTTTTCCTTTTGAATTATATTTCCGATTCTGGCAATTGTGTTCATTGTAAGCCATCGATTCCACTTGTTTCGAGTGCTTCTTTCCTTTTAGAGTTCAAAATTGGGTTAGAATGTGAACATCGTCTTTTGATCGGGACTCAGTCAAGTTGTTGGGTTCTCTAATTATCTTTGAATCTTCAGTGTCCAAGGCTTTTGTATGTGATTATCTGAGAAAATGTAGATGCATCTCCAATAGACGAGTCTTTTTTTGTGAATACTCAAAAGGTTTTGATCCTGTTGCTTAGAAACAGACCTTCTATCGACTTCTGCTCACGAGATCCCATTGTATAGGATCTGCAAAGTCCTTTGCTTCCTGCACCACTGTTTATTGATTTGGGGTTTTTAATTTTCAGGGATGTACCTACAGAGGTATATCAATGTCTGGAAACAACCGGAGAAGGAGAAAACTGGTGGGAGGTAACAAATTTGGATTTTTGAATCCAGTTTGAATGCATTGTTCTGTGATCAATTTTCTTGATAGTATAAATATCCGCATCTTTGCAGGCGGTTGATTTACAGAAGCTGATTTTGGCACATAATGACATTGAGGTTTTAACGGAAGATCTTAAGAACCTTGCCTGCTTAGTTGTCCTAAATGTCAGTCACAACAAACTGTCTCAACTTCCAGCAGCAGTTGGGGAGTAAGTATTTCCGGATCTTTGTAGTTGGATTCCACTGTGTCCAGTTTGGTATTATCCAAACATTTATTCTCTTATCTCATTCGTAGGCTTACGGCGATGAAGTCGTTGGATGTGTCCTTCAACTCGATCTCAGAACTTCCTGAGCAAATTGGTTCAGCAACTTCTCTTGTCAAGTATCTGCATCCTGGCATAAAAATCTTGTGGTTGACTTAGATTATGGCACTGGGCTCATTAAAACCGCGCAGTTCATAATTTATTAAACTCCTTGTGATCGTTTCAGGCTCGACTGTTCAAGCAATCGGCTTAAAGAACTTCCAGAATCTCTTGGAAAATGTTTAGACTTATCTATTTTAAAGGTTGTTCTATCTTGCTTTTGGATCAGTTGATTTTTCTTTTACGTGTCGTCTCATACTTTGTATGGCAATGATTGTGCTTACTGTTCTCCACAGGCCTCAAACAATCAAATCTCCAGTTTGCCGGAAGGCATGGCGAATTGCTCGAAATTATCTAAACTGGATGTGGAGGTATGAGATATTGGTGTCGATTTCTTCCTCTAGATTATAGTGGCTACTTAGCATTTCCGTTTTTCCTCTTTCTTTCACTATTATCCAACTGCAGTATGGCCTGTCTGAAAAAAGGAGATAGTAATGGTATTCAAGGCTATGTTTAGGTAGAGAAAGATGATTTACCGATGTAATTTATGCCTATTGCAGGGAAACAAGCTCACAGTACTCTCGGACAGGCAAATAGCATCGTGGACCATGCTGACAGAACTTAATGCATGTAATGATACTCAGATTTTGTTTTGCTTTTCTTACATACTGAAAGATTGTGGGGCACACGTTAATATCTTTTCACTCTGCAGCTAAGAATATGCTGGTTGGTCTGCCACAAAATGTCGGAAGCCTTTAGCGTCTTATCCGGCTTGACCTCCATCAGAACAGTAAGTAAAATCTGAAAAGATAATGTTTCTGGCATATCTTTTGTTCCAGTAATATCAAACTTATTCATTCTATGTAGTTGCTAAATTGTTTTCGTGTTCGTGTCGCGCAGAAATCTCGTCTATCCGACCATCAATAGGCGGTTGCTCCTCTCTTGTCGAGTTCTATTTGGGGTCATTCTACCACTGTTTTTTCAGAAATATTGTTTGGTCCTACATGGAATCTAATGAGAGACTTTCACTACTGACAGTCTTCTCTCTGTACTTTATTCCAGAATTAACTCACTAACAACATTACCAGCAGAGATTGGAGAAACTGTTATAAAGCAGATGTATACCTCGGATTTCTTGGTATAGGGAACTCCAGGATTGATTTGGTTTAGGAGTCACAAATGCATTTCTTTCATTCTTTCTGCAGATGCAAATTACAACAGGAAGGTATCACACGTTACTAATCAACAACTCAAAGGTTTACTCTTGTGGTTCGAGTTTGTCCGGTGTTCTTGCTCATGGCCCAGAAACTACTCAATGCGTAGCATTTACGCCTATAGATTTTCCGTTCTCTGCTCAAGTTGCTCAAGTCTCAGCCACACAGAACCATTCTGCTTTCATATTGCAATCTGGAGAGGTTGGTAGCTTCTGTTTCTATAAAAACCTGTCCTATTGAGTATATATTTTGCTTGCCATACTCACTTATCTGTTTGAAATCCGGCACAGGTTCTCACATGTGGGGATAATTCATCGCATTGCTGTGGTCACTTAGATATTAGCCGCCCAATATTCAGGCCTAAGCTTGTTGAGGCTTTGAAGGGAACTCCTTGTAAGCAGGTAAAATTGATACCAACTCTATCTAGACCAAATGATTTTCTAAATTGAGTTAAGGAAACATTGACAAACTCATCTTCTATACCAGGTTGCTGCGGGGCTGCACTTCACTGTGTTTCTATCAAGGGAAGGGGGTGTTTTTACATGTGGATCAAACACACATGGACAGCTTGGTCATGGCGATACCTTGGACAGACCAGTACCCAAAGCGGTTGAGTTTTTTCAGAGCATTGGCCCTGTGGTGCAAATTGCAACGGGACCGAGCTATGTTTTAGCTGTGACACAGGATGGCAGGGCTTACTCGTTTGGCTCTGGTTCTAACTTCTGTCTTGGTCATGGAGAGCAACAGGACGAGCACCAGCCGCGTGTTATTCAAGCTTTTAAAAGAAAAGATATTCACATACTACGTGTCTCTGCAGGCGATGAACACGCCGTGGCACTTGATTCGAATGGCCGTGTAAGTTCGTTGTTTCCATCTCTCTCTGTCACCATTTGTTTTTGAGAAATCAGAATGTTCTTGTTTTAATTGTTCTTTGAACGCTTAGGTATACACATGGGGTAAAGGTTACTGCGGTGCTCTAGGCCATGGAGACGAAAACGACAAGATCACTCCTCAAGTTTTGGTCAGTCTCAACAACTGCCTTGCTGTCCAGGTCAGATTCTTCCCAATATGTGATCATGACTAGGAGTGTCCAATCCGGTAGTGCGGTTTTGATTTGATTTGGATCGGTTAAACTGGATTAGAAATGTCCTAATCATGAGTCTACTTTGGCTTGCAGGTGTGTGCAAGAAAGAGGAAAACATTTGTATTAGTGGAAGGTGGATCATTGTATGGCTTTGGGTGGATGGGATTTGGAAGCCTTGGGTTCCCGGACAGAGGAGTTTCTGACAAAGTCCTGAGGCCAAGAGTGTTAGAGAGTCTGAAACCGCACCGTGTCTCTCAAGTTAGCACCGGTTTGTAACACACCATTGTGGTCACAGAAGGTGGTCGCATTTTCGGTTTTGGAGATAACGGAAGAGCCCAGCTTGGTCACGACTCACTCCGTAGCTGCTTAGAACCTACCGAGATCTTTCTCCATTGTGGCCGTTCTCGTAGCCGACTTTGTTGATCCAAAGGTAAATAAACAAAAACCGGATTGAGGTCGGATTAACCGGTTAGTGTATTTTGTAAGATTTGTATCTGTTTGATTTTTTCTTGATTCATGACTGTATCAAAGATATTTCCTAGGTTTATAAAAGAGAAAGATAAATTATAGAAAAAAATTTTAAAAAGAAGGGATAAGAACATGTCAGAGATGGTCTTATCTATCTAAAATCCAAGTCATCATCACGTGGAATCAATCCATATAAATATACTCTTACATCAATACTTTCTCCTCATTACAACAACAAAACATTCAAACTTTGATCAGAGCAAAAAAAAAGAGAGAAAATTTCAAAAATGTTGGCAATATTTCAGAAAGCGTTTGCTCACCCACCGGAGGAGCTCAACAGCCCGGCGTCTCATTTCTCCGGCAAAAGCCCAAAACTTCCCGAAGAAACTCTCTCCGACTTCCTCTCTCGCCACCAAGACACCGCTTTCTCCATGAACTTTGGCGATTCCGCCGTCTTAGCTTACTCCCGCCCCGACGGCTCTCTTAGCCAGAGGTATATATTTACACACAGATCCAAAAAATCCCCTAAATCAATTCATAGATTCTTAAAATTTGGTCGAACAATTTGTGTTCAGGTTGTTCTGTGGGATAGACGGGATTTACTCTATGTTTCTTGGGAGATTGAGCAATCTCTGCACTTTGAATCGCCAGTACGGACTAACGGGGAAGAACACGAACGAGGCCATGTTTGTGATTGAAGCTTATCGAACACTCCGTGATCGTGGTCCTTACCCTGCAGATCAAGTCCTTAGAGGTCTCGACGGAAGCTTTGCCTTCGTCGTCTACGATACTCAAACCTCCTCTGTTTTCTCAGCTCTGGTAAACTACTAATTGAGATTTGTCGATTTTGAACAAAAACATCAGATTATCGTCTTTTGTTTCAAGGGTTTCTGAGTTTTTTAAGTTTTGATTTAAATGTTTCAGAGCTCTGATGGAGGAGAGAGTCTTTACTGGGGAATCTCCGGCGACGGATCTGTTGTGATGTCTGATGATCTTCAGATCATAAAGCAAGGATGTGCTAAATCATTTGCTCCTTTCCCTACTGGTGAGCAAAACAGAAGATTTTCACCATATAAAGAAAGAACATTTGAGAGAGAAATGTGAAATCTGAAGTTTGATGTTGTGTAATTTGCAGGTTGTATGTTTCACAGTGAGACAGGGCTTAAGAGTTTTGAACATCCGAAGAACATGATGAAGGCAATGCCGAGGATTGACAGTGAAGGTGTGATATGTGGAGCTAATTTCAAAGTGGATGCTTGTTCTAAGATCATTGGCATCCCTAGGAGAGGAAGTGAGGCTAACTGGGCTCTGTCTAATTCGCGTTAATTTCTTCTTATTTATTCATTTTATTGAGTTCTTCTTTTGTCCTGATGCTTACTTTTACCTACTTCTTTTCTGTAAATACCCTTTCGTGCTACATCAACAAAGAAACTAAATTGCTTTTGCTTCTTCACATTGCAAAGAACTAGAGATGAACTCTTTACTCGTTGAAACGTCGATTTGCAAGAAAAATAGAAAAGAAACAAAAAAACATATCACCTCTTGATCCGTAAGAGGGAGAGAAGAAAACAGAACAAGGAACAGTAAAGACATTATTTTTATGTTTATGTATATTATTAACCTTTGAAATTTGTATGTTTCTGTATATTATTAGCCCTTGAAGCTTTACATCCATTAAAAAAACTAAGATTCTTTTGCATCTAGTTTTGCCAACCTTCCAGTGCTTTAGATTAACTCTTTACTTGTTAGACTAGTTAATTTGCATCAAAAAAGATCTCTAACTTTGATCGATACGACTGAGAGAAGAAAACAGAGTCAAGAACAGTAAAGACAAAAATGTGCTGATTCTGTGAATTAGGAAGTTTACAACAACAAAAACTTGATCGAATTTTATCATTCATCTTTCCACATGTCTGCAAACTCATCAGGCTCCAATGGGTTGGAGAGTTCATGCATCTTTCTTCTCGTTTTTGCCTTGATTTTCTTAGCAAATTTCCCAGCTTTATTCCTTTTCTCCAATGCTCGGATCTTAGGAACAAAAATTAAAGAAATTAGAACTTTGGCCCAGAAAATCATATGATTAAAAGGTGCATCAGCAAATCTGTTCTCATCAAGTTGGACAGAGAACCCAGTACCTGGTTTGGAGATACGTAGAATGGGTTCTCGTAAAGGGTTGGACCTCCAAAGCTGCCTCCAAAGATCTTAATCGGATTTAAACAAAACCTTGGACCAACCTGTCATCAGATTTTATTTCAATCAACACTAAATCAGAATTACGAATATTGTTGTTACTAGTAGTTATAGCAGACCTCGACCAGGGTCATCTTATCCAGACCACCTCGTGCAATCTTGTCTGCCTCGTTATGAGGTACTGATATCTACAATGGAAGATAAAACATACCTTGACTAGTTAAACCAAATAGATCCAAGCTGAAATAAAATGAGAAGTTGATCTCTGAGATACTAATGTTTAACCAACCTGGTAATTACGGAACCATATATGGTCATCGACAATGGAGAAAGCAAACACATGGTCATGGTAAGGTTTAGACTTTCTGTGTTCCTTAGGAACTCCAAAAACCTGGAAGAGATAGGAAAAAACTAATAAGAATGTTGTCAAAATTCAGAGGTATAAACCAAAATTAACCAGGAACACAAGGGAATGGGAATGACCTGTGTTAACATCTCTTTCAAAAGTTTCCAGTGTACATCTTTATCAAAATTGGATGAGAACGTCAAGAGAGGACGTGACCCTTTCAGATGATTACCAGTAAGTTTCAGCTCCTCCATTGTGTGAACTTCACCATATAGAGAATTTAGGAAACATAAGTCAGAGACGAACAAAATATAAGCGAAAATATGATTAGCTACACCAGCTAATTCCTCAAACAATGTACGAGGGGCTGGAGAAATTACCAGCATTAACCAAGAACTTAACAGAGGGTCCACTAGGGGACTTGACCATCCACATGTAAAGATCTTTATGCTTCCTACACTGAAAACGAAAACAAAAAACGCGTACCAACTTCAGTTTCTTGGAAAAAATCGAGACAATTTTGATTTTACAGCTTACTACTCCATACAAGTATATCAAGACAAGGTGACACGAAGAGCAGATGGACAAAGGACCCCAATTTGAAACACAAAAGAATGTCGTCAGTTCAGTGATTTGTTCTATCTTCTATGTATCAAAACTTTTACCAAGATACATTTCTAAAAAGAGAACTGATAAGAACTTGACTATAAAACCCCTTCAGAAGATCAAAGCACAGAATATCAGTTGATTCTGGAATTAAGGTACCAAAAAGATGGAACATCTACCTCGAAAAACAAGCAGGAAGAAGAGCCCTTAAGCTCGACAAGCTCATTAAGAGTCGCGCCTTTACTGCTCTTGGCTTCCACCTTACTATCCTTCTTACAGTGAGGCAGAAGTGACACCATGTTCAACATCAGATGCCGATACCTTCCAACCAATTAACAACAACAAAAAAAAACAGATACTCGATTATTCTTATACACCATCAAACGAGTAAACCAAATTAAACCCCAAAAAAAAAATTCAAATTCGCTTCACCTGAAACTGATCCGACGGGAGCAAGTAACGAGAACCTTCTCTTTATTCCTGAATCCAAGCGCAGACGCTGCCTTAGATTTCTCAGCATCTTCGTTCTTATCTTTCCAACCCAATAGAGTTCTTTTAGGTCTCTCGGGAGCAGAATCGTCCTTCTTCACCGGTGCCGCCGCTTCAGTCTCGCTGTGCTTTCTCTTCTTCCCCATTTTTATCTATCTCTATTGCTCAAACAGCGCTGAATTCTTTTAGGGTTTTAGTACAGAGTCAAACCTACGGGACAAACTGATTTTACTCGTTTCACGATCTCAAACGACAACGTTTTGCTATTATACGATGAGCCGAACTTTTAAATGGGCCTAAAAGGTTAACTACAAAAGTATAATTAAAGTAGAGATGCAAAAGAATTTTCGTCCATATATTTGTTTTTTTAACGTCTGCAATATATTAATTAACCAGAGTGATTTTCATAAAGGATTGTTACAAGGTATATAAAAATGAAAGACGAAATCTAAACAATGTCTCTGATCCAATTGTGCATAGTAAAGCTTTATTTAAAACATGTGACAAAGGTCATAAAGACAGATGTTATCTCCTTGGAATATTAATTTCCGATACACATGCTGCATCGCCATTAAGAGAGGACTTCCACCCTTATTAAGATGCTTACTTTGACCAGCACCAACAAAGAAGCCATTAGAATCACGAAAGATCCAGCTCGCTGTAGCCATCTCATTTCTTTGATTCCGACTACAATCATAATTACACTTAAAATATCCATCGATTGTCTTCAACAGAGCATGTAATACTTTCTTTATAGAGAAAATGAATCCAACGAAGCTTTGGTGCTGTGTGTAATTTCCAAATAGCAACATGAAGGTCAGTTGATCCCGGAGACAAGAGTAAATACATTGGCTTGTGCATTCAGTCAGTAACCTGACTTAACAGTGTACAATCCGGAATCGGTATAGTGCCAGCCTAATAAATCTGGAGTTATGGTATTGCTTATCTTCATCCGTTTCTTGACTTGACCATCTTCTGGTACGATAAGATCATTAATTAGAGCCATACTCCATGTTTTTTTTTTTCCTTCATTCATCAAGGTATTGACCCATTGATCGCAACTTGGTTCTGAAGAAAGACATCGTGGTGGACGGGGAGGATGTAAAGGGAGCCAAGGGTCATGCCAAATACTTGTATCTTGACCATTACCACCTTCTTTCTTTGTAATGCTTAATCGTCTCCAATTCATCCAGTGCATCGAAGAGCCCTTACTCCACCAATATTCAGCAAGTATTTTTGTTGATCTCTTCACAGATTCCTTTTGGTAACTTGAAAACATTCATAAGTGTAAACTGGTAAACTCAGTGCCATTGTTTTGAGCAGAATCTCTCTTCCAGCATCTGATAAAAAACTTATGGGACCAGCCAATCTGTGTTCGGTTTTTAACTTTAACTATAAAGTTGAAGATTTCCTTCTTCTTTCCGCCAATCTTCTCTGGGAGACTAAGATACTTTCCACACCCACCATCATTGTGAATCTGGAGTATAGACCTTAATCGTGTCCTCATATCAACTCGAGAACCAAAAGTTACAGCTGACTTGTTGAAATTCAACAGCTTGTCCAGAAAGTCGTTCATAATCAGACAAGATATTACAAATTGTTTGACAGGATCTCGGATGAGCATGACAAAAAAAAAACAAAGCATCATCTGCAAATAGCAAATGATTGATAGTTAAAACCGTTTGGCTAATTTTCATCCCCTTCAGCTTATGTTGATGAGTTGCAGTGGTTAGCAAATGGCTTAATACTATTCGTCCATTCTTTAATTTTCTATTTTTTTAATCAATAAACATCTGTTCGTGTCTGTAACTCTACAAAGATCAGTATAGTTTTCTTTCTCTTTTCTCTCAATTCTTTTGGAGACAAATCTGTAACAGAAGAAAAAAAAAACTCGCTAAAAATAGTAAAAGCCTCACTCGATTTTCTTTACCACTCTGTACACTTTTTTTTCATCAAATCCGAATGGGCAAACCAAAGTTCTGAAACGCTCGAATCTCTCCTCTGAGACCTGCAGTGACAATCACCATTCCCCAAGAAGACGACACGTTCCCTGAGTTCCCAATTCCATTCGAAGACATATCCGTACTCAGACGATTCCCACTTCTATTCCTCCCAAACAACAGTTTCTCTTCAGGCCAAGTCGCTGACATTCTATCGAAAAAGTATCCGTTTGTTGCGCTCGAAATTATCCCATTTCGTGGACTGTTCAGTCGATCCAGAGTCCCCGGCTGGTCCACCGGTGTAGATGGATGGTTAGCTGTGGAGACTACGTCCAAGTTATTGGTGTTTCCATTAAACCCGGCTCTGTTTTGGGTGGTTCCCCAAGTCTCTGTTGAGCCCATTCCGGGCCATGAGATGGCTGCAGAGACGTCTTGGCTATGGAAATGCTCGTAAGAGTTTGTAACCGTAACACTCTTGTTGTTGTTACTCCTGCTTGGTCGAGAAGCAGGGGATTCGTATTTCCATATGTACACATGTGAATCCTCGCTCGCTGAAACCACGTATTTCCCATCTGCTGTGATTGAGGCAGAGATCTGACTGCTCGTGTTTCGAAACCCTGTCAGTAAAATGCAAGTATAAAAGATCGACACTTGGGCTTGCAAATGAAGTAAAAGATGACGAAGCTTGAAACTTTGAAGGCCGTACGGTTTGTTTGTTTACCTTTAAGTTTGTTAACGAGATCAGTTCCATCAACAACGCGGATCCGAGAGTCCGAAGATGTGACAAGCACTTCAGATGAGCTTCCCGGCACAAACTATGGTATGAAATGAGACAAAGCAAGCAACTTTTAGAGCCGTCATGAACAAAGCCTTTTGTTTGAT
Organism: Streptanthus diversifolius; assembly: GCA_039880935.1. NCBI lineage: Eukaryota > Viridiplantae > Streptophyta > Magnoliopsida > Brassicales > Brassicaceae > Streptanthus > Streptanthus diversifolius. Next base: position 16,282,950 of record JAXGFM010000013.1, on the reverse strand, counting down.
CGAAGTTTGCTCCTGAAGAAGTGATTCTCGTATTACCTGGAAACCAGTTATCTTTTTTTGATGAGCTTTCTTCTTCTTGTTCTGTAAATTTATCTGGCTTTTCTGTTGCAGCTTGTTATCTGAGAAAAAAAATCATCATAAGGCATAGGAAATAGCAGATAAACACGAAACAAAATCACATTACAAACTTCATCCATTACCTGATGCACTGTAAAGGCGACAGCTACCTTTGTATGAACCAACCAAGGCGCCCTTCAAGTTTAAACAGATTCTTTAAAAAGTTAGGAAAAGTTTTTCATGAGATGCGAAAAAAATACTCACTTCAAATCATAATAACTTGGAAGATTTAGTTTACCTGACCGTCTGGAGTGTAGCAAGCAGAAGTGACCATCTCATGAAGATCGTACCAGTCAACTACTTGGCGATCTGGAATGCTCCAGACGCGAACTTTTGCATCTAATGAACCGCTGATGAAATATCTATCATCAACCGGATTAAACTGAATGCAAGTCACTGTTCCAATCAATAGATCAAACCAGCAAAGTGTTATTTTGGTAAACACCAAAAAAACAGTTAAAATTAATAGCAGCAGGACCTACTAACCGTAATCACTGTGCGAAAATACTTTCAAGCAAGTCTGACTGGACAAGTGCCACAAACGAACTGTTTTATCCATTGATGAAGAAAGCAAATGCTGAGGAAACGAGTAATAAGAAAGCTTGGTTACTCATAAACTTTTCATGGAAACAACAAAATGTAAAATAAAGTGACTAACCAACCTGAGACTTGGACCAAGCAAGATCAAGCACATCATCCAAGTGTCCCTGAAAGGAACAGAAGGGTTTGTCCGAGAGCCCGAATACAGAATCTGGAACAAAGATGTTTTCTAAACTCAATGACTTTCTACTTATAGAAGTTCTCCCTCTTCTCCGTGGTGACATAGTGGTTGGTTCTGGAGACCCATTACCAGCCAAAAGCAACAATTCCGGTCTATCCAGTAACAACTCTCCTTTCTTTTCAGCCTCGACGACTTGCCAAATATGAATGATGCAATCCTCACCAGCACTAGCAAGATACTTGCCATCCAAACTAAACTTAATGCTCCAAATAGAACCGTTATGCGCTTGAATCTCCTGCGTCTTGTACATTGCCGTGAGCTCTTTAGATGATTTCCCATACTGTCTAACCCTTACTCTTTCCGGCCCATGAAAAGAAGATTCCTGAGAATCATCTGTAGCAGAGCTTGACCTCCGACCACCTCTCTCTGATGATGTATCTTTATCATCACTGCTTCGTCTCTCTTTGCTATGACCAGTCATGCTACTTGCAACACTCTTTATGCTCTTGAACCAACTTCCTTTCTTCTTAGACTTTGATCCGTTATCCTTATTGCCACTGCCTTCGTTTTCCTTAGTTTTCGTTGATGCGTTCTTATCGGAATCCTCGACGTTCTGTCTTCTCATAAGCTCCTGAACAATGGGAGAATGACCCACAGACATCTCAAACTCCTCCATGGTCATCTGTGTGTCAGTTCCCACTTCCTTTACTTTTTTCCATGTACCGTCTTCTTGAATCTCATTCACCACAAACTCTTTCCCATTATCAAGATTCTTAATAAGACACACTTCCACTTCCTCGTTCACTACACTCTCGCTAGAGTTTCTCAGTACACAATCAGAATTTCCATTTAAGCGCAAGGAATCACTCGAATACTCACAAAGCATTGACGAACCGGCCCTAACTGATCCGACATTTGGATTACCCTTGTCATCGTTATCTTGATTGTGCGCGAAATTGCAATTTACAAACGGCGGGCTGGTTCTACTGATCTCGGAATGTGAAAGTTTAGAGTCGGAACAAGAACATGAAATACCCGGCGGAGGATATCGACGGTCACGATCACCACATTGGCTAGTGGATATGTCTGATTTCGATCTCCAGATGCAGGAAGCACTGCCGCCGACAGTTTCTGAGCACTCTCCGTGATCTCGCCGAACCAATTGATTACACGAGATCGATCGAGAAATGTCGGAGGCTCCGGTTTCCTTCGAGCCGGAATCGGCAACGGGTTTTAACCGGGAGTGAACAGGTTTGTGGCTGAGACCCATTTCGTTCAAAAGCCTGGAACGCCTCTCGGAGACAGAAGCGGGTTCGGAGATCCAAACGTCGAACCTCGAGGCACCCATTGGAAACCGTGGAACGGGGAATGGGTAGCGACGGCGGCGACCAACGTTAGGTTCTTCCGGGTCATGAGAAGCCGCGGAGGAGATCTGAGGGGAAGATTCCGAATTGGCGAGGTCGGAATCGTAATCGGAGTTAGAAGCGGAGCAAGAGCAAGAAGAGGAAGAGGCTAAGCGATCAAGAGACTCGTAGAAGCACTCGCTGTCTCCGTCATCTTCCTCGTTTTGGTTGCTCATGGTAGCTTTGTTGACGCCAGCGAAGGCATTCCCATCGGAAAATTCCTCCGCCGGTGATTTGATCTAACAGAAACTAGTCCCAAAAACACAGACTTTTTAAAAGGAATTCTTCAATAAAAATTTCGTCAAGTCAAAGGTGGAAAATTTTCTGGGGAATTTGTGCTTTGAGGGGTTTTGTCTCTCAAATTGGGGATTAAGCGTGTTTTGAAGAATTCGAAGAATCAGATTGTGGGTTTTCGGGAAGAAGTCAGATCCGATGAAGGCAGAGAGAGAGAGAGAGAGAGAGAGAGAGAGAGAGAGAGAGAGAGAAGTGCGTTGGGGTTCGAAGATGTCTGTGTGTAGAAATCAATGGAGAGAAAGAGAGAACAAACTTTTTGTTTCTTGTTTTTTACTTTTTTCTCGCTTCTCTCTGTTTAATTTCGTTGCTTCTTTGCACTTTGTAGGCGCTGAAAACTTTAATTTTCGTCCAGAATTTAAATCTTCAAAGATTTAATACTAAATTTAATTCCGACAAAAGAGAAGGTATATGATTTTTAGTTTGATCAATTATGATTGACAAATAATGTGCCATATTCTTTGCTTAGAGACCATAATAAATCAAATTGATAGAGCTTTCTATATAATAAAAAGGGCGTGTAGCATACTGCCAATGTTCAAGTTTCTTTATTTTCCTTGATCAACAATTTATTATATTTATTATCACAAATTTAATAATGTATTTTTTATACATTTCTATATATTACGGCAAGTGTTACTAAAAAATCTTTCTCACAAAATGCCGTCACAAAATTTGCTGATTATCCAGTTCAGATCTTTTATTCTTTTCTTATAAAGAATGTACTAATCTTGTGTTAACATGTGGAAACAATTAGCGTAGAATATTATATATCATTTAATTTAACACAATTAAAGTGTTTCCCTGCAATTAGCATAATGAATTAACAGTAGTGAATAAATACAATCAACTTCAACCACAAAACTAATTACAGCCTAGTTCGTAAAACAAATCAAAAGCCAAAAGCAATTCTTGGTTAAAGTTATTATTTAAAATCTAGATGGGCCCGTAAATGAATTTTGAACCCATATATATATATATATATGAAATAAAATTTTGCCACGATTAAAATGTTCATCTAGCAAAAGTGTTAATACTATTACTTTAGAGTTACTTCAATATAAAATGAGTCGGTGTAGTGAAAAAAACAGTAGAAAGCTCTAACAAAATGTGAGTATCATATCGCAGAAACTAAACCATCAATTAACCGATTTACCATCCAACATATCAAACCACATAAGAGTTTAAAGAAGATGATGATTGACGCAATCTATACATCTTTCGCTTCAAAGGCCCACAAAAAAAAAAAAAAAATGGAATGAGAACCTTAGGTAACGCTCAAAGCTCAATCTTAGTGATTATACGAGGTTTTATTATTTCGTTTCATAAGATGGAAAATAAAGAAATAAAAATAAGAACAAAAAAAAAAGTGTAAAACAAGAGGGAGGATAAATGGGCCTATAAGGCCCACAAAGAGTAAATGCAGAGAGAAGAGGACAGCTAATGAGTAGTAGTAATACATGCCCCTTCCCTACTCTACTTTCCCGTCCCAGGTCTGGTTTCGGTTTTCCTGTTTCGATTTGGGTTTGGTTCGGGTATTTCGGGTTTTGGGTATTTCAGGTTCAAAAGTTTAGGATTCATTCGGGTAATTCTCTATTTTAGTTTAGGTTCGGTTTTATATATATCGGGTTCGGTTTGGTTCTAGTACTATATCTTAAGTCTCATTTTGTACTCATATATTTATTGAGTTTGGTTTAGGTTCGGTTAATTACTCAAACTAAAAAATTCCGATTGAAGAAAACGCAATAAAAAAAAGAAAAATCCTAATAAAATATAATTTTTTATTTACTTCGGTTTAGTTCGGGTTACCCGAATCGAACCCGAAATCCGAACTACTTAGATTTAGGAATCGATCAAGTTTTTAGGTGCATCACAACATAACTGAATCCGAACTCAAAATCCGAACTACCAAAATTCAAGAACCGCTCGGATTTTTGAAAAAAACTAAAACTGAACCGAACTGATTACTTCAGTTTGAATTCGAGTTCGGGTTTAGGATTCGGTTTATTTGCACAGCCTTCCGTCCCAACGTTATATTTACATCACACCCCGTTTCCATCCTCTCTCTCTCTCCCGGACCATATCTTTTGTTTTACTGATTAATAGTATAGATGATAATCAAAGAGATTAAACATTTTGACAAACGTTAAACAAAAAAAAACCCAAAAAACATTGGACAACTAATGATATACCGACCAATAGTATAAACATGTTTAAGACATAGAGACATGAAAATATCAAGTCACGAGCTGTAATTATTATTATTTTTTCTATTATGGATTTATACTTCAGATTTGGAAGACCAAGAAAAGAGTGTAGATTTGTTTGTGGACAGTTCTTGGAATTTTAGATCAATTACTGAATTTTGGAACATAAGAAATAGTTTTCACTATTATATGCTAAATTAAAACATTTATTTGAATTATAAAATATATAATTGTATATCATTAAACGGAAATGTATTTCATAATTGATAAACTATTAGAATAACCTGTTTTTTAATTAATTTAGAAAAGTCTCAAATATATAAGAAATTATTCAACATATATGTTATTTCACTTCTTCTTCAACACACGCAAACAAAACAAAACAAATAAATTAATGTAAAACGTTCGTATTAATCTGTCATATATTTGTTCATATAAATTTGTATTACTGCTTTGGCTATTTAAACTATTCTATATTGTATTGTATTTAAAAATACAAATAAAAATGCATAGAGTGAATTTGAAAAGGTGTCGCCGTCGACCGTCCAAGTTGTAAAACTTGTCAGTGTCTTCAGATCAACCACGTCCCGCTCCTCCTCCCTATTCTTCTCTCTTTTGTCTTTATATCTTCTATTATTTTGCTTTTATGAAATGGCGACAGAAAACCCATTATAAAAATCCATTTTTTAACTAAAAAAATTGTCTTCCGTTTTACTAAAAACAAAACAAAAATTTACTAAATTAAATGGTATTCTAGTTAATTTTATATGTGACATTCGCATTACTTGTCATGAAAAAAAAGCTGTCTTTCTGTTTAATTTGTGATTATTTGATGAAAATATTATTAATTAATATTCTTGGTGGATTATGTAGACTTCTATCTTATAGTGCATGAGATTGGCATATGATAACGTTATAAACGACTTTCATTTATTCCGGCAGATGACGTTTTAAAACAACTATATGTTAAATCTGACTCGCTTCGATTAAGCTTGTTCCAACAATTAAGTAAATCAATTCATAATGGAGAATATATAGATATGTATATATGCCTATTTTAAAATTGAATGAGGATCAAAGTATGTTTGTTTTCGGAACCTCCTATTAAGTTCAAATACTCTTGTAGAAGAGAGAAAAGAAAGAGGCTCAACTATTCAAGTGGTTTTGGAGGATAAAAACTATACATACATTATAGGTTATAGGCTGAAAATTCGATAAAAGTCGACTATTATATATGTTGCAAATAGGTGCTTAATTCATTTATATTAAAAATAATAAAATAAAATAATTATCTTTAAAGATGCACAAAACCGTTAGAAATTAAATGGTCTGAATCCCACCAGCCTCTATTTAGAGCTCGTTGGCATAACTTTATTCATTCGCTGTTGTAATTAATTAACATTACACATTATTCATTTTTAAATTATTTTATCAAAATATATTCATTTTTCCTCACGGAACAATATTGTTAATAGCAGCTTTCCTTCTCTGTAACTGATCGAGGCAATTCTCAAATATTGTTAAGGTGTCCATATTTGTGAAAGCTAAGTCCTTCACAAATATTGTTGTGGTCACTCGTAACTATTAACAAACGCGAAGATAAATTTGACATTTTTACTTATATTTATTAAAATGTCCGACTTTTCAATTACTTTTTAGTGTCTTACCGACTACAAATGTGAAAATGCGTAGGTGATTCCCTTTTTGGCATATACTTTTTAACTTGGGGCAAAAGTAGAGTTTGACCATATATTTCTTTGTCGGGTCGACCTAAATCTTGCGATGCAAACACTTGAGAAATGAGATAGCTTTGTATATCTTGTTTGGATAGAATTAATAGACGCACACGACTAACTTTCTTGTATAAAGACATTCTATTATAATATAGTGGTTGTGATTTTCTTACGTTTATAAGCTAATCAGTAACCAGGTTGTACAAATAAAAGATAACTAAACCTTCATATAATATTTTCTTATCCCAACAACTATTAGGATAAGATAGAGTTGTATTAGGAGTCATATTCTAATTATTATTGTGAATTTTTGTGTGTGTATGATACTCTCTACGCATTTACGATACAACATATATATATATATATATGAATTTCAATGTTTATCTGATGAATCCATCAAGTTTACTATCATAATCATAATTAACATCTTAATTTCTGAAGCGATCGCGAGTGGGTGTATGATACTCTCTACGCATTTATGCCATCTACAATGACTTGAAATTTGTACCCAAGGGAAAATCAGTAAATAAATAAAAGCATACATATACGATTTTAAATGTATATAATGGGTAATTTACAAAATGTGAATCTCTACGTCGATTTTAAAATATTATGATCTAGACTCTTATGTACCTACAAAATCACGAATTAAACATTAACCAAAAAATCACTTGCAAGGTATTAGAAAATAAAAATTGTCGTAAACTAAATTGTAGATATTCTGAGAGTCTTTGTTTAACAAAAAGATACTCGAGCCGACTCGTGTATAAACAGCCAGGATATATATATATATATATATTCTTTATTTGGAAAAAATAAAGGGAAATATGGTTATATGTATCTAATAAATGAATAAAATAACAGATAAATTTTACTTAAAAAAGAAAAATCAACAGAAAAATACATATACCCGACATGCAGCTTATACCTTCTTATCAATAGTATATTTTTTTTTTGTGGCGTTATTGTTCGTAATACTTTTATCCGTGACAGTTCATTAAACTAACAAGTCAGTGTTGTTTTAAAAATTACTTGGAGGTGACTACTCAAGTATACGAGAAGACACTTATGTCAGTTTTTAAGATGTTAAATTGATTATAAAATTAAGAAACAGTACAGAGGGAAATGTGACTTAAAAGTATCTGAGATCTAGCAAATGACAAATGGGTTTGAGCAATCATTAAGTTTCTCTCTGGTGATCCTCTCAAAATTAAAAATTAAAATAATAAAAAGATGCAAAACGCATTTTCCCACATGACAAATATACGTTATTACGTACGTGTAACGTGTGGATACAAACGATTGTATATATACTGTATTGTATGATTAGATGTAAATATTATGTAGACGTGCATGTGTATAAGTGTTTAAACATGTACTTGGAGGCTTGAAGCATGCGTAGATTTTGGTTATAACTTATAACGAACCAAAAAAAAAAAAAATTTGACTTTTCGTTAACTAAAAAGTTCAAATTTTCTCGATGCCCATTGAAGAAGAAACGTATGATTAGATTTCGGATTTCTTAAAGTATAAATATTTTGCTCATATTCTTAAGTTATAATATTAAGAGTTTGTAGATTGGAATTCTATATATATAATAATGTACTAATAGTCATGTGCAATGATGACGCATATGTTGGATTATTATTTTATTTTATTTATAATTATAACTTAAAGTCCTGACGCTTAATTTGCGGTTAAATTGTCAATACTTGTATTCTATGATATTTGGTATTTTGGCGTACTTTTAGGTACAATAAAGAGGAAATTATAGTATTGTAACATGTGGATACAAGCGATTGTATATATATTATACAACGTATTGTATGAGTAGATGTGAATATGTATGCGAACGTGCATGTAAAACTGTTAAATTTGTACTTGGAGGCTTCGAGCATGTAGAGATTTTGGTTATAACTTATACAAACCCAAAAAAAAGAAAGTTTTTTACTTAATTTTCTCAATGCCCATTCGAAGAAAAAGCATGATTAGATTTTCAGATGTTTAAAAAATATAAATATTTCGCTCATATTATTGAATTATAAGTTGATGATAATGGTTTGTAAATCGGTATCCTATATCATAATGTACATAATGGTCATGTGCTATGATGACGCATATTTAGAGGCTGACAAAAAAAAAAAGAATTAGAAGAATGATTAGAATGAAAATCTGCAAAATTAGAAAGATTTTTTAAAAAGTGGATTAGTTTAGTCGCCTTCTTCTTTTCACGAAGACAAATTGAATGGTTTAGATCTAACCGGGACATCTGCGACTGCTGTATAATACGCGTCGATTTTACCGGCAACTGGTACTTCCGGTTTGTCGAGAAATAACTTGGCCAATAAACCAACAAAGATTGCTGGTCAATGTTTAAGAACTTGGTCATTAGTGTCTCCTAATTGCAATTAAATTAGTCGCACGCATAACGCTGGTCTTGATTTACTTATCAGTTATCACTCAAAACAATCTTTTTTTTTTCTTTTTTGTTATTTCTTTGTGATCCTAATATTGATTTATAATAATACCTTCTCACAAAGGCCCATACGGCTAACAGTACTTGGGCTTCAATATGATTATGAATGGTTTAAAATTTCATACACGTTTTAAACAAAGATTTATATTAGCTTTATGTGGGAGTAATATTTTGGCTGAATATGATTGTTTAGAAAAGAAGATCAATATGCGACTTTTCTCATTATTATATTAGGACTACAAAATTTTGATTTATTAGAAACTTAATCAAGAAATCATTTGCAAATGAAAAAAAAAAACTGTTTAAATAAATATATGTTCCTTTTGTGGAAATTTTGTCATCTAAATTTCCATTTCTGTTTTTATTTTTTTTAGACAAATATAAATGTATGTATATATCTATAGGGTCATTAACTTCTATAAGTGTGTAAGATTTAGATATTGTAAATAAATTTTAAAGATACAGTAACTATTTTTGTCTTTTTATAGTCTTTTGTATTTTTGTTTGGTTTGGAAAATAGATTGGCCCGTGATAACAAAAAAAAGGAAAATAGATATATTAGCTTCGTTTTGATTTTATTGTATTTTGGATCGAATAGATATTTACCAAAGAGATATCATAAAATCGGAATTTTAAGGAAACAAAGAGAACAGTATTTTAAAAGTAAAAGACCTCTTTCAACGCAATATAGGTATTACAGATTTACAATAGTAGAACATAGAATGTTGATTTTCATCAATTCGTTTCCTTAAAATTTTGATTTTAAGAAAAAAAAACAGACGACGATTGAATTGCCGCTGGTAGACGATGAAACTCATGAAATGCTTTTTGAGTTCCTCTTATTTACTGAAGTTGCTGATGTATCAATGAATCATCTATTAAAACAGAGTACGTAAAATTTATTTGGATTTTCATAATCTACATTGGAAAAGAAAAAGTGGGTTTTCTTAGATTTAATACCATAAGTTAATCATAATACTAAATGGTCTTTAATGTCCACTTTTTAAGGGTAATATATAATAGATTTTTCTCTATAGATATTTCTCATTGTATTATATCTTTCTTAAAGATGCTCTTTTCACCTTCCTACCGAAGAGAAGTGGTGTTAGCCAAGGAAAAAGAACCGAAGCTTAGATGCTATCGTAATGTTTTTGCTATTTGTTTTCGTTCTTCAAGATGGCGCAAAGCTTCCAAGTGGTAAGAAACCTAGTTTACCTACGTGAGACGGTAAGGATTTTGTTTCTTGTTCAAGTATTTAATTAATCTAATGTCTTTTGTAGCAAACTCCATATCCAGAATCTGCTATGTTCTGTCAAGTTACATCGGAGACGAAGAGAGTGTATGATTAGACAATCCCGGTCCGATATCGCTCAGCTCCTTACTGACGGTCGCTTACCGGAAGCACTTCCTAAGGTATATATGAGAATAATCTCAGTCACCATTTAAATAAATTCTTATTTGTTCCAGATCTCTATGATCACTAGTTGCCTTTTATGATAATTAAATTTTCCATTATAATCAATCTTTGTTTTTGGGGTTTGCAAATTGAAACCGTAGGCGAAGAAATTCTATGAGGACAAGAGAAGGTTGTCGGCTTACGATCAGGTCGAGTACTTCTGCACATCCATATTACAGAATTTTTCTCCTTTAAATCATCAAAGGTAAATTGTTTCAGATGACTTGTAACACACGGTAGCATTAAAAACTTGAATGGGTCCAGAACCCTAATTACTTATGTTTCTCTCGTCAGCGATGTTCATCTCCTACCGGATGAAACTAAAGAAGCAATGGCCGGACTGATATATGCCGCATCAAGAATCGGTGAGCTTAATGAGCTTCAAATCATAAGGAGCTTGTTCTTTCAAAGATTTGGGCTTCAGTTTGACAAAGATTGTGTAGACTTGCGTCCAGGAAACCTAGTGAGTTCGAAGATAGTTAAGATTCTAGAGACGAATATGCCGCAAGATGAAATTAGTCCAGAGATCCTATTTGGAATTTCCCAAAATCACCAAATTAATACCACTACGTTTGTCGATTCAATAACTGAAGATCCAGCTTCAAGTAATAATCTTGGCATTGCCGATTCTGATAAGAAACCAAAAACGGCTGTTAGGAGAAAGAAAGTTGTGAAGGAGAAGCCAAAGTTTCTGCGTTCAGATCTTGAAGAGTTTCAAGGAAGAGATCGGTCATCGTTCATGAGATAGAAGTTTGATTGGGATTGTAGTATGGGTTTGATGTTTTCTTTAAAATTCTTGTTTTGTTTATTGTAATAACTACCAAGAGAACAAAAATTCTCCACCTGCATATACAGTATCTTATGTTTTTTATAATGTCCTTTCAATTGGACGATTTTGATATTTCGACGAAGTGTTGTGAGACTATTCTTTGTATTAAGTATCAACTTATAAAAAATGACTTGATGCGGAGTCTTATTACTTGCGATAGTGGCAAACATTCTCATGTGATGAAACAATTTGTGTAAAGTTATTAGGGTCCTCAAGTACCAACAGTATTACTAAAAGCTGAGTTAAAATTACCATGGCGGTATCGTAAGGTTCATTAAACCAAATGTGAAAAGCTCAAATCAAGGTGAAACCGAGTGTGTTTTGTCACGACTCTTTCTCCTTTCGCGGTTAACTTATTGGATAAGACAAAAGAGTTGTGTATTTAGATCATATACGCCTAAATTGCATAGTATTGTTCTTAAAACTTTCTCTATCTAATCTTTATGGTACGCTACTTTTCTCCAAAATTATGAGGAATCAATTGACGGGCTCTCACTGAAATCATATACTTGAATAATATGGTATGACGTGACATAAACCATATACATTTTATGTATATGATATGGTATGATACATTTTCTTGATGATATTTTATAATTGATTTGATTAATTTGTACCCGTTTAAAAAAAATCTAAAATCATAATATATGTTGAACAAATTATGATTTGAAAAAGAAGAATTTCTCATTCTTTTGCAAAAAGAAACAGGTGATTCAAACTAATGGGCCTGAAAGTGTGTTGGGCTAAATAATTAATCCGGCTCGAAATTTATTGATACCTATGAAACCGAAACCAATTTCAAACACCGGAAATTTTCTTTAGTTTTGCGTTTACTTTACATTAAATAGAAAAGTTGGTCAAAAAAATGCCAACAGCTAATATATATATATATGTCTTTTTTGGTCAACGCTAACATTATTATACTAATAAAATATTAGACATCCATAATTTTCTTAATCAGAAACTTGAAGAAAAGTCAATAATAATTAAAAAAAACAAGTGACGTATAATCTCTAACGCCCCAAAATAGTAAGTCGTCGAAATAAAGTAACTGTCAAAGATCTATCTATTATTTCGCTTTTTTTATTATTATCTATATTTTTCCAGTTTAATTTTGAGATGTATAGTAAAGGATGTCATCGAACAACGTGGGCTCTGCTTTGCCAGCTCAGAGTTACTATTGTTTTTTTTTTTTGTCAACAGCTACTATTGTTACATATATCAGTAAACATTTTATTAACCAATAATAATAAAAAATAACGCTATTGAAAGACCTTTCTCTTTCTTTTTGAAAGACATCGTTGCCCGACAAAACAAATTCGAATTATATAATATACACTAACTAGTGTTTTAACTATGATTTTAAACATCAGCATTACCCTACAATATATTCGTTAGTAAAAGAATTTTTTTATATATATATCTTTTTTACCAAACAATTATATATATATATATATATCTCTTTTTAAATCAAGCTTTATGATAAGATAAAGTTGGATAAAGAAGGGGTTTGATCTCTGATGTTCATCTTCATCGATAAATTCCTTTTTCGTTTCTATTATTTTAAGAATATTAAAAGACGTATAATATGCACAAATTGGTACTCAATATGATCGATGTATCTCCAATTGACGAGAATATTAATTAGCTTTATAGGGTTTAGAATATATATATATATATATTCTTATCGAAATACCTTTTCTTCTATATATATATTTATGAGGTCTGGATAGAAACTTTGATTAAGATTTGTTGTTTGCTATCACTAGGTAGTCTAGGTTAATAGTTTAAATTCATGCATATTGCACTAGTGTTTAAATCTGTTTCTATGAACGAAAAAAACAACTTTTGGTCCTGCTATACAATATATATATATATATATATATCAGTCATTGAATGAAATAATAGTATAATAGATGGATCTTTATTCGAAGAGAAACAATATCAATAGACCAATTAACACTAGATGCCCCGTGACACGAAAGCTATTGAGTGAAAGAAACCCCAATTCCTTAATTCTTCTATTCGCTTAGAATTATTTATATATAGCATCATGTATACAAGATATTAACAAACAAGAGCAAAGTTGATAGTTAACTTTTTATTTCAACTTCCACCTACACATAGTCACATATATATTACATATAGAAGTAAATCTACTGATAAGAAAATCATGAAACAAAAGCCACTTAATTTTATGACTAAGAGAAAAAAACCTAAATTTATATATACATAGTTTCTGACTAACGCTTAGACTCTCATTTCACCTTTTTTCTTTTTTAAAATCGGGACTTTGGAGACTACTATAAAATATTCAATTGATAAACCACTATGAATTAGTTAGATATCTTTTTACGTGTTTGAAGGATACCACATGAACTCTATGTATAATTGGTATAAGACGGAGATTTTAACCTAACGCCATAGTGGTAAAGTGTTCTCATGCATGTTCCTATATTTTCATTTCCTATTAGGTTTGGGTATTTTGGTATCCATTCAAATTCAAATTCCATTCAGATATTTTGATTCGAATTCAAAGGCTTTCTCTCAACGAGGAAAATATCCCGCCTAACTCAACCTATAATCACGAAACACGTGTCTTTTCGTGGTAGTTTTATCCGTATGAAAAAGGGTTTACATGTTACCATCTCGTAAACTCACACCCCATCGTTCACTAACACGTGTCTTTTCTTCTTGACTATAAATAAATAAAATTTGGTACACACACCCATTAAAAAAAAAAAAAAGAATCCTTTTGTACTTTTCGTATATTGTCAAAGAATTTTACCGCGTAAATTGCAGGAAAATAAAGAGTCTTAAACAATCACCTAAAGTTTGTGAGAATAATAATTCCCTAACACTTGGGAAACCTTTGAAAAGAAGAACAAAAATAAAACACAGAAAGTAATAAATTAAATTAAACTATTAATATTAGTATTATATAATCAACTTTCTTGTATAGTTTTCAGGTTCAAAGAACCCAAGGGATCGCATAAATCACGAAGCTCTGATTGATCCACGTTTCATGATGAACTCAAAGGTGGGACCCATATTGAGGCTGCACGTTAACGAAGAATGGGCGGCGCTGTAGTATCTCTCTCTACGTACATTATATATACACATACGCACTCACAAGTATCAGAGCTTCAAAATCTTAATGTGAAAATACAAAAAGAAGAAGAAAGTTCAACGATATATCAAAAAAATTGGAAGATATTTTATTTGTCCGAGAGGAGATAAAGAACAATGGGTATCCAGAAACTGGACCCGTTAGCCCAACTAAGCTTACCACCGGGTTTCCGGTTTTACCCGACGGACGAAGAGCTGATGGTTGAATATCTATGCAGAAAAGCAGCCGGTCACGATTTCTCTCTCCAGATCATCGCCGAGATCGATCTCTATAAATTCGACCCTTGGGTTTTACCGAGTACGTTACCTTAACCGGCTTGGTTTACTTTGTTTTACCCAAATATACTCAATATATGTACTGTACATGTAGTTTATCTAATTCTTGTTCTTTGGTTTTGTAGGTAAGGCGTTATTCGGAGCAAAAGAATGGTATTTCTTCAGCCCGAGGGATAGGAAGTATCCTAACGGGTCGAGACCTAACCGGGTTGCTGGGTCGGGTTACTGGAAAGCCACCGGTACAGATAAGGTTATATCGACGGAGGGCAGAAGAGTCGGGATCAAGAAAGCTTTGGTGTTCTACGTTGGAAAAGCACCTAAAGGCACCAAAACTAATTGGATTATGCATGAGTACCGTCTAGTCGAACCCTCTCGTAGAAATGGAAGCACCAAGGTAAACTCAAAAATAAATATAAACTAGTTTGTTTTGTTTTGTTTTGTTTATTACAACGAATTAACATTTTTAAATAATTTTTCCCCCCAGCTTGATGATTGGGTTTTATGCCGAATATACAAGAAGCAATCAAGCGCACAAAAACAGGTTTACAGTAATCTAATGACGAGTGCAAGAGAATACAGCAACAATGGTTCGTCCACGTCATATTCGTCTCATCAATACGACGATGTTCACGAGTCGTTACATGATATCGATAACAGAAGTTTGGGATTTCCCGTCGGTTCATCAAACGTACTTCCTCATCATAGTCATAGACCGAGTTTAACCGAACAGAAAACCGGGTTTCTTAATTTAGCTAGGGAGCCAAGCTTTGATTGGGCGAATTTTGGTGGACATAACTCGGTCCCGGAACTTAGACCGAGTCATAACGCTCCAAGTCCCCGTTACGGCGATGGTGGTTATTTTCACGGTGTGAAGACAAACGACGATAAGACACAGCAACAGGCTGAAAGGATTCCTCGGTTTAATAACCCGGACGTGTTGGCTCATCATCAGGGTTTCAGTGTTGACCCGGTTAACGGATACGGGTACTCGGGTCAACAACCTGGTGGCTTCGGTTTTATGTGATTGTGCAGTGTAATGGTGACATAATAAGAAAAAGAACATAATTTTATTTTTGTGTATCAAATTAATAAAGTAGTATAGAGTAGAAAATTGGAATTCTTTGAAAATTGGAAAATTGACATCATTTGTACTAATTAATTGATCTCTTATAAAACAGGTTACGATCTTTGATATATTTGGTCTCCTGGCTTCGTAGTCATATGACGACAAACAATGACAATAACACAAGAAACCGTGATCGTTTCATTAGCGTTCATCAAGCTATTTCAGCAACAATAACATATTTTAGCGACGTTTGTCGATGTTAGTGAGACAACAAATTAATGGGAGATATACTATAAGTGACATAATCAAAAACATTATAATATTTCCATGCTATAAATTTTTAAGCGTTATTCAACAACATATATCCTTGAACTAGTAACTAAAAAACGAACATGATCGGATTTTGATGGATATCGTTCATCGCTTGTTATAAACGCAGGCAAAATAAACAATGAACAATTTGTTATGTTTCGCTGACGCTAACAATTGCCAGAATACATGACCAAATTTATATGTTTATCAGTGATGACGTCTAAATCACTACTATACATTTTGTCATTAAGAAATACTATATATATATAAACGTATGGAAGAAAACAATTTCGCACGAGATAGTTGTGCATATATTCGTTTATGTACGATGACATATATATAGTAGTCATGTACAGCTGTAGGTCGTAAAGATTAAAAAATGTTCAAAATTTGTTAGATAAATTTAGTTTATCTAAATGGATATGTGTATTGTTAAATGGGAATAGGATAGTGATGGTTAAAGATTATTAGATGACCAAATTTTAAATACCATTTGGATTTTGGTGATAAGGTTAGACCGTTTGGGTTTTCCCGAAATTGCACGTGTGGTTTAACGTGGGCAGCTTTGACCAGTATGGAATAGTTTCTTTCCTAATATAGTAACAGTTCACACCGTACAAGTTTCAAACACAGCAACGCTTTTTATTCGTCTAAGCAGATTCTCTCATTATCATTATGCATTTTTATTAATTTATCTAAGTAACTAGGGTCAATTATTAAAATAATATATTTTAAAAACTAATATAGATATAGTATTTTCAACCGAAAAATTGTTAGAATACTTTCATTTTTAGAAGAATAGCGTTGATATTTTAAACAATTAGAATAATTTAACAACTTTCAATAAAATATACTTGTTTCAGATTAATTTCCGTAATAAAAAGTATTTTGGCCAATTTTCTCAAGTAACTAACTCATTTACTGAAAAATCAAAAACAAACCCACTCTACATATGAATATCTATTAAGTTGAATTTCATGGAGTTCACGGATTTTTAATCATCGATTTAATTTTTTATTCTTTTCTAAATCATTAATAACAATAAGAATATACGTAACATGAAATATATGAGACTAGAAAATTGTTAATTAGTTAATTTTGATTTATTAAACACATAATTAATCTCTTCTTCCTAAACTTTTTCTCAAACCCTAAATTACCATTCATATATTCTCTTTTCTTAATTTGTAAATCTTCAGTCAAATGTTTTTTTTATAAACTGTAAAAATCGGTGAAAAAAAATTAGAATAATAATAACTAATAGTTTGAAAAGTTTTCTAACCATTAAAAGATATATGTGTTGATTGTATTGTCTTTTTGAGTAAATTTTTATAAGTTTAAAATGTTACTTCTCACGAATTTATTTAAATATATCCATATGATTCGTGAATAGTGTTCAAAGCGATAAAACCAATACAATAAATATACTCAACACGATATAAGTTGATACTACTCCTTACATACATTTTATTATCATATCTCAATGAAATTTGATATGTAAGGTGTCTGGATTATTTTTCGGAACTGAAAAAAATTCAGTTCTGAAAAGGAAAAAAAGAGAAATGTTTTACATGCTAATTTTGTTGGACGAAACCCATTGAAATAGCATATTCTATCGTAAATACATGAAAACGAACCCATTGTAATAGCGTATTCTATCGTAAATACATGAAAACGAAAGCTTCAAGTATAATACTTTGTAACCATTTTGCTTAGAAACGAGTTGTGGTCCAAATTCAAAAAAAATATTGTAAGTTAAACCAATCATTCGTTCAACCATGCCACATGTAATTATTAGTTATAACTATATGTATTTAGTTGGATCAAAAAGAAAAAGAAAAAATTATGTGTAATTTAGTATTTATATATGTATTGGGCCATGAGCCAGAACTGGGACCAGTTAGGCCTATATATATTCTACAATAAGCAATAGCTTATATTGGGCCGTGTGAATTGGATCTCCGTAAACGCAATTTCTCCCGTTTTGTTTGGTTAAAGAACCCAAAATATCTTGACCGGGAATATTTCTTACAGTCTGAGACAGTGAGACTTGAGAGATTAGACTATTTTCTTTTTCAAATTCTAGTTTAAGTAAATGAAAACATCCATATAGCAATATTGTGTCATTAAGAATAACTTTAAAGAGTGATAAATCTAAAAGCCAACAAAGGTTAAAAGAGATGAGATGATTAGATTATTTGAGATTCCTACATGATTTTTAGATTTCACTTGTGATTTTATGTATTTTCTACACGAACATCAATATATTTTCGTACACCAGTTTATATAAATGAAATATAAACCTATATATAAGTTAACAGATATGTGCTTTCATACTGAAATAAAATTAGTATTCAATTTTATGTAATGTTGACCCCCCAAATTTTTTTTTGGAATATGTATAGACATGCTTTAAAAAAAACTTAAATGAAATAACGTTAGTATTCAAATTTATGGAATATATATATATATATATATGATTTTGTAAAAATATTTGCAACTATGTTTGTGATTGACTGAGTTGTAACTATTTACAGTTTTATTTGTTGTTTACAGTTTTTAAATTTATCAATCATTTTTATACTGTGTTGTAAAAGTTATAACCAGAAAAAAAATTGATTGTAGAAATCTTATTTACTAAAATTTTATTTTTTAGGCTGTAAAAAAAATATGATTGTAGGAATCTCTTTCCTTTTCCCCCACTATGTATATGTTATGGTTAGTAGGAAGTTTATACAAAAATTACTGAAAAACTGAAATTATATAAGTACACTTTTAATTAAATATGTTTTTTTATTACGTTTTCAACCAGTTAAAGTTAAGAGATACTTGTTCAAAATTTTCTCGCGTCAGATCAAATAGCGCACATGCAATTATAATGCAATATCTTATAGTTCGTATTTGACATTTGCGATAAAATACATTAAACCTAGACAACTTTTTGCTGTTGTTGTTGTTGATTCTGTGACCTTCGGGTGAGTTGAGAAGGTCACTAATCATATTTAACAAAGCAGACAATTGAGGAGGTCCTTAATCACTTTCCATATCAAGCTTAAAAACAAAAATTAGAAAGAAAAATAAATTAAAGTCTTATCAGAATCACGTCTTAATCTACTTGATTGATTCTTTCATCAGGCATAATTAATTATGGCCATTAATATCTCTAAACCCTATCTCCAACGAATATTTACGTATGATTTACGTCAAGTCGTACGTATTAGACATAATTCCATTGTGAGAAAATATCTGAAAAAAGTTTCACAGATAAAATACAGTATTATAATTCATATGTTGTAAGAACTTAAATAATAATTTTGTTTGCTCAGAATTATCATTAAATTGAAAAAAAAACTGACTCAAACTATCAGAAAAAAGCCACACACTCTATTAATTAGGATTTTTTTAAAAAAAAATAATTTACAAATACTTTCGCTATATGTTGGAAATTAAACGTACATTCTATATGTTGATTAATTACGAGGATAAAGATGCATAGGGTTTTCTTTTTTAAGAACTAGATATGCATATATAGGTTTACTTCGAGAAAAAATTATATGTACGTATATCAGTATATATGTACATTTGTTTATTTTCTTTTGCAACAAATATATGTACAATTGTTACATATTTGAAGCGATAAAACTGGACCGTGTTGGGATTTTGGGCGAAAACTTTACAAGAACTGGCCACGCCTGGACTCACTTCTATATAATATACAACATAGGATTAAACAAGATCTCTTTTGTCTTTTGCTTTTTCATTCTTTGTACGCAAATTAAAGGATACGTGTGATCGTTTAAGCTATATATACATCTTGTAATAATCTCGATTTAAGATAAAACAAATTCAATAACTCAAAGTGATCAGTGATAACTACTTCAATAGAACGTACAGTGCGTGTGGTGGTGGATGATGATGAAGAACTTTGATCTCCCACATTTGAGATTTGGAAGCAGAGGTGTTTCTCCTTCCTCGTAGTGGCTGTTGATTATATAAATTGTTCTCCCAAAAATCTTTGGTAATTTTTTCATTTTTCGACACTTTATATAATTTATTGTTCTTAATTTGCGAGTAAATAAAAATAAAAAATAAACGTTTTAAACATTGAAACAAGAAAAAAAAACAATTGCGGCGAATGTCATATTTTTTACCTTTTTTTATTGATTATGTGAATGAATGACTACACATTCTATAAACACTTTTAACATTTAAATATGTAAAAATTATATAATTTTAACCCATTTTTGACTCTCACTCTATAGATAATTAATGACATGTAATAGTACGTACATTGGTTTTAAATCACCTCGAACAACGTTTATCTACGTCAAAATGTGGTTCAGTCTTACTAAAATATCCAGCATATATTTTAAACACACTAAACAGTACACAAATAAATGATTCTTTAAGCTGAATAAATCTAATTAACTGCATTTCGTCATGAACACATATAAGAGCACGCATTTTAAGTTAAAAGAGTCATGCAAAAAGAGCTCTTGTCAAATCCGTTTTGTATCGAATAAATATAAATAAAGACAATTGTAGATTTGCTTGGTGTCATAAGATTCATGTGTTCTCTCTAATAACATTCTTACTAATTAATATGAGTAATGGGTATATATGTATATAGAATAGAAGGATAAATTAGTTACATCCGGCAAGATCGAGAGTATATTCTTTTAAAATAAGATCCTAAATGAAACACGTTGAAAATAAAACAGTTGAATCATTCGAGTTAGGTTCTAACTAAGAACCATGTGCGTAAGACTGATTCTAATATTGAGTGACCACTGACTATAACCTAATTTGTATCTAAAGTTCTATTTTTTTAAAAAAAATAATAATGACCCATTGATAGTCTAGTTTCGTGTTGTCTGGCTCGGTTAGGATGGCATCAAGACATCACATATGGACCTTTGTAATTACATGAAAAAAAAATACTAGAACCCTTATTAATGATTGTGAAACAAAATAGGTTTATATGTAATTATAATACAAAACTACATATAGGTTTATATGGTTAGGGAAGTGAAATCATTGGCAAAGGGCCAGATAAGATGCTTGAAATCAAATATCACAATGTTTTTTCTAAGGTAGGTAAAATAATGTCGAAATGTTTGATAACCGTCCAATGTTTTGGCTTGTCACGTTACATAAGACCGTGTAAAATGACATCTAATTTGGTTTAGATATTTGTGTAAATGGCGTAGAAGTATTGTTATCTATAACCACGTTGTGTTGTAGATAACACTTGTAAGTAGTTTTTTTGTAACTATGGGTTCGAGGAGTGTAAAAGCATCGGGAACAGGTGGTATGAGTGTGGTTGTGTTGAGACCCTGAAAGTTTAGAAAAAGAAAAATTGGTGTGCAACCATGTAAAGCACTAGAAATCTCTGTGAATGCAAATAGGATGTCTCTTGAGTATCGATCTGATGGATGTGACTAGGAAATGATGTAATTAGATTGACTAATTAAAGGCAAGCATTTATTTGAGTTGGTACAACGTGTGTAAAATATGGTCCACATTTCTCGGTTCTTTTTTTTTTCCTTTTTTTTATTAAACGAAGTGCTCCGAAAAGACAAAACTATGGATATAAGATTGTCGTTAATTTGACGATTGAAAGAAAAAAACACTGTTTTCAATTAGTTTGTTGTAAACACTTTATATATTAAATAAAATGTACGAAGATAGTTCATAAATGTATGAGATTCAGTTTAATTAAAAACGTTTAGCAAACAAAATATTTAAAACTTATAAATATTTATGTAAAATGGGTATATTAATATTTATTTTTAATAAATAATATGAGGAAATATATAAACTACTCCTAAATTTGGAGGTCTTAAGAACTTATAAAAAAATATTTGTGATACAAATCTAACTTCATTTTACATATTAAAATTGTCAATGTAGTTAAGATTTACATTGAATTAAATCGATATAGGTAAATTAGAACAGTCATCTTTGTTAAATAATTATTTCATTAAACATCCATTAACAAAATCAGAGGAAGTAAGAAATTTAGATATAGGAAATCCACTACTAGGAGCAATACTACTGCTATTACCAAAAAAAAAAAAAGACTTTATCTAATATTTATGCTTCTGGGAATCTCATCAAAACTGAGAAGTCATACAAAAGCCACCTCCTGGGAATCTGATAGAATCATTATTGTAGATTAAAAAATTAATAAGTATGTGCACACCATAAGTATTTTAGTGGTCGAAAATATATGCATGGTTATAATTATTTTATGTGACGTTTGGAAAAAATAAATTTTTTTTTATACTAATAAATCAACAATAAAGTAATCAAAACTAAAAATCACATGAAATGGGTCGATTTGTTTGTTTCCTTAAATATTACTTTATTAATTTATTTTTTTTTAAAAAAAAAATATCTGGTGGTGCGATTATCTCAATAACAAAAGCGTGACATATGACATCTGAAACGTAAAGCTTTTTTTCCCACACCCACCCGGCCATCCATTTCCACGTCATCAATTTGTTACCTTCTGTGGCGATTATATGGGTCCCACGTATCCGACTGCCACGTGTGGATATTCCCACTAGGAATCCCACGTGTCGACTTTTCATTAGGCATTTAACCAGTAACGGTGGCCCCCCCCACACACACACACACAAAATTAACACAATTTCCTACAAAATGAAATTATAAAATTCTTTTCAACTATTTCTTCATTTTGCGATATACTTTTATCTTTATAAATTATAATTATGTATTGCAGCAAGTCATATCGATTATTGGACTTGCTGTGTTATTGTAGTTTGTCATCGACTAACGAAGAAAGCGATATATCTTGCTATTTTTATTTTCATACTAATATATTTTTGTCGTCCAAAAAAAAAAATAGCAACATATATCGTTTTCGATGCTAATTGCAGCCTCCTCTTCGTTGTCATAGTTCGTCCGTGTCGAGCCTATATAATATATAAACGCAGAGAAAATATTAATGTTTTTTTAAATTTTAATATATGGCTAAATTATAGTAATGATCAAGCCAGTAATGACTAATTTACCCTCGGAATTTGGTTAATTTAGTAATTACATAAACTCGACATATTAGTCAGGCTTTGTATATGTGTCGCATTGTCGCCACATTTAGAATCCTTTAGTGCAACAAAAACACACTAAAATCGGCTGAAATATGGGGAATTTTGTAGTTTTCGGTTATCACTGATTAACATGAATTATGTGAATTTTAAATGATTTCAGTAACTATTAACTAGTAAATGTATATGGTAATGTTGGACTCGTTTTCCAAACCACCGGTTTGGCTATCTAAGTTGATTTAGATTTTTCGTATTGATAAAAAAAAAACAAAGGAAGTTAAGTCGTTTCTAAAAACTAAGTTGCTTTTTAAAATTCCACATAGTGTTTCATAGGTACATATATAATATACTGAATCCTTAGATTAATATTGTAGCTAGTTACTTAATTGAGGTAGATATATCGTGTTAATAGTAATTAAAAAAAAAAAAAAAGTTAAGCATTTTTACGCTAATCTAAGCGCGGATGTATTGATAGATATATATAAGAAAGAACAGAGGATTAAACCCCACAATTGGCGTTTTATGCTGCCATTTAAAAGAATGGTAACGACGACTCTGTGAAGCATTTTTCAGCACATCTTTCCAAAAAAAAAAAAAAAAAAAAAGAGAGGGAATAATCTCAGGCGATCACTGCTCTAGATTATCAACGGAGAAGGAACTTGAAATGGAGAGCACCGATTCTTCCGGTGGTCCTCCGCCGCCGCAGCCTAACCTTCCTCCAGGATTCCGGTTTCACCCAACGGACGAAGAGCTCGTTGTTCACTACCTCAAACGCAAAGCCGCCTCCGCTCCTTTACCTGTCGCCATCATCGCCGAAGTCGATCTCTACAAATTCGATCCATGGGAACTTCCTGGTACGGAGGATCTCATCACCATCATCATCAATTCATTATCATCATCCAAGTTTTGTGTTTAAGAGTTTGTTAAACTTTGCAGCAAAGGCATCGTTTGGAGAGCAGGAATGGTACTTCTTCAGTCCTAGAGATCGCAAATATCCGAACGGAGCGAGGCCAAACAGAGCGGCTACGTCAGGATACTGGAAAGCGACAGGTACTGATAAACCGGTGCTTGCCTCCGACGGGAACCAAAAGGTCGGCGTGAAGAAGGCACTCGTCTTCTACAGTGGAAAACCTCCAAAAGGAGTTAAAAGCGATTGGATCATGCATGAGTATCGTCTCATCGATAACAAACCAAATAATAGACCACCAGGTTGTGATTTCGGCAACAAGAAAAACTCCCTCCGGGTAAGTTCCATCCATCTTCAATACTCTTTCATCTCTATTGTGATGTTTTTGATTTATTGATTTCAGAATCTTCTTCTTCTTTTTTTTTTGTTGTTGTTGGAATCATCTTACGTAGCTTGATGATTGGGTGCTTTGTCGAATCTACAAGAAAAACAACGCGGCTCGACATGTTGATAACGATAAGGATCACGATATGATCGATTACATCTTCAGCAAAATCCCTCCGTCGTTATCAATGGCGGCTGCTACCGGACTCCACCACAATGTCTCCAGATCAATGAATTTCTTCCCGGCGAAATTCTCCGGTGGTTACGGGATTTTCTCCGACGGCGATCCAAGTTTGTACGACGGAAGCGGCATGATCTGCAGTAACGGAGCCGATACAGTTAATCTCAATGTCTCTAATGGTAATCCTACCGCCGACGTTGTCGGTAACGGTTTGAATCCTGCTTCTTCCTCTGGACCGATGATGATGGCGAATCTTAAACGAGCTCTTCCGGTCCCGTATTGGCCTGTACCGGATGAAGAGCAGGATGTATCTCCGAGCAAACGGTTTCACGGCGGCGGAGGAGACTGTCCGAACATGTCTTCATCGATGGTGGAGGAGACTCCGCCAGTTCTGCAACAGCAAGGTGGTATGTTAGGGGATGGATTATTCAGAACGACGTCGTACCAGTTACCTGGTTTAAACTGGTACTCTTCTTAATAGGTCCGTGTTTCTCCGCCGGTGTGAACAAATTTCCGGTGACAAGTGACGGACTTGCAGAGTACGATATTTTTTTTCCGATTGGTGGTGGCATTTGCAATATATAAATTTCAGATTTGTGTATATGTTTTGGGTTAATTAATTGGTTATAGGGGTTAGAGGAGAATTGAGGCAATATTTTATATAGAAACATAGGATTATTAAAAATATACAGTTTTCTTTAATTTAAATGCTATAATGTAAAAATTACATATACTTAGATGTTAATATATAGATTGTGTAGATGCATATATAGTCCTCTCAATTATATTTTGAGTTTGTATTTTCTTGTAAAAGAAATGATTAAAAAATGAAAAAAAAAAGTTGTGTAACTGTGTATTTTCTTCATATATCATGATATTTTTGGAATGAGATGTCGTTGCTTATGAAATTATGAAAGGTAATATAAATTTTTAATTTATGAGAAATAGTCGATAGTTTCAAACTACTAATATTCTAAAGCTTGAAGGTTTTTTTTTGCTTGGATAAAAAAGGGCACGAGACGTTAAGCCATTCATTGTATGGAGAGCCATTATAAGCTTATATATATTTATAGATATTTATCCACTTTTTAAAAATTAAACTTAATATATTTATAGATATTAAAATTGGTCATCTAAACTATTCGTGAGTTTAACTACAATCAAAAGGATTGTATACTTACCAAACAAACAAAAACATCTCTCCTAAATATACATTATTTTTTAATTAAAAAAGGTATTTGTAACTGGATTTGGTTATGAATTGTTATTTTAAAGAGGAGTATATATTTGTTATAAGTATATTTCTTATTTGATTATTTTTTCATACTAGTTGTTATTCTGGTGGATGATATAAACTTATCTCTTATGTCAAGCCCATGACTTGCTATATCCAACTTCTTTTGAAACTACGAAGTGGCTAGTGTATGTGTTTGTGTAAACATTAAAATATAGACATTATATTATAAAAGATATTGAAAACCAATCTTCTTCGGAAACATCTTGAACTTGCTGAACTGATTAAAAGTAATGATAAGCATCAACTAAATCGTCTACATAAGAAATTACAATAATTGCTTGTAAAGCTATTAATATAATAATGTAGTACTATTTAATGATTAACACTATACGAGAGCCATCTCACGTTGACTGTGATTTTCTTCTTGTTTTTTATATATATATATATATATATATATATATATTTCTACCATTAAATTCATACCAAACCAATACTCAGTTTTGTAAGAAACTATTATATATTTTGTAAAAAACTATTTATAAAAAAATATATTTCTTTTGGAAGCAATATCCAATCAAATTAGCAGCTGTTGATAACAAAAGCTATTTCGTTTGTTTTATGTTTATAATCTACTAATCTTCAAATTTTTTCTTAGACTCGTATAAAGTAGTTATTTCATTCCATAGCGTCTAAAAATAAAAGTAAATTAATAAAAAAGTCTATTGCATATTTATCTTACCTTAAAATGTAGTAAATGTTTACTCGATCATAATTAATTATTTGATTTGAACAATTAACCCCCTAATTAATAATATTTCCAGAAATGTTCAGGTGCGGGTGTCATTTTCTACTCACAACTTTATCTCACATTTATTGTCAACCTGCTCAGAACTTAGATTTTGATTAGACGTCGCCAAATATCTTCCATTAACCATAGGTCAAACAATTACATTACAAGCTTAACAAAAATAAATCACATTTTTATGGCGGATTTTTTTTAATAGAAAGCCGAGAACCGTCGTGATTGATCAGAGGTTTTATTCAAAATTTTTTTTTTTCTGTTTTTCTTGGTAAGTGAAATTATAAACGGTAATAGGTAATAATTATTCGTTGGAGATGAGTTCTGACATATTTATTTAGCGATTATGTTTTGAGTTTTTCTAAAGATTTTTACCGTGGGGGAGTAATAAAATCTACATCATTGGAAAAAAAAGGATCAAATGCATGCACAATATTTTCTAAAGATTTTTTGACGTTTAAAGCATTCGAAAACTTTAGATGTATATAATATACAATTTTATTTAGGGTTTGACTTTAAGGATAAAAACCCTCTCCTTTGAAATTGAAATCCGAGTATTTAATATGGAGTTTAATTCGATGATCGGAACCCAGATTGTGTGGATCTGCCACCTGACAATAGTAATGAAAAAATCGTTATGATTGTGATTCTAATGTAGCATTATCTAGCGAACATAATTAATGCACGTTATGTGGGCTAGTGCATGCAGCTGCTAGGTTCGATGAGTCAGTGCAATGGTGTCTAATTCATACAAGTCAAGTTACGCGTCTCATGTGGTCTTAAATACCATCGGACGAAGATACTCTCCTAATTTTGTTTGGCATACATGTCGTTAACATCTAGTGAACAAAACTTATCTCTTGTTTCTAATGAGGTTCAATCACATGAGAAATATTTATAGTTAATATACAACTTATAATTAAATATAATCACGGTTATATTTGTACGATGAAAGTATGACTATCAATCCGAGAATTTTTTAGTAAAAAATAAAATCACACATACATATTATAAAACTCTTATATGATAAATATATATAGGCTTTAAGAAAAACAAGCAAAAAGTCTTATTGATTAAAAGATAACAGTTGTCATATTTCCCTTTCATAGAAATAGTTGCCCAAGAATTTTAAGAAAATATATATATTTTACAAAAATCAAGAAATTGGGTGTTTAAGAAAAAGATATGGAAAAAGGCATAAGATGTATGCATAAAAGAATAGTGGAAGTGGCCAGCGATGGACCATAGGCTTATACATCAGCAAAATGAATCATTATCTTTAAAACCAAGGAATTAAAAACGCCTTTTTTGTTTTTTTACATATTCTCTTCTAGACAATAAGTACAAATTACCTTTCAGAAATTTTGACATCATTAGCACTTAATTTTGGAAAAATATATAGTATTTATTTCAGGTTACACTTGCCATATTTGTCCAAGTCCATTGGTTTTCTCACTATAGATATCCTTCATGCTCAATCAATTCCTTGAAATATCTATATGTTATCTTATCTCCTTGTAATAACTTGTTCCCAAAGGAAACAGTGCGCAATATCTTGCTGTTTTCACATCAGATGGGTTTTAAAAGAAAAAAATGATTGTGGAAGAAATATTTAAATTTGTATTAATATATTTGGCAAACTATTAATGGGTCGCACAATAAGATAAAATTATTCCAATTCAAACATTTGTAAAAACACCAAAAATAAATGAAAACAAAAGAGAGTTAAAGTGGCAGCAGCACTATATATTACTAGTGTGATTGATTTAACTCTTAAAACACATTTATGTTATTTTATTACTGCCACAAATAAAAACACACATACATATAAGTATTTTCCGTAGATTTTGATTAGAGTTTTTTTTTTTTTAATTCATATAAAAGTAAGGATAAAATATAAATGAAGGTAAATAAGGGTTGGTTGGTGGAGGGGAAATGCAAGGATGAAATATGGACAGATCGGGGAATATGAACTAACGCTGTCTTCAACTCTCTATTGGCTACATGACGATCTTTTGATTACGATAGGAGTGAATTTTTAGAAACCCTCCAAAATCTATTTAATAGAATCATTTATTATTGTATAGGAGGATAATAAATCAATTTCTTTCTATATTGTCGCAAATACCTTAAATACAAGTACAGTACATTCCACTTCAACACAAAATGGCACTATGGAAGAAACCAAAAAGTAGAGAGATCCAATGATCCAAGCTGTGCAAGAGCCCTTTTTTTTTTTAATCCAATATGATAAAAATGACAATACCAATTATTGAAATTACATGGACCTCTTGTGAAAGTTTATGGACCTCACAGAAATTTAGTTTTTCTCAGTATGGTCTAAAATAGATTGGACCCAAAAAAAAAAAACCAAATTGTAAAGCTTTGGCCTTTTGTGTTAGTAATTAAATAAGTAGAATTTGGCTGAAAAGCATTGATTTTTCTCATTTTCGTTCTTCAAAAGTTCCCCGTTGACTTGTTGGTGAAATTAAATTGGTCAAACTTCGGCAAATTGAGCATTCAGAATTTGAAAGTAGACCAACCTCTCCATCACACAAAGATGAAACTAAGTCAATTCCACTTAAATATAAAGACAGAAGAAACTCTCTCACACACAATTCATAAAACAAAGAGCTTTTTCTGCAAAATTACAAGTAAGAGGGATACTAATCATTAATAAGTGATGCAGGTTACGAGAAGGATCCCATCAGGAGAAGGCGTAGAGATGCGTGAAAGAGCAGAGACGAATCGGGTCAGACGGAGGAGTCATGGGTCCGGTCTCAGAGTTCGACAGGCTTGCACGTGTTCGGGACGGCCTGGTTCGGCCAAGTGCGTACGGCACGGGTTTATGGTTCCAAGCGATGAGAAACTTATGCGGAAGCCCAGTGACGGATGCAGAGAGGTGTTACGGAGAGCTTTGACGCCTCCGATCCGGAGGATGAATCTCCGGTGGTTAAATTTCCGGTCAACACCTAGCAGACTCTGTAGAATGTCTTCCGTTTGATTATAAAATTTGGATAGTCAAAGCTGAGAACTATTTTTTTGTTTGAATGTAAATTAAAGTGAGATCTTTTTGTTCTAGTAATATTGTAAATCGAATAAGATTCAGACCCAATTGCAGATATCTTGGAACGAACCGTTCCGGTAATAGAAACTGTAACTATGTTATGGTGCAAGAAAGTGTTAAGAACATTTTGTAGGCAAAGAAGGAAGAAGAATCAAGTGGATGAATTGTTGTTGGTGTTGTTCTGAGCAGACAAAATAAGGCGATCTTGGCCTTCGATTACTTTTGCAGATTTGATGATATCTCCTGTCTTGATCTGCCCAAGAATATCTCTTCCTGCTGTTGTGTATCTGCACAATTTGGACCAAACAAAAGTAACTTCAAATCCTAACATTCAAATGCCTCTTGCAAGTTCTGCAAAATCAAATAGGAAACGTTTGAAACAAATACCCGAAAACAGAGAATTGTCCTTCGTCGAATGATAAACCTCCTAAGCCAGAAAAAAGTACACATATCAAAAGCTAACTCCTTTAGTTTCAGATGGATTAAAGAGGTGTTGAAGTGATTCGTACGTTTCTTTTATCGTATAGGTAGAAGAAGAATTGGTAAGGAGAAGAGTATTCATCTGAGTTTTCACTGTGCGCCATTGCAACAGCGCCATAAACCGATAGAGGAAGAACTGGCAACTCCCCATCCTTCCAATGTCAAAATGCAAAAGGAAAGTCAGCTTTACTCGGTTTGGTTTGGGATTAGAAGCGATTTTGTTATACCTGGACACTCAATGGGGTTCTGTAGAGAGGTTCGAACTGTCCAGAAGGCATTAATTCCAAGGGAACACTAACACTCTCCACCTTACCACTCTCATCCTATGTAAGGACAGCTTGATTCACCGTATTGAATTTGGCTCCATCATATGAACCGCTTACCTGAAAAAAAAACGCAAACGCAACAGTTTTCTGGTGCCACATTTTTACAAGACTTAAGAGTACAGATTACAGTTTATTAGGTTTAAGATGTGTAGCTAGCAAAAGTTGAAGTTAGAGTAAACTACCTTACCAGTTTTGCGAAATTCCCTGCTGTTAATGGAGCTGAATAACCATCGATAACGACCTGAATCAAATAATATTAGTAAAAGCATTGCCTCGTTAAAGAACAGCTAGAGAGATGGTGTGAAACACAAGAATTGACGCTTATATAAGATCAGAGTTAGCTCTGGTACCTGGATTGTAGCACTCTTTCTTTGATCTCCCCCAGCTTCAGCTTGAAATGTCGAACCATCACTTTTCTCAATGGTGATTTCCACAGTTCCTCTTCCTGCTAACCTTCAGTTCCACATAAGAGCTGCTTTATTTGCAGCTCAGAAAAGGAATTCAACTCAGTGAGACAGAAAATAGGACTCACCTAGGATAGTTCAAGTATAGCTGAGGAAGCAAAAATGACAATACAGATGCCTGCAACAACACTTTCCAACATCAGGAACTACATCTTGTGCTAATGCCTTTCAACCTACCCAATCAAAGATGAGCAGGGGCAGAAGACTTGTATATACTTGTAATAACTCCAGTTCCGCAACAGTGTCTAGAGATGATGCCAGGCCGATGGACACTTCATCAGGATCTTGATTCTTAATTGACTTTATAAGTGCTTGAAGTCCACCCTATCAATCAAAGGAACAAACGGTTTAGACTTATTTATAGCAAAATCAAATGAATCTATAACATACGAACCGCCTGTTGCAATTAGCTGCAAACTAAGAGAACGTTTCAGTTAACACCACCAGATCAACTTTCACCAAATTGTATGATACTACAGAGATTAGAGTTCATCAACTTGAGAACAGAGCTGCGGTATAATCCCCGCGTTCCTTGCCGTCAACCAGGGATGCATATAGTTCTGAGCCCTTGTCTTTCACGTCTGCTGGTATACTAGCCAATATCGAATCCTTATCGTCTATAGCCACCTGAAACAATTTTGTGAAGGAATTCAGTATTGTACCACTCTAACAAACGTAATTCAAATCAAGAACTAAGCCCGTAACTTCAACGGCAGCCAATCTAAGAGCTTTCCCCGGTAACAAAGATCAATCCAGTGCTAATCAGAGGCTAAAATAGACAATAACAAAGAGTAACATGTTTACCTTTAGAGCTTTCTTCACATTGCTCTCCATGGTACCGTAAGGCTTTCTTTGGGGGATTCTCAGAAGATACGATATATCTTCCAATGAAGCCTAAGGAACGACATAATAGTGTAAGAAAATCAATAATTTCCAAAACCAAATCACAACAATTAACAAATTGTAAAAACCTTAAGATAGTGACAAGCCTGTATGGTATTCATGTTTGGATTTGCAGGAATAGCCCTTCTTAGTGCAAGTTCCCCACTTCTTGGAACTTTCGTGTCCGGAGAGTAAAGAACAGCCTCTGCAGGAGAGATGTAGGAAGAGTTTAGACCAAACAAGGGCAATGGAGACCAAACTTGAGCAAATATCAAGATCGTTGCAACCAATTTCTCGAGATTTTATGATCCAGCTTCAAAAGGCTTTAACTTCGAACCAATTGAAGAATTGCAGGAGGTATTGTAAGTTCTTGCACTGCTGAAAACGAGTTTTCAGACGAAAATTGGGAATTTTTCAATAACCTAGAAATTCTAGATCAATTTTTGTGCTAAACGCTACATATAGATGAAGAACAATAAATTTCATTAACCCCTAATGTGACATCTGTCAATAGCATTGCTCACATTTGTGAACTTGGATTGGTAAAACGGGAAAGAGAGTTCGAAAATTTTAAACCCGACCTTAGAGTCACAGTTCCTGGAAGTAGAGTGCAAATGCATGCGGAACTCTCTGGAAACGGTTCGACTGAAGGGTAATTTGGGTTTCACGAAGAGTAGTCTACGATTAAGAGGCGAAGGGTGGAGAAATAAATTCCGGTGAGAGACGACGATGGAAGAAGACAACGGAGAAGCCATTGATGGAGACATACAAGTGACAGAGAGACTGAGAGAAGGATAGGGATATGAAGAAACGATGAGCTCTCTTTCTTCTTGGCGCGCCTCATCTTCCATACGCTTACGTGGCTATATGTGAGTGAATACACCTTGCCTCTTGTGAAAGTCTTTAAAACGGCGTGCTGTTCTCCTATTTAGAGTACAGACGGCATTGATTTTGTTTTTGTATTCACTCCTCGTTGATTAAACAACTCGACGTTTTGAGGATTCGCTTATGAATTGGAACGCTTTGCCGTGATTTCACGAATGGAAAAGCCTTGGCCCAAACGTTGCCCAATTGTTACAATTAAATTAATAATGTGGGGAACATGTATCACATCGACGTAAAATGAAAAGGACAGGTTATTTAATGCCCAACGATTTTTACAAGACGACATTCTTGAAACTCACTCAATATTCAACATGGTCGATTTTTTTTTTTTTTTTTTTAAGACAACATGGTCGATTCAGCATCATAATTAAAGTCTGATAATAGTAATACTATGGTTTGTATAAATATTAAATAAATAAAAAGATCAAAACGCAAACTCAACGTTTTGCCATTAACAAGCATCTGGTTCCGCTTCGCCTCCCCAGTATATGATTTCTAGTTATTAGATTCGTAACTATTATAATATATCACAATAATCGTTTCGAACCTCCGGACTTGTACGAAGTGCCATTTTATATATAAACGAACCGACACTTCCGTTTTGAAAAGCCACGTCAGCATCTCCAATCGAGCCGGACTTCACGTGGCCCGGCGACGAGTTCGCTGGGTTTCCGGAACGACACGATGTGGCTGCCGGCCATAAATGCCGTGACTCGCTCGGAGACTCGGATATCCTCCATCTTCAGCTCCTGGAGACGACGCACGTACTCCGGCACGTGTAAGAGATCCCAAACCACGCACAAACCTCCAGGCTTCACTACTCTCACTATCTCTCCTAGCACCCTCATCCTCTCCGCCGCCGCCTCCACCGACTTCTGACCGTGCTCTTTCCCCACCGTGTGCACGAACACCGAAGAGACAACCACGTCGAAGTAGTTATCCCCAAACGGCAACGTCCTCACATCTCCTTCCCGGCAAGTCACATATTCTTGCACACCTGTATGATTGAAATTACAAAAACGATTGATTCAATTGCGGAATCATCAATTAGATTCTTTTGGCAAATATGATTTTAGAACAAGTGTACCTTCGAGTTTAGCGGTGCGGAGAGTGGAGAGAGTGGTGCGTTTGGAGCGGTCTAACCCGACGACTCGACCCGAGCTACCGGTTTTCTTGAGCTGTGTGGCGACGGCATTGAGGAGGATGCCGCGTCCGCAGCCGAGATCGAGCGCCGTTTTGACACAGGACCAATCGCCGACGGAGTTGACCATGCGTTGAGCCATTTCGTACTGGAGCGGAACGTCGGAGTAGACGAAATTAGCGGCGGCGAAGAGGAGACACACGGCAGAGAGAGCAGTGACGGAGCCGGTGAAACCCGCAGCTAGCCTGGAGGCGCCGGAGAGGTAGAATGAATCGAGGAAGAAGCAAATCTGGTCGAAGTAGATGAGGAAGAGAAGCGAGAGGAGGGAGAAGAAGAAGGCATGGAAGAGAAGGAAGATGAGCGTCTGCCATTGATCAATCCCGTATATCGCGTAGATCTGAGTCCAATCTCTGTTACCGGCGGATTTACCCATTTGATATGTTTCTCAACTTCCAGATTCCGATTCCGATCACAAGGTTCGAGGTAAATCTGAATCAATTAAAAAAAAACGATATATCAGGTGAAAACAAGCTGTTTTCTCCGTCCGTGGAAACAAATAGATCTCAGGAGTTTGAATCTGACTTTCAAATTTCCTGTGGTGGATGAGATGAAAACAGATCAAGGAGTTTGAAGAAGAAGAAGAAGATATGATGATGATGATGATGATGATGATGATGATGTAGGGTAAGTGGAAAGTGCATCGTCACATTAACATGGTGAGAGAGTGAACTTATGAAGACGATGAAAAATAGCAAAAATTTAAAAATAAAGGAATGATGGAAAAGGGATTTTATTTTTGTTTTTAAAAACAACTTTTGGTTTTTGCCATATTCACGCGCTTTCTTTTCACTCTATGCTTGTCGGTTTCTGCATTTTCAAACCACTGGTTTCTCATTATGAATTTTTAAAATAAAAACCCGCTAAGTCGCTAGATTTTTAAATAATTTGGAGTTTTGCTAACAGAAAGTCATTGTCCCTGATTAGTAATCTGCAAAATGACAAAATAAACTCGATTTTGCAAAATTTTATCAATTAAAAAAGCTTACAGAACAGAAAAAAATAATGCGAAAACGCAAATCAGCGTTTTGACTGAAAAAAATACGAAAAAGTTTTCATTAAGCAGAAAAGTGAATATGAAATAGATTTTTCGCGAAATCAAAGATTTATAATTATTTAATTATATAATAGTAACATTTTATAATTCTAAATAAATACTATTTAATTAAAAATTTAATTATTTACCATAAATAATAATATTTTATAAATTATTTAATTATATAATAATAATATTTAAACTTCTAAATAAATACTAATAAAAATTTAATTACTATAATAATTACACTATATTAAATAGATACAAATTTGCATAAAAAATAAAAAAATCAAATAAAGTATAACAAAAAACTTTTAAACATCTTATAAGAAAATCTAATAATAATAGATTTATATTTATAATAATTTGATCAACTATAATTTTTAATAATATTTAATATTTAATTAGCTCAATTATAAAGTAGAACAAAAGAACTTTTAAACATCTTATATAATATAATAAAAAGAGTAATAAATAAAACTATGATATTTGATTTTTCAACGTCATAAGATATAAATATATCTATTATAAATATATACTAAAAATAAGTTTAATAATTACAATAAAAAATTAAGTTTTTCTAATAATATTTAATAAATTTATTTTTATAATAATTAGCTCATTTATAATTTATAATAATATTTAATAAATTTCGTCATTACACAAAATCTATCCAATCACACAAAAATTTTATTCCGCAATTTTCATTCCGCAGGTTTTAAATTATTCTGCAGTTTTTTAAAATTTTCTGTAATTCCATAATTACGTAAATATTATCAATCAAAACCATTATTTAAATAACCCTTTTCTTATTCATTAAACAGTCACATTTTCCGTTTTTTTAAAATACCTTTTCACTATTAAAAATCGTATTCGTAGGTTTTTTTCCTCTTTTTTGTGTGTATAATTGTAGTCTGTAGATGTAGTTTAGGGATGTGCCAATACTCAAGTATAAATATCTCTCATGCAAGTTGGTTAATGATTTTGTCACTAATGATTGAGCTATTTCACTACTTATATATTTATTACACATACTTATACATTTGCGGGATTACAGTAACTATCAGATGGAAATATAGTGAAGGTTATATTTTAATTAACCAAATGAACTTGAAAATAATGAGTAGATCTGAGTTTTAGAGGATTAGTTAAGAGTCTCTTAAGGTAGAAATATTGAAGGGGATCTGGAATCTGCAACACAGTTCATGCATGATAAGAAACATATCTACTTTAGGATT
Organism: Streptanthus diversifolius; assembly: GCA_039880935.1. NCBI lineage: Eukaryota > Viridiplantae > Streptophyta > Magnoliopsida > Brassicales > Brassicaceae > Streptanthus > Streptanthus diversifolius. Next base: position 16,246,777 of record JAXGFM010000013.1, on the reverse strand, counting down.
TCAATCTCACGTCGTCTTTGATTGGTAAGCTTATTTTTTATATCTGCCGGAATTCTTACAATTTAATAAAATATTTCCATATAGTAATATATTTATTAAAAAAACTACATTATCTTGAAGATGCTTAAATACTAGTAGTAGTCTTTGTCTCTTTTCCGAATTCTCATCTTAACCCTCGAACGCGCTTCTTCTTTACACATGGTCTCTATGTGTACTTCTTTTTTTAATAAATCTAAATGTTCTGTCTCGTCTCGGTGTTCCAATATTGGATCTAAATATAGTCTATAAAACTCACAAGTTATAGTCTATTCACTAGTTTGTGATATGTTAATGATCAAAATACACCGAATGAAACTTCAAACACACAACCAGACATATTCTTCTTTTTTTTTGTTTGTTTGTTTTACTATATTGATGATATTTTCCCTTTTTCTACAATTAACAATAATTTGTAAATCAGTTTACATAAATTACTGACAGTTGTATGTAATTGGTAAAAATGGCAGAACTACATCATTTCATTTGATAGGTTTGACAATCGAACTATATTCTATTGAATGTTTACATGGTGTTATATAGTCTACAAAATATTTGATCTACGAATTACAAATATAAAAGAGAAGGAAAATAATACGACTTAAAAATAAATAATTTACGGCTTAAATTTTTAATTTCTAGTACTAAAAAATAGACTCCAAAAAATAATGATACATGTAAAGATGTTTGCAGTGAAGTGTTCCTAGTATTGCATAGATTTTTGTGAAGTAGTAGGGAGGCTGTTCACGATCTTACAAATGAGAGAAGATCCAGTGCGTAAGATTTCTGGAGGAGTTCAATAGTTAAACTATAACCGTACATTTGTCAGACATGCCACTTATCAGGTCGACACGAGTGATTTGTCAATATTTATAGATTCGCCGTTAATCGTGGCACTGTTACGTGAAAAGACTCTTTTGTAATTACGATCATATAGCAACTATATTCCTTTTACATTTCCTATTTTTCCAATACAAATCCAAGAAAAAAAATAATGATAATCGCCGAAATTACGGATAAATCCAATTTTGGTCCGGGTCATCGACAGAGCTTGTAAAATCAAACCGACCGTGGCTGTTTCAAAACCAAGTTTACCCTAAACCCTAATTCGGAGCCGGACTCAAAACGTTATCCCAAACTTTATAATGTTTTATCTGATCTTAATGTAATAATATTAACGACGCACTCGCTGTCTAAAAAGGATACAAATTAAAGATATAATCATCATTTGCGAGAATGTTTTAAACCTAAATATATGCCTACCGCTGATTATTCACACTTAACAAAATGCAAAAAAAAAAAAAAAAAAAGAATTTAAAATTTGGGGGACAAAGGTTTGACAAATACTCCTAGTAAGCAAAACGTAAACATGAGTATGGGAAACAGAAGGGAAAAGCATTACCCCACCGGCTTTATTAAATGCTCTTTTGTTTTTTTACAATAATAAAACACTAAAGTCTAAAGTTTACATTCCTACTTGCTAACAAGCACTTGCTACACTATTATTTTCCTTTCACGAAAAAAATGCCAATATTTTCGCAAATGCGTATATGGATAAACAAAAAAAAAAAACAATAGATTTTCTAAGGATCGATTATTATTATGCAAAAAAGAAGTTCATGAAGGTTGTCGAACAAAATGTTGGATTGTGTTAAGGACCTTTGTAAGTAGTGTTATTATTAAACGGACCAGTGACCACTATGGAAACCTTAGCTACCTATTTCATCATCAAGCAATAAGTGATATTAAAATAGGCAAACCCCATTTGACCACAAAATTTTTTTTAAAAAAATAAGGCAAACCCGATTTATTTAGTTCGTTGAGAGTTTTGAGACTATACATCTGTTGTTCACAAAACTTAATAGAAATATCTATTTAGACCAGTCAAATTTTTTTAGTTTTTGCCAAACACATATCAGTTTAGATATTTTAAACTTTTAACAAAAAAAAAAAAGTTAGTTTTTCAAAGTTATTTTATAAAGAGAAAATAGTCCAGCAGTGTGTGGGATTGACTAAATCTCTGGAGTAAGAAATACTAATTAAGATGATTTAAATTTAACGAATTATCGGTGTTCTATATTCACATATGCGGGATGCCTCATATTTCCTAATTTTGGTAATTCACAAAACCAGCTAGGTGCAAGTTATTTTCGTAGATCTTATCTAACGTTTCTGTTGGTTTTGTATCACCGTACTGTGCAACATTTTCTTAGATCTTTTTTAAAGTTATTTTATAAAGAAAAAATAGTTCGGCGTATAAACCTACTCCAAAGCATGGGAGATTACGGAAATAATTTAATTTGTTAGAGAAATATATTCGTCAAAACTCAAAAACACAGCATTAGAAAGTATCTAAAAAGTCTTAAAAGAGATAGTTTACCAAGTATAGCAACCTGATTAGTTGGTAGCCACCTAACACGTCATTCACTTGCAACTCCAGTCTCAACTTCCCTTGTTTTATCAATTATCTGTCATTTGTTTTATTATTACCTAACACTTTCTTGCCTTAATATCAAGATTATCCATTACTTAAATACAAGCTAAGTGACCAATCTGTTTTGATTAATCGTGCATATAAGTACACAATTACTTGTGAGTTGTGATCATTTTGCTTCTATTTTTTTTAATATAGATATTTTTTTTTTGTATTTTGTTGAGATTCTAAATTTAACTTTGAACAAGTTAACACTTCATAACCTTAATTATTAGTGACCATTTTGTTTTAATGGATCGTGATTAATATTTTTATTACTATTAGAATACAAGTGACCATTTTAATATCGATTAATCGGGCATATAAGTATACAATTAGACTCCCAATAATTATAATGTCGAGTTAGCAAAGCGGACAAGAAAAGTGACATTACATTTTTGTTCTATATCTTTTCTTTTATATGCTCAATCAGTTTGACCTTGAATGATGAAACCATTCATAACCATAAAATTACAATTTGTAGTGAAATCTTGAGAAAAAAAATTCCTTGAAAATTTGATTGCAAACTCAGAGCCACCGCCAGGAAAAATACAAATTCTTGAAAAAGGACAAAATTGAAAAATTCGAACCTTTGGGCTTACTATAAGCTGGCCCAATTATACATACTTTTAAAAGAGTGCAAGTTCGACTATGTTTTAGGCGCATTTATACGTCGAACATCAAGTAATTCGAAACTGAAAATTGAAAATTAAAGGCGGAGAATGGGATCATTCGCATGACCCATATTTCCGATAAGGAACAAACAAACAGATGACAAACTCAACCTCCAACTATATTTTTCCACGTGCCAGAAACCCATTGATTCATCCATGACTTATATTGCCTTCACGTAACAAAAGAAATCCACTGATTCTCATCAATGGAATATGCACTGATCTAATTAATCACAATCCTGTGTGATTACAAGATTATTATTTGCACTGCCTTTGATTTCTGTATTTGAAGAAGGAACGAGAATGGTATGTTTCTGTTTCTTGGTGGACCAGAAGAGGATGATGAAAGCAAGCAAACCGGCGGCAGGAATGTGTTTCCGGTGCGGTCGTGGTGCAAGAGTCGCTGACATGAAGACTTCGACGAGGTTTTGTCTAATACCTATTTATTGCAGATCTTGGAGAGCCATCGTCTGCAGCTTTCGCGGCTCTGTTCTTAAATCGTACCGTTGATATATTTATTTACATGTTTATTTAGAGCTCTCCTTTTCGTGTATAAACTGGCCTGGATTTTACAGTAGGCTTATTCGGTCGTCTAATGGTAGTTTTTCATCTTAAAGGGAAAATATAAAAATATATTTGATTTTGATCTATAATTTGTGAAATAGCGGAATATATATATGAGAATTTACATATTTTTAATAATCGTTAAAACGCTATTTTGCATTTATGCAAGACTAGTGTTAAAACAAATGGAAGTCCGCCCTATCGCAAATGTATTAAGTTAGGTTATTTAAATGTTCTGCACTTCACTAATTTTACAATGTTATAAATCACCACGGTATGGAGAATAATCTCGATATACATATATAACGTATGAATTTGATTAACTTGTGTTCTTTTATCATCTCTTTGTAGGATATATTAGCTTGAGGTGATACACGAAACTGAAGCCCCATATATTTTGTTTTCTTATACTGTCACATCTTTCTTCAATTAACAAAAAAAACAAACCCGGTAAGTTTCACACCAACCATGCATAAACTAAAATAAATATGAAACCAACACTCATTGATTCCCATATATAATCATCATGCTTGAATTCAGATATGACATAGCTAAAACTACTATATTATAAATGACTGAGCCATATAATACATATATTATTCTTTTCATCGTACTAAATACTAATCATCTTAAAAAATTTAAGCGATTAATTTTTGTTGAAATGATGGAAGAAAAGCGTTTTTTATAGTATTGAATAACTAATTAACCAAGACATGTAGCATAATGATTTGGTGCCAGTGACATTGTTGTGTCAAGATCTGAATTCAAATCAAACATATTGCTAAAAATAAAAGCTGTTGATTTAATTTTGTGATAAAGACTATTGGTTTGTTTTGTTTGTAGTTTACTAGATCCTTTAGAAAACGAGGAAAAGCGAAACCCAACACACATTTTTAAGGCATTGGTTGCATGTTTGGGCTCTATCTTCCTCTCTTTCCAGCCTGATCCGTTGAAAATTTGTAGTGTCTCTAGTATTCATTAATTTGCTTCCAAGAAAAAAAAAATCATTTATTTATTTACTTCAAGTAAAAACATTTTTTTTGGGACACTATCATTATTGAACGTCTATTCGAATGCAAATTTACCTAAGAAGACCCAATTCAACTAAAGTTATCCATATATATATATATTGGTGAAAGTGGTAAGCAATTAATTATCAATATACTAAAATCATATCAAATTAATTTTCTCATTCATCTGTTTGCTATGTATATCGATTCCCATCTTTTAAACGCTATTTGCAGGCCGAGAACAATAAAATAAAAACGCTATTGCTAGAAGTGAAATTGGGTCCAATGGACAGAAAAAATCGAAATATTTTTCCAATGTGTGACATAAGCAAGTCTTTGCACAAACGAAGAAAAATATAAGTCTTTCTATCGTGTCTTGACCGGCAAATGTAAGGACCAAATTAGTTTTGAAATGGTCAAAAATCATCAATAATAATGTTGTAATAATGAAGACGTATATATAAATAAACTCTTCTCTTCACTTCTCTTTACATCTAGCCTTTACGATTTTTAAAGTACATATTTTCAACTAACTAATGGCTAATAAACTCTGTTATTTTGTATTAATGACGGTGTTTCCACTCTTCAGTGTGTCCAAAATTTGGTGGGAAACTTCTAATAAACGTCGAGGTGAGTAACAAATTTAGTCACTAAAGTTGTAAACATCAATTTATACTAACCATATTCAATTTTTTTGGTTATGTATACAAGTCTTTGATGTGTATAATTTTTGTTTGTTTACTTTAGTTTACTCAACAAAAGAACAGCTCGATAAACTTTTTAAATCAGGGACTACGTTATTTCGTCTCGGGTTCGATGAAGATCAAGATTACTTTGAATCTTGTTTTCTGCTATAGACTATTACATCAGATTAGCATGTGTTAGATATGGTTTTCTCGATGGCTATTTTTTGTTTTTTTTTGTTTTTTGCTTTCTTATTGAATATAGAACAATTATGTAATCAAAAGTCAAAACTACCGCAGAAACTGGTCATGTGTCGGCAGGTTCAACTTGGGTTAATAAGCTCTCTAGTTTCGGTTTGGCGTATACTTTAACACATTATCTGTTTTAATACGCTTTAGTAAGATTCTAAAATGCATGGAAATATTCGAACATATCTTAGCAATACAAATTGAGTTAAATAAATATTTGTTCGATTACAGAGACTAATGCGTCCACTAAACACTCGTGCTTTCCTTTTATAGCATGTTGCCAATTTGTCGGACAATATTTATAATTTTTAAAGATTTGCTGATCATTTTTTTTTTTAAACAAATAATTTCTAGAAGAATCAAATGTTCTATAAATACTTACAACAACATTAGCTATTTCTATATCGATATTCTTTTGTTCTGTCACTATTACCAGAATTATTATGGTAAATATAGGTTTTTAACCTCACTGCATGCTCCAACCAAATATTCTCCTGATTCTGAATGTAGACATGTAATTTACACTTTGTGTGCTTTATATGAAGTATTAAAATACTGGCAATAATAACAATAAAAAAGTGTTTGCGGTTTCATTATTTAGATTACGCTTGTTAACGACGTGGGATCATACTTGTAATTTAATTTATATTTGGTCGTCCGTTTAATCATATTTATACTTCCCTTGTTTGTGTGTGTGTGTGTGTGTGGAGGATACGTATTGTCAATGTATAAGGGATTTAAAACATAATTATGACTCTTGAGACTTGTTATATATTATTAAGTAGAAAACATAAACAAAGAGAATATTGATCGTGGATAACGACCTAACGTATAAGAAACATGAGACAGGTCACAATCAGTATGAAAGTTTTCCAATCAACACTCGAGTAGAAGCACATGAAATCTTTTTATTATATACTTAAGCAAATTAATTATACTAAAAGCATTTTTATTTATTTTGGGATCTGAGTTTTAATTAACGACCTGAAATTTCTAGGTTGAATGACATTCTTCCAAATTGCAAGCGGTGGAGTTTCTAAGCATCGTAGTCTAAGAAACAAAATACACAAACATCGTATGCTATGGGTAAATCGAAGCTTTACATATGGTTAAAGCATCGTATGCTATGGGTAACATTAAAAATGTTAACAAAAAAATAAAGAAATATTTAAGTACAAAAATTATATGTATGTGAAGGTATATGATTTTTACGCTTTGTAAACCTGTTACAAATATTATCAAATACTGGTATCATGCGTAGAAAAACTATGGACTATATAAAAATCAATAATTTCATGGTTGACAAAGAGCTGGTTTTTTAAGATGAAATTCTTTTGGTTCAAATAATTCTTGTTTACTAATAATACGTTTTATAAAGTTGACAATCATGCGTTTGAGATGTAAAACCAAACATTTCTTTGACTCAGATATGTATATAAGTCCCAATATTACAGGTTTTGAATCGGAGCATTGTTTGGTTTTACATCTCAAACGCGCAACTTTCCTCTTTTAAACTTGGTGCTACGAAACCCCATGTGGTCAAATTTTTCATCAAGGTCAATAGTGGAAGCTGGCTACATGCTCATGCTCGATTTTATCGTATGGAAATTCTGCTTGTTGGCCACTTGGATTTTGATTTAGATGCTCCATTCGTGGTAGATTTTGCAGAAAACTCCTTACCAAATGGCATGTTCACCTCTCAAATTAGTTAATACTTCGGTAAAACTTGGATATCCGATGCTATTTTTTTTTTTTTTTTTTTAATAAACTTGGTATACCAAATGTCATTGGAAACATTAAAATGAAACTAGACAAACTAGAAATAGGGGAATATTGACTCATCACTCTCTTTATGTGGTTGTATTTCATATAATTTCACGTGGCCCAACCTGTTTCTGTTCATCAATCAATCAAAGTTTGTAGACAAGAGTGAACCCACACACACTCACACACATACACACGGTCGATCTCTTTTCTATTCTCTTGTCCCTATATCTCTAACCCCATCATTACTTCTTGTGTTTTATTGGTATGGTGAGCTAAAGATAGTTTGCAACAACCCAACAACGCGGGTCTAGGTAAGTTTGAACTCATTCGAAACTAGTTTACTCTTGGAAATGCGTGTATTGCACGAAGAACGCTAACTTAATAAACATGGTTATCGTCTTGGAAAATTCCTTTACGAATTTAATTTACATGCAGACTTCAAATAAATAGATGTTTTATATCTGTATTAACTCAATCGATCTGATCTATACCAATCAAAATATAATAAGATTGGTCTAAAGTTGAACCAAATTATAATCTGGTTACGGATATCTCAAAAACCGAATCAGATATAAGCCGAACTAAATTTCAAGAAGGAAAAATCAAACTAAAACCTGTAAGGTGTTTTTTATTTTAGTTTAGATTATGGATATACTAGATAAAAATTTGGACCTGAACCAAATATAAAAAGACATGCTAAATCAATCGTAACTAGATTCAGTTTTACTTTAGGAGCTAGTGTAAAACTAAACTCGTACTATATTTGGTACCATCCATACAAAGTATATTTGGATTTTGGTGTATGCTCTCTCCATGTGAGATTTATGCGGTGACCAATCAAAATCATTGCTGAAATTTCTTATAATTAAGCTGAATGTCGTTAATTGTCAATTAAAAAAAAAAGTATGGAAGTAGAGATAACGAACATATCCCAAAATGGCAGGATTTGATTTAATATTCCTATACTCTTAATAGAAATGTGAACAAATAGACTAAACTTTATATTTTATTTCCACTATAAAATAGCTAAACTTATTTAAAAAAAGTATACTGTAGTTGTGATTTACTAGTTAGAACAAGAATCTTTACAAAAGGAAAACACATGGGATGTTAGGAGAAGGAGATTCGGATTCCAATAATCCAACGGTCAGAGAAAAATTACAAGAAAATTTGACAACCGTAGGATATGTTCCCTTAACCACCTTGTAATGCCGGTATTTATTAATTTTGTAGAAAAATAAAAACAGAACCAAACTTATGTCTCTCATGTGACCGACCACCGCATCCTCAGTTGACCTGTCTTTGCCCCCACTTTGTCTCCCCACACAAATTGAGTAAGAAGACTTTCTATATCAAATGACTTCACGTGTCACTCTCTGATTGGTTGCCATCGCTTTTATCGTGTGGACCAACGAAGCAACATATAAAAAGAACGACGCGGTAGTACTATTATACAATAAGAGAAGTGTGTGTGAGAAGAAAGTTATCATATTTCATAACTATATCGAAAAATAATAAACAAAATAGTTAAGAAATGGAGAAAGGTGGACTCGAGCTTGAGATAACGGAGCTGAGATTGGGACTTCCGGGGAGAGATGTGACGGAGAAGATGATGAAGAAGAGAGCTTTCACGGAGATGATCATGACGTCTTCTGGAAGTAATAGTGATCAATGTGAAAGTGGCGTTGTTTCATCGGGTGTTGACGTGGAGAAGGTTAATGATTCGCCGGCGGCGAAAACTCAGGTAGTGGGGTGGCCACCGGTTTGCTCTTACCGGAGGAAAAATAGCTGTAAGGAAGTTTCGACGATGAAAGTGGGGTTAGGGTATGTGAAAGTGAGCATGGATGGTGTACCTTACTTGAGGAAGATGGATCTTGGTTCAAGCCAAGGTTATGATGATTTAGCCTTTGCTCTCGATAAGCTCTTCGGTTTCCGTGGAATTGGTTAGTAAATTAATTATCTCCTTTTTTTCGGCTAAAGTAGAGTGGTTAGATCGTGTGAAAGAAAAAAAAAAAAACCTAAACGATTGTACGAGAGATCAGATAAGGAACTAAAGCGTTATTATACGTAATGCAAGAAATTATTAAGAAGGAACACATGTGGGAATGATATTACTACAACTAGGTTTATTAATACTGCTGTGCTAGATGTTTTAGACTTAATAAGAGCGTTGGTGATGTTTTCTTATTCATCACGGGAGTTTCAGATTTAGGTGGTTTAAGTTTAGTCCTAGCTATAAATCTTTGCTTGCTTAATTAGTCTTAAAAACTAGAGATTTACTATTCATTTACGTACATAATAAATAATCTTAAAACGAGAGATTCGTACACCAGAAAATTGGACTTTTCTAATTATCACAATATAATCAACACATAATTAATATTTACGTATACGTATGAGCAGGAGTGGCCTTGAAAGATGGTGATAACTGCGAATACGTAACCATATACGAAGACAAAGATGGAGATTGGATGCTCGCCGGAGATGTACCTTGGGTGTATGTTCATATCTTTTGACTTGAATTATATCTCATTAAGAACTAATATATGCCACAGTTTCAATTTATATGGGTTTGGATATTTTGATTTTGCAGAATGTTCATAGAGTCATGCAAGAGGTTGAGGATTATGAAAAGATCGGATGCTACCGGGTTTGGCCTTCAGCCTAGAGGAGTAGACGAGTGATATGACCGCTTGAACAAGATTGCAAGGGACTGGTTAATTTATTTAACCTTTAAACTCGATCAAGATCCTTTAGAACATTTTTCCAATTCATGTTATATATAATATATGTTATATAGTATTATTCTATAAGACAATCTCAAGGTATGGTTTTCATGATTATTTTCAGAAAGACAGCTTATATATATATATACAATACTTGTGTCTTGAGTGTTGAGTTAAGACATTAGTTTGTTTAAAGCTCACTGTTATTCAGATCCATATAGTATATATGTAGGAAACCTATGTCACGTTTCTGTTTCCATTAATTATTTCCTTTACCTAATATTTGAATCTTTTTTTTTACCTTTCAAATATGCATATAACTTTAAATTTTTTTTATGTCATCATAATTCACATTTAAAGCTAAGATTTGTTAAATTTTGAAGCTTTTCTTCTTGTTTTCACCAGTAAAAGATCCTCTCTCTTGCTTTTGATATAATTAATACATTAAATACACCGACAAGTTCAGCATCTCGACCTTTTCTTCTATACTGTCTTTCTGTAGAACGTAACTAAATTACTCGGATTTATAAAAAAATTATGATATTTTGATTATGAAACGAACACATATGGTTTGTTACAACTATGACCTACCTGTGTTTTTTCATGAGTTGGTAATGCCATGTGCATTGCAAACCAGAAATAGCAAAAAATTCAGCACATCCCTCCCAGTTCTACTTTTTGTTTGGCCCAAAATAATAAGTCCATCTGATTACATAATACTGTAATACTTTTGGATTCGTTGTGGTGCAAGACTTTTCACATGATCAAAGGGTTTAAAAGCTAGCCCAGTTTAAATAAATGGAGAAATGTCTAGCAACGATGGCGAACTTTAGAAGAACCTTGAGATGGTTTTGGCGTCTTTTTTTTGGGGTCCTCCTGTTGAATCAACAAAACAGTCAAAGAAGATTCAAAGAAGATAAGAGACTGATCACCTTTGTAGTAAAGTTACAGTTATACCAATAGTAATACATGCATGTGGATGTATTTATGAAAGTTGAAGGGTTTAATTAGTCAAATGTTACATACACATTTGAAATATAACATCGCCATATCAGTTTCAACATCTACATCCGTATATTAATTGATTCAACGATCAAAACCTTTAATTTGGAGTTTCTGTAAGTCAAGATTTTATTACAAGCTCACGAGCCAACAAGACAAAATAAAAGAAACAACAAACCAACTCAAGAGCAGACTAAACAAGCATAGCTAGATAATGATGAAATGATACAAATATATATATATATATAGCTTTACTTATTCGCAAAGAATAAAAAAAAATTAGAGAGAGGAGTAAGTCTTGAGAGAAAATAAATCCCTCTTCTTGATATCGGTGTAGGTGAACTTAAAGTAAGCTTCAAAATCAAAAGGCATGTAGAGACGAGGATGTTCATCCTCGACCATCTCCTCGTGTGCATTTATGATCAGCCCTTCTTTGGGAAGCAAGAACAGTCCAGCCGCGTGGCGATCTTTCTTTCCGGTTACAACCACACGGTGAAGCGGAGGAAACACAATACCATTCAGTAGTACCTACAAAACTCATATTTTTGTAAGTTGATCACATAATTAAAGAATATAAAAAGATGAAACTTGAGTATCAAGCAAGCTTAATTTTAATTAGATGAAGAGAAGCTCCGGCTATAACAAGGAAAGAAGAGACTCTTGAGATGGCCTAGCTTTGATCCACTCTTCACCGTCTTTGGTTCTGATCTCCAAGCCATCTACTACGTCATTCTGGCAAAGTATGGTGAGGAAATGTCTATCGATATGAGGGCAATGCCTACATTCTCTTTTGTATTATCGTCAAGTCCTTTGTATTTAAATAAATGAAAGCAGGTCTTCGCTGAGTTAAGATGCTCCTCCACGTATATATTTCTGGAGCCCGAAACTTTCCATTATCATTGTCCTCACCTTCACGTTTAGTTTTATTAACTTCTCCGCAAACGACTGGACAGTATTGCTGAAATTTATATATCGCAAATTTTAGTATTTTTATGATCGATACTAATTCTGTTTCGACGAGTCCAAATTTTTTAAAGCAAATCCCCTATATATTAACTTACAAGTATAAATTGAAGACCATCTTTAATTAGTTTTTAAATATTATAACCCATGCTATCGACGTTTATTACTAAAATCACTACATATCTTATATACATCCTCTATATATTAATTTATATTTACCATCAAAATTGTTCCCATAAATAAATGTTAAATTCTGATAAAACTTCATTTTAAGTGACATAAACAAAAGTATATGAGAAGGGGAACCTGAAAGTAATGTTCCCTTGAGGCCAAACCTTGTGAGTCAAGTCATTGACAACCTCAGGATTATCTACATAGTCACCGGAGTATCCATCGTTACGATTCTCTGACTTTGCAGTCAGTTTGGTCTCCAATGGTAAATCAAAAACTTCCTCCGAGGCCTCGAACACAGCCTTCCGTAGCTCCACTGAAGCTCCATCGAACAAGGCCTCAAAACATCCGAAATCTTCTAGCGCTTTTCGGATTTGGGCTCTAACCGAGTCCCACTGGGGAGTTTTGGAATACAGAAGTCAATGACCGGGAGAGAAAGGGGAAGAGATTGGGTTTTTGAACATATCGTCTTTAAGAGTTAAGAATTAATAGTGTAGTTTTGTCTTTTTGTGTCTGTGAAGATTTAAAGACTCGCTTCGTTATTATATAGACAGAGAGAGAGTCAAATCAATCTAGTACAATCCCATTGTTTTTCACATGTCGTAAACAACGGGTCCTGCTATATAAAGTGGACAATTCGATATCAAGGTGGAGTAGAGACAAAATAAACAATGGTACACCGCACATGGGACACTATTCGTCTCACATGGCCAGAAATGGCTAACATTATATCGTATAAAATTTCCTGGAGGTTACTGATGCAGAGAGTAAGGTTAAAAATTCGTGTTGGTCGGAAGTTGATAGTGATGTGGTGATACCAAGAGAATGAGGACAATTAAATCACTCGGATACAGAGGTTAAAACTGTAATTTGTCATATAGATAGACTCATGGAAACATGATATTATTTGTGTTGAGATCAGGATGATATTTCTTACAGCAATGTGAGACGAGAAGCTACAAGAGTCAATGTCAAAGTTTATCTCTCTTCGTTTTAGAAACACTATTGTGAGCTATATATTGCGCACGCTCATAATAATCACACACCATTTAATCTATGTATATTGTGCATGTTACCTTATCTTTATACATGTTTACTAGCTATTCCACTTTTGAACGTTTATTCGTTTGGGTGTTAATTACTTTTTCCAGCGTAAGATCAAAATTATTAATAATTGTTGTGGTTCAAATATTAAAACCGTAAATGGACATAACATAGTTAAATTATTAAACAAATTCAAAATTTAATATAATTATATCCAAAATAATTGTAATTTTATAATCACTGAGTCAAAATGTTCCATGATTAATGTACAGTTAACGATTAGTTATTGTTTATGGACCAAGATTTTGTAATAGACTCTTACGGTTTTGAATTTTTCAGTTGTAGGAATTTTATTTTGTAAATATCTAGCTTTAAGTAGAAAACGTATAATAACTTATAAACACTATGAGCCCGACTCATTATGAAAAATACCAACTGAAAAGAGATCTTCTCGATGAAATGCACCATCAGAACTTGAGGGTGATATTATATGTCTCATGGATCACCACGAGAGTAGCACCTAAATGTGCAAGGAAAGTATAACGTGCAACTGTGTAATTTTGGAACTCCTTTGCAGTCGATATCACGATGCTATGTGTCACATTTACTTATAAAAAATTGAAGCATTATATCAGTGATAAGACGTCTCTAATATATAGGTAAAATAGATTTTTGTACATATCGGGGGGAAAAAATCATACATTATATCAGTGAGATAAGAAAATAAAATCGTTTGAATAGTATTTATATTATGTCAGTGTTATTTTCCTTTTAAAAAAAAAAATCTAATATGATTGTTATCTTATTACAAATTTGCAATGATTACAGCTACGCTTTCTACGTCTAGATACACCAAGTTTTTGTGCAATTATTTATTTATTTCGGATACTATATTTGTTTGAGAAAACGCAAATTGTTAGTTTAATAGTACTATGATGTCTCCTTGTGTAAATTGTGGTAACTAATTAAAATAAAACAATTCAAAATTGAGTAGACGAAATAAATAATGTTACAACATCTCACATGGACACTAACACTAATATCGATACCAGCCGGTTCTCAATTCCCCCAATTTGTGCAGCGGAGAAAGAGATGCTAAATTTATGAACTCTTTTAATATCTTCCAACGTTGTAAAACATGGACATTAATGATGGATTTGGTTAAGTCGAGAGCCCATAATGACATGACAGATTTTTTCTGTCTTAATCACAGTTTTTTTTTTCTTTTTCTTTCTCTTCTCCAGAACTACAGATCAGTGCTCCACCACATCTCAAAACATGTACTTTGCATCGATCGAACATACATATGACATTAATCTCTTGCATGACTTCTCATAGGTAGTTTAACATTCTTAAGGACCCTCTATGGCTCTATATCAAACAACATGTGTTTAATGAAAAGCTCTATACCCAAATAACATTGAGAAAACAGTCATTATCAATAAACAAACATTTAACTAAAATGAATCAAGCTAACACAAATTCATATGTTTTTTACTTGTTAAAATATCCGTACTTTTTTTTTTGGCATCATAACCACAAATTTAGCAGATCAATCCACATAATTATAAAACTGAGTTAACAATATAAAAAAATCAAATCATACTCAAAATAAGTTTATATCATATTCATTCAATCAAAGCAAATAGTTTATAAAGTTCATAAAAAGCATAATTAAACCAAAATCGATTATAAATTAACTATTAAAATATTAGTTTAAATGATAGAGTCCTCAAAGACTTCTTAACATATTCTTTCAAAATTATTATCCGATAATAAAATTCATAAATTATTATATTAATTACCATAAAAATTGTTTATGACATAACAAAATATTAGAAAAAATGTAAAATTATGTTTCATGGGTTACCCTGTAACCCACACGGATCTAATACGCAAAGACTGTCAGACTGGAATGGATCAATGTTAATATCCATTAAGTTTTTGAATTTTTAAATCTAAATTCTAACTTATCCCATAAAGGTGCGGGTTGGATGTAATATGTGGATTTTCAATATTAATTTACACCCCTAAATATAAAAAAGCCCAATCAAATAAATATTAAAACTATAAAAAAATTTGTTTTGTTTGACAACGTTAAACTACATTAATTACAAAGTCACATTTCTCTTTGATTATTCGGTATTTTTATACGCTTGAAGATCGACCTGTAATAAACTCACCAAAAATTGTAATCAATACTCCTTTTTCATTTCACATTATTAAAATTCAAAAAGAAACTATATCATCACAACAAACCTAACTCCATTAAGAGAAAGAGGAGGAGCGTGGGTCCAACGTCGCATGTAGCCGTTAAACACCCACAAGCCGTTCCCTTGCTTACGTGGCATGACTTTTTAAATTTTCTTTTCCCCCAGTTATTTTGATTTATTTATATATATATTATAAATAAAAGATCTTGTCGTCGTGAAATTTACGACAGAAAATCCGACCGTTGTTTAAGATTATCTTCTTCTTGCCCGAAACAGAACTCAAATTCCCAAAAAGTTTTTCTTTTTTCTTTTTGCTTTCTCTTAGCTCAAACACAAAATCTTGGGAGAAACAGTTGATCTTGTTCTCTCTCTTCGTGACGGCGATGTTGGGCGATTATGATATAAAGGAGGAAGACATAGTAATCGATGAAGCTCAGGGATACCCGATAGCTTACGCAAAGATCTGTCGCGATTTCGATGCTTTTCCGTACAGAAATGGCCCTCCTTTCACCTTCATGCCGTACATTCTGCAGCAGAACGAGGTAATTTGATCGAATCATATATTAGCCAGATCGAAATTGATTTAATTAGGGAAAATTGAGCATATAAACTCGATAAGTTTGGGCGGAAATTTGTGTTTCCAGATTTCAGTTGAATTGAATTTAATTCTTCAGATAAAGTATCTGTTTCTTACAAAAAAAAACCGAGTTTCTGATGTGGAAATTTGGTCCTTATACTTTGTGTTGTTTGTTTGTTTGTCCTGAAGAGCTCAAGATGCAGAGAAGTAGATCAGATGTTTCCAGTAATTGATCCGAAAGCAAGACCAACAACAAAACCGAAGATCTTCCTAAGTCTACTATGGAAACAACTCAATCATCTAGGGTAAGGGCTTATTCTCTCATCAGATAATGAAATTGACACACTAACACTGGATTCGATTCTCAGATTCTTATGATTTTGATTTTGCTTTTGTTTGTAGAAACGCTGGGTTTGATCCAGCTGTAATTCGGATTGATCCATATGGGAATGTTCTTTACTTCCACGCTGATTCAGCTTCTCCTCTTGCTTGGGGATTTGATCATTGGTTTCCTTGCTCAAGTACACACACACATCTTCAAATGTTCTCCCTTTTTTTCTTTCTTTTTATAGATTTTGAGTTTCTTATTGATAAAACCTTTTTCTTTCTTTTGAATTGCTGTAGGAGGAGGTTTAACAGTACCAAGCAACTTAAGGATACTGCAATGGCAGGCACGCAAGAACAAGAAGGACAAACTTGAGTTCCTTGTACCATGGTGGGATCTTCAAGTTGGCATTTCAGTGAATCAGTTTCTGTCGATGTTTGCTGCTTCAAGTTCTGATTTCAGGTATAGTTAACAACTTTTGTATATATATGCCTATCTCCGTGATGAAAACATCTTTTACTAATATGCAAGTTTCCGCCGTTTTAACAGGAGGAGAGCATTTTCATTCTTGTTCAAAGAAGGCGAAAGCGAGGAACTTAACGGCTCACAAGCGGTTGAATCACATCATTTCCCGCAGCATTTTATCGAATCAAAAGACAAGTTTGGGCTTGCTTCAGCTGCAGTTGTTGTTTCCAGAAGAGAACCTTATGACCCTTCATTAGTATTGAGATCACTTGATTACAATCGTCAAACACCTGGTTCGTAACTACTACTCTCTGCTTTTCGGTTATAGATAGATAAACCCTCTTTTATCTATCGCTATATTGAAGCAACTATGTATACTGCAGCGAGGAAGATGAGACTCGGTGCAACAAAGGAGAATGAGACCCCAGATTTAATGAAAAATCCGTATCAAGCCATTGTTGCTGCTAGGGATTCACTGAGACACCGAGAGGAAGCGCAGAAAATGAGAGTGGAAATGAAGAAGTTAGATGATGAAATGAATGATTTGAAAAGAAAGAACAACGAAGAGCAGATTACCATACAGGAGCTTGAGAGCGAGCTGATTAAGCGGAGAAGAAGAGCTGAAAAATGCAGGAGATTGGCAGAAGCTCAATGCTCGTATAGGAATACACTCGAGAAGATGATCCGGGATGCTATGCACCAGTAAGAGATTTTCTATATATACAACAATTCCATTTCGATATGTTTTAGCTCAATGTTCATTAAATTTTAATTTTGTTTGTAGGAGTGTTGTGTATAAGGAACAAGTGAGGTTAAACCAGGCTGCTAGTAGTGCACTAATGGCGAGATTAGAGGCGCAAAAGGCGATTTGTGATGGTTCAGAGAAAGAACTTCACAAGAAGTTTATAGAAAGAGAGGAGCTGGAGAATCAAGTGAGGCCTGAACTGGAGAAAGCAAGGAAAAGATCAAGACTTTTGCTGAATGATGAAGATGACTTGTTGCTAGACGATAGAGACAGGAAGTTGTCTTTGTATCTTCCTGGAACAAGTGAAGATACGTCATTACACAAGGAGTTAAGAGTATACCTTGAAGAAGAACATAAAGCAGCAGCTTCTGAGGCTGAAACTCAGAAGCATGGGGAAATAGAGGAAGAGGAAGAGGAGCAGAAGAATTCAGAGGTGTCTGAGAAATCTCTTGTTGCGTTAGAAGATGATAAACCGGTTGAAGAAAAGCTAGATGTAGAAGAAGGGAAGAGAGGCAGCAGAAGCTTTAGAGCATTTCCTGTATTCAAGGAATTAGAGAGTGAGGAAGATGAGGAAAGCAGGAGAGAGCGAGGGAAAGGAAATGTTGAGAAATGGCTCCACATTTTACTGGAAAACAACAGCAAAAACAATCCACAGGACCTTCAAGCTGAAAGAAGCAAGAAGATTGATGAAATGATAGAGAAACTGGACCACAAGTTCCCTCTACTTGAAAAGGTTAATGAAGAAGATGTGGACTTGCGGTTGCAGCCTGAGGAGGCAAACAACAACAACACAAACAAGGTGGAAACAAGAGCTGAAAGCTCCCGTAGAAGCAGAATGAGTTTTGATTTGAAGAACACACCAGAGAAGAGTGGCAGAGATAAAGTGGTGAAGAGATCAGAGAGTGCTAGAGCTTTCAGAAGGATACCATCATCTCCTTCACTCATCTTTGGAATGAAAAAGGGAATTGACTGCGTCAGGAAAAATCCAGTGGTTTCAGGTCACGACGATGAGAACGAATATCTCGTTAAGAACAACTTCATCAAGTCATCTCTCCAAACAATCAAACGAGCTGTCAAATTTTAGACATAATATGCATTTATTCTAGCGTGTGATCAATATTGTTTGTGATGTTCAGTTTTACGTTTTCGTATGATTTTTGCTCATCAGAAAGCGCGTAATCATGATGACTTAGCGCAAATTTCCAAAAGAAAGAAGGAACTGTTTTGCATTTCTTAGTATAAACGCAATCAAATCAAATAACTTCCCTGTTTTTCTTTTTTAAATAATTAAAATATTTTTATTTGTCGGCAATGAAGTCATATAGTTCATAGACTATTAAGGTAAATTTTTTTTTTTTGTTGATTTTCGTAAGCACCTACATTAGGTATTGAACTCTTTTTCCATTCACGAAATTATCTAATTGCTATATTCAGTTGATGTATGTATATGTAAAATAAAAACATTGTTCGATTATAATATTAAAAGTTACAAGTCTATGTTACACATATGAATACGCAAAAACAAAATAAAAATGTATTCAAGATGTGCTGATGTACATGATGTCAAATAGCTAAATTTCAGAGTTTCTGTAGCATGAATTATACTTAGATTATTAGTTCTTCAACCTGTATAGTACTTAATAGATATATGCTAAGGTATAATTCAGATATGATACGCATGATGATCCTAATGTTATAGGATTGAGAGGCATGAAGGAAGATAGAGATAAGAGAAGGATGAAGACAAAACCCTCTTGATTTGTCACACAAATATATATATATATATTATTATTACAAAGGGAATATAATCATTGCATAGACACGTCTTGTTCTCTGCAATCTAATGCTAATGGTAATTGTATTCTAGTGGTGTCGAATTCTTGCTAGCTACGATTTTTACAGTATTAGTTTGATTTCGACTGTAAAAATTCCCAACATTATAGTTAAGTTTGCCTTTCACCAAAGTTATAGTTAGGTTTGATTTTGGTGTACAACAAGAATTACCCAAAAAGGATTACCATTTGACGAATCTCAAATAGTAACTGTTCTGGTGTAAAAGAGATTTCAACAATTTATATAACACACGAAGTACATTCATGAATGACTGCAACTGTAAAAGAAACTTAACGAGATAAGCTTATATGTATTTAGCTAAAACAGACAAGTACTTTGGAAAAGACAAATGAATCATAGTCTCTCTGTTCCGATCTTTTGTAATATCCTTCTCTCCATGTGGTTTTGTAGATGAAACGACAATGAATGGTTCCGTTTTAGAATATCGTGACCATGCCTCTTGTCTTATCACAACCTTATTACGTACAAGCCAAAAATAATATTCTATTCTCTAGCTTTTCTTTTTGATCCCATTACTCACATCACATCACGAATGTGATGACACACCAACCAACTTAAGCCCATTGAAGGCCCATTCCAACCCATATCTGTACATAGCTAGGCTTGTTCTTTGTGTTCTGAGTTACCTTTACACTAGTAATAAGCTTAATTGATTCACCTGTATGGCTGTATAAATAGAGTTGTTCAAGTAAACTGTGTATTTGGCACTTCTTAGTGAAGATGTTTTGCAGGGCACCTACATAAACAATTGCTAAAAGAGGAGTCACCCCGAACCTCGCTAGATGCGGTGACAATGGACATTCAAAAAGCATGAGCGAGAAGAAAGACATTCTGGTCAAAAGAAAGACTGGGGTTGTAATCTCGGCAGCAAAACCCCCAGCCGTGCTTGTCGAAAATGTCGAGAAACCGCACATGAATGATGTGTACTCTTTCGGGCTAGGGAACTGCTAGTGTGAGATCTCTCATTTGCACAAGGCTCAACAATTGAAACCATAGAAAGATCTGGATTTGGGTGATGAGAGTGTTTACCTATGCCTTAAGCTATGATAAAAATAAAGGATTTTGTGATTCACAATTGGTGGGTAGGTTAATGAACATTTTCTCAGATAAAGCCATTTGGATCCATACTTGTTAAACCCTCTCGTCAATCCATACTATCGAATCCTTAAGACAGTCTTAGGAAGATGAACAAAGATAATAAAGAGAGCGAATTTTGGGGAAATACAACATGGAATTGAGATTCTAGTAGAAAGATTTTGCACAGATGAGCTAAAGTCTAATGGATAAAACAGTCACATAAGTAAACTTACGAGTGTTTGTGTCTTTTGATGTAAATGAACAGCTTATGATGAAGTTTGATGTACATGATATACTAACATGGTTTGGAATCAACCGAAGGTTTTCTCACTGCTATAGCACATGTAAACGAATCCATCTTCGTCTTTGTAAGTTTCGTAGACCGAGTCCATTAGAGCAGCTGCAGAGAGAGGTTAATACAGAAAAAAACCAAACAAGTTTTGCCTAGAAAGCCTTGCAAGCAAAAAAAACCCAGTTGCAGAAACTCACCAGTTTGAGGCAGAGTGTTGTTGACGAAGACGAATAAGGCTTTACCAGGAGACAAGTGTAATCTAGCACTCAAGATGTAGATGAATTGCCAACCGACATATGTCGTGGAACCAGAAACCTAACATTTCAAAGACAACAGCTCAAGATCATCCCTTCCACAGAACATTCTCATAAACAGATTCAGATTGAAACTATTTATACATGGCACACATGCAAGTTAAGTGGAGCAGATCAATTGGATTATCAAACAAGTTCATGAGGCAGGATGAAAATTTTACTTCTTTTTCTTGATTGCAGGCAGATCGGTTTTGCAAAACTTCTCAGCAATTACCTGCAAAACATCCATCCAACACACGGAAGAAAGAAAACATTTTGAGTTCCGAAAATTTGAGAGGGGTAATTGAATGTATAATAAAATAAAAAGACAATCTTTTTTACATCCCATAACTGAAGAGATGATGATCACACCAAAAAACTTACTGGAATCCCAGTAGGGTACTTAGCGATGATCTCGCTAGATTCCGGGAGCCTTTTATCTGCCATAATAAGTGATAAAGGCAATTCAGTATTTTCAATTTTCGATCAAAGAGAAGAAACTATTTGGAGATCGAAACAGGGATCAATCGTGAAATAGCCTCGAACTCAACGTCAATTCCTCCTTGAAAGATTTCATCTTCCACTAGACCACCGCAGATTTCTTCAAAGAGATGAACGCAATCGTAAATAGAACATTTTCAAACTAGTAAAGTCAATTTTATAAATAATGTTAATTTATCAGCAAAGCGGGGATAGCTCAGTTGGGAGAGCGTCAGACTGAAGATCTGAAGGTCGCGTGTTCGATCCACGCTCACCGCAATTCTTTTATTTTGCCTTTTAATAGAAAGAAACTTACCAGTACAATATTAAAATTTGCTTCGGTTCGGTTTGTTTCTTCAGATATCGCCTATCCGGTTCAATATTAAAATCTAAATCATTAGAATACGGGCTAAAACATAAACCTATGAAGTAAAAGCATCTCCATTAGATTTTTTAAAAGGTTCCTAACAAGAATGCTTATCATTAAATAAATAAAAAATAAATGATAAACATGTTTTAGGTAAGAAACGTGTCTTAATTAGAAATTGTTAAAAACTTGATTCCAAGGAAAACGAAACCTCTGTTCCTTATCCCCTAAGCTTATAGCAGCAATAAGAAGAAAAACACTTAAGCAAGCTCAATTACACAGGATAATTCATAATGGTCATTCGTCAAAGTAAAACAGATCAGTGTACTATTTCTAAATGGATCAACCTGAGCCAGTTTCGCAGAAAGAGTCTTATTCGGGAACACATTATCTGCCTTCATCCTCTCAATCATCCCATAAGCAGGAGTTTTGGCGTTGAGATAAGCCAAGAAAACAGTTTCATACTGCATTAGCTGAGCTGCATAGCTTGGCCTTTTCATCCTCAGGAAAACCTTCTCAGCGTTATGAACATCGCCTCTTTTCGCACATTCCTCGAGAATCACCATGTAAGAAATGAACAAAGGTCTCATCTCGTTATCCTTTGTCGCTTTGTTCAATATCAGCTCGGCTTTTCCAACTTCTCCGGCTTTGATGTAAAGCTTCACAAGCGCGTGCCATGTCCACGGGCCATCTTAATTAATCCCCGCATTCGCCACTCTTTTAACCAGATTTTTGCCTTTCGCTAGCATCTTGTTCTCCGTGAATATCTCCATGAGCGCAAAATATGACAAGTTTGTATTTCTTTACAAGTCTATCAAACACCGCCTCTGCTTCTTCGATTTGCTTCAGATTTCCCCATGCTTTGCTTCAGCTTTCCCCACTCCCACAGCTGCAAAACCAAAGCAAAGGCATGCAAGTTAAGGGGGCTGATACACAATACGATTGAATGATGTGGCAAAATGAGAAAAGCTTACCTTGAAACAGGTAGCAAAGGATTTGCGTTTACACAGATTGTGTATAGCAAGAGAAAGCTCAGCTTGACTCAAATTTTTTCCTTCCTTGACCCACACTTCAAGAACATGTTCCACTGATTTATAGGCAACAATGGAGTCAAACAACTCACAGCTTGCTCTTTTATTTTTAGTTTTCCCTTCATTGGAATGCTCCACTTCCATTTCAAGACCATCATCACACGCATCTACATCACTACCAAGCTCAGAAGAATCATCTTCAACTCCCTCTGCTACATCCCCAGAAACAGGAAACGCCTCCTCTGGTTCAGATAACTCATCTTTTTTCTCTTCCTCATCTTCTTGGTCATTTGCATCAGCTATAGAAGAAAGCTTATTGATGCCAATGAAGCGCGAAAACACATCTCTTATTGATACCCTAAACGAAGAAATGGAGACGATGTATGAGAGCGGAGAGAGAAAATAAAAAATAAAAATTAGGGTTTGATGCAACCTACTCTACTACTGACTAGGGTTTGTCAGTAGTGATACAAGAATACTACTCTGACTTCTCTCACTTTCCTTCCCAAACGTGTGAGCTGGTTAAAGGGTATATTGGTCAACTTAATTAAAGGCATGTTTGGTGCCAAATTTGAAATGTATACAAAATGTTTGAAATATAAACACTATTGCTTATCCGAGGAAACAATGTAGTTATACCAAATTATGTTTGTATCGTAATGTTTTAATTATTTCACTTCGCTGGAAGTGGAGGTATGTGATCCTACATTGAAAGAAAGAAGGACATAAATTATTAGGTGAAATCCATTATCTTAGGTTGATCTGAAAAATGGGTATGTAACCGATCCCAAAGTGGCATTTAGTTCAAGCTGAATCGGCCAAAATAGCTTTCATCTTGAAGTGGAATACTAGGAATCTCATTCAATCCCCATTAGTTTTAGGATAGAGTCCCTCACCATTGACAATATGCATGTGTGGCCATATTTTCTACAATTAATTCTGAGAACGATCATTTCTGCATACAGTGACATTCATCACCGTTTTCTTTTTGGTGTGTGCAGGATCTTTGTAGGCAAGCTTTCAACGAACGAGTTGATGCAAAGATGACCCCAGCAAGTCTTGTGTCTAACCCAAATATTGGTATATCTGCTTTAGACCTACCTTTTTGCTGTTTGTTAGCTCCAACATTATTTATATAATAATAATAATAACTGGCAATGACAACAAAGCTAACTGCATCTTCTAATCAGGGAGAGCTCTTGTGGTTTTTGAGACCACAGAGGTAGCTGATAGAGCCATATCGCGGTTAACCAGAGGGTGCCTGATGATAAATGACGAGAGGTTACTATGTCATGTTCTATCTCTCACAGATTTGAAAACTTCATCAATCCTTTTTTCTTTTCCTTTTTATCTTATGTGATCCTTTTGCAGGCCTCTAGTGGGTACCAGAGATGTCCCAAAGGAAGTCGGAGAAGGTAGAGGGTTTACTGGACATCGTAGGCTGGTGGATAGAGCTATGATGTCGATAGAGAAGGTAAGTTGTAGCAATAGTCATGTGAAATGTTTTCTTCTTTTCGACGCTAACTATGTCCAAAGTAGAAAATCATTTTCTCACAGTCTTGTTTTTGTAACTTCTTTTTTTTTCACAAGAGAAAGGCCGTTTCTACAGCACACTGCACGCAGCCCAACCACATTGTACACGAGATGGCGGAGGAATGGAAAGCTCTGCAGACAAAGTCAGAACTCAAGTGGAACAAGCCAAGGAAATGAACATCATCTTCAGGAGCAAAAACCCAGAAGAAAACCAGAAAGATGCACGTCCCTTGTCTCAGCAGCATAACAGATCACATGTTCGGATTTTGGTTTAGTTTTTGGAATTTAGTTGATGCCAACCTCTTTTGTTTCTTTAGGTGGCATTAACTTATACTCTCACTCGCTGATGCTAATTTTGGAATTAGGACATAGGGGTACATAGAGAAACGACTTTGGCAGTTTTTTTATGTCATGGAAACTATGTTGCCAAAAAAAAAAAAAAACTCAAGTGTATCCCATCTTTGCAGATAGTTATCAGTCAAGTCTCGTCTTAGATTGGTTTTCCTTTGCGGCTGTTTTCATATGAACAAACCCCAAAAACGTTAATCAGAAACCGAGAGAAACAAGTCACACGTGGGTCTTTAACAAACAAACAATCTCCCAAGAGTTTCTCTACTAGTGTTGTAAAACATACACGACTATTTAAGAAAAAAGGTCCGAGAGACAGAGATGAGGTAATACAGAGAGACATAAGCTATTCTTTGCCAGATTTGTTGATGAGAGACTTGTGAATGTGTGGAATGACTCCACCACCAGCAATAGTTCCTTTGATGAGAGTATCGAGCTCTTCATCACCACGAATAGCGAGCTGCAAATGCCTTGGTGTGATACGCTTCACTTTCAAATCCTTGCTTGCGTTACCAGCCAGCTCCAAAACTTCTGCGGTTAGATACTCCAAAATGGCGGCTGTGTAAACCGCTGCGGTTGCACCAACGCGTCCATGAGCAGTCGACCTTCCTTTCAACATTCTATGGACTCTTCCAACTGGAAACTGCAAACAAGAGAGAGAGAGAGAGAGAGAGAGAGAGAGAGAGCACACACAACACACACTTTAATTCTGTCAAACACAAGACATCTGTCGGAAGCTAAAGACATTAAGGTTTATTATAAACTCATCAAAAGCAGCAAGATTTGAAGTCAATGGGTTGAATCAGAAGGTTCACGACAACAAACATATATTTGTCATTTTTAAAGATAAAAAGCTGTTATGGACTTAAAAGATTCAACAGTATCATTAAATACGGATTGTACTTTATTGCCTAACCTTCTACACAATTCATTTATCGTCAAAATCTACGAAAAAATCTCCGGATTTAAAAAAGAGGATAAACTTAACTCGTTCTCTAGGCTATCATAATCAACGTCATAAATTCAGAACCTCGCAGATCCACACTTATACGTTTCACACATCCCAAGAGGATTAAGTAAGCAAGTAATGAAAGGAATGTGTAAGAGAGAGACAGAGAGACCTGTAGACCAGCACGAGAAGAGCGAGTAGTGGGTTTCTTCTTGTCTTTGTCCTTTTCGTTGCCGCTAGATTTCCCCATTATCAGCCCTTTCGCTCCTTTTCCAGACATTTTCCCGCCAAAAAAAACAATCACCAGTCTTACTCGAAGCGAGCGAGAGAGAAAGTGTGTGTGTGTGCGGGAAAGATAGAGAGAGATCCGGGCCAGATAATTAAAAGACAAGTATCTCTCTCAAGTTCAAGGGGATTGATTGATTTTTTATATGGCTTATATAATCCAATTGACAAATTTACCCCCTCGACTCTCTCTCTTCACATTGTCGGGTCAGGTCACATCAAAGGCCCAAAGCCCATGTCTAATGGCTAAAATATAACAAATTGGTCCCACTATTTAGTTTTTATCAGTAACAAGACCCCATAAATCCCTAAGAATCAGTCACCTCCAGAAACTTTCTTTGTATGAAAAAGACAGTATCTCCCTTAAGTTTCCTGAATTGTACAAGTGAATTTCTTGGCCAGCCAATCAAACCAATTCGAGCATAAACCAAGACAAGAGTCATTTTATTCCTTCATTGAAAAAGATATAAGCTCCATCACTTACGCTGAAAAATCTGCAGATGCGGATGCTGCTCGTAATGCATTGTTTTATCCAGACAAGAACTCCACACTGCACCTTTATGCACTTCAAACGTACCGATTCAGTCTCCAGTTTCCCCATTTCTCAACATCGGATGAGAATCTAATAATCAAGCCATGAGAATCCATCAAACTTGCATAAACTTTTTTTTTTTGTTCAAAATTGCATAAACTGAGAGTTTCCAGCAACAGTTTCCATTAAACACAAGCGAATCAACAATAGTGAACAGAGCAAATTTCTAATTTGGATCTTACAAGAACCAACTTACAATAACAAATCTATATTTATTACATTACCTTTGCTAGCGGTGATGAGGAAGAAACCATCAGGTGTGATTGGACTGAAGAACAAATCTACAACAGGTATCGAATGGCCATGACACACTAATGGAACCGCGACTTTCTTCTTCTCCATCTCCCTAACTAAATTTAACACACAAAGAAGCCCAGCCAACCTAATTTGATCGATCCAAAGAGACACGAACCTCTTCTATTTTAAACGATTCAAAAGAAAATTTGGCGCTAAAATTCCAGAAAACAATAACAGCTTGAGAAGAAGATACGAGATTCAATCCGACAAAACAAAAATCCTGTCTATTTCGTTTCCTTTTTACTTATTATATCCAATTTGGAGGAGAAAATTTATCGAATCTAAAACTTCGATCGATCTAATACTTTATAGGAAGATTTATGCAGCTCCAGTGGAAATGCTGCCTCCCGGATATTCAAAAAAAAAAAAAAAGGAAGATTACAAAAGAAAAAACTAGCCAATCGAAGAGAAAGCAAATGTAAGAATGTGGAGGAACTTTCCGTTTTATAACCAGTAGGCTTCGTGTCTGAGAGCTTTCTTCTTTCGGAAAGCTTTTCTTTTTCTTCGTCTTCTTCAATTTGATACCGATATTTTAAATCCTTTACAAAATAGCCCCCTACATATGAACAGTTGTTATGCTGTATATGCCATTGATGCAATCAGATTTTTTTTTACTTTTAAAGAGACAGTTCAGTGGAACCATGTTTACATTAACATTAAGCCATACCAGCTACAGTTAGTTTTTATAATGCCCATTTAATCAATTTCATTAAAGGTATCCTATTTAGTTGAGTTTTGGTCGTTGATTCCTGATTTTTGACTCTTCATGTTCATCATCTTTCTCAAGCTTCCTCCTCAGATCCCTCAGATCTTCATCACCGACCTTACCATTCATCTTCTTGTTCAATGCATATGTTTCACCCATCTTCCTCTTGCACTCCTTGCTTGCTGAATCATGCAAAACCACTGCCAACAACAAAGTCAGAATTATGCAAAAGACTTTCCTTTCCATATAAATAATAAACAGTAAAGCGATAACTTTAATATTTCAGGCAACCACATGAGTCACTACAACTTCATGATATTGATTGTAGTTTCACAAATTTTTAGCTAGACACAATCATATTCATATATTTCTATCAGTATATGTAGATAGAGACGGGAATACTAACTTGGCTTCGGGTAGTCCTTCCCGACTATGCACTTAGCTGTAGTTTGAACGCTCAACGGCGCTGTCCATGGCTCATAAATATACTGCTTTGGCATATCTGAATCAGAAAACTTATTAGCCAGTGAATGCATAAATGGTAAACAAACTTACCAGGGTAATGGAACTAACTTCAGTTACCTTTCAGTACCGGGAGAAAATGCCTAATGTACTTGCCATCAGGATCATACTTCTTTCCAAAAGATACAGGAGAGTATATGCGGTTGTACTGAAACCACCACAAAACATCGGCTTAGAATGTAAGCATGACAAAAGAAACTTTGGAAACAAAGCATCCATATGGTAAAGGATGGATGTGATGGTTTAGATCTATTTAACAAATTGCAGAACAAGGAGCTTAAAAGATACGACACACGCGGAAAAAAAAGAAAGGAGACAATGCCTGGTAAAAGAACGACGAACATGATAACCACATCCAGTTCCCATTATTAATTGCCCAGTCTGAATCAATCAAAAGCCTCTCGAACACATCACGCCCTTGTTCCCAATGTATGAACTAACACCAGAAACATCATGCATGTCAGTGAAATTTTATGAGGAAGAGAGAACCAAAATAGTAGAGGCAGAATTACCAGATCCCCACGAGTTAGAAAACAGGCTACACAATGACGCGCTAGATGGTGCATCCAACCCCATTTCCGAAGCTATAAATTGCAGTGACAAAATTATTCATTAATGATTCAAACAAGGAAAGCTAAAAGAATTCACTTTGACTAAAATCAAACCTGAACCATGATGGCATCAATCCAAGGGTATCCTGTCTTACCGTCCCTCCAAGCAGCCAACATTGCATGATCCTCTTTCCATGGAATCTAGATTACATATGAAACAAAAGTGGTCCAAAAAAGCATTAAACTAAGTTGAAGGAACTTGATAAGAGAATACTCAAGTTGTTATCTAGGTACCTGTTTGCAGATCCGGTTTCCCTTCATTTTGTCAAAATTACGAGTTCCAAATGCAGTGGTATAGAAAAATTCTCGCCACAACAACTAGATAGACAAAAAAAAGATATAAACTTTCCGCAGTCAGGCAGCATAAGAAAGAAACTGTTAGTAAATTACTGACCTGTCCAAGGAGAGAAACTGGCGGCGATGAATGCTTTTTCACATCCTTGTAAATACGTTGAAGGCATTGATAAAAGTACCTCGAAGAAAGGCATCCAAACTTCTCGAAGGTCAGGAAATAAACAGCAGAAATAGAGGGAAAAGCTTAAGTGGACAAATTATCTCTGAAACTTACTTTCAAATAAGGTGACAAAACAGTAGTTGCGGGCTTCAAGAAAGCAGATGGATCACCCTTTGGTTTCTCAAAGTTAGCCACCCATGCCTACACTACAAATAAAACCCATAAAGATTACAGTCCTATTGACACTGATAAAAAAGATATAATATCTCTGAAGTAAATGTACAAGTATCAATTCGAGGATCTTGAAGGGAAAGCTTCCAAGTCCTTGACCATACCTTATCACTGATTGACTTGGTCAATCGTTTCAAGGCTTCTGATTCACCACCTCTAAAAGGCGTCCATTCAGCCTACATACATTTAGAGGAGCATAAGTTTCTTAGATGGAAACGTTCTTAACTACTCTAAGAAACTAGATCATCTCTTAACTTGTTCATCGTCTCCGTAGCCAAGTTCCTCAAGGGTTGGTAATTCCGAAACGCCAAGATTTCCAACATCTCCAATTGGTGGAAGTGAAGAATAAGACATCACAAGTTCAGATTTAGCACATGAAGGCTCTCCGGCGATCTTCAGAAATGACTGATAACTCAAAGGTGGCTTCCCACCATTCTTACGTGCAAGAAAACACAGTCACATATCCTGAATCTTCACAGTTCCATAAAAGAAAATCTAAAACAACTCCATCAAAACAACGGCATTAGCACTTACTTTCTCTATAATGTCCGTGGGATTGAAAAGAGTATGGCTCACTGGAGAGAAAATCTCAACTCCAACTGAAGAAGCGTACTCCTATAGAGATGAAGATAACTTGAGTTAGCTAAAACCTGAATGAGACGCATCGTAAGCACTAAGCAATATCAAAACTTTAAGGCTTAACGTAACGATGTTTTTACCTTAACTTTCAAATCTAGAGCTTGATAATACGGATCTGTATCATATTCAAAGCAAAGCCTCTTCACCTTCCACTATCATTTAAAAAGAAAAAATTCACCACACAGATCATAAGCATTCCAGATTTCTCTATTGCCTAAAGTAATTTCACAACATTTTGAATTCTCTCAGGAACACTACATTACCTCTTGCAAGCAACGAACCAGGACTTCACCGGGTTCACCTTTTAGAATCAGCAACCGCGAACCGAGTTTCTTCAGGCTGGAATCGAGATCCTTGAGGCTCTCCAGCAAGAACCGGATCCGGTTTACTCCGGCGCGTGACGAACCGGGAGAGAACGCAGATGGGTCTGACTCCATGTAATGCGGGTCGATCACAAAAACCGGATACATAGATCCGGAACCCTTTGAGGCGTATTCAAGAGCCGGGTTATCGTGAAGCCGGAGCCCTTTCCGGAACCAAATCAGTGAACCGGATCCAGTAGCCATGGATATTATGGGGTTGAGACGATAACTTGACGGTGAACAGACGGAGGGTAATCGTCGCATGAAATTTCTCTGATAATTCTCCACAAGTTTTTTGAGAAAATTTCGCGCCTTTCAATAGCGCGAGAAAATGCTTCATCAGAGAGAAGATGGTTAACGTGTGCTTAAAATACGCTCCCTCAACTGTGCGTTTAACTAATATGCGCGGTTTAACTAATATGCTCGCTTTCGGCGTAAGATAAAGGTTATTTTTAACGGTTTTATTTGTTCCACGTCATTACTATGGAGGAAGATCATTGCATTGATGATTCCTACCAACCAGTCGCAACCTTTGTTACTTGATCACTTTATTAAAGGTCCCAAAAGCTGAGATATCCAAAACAATATTTAACTAAACATTTTTTATATTAATTTTGGAGAATCTTTCTCAGATACCTCAATAAGTATTAATATCGGGGAACATTGAAATTAGGAGAATATACATTCCCGTATATGAGATTTCAATCAAAAATTACTTTTACAACATATAAACATTAAAATTGGCGTTAAAGGAAAAAAAATTGTGTTACTGACGATGATAACCAAGTTAGTACATGTATGCCTTTATATGATACTTGAATTTTATAACTCCAAGCCTCTAATCATAATACCATGAATCTTTTTTAGGTACACCTCGCAAATCAAATGTTACACTTTGGTCTAAAAGTTCCAGTAGCAATCCAACGGTCAGCATTATATATATATTTGTTGAAAAAAGCTAAACTAATTGACAATCCAACGGTTCAGAAGAAACAACATTGCGCACGATCCAGACCGTACAAACACACACAATTAAACGGTTCTTGAGTATCATCGATCGTAAGAGGTTGCTTAGCCTTCTCCTCCGTGAGACACCTTCGCGTAGACCTCCGGTCAGTTATATCCAGATCAGATTCCAGATTCGCGGAGGAGCTGTTGTTGCTATTCACGTAATCTGGTTCCGACGACCAACCGAAAAGAGGAGCCCACCATGAAACCGAGGAAACGGGTTTCGTACCGCTCGGATCCGGTTATCTGATGGATCCGGGTTAGGAAGAAGCTCGGATCGAAGGCAGAGCGGAGGAGGAGACGATGATTATAGCCATTTAGATGAAATGTGATGGATTGAGAAAGAGTAAGAAAAAGATGGTTGAGCGAGAGAGGAAACGTAAAGAGTAGTGTGTATTTAACTCATTTCATAACGGAGGGGTATTATCGGAAAGTTAACTTAAACGTCAAAAGCGTTGATAATTAAGGTGGAATGGAGGTGAGAGCATTGGATCATTTCTTTTATTTTTAGTATATGTGGATAAGATTGATTTGAAGGCGTGGGTCAGACAAACAATATTTGAAACTTTTAGCAACAACAAAATTGAAACCTTACATGCATACGATTATGATGTGATTAATTGCATCAATTTATGAGTTCTTTGTTAGATTTACGGACGCCTGAACCCCATTGACGTATCTGGATTTACATGGGCTCAGTTATTCACTTTAGATTTTACCTACTTTTGTTGGAATGTCAATCCAAATCCTATATTACAAATTTAGACAAGTATTACGTAACATATAAATAATATCCAATTTTAATTAATATGAAGAAGAAACCAAAAAAAAAAAAAAAAAAAAAAACTATGCAAGCTTTATTACTTAGTTCAAAATAAATAATACTATTATATTAATCAATAAAAGAGTTGGACATGCCTAACATTTTATAACATCTTTATATATCGAATAAACATTTCAATATTAAGCTTTTGCTGAGTTGGATTGTGACCCCTGTTCGCCCACTTATTACATTTCCTATAATTTTCTTTCGTGTTCACATGCTTTCTCATTACTTGGTTGTGTGTACATATTACATCATTTGATTCATAGTAGACCATTATATTTGTATACGAATATTAGCAATGTTTCAAGTATGAATATAAGGTGTGATAATTAATGGTGGAGTTTCAGCGGGAAAAAAAAAGCATCTTGGACAGCCTTCAAATATAAGCTCCCTAATAGACTCCAAATTCATGAAAGATTATGGACCAACAATATTATCAACTTAAGTTAATATACTAAGAAGAGAACATAAATTGTTATTCAAATAACCATACATCCCTTATAGTACATATAATCACTTTCCGAATTTTATCATTTTCCTTCAAATAAACTCTTGAAAAACTGATTTTTAAACAAAAATTATCTTCTGTTTTCTTTTTACATCTCTGGACAAAAAAATTTACAAACTCATAACGAGTAAAAATTTGAAACAAGAAAAGAACTTATGCAGATTTATAAATCGAATGACTCCAACACATCATACACTCTTCATGAAGGGACAACAAGACAAAGTCATAAACCAACCAAATAAGCAAACATAGTAGAAAGTAGTGTTACATTCGTTCGACAACCTTTAACTTTCACTCTCATGGTCACCTCCTTAGACGCTTCAACGACATTGTTTTTATCAACTTTGTGATAGTTGAATTAATTAATCACTATAATATTTTCTGCATCATAAGTAAAGATAGTAATTTACAAACAAAAAATCATTTATCTAAAAGTAAAAATTCTTTTAATAGACTTTAGTTTCGTCAGCTTCTTTAAAACAGTAAAATCATTATAAGTTGGTTTTTTTCAATTTGTTTTTTTCTAAATTTAGTTAAATTATATTACAAAATATTTAGGAAATTCATTTTGGATATGTATATCATCACTGACACTACACTGTGTAGTTTGACACGTGCATAATGTGTAATTGCTAACATACGCACGCGTTAATTTGAAGTTAAGAGTGACCAATTCCAAATTAGAAATCTGTAAAATTTATCTCGAAGGGCCGGCCACTAAAAAAGGGAGCATCGGTGAAGAGATTCGGAAAAAAAAAAAAAACAAACGTTTGGGTGGTTTCGCTAATCCTTGGAGGTGTAACCTGAGATCAAGACACCAACAATCTCCACTCGAACCCCTTTTGAGTCATCATTCATCACCATGTGGAGAAGAATCGTCTCCTCTCATCTCAAAACCCTAGCCGCCGATGTCGCCGCTGCTTCTCCTCGTCGATCGATCGCCACCACCGCGAGACCCGTTGGCTTCTATCCTGCTGCCAATCGATCACCCATTTCCGCTTATTCTTCCGTCATCCCTCGCCATTTCAGCTCCGAATCAGGTGATAATTCATTGCTATAGTTTTTCCGTTTTCAGATCTCGGCTTAGGATTCTGTTTATGGTGGATTTAGATGCAATTCTCGCCGTATAATCTTATGTATCGCTTTCACTGTTCTCTTACCGCATTCACACGCCACGGATTCAGAAGGTGTATATATACGATTTTTGTATTGGTCTTTGAGATAAATACTGCGTTTCCGAAATGCGGTTTTATGCTTACGTCGTTGTTAATCCAACTTTCTGTCACTCTGTCGATTTTGTTTTTTTCTTTGCTATTGAAGCTGTGCAAGAGGGTAGTGAATGACTGTTATTACCGTTGTCCTTCGCAGTAGAGACCATTGCTAAGAAGAAGGTAGAGGATGTAATGCCCATTGCAACTGGACATGAGAAGGAAGAGCTTGAAGCTGAACTGGAGGTGATTACTCGTGTTTTCGTCTGTATGCATTTTAACATATATAAGCATGACACTGTGATACACATTTGCTTTACTGCAACTTCGCCAGTGATCATATTGTTCCCCTGGATGAACTTGTGGCATTACGATGGATTATATATTTGTGTTTGATTGTACTCTTCAGCTGAGGAAATCAAATTTAACTTTTTCATTGTAATCTTGGGGCAGGGGAGGAGGCTGCTTGACATTGACTTCCCCGAAGGTCCTTTTGGAACAAAGGTTAGTTAATTTTCTATTACCAGAGTTAGGTCGTGATTCTCACTTTGAATATCTTAATCTTGTTCTCACCGCCAAGTTTACACCGCATCAGTGTTTCTAGCCATCATAGACTTTATATTTAACACCAGAACTCGGGGTGTAACTTAAACAAACCTCATTAAACAAACTAAGGACACTTTACTCGAGTATTATGGATGGCTTTATATTATATTTCTGTTTAGCTGCTTCAGTGACCTTATAGATCAAATATATAATCTCTTCATCCAAATTAAATCGAGTCTAGTTAGTTTATTGACCTATACGGATCACCCTTTGTTTTGATCCATATTATCCCATCACCAGCACAGTCTTGGCATGCAGCAATCACTTCTGTTATGTCGATTTGAATCTTGTCTAATTTTCACACTAAACTCTCTACTTCGGTCATATATTCAAGATTTTATTGGTGAACAATGTAATATTAGTTCCTTGGATAAAGCACTTTCTTGGATTTGAATCGTATATGGGATTTTGTGAGTTCAACAGGTCTCTAAGCTGTGTTTGTTAGTTTAACTGGTCGTCTAGCTATGATGCTTACGTCCACAATGATTACGAAAATTTGCAGATGTCACATACATTATGTGCAAGTGTCTTTAGATCATGAAAATTCATTTCTTAGCATTCCTAAGTATATTTTCTGAATTACTGATATCATATAGGAGTATGAATGCCAATTTTTGCATGCTGTATAATTACTGGTGTCATATAGGAATATACGAGTGCTAAATTTTGCATGCTGTGTAAAGAACTGAGACATTTCATCTTTTTCATTTTGGCATGTCATTTTATCTCTCGAGTGAGAACCCTTCATCCTCGTTTTGCTACCATTTTATAACAATTTTGTCATCTTATTGATACCAAATTGTATCACCATAGGAATCTCCTGCTATTGTAAAGTCCTACTATGACAAGCGAATTGTGGGATGCCCTGGTGGTGAAGGCGGTAAGTTCACCTCGTCTTCTCTCTATAATGGCATATACTCCAAGTTTTTGTCATTAATTGCTGTCTTGATTGAATATTTCATACATGTATCTAACAAAATCAGTGTGCACATTATGTACCAAAGACTGGTCTGATCTATATTCCTCCTGAAAACTGCAGAGGATGAACACGATGTTGTGTGGTTCTGGTTGGAGAAAGGAAAGTCTTTTGAGTGCCCGGTCTGCACTCAGTACTTTGAGGTAAGTTAAACTTGAATCAGATGATCTAAATGGTAAAAAATCGAAACGTGACTTATCTCATCATAGTCATATAGGTCAGACGAACCTGTAAAAGAATTAGAGCAAGAACGTTGAGATTTTCCATTTATGAATATTTACTTGGTTATATGTATGTTTGCAGCTGGAGGTGGTTGGTCCTGGTGGGCCTCCCGATGGTCACGGTGATGAAGACAATGATCACCACCACTGATTCCGGCTTCGCATTTGCCGCGAGTTTTACATTTTGTTTGCACTCTGTTTCATATATTTTACATTTTTTTGATTGGAATAAAAAAATTCCGCAGTTGGTGAAACACAGTTGAAAGTGTTTTTGATCCTTTTAGAACAACACTTGGGTATCGGAGTTTCTAAATACTAAAACTCTTATGACCGGTTTTTTTCTTTTTGCAACGACTCTTTTTTATGATTGAGAATGTGTGATTTGCCATTCTCACTCCTACAACAAGTAGCTTTAATTATCTTGAATCAAAAGCTCACGCAGTCGAGACATGTGATTCAAGTTCTCAAGTTAGTGCAGCATTACCATTTCCGCTCAAAGTTGCACAAAATAGATTAAAATCGATTGACACGTACGTAGTTTCTCACGTACGAGTTTATTACAAGCAAGAGTGACCAATTCCAAATTACAATTAGAATCTCTATTTTTTTCCACCAAAGAGCCACTACTAAAGAGAGGAGCATCGGAATCATTTTGCGGGTTTCGCTATTCCTTCGAGGTGTGACCCGAGATCACGACACAAACAATCTCTTTTTGAGTCATCACTCGTCACCATGTGGAGAAGAATCGTCTCCTCTCATCTCAAAACCCTAGCCGCCAATGTCGCCGCTACTTCTCCTCGTCAATTGATAGCCACCACCGCGAGACCCTTTGGCTTCTATCTCGCTGCCAATCGATCAGCCATTTCCGCGTCTTCTTCTGTTATCCCTCGCCATTTCAGCTCTGAATCAGGTGATAAATCATTGCTACAGTTTTTCTTTTTGTTTCCAGATCTCGGCTAGTGACTCGA
This sequence comes from Streptanthus diversifolius, assembly GCA_039880935.1. Taxonomy (NCBI): domain Eukaryota; kingdom Viridiplantae; phylum Streptophyta; class Magnoliopsida; order Brassicales; family Brassicaceae; genus Streptanthus; species Streptanthus diversifolius. The sequence goes on along the minus strand of JAXGFM010000013.1, from coordinate 16,209,846 downwards.
TTTTGCGGCGGATTTAGATTCATTCTCGCTGTAATCTTCCTCGCATACCCGTGCCGTAGTTTTAGAGGATAGATATAAAATCTGTATTGGTCTCTGAGATTATTATTCCGTTGCCAAAGCGAACCATGTAGAATGGTTTAATTATCATGTCGCTGTTAAATTTAGTTTCTCATCTGTTTTGTACTCTGTCTGCCTAATTGGATTCTGTCTACCTAATTTGCTTTTGGAGAGTGAATGACTGTTATTACTCTTTTACTTTACAGTAGAGACCGTTGCGAAGAAGAAGGTGGAGGATGTAATGCCCATTGCAACTGGACATGAGAAGGAAGAGCTTGAAGCTGAACTGGAGGTGATTACTCGTGTTTTCTTCTGTATGCATTTTAACATATATAAGTATGACACTGCGATACACATTTGCTTTACTGCAACTTCGCCTATGATCATATTGATAACCCTGGATTCTGGCATTACGATTGAGTAAATATCTCTGCTTGATCGTACTCTTCAGTTGAGGAAACCAAATTTAACTGTCATTGTTTTCTTTGGTTAGGGGAGGAGGCTACTTGACATTGACTTCCCTGAAGGTCCTTTTGGAACAAAGGTTAGTTTAGTTTCTATTATTTAAGATATGTTGTACTTCTCACTTTAAATATCTTAACCTTATTTTCACTGCAAAGTTTACACCCTGTCAGTGTTTGTAGGCATGGTATGGTTATATAAGTCTAGTTTAGCTGTTTATGTGTTATCAAATAACCAGATCAAATATCCCGAGACGTATCTCTCATCCAAATTGAATTGAGTCCCGCTGGTTTACTGACCTATATGGGTCAACTTACACCCTTTGTTATGGTTTTGGTCCGTTTTATTCCTTCACTAAGGACTGCTTTAGCATGCAGCACTCACTTTCGTTATGTCTATTTGATGCTTGTCTAATTGTCAACACTAAATCTTCTTCATTATCTGGTCATGTATTCAGGAATTTTTGTGAAGTATATATTTAGTATTAGTTACCTTAAGTGAGGCACTATCTTGGATTTGAATTATATATGGGATTTGAACGGTGCATTTAACAAGTCTTTAAGCTGTGTTTGTTAGTTTAAATGGTCCAGTGGCCACAATGCTTATGTCATGATGATGACGAAAATTTGTAGATGTCACATTCAACATATGCAGGTGTCTATGGATCATGGAAATTTAGTTCTTAAGAATCCTTTCTCGGAATAACTGAAATCATAGGGTTATATGATCGGTTAATTTTGCATGCTGTATAACTGTATAACACAGTTGAGACGTTTGATCTTTTTCATTTTCTCGTGTCAAAATCTCTTAAGTGAGCAGCATTCATTACGTTTGCTACCATTTGATAACAATTTTTTCATCTTATTGATACTATGTACACTTACCAAATTGTATTACACAGGAAGCTCCTGCTATTGTAAAGTCCTATTATGACAAGCGAATTGTGGGATGCCCTGGTGGTGAAGGCGGTAAGTTCATCCATTCGTCACTCTTTAAGTGTTATAAATTGGGATGCGAAGAGGCATAACATGGATGATTTGTATCTACTGCAGAGGATGAACATGACGTTGTGTGGTTCTGGCTGGAGAAAGGAAAGTCTTTTGAATGCCCGGTTTGCACTCAGTACTTTGAGGTAAGTTAGACTCGTATCAGATTGCTTTAAATAGTAAATAAACGAAACTGTAAAAGGATTAGAGCAAGAACTGGTTGAAATTTTCCACTTATGAAATATTGAATTGGTTACATGTATGTATGCAGCTGGAAGTGGTTGGTCCTGGTGGGCCTCCGGATGGTCACGGTGATGAAGACGATGAGCACCACCATTGATTCCGGCCTCTCCCTTGCCGCGAGTTTTGCTTTTTATTTTCACGTTCTTAAAATATTTTTATAATTTTTTATGATTTGAATAAAAAAATATATGCCGCTGGTGAAACACAGTTGAAAATGTTTTTGATCCTTTTAGAACAACACTTCGGTATCGGAAATTGTCAAAATGCCAAAACTCTTACGACCGTTGTTTTACTTTTGTAACAATTCTTGAATCATAATCATTCTTGCCTTTTGCATATTATATGTTCAACTTTTATTTTTATGGTTCGATGTCTTTTCATATTGGACGTTTTGATCTTGTCCTTGATTCCTTGTGAGCGGCCATATACTTCAATATAAACCAATTTTCTACATAAAATTAATTGGTTTAACACTAATTACTCATACAAAGCATGCACCTACATTTAACTTTCCATTTTTTATATATATTTACAATAAAGGTATACAACACGGCGACCAAACACGGTGGGGGTTAACATCAACGTCGCTTTTTATTCCCTCGCGACGCAGCTGTCTTTCTACTCTTTCCTAACGTTTCTTCTAAAATTGTTTTCTCAAAAGCTAAAAACATAGAACCAAACTAAAATATTTATTTCATATGCCTTTTTGGTTTCATATCATTCATTACATGTTAACAATGGAAAGACCAAGCGGAAACCAAAATACTAGTACATAGTTTTAAAATGATATACCACCCTGTAAAACCAAAGCAAAACCTAACTAGCTATAAAATAGAAGAAAATAAAGACAAACAAAGGACAGTATTTTCGGAAAATGCCCGTGGAATATATTCGAACGAAAAAATCTATATAAAAAAAGAGAGTATAGTTTAAAAAAATCGAAAAAGAAACATAACTATCAAGAAAAAGAACGTTGGAGTTTAATATTCCTTTACTACTGACAAATCACCAAACAAACAGTTTTTCTCTGTTAATGTTCGACACAGCTTGCCCTCACTACGAACCCCTCTCATCTTCAGACATGCATGCATGTGTATTCTTTGTCAGCATGCATACATATTATATAAGTTTACTGTATATAAATTAGTGTTTCTTGTGTTAAATTAGATTAGTAGTAGGTGAAAATCATATTATGCCTTTAGGAAAATGTGACGATTTTACTCCCTTTCCAATTAGGTGCTTTTGATAAACTAAATTATAGATTAAACACGTATATTTTGTTAGCTGACTATTATACACGTGTTTAATATCCCATTTGATCTTTTTTGTTTCCATTGTTATGTGTTGTACTATGAATAGTTATATTAACCAGTTGTATTTGATATATGATTATTTTGAACATTATTAATCTATATAAAACTGTAACATACGGAAAAATAATAAAACAATAAGAATGATGTCAGAAATATCTTTTTAAAGTTTTCGTATTATGAATCTCATAATTTTTAATATATAGTACAAACATTACATACTAATTTTAGTGTTAAATTTGTTAAGAAGACATGGCTACTATTTATAAATATTTTTTAAGACCATTTGAACATAGTCTAGTGATTTTAATATATTTTATAATATCTAGGAAATATTTTTGAATCATAGATCTATGTCATGAATTTAAGAAATAAATATCATTATATCAATGATACTATCATTATATCATATGAGTCCGACGGACTTTTGTTTTATTTTCAAAATAGTAGTTAATTAATGTTAGTCGTGTTTGCTGAAAAATTATGCTTAGTACAAATGCCGATACAATTACACCATCAACTATATCAGATGCCACTTGTCCTTAGTAAAGGGTTATAAAACTTGTAATTGCCTGCAAAAAAGACAAATGCAATATGATTAATCTATATATGTGAAATACTTTATCCCCTACGATTAACATATTCATTGTCTTATCCACAGCAAAGGGCATTTAATTTCATCATTCACTACTTTCACTTGACAACATATTACCTAATTTTGTTACAAATTTTAACACCATTTTTGAATTTTTTTTGTTTAACTTATTCTAATAATTTTAATATCTCTTTTAATATTATGAAAACTAGTTTCAAACTATATGATGAATTTAAAAACTATTATATCGTATAGTTTTACCACTTTTAGTTTTTAAGAAGTAAACTAAATTAATTTATCAAGGATGTACAGAAAATTATAAAAGTGATAATATGTTACCTACGAATGTACATATATATATGACACATTGCTATATTAATTTACCGGAACATGAGTTTCAAGCAGGAATCAATTGCTTCTTTCTTGTTGGCGGAACCTTAATTTTCTCCCAATTCGATTTTATCAACTTCCTCCTATTTTATTGAAGCTTATAAACGTGTGCACTATTAACGCTCTTTATAACAATATGATTCTCCTTCAACGTACCATGATATAAACACACCACTTTTACGTTTCGTCATTAAAATTAACAGTAATAATACACGCAAAATATTATATTGCGAATGATATTTGAGGTTGGTAAATTAATTTGTATTTTCTTGAGGTTGGGATTTATTTTTATTTTTTTTTTGCATAAAACCCTAATAATAATTAAAAATTTGTCCTGATTCATTCTAAAAAAGCAGTAATACTTTTATTTGTACGTTATAGAATAACTTCAGTAAGGATACAAGTTTTATCAGCAAACATGCTGTTTACAGAACCAAAACAAATAATATCGGTTCTTTTTTTGGTCGGCAGAAAAAAAGAGTTACAAAATTAAATTTTAGAGTACATATTCGATGTATTTATAATATTTAAAATGCATTAACTTTTAATGGGTCTTAATATCCTTTTATTATACGAACGAACGCTATATATATATATACTTTATTTACTTTAAAATGATCAAATCAACATAGTAGTGGTGGAAGCATCCACTGTCTTGTTTTTTATGTCAAATGATAAGAAAATTTTTACGTAAATATGTTTATAATCAACTCTTTCTAAATTGGGTTGACTATTCACCACCAATTGAAGTTGATTTCTTATTGAAAATGGTGGGTCACTAGAAGAGTTGACTAACCAAAAGCTAAATACATGTTAAGAAGAAAAAAAAAAGGATCGCAAAAATGTATAATTAACTTGCAAAAGTTGTTGACCTTTGTTAAAAGTTATGTAACGTGATGCCGTCATTACTAAGAATATGTCAAGTAATAACAATCAATTTTTTTTTTTGTGTTGTCGAGGATTTGAAGTTCTTAACTAATTCATAATCACTTAGAACACTATTTTCATTCCGATGTTTGTCACATTAGTTTTTATTGTTTAACTAGTTTTTCAAATCAGATACTTGGGTGCACTTTAATAGAAATCTCACATTTAAATCATACAATAATTTAAATGCCATATATGATAACCGATCATAAATTATCCAATTCCTATTACCATTTAGTTTTTAAAAATTCAAATAATTAATTAAATGGTAATAGTTGATATATTTCTTCAAAGAATATAGTAATCATTCCATCAAATCTATAGAGATTTTTGTGGTAGAAATAGAAAAGGAGACAAAAGACAATAATTACGCGTATGCTACATGACGTATTCAATATCCATGTAACCATGTCCATTGTTTTGATCATATATATATATATTGGTTTTGTTTTCACATAATCTTTTTTTGTTTTGTTTCGTTATATACTTTTCAATGTAACGTGTTAAATTATTAATGGGCACTTTCATTTCAATATATAAAACTGTAATAAGAATATGATTCGTTACATTGGCTTCAAATAAAAAAAAAAAAAAAAAGGTTTTGCCTTTTGGGTATATTACATGAAATTTAAAGTTTAAGTGAAGGGGTTTTGAATCATGAAAGTTTCATACCGATTTTATCATCATGTAGGTCACTCCCACTAAAGTTCTTTTTCTTTTATCAATATAACGTATATAACTACAAATTAAGCTCACCCAAAATAGAATTACACGTGTGTAAAATGTAATATAATAAATTTTTAACCCAAAAAAACTTCCTCTGATTAGAAAATTAAGCACTCTTTTACTGACAAGAAATACGAGGATCTAAATAATTTAAGTGGACCAAACTTACTCAAGAAACCAAACATAGAAAATGTAAATGTCTAAAAGAACAACTGAATTAATGCACAACTAAAGAAATGGATAGAAGAAAGTTCGTACGCATCATCACTACACTCAGTGCTTTCAGATTTCACAAATCCAAGAACCCTAAAAAAACCTTAAAATGTAATCTCTTTGTCCATTGTGTAATGCGCCTATCAAAATCCCAAAATTTTAATCCTTTTTCTCGGAGAAAGTTTCAGACTTTTAAGCTTTCTGGTTAATGGGTATCCATCAATCTTCTCACTTTTATTTGTTTTTCATAAACAAATGATTGAACAAGGAGATTTATTTTTCCTTTCTTCTTTCTTTTTCAATTTAGGATTATGCCCTCATGTTATTAGTAATATACTATTATTTTGTATATATATATATAGAATTGATATTTTTTTACGTGGAAGAGTTTATTTTCCTCCACTGCCCACAGGCATTGATTCTCTCTCTCTCTCTCTCTCTCTCTCTCTCTCTCCTCTCTGTATTTTTGCCGCTAGCTCTGCTCTGGTTTTGATTTTGATTCCTTCTGTTCCCAAAAAGATATATTTCTTTTGTTTTATTAATATAAAGAAAAAAAAAAGAAATTGATTTCCTTTTTCCATTTCCATGGATGCTTTCTCTAGCCTTCTCTTAGTAGTAATTAGTTTTTGTGTAGCTGTTGTTCACATTTAACATCCCATAGTGAATGGATTCAGATTCACATCTCTTTTCTTTTTATTCCCTCTCTTCTCAACATCACCGCAAATTTTCTCTATAAATACACATTCCCCTCCCTTACCTTCTCTTATATTTTCCATCATTGTGTGTTTTGTGACATTTGAAAACTCTCTACAACAAATTCTCCAATATTGTAGTGAAAAACAAAAGAGTCCATTGAACAACAATGAGCTACTCTCATCAAAGCATGGGTTCTGGTTTGTTTCTACTTCTTGTTTGTTCTGTCTTATGTTGTCTTTAATGTGTTTGGTGTTTAGTTATGAAGTGTGTTACTGTGTGCTTGTATTACTCTGTTTTGGGATTACTCTGCTTGAATATGTTTCTGGCAAAAAATTTGTAGGTAGTAGAAGTGCAAGGGGATATGAGTTTGGAAGGACTTATGTTGTGAGGCCTAAAGGAAAGCACCAAGCTACTATTGTTTGGTTGCACGGTCTTGGAGACAATGGCTCAAGGTAATATAATGCTCTTTCACATGCCTTGAACTTATGATCAATGCCCATTTCTTGAGGCAAGTCACAAAGAAGAGTAATCTCATCATGCTTCTAAAAGTAATGCCCAAATTGGGTTAAAAGATATCAAACAAAATGTTCATGAGACAAAAGTTCACATATTCCCCTGTTTTGTTGAATAATTAAAGAATAAATTTATCCTGAAAAGCTTTTAACTTTTTGGTTTTATATTGAATAAAACAAATAAAGGTGCTTTTTGGTATGTCCTCTGATAAACAACTTCTCACTTTGTCTCCGTCTTTCTCCAGCTCGTCTCAGCTCTTGGAGAGCCTGCCTCTTCCAAACGTAAGGATCCATGAACACAACACACTTTGGAAGTAATTTCTATATTACTAAAGTCTCATTCAATGGTTTCTCATAAACATATATGCTATGTACAGATAAAGTGGATTTGTCCAACTGCTCCTTCGCGTCCTGTTTCGCTTTTGGGCGGATTTCCTTGCACTGCCTGTAAGATCATTCAACTTCTAGGCTTCTCTAAACTTCACGAAAACTTTCTTTCAGAGCGATAACTAAACGATAAAAACCAAACTCATTGCTTCTCAGGGTTCGACGTAGGAGAAATTTCTGAGGATCTTCATGATGATATCGAAGGCTTAGATGCTTCAGCTGCACATATTGCTAACCTCTTATCAACCGAACCGACAGATGGTAAGCCAATCAAGAGTTATATATATATATAAATATATATATTCATGAATCATGACCACCGTCCTCGATACATCCATCACAATCTCCAGCTGTAACTTGAATGCTCTTTGTGGTTTGGTTCAGTCAAAGTTGGGATAGGGGGTTTCAGTATGGGTTCAGCAATAGCTCTCTACTCCACGACGTGCTACGCTCTTGGACGTTATGGAAACGGACATCCGTATACTATAAACCTACGAGCTACTGTAGGACTCAGTGGTTGGCTTCCTGGTTGGAGGTAAATATAGATACATTTCTTTAACCCCTTCATGTCACTAGTTAACATTGAGACTAAATAATGGAAGCTTCAACATAACAACGCAGGAGCTTAAGGAGCAAAATAGAAAGTTCGAATGAGGCTACAAGGCGTGCTGCATCGATACCAGTAATACTTGCACATGGAACTTGTATGTGTACACATCATTCTGTAATATAAAGTTCAATTTCTGTTTCAAGATAAAAACCTGATAGAATCTGATTTTCCTATTAAATTATGTTTTTTTGGTTGCAGCGGATGATGTAGTTCCTTACAGATTTGGAGCAACATCTGCGCAATCACTTGCCATGGCTGGATTCCGACAAGTTGTGTTCAAACCATATGAAGGGTAAATGTTATAAATTATATACCGAAGTATCTGTTTAATTTGCTTTTACTGTTTTGGTCTGAGATGGTGAGGTTTATTGTCATTGTATAGGCTTGGTCACTATACGGTTCCGAAAGAAATGGATGAGGTCGTTCACTGGCTCGCCTCAAGGCTTGGTCTCGAGGGTTCGCGTTAAACTCCAAAAGCATCTAAATAGCTATTTTTATACATGGTGTAGAATTCGCCTATGTAGAATATATAATGTATAATGGGTGGGTTTCTTGGGGTATACGGTATTTTTATGTGTCGACTGTTGTGATTTAATTTTGCTTTTCTGCTCTTCGATTCTTGATTATGAATAATATAATAAAAGCTCTTTAATAATATATCAAATTTTGTTCATACCAAATCAAAATATTTTGAGTTTATTGAGACATTCATTATTGCCGTACATCAAAAGGCATTCTTATGAAAAGAAACGAAAAGACATAATAATAACTTCATTCAGCAGTCAGCATAACTTCAGCCTTGGGATCAAAATCTCTAGACGTTTACTGAGACTTTTGGTTTCCAGAGACGTCTTTAAGCTTCTCCTCCAGTTCACCTTCCTGGAATTGTACAAAAGGATTTGAAATCATAAGCCAACACAATGGGAATACAACAAGACAAAAAAAAGGTATACTCTTGGTGAAAGTAACCTTGTGCATGTTAAGAATGATGTCTGAGCCTCCAATAAACTCTCCCTTGATGAAGATCTGTGGAAATGTAGGCCAATGGCTGCACAAAAAGAACTCATGAATCAGATTCAAGACTAACGAAAAAACATACGTCTGTTGAAGAAGAGTCTAGAAACATATAATATCCCATCTTGCAATTAGACTACACAGCTCTCTCTGTCTCTCTCTCTCTCTCTCTCTCTCTCTATGAAGCATATTATCACCTGAAGGATTTCACAGCGTTTTTTAACTCTTGATCTTCAAGAATGTTTCTAGCACCGATAGGAACATCTGAACACCAGAACTCAGAACACATTAGATTCAGAGCTTCAAACAAAGGGATAGCTTCAATTTCCATCTACAACTACAAAGTACATCAAAACTTACTATATTGTTGCAGAACCCTTACGGCTAGTGAGCTAAACCCACACTGAGGAGATTCAGGGACTCCTTTCATGTAGATCATAACAGGATTTTCCTTCACATCCTAAATAGTCCATAGCTAAACAGCATCAGCAAAAAAACTCCAACCAGATGCAGAATTCAAATAAACACAAGAAAATTAACTTCGAATCAAAAAGCGCCGAGGTTACATTCTCAACGATATCCTTTAGTGAGTCCGTGGAACCAGAAGGGACTTTCTGTGTAGGCTTGAAATCATCATGTGTGTCTGAATCGCTGGGCACTGTAGAGGAGTATCTCATCATTCCATTTTGATAGACTGATGATGCAGATGCCTGCATACAGAAACCATATGATAAATCCGTTAATTCTCCTAGTAAATTCAACTGTCATGTGAAATCAATTGAAAACCAATTCGTTTTGCAACGGATTCAAAATCAAAACAGGCGAAACATAAGAACATCAAATTACTAATCTCGTTTATGAGAAGCTCATGTAGTGTTATCTAATCTGGTTCAATTAATACAGGATCAGAACCCAAATGTTATTTACTTAGGAGACGAAAAAGAAACAATTTTTAAGTGATTTAAGATTGGGAGAGAGAGAACTAATTGAGCACATCATCAGATATATCATCGAACAAAGAGTTTTGTAGAGAGACTAACCAATCTGCTAGAACGAACAGCCCGGAGGCCAGCGATTCCTCTAAGAAATCTGCTCGACAAAGCAGCCGCCATCTCTAAATCAAGCAGATTATTCAGCCCACGAAATAACACTTGCGCGATTTTGATCTACCTGTCTAGAAAAAATCAAGAACAGAAAAGGTAAAAGTCAGGAAAGACGCACTGATTTCTTCTACATAATCTAATGACTTCACCAAATTTTCAGAAAATGTCAAGAAGGAAAGGGAAGGAGAACCGTGAGGAGCAAAATTTTCGTGAAGGAAGAAACTTGACTACCTGCTGAAAATGGAAAACCGTAGCTACGGCGAGGAAAACGGAGTAGAAGATAACGAAAATAGCTACACCGTCTCTAAAAGATCTTTACAACGACCGCTTCTCTGGTCTCGGGTGACCGAACCCGATCGATTTTGTGTCAGAACTCATAACCCTAAGGTGTTACACGGTGTCGTTTTGGTGGTCACGGATTTTTCGTCCTTTGACTTCTTGTTTTATGGTTCGGTTTTCTCCGGTTTAGGTAATTCATTATCGAATTTTACGGCAAATAATTTTTTCTTTGGTTCCGTTATATACAAAAAACATGAATAAAAAGTAATCAGTTGGAAAATTGTTACATTATCAAGGTTAAAAATAATGATATTTTCTTTGGTTCTGTAATTTATAAACAAAAAAACATCAATAAAAAGTAATTTGTTCGAAAATGATTATAGTATCAGGTTAAAAATCCCTGATGAAGAGAACAAGGATACAAGAATAGAAAATGGTTGGAAACAAAAAGAAGGTTTTGTTCCATATCGTTGTGTTGTTATTTATATGTATCTTTACCCAAAAAATAAACTATTTTATAGGTGGAACACAAAACTATAGAGTTGTTGAATTTCAAAAGATTAGTAAAAGTATATAACAGATTCGGTTTAAACATCAAATTAACATTGATTAATGCCATTGCATAGAGTGGACCGTGGTATGGAATCAAGAACTGTTTATTATAACAAAAATACAAATTGGACGACACAAATTAAAAGTTGTTACAAGATCAAATCTAAACTTATTGGCTGGGAATTATAAGTCTCCAGGATCACCGTCACAACGAAAGATACAAAACGGAATCACAAACACAAGGACACAACAGATATTACAAACAAAGACACAGGAATCTCAAAATACCAAATAGGATACTATAGAAACAGAAGAAAGACACATTGATAGTTCTTGTTATTCTCACTTCCTCTCATAAGTCCGATGAGTCGGATCAGTGCTCCTAGTAGTACCAGTAGTGGTCGTGGTTGTGCCTGGGGAATGTTCCCTGTCTTCTTCCTCCGTAGCCATCCCAAAAGTATGCTTCACCGCATCAGCTGCACCCATAGCCATCTGCTTCACATGCTCACCGGTCTGGCTCAAGAACCCACCGGTCTTGTCTCTACCCGCTTCAGTCGTCTCTTTCGTGTACTGAGCCGCGTCTTGCGCCGTCTCCTTTGTGTATTGAGCAGCGTCTTGAGCCTTGTGCTTTATGGCTTCTCCAGTCTCGGACATGTAGCTCCCGGTCTTGTCCTTCGTCTCACGGGCTTTGTCTTGGGCCGTCTGGGCAGCTTGAGATGTCTTATCTTTTGCTGACTGGGTCGTATCATGAGCCTTTTGCTGGGTCGTTTGGGCAGCTTGAGATGTCTTGTCTTTCGCTGACTGGGCCGTTTCATGTGCCTTTTGTTGGGCCGTTTGGGCCGTTTGAGAAGTCTTGTCTTTCGCTGAGTGGGCCGTCTCATGTGCCTTTTGTTGGGCCGTTTGGGCCGTTTGAGAAGTCTTGTCCTTGCCTTCCTCAGCCTTGTCCCTCATCGCTCCCATAGCTTGTGCTGTCTTCTCCTGTTATTACACAAGCAAATCATTTTTATAAATTGTAAGCAGAATGAGATTACATATATAGTTATATACACATAGATATTGTTATTACCTGAGTCTTGCCTCTGGTTTCACCCGCTTTGTGGCTTTGTTGGTTAGACGCCATTTTTCTTTTCTTCAAATGTGTAAATTTGAAACGACAATTAAAGCTTTTTCTGAAAGCGTTTGTTGCTGTGTAGAAACTGTGTGTATTGCCTCTCCAAACCATCGGGACATTTGTAGTGTCTTGGTCGTCTGGAGAACGAGACACGTGTAAGCATAGAAGACACGTGTATAGCTGCGTGGTGCGCTGAGATTAATACTAATTAAATTAGGAGTATGGGGTGTTGTACTTTGCGAGTGTTTAGTATGCAGTTTCTCGAACCTGTACGTGTTGTCCTCTGTGGTTGGGACACGTCATGGTTAATTGAAAGATGCTTGTTACGTGGTGACGCTATAAGTGTCGCCGCATGTTATAATAAATTAAAATCAACGTGGCTATCTTCAATTTTGTTCATTGTATCGGTCGTTATATGCATGTTCCGTCACCGTGTCAAACAATCAAACATCACTTAGAGAGAGAGTACAATTAATTACTCTTTAGTGTCCTGAAACCAAAGTTGATAATATAAAAGTATTCACCCAAAAGAGCAACCTCGAGGTTAGTCGTTGAACTACGGACTCACCTCCGCATATAATTAGCCTTGTTAGATGTGTGACAACCAGCCAATGAAATACAACCCACGTTGAATCAAATGATGATATGATGCACGTTGGAAACATTAACACAAAGTGATAAGAACAACTTATATAGACGCGCACACACGATAAATGAACAAATGTAGTAAAATTTGAATGGCACCAATACATATGATACGTTAACGGAAAAAAAAAAAGATGAGTACTTCAAAAATATATCAAACACAACCAGCATGCATATAATCAGATTCATAGTTGCAGCTTACTTTTAACTTTAATGATCCCATCTGTTATTTCTCAAACCCACTAATGTTTACCAATAGGTTAGTAAATTTATATATTTTATTTGATCTTACAACCATTCTTATAACCCACAAGTTTAACTTTATCGGACTATTTTTACAGAAAAAGAAAAACATTGATTTATCTAGCCGATATCTTTTGTTTGTGGGGGGGGGGTTTCTAGAAGAATTTTCAACTTTCACTTTGATGAGTAGTAATAATACTCATGCAAAATGTGTTGCATTGAAACTTGACACATGAGAACAAATGAAGAATATGGCACACGGGGTATATAGCCGTAACTGCGAAGAACTCTCTTTTGACAAACGCAGATGAAGATCCCACTTCCGGTGCCGGAAGGGCGGAGCCACCATAAACGACCACCGTGCGCCATCCCACTTACATGTTTTAAGGTAATTCATATATGTTAGCCCTAGTATCCATATATTTTGAATGAAACTAAAGTTGTGTTAAGATATTTTTGAGCATTCGAGAGCATAGAAGAAAGGTTTTATTATGTATTATTCTTAAATTTTTGAAAAGCAATTGTTAATTAAGTAAATTAGAAAAAAAATAAAAGTAAAAAATGAAAGAGGATGCATGGATGGGAGTCCCAAAGAGAATGGAATCAGCTCAGTTCTTCTTTTTTTTTTGGTTTGTTGCCCACTTTACCCTTCTCCAAGAGAATGGACTCCAGATATTAGCAGTTTCCCCTCTTTTTATCTGCTTAATTATAATAGAAAAACAATTAATATTTGGAAGATTGTCAAATTTTTTAAAAAAATATGGGAATAAAACAGCGAGAGAAATAAAGGAAAATTAAAGTGAGAAATAAAGGAAAAGATGGTCAAAACGAAAACATCGAAGAATTATTCCGTCACCATCACCCAAATTTATCTTTATTGAAACTCTCTATTTTGCCTCATCCCTTTTGATTTTCCCTTTATCTTTTCTTTTCCCCTCTTTTTATGTTTTTTTGACCCATAATTATATTATATTTTTTTCATTATTATATTTGTATGGTTTCTCATTTCTATCCCATCCACATTATTTTGTTTTGAACTTAATCGTATGAACATGCTCTTAAATAATCTTAAGAGTGAAAAACTTTGTTCATCAGCAATTCTTTTTTTATTAAGCTATATATATATATATATATATATCTTTATTTTATTTTGAGAGATGATATGTTAGTTCGATTTTTTTTTATCTTACTATCAACATTTTCTTACTTTGCTACTACACTAAAACGATATTTTGTCAATCATATAATATATTCATCTTCTTTATAAGAAATATCTATTCTTTTATTAATTAACATGACCCAAACTTTACAAATTTTATCAGTGTGAACAAAGAGTTTTCGAACTAAAAAAAACGAAATACATGAATACATTTGTTATTTTATTCATGATCTATCGCAAAATGATGAGAAATACTGTTTAAATTAGGTATGGGTATTCAGATACCCGTTCAATTTCGGTTTCAGTTCGGATAAATACTGGGAACACATGTATCACTATAGTTAAATAAAAAAAATAGTAACAATGTTAAGAAATTGTTTAAGACAGATGTTTTTTAATTCACTTTAATTAACATATAATTCGAAGTAATTAACAGTTTCAGTTATATTCTTTTCTTTTTTTGAAAACAGTTTTCAGTTATATTCCTTTAGACAATACTACATATTCCTAGTAAAACAAAGGAAAGAGTACTTACAAGCTATAAACACAATTTTTATACGGCAAATCTTAACATCCAATGTATAGCTTATAAAAATCCATTACATTAATCATTCTGTTTTTGGAAGTTCACAGATATCGTTACGTTGCCGCTAAGCAAAGGAGAACTTGTATTATAAAATTTTATAAAAAGAAAAGAAGCACAAAAAAAAAAACAGTGAATATTCAAAATTCAAAAGTAACATAGATTTTTATTCGTGTCTCGGATGTCGATTCAGTTGCCTCCTTAAAGTATAAATGAAAGAGACTTACCATAATATAATTGAGAGATTAAGCCACCTTTTTTTCTATATCAACCAAAAGCTTATACCACGTACACGATACCGAATCGATTCTCTATTCAATAGCATCTCTTTATAGTTTTATGTACACCTTTATCTACTTTCATTTTCATTTAGCATTTTTCTTTTGTTTTTGTTTCTAACCGATGCCTTAGAAGTTGATATCTATTAGAAGTTGATATCTTCTTCTTTCTTTTGGCCTATTTTTACTGATACGTATATATAATTTTAATTGTAAATATTATTAATTCAAGTGTATTTAATAAATAACAAATTTATGGTAGGTAGGGAACGTCGCCTAGCTACTTAAATTTAAGTATTATTGTTAATAGTTAACTAAATGATGAGCTTCCTTGGTGTTGAAGCATATAATCATAAAATTATAACATATACTTATGAATTGCATTGAAGATAGAGGGTCCAAAAAGGTACGAGTCAAAGAACTTTTGTGTAGAGCAAGAGGTTAACAAGATCTCTCTCTATTAGTTGGGTGTGGGCTCCTTGAGTTGTTTGTTGGCTTCTTGTCAATCTTAATTTACTTAAAATTACACATTATGATTTGACCCAAGATTCTTACCAAAGCACTTTTATTTTATGATTGATTATGTCAAAATTCAAACTAAAATTTATATTTATAACTATCATATGAAAAATGAAGTGACCAAGAGACGACAAAAGAAAGAACGACAAGTGAATAAAAAGAAAAAAACATGTCAAGTGAAAAACATTTTGTTGAGTTTCTCTTTGACAATATATAGTCTTGCATAAAAGAAATTCATTTGAACTAATACATTAGATAGGGCATATTTTAACATTTTAATTTCCTATTTTTTTAACCACAAAATTTTAATTTCTTTATGTAAAGTCCTTTGTGAACAGTTAATTAAACTGAAATTCTATGTAATAATAAAAAAAAGAGAGTTACATGTGCATGCATCAATCTAAATATCTCATATATACAACAAACACTCAAAGCTATGACCAAAGCAATTGTATCCATATTTTTAATTTTCAAGGCTTCGGAATCTCAGCCGGAATATTTTTTTCACTTAATTTATTTATATATTCCGTTTTTTTTCTCTTCTTTTGCGGAAGTTTACAACTGAGGTGAAAAAAAAATAGTAATTATTATTTAATTAATTATTTTTTTCTTAAACGAGACACCAGTTGATCTTCTGTGTTCTATTTAAGCACATCCTCTTCACATCACTCTCTCAAAGCCTCGTGTCTTGTTTTCTTTCACTAGACAGACAATCAAATAGCTTCCAAGTTCATCAAGGTCAGTCTCTTATTATTATTTCGTAACTATTTGATCAAATTAGATATATATATATATATATATCCACAACTAATTGGCAAAATTACGTTAAATGTGATTAATATTATTAGATAATTAACACTCAATACTAGAATAAGCATATAATATATAATCGCTATTAATTTATACATATATATAAATTTCTTAACCACACAATTGATTTGTTTGTCATACCTTTTAACGAAAGCAAGAGTTCAGAAAGCAAGAGTTCAGTACATAAGAAACTCATTTTCATTAGTTGCATGGTACTTAGCGATTTTCCTTTTTTTTTTCTCTCTTTCAAATAGAGATATGAGGTACAATTTTATGGAATGATCTAATAGAATATTCAAATTTATTTGCATGTCTTATTTGTAATAATGTTTCTATGTGCATGTAACAGAAATAAATATAAGCGCACGCATACAAGAACAGATTGAAGATGAGCAGACCCGGAGATTGGAACTGCAGATCTTGCACCCACCTGAACTTCCAGCGCCGTGATTCTTGCCAGCGATGCGGCGACTCTCGTTTGGGTGCTGGTGGAGTTGGTGGCTTAGACTTTGGTAGTTTGGGCGGCAGAGCTATATCTGCTTTCGGATTCACCACCGGCTCCGACGTTCGTCCAGGTGACTGGTACTGCACCGTCGGAAACTGCGGGACCCATAACTTTGCCAGCCGCTCCACCTGCTTCAAATGTGGCACTTTCAAGGACGAATCCCTCGGTGGGGGCGGCGGCGGTGGCGTCGGCGGTCCCGCCATGTTTGACGCCGACGTTATGCGGTCTAGAGTCTCCGGCAACGCTGGGCGGTCCAGCTGGAAATCCGGCGACTGGATTTGCACTAGGTACCAAATCAAAATATTTTAGATAACTCTATTGATGAATATAAAACTCGTTTAACTGATAAAAATTAATTATTGGAAACAGGGTTGGTTGCAATGAGCATAACTTTGCAAGCAGAATGGAATGCTTCAGATGCAATGCACCAAGGGACTTCAGCAACAGAACCTCTTTCTAAATTATACAATAATGCCTTTGAAGTAGCCTTGTTTCCAATTTATTGGGTAATTAATTCAGTTTTTATTCATTTTATTTAACTTTATTGTTTGATTAGTAAGACCAAACTATCTTACTTTGGTCTGTGATTAAACTTAAAGATTTGATATATTCTAGTTTAATCTTTGAAATGTAAGATATTGAAATGTTTAACTTTTTCTTTTATTTTCAAATTTGATATACTCCAGGCACCGTTTCAATCGATGGAAAAGGAGCAAGAGAGAGTTAAAGATAATAATTTTGTTAGATGTTGCAATGAGAGTCGATATTGTAACTTTAGCTGTCGTGCTTTTGGATGTATTATCCATTTTATTATATTTCTTTTTTTTTTTCCTTTTCTTTTCTTCTATAATTCGTAGTTTTTATTTTGCAGTTTCTTTTTAAGAGTTTTATTATTCTAATCATTGTACGCTGCATGTCTTTCTTAAAAGAAGATTCTCTTCTCAATTTCATCGTTTTATACATGAGTAGCTACTTTTTTTTTGTTGTCCAGCCTTTTCAACGTATATTCTAATAGATTATAGCATAGGGCCGGCTATAGTTCTATCACACTAGCCATATATCGATCACAATGTTGATACATAGTAGATACTATTATTACAAGTTAGTGTTCGACCCATAAAACTTAAAATAAATCAACCTAGTGAGCGATAAATTGTGCGATAATAAGCAGAGTTTCAAAAACTATCCGACTTTAAATTTGTTTAGGATAAGTATATATGGAGGTTCTTGCATGCATCCAAGTGCGTATAGTATGACTAGTCTAACAAGAACATTGGAAAATATGTTATAAAACATATGGAAAAAAAAATATATATATATATATAATGGATTTCTAGACATTTTGTTTTTCTTTAGTATTGAAAATCCATGGCACTTGAAAGGTGGGTATAGCTTCAGTCTTCACAATGAAGCTAGAAGTTGAGATATCGATTTGTCTTCATATTATTTCTATAGTTCTGTTTCTATTGTTGGTTCTGTTTTATTTTCGTTTTGTTCTTTAACTTGTTATAGGATTACTTTTTGTGATTTTAATACATGGAAGTCGGAAAAAAAAGAAGAAGAAAACAATATTGTAGGGAGAAAACTTAGAGCTAGGATTCATTAAAAAAAAAAAAAGAAGAAAAAAACTTAGAGCTAAGCGTAATTTAATAATTTATTATTAAAAAAGCCATAATCATGGGCTATGTAGTCATATTAATGGGCTAGAAAAGCCCATAACAAACAAAAGTTTCATCTTTCGTGCTTCGCTATGCAAAGACCACTCTGGTTGTATCAAACGAGCGAACCCAAATAACGACGAGTGTTAACCTCAAATTTGATTTGATCGTCTTCTCACTTTTCAAATCATCTTCCTCGTTCGTATCGTTATCGTATCGTCTCTGTAATCTCATTCTCTGCCTTACATTTTCTGTCTCGAATCCTTGCTTCCCTCCATGGCTTCCTGTAAGTTTCTCTTACCTTTCTTTTGTTGTCTTGTCTAATCTTATGAATCACGAGACGGGGTTTTTGTTTGTACAATTAAATTTGGATGATTCCATATTTCCGTTCTCATAGAATCATATTCAACGGCAAAGATGAAACCTTGGAGGTTCTGCTTATTGAGTGATAGAATACTCAGAAAAGGGACTTCATTTGAACAATTAGTTGATTTTGCTATCGATTGGAGATCTAAAGTTGAAGCATTTCTCTTCAATTTTCGTACTCAATGGTTATGAGATTCTAGTTGCTTTCTTTATAGTGAATACAAGCTAATCTAATTTGTTCATTTGCCATATGCATTCTCTGTAATTGAATTGAATAATGACTATTAGTTTTTTTATAAGTCCCATCAATACACCGTCAGGCACCATTGCCATGAGATTGATATTTATAAATGTTATTTCAATGATTTTCGTTCTTAATACTGTATACTCAACAACATTATATTTTGAATTACTTGAAACCTTCTGGAGCTATCTCGGAAGTGTATACTAGACTTGAGTGACCACATGGAGGATTTAGTGCTGATTTTGTTTCTTCTTGAGCCTGTCTTGTTTTTCGCTGATTTCCTCAAATGAGATATTGGCGTCCATTTCAGGTAGCCTAGGAGTTCCGAAAATTAAAATCTCAGCGGTAGACCTCAGTAGAGTAAGATCTGGAAGCTTACAGATTCCATACAATCAAAGATCATTGATTGCTCAAAGGCCGGTTAAGTACTTGAGTCTTAGGACAAGTTTTGGATCTGTGAAAGCTGTCCAAGTGTCTACTGTTACAGCTGGGGAAACAGCAGGTATGTTTATCTCTCTTATGTTTTCTGATCTGTGTCTTTCTTATATGATAGGTGCACATTTTGGCAAATTTACTGTTCATATGTTTTGCACATCGAGCGTTTCACTTTCACATGTGGATTGATATGTACATGGAGAGTGTCTTTTAATTCTCCTTAAATATTTTCTGATTTTAACATTATTATATCCGCAGCTACTGTAGAAGTAGAAGATGCTGAAAAGACCAAGTCATCTCCGTTGAACGCTCAGCTCGTTCCCAAGCCCTCTGAGGTAGGTTTTGATTTTCCACTAAATATTAAGATGCTATTTGAGGAACTCTGGCCAATGGATTTCCAATTTTCTTCCTCCCTTATTACTGTCAAATGGAAGAGAAGAGATTGTGTCATCTTGATGAGCTAGTTGAACATAATTTATGTGAATGTAATTGCACAATAGAAACAGTTACTCTGTTTTTCAATTGGATGCATTTGGTTTGATTTCTTTTTCGATCTTCTAGGTGGAAGCTCTTGTCACTGAAATATGCGATTCCTCATCAATTGCAGAGTTTGAACTGAAAGTAAGTAAGACCCCATTAAATTGAGCTGTAGTTATGTTATTGCTCTTTTGATTAGTAGTCTCAGCTAAGTTCTTTTATAGGATTCTTATCTAATATTTCTACATCTTTCATTTGCATATTCTAACAGCTGGGGGGTTTCCGCCTATATGTAGCAAGGAACTTAGCTGACAAAAGTAGTCCACAACCTCAGCCAATTCCTGCTGCAGTTTCTGCAAATGCAACTACCGAGAGTGCTGATTCGAATGGATCAGCTTCCTCAACTTCATTGGCTATCACAAAACCAGCATCTTCAGCTGCTGATCAGGGTTTGATGATTCTCCAATCTCCAAAAGTAAGAGACCACACAACTTAAAAGGCTAAATGTCAGAGCTTTCATTTACCCTGTTGAGAAATTTCCTTCAAAAATGAAACCTGAGAGGTGAGTTTAGGTCAGAGAGTTGTCTCCAATCCAAATGGTGTGGTAATGTGCAGGTAGGATTCTTCAGGAGATCCAAAACAATAAAGGGTAAACGCACTCCTTCGTCCTGTAAGGAGGTAAGACCAATCCTTTTGAGCAGAAGAGAGTGTTTGATTTTACGGGGAAATCGCTCATTACTCTCGCCTTTGCTTTTCGTTACTCTGACAGAAAGACCAAGTGAAAGAAGGTCAAATTCTGTGCTACATTGAACAACTCGGTGGCCAATTCCCGATCGAGGTAATATAATATTCCATTTTGACTTTCTGATATAGTAATTTTCTATGTCTTGCTTCCACCAAGTCTGTTAAAATTGCTTCTCTCTGTTTCTTGATCAATGTTCTAGTCTGATGTTACCGGCGAGGTTGTCAAAATACTCCGAGAGGATGGAGGCAAGTCTTTCTTCTTCTTTAACCCTTTTCATGTGCTTCTTAATACTTTCCGCTTAATGATTTTTTTCTCATTCGAAACAGAGCCTGTAGGATACAATGATGCTCTCATCTCGATCCTTCCTTCCTTCCCTGGGATCAAGAAGCTTCAGTAAAACAAAATCCGAGCTGGTTTTGAGTTGTGAAACTGTGCCTTGTGTATGCTTTTAGAACAAATAAACCTCATTCATATCTCTTTGTTTCGGTTTGTCTTTTGCTTGTCTGAAAGTCCTTTAAAACATTCTTTTATTCTGTTCTTTTTTATATATTAAAAACATTCTGATACTTTTTTTCTTAATACATAGATGATTATATACATAAAATCCCAAGATTTCAAAGATATCTCGGGTTAAAACGATAGAGGTGATGATTTCTACTAGTTATAAATCTGGGCGTTGCTGTTATTGACAGTTGATTCCAGCCGTTGGAGAAGGAGCTGCTTTCTGAATTTCTGTATAAATGCCTCTGCACTTTCGTTGATGTCACGTTCTTTCACTGCCCTCTTCCTCGCCGGAATATTCTCCACCACCCCCGCTCTATTTGGTTGTTCTCCAGCTTTCCTCGGCTCGTAGGTTGATGATATGTAAGAAGACATTGGATGAGAGAAACGTTGCTCCTTCGTCTTTCTACACCACTAATAGTTCTTGCTTAGTTTTTATATTACTCAAATGATGATTTATATGAACATATATATAGATACGGATATGTATATATTATTTATAATGTAGGTATGAAGATGGCTCTAGATACATTGCACTTTTGACAGAATAAGCTTTTATTGTGAATTAAGATAAACTTTATTGTATAAGGCTAGACCTAAGATACGCATATGTTTGTGTAGAACACGTTTAGTTATTGTAGAAATATTCTACTTTTGAATTATTAATCTTTAGTTTATTATTTCTTAAACCTTTTGTTAAAATTCTTTGAGAAATATTTCAGGTAATTTATCTTCTTCATTGTCTCGAAGAATAACAACGTCACTATCAAACATTGAAAATTTTTCGTTCTCACGAGTTAACATGAGTTGATAATTTGAAGTTTCCAGAAAATTAAGTATGTGCCGTGAATGAAGAAAACATATCTTATGAATAATCTTTTTTTTTTATATGAGTTGATATATCATAGGAAAGAATACAGTTATGGCCTAAATAGCTGCCTAACTCTCCCTTTATCCAAGCATATATCTTTGAGGAGATATCTATGATCAATAATAGCGAAAACAAAGGCTAAACAGATTAATCCTTGTCTCGTATAATTATAGAGAAATCATCTATCGATAGATGAGTAGAACCAAACTTTTTCCATAAAAGTAAAATTAAATACAAAACCAATAATTAACCATCAAAAGTTCAAAACATTCCAAGCCTTCAACCAAATTCTTCAAACTCTAGCCGGTGACGTAAAGAAGACATAAGCTCTCAAATAAGATACACAAATAAATTACAATCATTAATCTCCCTAATCAAAAAATGTAAGCAGCTATCTTTTTGCTCTCCATGCACAACAAGATTATTCCTACATGTTCGTGGGAAAAAGTTATACAAATTTATATATGTGGACTAGTTATTTATTTTTTAATATGCCAAAAAAATACCTCGAGTGCACATTAACTAGTTCCTGTCCAGTAACTTGAGAACTGTTACACAATTAAATAAAATGTTAGTTAGTAATATTATATAAACACATTAAAAATGAAATAGTAATAAACAAATTGTATAATAATATTTTGAAAGTTAATAGAATTGGACCTGAAAAATTTGGAGGAGAGTTACTCAAGATGTACAAAGCGTCACGCCATTCCTGAGGTGTTTTCTTAGAGGCCATTGCACGGCCTATTGTGACCAGAGCCAGGGGGAGGCCGTCGCACTTGGCTGCAACCTCCTGAGCCACCTTGGTTATGTCCGGGTGGCTCTTCACCGTCTCTTCTCCGGCATTCTTCTTAAACAAGTCCCAAGCTCTTTCCCATGGCAGCTTCTCCATTTTGATCTTCGTCTGTGCTCCCATTTCCCGACAAACCTCGTCTGAACAGGTCGTGAACACAATCTTCGATCTGTTCTGTCCATCCGGCGGCGGCACACCAGCTTTCACTGTTCCAAAAATTGAAATCCTTAAGTAATGACTAAATCCTATGGTAAGTCAAGAAACTTGGGTCACAAGTCTTGTTTCTTTGATCACAAGTAATGGTTTATTACCTAGATCGACTTTCTCCCAAACGTCGTCGAGAAACAAAGCAAACCGTCTCTTGCTAAGTATCTCGCAGATCTTACCGGCTTTCTCTTCCTCGGTCTTGCTCGTCCACGACCTGTCAAGAAACCCTATCTTCTCCCTAATCGTGTCTTGAATCTTCTCAAGATTCAGATTCTTGGACACAAATACCCAAATCACAAAGTCAAACCCATTTGACTTGTGCTGCAGCAACCTGTTGTTGACCTGAGTCAACACCGTCGTCTTCCCAACACCTTCCACGCCGTACAACCCAATAATTCCAGTGTTATCCACCGTCATGCATCTCCACACTAACCCTGAAACCGCTTCTAATCCAACCGTCTGATCATCTCTATCAACGGTCGAGATCATCATCGATCCACCGCTACCAACCCCACTATTTTCAACCACCACATCAAATGTTCCTCTGCTCTTTATCTCCTGAACCTCTCTCAGCATCTTGCAAATCTTCTTGTCTATCTTGTGACTGCTCATCATCATGGTTGATCCATTCGAAGAAGAAGAAGACATTAACATCATCAACATCTCTTCTGCCTCTCTGATTGCTTCGTCGGATTGTCTAAGCCAAACTTGGACTTTCTCGAGCAGCTTCAGCTTCTGTTGATCTTCGTACATTTTGACTCTTTTCATCACATTGTTGCGTAGATCCTTGAGTTCCTCAGTCCCTGTTTTCAGCTTCTTGGCGTTATCGTTCTCTTTTCCGACGTAAATGCATCGGGTGACCATACTTTTGAAATCTTTCCCCATCCTTAATTTGATTTCTTTTCTTCTTCTTTAATTCCACGAATTAATCTCTCAAATAACAAATAAGTTATAAGTTATAACCATATGTATAGAGATGATCGTGTTAGCCATGGCTCGTACTGACCCGCACGTTGGGATTTTATTTATTTATGCGAGTGTTAGTTGTTGAAGGATTTTCATCCTATTTTTTTATTCGATCGTGTGATTAAGTGATTAATGTTAAGATGAGTTAATAGGCTACGTTGACATATAATTTTTATTCATTTTTAAGTGTTTTGTAACTACATGTGTAATCACATATAATGTAAAATTGATTCACCTGTTATACCACAAGTGTAATCACACCCACAGGTTCAATTACATGTGGTCGAAGAATTTTTCTGTGATGAACCATATATGCTTAATAGAACATCTATTCACTTAAACTGATTCCCATTTTTTAGTGTTTTTGTAGCAGTCTTGAAGTTTGTAGTATCAGCATTTTGTTGACATACCATAAACAAATTACAAAACACTTAATTACAACAAACTAATTTATATAAATCATGCCTTTACTATTTGTTTCCAGTCAGCCAACATACGGCTTATTGTACATCTTGTAATGTAGAAATCATGATACAAAATGATTTGCATCAAAATCTTGAAAGATGACATATAAATATCTAAAAAGTAACATCATCATTATCTGTCACCCATTTAAAGAAGATAAATGTCTCAAAAGCTTGTCATTTTGGTAATGCAAATGCCAAAGCTACAAACTTTAGATTAACTAACTCTTGACAAATCATAATCTCCAATGCGTAATACTAATATTATTGGCTTCGCCCATATTAAGAGTCCAAAATTGCGTCACTTTCAAGACATGTGCTTCTATCTTTTTGTCCACCTTAATGGATTCAGATACTACAACCAATGGGAGATAATCCACTTCAGAACGAAACTATTTTTTAATAGACTTAAATGGAATTATTCAAATATACTATTTTATCTAAAAAACCAAAAATCAAAACTAAACCAATAAAAAATGAAAAACCAATAGAAAATGAAGAATTTCTTTGAAACTAAAGATGTATTTCACTAAATCCTAAATTCAAAATCAAACCAAAACGATCTATAATAAAAATAATATTTTAGATATTATTATTTATAAACCAAAAAAATCTAAAAATTCAACATAACAATTAACAAAACCAAATTGAACCAAATCGAAATTTGGATTGAACAGCCTTATAATTCATGATCATACATAGTTATATAAGATATGGTGGATAATAACGATTTAACAAGAATAACGTAAAAAACTAAAATGGTTTTCTTAGTGCAAATTAACAGAAGTAAAACAAAAAAACATTGGGCCTACTATTCTCTTTCGGCCCAACGCTTAAGACGAGCGTTTGTTCCAGTTACAGTTCCACCGCCGTTTCTCTCTTCTCCCTCAAATCGGTTTTCGCATTTCCATCACTTCACTGATTTGGTTCTTCCTCTCCCACTGGTAAAATCCTCTCTTTCTGAGCCTTCATCTCCCCTTTTCTCTCTCCAATTGCTTCTCAGGAGTTAAGGTTATGAGAAGTTTAGCTTTTTTATCAGAAGTTTTCTTTTGAGCTGAATTTTCCGAAACGGTACACTGAGTTTGTTTGCTGAAGAAGACAAGTGTTGATGTTTCTTTTTGTATATAATCCGACACGGATTTGAAAAAAAATTTTGTTTTTTTTTTCTGTCAAAATTTTGTTGTTGCAGGTATAACGGAGATGCGAGGTTCAGCGACTAGATCACTTTATTCTTTGAGTCGATCTTTGTTATCGCACGTCCGTCACGGGATCGCAGTCGACACAGCCGGTGGATGCTGCCGAGAAAAGTCTCCACTTGGTTCACTGTGGTCTGCTGTTCAACACCGCGGCGTTAAAGTTAACGCGATTCAGGTAAAGTTTGTAACTTAGTTTGCGGAGATTGAAGTTTCTACTCATTTGATTAGCGAGTTATTGCTCGTCTTGTTTGTTGTGATACCTCGGAATTAGAATGCAGAAAATTGTAATTTTTAATTTAAATAGTGTAAACTCATGTGTGGTGTCATTTTTGGTTCGTGTCGTCCGCTTCTCACTCTTAGTTCTTGGGATTTTTTTCAGCTAAGGCCAGGGAACGTTATTGAACGAACAGGTTGGATTTTTTGAGGTTTTCTCCTTTGAACGTTTATGGATAGGTATAGTCTAACTCAATCTGATGGAATGTGGACTTTCAGGACGTACTTTCCGGGTTAGTCATTTGGACATTGTTTTATATCATCTTCAGTCTTTTGGTTCTACGTAATGAGAAATGTGAAAGTTATCTTTTCATGTTATAGGTTGTAGAAGCAGAGCATAAGCAGCAAGGCAGAGGAGGAGCCTCCATACAGGTATTCATACGAAATTCGAAATGTCAAGTATCATAGTATCTGTGCAAGACCAACTTAGGAATGTGCATATGGAATTCCAAATGTCAAGTATCATATTATCTGTGGAAGCACCAACTTAGGAATGCAGAAACAGATCACGTTGAACATGTCAAGCTGATTTAGTGATTAGGCGCGTGGCTTAATGTTTAATATAATTTTGTTTATTGTAGGCTTCTATCTTAAGCCTTTGGTACTCGACTTGTTCTATATTATCAACAGTTATATGTTCTTGTTACCTTTTCTTTTCTGTTGATATTCTGTTTCTTAGCCTAAATTATTGCATCTCTCGTCTTTGCGGGAAACAGGTAGAGCTTCGCGACGTTGACAACGGGAATAAGCTTAACTTGCGATTTGGGACTGAGGAGTCCGTTGAAAGTATGTTGCTTATTCCATAAACATTCAAAGCCTAGCGTAGTTTTATCAAATTATTTTGGTGTGGTATTGATTGCATCAAACTACTGCAGAGGTTTTTGTTCAGGAGAAGTCTTTCACATGTTTATATACAGAGGGAGAAACTGCATTTTTGATTGAGTGAGTCCAACTTTTTGTGCAATCTCTTTACCTGTTTCATAAACTATATACATTCGGTTGGACCATGTGTGTAAAACACTATCTCATTAAATCACGTATATCCAACAGGCCTGATACGTTTGAGCAAGTTGAAGTGCCATTGGACATATTTGGCAAAGCTGCTGTATATTTAAAAGGTTGGTTGCACGATGACGGACACTTGTAGTGTATAATTTCCTGCTTTTGAATCTATTGGTGTAGCAACATCGATCCATTTTGTTTCTATAAAGTATAAACCATTTGCAATTTCTATGATTGCTAACGTATCTGTTTATCCTTTCCTTCCCCGTGGTACCTATCGTGTTTGACAGAGGAAATGAAAGTCCAGTTGCAGCTCTATGATGGAAGGCCTTTATCTGCATCTCTCCCTAAACATGTCACATGCACAATCGAAGAAACACAACTTCCCATGAAAGGCTTAACATCAGCTCCTCGGTATGTCATTTTCTTTAGGGTCAGGAACGCTTTTTTTCGGCATATGCCTCTTTACATATTATTAATTTTCACATGTACCATCTTCTTTCTCCAACATCGAATCAGACTTACATTAAAGTTATGACCAAACCGTAATTCATTTAATTTGCAGGTACAAGAGAGCTCTCCTGGATAATGGTTCTACTATTCAAGTAAATTCTCTCTTCCTTTGAAAGTTGCAACCATGAACTAGTAGGCGATTTCTCTGACTACCAAATAACTCTTGGTTCCTCAGGTACCCTCTTATCTCGAGGCAGGTGAAAAGATTGTGATAAACACTGAGGATGATTCTTTTGTCAAGAGGTAAGGAAGCCACTCTTCAAGTTAACGTCAGATGATCATTGTTGTTATAAGCTTTGCTTCAGTCTCTTCTTGCGTTCTCTGATTACAGGGACAACAAATGAAGTAGTTAAATGCATCTCTTTTGGAGGAAGATAAATTGGACTATGTCGAGAAGCGTTTGATAGAAAGCTTAGGACGCTTTTATTGTTTTTGCAGTTCTTATAATATCTCAACACCTGCATTGATTAACGTGTTACACATTCTGTATGGAGATTTACAGAATGAGGCGAAAGATTACAGATTCAGAGAGGTTAACTTGTTTCTTCGAAAACATCAGTATGTCTTCCAATAAAATGGATCAAACTTAGATAGGCGATCACTGAGTAGTGTTAATCATCGCATTTCCAGTATTTGTCATATTCTATACTTGTGTATAATTTCTTTAATCCAACCTTTTGGACACATCTTGATTTCGGACCTTGCTAAGATCGATAGGCAACACTTTTAGGTTGGCTCATTGCAAATCATTAATTGGAAAAAAAAAAGAAAACAATTATAAGTAAACGATAAAACAATCAAATTTCATTAACTGAACAAAACACTTCCTTTGTCTTCTCCGATCGAAAGTATAAGTGCACGGAAAAAAAAAAATCTTACAGCAAAACATCATCAAATGGTTTCGTTTCCTCTGAAGCCACTCTTCGTCGTCGTCTTGACTTTTTCTCTCCTCCTCGCCGTAATACTGCTATCTCCGTCGCCTCAGTTTGTGCTCACTCCAGCCCCCTCAGGTTCTTTGATGTAAGCGATTTGTCTCTGCTCTGGGTTTCACTTATTTCGTGGTCTTGGATTAAACCTAGACCGATTGGAAAATTTAGATATTAGGTTGATTTGATTAAGCTGGGTATCATTCGATCGATGGTTCTTCGTGTCCGGAATTTAGATAGGCGTTCAGCATGATACTAAAATTAGCTTAAAGTTTCCAGTTTTATTCTGATATGGGAGAAGAAATTCGAGCTTAACGTTTTCTTGGCTTTTCATAACTTGAATTTGTCTTGTGCTTCAGTGATTTTGATATATGGAGTGTCAAGAGGGTAGCAGAATGGCGTCCTTGCAAATGGTGGTTGCAAGGACATCTCACTCGTATGGATCCTTTTCTTTATCCTTTCTTTTCATAAGTTTCTGAGTTCAGATTTCATCACTAGTTTTGTTCAGTAAGAGTGACTCATGTGATGGATCTGAATGTGCGATTCTGATCTCGTTCTTGTGAAGGTAGATAGGCGATTTTTCTGGATAGCAATAAGTAGCTTTAGATGGTTTGTTCAGAGTCTCTGTGCGACGTTGTTCTTATATTATGTAGAAAGGAGGGCATTGCTCGTTGTTTGGCTGAAGTTCTCTGTTTGATTATTCTGAGTCAAAAAAACTTTTGAACAGCTTTCATTGCAGACATCTGCTTTGGTTTTTTGTTCAGCTCTACCTGCGAAAAGCAATGGATACATCCGCATTGATTGTTTTGGCGGCCTCAATCAGATGAGACGTGATGTAAGTTCGAGACAAGAAACCTAAAATGCATTTCTTACTTTGTCTTCATAAGTAATCATTGACCATGTGATGCTTGCAGTTGTGTGATGGTGTTGGAATTGCCCGTTTATTAAATGCCACACTTGTTCTACCAAAGTTTGAGGTAGCTGCATATTGGAATGAGTCAAGGTAAATAACCACTGAAAATGTTGAGCTTCTTTAGTTTATATGTGTGTGCTATAGAAAATGATATACTCTTTCTGCAGTGGATTTGCAGATGTGTTTGATGTAGACTACTTCATTCAAAAGATGAGTGGCTTTCTCAAAGTTGTCAAGGATCTGCCGACAGGTATAGGATCAAAAGAACCATTCAGAGTAGACTGCAGCAAAAGAAAAGGTCAATTTGATTACAGAGAAAGCGTTCTCCCGCTATTATTGGAACATCATTACATTTCTTTAACACCCGCAATGAGCCAGCGCAGGGACAGGTACCTGGGGTGTTGTCAGATTGTGGAATTCTGTTTACTTAGAATCTTATACTTCCTAATATTTCAGCATTCGTGTGGTCACATTTTCAGGTATCCCCAATACGCAAAAGCCACGCTCTGTCAGGCTTGTTACTCCGCTCTACGCCTCACTAGCTTGTTGGAGAAGAAAGCCGTCCAGCTTTTAGAAGCCATACCCAAACCTTTTTTGTCACTTCACCTCAGATTTGAACCTGACATGGTAGCATACAGCCGGTGTGAATACCCAAACTTATCTCCTTCTTCAATTGCTGCCATTGAAGCTGCTCGAGTAGACAAAAAACCTTGGACAGGAGACCTAGCTCAGAGCTGGAGAAAGCGAGGCAAGTGCCCTTTGACTCCTAACGAAACAGCTTTGATGCTTCAGTCACTGAGAATCCCAACAAGCACAAACATATACTTAGCAGCGGGAGATGGTCTGATGGAGATGGAAGGTTTCACATCAGTTTATACAAAAGTGTACACGAAGTCTGCTCTTCTAAACCAAGAGGATTTCACAAGAATGCATGGAAACACAAAAGCTACATTGGATTATTATGTTTCCATCAGCAGCGACGCGTATGTGGCTACCTACTTTGGAAACATGGATAAGATGGTTGCAGCGATGCGAGCTTATAAAGGAATGCATAAAACCATGTTCTTGAGTAGAAAGGCATTTGCAGAGCTAACTTCTCAGGGACTTGAAGAGGAAGAGCTGAAGAAAGCTCTTTGGGAGGTTCATAAGAATGATTTTGAAATTGGCAGAGGATCTGCATTGCCTGACTGTTTCTGTGAATTCAAGCTGTAATTTTCAGACAAAAGTTACGGTTATTTTGCATTAAGGTCCTCATAATTTTGTTGATAATCTTTTATTTTCAAATCGCCCTGCTATTTTGGAATTGAATAAATTAGTACATGTTTTCAGAACTCATATTTTCCGCCTGAGTGGAAGGAAGTCACAGACAATGCTGTTAAAGAAATTGCCACGAAAACGTTCCTGACTTAAAGACGAAATTGTGGCTTGTAAGATTTTGAAGTTCAATTATAAAATCTAAATTGTTCTTCGGTTTAAGGACATGACTAAAAAAGATGATGTGGTTGCACTTGCAAAAGCCATTTCCCTGACCACAGACCGGCTTTTTTGTATGTTGTCTCAGTCTTTGGATGTTATAACGAGCAAACCCAATGCACCAATGAGTATATACTGAAAGAAGAGAGGATAAACGAGATCTTATTGAGAGTAGGCATATATATATCAAGTCAAAACCATGACATACGAAGTTGCAGGCCGTGTTAAAAGGTTGTACCTTGATGATAGGCTTTTCTGTCATGATAATAGTCACCCATCCAACATAAGGCAAGAACCTGGAAAAAAAAGACGAAAAGGGAACCATTTACGACTACTGATCTTATCGTAGCAATTTCTTGAGATGAGATCATGAGGATTTTTTTCTTTTGGCATGTCTAGCAGGAAACGTTGTTGAATTAGAGTACTCACCCAACAGCTCTGCCCATTATATGGTGCCGATGAAGCCAAAATTGTCCATCAGCATAGAGACCGATGTCATCCACCTCATTGTTGTCACCTGGAAAATGCAAAAGTGTGTTAAGTAATCCGTGAAATACTCACGGTTACTGTAAAAAGGGGTTAACTGTCCGAAACAAAACTAGCACCTTTTGTTAGAACATCAACTTCTCCAGTATTTTTCCTCTCATGAACCTGTACTGTGATAGTAATATCTTTACTATGCTGAACAATCCTGTGACTAATCTCCAGAGATGATAATGAGAAAAGTGTAAGAAAAAACATTACTTCGATGGTACGATGGACGATGGGAATATCACGACCCTGAAACAAGAAGCATAAGCAAGGAAATTAAACCAATTAGGAGACCAGAAATTGGAAGGAAGATAGTGGTTTGATGGAAGAGAACGAGAGACACACACGAACAACCAAGCGTCACTTACATCAACATTGAAAACGACAATCTCGCCTGCTCGAATGGGCTCCTTGGTCATGTGTAAGAACAATATATCCCCCTGTCACATTGCCCTCAAACTGATTACTAACTTATTTCATTTCAATCTGAGATAGCAGGAGGAAGAACCATAGAAGCTAAAATGCAACAAGTAAACAAAACCAAAGATGGTTACTTACTCTCTTAAAGCCAGGTTCCATGCTTCCTGAGAGAATAACCACTACTGGGGATTCATTGCCAGTCACACACATCAACGCCTTCCATATTATCAATGCAAACGTCACGATCATACCTAAAACCAATAACAGGCAACGATTTTTTTATCTACTATGAGAACAATATATTACCATATAGAAACATATAACACTGATCCTTTTCCTGAGACGGAATTGGGTGATCAGACTTAAACATAGCATTGAATCAAATATCTTTTTTCCGGAAAAAAAAAAGAAATCGGAGGAACAATGTTAGCGTATCGGTGCAACCTAGAAACCAATTTATCTCTCTTATTTTGGATAATTGAGAATCCAAACACAAATGAGGTTTAAATCAGTGATATCGAAACGAACCGAGCGTGACGGTCTGAGTGAGAAGCTGACGGATCTTGATAGATTTGATGGAATCTACTGTTTCTCCGATCCAACCCATGATTGTTCTTCCTTCAATTTCAAGTCAAAATTATTCAGATCCACAGAAGCTTCTCCTCGCGCGTTTTAGTGGAAAAGAAGAAGAAGAAGAAGAGTCCACGAGCGTTTATTGGAAATCGGTTTAAATATCGAAATATCGGTTTTCCGTAGCCAGTCAAACCAGGTTAATTGTTAGCCCTTGACACTACCATTATTACCAAAAATACCACTATAGTTTCAAAAAAATAAAAATTATAATCTAAAAAATCTACTGCTTCCCGGAAACATTCATGATTTTTGAGAACTTGTCCTGGACGACTGTTTCTGTCATTCTGAAGACCAAAGCATGAATCATTTTTTAGTGCAGGTATAAAAACCTTGAGGGAAATATGTTTTAATTGTATAGACATGTGATTTTTTTTTCTTACAAAATCATATATATATTAGACATGATCAGCCTATGCAACACATTCATCATATTGCTCAATATTTCCTAGTGTACGAGTGATCCCTTTCTAGCGCTCTTGTAGATAGTAAATGATATATGGAAGATGTTTTTTAGATAGTAATAAGGGTGCCGATATAGATTGTGTTACTTTTATCTAGTGTTTTATGATCAAATCGAAAAGGTCAAAGCTTTGAGTTTTTTTTTTTGTTCAACATGGAGTTTTGACGTTTTGTGTTAATTGACTTTTATGAAAAAATACATGCATTTTCCAATATTGACCTAGGAAGTCAAACTCAACCTTACGGCAAACCAGTATCTTAGCTAGTTCAGATTCACTAAAGGTATTTGTAAGCATCACTCACTCTGCAACAGAAAACAAATTAATCAGCAAACCTAACAGAACACCTCATGAGTCATAACAACTCTTGCTTGCATTCACGTGTAGTATTACTATAAATTGTGTTGGCCCACATCATTGGCCCAGTCTCATTCACCGCCGGCAGAGAATCTGTAAGAAAAGGAAAGTAAAAGGAGCAGACTTTGCTTGAGGTTAACCGAACTTAATATAATAATATGCGTTACATTCGATCCTTAATGAATGTTGAAGATCGATGACGATGATGTCCAAGCTTTCAACGGAATTAGTAGAGGATATTCTCTCTAGGGTTCCGATGACGTCTATGAGAGCAGTCCAATGTACTTGCAGAAATTGGAACACTTTATGCAAAGATGGGACCTTTACAAAGAAGCACCTCTCTCAGGCAGCAGCAAGGGAAGGGGAGTTTCTGGAATTCACAACGAATGTGATCCATCGATAAGGACTACAGGTAAACTTATTAGCCTGGAAGATTCAGATCAAGTCGTTGTATCTCGAGTATGCCACTGCGAGGGTTTGTTGC
The DNA here is from genome assembly GCA_039880935.1 of Streptanthus diversifolius. Lineage (NCBI taxonomy): Eukaryota > Viridiplantae > Streptophyta > Magnoliopsida > Brassicales > Brassicaceae > Streptanthus > Streptanthus diversifolius. The sequence goes on along the minus strand of JAXGFM010000013.1, from coordinate 16,176,025 downwards.
TATGCACAACCGAAGCCTACACTAGGCTCACCGTTTGGAACCTTGTTTTCATACATTGTTGTCGCTACAATAAATTGATAAGGCTTTAGATTTCACACATTGTTGTCGCTACAATTTTTTTTATTTTTTTTTATTTTTATAGGAAAGCCTTGTTCAGTTGTTATGAATTTGGTCTTGGCTACGTCTTTGTCCGTAACACTTTCAGCTTCTCAAGACCGACCGTTTTATGATATTTAGAGTAATATTCCGATCAATGTCTATAGTATTTGAAAATGGCTGTGAGACTGTGGTATGTACTTACGGCCAATCAGAATCTAAGCTGTGGTACAGATTCACTAAACTATCTATAACTCACTCTGCCACACAAAACAAATTAATCAACAAACCAAACCTAAAAAAACAAGTAACTCTTCTCCTATGCTTTCTATAGACTTGGCAGTAAAAACCAATTGATAATTAATAAATTGACCTACATCCTTTATATATTATTTTTATACATTATTGAAGATGGCGTGTATTACTGTAGTTGTCTTGGCCCACATTAAGAGCCCACAATTGACCAAGTTTCATTCAGGGTCAATATTGCCGGCAGGAATTTGTCTCAGAGGGGAAGGAAATAAAGGAGAAGACTTATTGAAGGAATGAATGGCGAAGGTGTTCAATCTTTCGAGGGATTTGGTGGAGGAGATTCTCTCCAGGGTTCCGGCGACATCTCTGAGGAAAGTCCGATCTGCTTGCAAAGAATGGAACACTTTTTCCAAAGATGGGACCTTTATGAAGAAGCACCTTGCTCAGTCAGCAAGAGCAAGGAAAGGGGAGATTTTGGCGATCGTAATGATTAATTCTAGTCTTCATTTGATGAGCATCAATCTCAGCGACTCTAATCATCCATCTATAAGTCGTACAGGTTATCTTATTAGCGTTAGCGATTCAGATAGACTCGATGTCACTCGAGTATATCACTGTGATGGTTTGTTGTTATGCGTCACGGATGATTACACCAGGCTCGTGCTTTGGAACCCTTATACAGGGGAAACTCTTTGGATATGCGTCGAGCCCAAATCCGTTGACCACAGTAAGTTTTGGTATGCTCATGCTCTCGGATACGCGAATGGAAAATCGTACCGAACCCATAAAATCTTGAGATTTGCTTACCCTCCCTCGGAGAGATCTGTGCACGAGATCTACGATGTAAACTCTAATTCATGGATGGTTCTTGATGTCACTCCAGACTGGAAGATGGATATGGATGCCGAGTACGATATCTCTGGCCTGTCTTTGAAGGGAAATACGTACTGGTTTGCTCAAGATAAGGAAGCAGGAGGAAACGTCCCTGGTTTCTTAGTGTGTTTTGATTTTACAACAGAGAGATTTGGTCCGCGTCTGCCTCTGCCATTTGAGTCGTATTTTGAAGATGGCGTGACTCTATCTAGTGTTAGAGAAGAGCAGCTTGTTGTGTTGTTTCAGAACTTGAATACATTTGAAATGGAGGTTTGGGTTACGACCAAGATTGAGCCCAATGCGGCGTCCTGGAGAAAGTTCTTAGCGGTGGATATGTCACCACTCACTTGGTTTCGATTCTTTAGTGGTGGGAGTTTCCTCATTGACGAGGAGAAGAGAGTTGTAGTTGTTTTTGATGGAGAGAAAATTGTATTCAAAGCCAGTCGCAACACAGCTTACTTCATTGGAGAAAATGAGTACTTCAAGGAAGTGGATCTCGGAGAAATTACGACATCCAAAGAGTTCCCGCAAGCCTTCTCTTATGTTCCAAGTTCAGTGCAGATCAACCAACCTGCATGAAAACCATGACCTATTATTCATTACTCCCTTTACAATACCTCTTAAGTTTATTGACGTACCACATCGTTTGTTCGGTTTGATTTCTTTTCTTTTTTTCCAAACAAGATTAGCCTGTTTCTCATCTCTTGTAATTTTCTTGTAACCAGTATGAAAAGCAAATAAATTTGTTATGAATTCACTACAGGATTGCGTAATCGCAGATAACCGTTCTTCTTTGAATTACAAGATGTGTTGAATGGCATCACAGAATATTTGCTCATTCAAGTCAACAATATAACCAAAAACTAAAGAAATGGGTTTTCCTTAGTTTAAAGATGTAAGAATTTTTTTGATATGTCAATGAAACAGAGTTTAAAACAAACAGATTAGAGGCTTTCAATTCCCAGAAATTGTCAAGACATTGTTTTATTTTCTTGTTTCCAAAATGCGCATCCTACGAAGACAGGGTTAGACAGTATGGTCCGGTAAGATATGGGGTGGCTTCCCCATCCTACAAAACTATGAAGCAGAGAGAAAGCTCGGAAAAAGTTGTGGCCAAAGTTAGGGTCAGTTCCATTTCTTCTCTTTATGTGTTCGCTGAATTTGTTTAAAACTACACCAATCCGGTTCAAATCATAATCAATTTCAAAGTCATACATAACCGAACTAAATCAAACCGAAAATCTTTTTCTTTACACGCCGTATAACACAAGTAATGCTTGAATCTAGCTGGTGATAACGAAAACCAATAATATAATTTATCATCTGGACTCACGGAATATGTCTTTGAAATCTTTGATTAAGCTAAAACATATAAAAAATCAAAGGGATAAATGTAGTTGATACAACATTGAAAACTCTGAGTCGTTTTCCTCCGCTTCCATAAACCCATAATGGATCTTGCATCGGTAATGTAGTTTGTTGCACTGTTTGCGGCAACATACAAGTTTGTTCCGGCAATTCCGTCGATGACAACATATCTGTGGAAAGTGCTAAACACTCTAAACCTGGTACAGCAAGTGTGGACATACCTCTCACGTTTAAACACTGTCCTTGCGCGACTTGTCCCGATCCTGATGATGCCGTTTCTATTTTCACATCTCTCATAAAAATATCTGTGCATGGTACTGTCTTGCTGCACCTAAAATCAACGCCGTACTCTGTCTTAGACGTCCCCACGAAATTACTATACACAACTTTGCTCACTTCCACCGCCGATAACTACAAAAGTGAAACCAAAATACATTTCTCATTAAGAACAATCTTTTGGTCGGAGTATACAATATTTGTTTACGTTCTAATCAAATCTAACTTTACTGTATGTACCTTATCATCTGTGGTTTTATCAGAATCTCCATTGTTGTAATGCTGATCAATTATGATCGGATTTTCGACGTTATCTAGAGTGATTCCATTGAAAGTAATTTTTCTTGCGTAACCCGATCCTCCCTGGGTATATTACCAGAATTTATGTAATTTTTTATATATAATTTTACCATAATATTTTATCTAAAACAACAATAAAGAAAAGCAATATAAATTTGCTAAATGAGATTAATTTGAAATTTAACGTACCGGCCAGGTTTTGATCCGAGCCCCATTCGTAGTTCCTTTGAAGTTACAGTTTCGGACGCACACATTTTCCACTGAAGCTATCTCTCCATCTTTTCCTAAGCTTCCTATGCTATATTTTCACAATTACAATTATAGGGTTTATATAAATATTTTAATTAATAGTTCTAAGTAGAATCTTAATTGGTTAACCTTATCCCATGGCCTGGTCCGCAATCTATACCGGAAATTCTGATGTTAAGCGTACCCGAGTTTACCGCAATGCAATCGTCACCTATAATCATTGCAACGTCACGTTCATAACGAATTGATAATGATGATCAGGACATTTCGAGTGACATTATTCGATGTAACAATCGAGGGACCGTCTTATTTGAAATATAAATATTTGCATTCATACAGCATCCCTATTTTAAAATAACTTTCTGCTTTTTTATATATAAAAAAATATTTCTGATTTGGAAATTACACAAATCTCCAAAAAGAATAGTTTGAGACAGTGTCATACCGGTGGCGATTACGCAATCCTGGATGATAACATTGGATGAAGCGGCGACATCGATGCCATCGGTGTTGGGACTTGATTCCGGCGCATTTATCCGGAGATTTGAGATGCTCACATCGTTGCAATCGTTTATATGAATGTGAGCCATTGCACTATCTACGTGCGTTAATCCACTCAGTCTAAGGTTGTTGCAGCTCTTGAACTTCAATGCCTAATCTCAGAAGCAAGCTTTTAATACAAAATAAACAAACAAAAACGTTTTGGAAAAGAAAAAAAAGCCCTAACGTTATCCTTACGGTTGGTCTAGAACTGCCTTTGTGTTCCCACCAGCTCGAACCCTGGCCGTTAATTACGCCGTCACCTTCAACCACAAGTCCTTCTATGTCTGAGAAGAGAATCCATTGATCTTTGTCTCCTTTCCATTTTCCTCTACTCGATGCAACCAGGTTGCCCAAAATCTTCAATTAAATCAGTGTATTTGTCTTTAGCGTTAAAGATGATAATTTATAAAAAAAATAAACAGGGGAAAAACAGAGAACCTGAACAACAAGTGGGGTCGATTTGCAAGAACCTTGAAATTTCAAGGGCTGCAATATAAATGTCATCCCTGCCGGAACAATAAGCTGCCCATCTCCTGTCCCGCTACAGACAGCTTCCCAGGCTTTCAAGAACGCCTTCCAAGAAAAAAAGAAAAGAAAAATGATACAAGATTCTTTAGCATTGCAATCTTTTTGAACATATAAATGAACAAAGATTTTAATTACATTACAACTTCGAATCTATCTTTTACCTGAGAATCGTCTGTAACTCCATCTCCAGTCGCTCCGTATTGAATAACATCCAATGCTTTAGAAGATGTGAAGATTTGGAGAATGAATACTGAAAAGTTTAAGATCCAAGTCTTCTTCTGCATATAATATGAAGAAAAAGAGCTATATCATGAACAAATTTAAGAACATATATGTTTAAAGCCAGGGCTTTAATTTAGATACATATTACAGACAAAAGAGATGCTAAAAGGCTTTACCATGTTAATCGGATATTTTGCGCCGGTAGCAGACAATATATGTAAGGAAATGGAATGAATAGACGTATACGTATATGTACATTTTTTTTTTAACAAAGGTTAATGTACATTTTAATTTCTTAACAAAAACATGATAGTAACATTTAACTTTCAAATTAATTGCTTATGTTAATGCGGAGGCGTAGGAGTGGGCATTGTAATTAATTATAAGTAAAAAGATTATCTTAAAAATATACCATTGTATCTCTAATACAAAATTATATAAATGTGTTCTTCATTTTGTTCTTTTTCGTTTCTCTTGGTTTGGTTCGATTTTCAAGGAACTCTGTTCAAAAATATCAAAAGGTAAAAAAGTAAATAAAGTGTACCTTTAAACACAATCGTCTGTCGGGAGTCACTAGCTGAAATGGTCAGTTCCCTGTCTCCCAGAACATCAGAATCCAGGGTTCGAACTCTGGTCTTCCCAAGGTTGTGGAAGTTAAATGGACACTAGGCCACAGCGTTAAAAAAAAAAAAAAAAAAAAACACAATCGTCTATATATGCCGTAATTTACGTGATACTCCATTCCAACGAAACTTGTATATACAAACTAAATTGATATGTGAATGCATATATGTATGTAGCATCTCAAAAACTTGCTTTCGGTTTCTTTTTTCTTTTTGTTTTCTTTTTGTCTATTTTTACTTAGTGTTTTGCTTTTAATTACTTTTCTGTTAGCTTCGGTTTGGGTCTTTTCTATATTCCACCTTTCTATTTATTATATTAACTTTTTATTAAAAAAAAATATACAAAAGTAATGTTCATTAAAGTTAGACAAAAATATTACTCATATTCACTGTTTTGTGCTTACAGAGTTTATTTATATTATAATAATTTTGCTTTTCCAAGATACAGTCCTAAACACAGGGTCAGCAGAATGTTAGACCATCAGGCCCAATGGTAGCTCACATGACAACATCTGAAGCTGCACCTGCACACACTTCCAAAAATTCATATACTACTACTATTTTTTTATTCTTGGGCAACTCAAAATCTAATCTCTACAATCTTTATTTCTTTAAGGATCCTTTAATTTAATAACAAATGCAATTAATATCTGAAGGTCAGTAGGGCTTTTTGTGGCCACAAGGTAATTAAGCCCAAGACAATAGCTTAACAGTTTTTAGAAATAGATGAATTATGTTAAACAAATATCAATTCCATCTCTTATTTTTCTCAAATCCAACAAAATAAAATAAAAACTGCAAAAGTTCACATTTATTTTGTAATCTCTTATGCAACTAGCTAATGTATCTTCTTTTTTTAACAACAAAAAAACTAGCCAGTGTATCTAGCTAGTAATTGATGTGCTTAGTAAAAGAATAGCTAATATGTTAGTGGAGTACAGTTAAACTTCTATAAATGAATATTTTTAGGACCAGAAAAAAATATTTGTTTAGTGAAATTATTTATTTATCGATAAATGAATTTTTATTCATTTAGATAGTATTTTTGTAAATATAGAATCTTGAAAAATGCAAATTAGAAAAAAAAGTTTTTAAAAATATAAAAATGAAGTTTTCTAGAGCTATAATAAGGAAGTTTTATATATTGATATATAGAATGAAAAAGAAGTTTTCTAGTTCTTAAGATTCAATATAATCTATATAAACATAAGTTTTGGTGATGAATTCTATCACTTAAAAAGTGGTAGAGAGATCATAATTTTTTTTTTAATTTTGAGAGAATTTCTAAAAAACTCAATAAGAAAAGTTGTTCTTATCATCTTTTTTTACATTCAATTTGATGGCTTCCAATTATGAAACTACTTTTTACAATACGAACAAGATATTTACAATACTTATTTTGGTAAAAAAAGTAAAATAATATAGAATTTTTTTTTTGTAAAAGAATGAATAAGTGTACAAACATTGTTGATTAAATTTTTTTAATATATATATGTATATATATGTATATATATTTCTAATGAAATGTGATGATTATTCATTTATATATACATAAGGTCTTTAAAGATTTTAAAAAATTACTCATTAATGCATTTAACGAAATTATTCATTTAGTCCATTAGCCCAAGTCAGAACCGACAAAATTTATTCATTTGTCGAGATTATTCATTTATTGAATATTTATTTATCGAGGTTTAACTGTATTAAATAAAACAAACTGTTTTAAAGAGAATTCACTAGCCCAATTTAAAAAATGAAAACAGTGATGTAAACGGTTAGCTTAATATACAAAGACTAAAGTCTTTGAAATATATATATGATTCTGCATGCTTAACATGGGTCTTATACAATTCCCCGTCTGATTTGTCACTTGAAAAACAAATTACGTAAAAAGTGTTACAAAACGTAGACACAATTACATAGTGTGGGACAACATTTCCACAAAATGGCTCCTTTGCCGTAGATTTGTCCATTGCCTTGAATGATCAAACCGTTGAGATGATAGAACCAAAGCCAAGAATCAGCCTTATCACCCCACGGTGAATTTGGTGCCAGTTACCATTCACCTTATAATTATATAATAAAAGAGTTTTATGATTAATTTTGTTCTGACAGTAAAATCAATACTTGAAATATGTATATGAACATAATATACGTATAAATACATATAGAATTTATGGTGATGTTAACTTATATATATGCATGTATTTACCCCAAAATTTAAAAAAGTTATGCATATACACATTTTAGTATATGTTTCTTAAAATTTGATATTCTGCAAAATCTATGCAATTGAAATGGTATCTCTGAATAGTTATGTGCTTTGGGGGGGGAATGCTAAGAAATTATATTTTTAATATCAAATTTTAGAAAAGAAACAGCAAATTTTTTTGTTGATGATCTCAATAACATTTTGGTAAGAAAGTACCTCTTGGCATTAAATATTAATTTTTGTTAACAGCAATGCATTAAAAAGGTCCATTTGGTATTTAGAAATTTTTTAAATATTTTTTAACATGTGGTCCAATGACCATAACTCTAATAAATATGTGGAGATCAATAATCAAACTTTCGACTATGATTTTAGTGTACATTTAAAATGAAGAAACCTACCACATAAAGTTTTGAAAGTTTTTTTTTGAACATTCAATTTTTTAAAAGAAAAAGAGAGAATATATGTGAAGGGGAAAAGATAAAATTGTTGAAAATGAAGTTGTTTTTGGTTGACATGGACCGGTAAATGTTGAGGTCTTAACTGAAATTTATTATGTGTATCATTCAACTTCTAGATCGCTCTTTCCGCAACGTTTTTCATAAAATATTCGTTCTGCACTAATCATGACTATTTATGAAGAATAAGAAAGAGGTGATATTAGAAGTCCGTAACTATTCAAATGTAATTAAAGCTAAGATTAAAGTTTTGAGAATAATGTACATTATATATTTTTGGGCAACTAAATAGTGTTGATCGATGATGATTGCGTTATAAGTGGCTTACAGAGTAACCTTAGTGTATGAGACATTACTCGCATATCCTCCAACTCCCTAATTGAATTGTAAGAAAATCAATTATAAGAAAATAAATTAATAATAATAGTGTAGTTTATTTTATCTTTCTGACTTCCAACAGAACAAAATGTTGAGTTCAGGCCTCGGCCATTCTCTTCCTCGATTCTTACTATTGTCAATAGTACTTTTACTTTTAACCGGGTTAAATTTGTGGCATAGTCTCTTTTATAAATGCTATTACCGGATCTAAATACACTACTCATATTATATAAAAGTGATAGATTTTCCCAAGTATAGAGTATTTGAGACACCTTAATAATAACCATTGACCAATCAGTGCGTAAGCAAATTACTACTAGTATTAACCCATACAAAAAGACATCACTATTGTCGGCAGCGGGTGGGGCCATCGTATGTCTTAAAGTTTCAATGTTCTCATAACGTTAATTATGACTATTAGTAATTACCTTTCAAAAGAAAACGAATATTAATAAATAATCTTACTTCACTTGTTTTCATTTTGTGATGATGATCTATTGTTAATATTACGTTAATATTACAAAGGAATGCAATTATCTGCAAAAAGTTTACGTGTAACACACATGATCATATGACATTCCTTTTTAAGTATATAATAAAGTTTTCGATTAATTTCGCATTCACAATCAGCAAAATAATTGACTACTCTAGAGAGTTAAATACCTAATGTTGAAGACATTTCTTCGCCAATAAAAGTTGGGAATATAGAAGTATGCAAAATCGACTTAATGAAACTTTATTCTAGTTTGTTAAGATGAGTACATAATACGTTGTATAATCCACTTTTTCTATGTGAGATAATAAATTATACAACAATCCCAAAGCATATTCACGATCTTCAACGATGGAGAGTTAAACTAGTAGTAGTGGTTCAGTATGAACACGTTGTACCTCAAAAAAAGAGTAGATCATTAAGTTTCTCTCAATGGACGGTGGAGATTCAGCTTCGGAAAAGCCGTCGTGGCAATTGGATGCAGAACGTTGGGAGCACGATTTGGATATATTATATTACACAACTTTGAATATTTCATCCGAAAACTCTTTTTAAGATTTTGTAATAGTTAGTAACTCTTCCCTTTTCTCCTTTCTGAACTTATATTATATAAGTTTACATTTCTTATCACTAAATAATATTGTTTTTCGATGTTGAATCATTTACATTGTATGAGATAGACCCAAGTATTCCAAAAAGAATTTGATCGTTATCACCATAGAATGAAAGAAAAATTGAGAGTAATTTATGTAACAATTAGGACCTATTTGTAAACTAACAAACTTTAGGGCTGAAACAAAAAAGTTATTTCTTCGTACGGTAGGAAAGAAATAAAAAAATAAAGGCCCAAGGCGTTCCCATGATTTAATTAAAAATTTGAGCAGCTCGACGACATAATAGCTCTTTAAAGTCCATCACGGGTCAGATCCCGAATTCTTCTTCCTCTGACCACCGATTCAGTTCCTCCGATCTCGCAGTTTCCGGGATTTTTCGCAGTTAGTATTTCTGTGAATCTCATCCATATGTCTTTTTTTCTTAATTTGTCTGCACTTGTTTTTAGGAACTCGCTAACTCTATCCTCGTCTCTTTAAGATTCGTTGTATATTTAGTTAGGATAAACAGCGATCGGGTTTACTTAACTATTGCTCTGGTTCAGTTATGTTTTGAGCGAGATCAGTGACTGTAATTTCACTGTGTTACAAGTTATTGTGAATTTCGCTGTCTTTTTGATACCAGATCTTTAGGTTCTGATGATTCCGGGATCTCGCTTTTTTCTTTTATTTTTGTTGGACCAAAAAAAAAACACCATACTAATATGTGTTATACTATTAATTACAGATCAATGGCGCAGCATCTGTTGCACGGGACTTTGCACGCTACGATCTATGAAGTTGATGAACTCCACAGTGATGGAGTCAGGTCAGGCTTCCTCGGGAAGGTATAGTTATATATAGCTTTGGTTTTCTTTTATTCTCTCTTTTTTTTTTATTATTTTGTGATTTCATAGTTATTAAGTTTTGGAGGTCATTTTTTACCTATTTTCCTTGACAACATTTATACTTCTCTTTGGTCCGTTTTCGTGAAAGAATTAATTTAAAAAACAGAGCTACGCGCACTTGATGCTGCCATGTTTATTGTTTGGCTTTCTTTAGGTTTCATGGATTCATGTAAAAAGGCTTGCGAGATGTACCATTCAAATTACTCTTATTTTGTGATTCTAATTAGGCTGTGGACCGATATGTTATGGAATGTGATGCTTATTATTCCCGAAGCTGTAAAGAGACAACTTTGATCTTTATTTTCTGTTTTAACTTTCAGATTCTGGCAAATGTAGAAGAGACAATAGGTGTTGGCAAAGGAGAAACACAGCTGTATGCAACGATTGATCTGCAAAGAGCTAGAGTTGGGAGAACCAGGAAGATAAAAAATGAGCCTAAAAACCCAAAGTGGTATGAATCGTTCCATATCTACTGTGGCCACATGGCTTCTGATATCATTTTCACTGTTAAAGATGATAATCCCATTGGGGCCACCCTTATCGGGAGAGCATACGTCCCTGTCGACGAAGTCATTAATGGCGAGGAAGTTGATCGGTGGGTTGAGATCCTGGACAATGACAGAAACCCCATTCGTGGAGGATCGAAGATTCATGTGAAACTCCATTATTTTCATGTGGAGGAGGATCGTAACTGGAACAAGGGTATCAAAAGTGCTAAATTCCCTGGAGTCCCATACACATTCTTCTCGCAGAGACAAGGCTGCAAAGTTTCTCTGTACCAAGGTGCTCATATTCCAGACAACTTTGTCCCCAAGATTCCTCTCGCTGGGGGGAAGAACTATGAGCCTCACAGATGTTGGGAGGATATTTTCGATGCAATAAGCAACGCAAAACATCTGATCTACATCACTGGATGGTCTGTTTATACTGAGATTACTCTAGTGAGGGACTCGAGGAGGCCAAAGCCTGGAGGTGATATGACTATTGGTGAGCTACTCAAGAAGAAGGCTAGTGAAGGCGTCAGGGTTCTTTTGCTTATTTGGGATGACAGAACCTCTGTTGATGTACTTAAAAAAGATGGGCTCATGGCTACTCATGATGAAGACACTGAGAACTATTTCAGGGGAAGCGATGTCCATTGTGTTTTGTGCCCTCGTAACCCCGATGATGGTGGTAGCATCGTACAAAGCTTGCAGGTCTCTACTATGTTCACGCATCACCAGAAAATCGTTGTTGTTGACAGCGAGATGCCAAGTCAAGGAGGATCAGAAATGAGGAGAATCATGAGTTTTGTTGGCGGTATTGATCTCTGTGATGGAAGGTACGACACTCCGTTTCACTCCTTGTTCAGGACATTGGACACAGTCCACCATGATGACTTCCATCAACCAAACTTCACCGGTGCTGCTATCACCAAAGGTGGTCCTAGGGAGCCTTGGCAGGACATCCACTCTCGTCTTGAAGGTCCCATTGCTTGGGATGTCATGTACAATTTCGAACAGAGATGGAGCAAGCAGGGTGGTAAAGACATTCTGGTTAAGTTAAGAGAACTCAGTGATATTATTATCACCCCTTCTCCTGTTATGTTCCAAGAGGACCACGACGTGTGGAATGTCCAATTGTTTAGATCCATTGACGGTGGAGCTGCTGCTGGGTTTCCCGAGTCACCTGAAGCAGCTGCGGAAGCCGGTCTCGTAAGTGGAAAGGATAATATCATTGATAGGAGTATCCAAGATGCCTACATTCACGCTATCAGACGGGCCAAAGATTTCATCTACATTGAAAACCAGTACTTCCTTGGGAGTTCTTTTGCTTGGGCCGCCGATGGTATCACTCCTGAGGACATCAATGCTCTGCATCTAATCCCAAAAGAGTTGTCTCTGAAGATCGTTAGTAAGATCGAGAAAGGAGAGAAGTTTAGGGTTTATGTTGTGGTTCCAATGTGGCCAGAAGGTCTCCCAGAGAGTGCATCAGTGCAAGCTATATTGGATTGGCAAAGGAGGACCATGGAGATGATGTACAAGGATGTTATTCAGGCACTCAGGGCCCAGGGCCTAGAGGAAGATCCCAGAAACTATCTGACATTCTTCTGCCTCGGAAACCGTGAGGTTAAGAAAGAGGGAGAGTATGAGCCTGCAGAAACACCAGACCCCGACACAGACTATATGAGGGCGCAAGAAGCACGGCGCTTCATGATTTACGTTCATAGCAAAATGATGATCGGTAAGCTTAAACTATTCAGTTATAACAAAAGAAAATTAGAGAATTTTAGCATATATGCGCGTGTGTGACTCACTTGACCCATTTGCAGTTGACGATGAATACATTATCGTCGGGTCTGCTAACATCAACCAGAGGTCAATGGATGGTGCAAGGGACTCTGAGATAGCAATGGGAGGCTATCAACCACATCACTTGTCCCATAGACAACCAGCTCGTGGCCAGATCCATGGGTTCCGTATGTCACTCTGGTACGAACACTTGGGAATGCTCGATGAGACCTTCCTCGATCCCTCAAGCTTGGAATGCATTGAGAAAGTTAACCGCATTTCTGATAAATATTGGGACTTTTACTCAAGCGAGTCACTGGAACATGACCTTCCCGGTCACTTGCTCCGTTACCCGATTGGTGTGGCTAGCGAAGGCGACATCACTGAGCTTCCGGGATTCGAATTCTTCCCAGACACAAAGGCCCGTATCCTCGGCACCAAATCAGACTACCTGCCTCCAATCCTTACAACCTAATTTCACTGGGTATGTCTAGTAATGATCTCTCTGGCTCTGCACTCCTGTTTTTTTAGCTTTGAATAAATTGAGTGTCTCTCTCTCTCTCTCTACCTTTAGATATAATAGTTAATCGTTGGTGTGATGATGCACTTTTTCACTCCTTTGGTTTTAAGTTCGTACAATGACATGGTGAGGATGTAGCTTTGTGATACCTTCTTTTTGTTCTTATGTATCGTTGAACTTATGAAGTCTTTTTCTATTTTATTTATTGTTTTTCACATCAAAGTTTACAGGTAGTCGTAGTTGGTCTGCGTTTCAAAAAAAAAAAAAAAAAAAAGAAAGTTGTAAAATAGATAAAATCAAATAACTTTACTAGAAAGTTTCGTAAGACCTTCTCGATTAATTCTTTCTATATCCAGAAATTTCTTATTTTTAAAACATGTTGGAACCTTATTGGTTAAATGTTAGAGACATTGGCAAAAGTATTAGTTTTCGAAATCGACAGGACACGTGTATGAAGCCCTCAATCCTCATCAACTTTAAACGAAATGCTAAGATTCATTCGATATTGTCTGATAGATATGTCATACGTCTGTGCAAATAGGTCCAGTGGTTGACATTCATCCAAGTTATTACACTTGCGTTTTTTCTTTCCGCTGAATCTTTTTTAAAATATACATCTAAATAATTTATTGGATTTTAATAAACAAACAATATTATGAGTTGTATTTTACATGTACATGTGACATTGTTCGACTTTTTGTGTACACAAATTTATTTCCAAACCATATACAACAGTTGATAAACAAATTATACATGAGAGAGACTAAATACGGTATAATTTATATTTTATACAATGAATTTTCTTTTTATAGTTGTCATTAGAACATAGCGGTATCTAAAATACAAATTGTTTATGACCAATGACAATCTTATTCTAATTTAAATTCGTTTAATACTATTTTCCTTTTTCCACTAGGATATTGTGAGTAACAAAGCACCAAAATCTTACTCGTAATCCTCTTTTCCAACTTTTATAATTTTGTTCTATTTTTTATTATATTTTCTCCCGAATTATATTTGTATTAAGTATAGAAGCGAGTCAAGAGAAGAGAATCCTACCATAGAAATTCAACAGTTGTTGAGTTACAAGTCTGACCAAGTCTCTGCAAAAATACACACACGTCTCTCCCAAGTCCCAACAACCAATCATCGATCAGCCCAGCCCAAATTCTCTTTTCCGTTTGTTTTCTTGATAATTCTCTTTCTGGGTATCTTCAAGTTCGTCCGTTAAAGAAACTTCATGCACATGTCTTGTATGTTAGGTTGTTCTAATGGCACCGTCGCAATCGCGACCGCCATGGTTTTCTCGAGCACTGCTCTGTTTCTCGCGACGGCTCGTCATTTCTATCGGAATCAAACCTCCAAGATTCATGATCAGACTCCACCACAAATCCTCCGTTCTTGTCTATCTTCAGGTACGATCTTTATCTCAAGGGCTCGGGAGTTTCGTTTGTTTTTACCAGGAAAATAAGTTTTTTTCCCTTTCTTGTGATGCAGAGGCAATGAAGAAACAGAGGAAGAAGAAGAAAGTTCGCTTCGCGGAGAATGTGAAAGATACGAAAGGGAACGGGAAAGAGTATCGGAGGAGCGAATTGAGCCGGAGAACCGTACCGGAGCCAGTGAATAAACCGGGGAAGACCGGTTCAATTTGTGGAATATACACGATGCCAGCGAACCGGATGGCTCTGTACAATGGGATACTCAGAGACCGAGATCACAGAACTCAGTGTTCTTATTGACTTTTCTTCTGGACCAAACAAGTCAATAGATCTATGTTTGCAAATTTTTCTTTTAATTTATCCTAAGGTAATGTACTTGACCTTTAAATTTTTCTTGGAAAATTTAGAAATTGTAGTAGGTGGTTTTATTCTTCTTTGATTCATACTAGACTACTAGTAGGTGGGCTTTTCTTATCCTCTACTTTTCTAATTTTTGTTATAAAATCAAAGTGATAATGTAAATAAGTGACCTGTAAAAACTATTATATTGATATTGATTGTGGTAAAACTTCCCATTGTTTGGCTATCTATAGAACTTAAATTGATTAAAATCACAATGATCACGTAAGGAGAGTAAAAAATAGGCCTTAAACAAAACAAATATGAATCTAGAAGAACCCAACAAAATCCGCTTCGGTATTTTATCATTTTTATTTTTGGTTAATAATTTGTTCTCCTTCTTTAACCAATAAATATTCTCTTTCTTTGGTAGGCCAAGAACAATTTTTCTCTTTAGTTGACGTTATAATTGACAAATTAAAGACAAAAACAATTGAACAAGACTATGTCTGCCTGGATCGACTTATATAATTTTGAGATTACAGTATATCTAAAAAGGGTGTTGACCACACCAAGACTATATGAATCTTTCCTAAAGCTAAAGATTAAAACTAAAATACCACATGCTAGTTTACACACATTTGGCAGTCAAAAGCTGGAGGTCAATCAATCTATAAAACAAAATTTTAAAAAAATCCAAATAGTTTTTATTTGCAGATTAAAAAATATTTGCATTTATATTCGCTATTAATTTTCTTTCTTATTATTGGGAGACTCCAAACCAAGGTCTATTTTATCTGGTTAAAATTCTATTTGGATCTAAAATGTTATTTGCATTTTTCACTTACTGTCTAATTAATTTTTATTTATAAATGCAGTACACGTATGCATTTTCTGAAAGGAAGAAAATAAAAAGAGAAAATGTGGTCGAAATTTATCGGGGAGGAAAATATGGCGACGGCTTTGTCCAAGACGACCACAAGCTTTAACTTTTACCACCACTCAATTCTTCCGCCGTTCTCGCCGCGATTTCACATTCGCCGTCGAAATATCTTCTTACTCGTTACTCCTCGCCGTTTACGCCGCATCGCCGTCGTTGGTGGCCCTCCATCTCCTCCGAGTCCTGATCCCCCTCCCCCTCCGCCTCCGCCTGAGAACACCACTCAGCTTGAAGGTTCAATTCTTGTTTCCCATTTTATCCTGCCTTTGAATTAATTTTCATTGAATCCAGTTTTCACTTAAACAGGTGTTTTTGGTCGGAAGATTCAGTTTTCCTCGGATAGTTTGTTGCATATGTCATATGTGGTTTACTTAACTATAGTCTCTTTGTGATTGGTACTTGGTTCTCATGAAATTTCCAAAAGAGGGGATGACTTTATCCAATTAGTTTTTGTCTAATCCATGGAACTAAAGTTCACATCATGTGACAAATTAAGATTGCAGAAGCTCCTCCTTGTTGATCCAAAAGGGTAGCAATTTCTTGTGGAGATGTTCTTCTATATGTTATGTTGAATAGCTTTGTGGTGATTCATTAACAACATAGAAAAATATGCTGGAAAAGAAAACGCTACGCTCAACTTACTGCACCCTGTAAACAAATTTGGATTTGTTTTGCTTTATATAGGTCTTGTGGGAGCTGTGACAAGGATTCAAGACCGTGTAAAGATCTTCCTCGCTGTGCTATTTTGGATGTCTCTCTTCTTCTGGGTTACAGTGACCGATGGGAGGGGTAAAGGAAAAGGGAAGAAGGGTTCACGTTTCAAATAATTTTCCCAAGTCTGGTGATTTCTCATCATCAATACTCTACGCTTTGTATATATCTTTGTTTGAGAGGTGATAATTACCTGTAGAAATTCTCCCCAAGTAAGCATCTTTCTTGTAGATCAGTTATTCAGATGATAGTATACAATAATACATATGATAAATGTTGAGATGGTTCCCTCGTGTTATCTTTGATAATGCTATAGTATTAATCTAATATAGTTATCTTCCCTTTTCGTTGCTCCAAAATGTAACATGATAACCAGATCATTTTCCATCAATTCAAGTGATGCTTAATCAATTTCTCTAAAGTCTCTCACTTCTATAGTTCCTCAGGGGTGTTCAATCTGGAATAATTTGATCCAAACAGAAATAGAAAATGTGATTTGATTTTGGTTATACCAACTGTATGAATATTATTTTTAAGGAACCGCAGTAGGATATAAATCAAACAAACCAAATAAATAAATAAAATCCAATTGATTATATGTGGAAGAACCGAAGAAGTATACAAACATTGATGCTTAAAAAAATAATATGAGTAAACTAGAAATGGGTCATAAAGATGATAACTATGGGCCTGGACATGTAGACTTCGAACCTCATGATTATGTTGTTTCCTGATTCTTCATTACAGATGTATATATTTTTTTTCCCAAAACGAGGTCGTTGAGTATTTGGGCACGTGCATTTCATGACCACCGAAGTGATTCCAAGAATGCATTTAAGGCGAACATCAGAGTCGACGACGTGCCCTTTATTTAAAACCTTTTTCATTAAGGCTTTAACGTGTCGTCACCATAATAAAGATAAAACACGTGGTTAAATATCATTGGGTTGTTAGTTAAAATGCGTGTTACCAGAGTGACTGTATCATGCTTCTTTGGGTACGACAAGTCCTAAAGCCATATGTTATTACACAGAAAAAAACTAGCAGAGCCAACTAACCCCCGAAACACAAAATCCCTAAATTTTCAACCGTCTTCTCCGTCGTAACTCTGTTACTCTTTTCTTTTTCCGACAATCACACCCTCCTAGGTTGTCTGTTGTTAAATTGTAACTTGTAAATTGTTAGTCCTTTGGTGGCATTTTTGTGATTCTTTTTTTTTTTTCCTGTTTTCAGGGATCGCAACAAAAAGGGAGAAAAATGGGTACAGAAGAGGAAATTGCATATGTCGAGCTACCAGCACCTTCTTCATGGAAGAAAGTGGTTTGTTTCCTCTGATAATTTTGGCTAATGAAAGAAGAAAAGACCTAGAATTTGTCGTATAA
Organism: Streptanthus diversifolius; assembly: GCA_039880935.1. Lineage (NCBI taxonomy): Eukaryota > Viridiplantae > Streptophyta > Magnoliopsida > Brassicales > Brassicaceae > Streptanthus > Streptanthus diversifolius. Next base: position 16,158,055 of record JAXGFM010000013.1, on the reverse strand, counting down.
TGTGAAATGCAGTTACCAAATCGTGTACTTACGAAAGAAATAAATTTGACTTTGTCTTCACACTTCTTAGCCTTTAAACACCTAAAGTATTTTTAGTATAGATATTGATTGGGTGATTCAAAAGTTATAAACTTGGAAAAATACACATTTTGATTCGTAAACCCTGTTTAAGCCACATTAGGGTCTTCTTTAGAAATTCACTCTTGAGCATCTCTTCTAACTTGCTACTAAAGCTTTTTTTGCTGCTCAAATTCCAATTTTCAGATGTATATATTTATATGTCAAAGGTTACTTCTTTTTCTCTTTGCAGATTTTCCCCAACAAAGTGGGATCAGTGAAGAAAACAGAGATTGTGTTTGTTGCTCCAACGGGTGAGGAGATCAGTAACAGGAAGCAGCTGGATCAGTATCTCAAATCGCACCCTGGAAACCCCTCGTTCACTGAGTTTGATTGGACCACTAGTGGGACACCTAGGAGATCTGCAAGGATCAGTGAGAAGACCAAGTCGACTCCGTCACCAGATAAAGAGCCACCCAAGAAGCGAGGTCGAACTAAATCTTCAGTGTCAAAGAAAGATGATCAGTTAAAAGATACAGAAGAAGGTGAGAAACCAGAGGGAGGAGTGGAAAACTCTCATCTGCGAGATACTGAAATGTCTCCTCTTAAGGGAACGGACGAGAACGAGAATGTAACTATTAAGGATGGCTCTGGTGAAACTGAGAAGGCGAATGACGCAAAACACGACATGGTTGCAGAGGAGACTCCTAATCCTGCTCCGGTTCAAGAAGCTGGTGAGTCGATGAAGGAGCAAACACCGGATCTAGTTGGAGATAGTAGTAAGGAGAGAGTGGAGTCTCAGACTGACAAAGAAGAGGAGACTGGCGCAGTCGAAAAGACTTGGGTTGATGCAGAGATCAAGACTGCTGAAGCTAACGCTGAGCAGAAGAAGGAAGTTGCAGGCCAAGGCGCACCTGAGTCTGAGTCTGAAGCTGAAACCAGAAACCATGAGGGAAATGGTCTGACAACAGCAGCTGAGGGGAAAAAGAAAGCGGCAGAAGCAGAAGCTACTGAATAATCCTGCCCTGCTCTCCTTTTGTTAGAGCATGAAATGTAAGTTAGTTGTTTCTGTTAATCTATTGGAGTACCTGTTTTCCTTTTCCTTTCATGCTCTTTTTTTTTTGTATCTAATTAATGATTGTCTCGGTGAAAGATGATGTTATTAGGCTGTGCTATGCACTATCGAATGACTGCAGTATTGTGTTTAATCATGTTCTCTTAGGTGTAAGATTATGTAGAGGATATGATTAACTCTTTTCTATAAAACTATTGCAACCGCGATCTGTTGGTGTTTGTTCTACTACTGCAATCTTTTGTTTCTTTTTTACATTTTTAATGGGTAACCATGTTATAGAAATGAGTCAGATTAAAAATTAGCAAAATGGTTGATCTTCTATACTAATTTTGATTTTGGTCCAATCTTCATCGGAAAGTCAACAAATGGTGACGAGTTTATTAAAAAAGAAAGCAGAATAAGATTCAAGAGCAAAAAGTAAAAAGTTTTTCTTTAAAGGTAAAGTAAGAATCTAATGCAATGAAAGAGCCATACCTGCGGCCAAGAACGTTTACTCCGCTCTTCGTCGTCTAGAACTTTAATCTATTGACGAGGTACATTATGTTAATCTTATACTTAACCAAAATACGTCGCTAAAATTTCATCTTAATCTCGAATTTGCTTATTTATTTTCTTTTCCAAGTCTCTATTCTTATCATTAACCCCAAAACCCTCTAACTGTTTTTAAAAAGATCCGCATTTTATCAATGTTACAACGACCATTAGATTATTTTTCTCGGTAACATCGAATCTTAAATGGCAGTTTAGCCTAAAATATTTTTCATAATAACTCATATGTATACTATAGGTGTCGAGTCCACACTCGGAGGCGGTGTTTGCGAACTCGTATCCGCCGTCGTCTTGCACGTTCAGGGACCATGTGGTGCCGTTTATGAAGCCGTTGTTAGCAACTCGCAAATTGTGTCGCCCTTCTACATTACAATTTACAATTTATATTTTATTAAAGTTTGAACCAACCAAAGCTACTGTTAGGCATCAAATGTTTCAAACTTGAGTTTTTAGTTTGCATGCGTTCCCTTTGATTTTACATGAAAGAAAAAAAATACACATTCTTGAAATATAAAATTAACATTTAGGTTTCTCGTAATATTTGTGTAAACGTAATCGTCAAACGCAAAACATATTGAATAACATTAAATAAATCTTTGGAATAACGACGGTAAAAAACGCAAAAAAAACATTTATGGTATTATCTGAACCTGGTTTAATCATTCTATTATGCGCGTAGGTCATTGTTTCGGAGACCGGATGGGCATCAAAAGGCGACTCAGATGAAGCCGGAGCGACGGTAAAAAAACGCAAAAAACATATAATCGAAATCTTCGAAAACGGCTGAATAAGAGAAAAGGCACACCGTACAGACCAGACACGGTGGTCAGAGCTTACGTGTTTGCTCTATTCCACTTCCGAGAGAAACTTCGGCCTTGTTAAACCCGACGGTACTATTGCCTACGACATTGGCTTCACCGGACTCAAGTACTCTTCTGCCACACGGTGTCGATTTGGGACGTCCTTGAACGCTCTTGTTTTGGCTTGTGTTGTTATCTTTCTTCTTCTTCACCGTTTGTTACCATTGCCGTGAGAGTTGTGGTTTTCAAGGATTTCAAATTGACCCCTCTGGTTTATGTAGATCATTTTAATAACCCCGCAATTCTTGATTTGTTTGTGATTAATAACCTTTTGAGTTTTGAAGTGTCAGATTGTTAATATAAGAACTAATTTTTATCTACATGTGCTTATATTGGAATGTATTGTTTAGAACCTTGAAATGTTAGATGTTTCTACAAGCTCTTTATATACTTCATACAAACTTTCTAAAGTTACAACCACGAGTTAAAGATAAAATTTATAACCCGATTAAATGAACAAATGGTGTGAATCTATAGAGAAGTTTTACAACTATTTTATTCAACATACACATTCGCCAAAATTTAGTATTGTTTCTAGCTCTTATATTTTGTTTTGTTTATGGTATTGCTTAGTATACAACTAATCAACTATACGGAATGAATATGTATAAGTATCTCTATATTATTTAATTGTGTTTTTTGCGACAGCATGAAATTTTCGATTTTACGCCAACGAATCAAATATATATATATATAGTGGGAGCAAGTAGTGTAAGATATATCTACTTGTTTATTAGATTCCCATCTACTAATTGTTTATCAAATTTTATTCGACCACCTTCTATTGATGTATTAATATTCTTACGCACTCTCTGATCTTATGTCAACTGACACCTCAAATAGAACCATTCAAGAATCACGAGACTTATAAAATTTCCACTTGGCTTTAAACATGTGTACAATTTCACGTTAGGTGATTACATATAATAATAAAAATTTACAAGAAAATTCATCATCACAAATATATGTAAATCAACTCTTCACCATATATAGAATCAACTCACAATATAGTTTTTGTTTTCTATAGATTTTATCATCTATATATAGCTATAAATATTAAAACTACAACGTTTTAATATTTAAATAAACAAACAAAAAAATGCAAAATGGAAAGTCAAACCTTTGAACTCTAAGAAAATTCTATAAGCACACTATAATTTTGCCATGATAGTTTTTTGTTGTAATTACAAACATATGTGAATATATATAAAACTTTCAGTAGCATAGAACTCTTCTATGAAATGGTTTCCTCCATTTGTCTAAAGACTGAGGTTACTCTAGTCTCAGCTTTGGAACAAAAAACTCCAACAATTCTCTCTTTCTCCCATTGTCCAGAAATGGTAACTCTTTGCAAGAGAAACCATTAGAAATCCTTTCTGTCATCCATAGCTCTTAACACGATCAGTAGCCAAATTAACATAATCAGTTTCACTAGCTTTTGTTTCTCTCGGATTCCTTAACAAATCAAAGCCCACAAGCAATACATAATAAATCATGCAAATGTTGAAGGTGTAAACAAATAAGTACTTAAGTCTATATTGTAGGTTAACTCAAATGGTGAAGGGTTGACTTGCATTTTTTATGGTGATCGTTTTTTTTTTTTTTTGTAAATATGAACGAAGTGATCGGATTTAATTGCAGAAAATCCTACTAAAAATGAGTACTTCAATACAATATTGCAATTAACTCCATATACATTAATTAAGCTTATACACTTTTATAACGTATGATCATATTGTTATTTTTTACAACACATTTAATCTGGTCAACGTATGAATCTAGATCTACAATCTTTTAAAACATTTTTTTTATATAATGTATAATATGAACTAAAAGTAATAAAATAAATTTGTAACATCAACATATAGTCATATAGTCAACAACAAATTTCCCGAGACAGACTATATATCATGTAACGTAGTAACTTTATGGTTTTACACATAATGATATACACAAATAGTCTCAAATCTCCATATCCAAAGATTTGTGGAAAAAAAACCAAAGATAGATTCGGTTCGTTTAACCAGAACAAAGAGTCAAAGACTTGACCGGCTAATAGAAGTGAGAGATAGAGACTAATCCTCTACAAAAGGGTGCACTTGTTCATCACCAATCTCAACTGGATCATCACCGTTGATCTGGTCAAGCACGAGGACCAAACCCATAGCGAAAGCGCCGTCGAAACCGGGTTTAATCTCGAGAGTGAACACATCTCGTCCAAGCATCACGTTCGTTGACGCGTCTACTTTGCGTTTGATCTCAGCCATAGTTTGCTTCTTCGTGTCGTATATGAGGCAGCTTCGTTGCGAGTAGTCTCCATCGATGGTGTACTCTTCTCCGGTTCCGTCGTAAACCTCTACCTCCATCGTGCACCGTCCGATTATCGACGATCTCCGGACGCTGAAGATCGGTTTCTGACCCTCCGATCTCTCGCCAAGAAAACCTTCCCATCTCTGGTGCAGAGTCGGTCTCTGTTCATAAAAAAAAAACCAACTTAACGAGTTAACTCAGTACCATCTTGGAACTAATAACAAAGAACACAAGTATAATGAAACTGAATCGATTTGGTTGACTCGGAACTCGGCTAAAAGAAATAGTTGAATAGATTTTCGCAGCTCAAAAATAATTTTTTCCGACCCTTTTATAACAAAACGCTTCGTGGAACTTTTAGATAAACCGTTTTACTTAAAACCATTAGCTCAACACAGACTTTCCAAATGTAAGATCATTTTCCCCAAGTGATCTATCAAGAACAAGAAACGATACCCATCAATGAAATTCGTCAACCAACAAAAACCCATTTAATCAAATACCAGAGCAAGAAGCAAAGCATCAAACTTTATTTCTAATCACGGAGTCACCTTCACGAGTTTACTGTAACTCGCACCAACTCAATTCAAAAGAAAAGAAAAAAGAAAGCCAGAGAGAGAGACATGACGATGACTAGTGGACTTAATTAATCAAAGTTTACCTTTCGTTTAACGGTGAGGAGACACTTTCCGGTAGCGTTCATGAGCACAAACTCATCGTTATCTCTTGTGTCGGGTCCGTATGAATCGACCCTGAAGATGATATCGCCGTTACAGTCGTAGGCGGTGAAACCATCTCCGGTGGAGAAGAGAGAGGTTTTGCAGACGGTTAGTGGTTTATCTTCTTCGTAGAGATAAGCTTTGTCCACCACAATTCTTTTTTCCATCTTATTTCCTTCTTTTGTAAAGGTCTCTTCAACTAATTCCATTTCTTGTTTTTTTTTTTTTTTGGTGGTTTGATTAACGAATGATTATGATATGCACACTCTTCTTCTCCTTCTCAATGCCTCTATTTATACAAACGCGGGACGCGTTTCTATTTTAACTACAAAATATCTCTTATTTACTCTCCTTCCCAAAATCTAAATTGCTATTGGCCAGAAATAAAAACTCATACATAAATAATTTAACAACATGCAATGTCTTTTAAAAAAAAAATGTTATTTTGATCGGCTTTATTAGACTTAATTATAAACCATTTTTAGATCTGTTTACACGCCGGTTTTATATCCCAGTATATATATAAAAAAAGAAAAGAATAGCTATCTAGGAATATTGTTCATTAGAAGTTTGTAGATATTTCAAAATTGTTTGATATATTTTGTGTCGACAAATGTTTTATGTATTCACACGGGCCAGTTTGTAATGTGACTTTGTAGAATACGTCTAGCTACACACGTTACGTTTAATTATGAGCCTTTTGTAAATTACAAAATTATGCATCATAGCATATGAGAAAAGAGAAATTGGAACTTGATGGATACAATATTTATTTGTAAATCAAAATCTATGTCATCGTACGTGAGATCTATTCTTTCACAAAGAAAGAAAGAAAGAGATCCATTTGTATGTCGATGTTTGATAATAAATTAAAAAATGTCCTAAATCCTAGCCTCGACCATTAGACAAACACATCTAATTAGATCACGACTAGACAGACACGTCTAATTATTTGAAAATATATAAGATGACCACCTCATAATTTACATTTACATTTGCCAAAATAATAATAAAAAAAAGTTGCGTTTCATATCGCTTGCTTTCGCTGCTTTGGATGACAAATTGACAAGACAATTTCTTTACCTTATATCACATTATATGAGAAATTCTAAAGTATTTGCATATTAGTTGCAATCTTATAGAAACTTTAGCATCAGAAAAATAAATCATATAAGCTTCTCTATTCCCATTATCAAATTTTTTAGAAGACTGAGGCTCCATATCGTTTTAATAATCGAAATTAAGATTTCATTTTCATCCTTGATCTCTTGCACTCCTTGAAATTTTTTATCCAAGAACAGCGATGTATATTGAAAACTATCGGACTAGGATTCCAAATACTCACAACAAATTAATTAAGACGAAACTCTCACAATCGGAAACTATATCCTTACTGTATTAAATTAGTGTTGTATTCCAACGAAGCACCAAATCTTTTGATAATCTCCATAATCTTCAATGAGGATTGCATGCAATTTATTAATACATACAAACTAATGCGTGTTTTTTTTTATAATGTGATAAACTAGTTGCCATAGTGATGAGAATCTCATACTCTTCACTTGTAATTTTTTTAGTTTGGTCGTCGAAGATAACACACTTTGACATATAAAGAGAACAACATGTCGGTACAAAAAGTAAAGCCCAACAAAAGAGAAAAAAGAAAAAAAAGAAAAAATAGCGTAAAATAAACTTAATGTCGCTCTCTAACCTCATATTCATCGTTTTCGTATGAGTTATGTAACCCAAACAATCTTCTTTCTACAGTTCAAAAATAAAATAAAAAACAAAGCCTCCGTGGAAATCTCCGCCTCGTATCTTTTTTTTTTTTTTATATAACCCGTATCTTCTTCCAAACCCCGAAATGTTCCTCTCCATTCTATCTAACGGTCATGTCAACTACAACCGTCGTCCCTCTCCGTCGCAGATCTAACCATCTTAACGGAACCCTAGACGACCGCAATCTTCGCATCAGATCAATACATAACCATATGGAGGATATTGCTAAGAAAACCGACGGCGGTTATGCCAATGAAGGAGGAGGAGGGAGAAGCAAGGCCTCGTTTATGACTTGGACTGCGCGTGATGCTGTTTACGTGGCGAGAGTCCATTGGATACCTTGTTTGTTCGCGGTCGGTGTTCTGTTCTTCACAGGCGTGGAATACACTCTACAGATGATCCCCGCGAGTTCTGAGCCGTTCGATATTGGTTTTGTGGCGACGCGCTCTCTGAATCGCGTCTTGGCGTCTTCACCGGATCTTAACACCATTTTAGCCGCTCTAAACACGGTATGTCGTAAGAAATTTAGGGTAAATTAATACATTTTAATGATTATCCTCAATTCTGCATGCCTCACCTAACTTTTTGTTTTTTCTTTGTTATTTTATATCCAAATATATTATTGATTTAGTCAAATAAAAGACTTAAAGTTATTTTATTAGTGTGGATACAAATCTCAAATCTTTTTATTTTCGTTATTTAATTCTCCAGCTGGAATTTTGCTGTCAACGGTAACATGCAATGATATTTCCCAAGAGTGGCAAAAAGTACAATAATATTCAAATGGTGTTAATTAGTGGACAAAATGAATTTAATGTAATCTCTTTGTTAAGTTATCTTAATCATCTTTTTAACAACTGCCATTTTGTTTGTTTGAAGTAGTAGTATAATATAAATATATACTCCTATATTAGAACGCTTTTTTACTTTTTAAAGTTTTAAACCAATAAAATGGGGCCGTGGAGACACGATCACATGCAACACAATGAGATTGGTTAGATTCGACTTTTGTACTTTTTTTAACTATTTAAATTTGTGGGGCCGTGGAGACAGGTGTTCGTAGGGATGCAAACGACGTATATTGTATGGACATGGTTAATGGAAGGACGACCACGAGCGACCATCTCGGCTTGCTTTATGTTTACTTGTCGGGGCATTCTTGGTTACTCGACTCAGCTCCCTCTTCCTCAGGTTCCAAAACAACATTTTTTTAATTATAGTTTAGTGATATTTATTATTAATTAGATGCAAAGTCCAATTTTATCGATCGATCAATTTCATAGTTCCAACATTTTGGATGTCTGATTTCCCTTACAATTTGATTATCTGGACCCTCATTCAAAAATATACTTGATTATTAATAGTATTAACATAGCTAGGGAGGTTCATTTGTATTTTAATGCTTTAACTTGTGGGGTTTGTTTTAACTATCATCATCATAGTGAATGTTGTTTAGGGATCACTATTTTGTTTTCGTTTGTTACCTAACTTTTTTGCCACCTTTGAAAATAATGTTTCACGAGTTGATTGACTGGACATAATTACCATATTCGCACTCTTTTACGTCCTACGGTTCTAGCCACTCCTTTATTTATTTATTTATTTATTTTTTGTGGTGTAACATCGAAACATGGATTTACATGTGTCGTCTTGTTATACTATATATTAACATGTTCAAGAGGAAATTAAATAACTTTTTTTTTTCTTAACAGGATTTTCTAGGATCAGGGGTCGATTTTCCGGTAGGAAACGTATCGTTCTTCCTCTTCTACTCGGGTCATGTCGCGGGTTCAATGATAGCATCCTTGGACATGAGGAGAATGCAGAGGTTTAAACTAGCGATGCTTTTTGACATCCTCAATGTATTACAATCAATCAGGCTGCTCGGGACTAGAGGACACTACACGATCGATCTCGCTGTCGGAGTTGGCGCTGGGATTCTCTTTGACTCACTGGCCGGAAAATACGAAGAGATGATGAGCAAGAGACACAACGTAGGCAATGGTTTTAGTTTGATTTCGAAAGACTCGCTAGTCACTTAATTTTTGTTTTCTTGTAAAATGTTTAGTTTTGACATATTTAATTTAGTTGAAGTCTAATGAATTAAATTTATTTTCTTTCAAATGACTCTAATTGAATACCGACCTAACTAAATTTGTACGTTATTGTGAAAGTTACGGTAGAAGTTTCTTATTGTCTTCTTACAACTATTTCATTCAATTCAAAATGATTCATTGGTTAGTAATATTCTGATATGATTATAAAATAATTCACAATAATTTTTTCATTAAAATCGCGTGAATGGTGATTCCATAATATTCTGATATGATTATAAAATAATTCAAAATTAAAAAATAAATTGCCAATCAATCAGAGCCTAAATCAACTGATACTTCTTCACTATTTTTGGTGCAAACATGTGTTTTGTTTTTCATTTGTAGGTGAAGATGGTTTTCGTATAAGTTAACTGGATAGGTACACCGATCCATGATCATTAATAGTTTGCTCCAGGGGAGAGCAATAGATCATAATTTATATATTTATTTTGTCTTTTTGTTTGTTGAGAAAAATTCTCCAATATATAATACTAGTATATAAATTTGTTAGTTCAACTAATGAATAGATCAACAATTCAACATGTTAACAACTTATCATTTACAATATTTTAGTGGTACGATAGTTCAACTAATGAAAAAAGTAAGATATTTTAATTTAAAGCTCTAGTTTACAATAAAAAACCAACAAGTGACACTTATCGTACTCAGTTACCATGCACATGTATGATGTATACATATTTAAATTCAAATACTGATATTAGCATATATGTGTTTATATATCGACATGAATAAAGATTAGTTCTATCTATTCATCAGAATCAGATAACTCGAGGGGACAAGAGCCATCATCAACATTAGCCAACGGGTTGAAAAGTTCTGAATTTGTATCCATGCACCCAGGAACCAGATCTAGATTGCATCTATCTCCCTGAAAATTTAAGTTAAAAACCTTAAATATATTTAAAAAGTATATGATTTTCAAATATATATATATATATAGAGAGAGAGAGAGAGAGTTGGTGAGATACATACTCCTTCAACCGTCAAGTTGGCAATCATTGTGCACCGTGTCGCAACGATGTTCGAGTCAGGAAATATTGCTCGCTCGCAGGCTCCATCTTGACTCAACTCTTTCGCTAGACCCTTTTTGCACCAATTGATAAAAATACAATAATAAGTCTTTTGTTTTATTTTTGTAAAGCACTAACTAATAATAAGTTGTACGTGCAAATAAGCTGTATATATAGATGACTAAGTTAAATCGAAAGTATACCTCATTGAAGAACTCAATAGGTTTGTTTTGATCGCTTGGGGACTTGGAACTGAAGTTTGTATGGACCGTCCCAATCAACACCATTGGTGAATGAGAATATCAAATTCACAGCTGAAATTGATTCAAAACAAGGCGAAAATTTCAGATAATAATAACTAATTTGTCACATAATAATGCTTTGATTTGTATTTTATAATACGGACCGTGCTTAGGAATGCATATCTGCATAGTGTTAATGGGAGAATCGGCTTTGCCTCGATCTTTCTTAAGCATAGCTCTTGGTTCCCCACCACACATGATTGGCTGATTAAACCCTCCTGCACCATTAATTGTAGCCAATTTACTTATTCTTTTCATTTTTTGTTAGTCCTTAAGATTACTTTTCTATGTAGCGTCCGACTACTTTAATTTGGAAATGACAAGAACATACTCGCAAGCCACACAAACACTTTCAATTGCGTTAACTCATTCGGACAAATTTCAAATACAAGGTAATTATATGCTTTTTGAGAAACTCACCATTGAAAGCAACCCCATAGTCCTCGTTAGGAGTTAGCTTGGTTGCAGCTGGATTATAGAAAAGTTTCAACTTTTCACCCTAATTCAAAAATGTTATTGTAATAAGTTTGAGCTAAAGAGCCTTAACTTCAAATTTATCAATGGAAATTGGCTAAAGAAACTTACTGCAGTTGGAGGAAGACCGTTCATGGTTTTCCAGTAAACCGGAGCCGTCCCCATCTCGAACATTGCCCATGAAGAAAGCTTATATCTATAGAATTAATCAACCATTATGTTAATATATTTATACTCACAGAGTAATAAAATTAAACAAAGTAACAAGACGAGGTAAAAAAGACAAACTCTTTGATCTCTTCGAGAGGTGCAGGAGTCGTGGCAACAGCGTTTACTTGGAGATCAAGTTTCCTCCTTGGAATTCTGCTTTGTATAGGACCAACCGTTGAACTGTACACTGTATTATTCAATAAGCTTTAATGTTTAGCAATAGATAAAAACATATAGTATATAGATTAATATTCAAAGAATTAGGAAACTTGAGTGCAAAGGACTAACAAAGACTGCTTTTAGAGGATAAATGCTGGGAGGGAGAGGCGAAAATGGCGGAGGTGTTAGCTGCTGCAGCCATAGAAACCGATTTGATGGGAAGCTCGTTTTGGATGGATGGAGGAGTAACTCGTATATGGTCTCAAGATAAGGGCTTTTTTTGTACCACAAATACAAATATCTCTTAATGATTTTTTTGTTACACAGATGAAAACGAAGACTTTCAAGTATCATAGAGAGAGACGTATCTTGTTTGAATTGTTGGAACATCTCCTTTTCACTTATGGAATTATCTTTAATGGATGAGGAAGAATGGGCCAAAAGCCCATTTAAGGATAACCAATCTAAACCCAACTTGGGAAACTTAGAATCTTCGACTAGTTTCTTAAAACAAACCATGGGGGGGGGAGATTTGTTAAGTTTCCAAAAACAACAAGGGCTATTTCAGTAAAACATAGAAACTTTGAAGAGAAGATCCGCGTTTAAGTTCACTGCCCCAAAATGGCAATCCAAACCCCTAGACCATCTTATCCTCTTCTCTCCCTTTAGCCGCGTCAACCACAAAGATGAGATCTTGCACGTCTCTATCATTACAACTACTACTTGTGAGCATACAAAAAGACCGACCCTGATTTATACACGCACACACATATATATCATATATACTATTATAGATGTAGGCGAATGTAGGGTTTAACTCTCTTCTCCCCTTCTTCTCGCGGCTATCACATCGATGATGGCTTCTCTTTTGACTTCTCCTTTAACAAAGCCCAAGCCCGTTTTCCTCTCTTCATCTCCACGAACTCTAAACACATCACAGTCGTTGAATTTCTCCGGAGTTTCATTCAACCACTGCCAAAAGCTCGCTCCTTTCAGGCTTCCGAGTCTCGTCGCCGCATTCTCTGAAAAGGGTCTGAAGAGAGATGTCGCCACAGCTGCAGCGGCGGAGACGGCGTCGTCGGAGTCGGGAGATTACAGAAGGATAATGCTTTCCGATGTGATGGTGAAGAAGAAGGAAAAAGTGCTTTGGTGGGAAAGAGAGTGGACGCCGATGGATTTTGGAGCTCTTGCGGTGGTTCTGTCAATGCATTTGCTTAGCCTGTTGGCTCCGTTTCAATTCAATTGGAGAGCTGTTTCGGTTGCTTTTGGGCTCTATATAGTCACAGGTCTTCTGGGTATTACTCTATCTTTCCATAGAAACCTCTCTCACAAAAGCTTCAAGCTTCCCAAATGGCTTGAGTACTTGTTTGCTTATTGCGGAGCTCAAGCTCTTCAGGTGGGTAAATTTGAAATTTTTCATTGATATGATAAGAATGTAGTCTGTCTCTATATGCATGTTGTTGAATTGTTCAATTGATGTTGTGCTGTGTTGTTTTCTTCAGGGGAACCCAATTGATTGGGTGAGTACACATAGGTACCATCATCAGTTCTGTGATTCAGACAGAGACCCTCATAGCCCACTTGATGGATTTTGGTTCAGTCACATGAACTGGATGTTTGATACCAATACAATCACCCAAAGGGTAAAGATTTGTCTTTTCATATTAAGATTTGTCTGAAAAATGTGTTCTTGTTGTTTTAAGTGATTTAAAACTCTGGTGTTGTTTTTGATGTTTCAAGGTTGGAGAGCCTAATAATGTTGGGGATTTGGAGAAGCAGCCTTTCTATCAGTTCCTTCGAACCACCTACATTTGGCATCCGGTGGCTCTAGCGGTTGCTCTATACGCAATAGGCGGCTTCCCCTTCATCGTTTGGGGGATGGTATGTTCTGTGCCTATTCGTGATCGAATCTATCACTGTTGATTTCCAGAATAAGCATAGGACTATGATGAGTTTTAGCTCGGCGAAAACAGAACAAATCCACCACTTTTTGTATTGCTATCTATTTGCTGGTCCAAATCTCCTCCATCTGATTTATCTTAGACAACTTGCGTTTTCTTGTCTTGTCATTTAATGTAACTTACCACGCAAGTTGTTTTAGTTGAACAAAGCCAGAACCATAAGTAAATATCTTATCTATCTTGTACGAGATATCTCTGGCTCATGCTCTTTTCGTGAATGGGTGCTAAATTCTATTTGCTTGTATTTAGGTACAAACACCGTTTTGCATGCTAAAAGTGAAAACTAGATTGGCAATTTTAGCAAATTCGTAAACGGCACGAAAGGAGGAAATGAGGCAGATGAAACTTGATTTTTGAGACCATTGCGTCTCGTCCCTTACATCTCTAATCTTTTTTTGTTTTTGTTGGGTATTTGCAGGGTGTAAGAATAGTATGGGTATATCATATAACTTGGCTAGTGAACTCAGCTTGTCATGTATGGGGGAAACAAGCATGGAACACCGGAGATTTGTCTAAGAACAACTGGTAAAACCCATTATATATCAAATCCTTAATAACTCGTTCCATTGAGAATTATCTTTATATATAACTGTACTCTTGAGTTATGATCTTTCAGGTGGGTAGCAGCTCTAGCATTTGGAGAAGGATGGCACAACAATCACCATGCTTTTGAGTTCTCAGCTCGACATGGCCTTGAATGGTGGCAACTTGATATGACTTGGTACGTCGTTAGATTCCTCCAAGCCATTGGATTAGCAACCGATGTTAAGCTACCATCAGAAGCTCAGAAACAACGAATGGCACTGACCAGCGACTGATCGTAAAACTATGTGATCATGACCGGAGTCGAAACTGTCGTACGATGGAGCTATGAAAGTTAAAAAAAACGGTTTTGTGCCCTACTTTTCTTTTTGGTATCTTTACATGAAGGTGTATATATCTGTGCAAGAGATTGTATGTTACAGACTGATTATGAATTCGAAATATCTATAATTACATTCAATACAACAGAACAAAGAAAGATGACAAAATATTCATATTCTGTGTGGCCAAGGTGTCTATGGCGATTCTAGATACTCAACAGGTTCAGTGTTGGAAATACGGTTTTGAAATCCCATTCAAGGCCTTAAAACACGATCCTTTCGGTTCAACAACATAACCATGATATAAATAACAATGCCTTGTTTACTTATCACATACCCAACTCTACAAACTCCCATTTGTCCAAACGAGGAGGATCCCTGGCTCACAAGAAACACATGTTCGTGGCTCATAGGAAACACACGTTCGTGGCTGTTCATGATGCACCGAGGTTGTGGCGGTGAGAAAAATAGTCATAGTCGTTGGGTTCATTTGCTGAGTCTGTCGGCTCCATATATAAATATATTTTTGTACATTTTTTTTTGCATTGGCTATATATATATATGTATTCAAGAGATTGTATGTGACAAACTTATTATGAATAATAAACTTCTATAATTACATTAAAAAACAAAAATAAATATAATGAAAAATTCATGTTCAGTTTGGCCAAGGTGTCCACGGCAATTCTAGATACTCAACTGGTTTGAGTTTTGGAAATACGGTTTTGAAATCCCATTCAAGGCCTCTAAACACGATCCCTTTCGGTGTCGCTTCATGGGCACATGAAGATTTAGGGCACATCTCGGCGTCGAGATAGGTGTTTTCAATCACGAGTGTGGCGGTTCCTAAGACGGACCGGAAATGGCAGATGTGAATCGCTGGTATCTTGCTTTCGCCTTTTATGAGAATGATTGGGAATGCAAACTGAATTCCTGGTTTTTTAGATCGATGCCAACCGTAGTCTTTGCGTTTAGAGTAGCATCGATAGACGATTTCCGGGCGGATTAGCCCAGTCATTGCATTACTGATTGTTATATTCATGTTTACGTAGTCGGGTTCCTTGAGAGCCACGGTGTTGGAAGAGATCATAATAGCTTGTAGAAGAAGACACCACCCAGCTAGGGTTTTAACGATGTTGTTGTTAACATGCATTTTTCTTTCTTTTTGTGTTCTCGATCGTTCGTTAGTCTCTCTCTCATAAATATATGTTAAGTGCCATGGTTTACCTGAAACCGCAGCTGTTTAACTTTATTTCTGTTTTTATTTGGAAAATAACAAACATACAAACGATTTTTTCTTTCTCTGTGTCACAAACAAACAAATGGTTATATGCTAAAATTGAAGATTTTAAATTTTGATCATCAATCTTAACAAAACTGCCAATGCTTAAAGCTGTCTCATTTTAGCTGTTATTTGTCGTTTCAATTTTTTTGTGGGCCTATTTTAAAGCAATCTCGGCCCAGACACAACATGCTCATCACGTGATGAGCTTTTGAGGTCCTCCAACATTTATCTCCTGGTCAGAGCAACTGTATATCAATGCGTCATATCATTTTACGTGTGCTTAAAGACACCTCTCTCTTTGGAAACTAGGGTTGATTGGACCGGCAAATAGAATAGAAGAGCTGCCGCAGCTGCTCCATCGCCGGATCCGAATCTAAACACCGAAACAGAGCTAATCCCTGCTGAACACTTGTCCCAGAAGGACGATCAAAGCATAACCCTCACAGTTTCCTCTTCGATTCTCATAGCAAGCTTCCCTTTTCCAAAAAAAAAACAAAAAAAGTTATGTCTCGCAAGAAATCCACCTTCCTCATGGCGGATGTACCAAAAGAAAAACAACACAAGGAAAGCTACCGCCAAAAACCCTTTTCGGAGGTTAGGAGAAAGAAAAAAGAAGCGTTTTGGGATTTGAGTAGAGCAATAGGGATTCTGGTGTCCATTTTCTCAGCCTCTTTGCACCATTTCAGTTCAATTGCCTTGCCTTTTGAGTAACGGTCAGGCTCAACTTCATAGCTTGGGCACAACCGGGATCACCTTGTCGTTCAACCGGAATTTTTTCACGCCGGAGTTTAACTCTTCCTAATGTCTTGAGTATCCTGATGTGGCATGCTTGCTTTTCAGGTTTGAAAAACAGGAAACGAGAAATTAAATTGGCTCAGCTTTTGTGAGCATAGCTTAATGTTACATTGATTAAATATATTGGGAGATCCATCAGAATCGCTGAGCAAGCATCGTTACCATCACCAATGCAGTGAATCAGTGATCCTCATGGCTTTTGGTTTAGTTTATATATATAAATTACAAAAATGTGGATACATTGTTTCGATCAAAACTGAAAAAGCTTGACAAAATATATCATGAAACAACTATAGAACCACATCTTTTGGGATAAATAAGGTAGTAAAATTAATTCAATTAGTGAAGCTCGAAAGAAGAAAATGCCTCTCGTCTGATCCTTAAATCATTACATAAATTATCTTATTTACCTTTAATAGTTCTCTCAAATGACTACGAATAATCTCTAATTCTTTCCAGTAAATAGAGCTTTGTCAATGGTGTGCCTCCAAGAACACTAGCATTATCAGCATTTTTGAATTTGCTAATCAATCCTTATCTACAAACCTTGAAATCGAGATAAACAGATTGTTGGGAAGGAAACTCTAAGATGATATGAATAAACTCAAAAAATCAATTTAACAACAAAACCCTAGAATTAATGGAAGACACTACTGCTACTGCTACCGCTTCACTTTTCACCTACAATGAATAAGACAATATGTAACCTACAATCGGAGAGCTCTCTTCTCAAAGTGTATAACTTGGGAGGCTGCATCATGGTGCGGAGCTTGCTGAATCAGACCTCACCTCACCTCGGCTGTTGATCTGACCCGGGTGCTGAGAAGACGCTAGGTCCTGCACCGTTTTCTGGCGGTGGAGACATTCCCCACTTCCCTTCTGGTCCTGGTGGTTCGATCACATAAACCCCACCATCGGTAAGCCCAACTGCAAATTGGTTTGGTTCAGAGGGATGGGCTGCGATGGTGGCTGGATATAATCTCAAGCTGTTCAACATAGATGAGACGTTACTGATATTACGTTGGCCAATTGTCATAAGATGTTACTGATGTTGTGTTGGTCAATGTCATAACTCTAATAAACATTGAAATAAAGAGGACTCTTTACCTCTGGTTTGAAGGCAAATATGAATTGGGACCAATGCGGCACTTCAGTTGCAATGTCGTTGCCGTCAAGATACTCACACTTCCATCATCAAAGGCTGCGTAGATTGACTGGCTATCACATGAGTATACAGCATCTGTTACTGAACCACTTGACTCCGTTGGTATCCACTGAAGTAAGAGAGAAAGCAACAGATCAAGTTTTGAAGGACACTGAGAAAACATTTTAATGCAAACCCATAAAGTCATGGATAGAACAATGTAGCAACAAACCTGCTTCATGTTCTCTAATTTAGGAGCCTCATATATGGCTAACTGGCTGGCATGGACAACAAGAACATGTGTCTGATCTTGATGGAACTGAACGCATGTATGAGCAAGTGGATTTGGCGAATGCCCGCTAGGAATTTGTATCTGTTTGCTAGCTTGCTTTTCCCATCCATCCATGCTCCATACACAAAGCTACACAGATAAAACCAATTACTTTGGATAACAGACGAAAGAAGTGGCAAGATCTTTATCTTAACCATAACTGGAGCAGGAAATTTAAAGGCAATGTAGCAATTATCTGAGCATACCTGGGAATCAGCACCAGACGAAACAAGTACATTTAGAACGTTTGAGAATGCTAAACCAGTCACTCTCTTCTGGTGACCTTTCAATTTACTTTTAACCTACATGAATCATTACCAGCCAAAAGTTGTTAGTAATATTCATTTCTATGGAAAACGAGAAAAAGTCTTTAACACTTTCAGTTACGTCGGGATACCTCATCCACTCTAACATTGTAGATTTGAATAGAAGAGTCGTCCATTCCAATAGCAATAATGTTATTGTCTTGAGGATGGAAGGCTAGGGAAGTCGCTGCTGGAGGAGGCGCCATGAATGTCGTCATCGTCTGCAATTAAACAAAGAAACATAAGTGAGTAAATGCGAAGTTTGTAGCCCAACAGATGAACAAACGTAACTCAGAAATGGAGGGACCTTGAAAGTCATCATGTTGAACAAGGAAATTTTTCCTCCCGAGGCTGACATGATGTAAGAATCATTCTTTGAGAGCGCAAAGCATGGAACTACGTCTTCTTTGTTTCCCTCGCGTGTGTCATTTGTCATTAATACTCCACTAGATGGCTGCCAAAGCTGTGGTGGGAAATTGCTATTTGCCTAAACACGCAAAAACCATATACGCAGCTACAATCGTGAGTGTCAAAATCACCACAAGATGCTGTATCACAACGGATATGATGTACCTTTCCCAAAAGATTCCGCTCACTCTTTTGCCATTTCCATAGTTTGTGTAGAGCATTTTCTGCTAATGCCAATATGGCACCTCCAGAATATGTATATATTAACTTAACAACCTGCATCGACAGATAAGAAGACATCACGACAAAGATTATAGGAGAGAGTAGACTGCATTCAAAGGACTCCAAAACTAACTTTTGAGTAGTGAAAATTCTCTATTAACCATATAATTATGCAAATACAAAATAAAAACGGAGTTTTTTAGCTCTTATGTGGAAAGGAATTGGCCTACAATTCTTGCAAGGAAAAGTCTACAACACAGTTTAGTTTGAAAGTAATGGCAACGTGTTTGAGATAGATTGGATACATACTCTTGCTGGTGGCAGGCTGTCAGGAAGTCGCAGAGTACGAAGCTGGGAACGTTCGCTAATCTCTGCCAGCTTCCAAACCTTTGATTTCTCTGCGTCATTAGGGATTCGTGGTTTGACATCTGGCAGACTGCGATTCTCTCCATTCTAACACCAATAAATTGTGAAATAAACTAGTAACAATTACACTTTGATCTCTGCCAACTTCACTAGGGAAACGAAGTGGACATTTTAAATGGTCAACTATCTCCATTGAGTTGATATGTAGATATTTAACCGACCAAAATATCTTAAAACATTTCACAGGTGGGATTACCATTCCAGTAACAGAAGCCCCTGAACCAATTCTTTCAGCCACTGATAGACTCATTCTAGTGCTTGAACTTGGAGTCCCAAATGTGCCAACTATAGGACCCTATGAACAAAATCATGCATTCAATTTATTTTTCTGCAATAGCAGTATATAAAAGATATGAGGACTACCTTTGAAACTGATCCAGGAGGAGCTCTAGAGCTTTCAAGGCCACGGTTTGCCATGGAGTGCAAAAGCCTGGAACCTTCAGCATTCGCTAGTATCTTAAATCCATTCTCAGTAGTTGAGACAGCCAGCAGAGTTCCTTCTTTATTGATCCTTAAGCAGGGGGAAGACTGAAAATATTAAGTAAGCAACCATTCCTCTTTAAATGTCAAATACACCAATAACAACTGGGATCAAAATAGACCATTACCGGCAATCCCCCGTCTGCATTTGTTGTAGTCAAGAGATCAACACTATCCATATCCCAAAATTTGACATGGAACTCATCACCAGCTACCAAAAATTTATTCTTCATGGTATCGAACTGAACAACCCCCACAGACCGTTTCCCCAATCCAAGGTAAGTCCGCTTCACAGCTCCTTCACTTTCATTCCATTCAACAATGAATGATTCACCCTCCTTACTAGTACTACAAGAGAATAATCTACAACAAACGAGAATATAAAAGAGACATGAGCAAAAGGATGCATTAGTGTAGCATAACAAGAATAGAAGGGAGTCATTTACCTAGTTCCGTCAGCACAATATGCCATTGCCGTGCAAGATCGACCAGGGGCATCATAATCTACTCTAGAACCCATGTTGTCATATAACCAAGCTTTTATCTTTCCATCAACAGCAGTTGAGAATATGAACTGACAGAAAGAAAAAATCTCCATCATAACAATCTCAAGGGCCAAAGAGAGTAAAAGTGAAGCATGCACACAGACTAAAAATGTGGAGCAAGAAGCATAAACTTCCCCATATCGCTATACAGCAAAACACAAGAAATTGCCACAAGGTGTGAGCTTCAAGCGTAAACGTTGAAAACAGATTGTGCTGCAGATGCTTCTATTATTATAGGTACATATATTTGTATTTTGTAAATAATATAAGCTTGGCATAAAATGTTAGTGAGGAAATCTAGTTGAGCAGTCCAAATAGACACCAGGAAAATGGATGATTTTATCATATGGAATGCCCTAGAATAAAAAGCAAGAGACACTTTACGCATATTACACTACCTGAATATTCTCTTTTTGATGTGGGCACACGGAATAAACAGGTGCCTCATGACCTTCAAATGTGTGCAATTTATTTCCAGTAACAGCATCCCAAACCTGTATAAAAAACTATTTATATTAGCAGGATGCTACCATTATCCAATTGTGAAAACATATTCCAAGATTCAAACCTTGATTGTCTTGTCTTCTCCACAAGTCACAACACACAATTGCTGGTTTGGTTGGGAGAAAGCAAGATCGTTGACATTACCAGCATGGGCATCAATCTATACCGGTAACAAACAAAAAAAAAACATCAAAGATCTAAGAATGCTGCTCAGTGAAAAAAACAAATAGGGACCCGAGCGAAAAAGACAATATTAGTAAATCCTACAGACAAGATCAATAATATAACTCACGGAACTATACATTCATCCAGAGAGACAGATTCCATGCCTATGTGATATACGTATAACAATAATATCTCCAAAGTTAATAAGCGGAATAGTAACAGACTAGGAAAAGATACAGAAGTAGGTGCAAACTCATATCATATATAAAGTCGTGAGTAAGAAACAAACCTCTAGACGATTCCGCAAATCATCGCCACCATGATATGAATAGATATGCACAATATGCGTAGAATATGCGACACCTGAAATAGGAAGTCGACATTACGAGCGCTAGATATACCATACAATTTATAGGATAACCAGCCCTAAACCCATTAGTTAGGGACAAAAATAATTGAGTCTACAATACGACCACAAGATCACAGAATGGCTTACCCAGAAGACCTCCATCAGGACTCCAAACAACTCGGTTTACTGCTGCAGTATACTCGCTAGCAAGTGAAGCCTAATGCACAAGAAAGAGACCAAACAACAGGTCAGCATATGGCCATAGTGAAAGTTTTTAAGAGTTATTTCAGATAACTAGTTATTAACCTTGATCTGTTCCTTACTAATCCACTAAGTTTTGTTCTAACTTAAAAAAAAAAAAATCCCAGTCGATTTATCTTCTAACTGTTAAAATATATCAATAACAAGATGACCCATACCTGAAGATTCACAGTGCAAACAGCTATATCCCAAACTTTGAAGCTTCTAGAAACAAGCTTATCCCTGCTACCCACCTCCCATATTGCAATATCACCAAGATTGGTGCCAACTATGAAACCAATGCAAATCCACCATTAACAGCAAGATATAATCAACATACTGAAAAGATAAATGTACATGCTTTTAGACAAGCTTTGCAGGTAACTATGGTATAAACCAGCATGACTCATAGGACTGATGCATGCTTCGGTGGAGAAAACTAACCAAGAAGCATAGTTTGTTGTACTGGATGAAAATCCATGCTCTTAATGGCAGAACCCTGACTCAAAACCCTGCTAACATTTTTGGGTAAATCATCAGTAGAATAAGTTGCATGAGCATGGCTTTGCCCTGGATATGTGACTGGCAAGACATTGACTGGAAGATTATTAACCTGAAAATGTTCAAAGAAAACTGAGAACTTCTAAGATATTAGGGATGAGAACTTAAGCTAAGAAATCGAATAAGCAACCGTTAATACCCCGTCTGATATACTAAAGGGTCTGGGTCTCTTCAATACACTTTCAGAATCTGCCGTCTGATAATCCATTGCTAGGCTATTAGTTGGAGGAGTTCTGGGACGCTTTAGCATAGACACTGTAAGTAGGAAATGATGGATACAGATCATGATGAGGTATCTAAATGGCAAACAGAATATTATACAAAGAGGTATCCACATTATGAACTACTTAAAATGGCGATAATGAAGAAATTTCAGATGTAAGATGGCATATAAAGGTTTATCTAACACTAAATTAAATATTTTGCTTCTCTCAATTATCCATAAACAAGAATATTGTGAAAAATAAAATAAAAAAACGGCAAAGTCGTGTAACTAATACTCTAGGTAACATATATCTCCAACACTGATAAATCAGAAGAAAAAATTAGTTATGACAACATTACCAGCACTGTTGGGGGCACCTAGGCCGATAGGTCCAGCAGAAACAGTAGGGTGTGATACAGATGGATTAGACATCCATCCTGCAAGAGATGTTGTAAGAGGAGCTGGTGTTGGCTGAAATGGCTGAACCAAGAGATATTCATATAGACTAAGAAGTTAAATTCATGTGCTAGTATATAATCAAATACAAGCGGCTTTATCTTAAAAACACTTACACCATGAGCACCTAATGGTGGGAAGCCTCCAACTTTAGGGACTGTACCCATCAAATGATTAGTTGCAGGGGAAGAAACATGAGCACCATTTGGGTGCCCACAAGTATGATCAACAAAGAGTGTTTTTATATCCGGGTTAGGCCTTGGATTCTTGCAAAGCTGATGCTGCCAGTTCAAACTACAATTTTAGCAGAAGCACATTCAGTTAGTTGCCCCCTCCAAAAGAAAAACGGGAGAGAGACAGTAAAAAAAATAAAGCTTCGACCATAGTTTAAATGCACCTTTGATTTATTAAGGTTCGCAATCTTGAATTCTTCAAACTTGGAAATTGAAGTTTGTCCCGGAAGAGAGGATTTGCCTCAATCAGTTTTTTAAGTTCCCCCAGCATAATACCTCTTGCAGACTTAGTATCCCCATACTTGGAAAGCTGCTCATTTTCCCTTGAAACATTACAAGTAAATGGATTTTCTTAACAAAGCATGTTTTTTAATAATCCAGTGGTCAACGAACCCAGTTACCAACTTAACAACGAGAAGCAGTAAATACATTTTCTTTTGAGATTTATCTCTTCCATACTTCATCTCAGACAAACATAATACAAAAGTTAAGAAATTGAAGTTTCTACCTGAAGTTTGTTAAGGTTAAAAGCATGGTAATCTCCTTAAAAAGCTCTTCATTGAATGTGGAGAACACTTTTAACTCCTTAACAAGGATTTCAACTGCCTTGGCATGATCTTTCCTAAGAAAAAGAAAAGAAGAAAATTAAATAAATTCGGGATCCTCATCTCCCTTCAAGCCAATGACTCAACAACACATTAGAAACTTAGCACCCATACAGAAAGCAAGAAACTTACTTGTCGAGTGCTTCAAGATATTTCTGCTTTCGAATCTCGAAAAATATCTTCATCGAGTATCTATTATCATCAACTTTAGTGAATCCAGAAAGGTACTTCTCTACATCGTCCCATTCACCAGCTGTTACACTGTCTTCAAAGTACCTCATGTTGAAGAAAAATCCAGACTCCTTCTCCAACCTAGAAATAGAATTACACAAGCCTCAGCACAATCTCAGGCTACTAACTCTACACTAATCCCGACAAGCAAACAATTAAGAATTAAACAATTTGAAAAAAAAATCAGGAAAAGGAAAGAGAGAAAAGGCTTTGAATTACCTGTGTACAGTCTCTTTGAATTTCTCTTCGTCGAGAAACTGGAGTATCAAGAAGACGAGTTCCCTGCTGAGCGACGACATATCCTCTCTCCAAAAGCAACAGATCGATCACAATAACACTCATGAAACACTTTCATTTAACACATAACGAGAATTAGGGTTTTAACTTTTAAGCATCCTCCCCCCCCCCCCCCACAAAAACAAAACCCATAGAAGCAAAATGAAAAAAGAAAACACAAAATACAGATCTAAAACAGACGAAAATCGAAACACACACAAATCGATCCAAGTGATAGGCGAATCCCCAGGTGAAGAGATGCGCACGTGCGAGATATACGAGGAGGCTCCCGAGAAAAAGAAAATGTAAAAGAAAGTTTATAATACCTGTTGAATTGACTTTGAACAAGGAGAGAGACGAAACAGAGAGAAAAAGAGAGAAGAGAGACTTTGAGAGCAGAGCAGAGCAGAGAGAGAGAGAGAGAGAGATGGGCTATTTATGCCGATAACTTCTGATGCTGTCTCGTTTTCGGAGTTCTTTTTTTTTCTTTCCATTTTTCATTTTTCATTTTATTTTGTGTGGTCGTTCTGCGTCTATGTTAATAATAATACTTTATTAGAAGCGTGTATTTGTAGATAAAAATATAAGTAAAATGCTAACTAAAATGAAATATTAATATACTCTTTTTTTTTAAAAAAAAAAAGTTAATGACGTATTTTAAGTGTGTGTATTTTTATGATGTTGCGAATTTTAACTGCTGTCTAATTAAATGCTCTCTCGTTAGGTTATGACGTGTAGCTCTTGTCTTTTTTTTTTTAATTTTTCAAACGAAACATTAAATAAAAGAATCTCATAATTGCCTTCTTTCTCTTGTCTTGAATTTAGTGCCGTGATATACTAGCTAACCGTTAAAAATACTAAATTACAAATATTTTTAAAAAATTATATATAGTTTACTTTGTAAACAGTTGACCAAATTGTTGTTGAACACAATAGCTTCTACAACAGAGAATGTTTTTCTACTTCACGCCACTATAAATGGTTTATTAAGACACTACGAACTTTTCAGCACATCGAAGATCATAAAAAAATGTCATATAATTGTGATATCCACACTTGAGAGTTGTTTGATATGCTCTGCAATGTAATGAAACCACCTAATATGAAAAGGGCATCATTTCTTGTACTGTATGGAGATAATTAATCGTTTTGTTGAAAAGGATGTGAAGCACATAACTGAGAGTATTGATGATATTATATCATGTGACCGGCTATTTGTGATTTTTGCATCATGACATCATCGTATAAATGTTAAACCAATATTAACTGTAGACTCGGTCCCTCTTCCTTAAATATAATTTAATACAATCATCTCAATAAAAAAAAAGAAGAATGTACGAATCTTTTGTCAAAGCTGGCATGAAAATTAAATACTCGCATGATTAAATTACATAATTTGGATATGTATGAATGTTCCAGAGTTTTTTTAATCTATAAGCAAAATGTTATAATATCCGAATCGAATCCAAATCACCGCCAAAAGTGCAAACTTGGAAATGTGAAATGTTAAACTTGGTCAATGATTTCAGCCTAGAGGCAGTGAGGATGTTTATCTTTTTAAAACTCAATAAATTAAAAATAAAAAAAAATTCTACAATTACGGAATCAACGAGTTAAAGGACTATCAAATAGTTTTGCATTGTTTTAAGCTACTTAAACAAATTGATGTTTTCATAGTTCCAACGTACTAACTTATCTGCATTTGGTATTAAAAAATGATGATTCACCTTTTGCAACAAATGAATGATTAAGCATTATACGTTTTTATAAAGATATACTAACATAATGCAAAAAATGTTGCATATAATGAGTCTATGAAATAAACTCTAAAACCCGAATTTAATTTAAAACGTAACTTGATCAATCACTTAGACAGTCTTACAATATTTTCAGTGATTGCAATTAATTAGGACATGATTCCTTAAGCCCATTTTAGTGAAGCATCACATCAAATAGAATTTCATTATGAGAGCAAACATTCCTTTCTGACCACGCTTATTTAGCGATTTAATCAACGTAATATATGTTGTTATATCGCTTTAATTCAAAAAATTTAAACTACAGCAATTCAATTTTGAATTTGTTTAATATTTAAAAAAGAAGATTGCAGAATCATCTTCTGTGTTCTTTATTTGTTTAATATTTGAAAACATCGTCGTGACTCATCAGCCGGCCCTCAACAACAACTTCAAAATCTAAATGAACATTTCGTCAACATGTAAAAGACAAAAAGTAAAATTCAATTTTAAAATATACAATTTTTTTTTTAGAAAAACGATACTAACGTTCAAAATTTCAATTTCTTCTTCTGGTAAAGTTTTTATTTATTGTTTTGTATCAGCTTTATTTGTTTTGTTTCTATATTTTAAAGTTCGTTCCTTTTCTGTAGGAAGAAAAAGTAAGCGTGCAAAAAAAAAAAGAACAAAAATAAATAGTATTTTCTCTCTCGTCAAGACGAAACTCTAAAGACTTCTATATTTTGCTGTTACCTTCTCCACAAAAAGCGTTACTTTTTTTGTTTGTCCTTTTTCTCTGTTCCGCAATAACGAGGAAGAATCTAGAGACAGAAGGAGCTCAATTTCAGTTTTTTTTTTTTTATTATTTATTTTGTTTTGGGTTTGTTCAAAGATGCAACTTTTTACTAGCTGTTGTGGAAAAGGATTTGATGGGTACGTATGTATTTATCTTGATTCATTGACTCGATGATTGTTAAATTTCCTTCTTTCGTTTTGTTTGATTTTTTTCCTTTGTTGGGTTACTGCAAAACTGTGTTATTGGTTGGTGTTCTTACTGATTAGAGTTTAAGATTTTATATCAATTTCTGGATGTTCGAATTTTGGAGCGTATTTATGCTCACAAATCTTCATGCCCCTCCTTCGTCTCTAATGGTTTTGACGTAAAGTTTTGTTTCTTTTGTTGGAAGTTTCGAAAAAAAAAACGATAATTTGTTCGAATAAACTTCACTGATCGTTGAATAGTGATGAAGATCAGAAATGGCTATCGCTTAAAATCTGAACACAGTTGAACAGTTAAATGGTTTTAGGATAATCCTGTCCCTTCTAAAGCCGCTATGAATTGCATTACTTATCACTATTTTCGAAGTTTATAGATCAGATGAACTGGTTCTGCAAGGGAAAATTGATTCAACTTTCTTGCATTTCACAATTGTTGTTTCTTGATTTGTTGATAAATTGATCTGAGAAAGGTTTTTTTGAGAAAACTGTGGTTAAGTTTGGTGTCATGTCATGATTACATAGGAAAAAGAAAGTGGAGACAGAGCCATGTCGGACGATATTTTCATTGAAGGAACTTCTATCGGCCACAAACAGTTTTAACTACGATAACAAACTCGGTGAAGGTCGATTAGGCAGTGTGTATTGGGGTCAGCTATCGGATGCTTCAGAAGTAACTGATCTCAACATTTTTCTCTTTAACTTAAATTGTTATGTAGAACGTGCTTGTTGTTAAAAACCTGATCTTGTGACGTGAATATTCTGCTGGCCTGTTCGATATTTCGCTGATAAGTTGTGTTCTTGCAGATTGCAGTCAAGAGAGTGAAGGCATGGAGTAACAGAGAAGAGACAGATTTTGCTGTTGAAGTCGAGATTCTTGCCGGTATTCGTCACAAGAATTTGTTGAATGTTCGTGGCTACTGTGCTGAAGGACAGGAACGTCTTCTTGTATATGATTACATGCCGAATTTGAGCCTTGTTTCACATCTTCATGGCCATGATTCAGCAGAGTGGTTCCTAGATTGGACCAATCGGATAAGGATTGCCATTAAAACAGCTCAGGCCCTTGCGTGAGTCTCTGGATCTAAAACCATTCACGACAAGTTTAATATGTCTTAGTTTCTGACAGTTTCGTCTTTTGCTCAGCTACCTACACCATCATGCAACCCCGCATATAGTCCACGGAGATGTCAGAGCTAGCAATGTGTTGCTAGATTCTGAATTTGACGCTCGGGTTATGGATTTTGGATATGGTAAACTGATGCCAGATGAAACTGAAGACGGAGCCACAAAAGCCAAAAGTAACAATGGTTATCTCTCACCAGAATGTGTTGCATCAGGAAAAGAATCAGAAGCGGGTGATGTGTACAGTTTCGGTATCCTATTGCTGGAACTGGTTAGTGGCAAGAGACCAGTTGAAAGGCTAAACGCAACAACAAAGCGTGGTATAACCGAGTGGGTATTACCACTTGTTTACGAAAGAAAGTTTCGTGAAATCGTGGATCAGAGGCTGAAAGAGGAGAACGTGGAAGAGAAGCTGAAGAAATTTGTCTTGGTGGGACTAATGTGTGCTCAGACAGAGCCAGAGAAGAGACCAACAATGTCTGAAGTGGTGGAGATGCTGATCAATGAACCAAAGTCTGAACTTGAAGCCAATCCGCTCTACAAGAATCCATATAGCAGCAAAGAAAACAATAGAGAGCAGGAGGTTGCAGAGGAAAGCTCAGATGTGATCTCAGAAGAAAAGGATCATCATCAGGAACAACAAAAGTAGGGATTTTTAGGCACAGAAAATTTGTTCTCTCAGATTATTTTTTACCATCTTTTGTTCATATTGGCTAGTTTTTTTTTATCCATGGCAATGGCGTCACTGGGTCCTGAGGTATTACTTATTTTTATTGTGTTTCTTCGTTCGTAACATTGATTTGATTGATTGGAGTTTGTAAGGTGTGGTATTGGCACATAAAGAGAAAATTGTGATACTTTTGGTCTTGTTGAAAAATTGATACTTTTATTCTTGAATATACTGAAACTTTTACACTCTAATACGATCTTTTCACAATGAGCTGAATCAGTTTTAGTTCTGATTCTTGGAGTAAGATGATCGGATCAAAAGGATAACAGAGATTACAACAGGAGCAGTTATAATGAAGAGGGCTTGCGTGAGATTAGGTCTTGTAATCTCTGGGAACAAAATGCTTCCGTATTTGATTATAGCTGCACCTGCCGCAGAACCAACTCCGAGCTTTAACAGGTAATTCAAGTCCTGTACATGTCAAAGCAATCGATCAAAAAGATGGCGTACTTTGTACTTTCGGAATATTTGAGTCCAAACATTAAATAAAAGCTCACGACATTTTCGATCAAATTCTAAACATATGGGTTATTTTGATCATTTTGAATTTTTTGAGCCCCCCACAGAAAAACAGAAAAAGCTTTCCTCTCCACACAGAACTGACCTGAATTCCCTGACCGTTGTCGGCAGTTCCGATCGGTTATCGGAAACCATGACGCGAAATGACCCTTTTGTCCCTGAATTTGGTGAGGGAGTTCGAAAACTGGTCAAGAATTTGACACTACTCATGGTCTTCTTCGTCATTGGTTCCAAGCTCCGGTGAACAGAGCTCGAGCTAGAGAGCAAGAGAGGAGCTGACATCTCTCTATCTCTATTTCTCTCTCTAAAGCTGCCGTATTTTATGTTCAAGCAGTCTTATAAAATGCGTGAACAGAGGAGAATTAGAGAGAGACACGACAGTCCACCTAAAACACATCTCACGTTATGCGTTGGTTCTTGAAACTTTTAAAACGCGTCTAAACTACGTTTGCGTTTCACTCACGTTCATAACAAAATTGAAATGTTAAAATTACGTTATGCGTTGTATCACAAGATTTCGTATATATAAAGAAGAAGTGCACTCCAATCCATCCCCAGAGGTAACGGCCACTTCCCGTCATGGCGATGCTCCGGAGATACCCTCGAATCGTTATCCGCTTCTCCGCCATAAGGTCCGTTGAGACTGTAGCTGATTTTGCGGCGGTAAAAGTGGTCCTCGCCGTGGAAGAAAGGGCCAGGCGAGAAGAAACGGTGAGATAACGGGTCGCCGAAGGGACCAGAGACGTTGTAGTTAAAATCAAGAAGAGAGAGATTCATCCCTTTACTTACTCTCTTGATTCCTCTTCTCTCCAGATTGTTGTCAAAAGTCCCATTTAGCGATTCTTCATGCTCTCTTGCACCCACCGAGTCAAAACGATGCGTTTTTGTTTCCTTCGGTTAGGATAGTTTGATATATATAATTGTTTTATTAGACGTCTATACATGAATGATGGGTTCAGACCCGAGTTCGAACCGTGAAGATTAAACAAATCAAGTGACGGCTATCGTCCTTAACACACGTGACGATAGCAAGTTCCGTCCGAACTCATTACCATTTTTTTTTCCTTAAAAAAAAAAAAAGAAATCTAAATATATTACACTTTTGCTTCTGCTACTTAGGAGATGTTTCTGCGAAATCCAGTAAAATCTCCAATTAACCCTAAATCATCGATTTTTAAGGTACCTTTCATCTCAACCATCGCAGAATCTATATCCAAATCCAATGATTACTCTCATTTCATCTCCATCCTCGGAGGCTGCAAAACAACGGACCATTTCAAGCAACTACATTCCCAAAGCATTAAGAGAGGTCTAGAACCAAACCCAACAATCCAAAAGAAGCTTCTAGTCTTCTGGTGTTGTCGTTTAGGTGGCCACATGGGTTATGCGTGTAAGTTATTTGTCAAAATACCTGAACCAGATGTGGTTGTGTGGAACAATATGATCAAGGGTTTGTCAAGAGTGGATTGTGACAAGGAAGGAGTTAGATATTATTTGAGTATGTTGAAGGAAGGTGTGACCCCTGACAGCCACACGTTTCCCTTTTTGCTCAACGGTATTAAGCGGGATGAAGCGTTGGCTTGTGGTAAGAAGCTGCATTGCCATGTTCAGAAATTCGGTTTAGGTTCTAACCTTTATGTGCAGAATGCTCTTGTGCAAATGTACTCGTTATGTGGACTCATGGATATGTCTCGTGGGGTTTTCGACAGGAGATGGAAAGAGGATGTCTTTTCTTGGAACTTGATGATCTCTGGGTATAATAGGATGAAACAATATGAAGAAAGCGTGAAACTTTTCGCGGAGATGGAGAGAAAATTGGTTTCTCCAACTTCTGTTACCTTACTTCTTGTTCTCTCTGCTTGCTCCAAGGTAAGGGATAAGGATCTCTGTAAAAGGGTTCATGGATATGTTAGTGACTGTACGAGAGAACCCGGTTTGAAATTAGAGAATGCTTTGGTCAATGCATATGCTGCGTGTGGGGAAATGGATATAGCAGTAAGGATTTTCAAGAGTATGAAGACTAGGGATGTGATTTCCTGGACATCTATTGTTAAAGGGTTTGTCGACGTAGGGAATTTAGAGTTGGCAAGGAGATATTTTGATGATATGCCAGTGAGAGACAGAATTTCTTGGACTATTATGATCGATGGTTACCTACGAGCTGATTGCTTTAATGAATCTCTGGAAATTTTCCGTGAGATGCAAAATGCAGGCATGATACCGGATGAATTCACCATGGTTAGTGTTCTCACAGCTTGTGCTCATCTGGGTGCCTTGGAGATAGGTCAATGGATTAAGACATACATAGACAAAAACAAGATCAAGAACGATGTTGTTGTAGGGAATGCTTTGATCGATATGTATTTCAAATGTGGGTGTTCTGAAAAAGCACAGAAGGTTTTCCATGAAATGCGTCAGAGAGACAAGTTCACATGGACAGCCATGGTTGTTGGTCTTGCCAATAATGGACAAGGTCAAGAAGCCATTAAAGTTTTCTTTCAAATGCAAGACATGTCGATACAACCAGATGAGATTACTTACCTCGGGGTACTCTCTGCTTGTAACCATAGTGGTTTGGTAGAGCAAGCAAATAAAATTTTCTCCAAGATGAGAACCGACCATAGGATTGAACCGAGTTTAGCACATTATGGATGTATGGTTGACCTTCTTGGTCGAGCTGGGCTGGTCAAGGAAGCATATGAGATGATAAGGAACATGCCAATGAATCCAAACTCGATTGTGTGGGGAGCTCTACTCAATGCTTCTAGACTTCATAATGATGAATCAATGGCTGAATTGGCAGCTAACAAAATTCTTGGGTTGGAACCTGATAATGGGGCTGTTAATGCTTTGTTATGCAATATATATGCAGCTTGCGAAAGATGGGAAGATTTGCGAGAAGTGAGAAGAAAGATGGTGGACAGAGCAACCAAGAAGATACCAGGGTGTAGTTTAATTGAGGTAAGTGGTGTTGCTCACGAATTTGTTTGTGGAGACAAGTCACATCTTCATTCTGAAGAG
Organism: Streptanthus diversifolius; assembly: GCA_039880935.1. NCBI lineage: Eukaryota > Viridiplantae > Streptophyta > Magnoliopsida > Brassicales > Brassicaceae > Streptanthus > Streptanthus diversifolius. Next base: position 16,125,717 of record JAXGFM010000013.1, on the reverse strand, counting down.
ATTTACATGAAACTAGAAGAATTAGCGCAAGAGTCAACATTTGCAGGGTACTTGCCGTCTGAATTATTGGTCGAGGCTGGGTAAGATAATTATTCACAGATAATTTTAGCTATCACAGATAAGTTTACTGCTTCTGAAGCGGGGATACAGAGTTCAAGATTATAGAGAACCCTGAGATGATGAGCATGTCCGTAGATCGTCGCTGTCAATGATGTTGTTAATGCTGTGGATAAGAGACAGCACATGGTTCAGTTAATTGTTCAACACAACCTTCACTTGGAGGCTGGATCCTGTTTGTGAAGCCTACAGGGGAAATTGATTAATATATCCGTTTTTCGAGTCCCGGAAACAAACAACTGGAAGATCACCCTTAGGCCAGGACTTTGTGGACCAATCGCATGGCAATGTACTGTAGGGTTTTGGAAAAGTGCTGGACACTACCCTGTACAGACTGAGCATCGCCTATGGCAATCGTTTTCTGACTGGATCCGAGCACTTAAGTTCTGAACCTCTTCAGGAGCCTAAGATTTCTTCACTGTAAGCTTCTGGATCTAAGAGCTAGACATACTTGCTTAACAAGACATTCAGAACATCTCCAACATGCTTCATATGATCCAATATAGACATACGGTTCTGTAACTGAGTGAGGTCTGTCACTTGAATAAAAGTCAAATCTATGGGGATACAAAAGAGAAACAACGTCCGGGAAAAATCTCCAATACAGTTAAACCTCAATAAATAAATATTCGATAAATGAATAACTTTAACAAATGAATATTTTTTTCCGGTTCCGACTTGAGCTAATGGGATAAATGAATAATTTCGCTAAATGCATTAATGAATAATTTTTTTGAAATCTTCAAAGATCCTATGTAAATATAAATGAATAATCATCACATTTTATTATATATATAGATATATTAAAAGTTTTTTTCAATCAACAATGTTTGTACAATATGTTATTTTTTTTTACAAAAAAAGTCTATAGTTTTTTGTTTTTTTCACCAAAATTATATCCTTGATTTTTCTCAACACAAACAAAATTTTATAAATATCTTGCGCGTGTTATAAAATATAGTTCCGTAAGGTGATTACTGTTTGAATTGCTTTTTTATGACATTTGGTGTGACACTAATATTATTTAGCTTTGGATAAATCATAATTCAATACAGATTCAATAATTTCATCGTCAGTAGGTAATTTCATAATAATATCATTTTTGTTACTCATTTCTTAGATGATACAATTCATCACCAAGATAACCAATGTGTTTATATATGTTACATTGAATTTTAAGAATTAGAAGATTTCTTTTCCTAATTCTACATCAATCTAAAAATTTTTTTTTATAGTTCTAGAAAATTTTATTTTTCTAGTATTAAAAAACTTCATTTTTCTAATTTGTATTTTTTTCAAGCTTTTAAATATGTCAAAATACTATATAAATGAATAAAAAAAATTATCGATAAATGAATAATATATTTATTTATCGATAAAAAAATAATTTTGCTAAACAAATATTTTTTTTCTGATCCCAACATTATTCATTTATAAAAGTTTAACTGTATGTTTCTTTCTTTCTTTTTGAATTCTGACTGGATATACAATAATCTCCAAAGATAACTTATCTACGGAACTGAGCAATTCATTTGGACTCCACCACTCCGAAGGTTGTGGAGGAAAAAATCTTTTTTCCGGAGAGATTTGCAACATTTTGTAATTTGTAGTACCATCTTGATGTAAAAAGTCGTATTAGCTTTGCGGTTGACTTGAATATAAGGGATTAAGAATGTTTCTGTTACCGCTTTTTTTTTTTTTTGTTACTACTAAAAGATGGCTGCGAGAATAAATCCTTTATGAAATGGTGGTGTACCCGAAAATATAGCTAAGAGATCTTCATTAAAGTTTCTTAAAAAAAATTAATATTTAAAAAATTAAAAAGTATAAAGGAGGTTGCAAAAAATATTAAGAAATGGACTTTTCAATAAAAACTTCAAAAATTGATTTGAGAAACTTATATCACACTTGTCAATTTTAAATTAAGTCAGACTTTTAAAAAAATATTTGATTTAGTTAGTTAGTATATATTTTATTTTGTTTAAAAAAGATGAATGGAGGTGCTTTAAAATAGTCTAATATAAATCATTTAATGCTAGATCTAATACTGAAGCTCGAAGCATCAGATTCCCTGGCATCAAACACTATGATACGAAAGTCAAACTTATGGTGAATCAGAATCTTAACTAGTAAAGAGTCATTTAACTCTTTGTAACTCTCACTCTGCCCCATACAATTATTAACAACTTGCCTGACAATTACCAATTCAGCGAACAATTATTGCTTTCACGTGTAATAAAAGTCAACAAGTAACATAGCTTCTGAGAATACAGATTCTAAACAAACAAAAAAAAAAAAAACGAGCAAGGCTTTGAATTGCAATAACACCAAAGAATAGCATGGAATTTGATAAGAATTGGGGGTGATTTGTTTGTCCTGAATCACGAACTTACAGAATTAAAGCAAAATAAACGAAGAAAATACACACTTAGGGTCTCATGCATTTGACTAGAACATCCACAAATCTCTTGTACATGTGTTGCTTCATGTACATGTTCTCAATCTTTTCACGTCCTTTGCTACCTAGCTGTAGCCTTGTAGATGGGTTTCTAAGAAGAAACAACAGATTCTGAGCTAAAACTTTGTTACCTGGCCTCCCCACTGGGTGGAGCAGCCCTGTAACATTGTGCTCCACTATCTCTTTTGTTCCTCCTGCGTCTGTTCCAAGCACCTGGTCCCATGAAAAAACAATGATTAGGATGAGGAACATTTTCATTTTTGTCTCTTCAGAATAAAAAGAACAAGAATTATCAATCGTTTGTTTCTCACCGGAAGCCCATAAGCCATTGCTTCGATAGTCACTCTCCCGAATGTTTCACCAATCCCCTGTTTCACAAGTTGAAGCAAGGTAAACGAGAGTTGAAGAACGCTTCAAATAGCATTTGATAGTGTATGTTTCAAGTGAAGTCATAAAAGGATCAAAGATGAGAAATGTTACCTGGGAATTTGTTACGTAGACATCTGCTGCAGAGTATAATGACGCAACACGAGTGGTCGCTGGAGTCCACAGAACCGAGCCCGATAAGTTTCCATTGTTTGACAAGTAGCTCAACATTTCCTTAACATATGCAACTTTGTTGCTCTTGGACCCAACTGATCCAAGCAGAAGTTTAAGGTCTTGTTTTTGTGTAATGTTGGCAGACAACAGCAGCTTTCTTTTACCTGTGGCAGAGAGAACGGAAGGATTTTCAAAAGCAGGAGACGTGATTTTCATCTTCCGTGATGAACCTCTTAAACGATGTCTGACTGAAAGACTAATCTTCTCTTTCTTAATGCCATTGAGATTCTTGATTTTGGACTGATTACTTTTAGCTACTTGTTCTTGTTCCTTTTCTCTCTCCAGTGCCAAGGAGACAGATTCAAGGAGAAGAAGTTGTCCTTTCCCCGGGTTTATGCTGCTAAGAGACATCACAAGCATATCCTTATCTGTCAAGCCGAACTCCGTTCTGACTAATTCACGTAGTGTTTGTCTTCTCGCCTTCATCATCTCCGTGGTCAATGTTGGAGTATTTAGCGAACTTGAGATCCCGGCTACAAAAGCCAACTCATCATTAACAGACAGCGGAACAATAACTGGCTGAGACCTAAGTTTTACATGCTCCTCTTCACACCATGTTAACCACTGTTTGGTCTGAACTTCAGATAGAAAAATTAGCAGTTTCACACGGTCAAGTACAGGTTTCGCTCGATCAAAGTACTCCCGCCGGTTCTCCATTACCCACCAAGCGATTTGACTACCACCAGCTGGAAAGTGATTCATGTATTGATCTGGGAGAAGAGACAGAAGGTTGAACAAACATCGGAATGAATTTCCATATTTGAGGCAGAAAAGGAATATTGAACATGTGTTTTTAACAGTTGTTAAGATGAGCAACAGCGATACATAAATTCACACTACTAGAAAACAGTCTAAAATGAGCATGCTCCTACATGACAACTGATAATTATAAGATGCATCTTCCAGTACCATAGTTGACGGATGAATGAGCTAGTACACATTTCTAAATATAAAAGTCAATATATGTTCATGAAAGTAGTGGTGTCAAAGACTCAGCAGACCTATTTTCCTTGGTCATAAACTAGAGTTTCAAAATCACCTTCGAAGCCTTACCTATCCATGTAGCACAAACTGCTGATCCTGCAATGACAAGATCTGCTTTCATGGCAGTTTTGAAGCTGAGCTCTCCTTTGTCTTCTACCACTTTGATCCTTCTCCTTGTGAGCTCTTGCATCAATCCACCCCTTCTGCTCAGAACTACTGCATATACTGTTGCACCACAGCTCATAAGCTCGGAAGCCAGCTCCATCATTGAAATTGGAGCACCGGTCATTGATAGTTCATGGAAAAGCAGGACGAATCTCCTTGACCAAGCAAGGCGTTTAAAGTCTGATTTCCTGTCACAGGTCCCTGATCGCTTTTCCGGACTCCACTCAAGAATCCTATCCTCTAGTGATCCAAAAGGACCAAAAAGCTTACCATAGGTAGCATTCGTATTTGGAAGTTGGGGATCTTGCTCATCCAAAGCCTCCACCACTTTTCTCACCTTCTGGTTACTACGAGTCTTACTACGTGAAGTACGACCAGCTTTTCTGCTCCTCCTCCTGGAACTCAAGCTTCGTCGAGGTGTGCCATCCTCATTCTTGGCCAGAGTTACATGCATCCTCTTATTTACACCTATGCGGACTATATTTGTATTATCTACTACGGAATGAGAACTCTGATTAGCAACTGAGTCCAGCCGTTTATTCTGCTCCACATGCGAAACATTTTCCCTCAGTTTGCCTCCAAACCGTAAGAACTCAACTTTGTTATCATCATCATGCGCCCATCTAGACTGAACATAAAATCCAAGATAGGTCCAAAGTGTAATCAACAGCAGCCAATAAAGCAGTCGGTTATTTCTGAACCACTGAACAGCTCCGCCACTACCTTTGCCGTCTCTACGTGGAGTCCTACCTGAATGCACTCTTCTAAATGTAGGTGAACCCCTTGGAGTAGACTTCCCTGAAAGTGACGACTTAAAGCCACCTTGTCTCAGCGGTGATAGCCGAAGATCTTCCATAGTTTCTTGATTACAATAGCATCTCAACTATTTATTCCCAACACTTGAACATCATTTAGAAAAACTCCATTCACTTCAGGCCATGGGTTCTCAGGACAGAGTGAAACTGGAAAATAGAATGAGAAATCAATCATCAGCATGCAATGCATATCAAATAAGAGTGATTCAGCTACATATAGTATTCTTTGTGATCCATGTTCGCTCAAGTACTTGTTTCCTAAATCTGGAGATACACACTAACTGCTTAGATATAAGGATCTCGAATTCCAATTTGACAAATGAAATCGCCTTTTTTCTATTAATTTCCAAAGGAGGCCAGAAACGAAGTAGAATCTAAATGGAAATCGCGTTTGACGAAATAAAAGAAAGTTCATCGGTACCAATTAAAGCCGCGAGAGAAATCAATTCCACTTTCAAGATAGAGATCTTGGCGAGCGATTAGCTTACTATTTCCGATAGACCAGACGCGCGTCTCTGAAGCTAAGTGAACTTCCGACTTGGATCGCCGATGCTCCAATGCTGCAGATGCTCTGAAGTAAAGAAAGAAAGCAAACGGAACTAAGATTGAGGCGAATTATCAGAATTCTACGATCTAAAGAAACCTAAAGTCAAAGTTCTTCAACCAAGCTAGAAGAGAATCATCGATGCAAAGAGAGGAGAAACAACACAAGCTTGTCGAAGAAGCAGAGAAGAGAACGAAGGATAAAGAGATTAAAAAAAAAAAAAAAGAGAAGAAGACATTACATTGCGTATAGTATTCTCCTGTGAATCTAAGCTTAATCACTCCATGAGCTGAACAGAATCGCGGAGAGAGAGAGAGAGAGAGAGAGAGAGAGAGAGAGAGAGAGAGAGAGAGAGAGAGTTAACTGAGTCAGAGGTGCACAAGGGGACGGAGAGCGGAGAGAGGAGGCTGATTTTAATTTGTTCAATTTTTTTTTATTAATTGATTTTTACCAATTGTTGTTGGTTCTTCTTAATTAATCGCTGTTAGCTGACGTCAAATCAATAATTATCGCTGCTTGCTTTTCCTCGATTGAAATGGGTCACACGTGCTAGTGACTCGTGTGGATTGCAGATGCTCTTTTTCATTCATTATTTTTTTATTTTTTATTTAAAAGAATTGTTTTTTATTCATTATTTTCTGGGGAGTTGTATGAATCTCAAAAGAAATTTGTAGAATTAAAGGTGCTTGACAAAAAAAAAAGAATTATATTAAGATGAATCATGAGGAATCTATCAAACTGTTAAATGGCAACGTAACTTCAAAAGTAACAAATATAACACTATAACATTTTCTAGAATCTTTAGTCAATTCTGGTGATTTTAATGATAGATTTATTAGCCGACACAAAATAAAAAAAAATAAAAAACAATCTATTGATGTGGTTCCAACGTCCCTTTTTGCCGTCAATTGAATTATCATGAAAATGGTCAAGTAATGTCTGTTTTAATGATTTATTTAATAAATTTTAGTTACAATAAAAATAGAAACTGGATTTGTAATTTTGGCCCCTAAACTCTTATTTCTTCCTTATTAGCTTTTTGTTGACAAAAAAAAACTCTTATTTCTTCCCAGTTGTGGCCTATATCATTATTAATACTTAATACTAATTACGTATAGCCAGGAAGAATTGGCTAAATGAATGACAAGAACTTGTAAAAAGAATAGTATTATGAATTAGAATGAAAACAATAGAAATAAATTTTTATTAGAGTACTAAAACAAATTTTTCGGTCGGAATCATGTGACATAATGGTGATCACCTCTGAAATTCATGACACAAGTCTGGAGTTCGAACCCAGCACCCCGCAGTATTAAGCGGAATATTAAAGCCATTAAGCTATATTAACAAAAAAAAAAAAAAAAAAAACCAAATCTCTCGCACCAGAAAATAGAGAATAAGAGCAACAAACATGTGCTTTAAACAAGATCAAGAATCTCATTAGGTCAATACTTCAATAAGTGGACTACGAAACTTCAATGTTTCTGCCTTCTTGGTCGCCTCAGGAGCGAATTCCTCAGCCGCTTGCTCGTCTTTTTCCCTGCTCACAGCCACATGATACTCCTCGTAAGCCTGAGAAGCATCCTTAAGAAGTCGTCCCAGATCATTACAACTACTTAAACTTCAAATCAACATTCAATTCTCTGCTTTCAAGCTTAACCAAAGATTCTGATCGACAACGTGTCTCCTCGTTGAGCCAGAGTCTTAGTGAACGCAAACTCAGTGGGCACGGCTCTCTGCTTCTCCATTGCAAATTCTTTGAATAATTTGGCCCGGGTTTGCACTAGCTGGATTCACTGAGATGCCTCGAGTCCTTCTTTAACGACTGTTTTGTATTTGGCTAGCAAGGAGATGTAACCAATAGAAGCTGAGCTGAGTACGTCGTAAGTGTACTAGGTGCTATAATCTCATCGAAATTCTAATGGTTTATGAGTATACGCCCTCTTAAACAGCGTAGCTTCTTGAGGGTTAGCTTCGAGCTCTCTATGCTGTCTGATGTAGCCGATGATGATTCGCTTGTGGTAACATTTACTGATGATAAATATGATCCAGTGACTGTGGCTAACTCTGAGAACGTTTCTTTCTATGCGTCTCTGAGCTCTAACAAAAACCAAATTCAAAAGATGTAACAAAGCCAAGAAACTGAGATTGTGATTCAGATGTGAGAGATTTCCAAATTTCTTTTTTGTCATGGAAAATTTACAAACCTGGGATGTTTCAGGCAATATCTCCTCTATATTAATAGAAGATCCCGTGTTTTGCTTGGTCAAAACAGCCACAGAAATCATCTGCAAGAAACACAAACAAAGAGCAGACAATTAGAGTAGCTCTCTTGCGAAGTTTATTTGATTACAAAATTGACATGAATAGTGCTTCAAAGCTACCCTGCAGGCTTTTTAGTAGACCATTGACACCAGCTGTAAAAGAAAGAGCATAGATACAAACATTGAGATATAATTTTCCTTTTAAACGAAAAAAGGATAGGTGCTAGAATCTAAGGAATAGTTACCATTGTATCCGCTGAAATTTTTCTGCACTAAACTTATGGTGGATGGATTCTTTGCAGCAGCTGTGACCAAAAATGTACTCAGAAAACTTAGAAATGACATAAACAGAAAGACCAAAAAAGAGAGCTTCTTACATTATTTTGTATTAGCCTTTGCACTTGTAGCTGCTACAAGTTAGGATAAACCAAAATATTACACTACCCTCCTTGTTTCATAATGAATTAAGAAGGCTTTGATAGAAACAAAGGGATCAGATTTCTTCATCATTCTTTATCCCGCGGCTGAAACGGGGAAATGGAAAAGGAAAACTCTTTCTATAGTGTTTTGATTATATTCTGTATATGATTTGGAATCATCTAAGAACAATCACTTGTTGCACCATGAATGGCTCTGGCTTTCCATCAAAAACATAGAAGAATTAACCAAGAGGGAGAAACAACACAAGCTTGCATAAGAACGGATCAAGGAGAGAGAGATAGAAAAAAAAAGACATTTACATTGAATAGAGTATTCTCCTGTGAAACTAAGCTTGAGAGCCATTTCGAGTTAACGGAGTCAGAGCTGCGCAAGGAGAGAGCAGAGAGAGGTTGATGATTCTAATTTGTTCATTTTTTTTTCTTATTTGATTTTTCCAATTGTGTTTGTTCTTAAATTAATCAGCACGTGCGGACCCGCTCTGCTGTGTGTGATGTATACCACTTCCACCGTACACGTGTCCTTGATGATGATGTCCCATCGTCACAATCCCACCGTACATCCCTCCTCCCGCCGTCGGAGCTCCTCCGCCGTTGTATCCTCCTCGTCCTCCTCCGCCGCCGCCGTCGGAGCTTCCATTTCCTCCGCCGCCACCCTCCTTATCGCCCTGTCTCCCTGTGGTCGTCCTCTCCCCTTCCACCTCTCTGTACTTTTGCAGGTAGATCTTCAACGGCTCCACGTAATCCTCGAACCCTAGCGTGGTCATCGCCCAGAGAAGATCGTCGCCGTTGATTGTCTTCCTCTTCTCTCTCTGACACTTGTCGGATGCCTCGCCGGTGATGAAACTTATGAATTCCGATACGCACTCCTGGACAGTCTCCTTCGCGTCCTTGGAGATTTTTGCGTTCGCCGGCAAGGCTTTCTTCATGATCCGACTCACGTTTGCGATCGGGAGAAATCTATCCTGCTCACGCGTCGACGCGTTTCCCCCATCCTTGTGACCGCCTGAATCGTTGTCAGAATCCGCCATCTCAGATCCACTTAAGGAGGAACCGGAAACGACGAACGGTAAATCGGAGGTCGCGGCGAGAGAGAGAGAAAGAAGGAGGAGAAAGAGAGAGTGTTTTGGGTCCGTTGGATCGAGAGGATAATAATCGGATCGTGATGACACGTGAGTAGTTAATGGTCGTTCGTTTATCGATAAGATTACTTACACGTGGGTTTATCGCATCCGTTGGGTAGAAAGAGAGACTTGAGATCTTGGCGGTGCGGAGTCCACCACGTAGTAGATTATGATTGTAATACAAAGTGGAGAATCTGGCTGAGCCTTACCATATCTCCATTATATTTGGTGCGTTGCTTTTGCTTCCCTCAAATTGCAATACGAGTTTTTTAATCTCTACAGATTATCAGGAAACTGGTGGACTAATCTCTATTTAGTGTAATATTTTTATTTATTAACATTAAACGGGCAATCTTAGAGAGATTTTACATTCTTTACATAGACTAAACATAATACTTGAAAACACATATACATAACCTTCACCTGTTGTGCAAGAAATTCACCGGGACTAAACGAGTTTATCACGAAATAGAAGAATAGAAGTCTGTTGCATATTAATAATCTAAAAAGGTTGGTGCAGTGTCTCTGTCTTTCAATCATGGTTAACGCCTATGCTGGCACAACTGAGAATCAAGTCTGACTCATTGACATGAAACAGAAATCAAATCTATATCGTCAATCAAGGTTATATTATGGCGGCGTTTGTGGTGTCACCGTTTGATGTTTTTGAATGTGAATAACGTAAATCCGACAAAGATCCGATGAAGCCAATAGTTTTGATGATGGTGATGGTATCGGAAACTAATAGTTTACCGAGTTGAATAAGTGAGTTGGGTTCGAGTTAACTCAAACATACCAAGACAACTCAGTATATTTATTCGAGTTTACCAACTAATTATAATCTAGATGGTACCGACAAATAGTTTCTTAACTATAATAAGATGATGTTAGCTGTCCACTTTATTACCGCTAAACATTACATATTAGTGATAAATAATTTGTTATTGGCTATTAAACATGTTAGCAGTTTAATTTTATTACATCAAAAGCAAATTATACACTAACTAACGTTTTATCCAGCTAATGCAATAGTTGGCAAAAGTAAACATCACATATAATAAGATATAACTTCAAATAGAACCGTCACTCGCTCACTTGGCTAAGAATGATTAGCTAGTAACTCCAGACCCACGTCTCTAAACATGTGATCCACCTCATTCAAAGCGCAAATTAAGAGTAACATCATTGGGCCAATGTACTTCACCCTCTGCATATTGAAGACAAAATTGTTAGCAAACTAACATTACCAAAAGCATACATCACACAATTTTCACGAGGATAAAACCTACTGAAACATACAACAACGACATCTTTGGATAATCAAATTATTAACTGGTTCAAAACTTGTTGTGGTGTGGTTGCCAATTATAATCTTAGACATATATTTATGATGTTAACTAATAACATTATAAATAACGGACTTATAATAGTAGGAGTATGAAGGGGTTTTACGTAAAGTGAACAATCGTGAACAGTTCAGTTTTTCCAGTTTTGCAAATACCATTTTATTTTTGTATATGGGATGCAAATACTCTAAAGAGAGTTATGATTTGTTAAATACCATTTTATAGCATTAATCAACTAGAACGGAAAAAATGTTTATATTAGAGGACTAGAACATTATTATTTGTGTTCACATATCTCTCACTAACTTTTTTTTTCTATCTCTGAAATATTCAACCTCTCTCTCCTGATATAACCAACAAACAAAGTCTATAACAAAACAAAACCGAGAAAAATAAGACAAGAACCACAACTAGTTGAAGATGTGCCTTAAGCACAATCAAGAATCTCATTAGTTCAATTAAGTGAACTACGAAACTCAACCCAAATATGTTCTGCTCTCTTGGTCGTCTCAAGAGCGAACTCCTCAGCAGCTTGCTCGTCCTTTGCCCTACGCACAGCCACATGATACTCTTCATAAGCATGAGATGCCTCCTTAAGAAGTCGTGCTAGATTGGTCTCCGTCGACTTAAACTTTAGATCAACATTCAGTTTCTCTGCTTCAAGCTTAACCAACAGTTTCTTGATAGCAAAGATTTTGATAGACAGCGCGTCTCCTCCTTGAGCCAGAGTCTTAGCGAATGCGAACTCGGCGTCCACGGCTCTCTGCTTCTCCATCGCCGTTTCTTTGAGCAGTTTGGCGCGGGTTTGAGCAATGTGGACTCTCTGAGAAGCCTCGAGTCCTTCTTTAATGACGGTTTTGTATTTGGCTAGCAAAGAGATGTAACCAACAGAAGCTGAGCTAAGTACCTCGTAACGTGTACCGGCTTCTATAATCTCGTCGAAATTCGGATGGTTTACGAGGTCACGGGCGCTTAGACCGCGTAGCTTCTTTAGGGTTAGCTTCAAGCTCTCTATGTTCTCTGATGTAGCGGATGATTCGCTTGTGGTGGAAGTAACTGATGAAGATGAGCCAAGGACTGTGCCTCCTTTTGAGGACGTTTCTTTTCTATGGGTATGAACAAGATTTTTCAGTGATGTGGTCAGGCTAGAGGTCCCTGAGCCCTACCAAAGCCACAACACCAAATGTAAAAAAGTCAAGAAATTGATTTAGATGCGAGTCCTTTTATTGTTTATTCAAGGAAAAATCTAGATAACAAACCTGGGATTTGGATTCTTCAGCGAGTATCTCAGCTATGTTAATCGAAGAATCGGTGTCTACCTTAAGACCATCTTTGCCTTGGTTAAAACAACCACAGACACCATCTGCAAGAAACACAAACAGAGAGAGGACAATTAAGAGTAGCTCTTGTGAATTTCTTTGGTTTAAAACATTCACAAGAATGAGCTTCAAAGCTAACCTGCAGGCTTCAGAAGACTGTCAAAACCAGCTGGAGAAGAAGAACATATAAAACACTGAGATCTAGTTTCCATTTAGAAAAATATGTTTGTGAGAGTCTGAGGATTGCTTACTGTTGAATCCGCCATAAGTTTTCTGCACTGTACTTATGGCTGGTGGATTCTTTGCAGCTGCTGTGACAACAAATGTAAGAGCTGTCTCAGAAAAGATATGACATAAACAGAGAAAGATGAAAATTAGTATCTTACAGTCAATTCCATCAGCCTTTGCACTTGCAGCTGCTGCATATTAGAAACGACAAGAAGACCAAACCAAAAACTCAGATTATATAGAGTTATCTCCTTGTTTCATTATGAATTCTTGCGTTTGATTTCTCGATGTTACCTTCAAATTCGCGTTCGATTGTTTCCAACATACTGCGTCTCTGAGTTTCAGCTGTTAATAAATAAGGGGACAATTTTTTTTAAATTAAGTCTCAGAAGGCTTTGAGAGGAGCAAAGTGATCAGATTATTGTTACCTTGTTCTTCATAATTCTTTATTTCTACAAGGCCTCTTGTCGCAGCTGAAACATGGAATAAGACAAAGGATGCATAAGCAAACTCTTTCTATAACACTTGATTTGGATTCATCTAATTAACAAGACCTATTGCACCAAGAATGGTTCAAGTTTTCTTCAAACTCAGAGACAGGAATGTTTTGAAGTACCTTCAAAATCGCGTTCAATAGCATCAAGCATAATTTTTCTCCTTGCAGCTGTAACAAAAAATGGAAATAAAATCTGATTCAGGATACATTAGAAACAAAAATGGAATATAAAAAGGGTATAAGGGGAAGAATTTTACAGTGTTCATCATCATCCTTGCCTTCGATTGAATCACTAGCTTTTAGCTCTTCAAGACCTATTGTTGCAGCTGCAAGTACGAACATAAAACAGAATAAAACTTATCTACTGGATATGTTTTAATGGATTAAAATTCAGCTAAGAATCTCAATGTTATGTGAAAGTAACCTTTCAATAGCTTCAAGCATGCTATTTCTCTTTGCGTCTTTACCAAAACATAAAACATTCTTCAGAATACTATGGAAGATGCAAAGTGATCAGAGACAAATCAAGTAGGATAAGTTATTACGTTGTGCTTTGGCATCTCTTTCAGTGAAATCTTCAAGGTTTATTGCTTAAGACTACTTGTAGCAGCTGCAAAGTAGTTTTGATAAAACAGAGCAAATGATTCAAGATTTGATCTTGGAACCATAGGAACTAATTAACATCGATAATAAAATGTCGAAAGTACCTTCAAATTCACGCTCAATCTCATCCAACATACTTTGCCTCTTTGCAGCTGATAACAAAGACAAAAAGACTTGTCTGAGACTAACACTACAAGAAAGGTAAAAGGAACAGAAAAGGTTGAATGCAAAGATTATTTTACATTTTTCTCCCTCATCTTTGGTCTCGGCGAGATCATCAAGTTGTTTAAAACTATCGGTAACGGCTGCAAGATAGGAAACAAACTCTTAGAACTTCTTGAACCAAGAAAGAGTCAAAGATTGTGTCTGCATACGAATGACTAATCTGTTGATTTACCTTCAAATTCGCGTTCAATTGCATCTAGCATACTTTGTCTACTGGCAGCTGTAGATAAGACAGAACATAGATCTTTCTCAGAAAACTGAATTGAGGTAGAAAATGTATCGAACTAGAGATAACAATTTCTCTTACCTTGTTCTTTGTCATCATTTTCGACAGTGAAAGCATTAATCTTTAGCTGTTGAAGACCACTTGTAGCAGCAGCAAGTAGAAGAAGATGAAACAGAAAATTTAGTCTAAGAAGTCTTACCACAAATAATGTGAACCAAATAGGACAGACATTGATAATGTCAAGATACCTTCAAACTCACGTTCGATCTCATCTAGCATACTTTTTCTCTTTGCAGCTATAACAAGACAATGAGATCTATGAGTCCTCTAGTTGAGATTAGTACATCATGAAAATAGAGAGAAAGCAAATATTACAGTGTGATTCATCATCTGTGCTTGGAGTGGAATGCCTTAGTTCTTCAAGGCCTTTTGTAGCTTCTGCAAGCAGAGGAAAAAACAAAGTCTAAGATGGTTTTGTAAATGATAACTAATAAAAGACATTACAGGTTATATATTTCGAGATACCTTCAAATTCTCTTTCGATCGCTTCTAACATCTTTTGTCTCCTTGCAGCTATAACAAACACAAAAAATTGTGACTCAAGAATACCGGAAAAAAAAACAAGGCATTAAACAATGTAACAATGGGAGAGTTGTTTTTACTGTGTTCTGCATCGTTGACTCCGGTTAAATCATCAGTCTTTAGTTCCTCAAGACCTTTTGTAGCAGCTTCAAGGAGGAAATGAAACAGAAGACATAAACTAATCGTAGTTAACATTTTTCGAGTATCAAGTACTTAATTAAACAAATATTATATTGAGTATGTCAAGATACCCTCAAAATCGCGTTCAATCTCGTCCAGCATGCTTTGTCTCATTGCAGCTGTGACACAAGAAAAGAAAATAGAGAACTTGGACTCAGAATATCGAAAAAGAGCCAAATGTGATCGCAACAAGTACTAAAGGAAGAATGTATTTTTTACATTGTTCATCATCTGTTGCTTGAGTGGAATCATCAATCTTGAATTGTTCAAATCCAGCTGCAGCAGCTGCAAGTAAATATGAGACAATAAAAGAAGACAAGAACCAGATGTCAGTAAGAATCTATCAACAACACTGGTTTCAAGAAATAAATGTGGAGCTTGACAGAAAAATCGAAAGGTACCTTCAAACTCGCGTTCAACCTCTTCCAACATTTTCTTCCTCTGAGCAGCTGAAACAACAAAGGCTACATAAGAAACACTCTTTTAGCAAAAGGGTTCTAGATGAAAGAGGAAGTATTTGTATTTTTTGTCTTTTAACCTAGTTCTTCATCACCCTTAGATTCATCAACTTTGCTGATATCATCAGATCCAGCTTGTTTAAGTTCATTGATTTGTGCTGTAATCAAGTAACACAGAAGAATACAAACAAACTCTTCACGTCAATATTTTGATCCAAGCTTCTTCCAGAAACATACTGGAAGGTTTAACGACTTCATCAGTAACGGCTCCTAACTATGGATCCAAAGTAAAATAAACCAGAGATTAATTAAGAGTGCATTACTTTGCACTGCAGGAAGCTTTAAATTTATAGTCATCCTAAACCAAAATCCAAATCCAAACAAGCTAAATTAATAAAAAGTAATTGACCTGAGACGAGGTATCAGAAGAATCTTTTAAGACTTTCCCCGGATTCTTCCGATAGAGACAGAGAAATAGTGTTATTATCCGTCACTGTACTGTTTTTCTGACCACTGATCTGGTTTCCAGCTGATTCCATACGCAACACAGGGATTAGTTGTCTTAGTCTTAGAAATACATTTGCAGAAAATGAAAAAGAGACAAGATAGAGAAGTCTTACATTGATCTTCTCCTTCGTTGCCTTGGAGAGAATTAACATTAGCTGCAACCAAAACTCAATTCCTTGTTATTTTAAAAAGATTTTGTGTTCATTTAAGATATATTAGCTTCTTCAGTTTTGATCCAGCATAAATATTAGTTTCTTCAGAGAATATATCTTATGCTAACCTTGATATTCACGCTCGATTAGATCTAAATTCAAACCTGTAGCTCCTTCATCCTACAAACCAAAAGTCAATGTATTTGAAATCAATTGATATGATCATGTTTCGTTTAATAAAATATATATGGTTAAAGAAAAAGTGTTTTGTGTATGACGTACCTGGCAAGAAACCTTATATAAGCTTGAGAGAACAAGACACAAAGACAAACCCAGAGCTAAAAATTTTGTTCCCATGGCTTAGATTGTTATCACATAGATCAAGATACACTGTGTGGAAGCTTGAGGAAACATATAACAGGAATTTAAATAAAACCCAAGATAACAACTCAACGTGGTTTTTCTATTTAATAATAGAAATTCACGTGGCTCTATTTTATATATTTTTTCCAAATTCCTACTGCTTACAAACAATTCAACGCTATTTATTTTTCTTCACTAGTTTTTGTGTGTGAAACGTTCATACATTATGATTATCCACTAGTGTTATCCTACACTAACATTTAAAAAAAAAAAAAATATATAAGGAAAATTTAAAATAAACTTGAGAGGATGTTATTATATCTCTCTAAGTATTATTATTTTATATTTCAAAGTGATTATAATATACATCAAGTAACGTTTCCAGTTAACATGCTATTAGTGAAAATCACGCTGTCTTATGTCCTTATGGTAAGGATGATTGGTGTTTAGAAGGGTCATCGCTAGAGATGAAATAAATATGCTGAGTTGAAAATGGTTGTTTGTTGATTAAACTACATTGTTCACAACTCAGCGAGTTTTACTCATTATTTCAACGCCATGATGACATGTATATATCTTCAGCTTTGATTTAATAAATTAAGTTTATTGAATTTAGTTTATAATGATAACATTATTCCATATATAGTCTCGGTCGAAAAACAACTTAAAACAAATTTTATTGAAAGGTAATGACAAGGAATAATGAAACATAAACAAGAGAAAAAGTGTGGAAACTAAAAGAGAAGAGAAAGAAGAGAGTTGTTGTGTCTAAAGAGTGTTGAGAAACTGAACCCAAACGACATCTGCCTTCTCGATGGTCTCAATCGAATATTCCGCAGATGCTTGCACCTCCTTCCACTCGCGGACAACCACACGATGCTTCTCGTATGCGTGAGACGATTCCTCTAGAACGCGTGAAAGATTCTCAACAATCTTCTGAAAATCCTTATCAACTTGTTTCTTCTGGGCCTCGAGCTTGAGAACCGTTTGCTTCATCGCGAATATTTGAACGGACAAGTTGTCTCCTTTCAGAGCCAAAGCCTTGACTAACTCGAACTCAGCGTCCACACGTTTCTGCTTCTCTATGGCCATGTTTTCGTGCAATTTGACTCGCTGGTGCACAGTTTGAACTCGCTGAGTGGCCTTGAATCCTTCTCTTATCACAGTTCCGTAAGTGGCCAGCCTCGATATATAGGTCACCGAAGCCGAGGTCAGTTCCTCATAGCGTGCAGCCATCGTCAGTATCTCCTCGTAATCCGAACGATGCACGAGCTCACGCACCTTTATACCAACATACTTTTTCAGGGTCTCTTTTAGAGTCTTTACCTTCTCTGATGTTTCCGTAGTAGAAACTTTTCCTATTTTTACATCTGTCCATCGTCCTTTCTTATGATTATCAACAATCTGGGACAGTGATGTTAGGAGACTGGAGGTCTTTGACGAGGAGCCCTACATTGATAATGATGTTAATAAGAGAGCTTATAATATTCAAATAACTATTGTTTATATTTCATGAGAAATGTTCTCCAAGCCTAAGGAGCATTACCTTGATGGATTCTTCCTTGATGATGTCATTTAATTCATACTTTGGTATAACGATAGAATCGTCTCCCTTAACACCATTTTTGTCTTGGTTAACACAGCGCCACGCACCTGCATGCCCACAACAAAAAATATTAAGTTCTTCTGAGTTTCTTGTGTGATTTGAACATTTTAGAGATAGTATTATTTTTTAGTGCTAATTAGTTAGGATATGAAATATCGGATACAGATAATTGTAAAAATCTTAGCAAAATTGGGATTTTTTCATATAAATAAGCCTATTAATAGCTGATCAATAATCAACATAAAACACGACAGACACTTAGACAATAATCTGAAGACCATTTTCTTGTCACATTTTTTATATTAATGTATTGTGTATAGTACGTCCAAATTGAAAGCTTAACTGAGACAGACCTGACTGTCCAATAGCTAAAGATCCCATAATCCCTGAGACACTACTGCTTGTCTTCGACTCATACTCCATTGACGTTTTCTTCGACTCATACTCCATTGACGTTTCCTTCGACTCATACTCCATTGACGCAGCTGAAAGAATATAATTCATTATATACATCACGATGATCTGATAATCCTTTTAAGAACTGCCTCGAGATATAGGAAAATTATACATACCTTCATTCCCAAAAATTTTCGGTTCATTTATCATGAACCCTTGGTTTTCCTCAGCTGTGACAATGCATGATATAAATAAATCAGAATATTGAGTGAACCAATAATTCTTTTTTCAGGAGAGATCTAACTAACATATAAACAAGTAAGATGAGAATATTGACTGTAAGTGTACTCTTACAATCCTTTTTACCGTTATTTCCATAATATTTTTGGTGTATATCACTTTCATCATCACTACTTTCACGCCCTGAAATTAAGAAATGAACAAATAAGCTTCAACCAATTAAATTAAATTCTCTAGATGAAAAAAAGATTTAATACAAAAAAAAAAAAAAAAAAATTTAACTATATCTGAATTTTTATATCATCTCATTGTGTACCTTGGAATGTGGTTCCACGTGTTTCCAGCGTACTCTTTTCCGTTGTGATTTCTTCTTCTACAACAGTTTTGCTAGATGCCGTAGCTAGTATCGAAGTGGAACGTGGGAACGGTTAATAGATGGGTACAAAACTCTTTAGATATTAACACTCATTGAACACTATCACTTCATGCACCAAGAAAGGTACATAGACAACGTTACCTTTCATCTGGCGTTGTAACTCGTCCACCTGTTCCCGATTCTTAACACCTGAAATGAACACACATAAAAGAAGATGTCAACTGTGCCTCGGAGAAACAAAGTGGAATAGGAAGAACCTCTTACCGATTTCATAAGTATCCATTAATTCATCAGCATCTTGATTGACACCATCAGATCCAACATTTTTATTCAAACCTATTATCGAAAAAGACAAACCAAAATCCCATCTTCTTTAAATATTCACACATTCACCGTCTGCATGGCCTTTTTGATTCATTCTGAATAGATAGCTCTAATCATCCAAAGTAATTAACAGTTTTAACACTATACCTTGCATTAGACGTTTGACGTCGTTCGAAGCACTTGAATTTTGACCCGCTTCATGACCACTAGCAGCTTCAGACTATATATAATCCAAAGTGCAGAAACCAGAGATTAGAAAAAACTTCACAACATTGTCTTAAGAAATCTTTAGGATATGCCAAAAAAAAAAAAAAGTAAACGAAATCACCCATAAATTATTGTTTTTAACCTAGAAAACATCAAAAGAATGTTCTAGGTTTACCTCGGTTTCAACCGACTGAGACGCAGATAATGTCGTTTTTTCTGTCAAGGTTTCGACATTAGCTGCAACCAAACAAGACCCAAATTCATTGTCCTGGCTATTTATATATCGACGTTATAAGATAACAAATTAAATATTAAGTTGCACAAATATTATTTTACATTCATATTCTTGACCCTCCGACGTTTCAATTTCCCTGCTTCCGACAAACTGAAACAAAAATCAAATACATGCATATATACAAGTTAATTTGAACTCTTCATCTTCTTATTCCGTCTTTAACTGTCTTATATGGTAATTAAGCAAAAGGTATTTGATTGTGGTTTGCTCACCTGGCAAGAAACCTCATGGAAGCTTGAGAGAACGAGACACATTGCTAAACCCAAAACCACACTTTTATTTCCCATCGCGGAGATTGTCATTACAGACACTAAATTAAAGACACTGCTTTAGTCCTTAAAATTTGTACTTGCTTCTTTGTTTTGATGTTTGAAGCAGAGCTTCTTGTACTTTAAATAGAGCCCATGATGAAGACTAAGCTAACGAGTCTTTTAAATATATATATATATATAATCAACTCAAGAGTCTTTTTTATATAATCACCAATAACATAATGTATTCTATGCTTCGTAAATAATGATGTAACTATTCGTCATTATGGATTGATAACTTTTGAGGGTGTTAATTGACCGGGTCATGTAGGTTATTGATTTGTATCGCTATATCCTAAGTGAGGTTCAGATCTGGTAGTTCCATAGACGACCCGGGAAAAATATAAAAATGAAGTGGTTATTAATGGTGTTCAAATTCCTATTAAAGTACTCTGCTGCTTCGGTGTATCTAAACTTTGTAACTAGTGATATTCAATCTATCATCCAGTTATGATGTTTTCTTAACGAACCCTCCAAATTCAATTATCTTCTCCTTGTTGAGTTATCATTTTTTCGTTCAAATTGTCCAGTTTTAGTAACAATATGTCAGGTTTAAAAAATAGTAAAGAATCTATGATTCTTTTCGCGATTAAGAGAATATGATTATCAGAAATTACTCAAGACATATTCATTTGTGCATGTACTGGCATTTGGCGTGGAGACGGTGCCACAGTCCGGAGTCCAACTCGAGTTCGTTTAATAAAAAAGTTTCTGATTTAAAGAAAAACAAATTAAAGTAAAAGAATTATACATATATATATGGTGTCGAAAAAAAATAAAAAATCTCACGGACTTTGGATTTGGTTTTAAATAACGGCTTTAGAAAAAAAAAAAGTTATTTCATTAAAAGGGTACAAAACGAAATTTAGCTCCCTAATAACTATAGAGCCAGCTGTAGAAAACAAACATCTAAAAGTTTGTTTGTATTTTACTATTTTTGGTTGGTCACAATGAGCATATGATTTAAAATGTAAGTTTATATATGCAAAGTGATATGCATAAGAAAATAATTTAGAGGGTGAAAAATACTGGAGAGTGGGAACATAAGCAATTATATTGAAATCCATCAAGATATACGTCGTCATGATGGAAAATCCAAAACTTCCTTTCTTAGGTGATATTTATATTTACATTAAAATAACATACTCAAGATTTCATCTCGAAACTGGGAAATGAGTAATGAATCATGGAATTAAGATTTTGATATGAATTGAGGATTCAAGAGTTTGCATAAAACACATAAACTTGCATGAAACACAAAATCTCATAATTATGCGGCATAATACTGATTTTTTTTTTTTTTGTCGGAATACACTTTCACCTCAATTTTTGTAATTGTGATTAGAAAACTTGAATGTAAAATAGTATGAATACAATTATTTAAATTAATTTTTTAAATTGCATCAAAATATAGAAACTGATTTTTAAAAATCATAACATTTTAGATATTGTTTTCATGTTTAGCATTCAGATTCTGAAACAAAAGAAGTCTTACAGTCAATCCTTCTATCAGCATCTAATTTAGTTTTGCCATCTGGACAGACATGTCAAATGTATTGCCGACACATTTTTTCGAGTTTGAATATTGTTTATATGATCTATCAAATAGTTATATAGGCATAGCAATTAGCAATTAGTTATCAAATAATGACATTTTTTTGCTGGTTTTAGAACCAATAAATGACAAATCAAAATCCAGGTCTCTATGAACAAAATTGAGAATGATTAACTAAAAAGTGATCCTTTAAACAAGCAAAAATTATCTAATATCATTCCAAAAATGTTAAATATACTTTTGTTAAAAAAAAAAGTCAACATATATTAAGAGACATCTTAAGGTTCTACGCTAGAATATGATAGTAACAGAAGTATAAGTTACCCACCATTTACCCACTTGTTCCCCAGCATGTGAAATTGACCATAAAAATTAGTTTAATATCATATAGGTTCACATGGCCATGAACAAACGAAGGAAACAAATACAATATTTATGACTATCCCTAGTTTGGGTCATACATATTATAAGACTGAAATTGACATGAATAAACGAAGGAAATAAATACTTAATTTATGACTAACAAGACTTGGGGTCATATTATATATATATATAAGACAGAAAAGTTGACTATAAAATACAAATATTGACTTTGATTTGCAAGTGAATTGGCATGGCCATTTTAACCCCAAAAACAAAACAAATATTGACATGAACAAACGAAGGAAACAAATACATTATTAATGAATAACATGACTTGGGATCATATATATATTATATATTAGACTGTCGAATTGGCTATATTTTATAGATACTATGTCTGCCGATCAGTGTTATATGATTGGCGGAGAAAATATTTACAGATATAAGATAGTATTAGCGTACACATGAGAAAATTAAATACATATTATAGAGTACGATGATTGTACAAATGTGAAAACACATGCCCACTTGAAGTAAGGTACCACTGGCCCGCTTGTTCTCCACCATGTGAAATTAATTGTACCATTTAAGTTTTTTATATCATATATGTTCACATGTCCATGAATAAACGAAAGAAACAAATACATAATTTAAGACTATCCCAACTTAGGGTCATATATATATGACTGTGGAATTGACATGAAAAAACCTTGAGTTCTCCTATCTCACGCTCTTTCCATCCTCCTCCTTCAAGATATTCAAACATTACAGAATCAGCTGTGAAGGCCGCTTTCTCGTTCTCTTCTCCTGTGTTCCACTGAAACCACTTGCTTTGATGGGAAGGCAAGTAAGTAGTTCCAGTGCTGTTTGTGGTAATGGAAGATGTACCGAAAAGACAAGAGTTTCCATTGTTTGGCAGGCCGAAGCTGAAGGATGACGGCTGAAGGATGGCTTATCTACGATGATAGCCATTTTTTTTTTCTCAACTATAATAAGATTTTTACCAGTTATACAAATTAAATAAATTTAAAGAAAGACTATTTTTACGAGTTATACAAATTAAAAACGATTTATGTTTACGTTTTTGATCATGTCTTCACATTTTTTAACTGAAATACTCTGCAATTAAGTAAACAAAGGGTAGCAAAAATAAGGTCTGCAAAGAATTATATATGCACGATCAATTTGTAAACATGAGCTGTGAAATCTAAAGCAGAGACTTGTCCGAAAGAAACTCTCTAATGTACTTAATAATATAATGATAAACCCCAAGAAAAGGAAAAAAGAAAACTACCACACTTCCTTAACCCACCAAGAATTGATATTCCTGCTCCAAATCCAAAATGTATCCAACTACTGTAACTGGCTATTGACGTGGCGTAAGCACTGCAAAACAAACACAAATGGAAAACGATAAGTTCTCACACTAACCGCAAACAAACAAACAAACAAAAAGAAATTGAGAGAGACAAAGTCTCCAGATCCTAGCCACATCGATGCAGAGATATAACAAAGTTAACTCACATAACAACCGAACTCATCTCATGCAAATCATAAAGATAATGATCAAGAAACAAGGGAAGAGATGTTAGAAGCGGCAATTTTTTAATTTTCTGTGGAAGGTTTCAATTAATCACCAGAGACAAAATATATATATTGACTTTTCAAAATTGATCCTGGACTGACTTGCTTTATTAGGCTGATTGGTTTCCTTTGTTATTCGTACCCCACTCTTCCTCACCCTCACTTCCATTAACAAGTACAGCACCACTATCCGTAGAGTCTGCATCAACAATTCCCTCTTCTTGATTCACTTCTTCTTCATGCTGCTCCTCTTCATCTCCTTCATTCTCGTCATGACCATTTTCTTCTGCAACCTGCTCAGAGTACAAAACAAAACAATTCTAAACGGTGAGTCCTGTGGAAATTAAAGCTGCTTGCTGCTTAGCAAATGATATAAACGAACCCCAATTTAGGGCCGTAAGCTCCATATGAACTCACCTCGTGATCGATGTGTCCATTTTCAAGTGATTCCTCTGCCTCAACTTGCAGGTTTCTGAAGCCTTCCACGAGGGTAATCGAAGATTGATCCCCGTGGGTTGCATAATTTTCTGCAGCAGCATAAACTCCCCTGTAGATAAACAAGAGTCAATTTCTTGGTTTGATACTCTGGGTATGGGCTATCAACATTAATCATCTCAATGTGTAAACAAGTGAAATAGTGCGTGGCTCATGGACGGAGTTGTCTCAATTCAGAACATACAGCAAAGACCATGGAAAAAAATTGAACATTAGCAAAAAAGATATGCTAGGAGTACCTCGCCTCTACAGTATTCGCTTCAACAGAAAGAGCAACTTGCCAATCCTCGAAAAGATTTGGGTACTCTTCAGGATCAGCCAAAGATTCTGCTGCTTTTGAATTAACCTGTTGACAAGCCAAAGGTAACTCAATGCCATATAATATATATTCTCATTGACCAAAGTTCATAATAGAAAGATGAGTAAATAACCTTGCTAAGATCTTCCCTCCAAAGAGCAACTATCTCTGAAACTTTGCTTGGAAGATAAGAACGTGCCATCAGAGCAGCTTCTGGTATCCGGTTGCTGGAAAAAAAAAAAAAATCTTGTCATCGAGATAAAAAAAGGCATATGAATTTGATTTTTTCAAATTGCCAACTGAACACTATTGAACTACCTCTCCACCAATAACTGCAGACAATCTTCCAATCTACCTAGCATGAATAAGCAAAGAAAGGCGACATTGTTCTTTCCCTGCTCCTTAGCAAGGCATGCAAGTTTTGACACCCCTTCAGCATCTCCCAAGGAAGAGTATAGTAGTAGCAAACCACTTAAATCCATAGCGTACTTCATGCAATCCTCGGCCAGTTGCAGCTATCATGATGGAGCACACACAAATGCAACAGAATAACTTGATAGTTACAAGAGATGCCACTGTATAGTCTAAATATCAACTTTCTGTTATCAATACAGCGTATTTTAGTAAATCGACTGATATAGCATCTGCACAGAGAGTTATTTTCCTATTATTACACAACATTAAGACAGAATATTCTAGAGAAGATGTACCTTCCCAGAAGACATGGCTAACTCTCCTAACTGCTTCCATTTAGACTCACTCTGCACTTCTTCAGCGATTTCCTACAATAATGGAAAAACATGGATAAGAAACAAATTGCTAACTAAAGGAAAAAGGCAAGTACTTTTTTGTTAGTAAAAAACGTACTTCATAAACATTTAATCATCACATATAATATGTACCTTTGCAATTTCAAGTCTACCCAATTGTATGGCCAGCTCAAATCTGTAGTCAGCATCTGTCGCAATTTCTAAAGCATCTTCAATCATTCCCCGAGACTCCAAGAAATGAGCAACACTAATTGGAAGCATTTCCAGAACAAAATAAGAGATGTATTCAAAAAATAGTGAAATAACAATAGATAGGAAGGCATTTATGTAAAACACAAGCTGAGTAATCATCATAAACATCTCAAAGAAAACCTAATAACAACGTTATTCGTAAACTGAAAAAGGAAACTTGGGAATTTCAAAAATAACATCACGTCGGACATAGGAGACACCATGAGCTAAGGTGCGGTAAAAAATGAATCTGTAAATGTCGATATTGACACCAAAATAACCTTAACGTACTTGTTATGCTGCTCTTTAGGAATTGTAGGTAAAATTTCATTGGCTTTATCCAAATCACCTCGCATCACAAGAGTCTTGTATTCAAGCAGGCTAAGCAGCAGGGTATATCCTATGACACTGCATTCCCAAGAAAAGGTGATATACGTCAGCAAATTCTGAATGCATTATAAAACAGTCTGAAATAAAAGACAGAAACAAAGGAACGTACTTCAATTCTTTGTCTACCAGGTATACCCGGCTTTGATTGGCAATATAGCCTAACAAATACATTGGACGGTCCAAATGATACATTGTGGTTACCTGCCGTAAGTATATTAGCAGCTAAGATATAGTGTAGCTCATAAATATGATTGAATTTTTGAAGAAATCAAAATACACGAAGAGTACCTCGCCTCCAACACAATAGTTAAGCTTCCACGAAGAGTTGTTGTAAATGAAGCAGTCTCCGACCCATATACCTGTCCTAACACGTTCATCGTTCTCATGGAGAACCTCGAAAGCATCCTCAACACCTACTTCATCAGTTGGTCTTCCACTATCAAAATGCGAGGAAACCAAGTCACGCTGCAACAGATAGAAACACCAGAGTAAGCATTTGGAAAATCCACAAAATCAAAATATATTGCTCAAAAATTTGAGGTTGAGCGAGACTCTCACATTGTACTTCAGGATGTAGAATGACGTATCACTAGCAATGGCTACTAAATCACCACTTTCAGCCCAATAAAGATTCTGCAGATTTTTCATGGGTGCACTAACGAGTTAGAAAAGACACAAATGGGGGACAACTTCCAACAAAATAAAATGTCAAGAGAGAATTGGAAAAAAAACTGATGAAAGTTAAATCCCACAACAGAGACAAGTTCATTGGTTGAATACCTTTACTGTGACATCAATTTGCTGAATCAGCCTACATTCAGCCCAATCATAGAAGCAGATGAAATCATTTGAACACATTGCTAACAGGGTCCCTCCAAAAATCTTCTCAGCTGAGAAAGTAGGCCGAATACTCTTCCTTTCCTGAAAACACCACCTTATTAACACACCAGACCCACCAATAGCTGTCTCCATTGCAAGCATCTGCAATTTCTTCAACCTACAAGCCCTCTAGCAAAAATGGAGTGGAAAGGCAAACCTGGAAATTTTTACTGAATATCTTTATCTTTGACGAGCTTTCTCGAACTGCACATTCCCCCTCCGATGACCAAACAAATTCCAAACCAGAACCGAAAGATCTATTTCTCCAAGCCAAAGCTGTGTAGATTATGTACTCTCCATCACCGCAGACAGTGACAAACCTCCCGTTAGGGTTGTGCTTCAAGCTCTGAGAGTTAGAATGAATAGCTATTTATGAGAAATAAGAAATGATTATTCTGAACCACACTCTTGGGACTTCGTATGAAACAGGAGTTAATTCTTATCATCAAAAACCGCTCCATTTCAAATACATATTGTTTCAAAGAACCATTAAAGGATATAGCTGGAGCATTAATCTAGTGATACCCACAACTTCAAAATGTTTTCCCTAATAGCTCCTATAATAATTCAGCACAACAGGACAAGATTCAGATGGTGCTGTATAGTAACACTCACTTGTGGATAAAGATCACAGGTCCCCAGCTCTTTAACAGCCAAGGGAAGTCTTTCTCCATCATTAACCTAGGTAAAGAGATGAAAACTTAAAATCATCAGACAATACAAATAAAAAGCTTAATCGCACAGGTTGGGCCATGCTATAATACAATAGTTACAGTTAGAAGCTAGACCTCATAACTTGCACCAATACTTTTGATGTTTGCAATTTGGATTTCATTATGCTTAGCCCATATAATTTTTCCGCTATTGTCCATGCTAGCGACAGGAATTTCTCGTCCAAGTTTAACCATGATGGTTCCTTCATCATATCCAATCACAACCCTGTAAAATGCAAACACATCCGTTGTTGATGGTCTTGTATAACACTGATCCCTCAATAGCTCTTAGCAATTCTAAGCGCCCTTAGATCTCCAAATCGTCAATTTCAGAAGAAAACTAACAAAAAAAATGGCAGAAACCAAGATTCTACCAAAGAGAACATCTACTCGTGGAAAGCAAATCTGACATGACTTATACAAAGGTAAAAAAATGAGGAAGCAAAAACTCACCGGCGCGAACTTTTTGTGTAACCAACGGCCCAAACTCTCTCGAGACCATAATTCAATGTGTTCTCTAGCCTGAAAAAAATAAAAGTAGAAATAACAAATCAAAAGACAAAATAGAGAAAACTTTCCTACTGTGAAAATGAAACCAAGAAAGAATCTCATGTGCCAAAAGCGTAGTTGAGTGTTAAATACCCAAAAAATAAAATCAGCATTGTTATGTCTGTTGACAGAAGAAAGGTTTTAGATAAAAACACCTGTAAGTCGTGGCGTGCCAAATGCGAACAGTGCCATCCTCAGAACCTGTGAGTATTATTGGAAGCTCCGGATGGAAACATACTGCAGATACATTGTGGGTGTGCCCTTCTAGTGTCTGGACACAACTTTTGGTTTGATAGTCCCATACCTAATTCCAAAAGTACAACTAGTAAATGCTCTGCAAATACATATTGGTCAGGCGAAACAAATCACATATATCGGAAGCTTAACCGGAAGCATACCTTAGCAGTATGATCATCAGAACCAGTAATTAAATACGGCTTATCACCCCCCGTGAAGTAATCTACGCAGTTGACTCCTTTCTGATGAGCATCCAGTGTAAAATTTGGGTCTGGGGAACCAAGATTCCATATCTGAAGATGAACAAGCATGAAAAAATAGTCTGAGCAAACACTATTTTACAGCACCTAATGCTGACTAAGACATAAATCTAAGTGGTTGGGCCATTTTCACACCTTTATGGTACGGTCAAGCGATGCACTGGCAAAAGTGTTGGTGTCTTTTGGGTTAAATACCACTTGCATCACATAGTGCGAATGTCCCTCGAATACTTGAGTACAAGCCCAACCATTTTCCCAGTCCCAAAGCTTTATGAGCATATCATCAGAAGATGACAGCACATACGGAAGGGTCGGATGGACAGCTACACACCTAATGTAATCCGAATGAGCCTCGAAAACTTTGACCTTGTCCATTGTATTGTAATTGTATACACGGATGTACATATCATCCGCTCCTGCAACAACCCATTGCTTGCGTGGAATAAACTTGGCTGACCTAACTGCAAAGCCATATATAAAACTCAGCAACAGTAACAAACTAAACAAGGGAATATAATCTATAACAAAGAACATTAATTGATAATATGCTCATTAATAATTGTTATACCTGGCAATTCGGTCACCTCGAAGGATTTTGCTATCGTCTGAGGACAACCATATTAGATACAAATCAGAAGGAATTCGATGAAATCATAAAAGCACTGCCTAAAAGACCAACTACAGAACTCTGAACTTATAGAATTCTTATAGTGAGGAAACCCTCACATCTACTCTACGTTTTTGCCATTCCATGACATTGGCTGTTCAGTGTAGGATATAAGCACAAAGAGACAGAGCAAAAAAAAATTCAAACTATTTACCCACCTGTGTCTGGTAGTTCCATATACACACGGTTCCAGAATACAAACTTGCGAGAATCCTGTAACAACGCAAGCACCATGAGTAAATTGTCATTCCATCACCACATCAAAAATATGACATGTTCAAACATGTACCAAAGTTACAAGTTAGCACAACCGAAGTTGAATACTTACCATGGTTCTGTAGGATGCAGATCCACAGATTTTACTCTCTCTGATCGTTGAGAAAATTTTCTCTGATGCATACATAACAAAAGCAAATTATCGCCACAGCATTGTAATAAAACAACAGAGAAGAAAGTTAGAAAAGTGTTCCTAATATCATAGTTCACAAAAGAAAAACAATTACCTTGATATCGAGTCTGAGCGGCTGTTTCAACAAAAAGAAAGAGAAGAAATAATCAGTACCAGACTAAACATATAAGATTTCAAAGAGCGAGCAAATCTTGCGCATAGATAGCTTTAAAACCCATGAATACCAGATCTTTTCAAAATTCAATAACCATAATCCATATTCAATCTCGTAAACCAAATGCCAGACACTACACTCGATTTCATGAAAACTACAACCAATAGCAACAAAACAAAACGGCGATATGGTGTCAAATCAAGCAAACAGAAACGAAAAACCAAATGATTTTGCACGATCTCACTCAAATTACGCATAACTAAAGATGAAATGCAGAAATCTAGATGGCATCGCAAGCCAGTTCACTTGAGATCTGGGAGAGAAAATAAAAATAAATGAGAGATTTAACTTCTCACCATCTTTGCAGATTAAGCAGAAGATCTGCTCTTCGGATCTTGTATTTCGCTAAAATCTGCAAACCGGCGATCGAAGAAAGACGTTGGGCTCGGCGTTGGAGTGCTTTGCAGAGAGCTGCATTAATACGGCGGAGACAAATATCCTTTATACTATTAAACGCAATTGAAGTCACATCTGCAATTAAATTTTGACACATCATTAAAAATTATTTTAAAGAACAAATTAATAAGCAAAAAGTATTAAAAACAAAAAAGTGATCCTGTCACAATTTTAAAATAATTTTGTAATTTATTTTATATTTTTTGTCCATTATAAATTTAAACCAAACACTCCAAATAAAAACTCAAGTTATTAAAAAAATTACAAAAAGAAAAACTAACAACTTTGAGTCTAGCATTACGAACCAAAACTAAATATATAAAATGTTTTAGAGATTTTATCCTATAGTATATTTTTCTAGGAAAAAAAACTGTCATGCTCACATCCTACGAAACCATAACTTGCTCAAAAGTTCTTTATAAACAAAATTGTTGTAATTAATCATTCATTTTATAAATAGTTTTTGATCCATACCTTTTGGTACACAGTCATTATGAACCGTCTACAATCTTTCATTCTTTATGCGAAACAAAGGTCATCAGTGTGTATATACAGTATAAATCATGTTCATGTGTATATTATATTTACGATAGATTTACCAATACATATGGAATTAAGATGATTATTCTTGTTTGTTTCATCGTTGATGTTAGAATTTAATCATATTTATGTTTAATGTAGTTGTCTAAGAGATGAGACGTTATTTACTTTCTTAATCTAAAACTTTTTTCTACCTGGATTTCTTCTTTTATTGAACTAAATAATATTCTCAAAGTACTGCAAGTCACACTAGTGAGTTAAAGCAATCCACTTCAATATTCAGAATATGCGTTGAATATGAAGCTTGTCCCGTTTGTTTCAGTGTTGTTAGCCTCTCAGAGAAAAAAATACTAGTAATTTTAAATAAAAATACGATTGTAGTAAACAATTTTATTTTTAATAGAGTGGTAAACAAGTTTTAACTAACGAGTTTCCATTTTGTAGTAGAAAAAAAGGTCAACAAAGAAAAAAATATTATCATAAAAAGAGTTACTTGCATTTTTTCTAGTAAAGACACATTTTAAGTCATATACATATGGTAAAAAGATGCTTCATTTAGCTTACAAAGTAGCACAATACAAATAAGAACCTGGATGATGATGGCCCAAAGCCCCAGAGTCATAAACGAAGCATTTAGGCCCGATTCTTAATAAGTCTTTTGCATGATTACGCTTCCCTTGATTTTTCTTGAAAATCGAATAACTATTTGTAAAATATTCATTGAGTTTAGTGCTTTTATACCATGTATGAGATTCTGTTTTGCAAAATGAAGTCAAATTTGTTGGAGATCTATAATTTGATGTATGTAGCATTTCGTCGTGGTCTCATGTATTGATGATAATCAAATCATATATCGTGAATGTGGTATTCGTAGAATCATTTGATACAATTTGTATGATAAGTGTAAAATTGGTTATCACAAACGTGATGTTAGCATAACAATTTACCGTGTACCATTATGATACATTTAGAATGGTTCTTTGCCAAGTGGTTTATGAAGACATCCGTCGTGTTTTCATATGCTGCAAATAACTAGATTTACTGATAAATCACTATAAAAGAAAACGAAAATACATGAGATACAGTATCATTTACTAGCTAGGATATACCCAATATTCAACAAAAATAAAAATTAGACTGGACATGTTGAAAAATAAAATAAAAGTACAAGTGAAAGTTAGCTTTTGTGCAAATTTAGTAGTTAAATAAGTATCACTAATGCAAGTTTATCTGCCGCGTAGATCGTTTTCGTGTTTATACAATCATTAGTTTATCAATTCATTAACCTTTTCCTACTCTTTGTAGCTATCTTTTTTATAATGCTTTTTTTTTATTGGAATGGAATTATAATTGGCATATTACCCTAAATTAATCATAGGTAATCGAGTTTAAGACCAAACAAAGTTGATAGAAAGTGAGACAAAATGTCATTAGAAGCTTTAAGAAAAATGAAAAGCATTTTAAGTGAGAATAAACCTTCATGATCCCTACCACGTGTTTTTAGACATACGTATTTAGTAGAAGGACCAACCTTTCATACAGATTGACGGAAAGGGAGACAAAATGTCATTATAAGCTTTAAAATTCTTTGAAATGGGTTGTTGGAAATGAGAATAAACCTTCTTGATTCCTATCAAGTTTTATAAACATCATATTCACTTATTTGAAGGATAAACCTTCATATTTCTTTAACCTATTATGAACTTGCAAAATATATTATCCAGAAACTAACCTATATATAAAAGAAACAAATAAAAATTGACAATTAATGGATGTATATGACATTTCGATCGGAAGAAATATTTGAGTATATAGTAAAGATTGTTATACGGTCATTCTTTTGAAGTTGCTTTATTTTAATTGGCATCCGATTAAAAGTTGTGGTAAATATATCATTAGACCAAATGCTAGAACTGGTGGTTGACAAATTGACATACAAATGGCCGATTTTTTTAGTTTATGCTGAATCTCAGAAATACCTATCAACAGGATTAACACATCCTTTGAAATCATAATATTTAAAAATTACGTGTGTCAAAAAAAGAATACATGATCATGATTAGACCATGATGAATAAATACTTGTGTTACTTGTTGCACAGTTTTTTTAATACACAATTCTACTTGTTGCATATATCGACTCGACGCATCACACATCAACTCCCAAAAGAGATTACTTGTGTAGATTCTTGTTGTCGCATTCTATTGAATTTTCCTGGCTCTTCATATTCATATATACTTACTAAATAAACCCATCATACGTGGTTATATTTTTTTTTATTAGAAAACCTATTAATCATATACTATAATGTAACAATAATGATGTCTCTAATGTGTGTTTTCTTGTCATGGGACCTTGCATTAGCCGTCAAAGGAGATAAACTAATTAGATCAGGTCAAAACTAGGGAACACACACACACACACACAAAAATAGGTCAAAATTAAGATCGAAATGATTGAAGCACGTACTAGAGGGAAGAAAGGTCGAAAGAGAATGAAACTGGTATATTCCAAAGAATATACTTGTCCACTTATAAATGTCTGAAAATAAAATGATATTAACCAATCAAAACTAAAAACTTGGACATTCCATTTTTTTACAAAAGAGCTATCTACCGTTGGATAGATCAGTGGACTAATAATGTTCAAGTTATCTTCGCATTTGTTCAAGATCTCGCTTTTTCGGTTTAAAGGCTACTAAAAGTGGGATGTGTCTTAAGGGTGAACACCAACAAGCTCACGAATCTAATGCGTTCGTTGTGGTTGGAGTAGTACAGTAGCAGTAAATGTATTTCGTCACCATTTTTATATTTGTTGTCAGCGGTTAATTTATAAAGAATAAAGGTTATAAATCATGTGAAATATGTGTGGCATGCGTATTATTCTCTTTTGTTTTTCGTGGATCTTGTTATATAGTAGTCATTCAGAATAATCTTTCAACATATGTTGTTAATTATTTCGTCGATTCTATTTTTTCTATAATTGGAATCGGACTGCAAAATCCACTCGTCATTGGAGTATTTTTCTATCATTTAATACGTCCATAATAACTAAACATAACTGAAATCATGGTAGAGAAACCAAATTATCATGTTGACAAAAAAAAACAAATTATCATCTTCTTAGGAACAATCCAAATTATCATCTTGATGCATTGAGTAACATTAAATATAATTGTCCAAACTAACACCAATGCTTCTGTTTCTTCCACGATGTTTTGTCTCATCTTGCGCATCCTTGATTCCATGGTTTCAGCATGCGCGCGGGGCATTAGTCAACAAATGTATTTTCTTTTTGTTGTTTTAATATATAGAATTTAAGATGTATAACGTATGAAAGATAATCGTGTAGTATATAGAATACATAATTTTACGCATCCATGTTTATAAATCTATTATGGGGGACTTTATTTCCGTTGCCATCACTATATAAGTCAACATCGACCAAACCCTATGATGAAAAATTTCATAACTACGTAATATATCGCCTTCATTCACATCTGAATAACCATTGTCAGGTTAAATATATTCAAATCATATTTTAAAATAATATTCATCAACGGTGATTTTATAAACGTGTGTAATTGATGTGATTCCACATTACTTTTAAATTATTTTAATAATCTATGGCTATACTAGTAAATGTCTCTAAGTTTTTACCCGAAAAAAGAATTCTATTTCAGTTACTAAAATATGCAACTTCAATAATTTTTGGATCGGACTTAGACCATAGACTTGCTCCAGATCCGGACAGAAAACACACGTAAACTTTTTGGTCTCAGCGCATTACAATTTAAATGTACATACATTGCCATTTGCCGATGCAGAGGTTAATCTTTTATTTTATTCTTCTACAATTTGTTTTCTTTTAAAGTTGCAACTTTGATATATTCGAATCTTTATTATTTTGATTTAGGGAAAATAGAGATTGATGATTCTCTTCATTTGATATTTATGAGCATAATGGAGCATCAACCTACCTGTTTCCACCTGATGAAATTGTTTTAAAGCCACTAAACAATAGGAAACACAAGTTAGTCGTGTGTTGAATTGTAATCAAGTTGTAATAATATATGCTTTATAATATCTGCGTATCTCCATAACTATAGATGATACATCTATTTACAATGCGTGCATATGATAAAGATTCTTGGGAACCCAATTTTGAATAAACATATTTGTAACCAGTTAGTTTTATAATTCTTATGTTGAATTGTAACCAATTTGTAAAAATATATGTTTTATAACATATGCGTATCTCCATAACCATACATCTATTTACAATGCGTGCATACGATATAGATTCGTGAGAGAGAGAGAGAGAAGAATATAATTTTTTTCTTTGCCAATAATTTCTAAAAAAGAAGTAAATAAATAGAAAAAAGCAAGGAGAATCTAACTTAGAAAGAAACAAAAATCTAAACGAGTAAATGGAATATAATGGCGCCTCTACATCTCGCCGCGTAACAAGAGAGGTCGCGTCCTCGTGCTCTCTTCTAGAGATTCTTACTCGCTTTCCTTGGCCTTGTGCATATACAATTACGATTTCCATTATATGCATTTTCTATGATAGTTTATACAAACAAATTAATCAAGAGATCATGAATGCCAAGTATTTTATAAAACTAGTTTAATTATATGGTTTGATAATAATTAGCAGGCCTTGGGCATGAAATACTTGTTTAGAACCTCAAATTTTTAGGGTTCCCTATATGAAAATTTGTATCTTATTTTTTCATGAGAAAACTTGCATCTACATAAATATCTTTTATAGTCAAACAATCAAATTGCAAAATAGAATAATATGTAATCCTCATAAAAAGAAAAAAATAAGCCACTTCACTATCCTTTTGTTTATAATTATGTGAATTTGTGTATTTCTGAAAAGATCTCTATTTCTATTTGATTGAAGACTTCGTAATTTTTAGAACGAATCGAAGTCGAAGATGGAGATAATTAAGCTTGCTTGTCACGAACACCAAACATTGGTTATACGTATTATATTTGCATGGATGCATTGATCGTGGGTATATAATTAACTAGATTGTCTTTGACGTACGTGGTGCTCGCTCGGTCTTCAGATGAGTTGGTCCGAGCTCTTTTGTTAGGGCAAACTATATATATAATATTAATCTAATTATTTTGTTTAGTTTTAGTTTGATTGGTCGGCTCAAATTCAGTTTATATAAGCTATGTGTCTTCCAAATCCAAGAAGACATAATTAAAAGTTGTTACATAGGAAATTGGATCTTAGTTTCTAGTTTTCAAGTTTAATGGATCGTTTTTTCACCAATGTTGTTGTTGTACAAAGCCTAAATTATTGAGCTCTCAAATATGATTTATCAAGTTGAGCATACATATCAATACTCAGAAATATTTTTAAAAAGAAAAACAACTCAAATAAAAAAGACATGAAATTGTAATTTGATATTATTTATTTCAGCATTAAGATATGTTTTTTAAATGAAATATTGATGTTTTGTGGAATCTCTTTTCTTATTATTTTTTTAGAAATTTGGGGAAGGATTAGTTATTGTGGGATGGAGATTTAAAGCAACATTTTGCGATACAAGAATATATGCATTAGTTCTTTTCTTTTCTTTTTTTTTGTCTATTCTAAGTTTTTTTTGTTTTAAAAAAAAATTATAGTTAACATGCTTTAAAAATCTTAACGTGTTAAGTCTTTGTTAGAAGTAGTGGATTCCCTCTTTCTTCTGTTTAGCTTAAATTCAACTATAGTATGATATAAGAAAAAGGATGGAAAAATCATTAGAATATTTTAAAAATTTGTTGTGACTAAAACCAATTAGTAAATCAGTATTAGTTACCGTAAATTTTCTCACTAAGACATTTATTGTGTAAATGATCGCACTATAAAGATAAAACAACCACACGATGAATATTGTACATCCTTGAGATAAATAATACTCAGAGCTAAAGGTGTTTGTGATGTTACGTAAATTGCCTAAGATCATGATGTCCATTGATAATGATCAATATAGTTTAAAATTAACTGAATAGAATCTCAAGTAATAAATTAATTACACTAAACCAAAAAGATAAGAAAATGGACGGAGATAGGAAGTGGGGATACTGATGATAATTAAAGTGTATATTGGCTTTAGCAAATTATAATAAGATAAAAAGAATATTACAAAATACAGATGGAGCTCTTCCAGTGGTTCATCTTATAGTATATATACCACTCACTATTAATTTATGTTTGTTATATGTACAGACTGAGACAAACAAATCATACCAGTCGAAATTTTATTTTAGAAAGATACGTTTTTCTTGTAGTACAAATATCTTAATCTTGTCTGATAAAATTAGTTTTCTGACCGATATTTACATGATTTAACTTTAAACTTGTATCCGAACAATAATATTATTCTAGTGGTTCGCGAACCCGTTTTCACACATTATGAAATTGGGTTTCATTATTTCCCAATACAAATTACATTATCTCAGAATTATCTATTTGCGCCACCTGTTTAACCTTTTTTTTTTTCATCTACACGTCAGATTGGTAAACGAGGAGTTTTACCATGTAAAACGTTGTCATTAAGAAAAAAAAAATTAATTTTCGCCATTATTAATAAATTGTTCAATGGCTGCTTAAGTATCAGGAGCCTACAGATATTTGTGTGGATCCGTATGTATGTATATTTAGAACCATTAATTATTTAGATAATTGATTTCATTAGTGATGGAAGATAAGAATGAATTAGGTGCGTTTATAAAAATTTAATATCCAACACATATACATTTACTGGTATAAAAATGAATTTTGAATCAAGAGTTCTACAATAATATTAAACGTTTGAATATTATTATTAACCACCGAAAAAGTTTTTTTTTTTTTGTGTTGAAACATAAAATTGAAGCCATTAAAAGTGGAGGCCCCACCAGTCTTCCCAAATTCAACTGTCCTCATCACCCAAAATAAATCAACGTTCAGAATTGATCCACGCGAACACAGTTGTCCGCAAATCATTTTTTTTTTTTTTTATAACTTGAAACTGAATTCTGCAAAGACACTCGATAGATTTTTCTTTTTACAAATAAAGATTTTTAAAACAGAGTTTTTTTGTTATATACTGGAGAAAATATAAAATAATAACCCTCTAAAATTCTGTTTTCGATTTATTCTTTTTCTTTATAATCTAAAATGCTGAAAACAAGGAGTTTGCATTTACAAACATAAGTTGACCAAAGTACGCATACATTAACTGCCATAAATCACTGTGTTTATTTGACATGCATACATACACTTGCCAAAAAAAACCTTTTCAAAAAAAAAAAAAAAAACTGACATCATACACATATACTCCATAAAATGCACTTTAATTAATTTGACCTACACAATTGTGTTAATGCTGAAAAATCAAAAGATATAGTATGATAAATTTGGAAATATATATTTTAAAATGTGATATATAAGGAATGTGTTAAAAAAAGGAATGTTTTTATGTAGGATAAGAAGATAAGATAATTTACTACTACAGTCCTAATAATATCAATAGAAGTATATATCAACCATATGTATTATCAATTCATACACTTCAAAATCTGAAAGATATTTCCGTGAAGAATTTTGCAAATGGTGAACTTTTTTTGGAATCACAAGTGTGGAAGATTCTGTTTTTTTTTTTCTATCATCGATCTCTCTTGATAAACTCCTCGTAAGCCGAAACAATCCCTCTCAATCAAGTTTCTGTATGAATTGCGTTATACATATTAATCTGATATGCCATTTATTTTCTCTGTTCTTCAATCTTCATCATATAATTTTCTTGTTCATATTCCATGTTCTACAGAAAATATGATTTCCTTTTTAAGATTTTATTTCCTTTACACGGTTATAATATCACCGTTTCACTCACTCGACTCATTTTAAAAGACGCATTTACCCCTATAAACTCAAACACTAAATCCACTTTTTTTTTTTTTTTTGTAAAACCAAAACTGCCATTACCCATAATACCAACTACACTTTGAGAGCCAAGTGCCTATAAATACAGAGCACAATTATACCATCTTTCCTCACAACACAATCCAAAATATTAATCACAAGAAAATTGAATTCTGCGTCTCTTACTGCGTCAAGAACCCTTCATAATCTCTCATATAGTAATGGGTCATGGTACGAACAGAGTAGAAGACATGTCGTCTCCTATAACGGCAACCGCGAGAGAAACGATCGTAGAGATACATAGCGTTTGTCTTCCGCCGAAGAAAACAACGTTTCAGAAACTGAAAAAGCGCGTCGCTGATGTTTTCTTCCCAGATGATCCGTTAGAGAGGTTTAGGAACCAGACATGGAGAAACAAAGTGATTCTTGGTCTTCACAGCTTGTTTCCTATATTCACATGGGGCTCTCAGTACGATCTCAAGCTTTTTAGGTCCGATGTTGTCTCCGGTCTCACCATTGCCAGTCTCGCTATCCCTCAGGTCAATCCCTTTTTTTATTCATGTCTGCTTTTGTTTCATGCATGTCGTTATTTTTATTTCCTTTTCGAAACTGGTTCACCATTCTGCTACTCTATATTGTTCTTTTTATCAAATCGAAGATTATTGGAAATAATTTCTTATCTTTTTTTTTTAAAAAAAATAGATATATTCTACCAACTGAAAGCGTTTTACAATTCTAAGACAAAAATGGGTAATTATGTGTCTGAAACTGATAGTATAGATGATAGGTTCTTTCACTTTAATAAACACTAGAATAATGAACACTAGAATGAAATTCTATTTTTAATTTCCAAATAATTATTGGAGTTATTGGTCAATAGATTTTATATGCATAATCATCTTGGTAGGGAAATAAAAGGCGTAATTTAAGAGATTTTGTTAATAAATCGTTTAGTACTGTGGGGATAACTGGTTGGACTCGGAGAGTTTAAAGCAAAAGAAAAAAACTCTTTTTCTGTTTGTCTTTGTTTTGGACTATTTAATGTCATTAATAATTTTTTTAAAAAGGTATTTTAATTTCGCTAATTTCATAGTGGGTCGCGAAGAATTATACAAAAACGTTCATTTAATCAATGGTTTTTCTTACAATTTTTTGTGTGTGCTAATTGTGAAATTTAAATTGCAGGGAATCAGCTATGCCAAGCTAGCAAACTTACCACCTATAGTTGGTCTTTGTAAGTATCGCTCATCATCACCCAACTAGCCTAATCAGTGTAATTAACGAAATCAAACTCTAATTAATAAATTTGGTGGTTGCATGCAGATTCAAGCTTTGTGCCACCACTTATATACTCAGTTCTTGGAAGTTCAAAGCATCTTGCAGTTGGTCCTGTCTCAATAGCATCACTTGTGATGGGCTCAATGCTAAGTGAAAGTGTTTCTCCAACACAAGACTCAATTCTATATCTCAAATTGGCTTTCACTTCAACTTTCTTTGCTGGTCTCTTCCAAGCCTCCCTTGGCCTTCTTAGGTAATAATCTTAGCCTCAAAGATTTAACGTTCTTTCAATCGAAAAACTCAACTAATCATTCGAATATGCAATCGTCATGTGAAAGAATATGTAGTTTTAGCCTGTTATTGTAGTTTAGTATTCTTAGTGTAGAATATATTCAGAGTTTTAACTGAGCCTCTTTTGTTGAACTATCACTGAAAACGAAAGGGACATTCGTCAATGATGAATAGAGAGATTAATAACATTTTTCTATGTAAAAGACCAAGATTCTATATAATTTGATTTGATGGTGATGAGTGACATGTACTAATGTCTACCTCCCAAAGATGCTATCTTCTACTTAGTGGTTTTGCACTGTTTTATTTATTTTTCTATGGTCAGCAACTTTGGATTAATATTATATTTTTTCATATATTTAAATATTTATCTTAAAAAAATTTCAGGCTGGGATTTGTGATTGACTTTTTGTCAAAGGCAACTTTGGTTGGTTTCACTGCTGGTGCTGCAGTGATTGTGTCACTTCAACAGCTTAAGGGTCTTCTTGGAATTGTTCATTTCACTGGCAAAATGCAATTTATTCCTGTCATGTCCTCTGTTTTCAACCATAGATCCGAAGTAAGTCAAACATTACTTTCCTCTTTATAAAAATGTAATTAACTATTAGGATAAACCCCATCAAGATCCTTATCTAATAATGTTACTTGCTACAATTTCAGTGGTCATGGGAAACTATTGTGATGGGCCTTGGCTTCTTGGTCATTCTCTTAACCACAAGACACATTGTACGTACTTGCAAAAACTTCAGGCATTTTCCTATAGTGATTATACCGCGATCGAATATTTAACATTTTAATGTTATTTTTTTGTAAACATATAGAGCATGAGGAAGCCAAAAGTTTTCTGGATATCAGCTGCATCACCTTTGGCATCAGTTGTTATCTCAACTCTTCTTGTATACCTCATCAGAAACAAGACTCAGGCCGTATCATTTGTAAGAACATGTTTAATCAGACTGGCTTGTGTTATAGTGAAAACTGAATTGAGAGATTTCTATAGACTCAAAGAATTGAATCTTTAATACAGATTGGACATCTACCAAAGGGTTTGAATCCACCTTCATCAAACATGTTGTACTTTAGTGGTACTCATCTTGCTCTTGCCATCAAGACTGGTATCATCACGGGGATTCTCTCTCTTACGGTAAGCTTTCCAAAATCTTTAGCTCATTTGTAAATTGCAGAGTTAAGTGCTAAACTTTTGGACTTTATTGATTTTTCAGGAAGGGATTGCTGTAGGGAGAACCTTTGCATCTCTAAAGAACTATCAAGTTAATGGGAACAAAGAAATGATGGCTATAGGTTTTATGAACATGGCTGGTTCTTGCACCTCTTGCTACGTTACAACAGGTTTAAAACCAACTTGAAACCAATCTCATTCACCTTGTGGCTCAGGTAATAATGTTTTTGACGACTTCACTTTATTGTTTTCTTCAGGGTCTTTCTCTCGATCTGCAGTAAACTACAATGCTGGAGCGAAAACAGCGGTTTCTAACATTGTGATGGCCTCGGCAGTTCTTGTGACACTTTTGTTTCTGATGCCACTTTTCTACTACACTCCTAATTTGATCTTAGCTGCTATCATCTTAACCGCGGTGATAGGCCTCATTGATTATCAAGCGGCTTACAAGCTCTGGAAAGTTGACAAATTCGATTTCTTCACTTGCATGTGTTCTTTCTTTGGCGTTCTCCTCGTCTCTGTACCTCTTGGCCTAGCAATAGCAGTGAGTATACAACTATATCTTCTTCATGGTTCTGCTTTTACTATTTCTCAGGCTGTTTGTTATCTAAGTCTAATACCTTTTTGTTGCAGGTGGGAGTTTCGGTTCTCAAGATCTTGTTGCACGTAACCAGGCCAAACACTTTAGAGTTTGGAAATATCCCAGGGACTCAAATATATCAGAGTCTTAAAAGATACAAAGAAGCCTCAAGAATCCCTGGTTTCCTAATTCTTGCCGTTGAATCTCCAATATACTTCGCCAATAGCACTTATCTGCAAGAAAGGTCAGTCAAATAATTATCTTCGTACTAAATAACTTTCTTCTTGATATGGTTTTGTGTTTGTTCTTACGGAAATGTGCTTATGGTTCTGTAGGATCTTGAGATGGACCAGGGAAGAGGAAACTCGAATAAAGCAAAACAATGATACTACTTTAAAATGCATAATTCTTGACATGACAGGTAACTTCTGTTCTAATCTGAGCTATGTTCATGAATTTTCGACTCAACTTCTTTACTCATACCTTTTTATTTTAAAATTATTTCAGCCGTGTCGTCCATAGACACAAGCGGGATTGAAGCGGTGTTTGAACTTAGGAGGAGGCTAGAGAAACTATCACTTCAGGTTAGTCCTCTTGACTCTAAACAAAGATTATACCTATGAGAGTAAACACGCTAATTTATGTTTTCACTTGTTCAAAATAGCTTGTGCTAGTGAATCCTGTGGGGAGTGTTATGGAAAAGCTACACAAGTCCAAGATCATTGAGTCATTGGGGCT
This sequence comes from Streptanthus diversifolius, assembly GCA_039880935.1. NCBI lineage: Eukaryota > Viridiplantae > Streptophyta > Magnoliopsida > Brassicales > Brassicaceae > Streptanthus > Streptanthus diversifolius. The sequence continues at coordinate 16,083,238 of JAXGFM010000013.1, read as the reverse complement.
GAGTGGACTTTATCTAACAGTTGGTGAAGCTGTGGCTGATCTCTCATCAACATGGAAAGCTCAGGGCCAGCCATGAAATAAAGTAGTCTCTTGTGAATTTGAGAGACTTTGAACTTCTAATGGAGAATTTAAGAACTTGTCCTGGATGGTTGTTTCTGAAGACAAGGCAGCCTCTTGAGAAACAATTTTTGGTGCTAGCCGTTAACTCCTTGAGGGTGTTTCGGTATAAATTGTACAATAAATGTAATTTTATCTTTAACATATCGGTATGAAATCATATTTTAGACATGAATAGCCTGATGCAAAGCATTGATCTTCTCACTATATTTCCTATCATCATTGATGAAATGATCTCAATGATGCAACTCTGGAGCCATATGACTCTTGTCAAAATTTACACAGATTTTATACTGGCTACAAATAATAGATTAGAGTTATATGATAAGAGAAGCAAGCTCTGGTGATTATAACTTTGTCTCTTCAAGAACTGGTACTGCTCTTTCTCCTCCTGACAACTTTCTTCACAGTAACCTTATCATCGCTCTTCTCTTCGTCGTCTGTACTATTCACAACTTTTACAGAATTCGGTTGGTTCCTCATGCGCAGTATCTCTCCCTTTGCAGAGCCCAAGTCCTCCTCGAGCTTCTTCACTTTCTTTTCTAGCACTTCCCTCTCCTTTCCGAGACTTATCAAGAGGTTATGTGCGTCTTCCACGTTTTCCTTGGCTTCTTTTGATGCGTTATTTGCCTCTTCTAGTGATCTTTGAAGCACTTCTTTCTCGTCCTCCAAACTCGAGACATGGGTATTCACCTTCTCAAGCTCTTTTGACAGTGTCGATGTGTTTTTGTTCATCTCATCTAAGGACTTAACTGCTTCTTCGAGGTCTGTTTCAAGGGATTTCCTCGCCTTCCTGTCCATCAACATGTGCTTTTCCATTGCTTTCACCTCTTTGTCCAATGCCAAAACCTTCTTTTTCTCCTCTTCCAATTCCTTGTTAGTGGTTTCAGCTTTCTTGTAAATCTCCACTAGTTCCTTCTGGAGGCTCTGGTTCTTGACAGAAGACTCTTCAAGTTCGTGGGTCAGTCGCTCAAGCTCGTCTCTATCTTTCTTCAGAAGATCTTTCTCCACTGCAAGTTCGCTAGCCAAAATCTCATTGTTTCGTCTTTCTTCAGCAAGTTTCCCTTCATATCTTTCTTTAGCTTTATCAAACTCTGCGCGAATTACAGAAAGCTCTGATTCAAACTTTGAACACAAAGCTCTCGACTCATCAAGCAGATTTTCCAGGTCAGAGACACTATCTCTCGATGCCTGGAGTGTTTTCTTTGTTCCTTCAAGTTCATGTTTCAAATTTTGTACATTAGTGAGTTCTATATCCAGCATTCTCTCCGAGTCTTCGTACTTCTCAGCAAGGTCAGCAACTTTGTCTTTATTCTCATTTACATCCTTTAGCGCATGATCCAGCTTTTCCTTTAGCTGCTGAATCTCCTGCTCTTTCCTGCTAATGCGCTCCGCATCAGCAGCTGCTTGCGTTTTAGAAGTCAATAGCAAAGCACTGTATTTTTTTGAAAGATCATCAAGCTTTTGGATGTAGCTCTTTTTCTCAGCCTCTAAAGTGCTTATTCTGGTGTTTAATTCCTTAATGGCAGAACTCTTTGAGTCCAATTCAGTTTGAGTTCTTGTGACTTCTTCCTTAAGCTGCTTGATTTCTAGTTTTCCTTCAGCAAGATCTCGGCTAGTTTGAGTGTAAGCAGAGTTGAGTTTCTTCAGTTCTGCTTCTTTTTCAGCCAGTGATGTGCTAATACGTTGAGCTATTTCTTTGCTATCTTTCAACTCCGAAGTAAGCAATTTGATCCGATCTTGTAGCCCCTCAATCAAATTAAGGTTTTCTCTGAGCTCTGTTTCAAGTGCCACTTTGTCTTCACCAACCTTTGACAGACTACTTTGCAGACTTCCTATTCGAGCTCTAAGCTCCTCACATAATTTCTTCTCGCTGCTTAGCTCCCGGCCTAACCCTGTCACCACATCTTTTGCAGAATTCAACTGGTTGATCAATGAGAATTGTTCCTCTTGTGCCATTTTTCGTTCCTTGTTCCATTCTTCCTGCTCACGCTGCAGTCTTGCTTCAAAGTCTTTCTCCTTGGTAGTCAATGCTCTTTCTCTGTCTTTCAACTGGTTCTTTAGCTGTATGTCACGGTTATCCGTAGCTTAAGTACGAAAGTTATCAAATCGGCAAAGAAATATTCACAACCTCAGAAAGTTAAAGAAACAAATAAAAAGAGAAGCTCGAAGTAAATGATAACAATTTGAAACTTCTCCATCGGACTGAACAATTGCTTACTTCTGATAGAACTTTTATCAGTAATCAAAGACCGACAAGAACATTCTGCCACAATTGTTAAGCAAGAAGTGCAAAAATGTAGCAGAGAAGCTTACAGATTCGATGGTTTCTTCAGCAGTTTTTGTATCTTTCCAAGCCAGTGCATAGAGTGCACCAAGAACACCAGCACTAAAAATTCCAAGACCATTTAAGAGAGACAGAAATGGATTTGGGGATGTTCCTTCACTAACTGAAACCTATCCACCAAAGCAATCTTAGTAAAGTTTCAACCAAGCATATCAAAGCATATTGATTGTCAAATAACCGAAACAGATGATGGATGCAGAATTCAACTGAGAAGGTCTAAGAGAGTCTTAAAACCTCAGTTTCTTGACTAAGCTTCTCATTGTCTCCTGAAATAAGAAGAACAACTAATCACAGCAATGAAAGATAACCAGAAGCAAAATTCGAGCATTCTCATGAATGCAGTAAGAGAGGAATCAAAGAATAACAAAACAGCGACCAAAAACTCACTTTCATCCGCCATAGCCGGCCATCGAAACTGCAAAAACGGAAGAACGGAGATGCCCACGAGAACAAAAGCTCTTCTCTTAACGGAAGCAGCGTCGTCGTTTGCATCTTGGCGGCGTAGAGAAGCCGAAGGTGGTCGGCGACTCTTGAATTTGGTGACATTGCTGGAGCAAAGAAGCAGGAACTGCGACGGAGGAGAAGAAGAAGGAGAAGGGAGGAATCGAGAAGAATGGAGAGGAGGAGACGGGGCGAAGCAAGTGCCCCCTATGAGGAAACCCATCTTCTCCGCGAAGTATCTTAAGATTGGAAATGTGTGGCAAATGGCAAATACTAAAATCACTGACCACTCGAAGAAAAAAAAAAAAAAAAAGGAGCTTCCTTTGTGTTGGACTTGTGACCTCGGATAATCCCAAAATTTATGCTAAGAAATTCAGAATTTATCCTTGGATTTCCCAAGTAGACTATTACAGTATCGATCATTCGTAAATTAAATTCCTAATTCGAAATTCGGAATCAAAGATCCAACACTTTTCTTTGGGGCAATCACAGTTTCTGCAATTTTCGAGTAGTTCGGTGTTTTGTGAAGGTACTAACCAATGAGAAATAGCCACCTAAGACTTTACCGCCTCGTTATCCTTTCAATCTTTAAGAAAACACGTGATGCTCACGTGCGTCCTTCAACTCTCTCGGACCCTAAAACCACTGACGGCGACTCCAAACATCGATCTTTGGACGCCGGAACTTTTCGCCACTGGAGGAGTAAAATCCCTGGAACTGTTTCGTGTACTAACTCTTCTATAAAGATGGCGTATATATCTGCTCGATCCATTCTTACGAAACGAAGCGTTTCAACTCTACCTCACCTCTCTCAGAGATTTAAACAAACAGGTAATCTGCACATTGTTTCCTCTTACGCTTTCCCGAGATTGATGGTTTAGGGTTTTAGAGAAAGGGATTTCAAATCAGTCTAATTTAGCTTCATTTCACTCTTATGGTTTTGACTCCAATATTTTTTCGCAGAAAATGAGATTGTTCAGATGTTTAGTGTTCCGAATCCTGAGGAATCAGAGAATCCGCAAGAGAAGTGGAAATTATCTAGAAAAGATCCGTCAGTGCGGATGTTGGATGAGAGATTCATAAGGATTTTGAAAATCTTCAAGTGGGGGCCCGATGCTGAGAAAGCTTTGGAGGTACTTAAACTGAAAGTAGATCATCGATTAGTTCGTTCAATCCTGGAGATAGACGTTGAGATTAATGTCAAGATTCAATTTTTCAAGTGGGCTGGTAAAAGAAGAAACTTTCACCATGATTCCTCCACTTACATGACCTTAATACGCTGCCTTGAAGAAGCTAGGCTTTATGGTGAAATGTATAGAACGATACAAGAGGTGGTTCGTAACACATATCTTAGTGTCAGCCCAGGGGTGCTCTCTGAGCTTGTGAAAGCATTGGGACGAGCTAAGATGGTGAGTAAAGCTTTGTCGGTGTTTTACCAGGCGAAAGGCCGCAAATGCAAACCTACTTCGAGCACTTATAACTCGGTAATTCTGATGCTGGTGCAAGAAGGACAGCACGAGAAAGTTCATGAGGTTTATACTGAGATGTGTAACGAAGGTGACTGTTTTCCAGACACGATTACTTACTCAGCACTTATATCCTCGTATGATAAACTAGGTCGCAATGATTCTGCGATAAGGTTGTTTGATGAGATGACGTATAACGGTTTGCAGCCTACAGAAAAGATATACACTTCGCTGTTGGGAATATACTTTAAGGTGGGTAAAGTTGAGAAAGCTTTAGATCTTTTCGAGGAGATGAAACGAGCAGGTTGTTTGCCTACTGTTTATACTTACACGGAACTGATAAAGGGACTTGGTAAAGCAGGGCGGGTGGAAGAAGCATATGGTTTATATAAGAACATGCTTAGAGACGGATTGACTCCTGATGTTGTGTTCTTAAACAATCTGATGAACATTTTAGGCAAAGTGGGCCGAGTGGAGGAGTTGACAAATATCTTTAGTGAGATGGGTATGTGGAGATGTACTCCCACTGTTGTTTCGTACAACACCGTTATTAAAGCTCTATTTGAGTCGAAAGCACCGGTTTCAGAAGTGAGTTCTTGGTTTGATAAGATGAAGGCAGATGGTGTTTCCCCTAGTGATTTCACTTACTCGATCCTGATAGATGGTTATTGTAAAACCAATAGAGTGGAGAAAGCTCTGCTGCTGCTTGAAGAGATGGATGAGAAAAGTTTTCCACCTTGTCCTGCAGCGTATTGCAGTCTCATAAACGCTCTTGGAAAGGCGAAAAGATACGAAGCAGCGAATGAGCTATTTAAGGAACTAAAGGAGAATTTTGGGAATGTAAGTTCTCGAGTATACGCTGTGATGATCAAACATTTTGGGAAATGTGGGAAGCTCAGCGAAGCGTTAGATCTCTTCAATGAGATGAAGAACCAAGGAAGCGGTCCCGATGTTTATGCTTACAACGCGCTTATGTCAGGGTTGGTGAAGGCTGGTATGATAAATGAAGCTAATTCGTTGCTTAGAAAGATGGAAGAAAACGGTTGCATCGCAGATATAAATTCGCATAATATCATCCTTAATGGATTTGCTAGAACAGGTGTTCCAAAGCGAGCAATAGAAATGTTTGAAACCATGAAGCATTCTGGTATTAGGCCTGATGGTGTCACTTATAATACACTTCTTGGATGTTTTGCACATGCTGGAATGTTTGAGGAGGCTGCAAGAATGATGAGAGAAATGAAAGATAAAGGCTTTGTGTATGATGCAATCACTTATTCATCAATACTTGAAGCTGTTGGCAATGTGGATCATTTAGAAGATGTTTCATCTTTGTAAGAGGTTGATTCTCTAATTGGAATATATATATATATATATATATATATATTAAAAAAATCAAATTAGCAGTCTATTTTAATAGCTAAATTAGCAGTGACTTAGCAGCACGTGATTACACGTAGTTATCGCCTTTTCTTGGGGTATTAACCACTAACGAATCACATGATTATCAATGATTTGTTGCTTTATCTTTTGCATAAGCAAATGACAAAAGCTCTTACTCAACATTACGTTCCTACTGATTTCCCCTTGTTTAGTCTAATCGAGATTCATTGTATAATTTAAAAATATATAAACACTTGAAACCAAAATTGTTTACAATAAAGAAACTCAAATACAATTTACATTGAAAACTTTGGAAGAAACAACAAATCGAGCTGAAAAAGACTTAGAAGAAACATCAGGATCGTCGTGATATGCCATAGTTCCATCGTTCTCGAAGTTTTGGGAATAAGTGAAAGGATCATATCGAACACGATGATCAAGAATCTGATCATTCTTCTTGTGCTTCATCACCATTATCTTTCTCCACATCAGTCTCCATCTTGAGATCTTCTTCAATCTGAAAACATTTTGAGAAATGTCTTTGATCCGATCATAACCGCAAGTTTTCGAACACATTTGATGTTCTTTGTTGATCCCTGAACCGCATAGCTCCATTGAGCATATGAAAATAAAACTTGAAGAACAGAGTGGAAATTTGGGAACACAGATGTTTTTGTTGGGGTTGTGTTTTGGTGGGTATTAAATAGTGTTTACGAATTTATGGTTGATGTCGAAGATCTAATCTCGTCCTAAATATATTTTAATTACATATAAAAATATCAATATTGTTACTACAACTTGCTAATCCTGTAATGTGAAGCATATAATATTTTATTAATCGTACAACATAGTATAAAATATTTCTCTTTATAAAGTACTAATATAAAGTATTAATCATTAGAGGATTGCATTTAATGGCTATTCATGGTATTACTACCGATGAGTAAGTTGGCATAACGAATATTGCTATTTACCTTAGTGTTGTATTCCCCCCCCGGCAGGAATAAGGTATTCGATAAAATAAACAAAACTGATGGAACTCATCTACTCTTCCTATGCTTTTCTTTCAATGTCACTCTTAGGCTTTGGTTATCCCTCGAGAGATACTTAATGAGACTGGTGTGAAGTTAACTACATACGATTGAGGTTCCCTGGAAAATGCGGTCGTGATGGAAACAAAACTTTGCACAAACGACGTTAAGAAGGTTGTTCCTCTTTGCGACTGTACGGACCAACAAAAGGAGAGGTGTCGACCACCACTTATGTAAATGCTTTGTTCGTAAACCTTACCAATTACTTTGACTACGATTCCAAAATCATTTTTTTTTCTTTCTAATTATATATATAAGAGTTGCATCAGAATCATTTCAATAAGCACTCACCATTGTGAATGACATATATAGAAATTCTTTAAAAAAACATAGTACACGCATGACCTATTGTGTTCATGCTTCCATGTTCTTACAGATCACGAGTTAAGTGATCAGACTTGGCTTTAAATTGATATTATTTAAAATAAATCTCCAAAAGGATTTTACAATCCATAGGTACACCTATTCTTCTGATAACTGATCATTTTGCAACAGCATTAACAACAACAACAACAACAAAAGATATATTGAGACGAACAGAAAAGATTACAACTTTTTCAAGTTCAAAATGTTTGCAAGCTTAACCTTTCATCAAACACTTACTTGGCTAAACTCTTGAATCCTGTCACCTTGAACGCTTAAGCTCTCCATTGCACTATCCAGCCCAGAACTCATCTCAGCCAACACATGAGGATCGTTGTAATGCTGAACAGCTTGAACAATGCTCCTTACTTTCTTGAACGGATCTGGACCATCCAACACCTCTGAACCCACAAAAACACCATCACACCCTAGCTGCATCATCAACGCCGCATCAGCCGGTGTCGTGATCCCTCCTGATGCGAACTGCACAACCGGAACTCTTCCCATCTGTTTCGTCTGAGCCACGAGATCATACGGTGCTGATATCTTCTTAGCGAACGTGAAAACTTCGTCGTCGTCCATGTTGTTCAGGACTCTAACATCACCCATCACTCTCCTAACGTTCCTCACAGTCTCTGCAATGTTCCCTGTTCCAGTGACATCTCCTTGGATCCTGATCATGGCGGCACCTTCTCTGATTCGCCTCAAGGCCTCGCCTGTATCACGGCAGCCACATATGAACGGAGATCGGAAATTGTGTTTGTTGATGAAATTGTTTTCGTCCGCGACTGAGATGATCTCGCTCTCGTCAATGTAATCCACCGCGAGAGATTCCAAGATCTGAGCCTCGACGAAATGACCGACGCGAGCGCGTGCCATTACCGGGACAGACACCGCTCGTTTCACCTCTTTGACGAGAACCGGATCCGGCATCCGAAGGACGCCAGGGCGCGATCGAACCGGATCTGAGACGATTACGGAGCATGCACCGGCGAATTCGGCGATCTTAGCCTGGTTAACAGAAGTGACCTCGACAATGGCGCCGCCACGAAGCACCTGAGCTAATCCGACTTTGACGGAGAAAGGATGGTTTTTCTTGGCGGCGTCGGTAATAGCTGTGCCGCTGTAGAGAGTAACGGCGCCTTGATCATGATCCGCCATTGTTGGATTGTAAGATGGTAACAGAGGGTTCCGTCGGCGAAATGCAGATAGTTACGCGATCTGGTTTGAAAGACGGTGACGAGAATGAGGAAGCTGGGTTGACACTGAGGAGATATATAGAGAATTGAGAAGAAGATTGTTGTTTTGTCCAGAAGCTTCCGAGACTGTCTAAATAAAGGTCGTCGCTGATAAATCGATTTAGGTCGCCGATTTGGGAGAAGAATCCGACTGTTCTTCAAAATGACGTCGTATTGACGAAAAAAGAAATTAAGTGGGCCTCCATGAAACGAAGACCTAAGTAGACGACTATTTCGTATTACTTTTATTTAGATATGAAGAAAACACGAAAATTACGAAATAAAGGGAGCGCCAAATTGCTATGACGTAGTGAAGATGGTGTCTTCACCGAAAGAGTGGCCAGCGTTTGCAGTGCACTTGGACGAAGTCAACAGATGCAAGAACAACTTACAAGATTTCAAGATTACATACCGACCTCGAGAGACGAATACGAGAGCAGACAATTTGGCAAGAAGCGCACGAAACCTTACATCAGAAGTGGTGTATGTTGGTCCATCTCCCCCAGATTGGTTAGCTACAGTTTTTAGTAAGTGAAAGTATCTTTGTTGTAAAAAAAAAAAAAAAAAAAAAAAAAAAAAAAGGGAGCGCCAAATTAATCCAACAACTATCTTACGTAGTGGCCCACCACATGTGGGGTACTCTTTTGAAGACAATTGTCACGACCTACACGGCGTGCTCCTCACGTGCATCAAGTTGTTTCTTGGTTCAAGTTCAACCTTTTTTTTTTTTTTACGGTTTTCAATCAATAATTATCGAGTACGTGAATTTACTCATTTCTTCAATCTTACTCTCTCTACTACACTACTACCACCATAGAAAGTTTTCATTTTTTTTTTTTTTTTGGTTTTAGTAAACCTCTGCGTTGAGTCAACGGATGCTACAAGAGCAAAACTAACTAATTACGAAGGTGGTCTCATTCACATAATAAACATGAAATAATATGTGACTTCCAAGCCCTAATTGGTAAATATTTTCACTTTAATCCAAATTGGTAGGCCCTAATTAAAATAGTATGTGAGTTATAATAAACATGAAAGATTTTCACTTTAGATTTTTGGCTGTAGATATTTTGATTTTAAAGATTGTAGCTGTTTTATTTTGTCAATTCAGAGATGGTTATTTTAAATATTTTTTAAAAATTTTGATTGGGTGTCAAAAACTGTAAAACTGTTATGAACTATCCAAAATATTAAAATAAAAAATTATATTATTAAATAAATTTAAATATTTAATTATTTGCATAAATTAACTTATAAAAATCTATAATATAAAAAATTTAAATTAAATAAAATATTAAGAATAAAAAAACTTTATCTAATATTTATTAGTACATTTGTTTAATAACCAAAAACTGGATTAAAAAGTGGAATCAAATAAAAAATTTGGATGAAGTTGGTAAGCTTCCGGATTTTTATATATGTTGTAATACATCTTTAGGTAACCTAAATAGTTTTTTCTGTTTTATCCTAAATTACTAGTTTTTACTAATAATAGTAATTATGACTTTATGACTTTTTGTTATTAAAATTTATGACCTTTTCTTCTAATAATAGTAATTTATGACTTTTTGTTATTAAAATTTTGAAAGTATAATTTATTATTTTCTTTTAATAAAATTTAAAAGTGTAATTTATGAATTTTTCAACTAAATTTTGAATTAATTTATTCTATTCTTTTATTTTGGTGAAAAAAATCTGAAATAAATAGACCCAAACTAAAAAAGAGGAGAGAGAAACTTTCAAAGTCTTAAAAACAGGTTTTAAGAAACTATAATCTATTTTTTTGTCAATTTAGTCTAATAGATTATAAAATTCTTGTTAATATTGTAGAGTGTTAGGTTCAAATCTTTTATGATGAATTTCAGAAATAACTAACATTATGCCAGGTGATTTCTATGATAATTTTTTTTAAAAAAAAGGTTTTTAGAAGTTTTTTTTTCTTTTTAAAAAATTGGTTTTGGAGGTTTTAAAATTTTCTACAATTTAATAAAATTGATTGGAAGAGTTTTGTCTTTAAGGCTTTCTGGTGGTAAAGCCTCTAAAAACCCTTATCAATCGTGACCGTAGATTGAGTTTTGCCTTTATCATTGATTCTTCATGCTTGATGGATTTCATGGCTTTCATATCTTTTCTTCAGCTATGCTATTCTTACTAATGGATCGATTTTTTAGGAATATTCATTTATTTTCAAGCTGTTACACCATTTTGTTTTGTGAACATAGTTTAGTGATTTTAATATTCCTCTTAATATTGAGGAGTGCTAGATTCGAATCCCAGACATATATCATGAATTTCAGAGGTGGCCACCACTGTATCATATGATTCCGACATGTTATACCATTATTATATTAAAATTTTAAATTATTCTCTGGTTATTGTCATTATAATATTAAAAGGAAAACAAAACATCTAAAATATTTTATTTTTCAAATTTTGATAATTCGATTATAACAATTTTGAGAAACTTCTGGTTATTGTCGTTATAAAATATTAAAAGGAAAAACAAAATATCTAAAATACTTTATTTTTCCATTTTTGATAATTCGATTATCACAATTTTGAGAAACTTTTACAAGATCATAAATGATTTTCCAATTCATTTTAGAGAACAGTTCTCTGAGTTTTATTTTAAAATGTCAATATTAACATTTTACTCCAAATAACTTGGTTATATATCTAACTATTTTAATCGTTACTATAAATCTATATTACAAAATATTTAAATTTGTATCAAATTTTGATATTCCGATTACAGTTTATACAGGCGGATTTATATTTAGAATACAAACCATTTGCCAATTTATTTTACAAATATATATATATTTAAAAATGAAAAAGGCCAACCCATTTGGCTTAAATACCTACGTATTCTTTAGAAAGTAATAAAGTTGACAAAATTCCTAATGCAAATAAACAGATTAGTAATATTTAAGTCTATATAGTAAAAATGAGTAACAAGAAATAGAATGTAATTCAAAATCCCATAGAAAAATGTTATGTCACCATATGAATTGGTCCACAAATCTCATTTACAATAATTAGATGAACTAAAACGACATTAAGAGATCGAGTTTAAGGGAGCGTTTGAAATAGAGAGAGAGAGAGAAAGAAACAGCGACCAATGCTCCTCTACTACTCTGCGCTTTAATTTGAACTTGTGTGGAGAGAGAGAAAGAGAAAGGGTTTAGATAGATAGCGAGAAGGAGACGACGGAGAGCCAAAAGAGCGAACTGTGGTTAGAGAGATCCGTTTTAAGGATCCCTTTAGAGCTCCGATTCGAGCTAAGAGAGAAGCACTGAGATTCGATTCCCGGTCATTCAGGGTAGGGCGATGAACGGGAGACAGAGATCTGGCGCAGCGGCGGTGCACCACCAGAGGCAGCTCTCCGATAACCTTCTCGACATGTCTTCCTCCAATGGCAGATGGCTCCAATCCACTGGTCTCCAGCACTTTCAGTCATCCGCCAATGTAATCCTAGAATTTGATCCTTTTCTTCTCCATCTTACATTTCTCTCATCGGGATAGAAAAGTGCGAGTAAACTTGTGTAAAATTTTGAAATTTCTACCATTTTACATTTTCTAAGAAGATCTATTAGTCCACGAGATTTCTGGATCTTTTAGATGGAAATTCTCGGTGGGCTTATTTATTTTTCCCGATCTGGTGTTTTGATTGCTCGGCGAAGCTTTGGATGAAGTTGTTTGTGATTTTCTTGATGGGACTTGTCAAACCAAGTTTAAATGTTATTCAAGTTTTAAACTTAATGGTGTGACTACACACAGGATTACGGATACTATGCTGGTGGTGGACAAGGAGGCAGCCAAGCAACAAGAGGATACCAGAATGCTCAGAGAGGGTTTAATGGAGGAAACGAGTTCTTTGGAGAGCCCACTACTCCTCAATACGGTTCTCGTCCATCGAGCCAAAGAAAGAACAATGATGAATCTGAGTTTAGTCCCGGCCTCTTAGATCTGCATTCTTTTGATACTGAGCTTCTTCCGGAGGTAGGTATTCTGGTTAAATACTGCTGCATTTAGGTGAGCATCCATAAATTTTATTGCTTGCCGATAGAGTGGACTCCTTGCACAGCACTTTTAGTTCATCAAACTATTTTTAGTAAAAGAAGTTTTGATTTTTCTGTGACCACATTAAGGGATTTTTCCTGTAACCAGTTTGGTATTCGTAAGTCAAGGATTCATATGACACCATCTGATTTATTGATTCTCTGTTTAACATAAGATGAATATGTGAACTGCATTGCGTTTGCCGTTATGGTCTTGCTGCAGGCTTCTAACTTATTATCTTATCAACAGATTCCAGTCTCTAGCCAATTAGATGGCCCCTCAATGTTCAATCCTAGTCAAAGCCAAAGCTTTGATGACTTTGAGGCTTACAACAAGCAGCCTAACCGTAGTCGCGTGTTGGCTGAAAACTTGGCAGCTGAGAAGGAAAAGATGAATGCTGTTGCAAAGATCAAAGTTGTTGTACGTTTTCTTCCTTCATTTCTGTCCCTATAACGAATCACTTGATTTAACCCTTGAATTAAGTGATTCCCCTGCCTTTGCATTGTGAGTACTAATCCTTTCCTCAACATGGTGTTCTCTGATTGTTTAAGAACAGGTGCGTAAGAGACCACTTAACAAAAAGGAGTCGGCGAAAAACGAGGAAGACATTGTTGACACACATTCCAATTGCTTAACAGTTCATGAAACCAAAGTTAAGGTCAGTCTCTGATGGTTTGGGCTCGTGCAATCTCAACTGTCTGAGTCATCACTGTAGCAAGACACTAAGACTGATCTATAACTGAATTATTGCAGGTTGACTTAACAGCCTATATTGAAAAGCATGAATTTGTATTTGATGCTGTGCTAGATGAGGAAGTATCAAATGATGAGGTAAATGCTGTTTTTGAATTACACAGGATGAACGTTTACTCTGGAGGAAGCCTTATTTTACAAATAATCAGTTACTGTTGCGGCGCTTATTTCTAAATTAATTATGCCACTTTCTGTAGGTTTATCATGAGACTGTAGAGCCTGTTGTCCCTTTAATTTTCCAGCGCATCAAAGCCACTTGCTTTGCATATGGGCAGACAGGTAATTGGTCTCCAAAGGAATCTTAGATACACAAGGTCACTTTCCGGAAATTTTGGCAAGCTAATAGCAAGACCTTAGATCCCAACATCTAGATTATTTTGCATGTCGTTTTACACGTTCCCAAACCGTGCATGAAAATGGCCTCATCAATCATTATGAGAAAGTTGTATGAATCCGATAGGAAATAATCAACATCCACATAGCAGAAACATAATATTCTGCTTTAAATGAACAGTAAGTCAGTAACCCATTTTAATTGTATATTCGTAACGTGAACCATCGTTGGTTTATATTTTACTTTCAGGTAGTGGTAAAACCTATACTATGAAGCCTTTGCCTCTTAAGGCTTCAAGGGATATCCTAAGGTTGATGCACCACACATACAGAAACCAAGGGTTTCAGTTGTTTGTCAGTTTCTTTGAAATCTATGGAGGAAAGCTTTATGATCTCCTCAGTGAGAGGAAGTAAGTTGAAAGCATCTCATGCTGTTATCTTATCTTGACTGCAATGCCTATTTATTAAGGTGAAAGACGAACCATTTTACCTTTATAGGAAGCTTTGCATGAGAGAGGATGGTAAGCAGCAAGTGTGCATCGTTGGTTTGCAAGAGTACAGAGTATCTGATACAGATGCGATTATGGAGCTTATCGAGCGAGGAAGTGCAACAAGAAGTACTGGGACTACTGGTGCAAATGAAGAGTCTTCTCGGTCACATGCTATACTTCAGCTTGCTATTAAAAAATCAGCACAGGGAAATCAGTCAAAGCCCCCTCGCCTCGTTGGCAAGCTTTCTTTCATCGATCTTGCTGGAAGTGAACGTGGTGCAGACACAACAGATAATGACAAACAGACGAGGTAACATCTCTGTTCTGGGCCCTGATTACTCTTTAGTTTTTTTCAGTATGAATATTGTTTCTGGCTATTTGCTTCGATATTTATTGGTATCATATGACACAGATTGGAAGGAGCAGAAATCAATAAAAGCTTACTCGCCTTAAAGGAGTGCATTAGAGCTCTGGATAATGATCAAGGTCATATCCCTTTTAGAGGCAGTAAGTTGACTGAAGTTCTTAGAGACTCCTTCATGGGAAATTCTCGTACTGTAATGATATCTTGCATATCTCCAAGCTCTGGATCATGTGAGCACACCCTTAACACCTTAAGATACGCGGACAGGTCGTTTTTACTCCCTCGCTGTTATATCTTTCTTTCTTTTTTTAGTCATATGTGCATCCCATAAACATTTTTTGTAAACTATGAAAATGTAGGGTTAAGAGTCTCTCGAAGGGAAACGGCTCTAAGAAAGGTGTATCTTCTTCAACCGTAAACCTAAGGGAGTCCACAAAAATTCCTTTGTCTTCCGTACTTCCTACCCCATCTAACTATGATGATGACGTGAATGAGATGTGGACTGAAGAAAATGATGACTTTGATGCATCGGATTACGAGCAAGAGAAACAAATGTGGAAGAAAAACGTGAAGCCAGAGCCATCCAATAACGGTATGGCACAGGAGAGAATTCCGAAATCTACTATTCCAATGAAGTCAAGAGACATGCCAAGGCCCGATATGAAGAAATCAAACTCTGATGACAATTTAAATGCACTTCTGCAGGTAACCTACAGCTAACGCATTCTCTTTCAGAAAAAAAAGTCTTCCGTCTTTATCAGCGTTGACGCAAGAATCATTTATCATGCATTTTTCCAGGAAGAAGAAGACCTGGTGAATGCCCACCGTAAGCAAGTTGAGGATACCATGAACATCGTGAAAGAGGTATGAAATGTTGTCAGTTTTGCCAAGCCTGGTTTCGATTCTATCTTTTAATGCTATAATCCCTTTAAAATCACACGCGCAGGAGATGAATCTGCTGGTTGAAGCAGACCAACCCGGAAACCAGCTAGATGGTTACATTTCAAGACTGAACACAATTCTCTCTCAGAAGGCTGCAGGTATACTCCAACTGCAAAACCGTCTTGCTCATTTCCAGAAGCGCCTTAGGGAGCACAATGTATTGGTATCTACCACTGGGTACTGACCCCTCCTCGAGTAAATACCGGTCCTCCTTTTATCGACCTCATCTCGGGTTTTGCACTTGTGCCCCCCTACTGGCTTCGACTGGAGATCAGAAGTTTATCTATTTATGGCTGCTGAGACAGGGGAGAGTTATGGAAGATTACAGAGTTTCTCATACGTAAAAGATATGTATTCTGTTCTTGCTGCCGCACTTTGAATTCTATCAGATTCTTGTAATGGATTTGTTGCAGAAGATGAAGTACCTATGTAATAATATTTACTATTGTGCTATTAATGATCTTGCCTTCTATTCTATACTCTATACTAGACCAATTAAAAAGTTTGCAGGTCGAGTTCTGGGAACTTAGAACTCAAAGTAACGAAAGCTTCAAGCAGTATGTGGATCATTTCGCAGTAGAGGTTCTAGTACTTGTCAGAAGAGAGCCCCAAAGGTCTTGGAACTGGGAAATGAGCCACTGATATGGTGTTGGTACACAAGCATGTTCAAACATACAAGAAGAAAGACGTGTAATAAACCAAAACAAATCAAGAATCTGAAAAACAAAAATTATAATAGCTCCAGAGTGTATGGATCAGGCGTAGAGATCATTGAAGAACTTGTCAACGATGTTGAGATACACAGGACTTCTAAGACGTGAATAGTAATGAAGTGCCTCTTCGACGTCAAGGGCTTGCTCTATATCTCCTGTCTCAACCACATACATCTCCTTAATCTTCTTTTCCATTCTATCGCAGTCTCTTGATGAACGCGAAGAGCAAGCTTCTTTTTTCTTCTCTTGATGTTCTTGTTCGTGCTCTTGAGCCTTCTGCTCCAGCTTTAATGGACCTCCAGTGCTGTTTTCGAGATCAGACTCCCAGATATTGAGGAAACTTGCGTAGACATTGTCGGCATCGAGAGAATTTGATCTACAAAATGTGCATGAGAAGTGAGTTTTTGGTCTAGGGAGTTTCTTACCTGCTCGGAGAATGATGGACTTGAGACTGTGAAGTGTTCTGTGGAAGAAACTGTTTGTTTTTTGAAACATCTCTCTTCACTGCGACTGATATGTTCTTGTCGGCAGATCAATGTTCTCTCACATATATAAATCATTCTGTAGTCATTGAAATCGAATCATATGTATTATTAAATGTGTTATTGGCTTACTTTAGTTTCATAGTATTTGCGAATGTATCTTTAGTGTCTATTACTCAGCATCAGAAAGGCTAAAGTGAAAATTTGTCTTGTCCTGCAATGTCACCTTTCTCTTTATAGATATGTCTTTTGGTGATTTGAAGATCTTAAATTAAAGCTAATATTGATTTAGTTTTGGATCACGTATATAAAAACCGAGATTGCCGTTGTGTAAGACTCAAGGAACCGTATGTTCTTTGTGTAGAATCATGTTTCATGAGTATCACCAGTCACCAAATTCTTTGTATTTTCCTCAATAACCAGGAAATTTCAGACCAAATTCTTTGTATTTTCCTCAATAACCAGGAAATTTCAGACAAAATTCCAACAAAAAAAAAAAAAATTCAATCAGTGGACACCATGAATTGATTTTTTTTTTCATAAATTGAATATTCTAGCTACCTCTCTGTTGAAATCATTGATGATGAAAATTATTGACGATGAAAGACAAACTTTGTTTTACTGACACCTCTACATCAAATATGAAAATATTGATTTTGTAACTTGGTCACGTCTATTCTTTTTAAGAACGGGATTGTGATGGATGCACGATTTAAAATTGTTAACCAAAATTATGCATTTCCTTTATTCATTGCATTAACTATAAGATAAATTAAAATGATATTATTGGTTAAAAAGAGGAAGGAGAAAGAATTATGCAAGTATGTTGCCTTGGAAGTACAATTTGTTGTTTGACGAATTGTTGTCTAAAAGCATGAATTAGCATTCATTAATAAGATGCAAAGCTAAAGCTGCTCTTATTCTGTCTTTGGACCTACCCACCAACGTTAATCCAAATTTTGATTTTACACTTATCATTCTTGGCGCAACTGATTCTTTCTTTTTTTTTTCTTTTTTTCTTTTCCATGTTAAGATTGTTGAACGTTCCTAATGGGTAAAAGAAATAAAAGAAAATACGAATGCAATGAGGCCCATTTTCATCAAAATAGAAATAAAGGCCCATGAATTTACTTCAACCCTAGAATCAATAATCCCACCTTCTTCATATAAATTTGGCCGTCATAAAAAGTAATGCTTCTTCCTCCTCTGAAGCGGATTTCTAGGGCACGCAACTCGCTCCAATGGTGATCTCTCTGTCTCCACACTTTATCTTTGGATTTTTACCCTCCGAAACCATTTCTGATGGAAACGTTTTTTTGAGTATTTCAGACGAAGGGAACAGGAAGTTTCGGTAAGAGGAGGAACAAGAGTCACACTCTCTGCGTGAGATGTGGTCGTCGTAGCTTTCACATCCAGAAGAGTCGCTGCTCCGCCTGCGCTTACCCTGCCGCTCGCAAGAGGACCTGTAAGTCTCTCCTTTATTTTTTGATCTATGTGGTTTCCTTGATTGTGGTTTTACTTAGCTGTGTTGTTGCTGTTAGTCACATGATATCCATTGCACTGGGTTTGATGACTTGACGGTGTAGCAATTTCGATGATCGTTCTGAAATTTGAACAAGCTTATCATATGCGCGTAGAGCTCGATTTACTTTGTCGGGTAGTTGTAATTATCGCATACAATGAAACTTTCTATGTTCTAGTTTATGTCTAAGCTTGTTGTATAATTGTAGTGATCGTTTGAATTCAGAGAAAATGTATCTGCAATTGTGTCTTTATCAAGTCTGATATATTCCTATCTTTATGAAATTGTTTCTCTTTTGGTTTGTAGACAACTGGAGTGTGAAGGCCATCAGAAGGAAGACTACCGGTACCGGTAGGATGAGATATCTCAAAAATGTTCCCCGCCGGTTCAAAACTGGATTCAGAGAAGGTACTGTTGTTGTCTTACATTGACTTTAATTGGTTTTAAATTCTGATTTTGTTCCCAGTCATAATGGGGTTTCTAATGGCACATTAGGTACTGAAGCCAAGCCAAGGAACAAGGCAGCAGCTTCATCAGCCTAAAAAAGGGCCATTTCGTCTAATCAGGAAGGAGTAAAGCCTAGCTTTTGTCGCATCATCTAGTTCGAGATTACCATAACAATATGTTTTGTGGGTTTTGTTTTTCTCGTGTTATTCGCTTATAAAGTTTTGAACTTTCGTTGAATTATCATTTTACATTTGCAAATTTCTTACAAAACCTTTGACTTTATGTACCCAACATTCGAAGTATACGAATGTTTTCGAGAAAATCGAATTAATTAGACACTGAAACTTTTGAACACAAAAGATATGCCGAAGGGGGTAAAATGGGAACTCTACAAAATGAGCGGAGAAACTTTAAATCGTCTTACACCTTGTAATCGGAAAATCCTGTAAACACCGCAACCGCCTCCTCACGTTGGCTCTCTCCTCCGCTTCTTTGGATTCCGTCGTCACTTTCTCTCTCTCTCTCTCTGTCGAAACAGATCTTGATTCGTTAACTTTTAGTTTAATCTGATCTCCATCTCCTTAACGTTCTCTAGCGAACATCTTTACCCCAATTTCGCCGCAGGTGATTAGTTCTCTCGCCCGCCCCTCCCATATGTTTGTCTCCGGAAGTCGAGTTTCTACGTTTGTTCTCAATTAGTGATTGGATCGATTGGATTTTGTTCTTTCTTGATTTGATCTCTTCGATTGATTCGCTTTTGCGTTGGATTTGCATTCGCTCAAGGTGAGTTTTCTCTCACAGATCTATCTTGGTATTGTGAAGACACACATCCAGAGGAGGAAAATGATTCGATTGAGAACATACGCATGCCTTAGTTTTATTGCGACATTGGCTGTGATTTATCATTCTTTCAGTAGTAGAGGCCAATTTTACCCTGCGACGGTTTATCTATCGACCTCAAAGATCAGTTTGGTGCTGCTTCTCAATATGTGTTTAGTGCTTATGCTCAGTCTCTGGCACTTGGTGAAATACGTCTTCTTAGGATCCCTTAGGGAAGCAGAGGTCGAGAGGCTGAATGAACAAGCTTGGAGAGAGCTCATGGAGATTCTCTTTGCAATCACTATTTTCCGACAGGATTTCTCTAGTGGCTTTCTTCCTTTGGTCGTCACTCTTCTGTTGATCAAGGCTTTACATTGGCTTGCCCAGAAAAGGGTTGAATACATTGAGACCACTCCTTCTGTGCCTAAGCTCTCTCACGTTCGTATTGTCTCTTTCATGGGTTTCCTTTTTCTTGTGGATACTCTCTTTATGTATTGTTCTATACGTCACTTGATTCAGTCGCGGCAGGCCTCAGTTTCTCTCTTCTTCTCATTCGAGTAAGTTGCCTTTGCTGCTTTCTTTGTTTCATGGTGATATGTGTTTTTGTTTGAGCTCTAAGAAGACTTGTGTAATATTATCTAGTGCTAGTGTTACCTATATGATACTTAGCCGGACCGAAGACACTCATACCTGCGATATTATGCTACAGGTATATGATCCTGGCGACAACAACTGTTGCGATTTTTGTGAAGTACGTATTCTATGTCACTGATATGATCATGGATGGTCAATGGGAGAAGAAGCCAGTTTATACGTTCTATCTGGAGCTTATCCGTGACCTGCTTCACTTGTCAATGTACATATGCTTCTTCTTTGTGATATTCATGTAAGTTTTTCCTTCCAATTTTTTCGTTCTCGAATTGTTCAAACTATATTATCTTAGACGATTAGCACACAGAATCAAATATTTGTACTTGTTGGAAAATCAATGATGCAGAGACTTGGGAGAAGAAGCTCTTATCTCTTTTTTTCTTGACTCATTCATGGCCATATTTGATTTGGGTATTTACGATTTCTGTTTAGGAACTATGGCGTGCCTTTGCACTTGTTGCGGGAGCTCTACGAAACCTTCAGGAACTTCCAGATTCGTGTTTCTGATTACCTTCGTTATCGTAAAATCACTTCCAATATGAACGACAGGTTTCCTGATGCAACTCCCGAAGAACTTACTGCGTAAGTTTTGATATATACCACTTATGTTTTCTTAAACTAGGCAAAATTATGATTTTGGTCTTCTTAATTTTGGATGGCACTTGGAAAATCTTATATTTTTGGTCCTTCATTTCTTCCTAATATGCAGAAGTGATGCCACATGTATCATATGCCGTGAAGAAATGACAAATGCGAAGAAGCTGATATGCGGGCATCTCTTTCATGTGCATTGTCTTCGATCCTGGTTGGAACGACAGCAGACATGTCCTACTTGCAGGGCACTTGTTGTACCTCCTGAGAATGCCACATCTGCAGCTGCAGGCCAACGCGGATTACACCAAGGTTCTCAACAAGGTACTGTACATGAAAATTTCTTATAAAACCGTTCCTTTTTTTTTTTGCTTATATATGTTGCAACTGTTGTTTGCTTTTGAGATTCTTAATATTAGGACAGAAAACA
This sequence comes from Streptanthus diversifolius, assembly GCA_039880935.1. NCBI lineage: Eukaryota > Viridiplantae > Streptophyta > Magnoliopsida > Brassicales > Brassicaceae > Streptanthus > Streptanthus diversifolius. Next base: position 16,062,192 of record JAXGFM010000013.1, on the reverse strand, counting down.
TTGACTAATTAGTTTTGTGCGAATTGAAGCAGGTACTTCAAGCTCAGGTGCCCAGGGATCCAATGATAATTTGAGCATGCACCACGCCAGGCTTCAAGCAGCTGCTACTGCCGCCTCCATGTACGGGAAATCAATGGTTTATCCATCTGCAAGCACAGTAGCATGGTATGTATTGATCTTCTCACTTATGCTTGGTCTTGAGTTGTAGAACTTGTAAATGTGATTTAGTTTCTTGAATCATAAACTTAACTAAAGAAGCTGTAGGTTTCGTAGGATTCTCATAGCATACTTTGAATTTATGTTGTTCAGCTATTTTAGCTTTTGTTATTCTTTTCTTAACTCCCTCCAATGTGTTATAGAGAAAAAACTGACAGATATGTTTGCTTGTGTTAAGGTCGCCTGGTTTTCCTGGTACAGAGCAAGCTTCAACAGAACCACATCGAACCCATCCTTCATCCTCTGCCCCATCTCAGCTTCCTCAACACAACCTTCCTGGTGAAAACTCTCGTGCCTATGCAAATGTCCCAGAGGCTAAGCTGGAATATATGAAGAAATCTCTTGAGACCCACCTCGAGGTAAGGTCCCTGAGTAGTGTATCTTATGTGAAACTCCAGAATCAATATAGCTTATAGTATATGGTGTTTTTTAATATCCTAGTTAAGTATCAACATTCTGTTGTAGATTTTGCGAAACCGACTTAATTTTCTGGAGAAGAGGAAACTGGAATCCATTGAGTCCACAGACGAAGCAGATAACAAAGGGAAGACGGTTGTTACTGCGTCTGTAGATGGAGCAGAGTGAAAAATTAGAGGGAAAGATGAAACAAAACTCAGGTCTATAACTGAGGCAGAGCAGATAGAGAAAGGAGAAAAGCATTGTGGTTCTGCTCAGAGAGACAAAAAAAGATGTACATGCTTTTATTCACTGTCGTAGAATTAGAAGCTTGAAACTGAAACGTAAACTGTGTTTTTTTTAATTCTTGGGTTGGCACATTTACAGGTGAGAGACTCTTGAATGTTCCACTTTTTCTTTGGCAATCGATTAAAATTAGCTATAAAATGTATCTAACATCTACGTAAGCAAAAAATTTACAATCAAGATAACACTAAGGAACCTATGGAATATGCTGCTTAGTGTTTTTTTTTACGATTTTTTTTTTCACTTTTTACACGATTAAAATATATTTAATTAATTAATTAGGCGGATCAGAAATAGTAAAAGATTTGCATTGCTGTAATTGGGTGGCTCCGTAACTTTTTAGCCAATAATAAATATAAATATACACTTTCGTGAAATCGCCTCTCCACCTTACCCCCGAAGAAGAACAAACAGAAAGAAAACAGAGAGGAATTTTTTTATTTCTTTCTAAAAGGAAAATTATTTTCTTCTCTAAAAGCATCAATGGCTTCTCGCCGGCGAGTGCTTCTGAAGGTTATTATTCTTGGAGACAGTGGGTAATTTTCTAACTTCAAAGTTTTCGCTTTTTCGTGTTCGAAATCGTCCTAAAGTTTTTTTTTTGAAGTAATTGTCTTCACATTTGTTATTGCGAGTATTGTCTCTGAAAATTTATTCATTTTCTCCGGACTTTTTTGTATTATTGATGGACATGTTCTGTATTATTGGTTTTGCTCAGGGTTGGGAAGACGTCTTTGATGAATCAGTAAGTGTTCTACACTCTGATCTGAGATTCTGCTGCATGTCTTATTATATGATTTGGTTTTTGATTCTCTTTATCTACTTTGTTAGGTTTGTGAATCGTAAATTTAGTAATCAGTATAAAGCTACCATTGGAGCAGATTTCTTGACGAAAGAGGTTCAAATCGATGACAGGTTATTCACCTTGCAGGTAATAATAATTGAGTGTATATTTTTAACAATTCAATGTGACAAACATTATTGCTTATATTGGATCTGAACTGTTTAGCTTATCGGTTGTCTTTAAGTGTAATTAAGAAAGAGTTATCCAACTATGTGATTGTAACTTGGTTCCCTCTAGTTCTTCTCAACAAAAGATGAGTGCTTTCATGTCGACAAACGTAAAGAGTATGAAAGAAGTCGTTTTTTTTGCTCATGTAGATTTGGGATACTGCTGGGCAAGAGAGGTTCCAAAGTTTGGGTGTTGCTTTCTACCGAGGTGCGGACTGTTGTGTTCTTGTGAATGATGTCAACGTTATGAAATCGTTTGACAATCTTAACAATTGGAGGGAAGAGTTCTTGATCCAGGTAGTACAAAACCCCAATACTTATATAATTTTTGGAACATTTTCTATCAAATCAGTGATTTTGATCAACCATTTGTAAGTGTTTAGGCTAGTCCTTCAGATCCTGAAAACTTCCCGTTTGTTGTGTTGGGGAACAAGACAGATGTTGACGGTGGAAAGAGTCGAGTGGTAAGATGTTCATTCCTTTTCTTTGGAGTTAGTAGTATGTAGGAGTTTGACAAATTAATGCTAAAGATTCCTCGTCTTCTTTTTGTAAATAAGGTTTCTGAGAAAAAAGCAAAGGCTTGGTGTGCATCCAAAGGAAACATTCCTTACTTCGAGACATCTGCAAAAGAAGGATTTAATGTCGATGCAGCTTTCGAATGCATTGCCAAAAATGCTCTCAAGAATGAACCTCAAGAAGAAGTGTAAGTCCAACAGTAGCATAAACACTTGCATCATCTCAACTTTGAGTTTGCATTACCATCATATTGAGTTTATCTTATCAAACACCTTGAACTTATCTCGGGTTTGTACGTTTCAATTCTTTGCAGGTACCTTCCTGACACCATTGATGTAGCCGGGGGTCGGCAACAAAGATCAACCGGGTGTGAATGCTAACGAACTTTGTTACAAGATTTGTAAGAAAAAACGTGTGAAAAAAAGAGAGCTTTTTGTTTCTTTGGCATTGTGATGTGTATCCAATTAGCATAAGCACCTTTGTTTCTCTCTGCATTTTTGTTTTCATACAATCGATAAATATTAGTTCCTTCTCCTTTTTCTTGTATGGAATTTCAGTCACTTCTGTCATTATTAATTTCTTCAATTTGTAGCAAATCGCAATTTGCAAGATGTCATCATTAATGTTATGTAGATGAGAGGAATCCAAGAAAAAATATATTCCATATCTCAACTTTGCTATATTTCTCTTCTGGTACTAACGAAAGTGATATTATGATTTCTATCTGTGTACGTTACTCACAAGTTCCACTACATTTCTTCATCACGCTTCAACAAACAACAATAAATTTGATCCCTACATCAGATTCTAGATGCTTCTATAACTCATCTTTAGCAGACCGATCTTTAGATTCCAACTCTTCGTTGATAAAAACTGCCATTTCCTTGGCACTGAATTTGGCCGACATCTTTAACTGCACAACACAACAGTGTAAGAAAAAAGCTTCCTGGAGGAGAATGAAAAGAATTGAACAAATAAAATGGGAACCCTGTCAAAATTCGTATTACCGGATTTTCCTTTTCACCTGTTATGTAAAGCAAGATTGTCGGATAATCATCAACCTGCATGAACCATCACATACACCATCATGATCATATATATATCTCCAGTAACAATCAAATGAGAGGGGTCTACATCTATTTTAAAGTTTTGAGATTGTTTATTACCTTTAGCTTAGGATGCTCATTTGCAGAAGCGTCTATCCTTGCAAAGGCAAGATTCTCAAACCCTTGAAAGTGTTTCGACAACTTCTCGACTTGTTTACTCATAGCTTCACAGTTAAGACACCATGGTGTGTGCACCTGTTTCCATTATGATACTCGATGTTACATCCATGTTTATTATTTCTCTCAGTAACAGTTTTGGTTCCATTTACAGACCTCAAGAAGAACATTCTCGCGGCTATTTAAGACCAGTACATCAAAAGTCCTGCCGACCACAGCCACTACGCTTCCATTTTGCTGCAGATTTGGAAAACCGTTGTTTAGCCAGATTATTATTACAACAAAACAACATTTAGAAGAGAATGTAATTTTCATACTCACATTTTCTGGAATTGACTCTGACTTGTAGTAAGGTAAGACAGTTCCATGCGCAAGTCCTGAACAAAATTCCTACGTTGCAAAAATTAAATATAGATCACATCAATGAGTTTTCCTAATGTCTATGATGGAAAAAAGTTCTGAGAAAGTTTGTACTTCTATATTGCTAGGGGATGGATCTGCCTCAAGCAAAAACTTGGAGTTCAGGTTGTTGTCAAATGCAGCAACCTGTTCAAGAGCTCAATATTAACCACTGCTTTATCAATAAATCGAGAAATGCATAGCCTACACGTATAAGCGCTTATTGAGAAAACTTACAACAGCTTTCTTTGCATCTTCTATCCCGAATAAAGTCAAGAATGGCATTGCAAGGTTTTCATTCGATATGTCAATGTGTATAAACATAAGCTGCATGGTATGAGCTAAAACATAAATATACGAGAAGGTTTACAAAATCCATTTGGCCTTTTAAGAGATTCCGTATTGGAAATTACCTTAGATTTGAACTTTTTTGCAATATCTTCTAGAGGCTGAGCAAGAGTTTGAAAGTCATCAGTCTTCGAAAAGACCATAACCTAACCAAGAATGACACCGCAGCTGTGTAAGCGAAAACAATATAACAACAGACAGAGAGAGAACGAAAAAATGGCATCAGATAAAAGTAGAAAATGCCAAAACTTCTTACCTGAAGCTTCACCGGACTGGAGTAAACACGAACAATGTTGGATTCAGTCAGTTTTGTAATCAACGGGAATTTGTTACTGTTCAGAAACTCTAATATCCTCTCCGTTTGGTAAGGTCCATCTGCATGACGAGTACACATTATTTGGACAGTAATATATCACACAATAGAGTATAAACTTAATTTCCAATCCTCACACTGTCAATAGAGGATAAGTATATGATGATAGCAGATACCTTTACCCATCAGTAAGCTTACCATATGCAGTGTACATCTCAGCCTCACTTTTAACGATTCCAACAAAAGCATTGTTGGTTTTGAGGTCAGGGAAGAGAAGTTTGGCGACATCACTGCTGCTTGTTTCTACAAACTGGATTTCGTTGTCTAATGACGCAGCTTTTACAAATTCATCATGTCCAGGATAACCCTGAGCAAACAACGTATCCACAATTCCATTCAGAAAACCAGTCTTAGCCGAAACAAATGAATCTATCAAAGTATCAATATCTAAATACCTTAGACTTCTCAAATAGACCGATAATAAAAGTATGATACTTTTTCAGAAATCCTGAGGCTATAGACAACTAGTCACAATCAAATCGCTCGTGAATGAGAACAAGAATTGGAATTTGCTGATGCTTCGTCACGCTTAGTCGCTATCATCAGACCCAAAATACACACTACAAAAGGCTTGACATTGCATTGCAAACAAGATCCTTTAATCTCAACACTCCGAAACTCAAATTAGGGACATTGCAGAAACTTACGAGGAAAATCCACCAGTGTAAGGCTGAGATGTGCCATTGACGAACAGAAGAAGCGTGGGGAAACCTTTGATCTCGAGCTGCGACGCCACTTTCGAGTACCTCTAGCCGTCGATCTTAGCCATCAAAATCGGACTACTCATCTCCTTCAAACCCGTCGCCGCCTCCGCGAATCGCGGCATCAACTCCGCGCTCCTCGCGCACCACGGCGCGTAACCCAGAACCCGTCGATCAACCGCTTCGTATTGTCTCCGTTGAGCTCAAGCACGATCCTCTGCGCCTTGCTCACCGTCTCCGCTTCCGATTGCTGCTCCGGCCGCTCTTCCTGCAATTGTTCGTCCACTGCGAGGAGCTGCTCAAGATCGTCTGATTCTTCCACGGATCCACCTTCGTTGCGGACACCAGAGGAACGGACCACGACGGTTAAGAAACATAAGAGCAGGAGGAAGGTAAAGATTGAGTATTTGGAACTGGGTTTTGGTTTCACCGACATGTTTGTTATTGGGTTGTCGTCGGATTTTGAAAAGTGAAGGAAGAAGTGATCGTTCTGAATAGAAGAGAGAGATCGAGGAAGTGTTCTTGAATGTAATAAATCTCAGCATGATTTACGGCGGGAGGTTTTAGATCGTTAATAGGAAAGTAAATAAAGATTAATCTTTTTTGGCACTATAGTTAGTGTTAAACCAATATTGACTTTGAATTTTGACCGCCTTAACACTTCTTACCAATATTTTGTTCGAAAACAAACCACTCACTTGCATTGAGTAATCTTATGCTCATCTGTTTTGATTACCCTCTTAATGGATTATTACACACCACTCTCATTAATTTAATAGAAACATTCGTATCATGAATAGCTGCAAGAACTCTTCTTGAGCGGTATGCGCTTATTTATGGCAACATCGATGACAAATGTGCATGAGATTCGCTTTGTGTGCCATATTCTAACCAATTTTCCGACCACATCTCCTCTTGTCTGGACTTCAAATTTCAGATTCACCGGAATCTTTCCGCCTCTCTCCGTCGCATCTAGGTTTGCTCCCGCACCATATAATGAGATTTTTCTCCCTTCTATAACCACTGTTTCCGTCTCTTGGCTCTTCTTCGGTTGATAATGTTTTATCAACTGCTAAAATTTTTTGTCATATCAAACCTTTAAATATCCAAAATACAATCTCACAAGAAAATTTCTACCAACGTATTTAAATTAAAAAGAAATATTTGCTAAAAAAAACTGAATATCAATCGAATAGTCACAGAAACCAAAAGGTCCAAAACCTCATTCGGTTTCTATATGTTGCAAATTTAATCTAAACCAAAACAACGAGTACATAATAGTACATGTAATTAGTGACCAATCTATCGACCAAGATTAGTATTTTGGAGAACTTTCACGTGTGATTAAACACAAAGGACGACGTTCTAAATACAAAAATAAAAATTTACCTGACCGGTGGCAATAGGGAGTTCATAGAAGAAGAGATTGATTAGGGTGGAGCTAACATGAACACCAAATAGTGGGGCAGGATTGTAAATAAGAAATCTTAATGTTCCATTTAAAGTCAGCAACTTGGTATGTATTCCAGAGAAATCTGATCCTTCACCTACATAAAAGTTGTGTAGTTCGAATGTCTGCATCACATTCAACCATCACTAACCAACATTTTCAAAGAAAACAACAAAACAAAAGAAATATAAGCTTTGAGGAATCAAAATAATTATTATTACCTGAACAGAGATTTGAGTCTTGTAAGGTCTACTGGCTCCCCACATGATAAAGCAGATGACGGTGAAGAGAATTATAAATGTGAAAATGGCAAGTAGTGCTTGACACTTCCTCATAGACGTCACGTCGTCTATTTCATCGTACGAACCTTCTTCAAGTATGATCTTACATTCTTTCTCCTTAGACCTGCCGTTTTTCCTACCTGATGATGATGATGAGCGGCATATCCCGGAGAATCTACTCGCCGATGAGTTACGAGAGTGGCGGCCCAAGAAGGAATAATCGTGTGTGGGAGAGTCCATCGGGCTCGGCTGTGTAACGGACGTGTACGAGTCACGTGAAGGGCTCTGCACGTAGTACAAGGCGCGTTTTGAAGATCGTGAAGGCGAAGCCGCGAGACTTGTTATGTCCGATTCCGATTTCGTGGAAAGCATGTTTGTTTTACTCTATATCTCGACCTAGTGTATCAAAATGATCTATAGAAGGGAACGTGAGAGAAAAATCAAAACTTTTGACGTGGTGTCTTAAGACATTTTGACGTCGACATAAGACATAATTTCATTTGGAGGAACCTTATGATTTTTTGACGAGAAAACCAACTAAGAGTGAGATGGTGACCGATGGAGATAGATTTAATTTATAATTATGTGTGTTTTTTTCTCATTGAATGTTACTATTCTTCCAATTAGATAAAAGAAGAGAGCACGAGAAGGCGGAAAAAGGAAGCTAATGGATTTCTTGTGGTTGAGGTATGACCTAGGCTGAGTCCAGACCAATATCCGAACCTGTTGGTTTAGGTTTGCGAGTGAATGAGTAATTGACAATAGGTGGAGTGAGCTTACTTGTCGTGCTCTCGTTTGTTAGTTGTTTATGCATGGCAACTGTAAAGTATCATGGAATTTTTTAAAATTTTATTAGTAGTCTTAACTCTTAAGAATTTATCGTCCGTCCGTTTCGAACTTTTGATTAAATATGGAACTAAGGTTGGTTAACTTTTAGGCAGCTATCTTTACATATAAATAGAAGAAAAATCATCAATGCGTACCTGCAAGAGCTTATTTCATCAGTTCGTCCTTTATTGTTTTATTGTTTGTTATCTGTTATTTATTTTGAGTTTTATATATAAAAACTGAATTATAATGTTGCTTTGATGGTGTTCGTCTCTTCTCTGTGACATTGTCATTCACTATGTTAAAAGCAAAACAACGCACGTTTAAAGTCATGCTGATTGGATAAGTTTGGATGTGTATTTAGAATATGATTGTACATATTTTATTCTTTTGTTGGTAACAAAGAAATTATGTAATTTAGGTCTGTAGTTTTTTATTGGAAGGGAGATCAAACATGTTTCATATTTAGTTTTCTCCTCTATTTGACGTTGAAATCGATGGTTGTATATCGTTGGAAGTCTTTCACCTTCAGAAATACTCGAATGCTATACAAATACTTTGTTGTTCAAAAGACATATAGCAATTTTAAAAACACCTATGGAAATTTTTAGTTTTACTCTATGCACTTTAAATAATTAAAAAAATTATAACGATAAATCAACTATTAAATTTGATAAATGAGAATTGATGGTACTTGTTATTGATCTCTTTTTTAGTTAAATTTTTATTTATATCATATAGAATTCACGATTAGTGAGTTATGCCTATACCATGAGCCCTAAAATATGGGACTCACTTTTGGTCGGCCCATTTAGCTGCAAACGGAAATGAGTGAGACATCATTCTGAAGCTAAAGAAGTCACAGTTTCAAAATTCCAGATGGGAATTGATTGATATATGAGCCTCTACATCGCTATCCTATCAATCAAGGTCTGAAAAAGACGTGGACACACGTCAGAGAGATCTATACTATATCTCTGATGACTCATGAAACCCTATTTTCTTACTGCATGCTCTTTGTTTTTTTTTCATTTGTTCTTATCGTGATTATCAAAATATGAGAAAAGAATCAGAACAGAACCAGTCCATTTATGATTCTCACACGATTACTATTATCTCTTGATAGACAAAAAAAGATTGTGACAAAATATGAGTTAAAGATAAGAGGAAAAAAAAAGAGACTTTACTTTTTTCTTATCTAAATACCCATAAGCCTTAAGGTAACAACACAGTTCCTTAAACCCAGGAAGATAAAACGACAGAACATGTGGAGATTCTCTTACACCATAAACCCCTAGCTAGGACGACCTGTCGAAAAAGGTGACATACGATTCATTTGTTCTTCTCCTTTACGAGATATATATATATATATATATAAAAAGAAGAAGATATAATTAGCTTTTGTGATCGTAAAGGAATCTCTTGAGCTTTGTTTTTGTTTTGATTAGAAATATTTTGAGTGTTAATTAGAGATGCTGGAAGGGAAAGCGAAGGTGGAAGAGACAGATATGCCAGTGAAGATGCAAATGCAAGCAATGAGCATTGCTTCTCAATCTCTCGATCTTTTTGATGTCTTTGACTGTCAATCCATCGCTGCTCACATCAAGAAGGTTACCTTTTTAGTTCTCTCAGATGAAAGATAATTCTAGAGTCCTTGTCTCTTCTTCTCTGGCTAATTTTAATTTTCTATTTATTTATTTTTCTTAAATTAAAATCAGGAGTTTGATGAGAGATATGGAAGTGGATGGCAATGTGTGGTGGGATCAAATTTTGGGTGTTTCTTCACACATTCTAAAGGAACTTTCATCTATTTTCATTTGGAGACCCTCGACTTCCTCATCTTCAAAGGCGCCACTCTTTAGTTTCTCTTAATCACATCCCGGCGTGTTTCATTTTTCATTTTCATTTTCTTGTCAACTCCAAGTAGCTTTTGTTTGTGTAGGAAGCTGTTTTTTTTTTTTTTTTCCTTTTTGTAAATAGATCTTGTTTTTCCAATAAATTGTACGATCATGTATCTGTATAATATGGCTTTTTAGATTAATTAAGAGATATATAAAGCAGATTAAGGTTGGCCAAGAGAAGATAAAGCAGATTAAAACAATTTAACATACAAGTTTGAAAATTGTATTGAATTTAGTACAGAATACAAATACAACTACATAACATGGAAACAATAAATCTTCTTGAGAATTTTATATGAGAAATGCATAATTATTTACGATTTCTGTTTACAGCTTATAAATAGTAAAGAAAAAGGTTATAATTTCATGTTTTTCTAAATGTAAAACAACAGCATCTTAAAATATATACTTCAATCTTAAATTTGTTTACATAACTGAAATGATAAATCTATCGAGGGAGTTTCTGGACAACAAATCGGTTAGTTAGTTAGTAATGTAATGAGGCAAACAGAAGTCAATCTCAAATGCTGTTCTGGATTTGACATGGTCATGAGTATTATTATTTCAACACGGTTTCATTAGCTTTAAGACTTTAATTTGTTCTCTTAATTCTCTACAACAACATCAAAAGAACTCTTCCTGTTTTGTTATTTCGTTCTTTTCTTTCTTGATGTCTCTCCCGCCTAAAAACTCCTCTTTGTTTCAAGAAGAAAAAACAGAGAGATTCAAAAACAGAGAATCTCTCCTTAGATTTAAAAAAATTATGGAAATGGTGAGAGCGGTTGACCAAGAAGAAGAAAGCTATAAGTTCAGATTGTTCGATTTCGAGAACACGAGGGAGAAAAACTCGTCTTCACGGCACGTCAAGAGATGGAACTCTGATTCCGCCTTGAGAATTCAAGATCCAGACATTGATGATGAAATTGTTTTCAAGAAAACTGCAGCCTCGAGCGTCCGGCCAATGTTACGGCTTCGACCGCCTCCGGCTGAGGACGAGCCGCTTCAGCCGAGTGAAGCAACCAACGAAGAATTACAGGAAGAAGCAGGCAAGGGTGAAAACATTTGTATTCATCTTTAAAACTGTGTCTTACATTAATGAGACATCTTGTGGCTTCGTGGATCACAAGCTAAGACTATAATGAGAGATTTTTTTCATAATTGACTTATCTTGAGGTTTCTTTGTGTTTAAAGCTAAGACAGTGATGATATATTTCATTGGAGAAAACTCATGCTATTGCATTATATATCTATACATCTTACAGGAAAGGAACAGATGAAAGAAAGGTTTGCGAAATTGCTTCTAGGAGAAGACATGTCAGGAGGAGGCAAAGGGGTTTCCTCAGCATTGGCATTATCAAACGCAATCACAAATCTTTCAGCTTCCACGTTTGGAGAGCAACGGCGTTTAGAGCCAATGTCTGAGGATAGAAAAGAACGGTGGAGAAGAGAAATAGGATGGTTTCTCTCTGTTACTGATCATATAGTTGAATTCTCTCCAACACAACAAACAAACAAGGATGGATCTTCCATGGAGGTTTATGAAAACATTTTCCCTTCTTTTAGTTCTGAGAGAAAGTTTTTGTTTCTGTGTTGTCTGAAATCTGAATTTGGATCTTCTGTTTAGGTAATGACTACGAGACAGAGAACAGATCTTGTCTCCAATATCCCTGCTCTTAAGAAACTCGATGTGATGCTCACTGTAAGCCAAAATATATACTAAAATTTGCTTCTTGCATTTGCATCAACATGCAAGATCTAAGGTTGTAAAATGTCACAAACTCTGCAGGATTGTCTTGATAATTTCAAGGATCAGGATGAGTTTTATTACGTCACAACCGATTCTCCGGAATCTTTAAACAGTAACTCGACCAGGAACGACGATAAATGGTGGCTTCCGACAGTGAAAGTTCCACCTAAAGGCTTATCTGAAACGTCGAAAAGGTTTCTACTGAGTCAGAAAGAGTGTGTGAGCCAAGTGCTTAAATCAGCAATGGCCATAAACGCTGAAGTCTTGTCTCAAATGGAGATCCCTGAGAGCTACATCGACTCGCTTCCTAAGGTACAAACCCTAACCCTAAACACTTTGCTCCGAGAGCTAGTAACACATTATCAAGAATCATCATGGATACATCCCTTTTGATTCTGTATCTTTATAGATGTCTTCTTCTTCTTTTTTGTCTTTACAGAAAGGGAGAGCTAGTCTTGGAGATACGATCTACAGAATGTTAACATTAGACATGTTTGATCCAGAGAAATTCCTTCTTGAAATGGATTTATCATCTGAGCACAAGATTCTCGAACTAAAGAACAAAATCGAAGCTTCGGTTGTGATATGGAAGAGAAAGATAGTGCAGAAAGACAACAAGTCGTCGTCTCCATTTAGTACGAATCTGAGTATGGAGAAGAGACAACTGCTAGAAGAGAGAGCAGAAACCATCTTGCTGCTTCTCAAAAAAGAATTCCCAGGGATCTCTCAATCCACACTTGACATCAGCAAGATACAATTCAACAAAGTAATCAATCAAAAAACTATATTAAATCACATTGAACATCATTTACTTGTTTGTGTTGTCTTAAAAATCTGTTACTGCAGGATATAGGGTTAGCTATACTGGAGAGTTATTCGAGAGTTCTTGAGAGCTTGGCGCACACGATAATGTCAAGAATAGAAGATGTTCTTGAAGCTGATCAGCTAACACAGGACTCTGAACTCGCGGTTTGTAAGAGATATATAGTGAAGGAACCAGAGAGTCCTAAGACGGAAAAAGAACAAATCTTTTGTCTGTTAGAGGAGAGACCGAAAAAGGAGAAAGCTACCATTTCACTGTCAGAGGTAATGCAATGGAATATCGAAGACCATGAGCAACCGAAGAAAGAAAAGAACGAAGCACCATTCAAAGATTCAGGCAAGAAACTGTTGACAAGAGTGTCAAGCATGATCATGGCTAACAACAAGAAGACTACTTCATATCTTGAATCTCTTGGAACAACAAGAAGTCCTACCGCAGGGCGCTACTCTTGAGAAAATTATTTCTTTTGTAAAACTAGGGAAAGAAAAACGTGTCAAATGTAACAGAGAAACATAATATACATAAAATTATTTAAAGAGTCTGCAGTATTGAGAAATGTTTCTGGGATTAGGAGGAAAAGAAGGTAACAAACATGCATGAATCTAAATCAGAGCTTGCCGCGAGGACCGAGCTTAGGCTTCTCCTGAGGACCTCTCTTGATGGGAAGAACATCGCCGGTGGACGAAGCGCTGACATAAGTAAGCAGAGATCCTCCTCCAAGAATCAAGAACTTGAGTAGCAATCCTCTCTTTGTGAATGGTGCAACGAACGTCTCAAAGAACTTGCTCTACAAGTAAGCAAAGAAGAATAGAATCTTTCAGAATGCTGTTTGAAGTATAAAAATCTATGTAAGTTTTTGAGATGAATACACCTGAAGAGGGTTGTAAGGAGAAGGAGCATCAGAGCCGTATAGATCCCATTGACCAGTTGTGTTTCCCAAATCTTCTAAGTCAAAGTAGACACTTTTGTCTCCATACTTAGCCACCACAGCACCAGACCTAGTAAGAGGAAGAACAACCACAAGCTAATTGATTACAAGAGAGGAAATTGCCAAAATTATATCTTTCTTTAGCATTTTCATCAAAAATATACTTTTTCTTCATGAACTTGACTTTTGAAATCCAAATTCTTAGTGTGGTTTAAGTAGCATTTTAACCTAAATTAAAAGATAAATGAAGAGCTTTGATTACCGTACGGATTTGGGTTTGATGCTTAGGCGGGAAGGCTTGAAGGAGAGCTTGGCTCCGGCGAGTGAGCTGCCGCCGAGGCCCTTTATGGAGACAGATGGTTTCACGGCGGCGACGGTTGCAAGAGACGCCATGAGCTTCGTTCACTGAATGATTTTTGTTGTGGGGTAACAATAGGTGATTTGGGAATTAGTTTAAGATAGCCTTTGATCAAAGTGGGTGGATTTTGATCTTCTTCTGACGCGTGGCAAACTGAAATCTCCTCTCGAGAATTTGCTTACGCCAATTAAAAAGTACCACGTGGAATCTAGTAAGATTAGGCTATCTCCTATGGTTCTAAGTTTCTATCATGACTTCTTGTTTGTATTTTCTTTTGCTGGTCACATATTGGAAGCGGAAGCGACGCTAAAAAATTAGAGCTAGGGATCCTTAAATGGGTACAAAGTCTCTTAATAATATTTTATTATTTATTATATTATTATTATAAAAAAAGAGAAAGAAAGATCAAAAATACAAAGAAAAAGTGGACTAGACTGTCTCATAAAGCTCACTCCATTGAGACGTTTGTTATGAAAATCTCAACTGTTTCAATTTTTTATATTTTTTATTTTCTTTTTAATGGAAAAAAACCATTTGGGTTTCTTCTTTTATGTTTGTTTTGGAAAATGTCCAAATGCGTTTTAGCCTTTTAGGTTTACGAAAAACCCAGCTAGCCGGTCGAAAGTTCTCTGAACCGCCGCCGGTATAGGTGTTATTTACTCTTTTTTTCCATAGATTATTAGAAAATATTCTAAATCAACAAATAAATAGTTCACTTTTACACCCAAAAATATAATTAAATAAACGCGTGTCAAATTTAACTTCTATCAGTGGTTTAGTAGATGGCAAAATAAAATTTGTTTCCTACATTTCATGATGATACTTTGTGTCACAATCTATTTCTACCAATGTACTAGTTGGAAAAGAGCTTTCTTAGCAAAAAAATAATTTCATAAACAACTCTATAATCTACTGTTTTTTCAATTACATAGAACACAAATTAACCGCCACTTGATTGGCATAATATTTTTTTTGTTGATTTAGCCTAATTGCATAATAATTAGAATGTCTATTTTAAAATACTTTGACAGTTCAAATCTCTGGATTCAATAACACCAATGTGAAAGAAAAAAAACACACAAATTGTTCTACTAAAAACAATTTGTTTTTGCTTTACAATAATAAGCTACTTCCTCTATTTCATAAATAATATCATTGTAGAATTTTTCACACATACTAAAAGATTATTTAAAAATTATTTTACATCTTATTCATAAACTAAATATTTATCTTTCTCTAATTAATATATTAAATAATATAGATAAAATTATATTTTATTTAAATATTTGTATTAAAAATATGAAACGACACTCTTTATAAAATAAAACTTTGAAATCATATTTTGTAAAATGGAAGGAATATTTACTTAAATCATTTGAATGCGGTCTCTCGTAAATGTTTTTTTCTATAATTTTGCAGATAAATAATAATTGTGAATTTTTTATCTTTTCAGAATATTTAATATTCATTTTGCAGTTAAATCACATAGTAACAGAGACGAGGAGAGGTGGGGTCTTGAAAACATGAATGAGAAGACAAGATTCCACGAGAGGCAAACAAAGAGGGAAGAGAAGAGACGTATTCTAATTGGAGTTTGTCACGTGACGGAATCTATTGGAATCCACAACTCAAGTCACTAGGCTCTGTCGTTTTCCATACATGATTCCAAACCTTTGGAGAGAGAGAGAGAGAGACAGACAGAGATATGTGACATAGCCACCAATAAATTAGACACAAATCCTGCGGTAAATAACCATTCCTATTGCATAGGATCCTGCTAATTGCTAGCAAGTGCGTGCTACAACTACTCTCCAACTCCACTTGTACCTTTATACAAATAATGTTCTGTAATTTGTATTAAAAAGCTCTTTTTGTTTTTATAATAAAATATATAAATTCATAGAAAAATAAACATATAATCATAGAAATTCATTGTAAAACTTTCATCTGATAATTCTATAATGAAAGTGTATAATTGGTTTGTTATGATCGTGACCAAAAATGAAGATGTGTAATGTGGTATATATATATATTTAATAAACATAGTATTTTATATTTCTCAGAGGAGGCTTGTATAGATTATTATAAAGATTATTATGTTTCCAAAGGAGGCTTGAATAGATTCGATGCATGTATATACGAGGACAGAGAAAATGTTTCGGTGCGCATGACGTAAAAATGAAATGTTTCGATGCATATGTTTTATATGTATATGATTGACAATAAAAAAAAAAAAGAGATCCGACACATCTCAGAGGGGAAAAAATGATGCATACGATTACGTTAAATTGATAAATACATATAAAAAAAAAAGTTCTGGTAAACCTATCGAGAAGATAGACTCTACCACATAATATTGAGCTATGAGTGTTTGACGTTGATTAGCACAGAATATACGGAAGCACGGGAATGAAAGGAAGTGGTAATTTATCTCTTTTAAGTTGTGAGAATAACAAGACAAAACTGATGTGGAATCCAACTTAAGACTTTCAAGTTCCGAGGACTACTTTTGTTTTGGTTTTAGATTTTTGGGGTTTTGAACATACAAGTATTTCAGCTGAATAACGTTCATCTTGGTAGATGTCAATAATCTACCAGTAATATTTAATCTAAAAGATCAATAAATATTATTACTGATCAGTAATATACGAAACAATTTTGGTAATAATAAAAAATACGATCCATGATGTCATAAAATGACTATTATTTTATTATATTATCTGCTGTATTTTGAATGGTACAGTTAAGATTTTTTGGTTAAAAAAGGAAATGGTTAACAGAAATAACTGAACAGAAAACAAAAATTACGGAAGATTTTTTTTTTTTTTTAAATAAGAAATAGGGTAGATATTAAAGAGCAGATGCAAGCAATTAAAAATATTATTTAACAATAGTAAAACGTAAATTAAAAAATGCAATGACAGCAGGCTGACCCCACTCCCTTAAATATGGGTCCACCTTTCCTCGTAAGGGTATATATAAAGGACCCAATGCGACTGTTTCCTTCTCCCATCAAACTCGGTTATTCAATTAAACTGTGAGAGAGACATTTGTGAAACAGAGAGAGAAAGAAAGAAAGAAAGAAAAGAGAGAATGGGTAGATGGGCAATAGCAGTACACGGTGGCGCCGGAATCGACCCTAATCTTCCTGTCGAGAGACAAGAAGAGGCGAAACAGCTTCTGACTCGCTGTCTCAACCTCGGCATAGCAGCGTTACGTTCTAATGTCTCCGCCATTGACGTCGTTGAGCTCGTTGTACGTATCTCTTGTGTCATAATTTTGTTTTTTACGTCTCCTTTAATATGTTGATTTATGTTTTTTTTTTTTGTTTTAACGATTGATACAGGTGAGAGAATTGGAGACCGATCCTCTGTTTAATTCAGGCCGTGGATCTGCTTTGACGGAGAAAGGAACGGTGGAGATGGAAGCGAGCATTATGGACGGTTCGAAGAGACGATGCGGTGCCGTTTCGGGGATCACCACCGTGAAGAATCCGATATCTCTCGCTCGTCTCGTCATGGACAAATCTCCCCACTCTTACCTTGCTTTCGCAGGCGCAGAGGAATTTGCCCGCAAACAGGTATTCTTTTCTTTTTTTTAATTCTTAACCAATCGGTTAAAATTTTGGCTTAACCGAAATCGTTTGGTTTATTCAATGAAAAGGGAGTTGAAATTGTGGACAACGAGTACTTTGTTACGGACGACAACGTGGGGATGCTCAAGTTGGCCAAAGAAGCTAACTCCATCTTGGTAATAAACAATTTGAATTAATCTCCACCATCCATTTATTCATCGCACGTTTTTAATCCTGTGGTTAGTGTTTTGTTTTCCATTTTCTTACAAATGTTTTTTTGGGTTTATTTATAGTTTGATTACCGGATCCCGCTGATAGGATGCGCCGGTGAAGCCGCAACCGACAGTCCAATACAGATGAACGGTCTGCCGATTAGCATTTACGCGCCGGAGACAGTCGGATGCGTCGTGGTGGACAGAGAAGGACGGTGCGCCGCCGGGACATCAACCGGAGGTCTGATGAACAAGATGATGGGAAGGATCGGAGACTCACCGCTGATAGGAGCGGGGACGTATGCATCTGAACTCTGTGGAGTATCGTGTACGGGAGAAGGAGAAGCCATCATAAGGTCGACTCTAGCGCGTGACATGTCGGCTGTTATGGAGTACAAAGGGCTTGGGCTCCAGGAAGCGGTTGATTACGTCATCAAGCATCGACTTGACAAAGGGTTCGCTGGACTCATCGCCGTATCGAATAAAGGAGAAGTGGTTTGTGGTTTTAACTCTAATGGGATGTTCAGAGGATGTGCAACGGAGGATGGGTTCATGGAAGTTGCTTTGTGGGAATAAGAGAGCTCGCTCTAGATTTTATTTATTTATTTTAGTGTTCCATTAGTGTGCTCTTATAATCACTCATCTTTTCGATTTTGTATTGATTTGGTCATTCAACATTATCCTTCAGTAGCAAATTTACGTATTTGGTATCTCCAGTCCATTATTGATATGTGTTCATTGCGGTTTCTGAAAGTTTCAAGCACAGCTCTTTCCTGCTCCATTTATATATCTGTTTCATAGAAACTTGTCTTGATCTCTCTACACTGGGAATCCACCTCTCCATTATATTGAGCATCAATCAGTTCGATCAATCTTCCACAGGATTGTATATCTACTTCCACAATACCGCTCTCAGACTCATTCCATAGCTCACTGCCAATTTTGTATTCCTTATCATCCATAGAGAAGAGAGGAATAGAGAAAATGAGTCAAAACCTGTGATGACCTTAGAAGAACTCTGCGGTTGGGCTAATGACAAGCTTGCTCCTTATAAGGTAGTATCTTCAAAAACCTGATCACCAGGCGACATCGAAACACACAGTATTGTCTGTAAGTTATTCACCATCTTGCCGATGATTTTTAATTTCTTTTTCAGCTACCAACACGTTTGCTGATATGGGAGAGCTTCCCCCGCAACGCCATGGGAAAGGTAACTAAATAGCCCTTTTACTGAATGATATTTTGGAGATGGTTGTTTTGTGTAAATAAGAATCATTCTCATACTTTTGAGTTTGGTTTGCGAGTTGCAGGTGAACAAGAAAGAGCGAAAGAAATCTCTGGATCATCAAGAGTAAATTCTCAGACAACCATGGATCTCTCTATTTGCTTCTTGTTCTTTGATTGTAATACACACTTGCATAAAATATATATATTTTCTTTCTACATTATGTTGTTGACTTAACAAGGTCAGGAATCAAGACCAAACTATTTGGAAAGTAAATCTTAATTATTAATATGCCTCTGTTACTCTGCTCATGATCATGATGAACAAATCGTTAAATGTGAAAAGGATGAGAGTTGACCAGAGTCTTTCTTATGCCGGCGACGGACTCCATTCCTCTGTTGATCTCAACTCTTTGTTTTATTCAACGGCCAAGATTCAAGTTCGCGTTCCTATCCTTTGTTTCTCTAGTGTTTTTAGTGTTATCTAGAATGTTTATAGGAAAGGAAAAATAGAATACAGGGAAGATTTTTAAACCGTGAATTTGGCAAACATTGTTGCATGGTAATTGTAGATTAGATAAGATGAAACATGAAAAATCACTAACTTACAGGTAAATTACAAACCAATAATGCCTTTTGTAACAAATAATAAGCACAACTACTAATATAATCCTCTACTTCCTAAATCCAAATCCATAAAATATATAAATCTAATTACATACATACAAATATATAAGATTATATAACACACACCATGAATCATGAACGATCAACCAAATGGATCTTTAGTTTAATTTAACAACTTCTTCTTGTTCCTCCTCTCTCACGCCATTAACCTTATCATTCCTCACTTGATCCATCGTGGGACCATACGACCAGCTACACACCACGTAATAGATGACATTAACGAAGCTCAATATCGCTAAAACCCAATAGTAATAGTCGTAATGACCCTTGTTGATATTATCTTCAATCCAGCTTTCTCCACCCTTCTTTGAGCTATTCTTGACCACATTGAGGATCACACTAGCCAAGATATTAGCCACTGCCATTCCTAGACCAAACAGCGCAGCCGCGATGCTCGACATGCTTTTAGGAAACTCGGTATAGAAAAATTCCGTCTGTCCTATCCCGGTTAAGGCCTCTGCCAAACCGTGCAACACGTACTGCGGTACGAGCCACATCGCTGAGATGTTCACTGTTGCGTTGGCGTTGTTTGCAAGTCCTTGGCTTATCGCGGTTCTCCTTCTGTAATGCTCTACAGTTGCGGAAACCGCCATTGCTACGAAAGAAATGAATAGACCTAATCCCATTCGGATCTTGACACTAATTCTAACCGGTCGGCCTCTGATCTTGGAAGCTAATGGGAGGATTGCGCGGTCGTAGAGAACGACCCATGAGATTAAGGCTATGATTGTGAACATGCCAAAAGAACCAGCTGGGATTTTGAAGGTCGAATCGTCGCTCAAACGTCTATCCATTGAGTTAGCTTGAAGCAACTGAAACGAGTTCTGGCTAACGTTTATAGACATCATTATCCCCGTGGACCATACCGGTATCACCTTGACCAAAGCCTTGAATTCCTCAACTTGGTCCGTTGTGCAGAGCCTCCATGGGTTTAAGGTTAAACCATCAGAACCAATGTCTTCCTCGCGGTTTCTTATGACACAAGCTTTATTCAGAAACCTAATTAATTGCAATAGTCTGTCAAAACTCCTGAAACCAATCCAGAACGATATATATATATATGAAAAACTTGATTTCATTTTACCTCAATTTGTCACTTGGAGCTTTGAGTTCAGAATTTTGCAGGTGGTAATAACAGCCATAGGAGTCATTATGACCCGGTAAAATTAACTTCCTGTTCACGTAAGCTGCTACAGCCACTTGAGCTAAACCAGTGAACAGACTTTTAGTCACGTTGCGTTTAACGTAGAGAGGGGACGCGAAAACAAACACGATACCCGCGAGTAGCATGAGAATCGCGGGTATTCCAAACCCAATTCTCCATCCCAAATGATCTTGAATGTAAACAATGACAGTGAAAGCGATCAAGACAGCAACCGATGAAGAAGCGTAGTACCAGCCGAAGAAACTCTCAAGAACCCTCTCGTTCTTGGGATTCTCTTTGTTGTCCAATTGATCAGCACCGAAGGCTAAAGAACACGGCCTGATTCCGCCAGATCCAATCGATATAAGTGCAAACGCGAAATACAAAAGAGCCAATTGAGAAGATGTCGCTGCCGTAGAACCGCAGTTGGTTCCGGCAGATGCTACACACGGTGATGGCTTCACTTGCGGTAACATCGCCGTTAGCCATAGAACCGTCATCCCCTGTAACGTTTGATCCAGACAATTTATTAACATCATAAAATGAAAAGACTTTATATTATCAAATACTCAAAGACATAATATTAACGTATATGCGATTTGCATCATTAAGGTTTTGTCTATTTACTATTGTTAGCAGGACAACTTAGTAAACAGAGTTGTGTTCAATTCTTTCGTAAAATCTGTAGATGTCTTTACAGAAAAATACTTCCAAGAGCAAGAATCCGAATTTTAGGATCAGATGTATACGTCAGTTGTCATAATCATACGAAAACATTTTGTTCTCAAAGGAAAATGATTGAACGAGATGAATGGTTGCTATAGATTTCAAAATCAATTGATATACTTCTGATAAGATTTTCTCAAATGGGTGAGGTAAAAAGGATGATCAAGAATGGGACAAGTAGTACATAAACATGGGTCACCAGTCGAAATTGCTTCAGGCCAACACACTTCTATGTTTGCCAAAACTAATGTCAAATCCTTAAATTGTGGCAAATGTGGGTCCACATCAGCTTTACCCACATATTATATATGAATCATACTTCCCCATAAATAATGAAATTAATTCAATACAACAAATAAGTGATAAATTTTTGTATAGAGAAATAATTTTTGTATAGAGAGATTCAGTAGTGGGGTCACTGACAATCAGAATTCACACACAACTTTCCAGAGAAAGCCCAAAAGGCCACCACAACCACAAGGATAGCAACCAGATTTTTTTATAGAAATAAATAAAATTAATGATAATGATATTTAAATACTTTTATGATTATTTAAGACCGATATAATCACATGGACATTTCAGAACACCTGTCTTTTGTATTTAATTTTACCGACTTTGATATATATTTTTTTTTGTTTTTTTTTATGGACACAAACATTAAATAATAAATTGCTTCAGTATCATATATTGGACAGCAATTTCAGGGTCGCACATGCAACATGTGAAATTTTGACTCTTAACGGAAAGAGGCTTCTTCTACAAAGCTTAATCATAGCTCTTAAAATAGAAATTTTACTGTACATGAGTTTATTAATAATATAAATAGCCCTAATTTTTTTTTTATACTTAAGCCAATAAACAGCTTTTAATGATTCAGCAAATGATACTTAAACATTCAAGTAAAATCTAACAATCCCTTGAAATTTACCAGGTGGTAAAAAAGAGAAAACAAAATCACCCTTCCAAGAATTTTAATAAATAAAAAATTACTTAAAAAAAAAACCTCGTACCATTTAATTCAGGCCCTTAATTCTATGATTTTTAGATTTTATTGAATTATCCTTTGTTGTCGACGCAAAGTAAAATCCAATTATCGAGAAACGAAAACTGTCACCGTATAGTTTAGCCAATTATCGACGCAAGTAAGTCCAAAGTCCGAATACGAAAAAGAATACACGCACACGATATTTTCACCCAAACCAATCTAAACCGAAAATGTCGGGTTACGATTTCCTATTTTACTAAAAAACCAATCTCCTTCGTATTGATAAGAAACTGTATAAACCGTAAAACAAACAGTTTCAGACGGAAGAACTGTCGGAATGAAAAGGAGTTGAAGTCAAACAGACAAAAGAGAAGAAGCATAAAACGGTTGGCGAAATTAATAAAATTTGAGGGGGAGGAGGAAAGATTTATATACCAGGAAGCTGGAGAGAGAGGCAATGGCGATGGTGAGGAAGCGACCCAAATACGAATCTGAGAGGAAAGCTCCAACGAGAGGCATGAAATTAGTAGCAGCGACCCACATGAACAACACGTTTTGTCCTTTCACAAGTCCCAATCCGTAATCACTCATCAGATAAAGAATCATGTTTTGTAATAATCCATAGCTCGCCACTTTCTCGAACCCCTCGTTTCCTTCATCCAATTAGGAAAAAGACAAGACATTCAGAGAATCAGAATCCATCTGATGAGAAGAAAACAGAGAGTAGTGCCTAGAAAAAATCTGAGAGACTTTGAGAGATACCAATGATGAAGGGCATAGTGAGAAGTCCACCCTTTGGTCTTCTGATTCTGGGTTGAAGCATCATCTCCTTTGACTCTGTTTCAACTGGAGGGTTCTCCATTGTTACTATCTTTCAGCTGATGGAGAAAAAAAAGGGGGAAGAAGGGGAGAAAATCTTTGTCTTTGTCTTTGTGAGCGCTTTTATGTTAATGCGATCTTCTTCTTTTTTTTTTTTTTTTCAGTTCAGACAGCGAGGAATCTCTGTTTCTGCGACGAGTGAGCGCAATAATAAATGGGGGATATTTCAAATAAATCATTTTTTTCTTTCTCAAGGCAAATTCAATTAAATTAATTATTATCATTATGGGACCTACACAAAGAAAAATATACTACTATTATATATCAAATATATTCTTATTTTTTTGTTTTTTAAATATGTATATGGGTTAGGAGGAATTCAATAAAATTAAAAAGAGGTTCTGTAATGTTTTATTTTCACTAGTTATAATGTAATATTCGCCAAAATCAAAGCATTGTGCCATAGGACCATTCCTTTCGCCCGTATTGTTTGACAAGACTTTTTTAATTAACGTTGAAGAGTGAATAGTACAAACAAAAATATGTTAGTATATATGCTTTTTGTTTTATCGAAAGTTTTATGGGTTTTCAGTTTTTTATTAATTTTTTTTTTTTCTTGATTTTCATTTTATAAGTCTTTTCTCCATCATGTAGCACAGTAGCACTGAGTTAGATTCAGATGTAAGAATTTGCTCGATCTTCTTTAACTCGATTTAAATCATTGTTTTTTTTTGTTTTTAGTTTATTTTCTGGAGGGGCTATGTAACTTCCTTTAACAAAAAAAAAAGAAGAGTTTAAGTAACCTTTCTATTGGCAACGAGGTTAAGAAAACTATCAGAAAATAACTAGTTATGATGATCAAAAATTTATAATAAAATGACACAATGATGTAGTTGCCAAAAAGGAGATTGCAGAGTATCCAACACCCACGTGCAAGGCAAATGACCATGTCACTCTCATCATTATGGCTTTTTGTTCACTTTTTGATTTTAAATCATTCAAATATTATAATCTAATTAAGAAAATATTTAAAGACAAGCCCAATAAGTTAAAGTTGATGCCAACATCAATTCCAAGTTATTTTCTTTTCCAATTGCTAGTGTTTGGTTGATTAATTTTCGGGCTTCTAAGAATTGACCAATAGCTATTTTAACAATAGATACGGTTTGCTTTTGACAGATGGAGTGTGACATTGATAGTTGCTAGTATGTGCCAACGGTACCACGTAAGTCGTCTCTGTATATGGTCGCACGTTTGTTGCTGGCTAACGTTTGGCTAGGAGTTCCATGCACGCTAAAGATACATACGAGCTGTGGTCTAGTGATAGTTGTCTTGACAAAATGTAAACTCATTTTTCTCCATATTTGAATCTCCTTAGCTCGGAACAACTTTGTTACGCATTGCATCAACGGGTTTAGACTTCATCTCATGATTTACCTTATGAGTTCTTTACCTTCGAGTTAGTTTTACCGGATTATGATTGGTGGCGTTGGCGTAGTCGTCAGAAAAAAGTTGAACATCGTTTGTTCCAATCCGGTGCCGAACTTCGTTCGGATTATCCAAATTTAATTATAAAAAGAATGAGTAAACTATGGTTCTAGCTTTATGATTTTCTTGGGCCGACTCTTTGGAGATGTTGACTTTATTAGTGATATGGAAAAAGCGAAGCAAAAGCTTTAAATATGATTGCACATACTTTCATGAATATTCCATTTTTTCTTCGAAAGAAAAAGAAAAAAATTAGTACAAAAGTTTCAATTTGTCAAGAAAAGAGGAAGAGAGACAGCCAAAATAAAAGCTGTTAACCTCATGGGATGTCTTCCTTCTCTCAATTATTAGTAATAATCTTTTGTGATGATTTTGATCCTTTCGTTTTATTAGTGGCATGTTTCGTTAGAGCATCTCCAATGGGGTATATTAGAAGGAGTTTCTTAAAACATAAATAATATTATTTAAATGATGAGTTTCTTAAAATCTAGAGAAACCCACCCTAAAAAACTCTTAAATAAGATATTTAAGAGTTTTTTAGGGTGGGTTTCTCTAAATTTTAAGAAACTCATCATTTAAATAATATTATATAGTGATATACACATTTTAAGAACCTCCTCTTAGATATCCCCATTGGAGATGCTCTTATAGGATAACGATTTCACTTTTACACCTGACCAAAAACAAAACTTTATTTGGAACCTTTTAAGTTAAGTTGAAGCGATTATAAACTCTTGTGATCTTATAGGTTGGAGGCTCTTATATTATTCGAGTAACACTAACAAGATTAGGGATTAAGAGCAATTTTCAAAAATAAATCGATTATCTAGTCGTTGAACTAGTTTAATACTATCATTTATAACAATCTAATATTTCATCTAATAACAAGGCGGCTACATCAATTTCCAAGAAAAAAAAGCTACATCCACAAGAACTATTATACACGTATTATTTGTTTAGAGAAGTGAACTGTACGTAGTCTATTTTTCACGATTATATATACCCTAACGTTTTTAATTAATGCGATACGGCATGGTTAAGTTTTTTAGTTCTCGCAAGTCGCAAGTACTGTGGAATTCTTTTCTTGAAGACTGAACAAACTATACACTATATTGATTGTGATTGGCCATTTCAAAAAGAGACATAACCTTAAAGCGTTCTTACTCGAAAATATAACATTAATTTGTTGTTTTTAAAAAGAGGATTAAGGAAAAATTTAAGACCCACAACTATTATAATGCCTAGAACACATAATATCTTCCAAATGCCCAACGCTCAAGAAATGCTTTAAAGTGAATATATTATCAAGAGTTATAAAATTTCGTTATGCGAGATGAAAGGGTAGTTATCGATAGATATATATTAACTGCACTTTGATTCGTGTTTTTTGTTGTTGTTGTTGTTGTTGCAATGACTTTCTGGTTCGTGTTTTAACGTCTCTTTTATAAATTTGATGTGATAACATGGAACATTGGAAGTTAGATGTAACTTCTACTGTTTCTTACGAGGAAAAAAATACTAATATATATATATATAATTATAATTATCAAATATTTTGTAAAACACGCATGTTTTCCTGGCATTTATGTTTCAACATGAATTTAGCTAGATTTACGAAAATGACGTTTTTTATAACATTTTCACGTTTGGTTCCTTTTCCAGTTTTATTATATTTATAACAAATAATAATTTTATTGAATTCATTATTATTCGAAATATAAAAATGGTGTGAAAAAACTGAATGTGGATGGTGGACGAAGATAATTCTGGGACACTTCCAAAAAAAGAAGAGTGTAGAAAGTGAATGGTGTGAAACAATATTATTCAAACATTGCTTGACTTACACGCCAACTCCTCAATTTTCCTCCATTTCTTACTTCAAGAAGGAAAGGTCTATTGAGGTATGTGTCAGGTTTCAGACTTGTTTTTTCTCCTCAAAATTGAAAAAATTAAATAAAATAATACTTTAATGTATTATTTTGTCAGGCTCATTTTTCTCACCTACTCTATTTCTTATTCAAATGTTATCTCTATTATTATTTTTTTACTCTGGTTCAGAAGACCTTCTCCATTTACACACACGCCATTTATCTTGTCTTCTTCTTCTTCTTCTTCTTGTGTTTATCGAAATTTAGAAGGTGGGATGTTCATCAATTTGCTATTTGATTGGTTTAAAATAAGGTCCAGTCTGGAAATTGGAGAATTTAATTGAATTAATTTCACCTTTTATTGTTATTTTATAATTTTAGCTTAGGTAGGCCTTTTATTTCACTTACAGACACAAAGAGGGAAATTCATGTGCCTCTCATTCCTTCTCTATCTCTTGCTTGCCTTTATCTGCAATCTATATTCTATCCTCGGAATCAAAAATCTTTAAAAACAAACGTCAAGTCATTAATTTAAGAGCAAGAAAATATCTATTTTACTCATGTACGCTGATAAATATTCGTCTGCCTTTGTAACAACAGATTAGATATATGTCAATTTAATGAGAAATTTAGAATAAAAATGGTAGAATTTCCATTTTATAAAACCTTTAAAAAATGAAAATCGAGAGAGGTGCTTTATCTTGTAAAGTCCCCCAATTGTTTTAAGGGTTACACAAAAGAATGTCCCTCGTAATCATGAAATGAGCTGTGTTACATCACTCTCCGAATCCTCTCTCGATTTTCCTTTTTTCTTTTCTTTTCTTTCTTTAATCATATACGTCCCTTCAAAGTATTTTTTTTCTTCTATTAACAATAAATCACGCACCATTATCTCAGGTACATGCACTCCTCCGTAAGTATGCAAGTATGTCATCACAAGAAACAAAATGCTGTCTAGTGAAAATCAATGTTGAGTCTCTCTCAACTAACAACGAAATAACATTAAAAAGTTTATATTCGTTTTTATGGCTAGCTTTAGGTGTCTAAATTATGTGGGTTTTGAGTAAGATCAAATTGGAATATTACTAGATTAGTGAAAATATTATAAATGTGATTTGATTTATTTTTTTATGAAAAGTAGAAGGAACAAAGTGAAGATGGGAAAGCAATAAAGGGAGAGGACTCTAAGGTGAAGATAAGCATTACCCTCCATTTCTCTCTTTTCTCCACGTTACCTTTCTTATTTCCTTTAATTATAAAATAATGTTTTGTTCTTTCTTTTGCAACAATCATTGTTTTATAACCAAAACACTCAAAACTATTATTGTTTCAAATTCAATGCATCACTTCCCAGCAAATGAGATGTTTTGAAAAGAAAAGGTTACACATTTGAATCCAATAATGGTTTTGCACATTCTATTTTAGATTTTTATTATAATATAATAATCAAATGTAATATTTAAATTTTATTTTACAAAAACAAAAAAATAACACAATAAGTGCAAGATCTCTACTTTATTTCGTTCAAACCTTCAATTACATATATATACACAAGAAAGAAAAAAAACAGGTGGAAGAAGATAGAAGACGGGTTGATATTTATCATCCGAATTCTCAAGCAAACTCTTCGAACCACTCGTGTAAGGTAGGAGTCTTGACGCCGATATTCTTCATGTCCAGAATATTCGCTGATCCAAAATAAGTTACGACAATGTATATAAGAACCTTTTTCTAAGAATAACAAAGAACAATACAAAAATATCATGATTCTACTGAAAAGGTCTCTGTATGTTTGCCATTTGCTAGAAATTTAGATGCATCCATCTCTCTAATTAATTCTGTATTGATCCACTACTTTTAATTTTTAAAAGATGATAAACCACAAAGACAAACCACCAACAGGGTCATACCGGTATGGATCTCTGGTGTTGCAGCAGCTGTGGCATCTACAATAACAGTTACACCTGGATAATCCAGCTCCACTGCATCAAATACCGTTTGCCTGATATAATTCGGCTTTTGAACACCTGAAAATGAAGGTTAAAGAAACAGTTGACTAATCCATGAGAACCGTTTCACAGAAGAAGCAGCAGCTGGAGGATGGTCTTATTAGACTCAAACATACTCACCAGCCATTACTAACTTGCTAACCTCGGAAGTTTGCAAGATAGAATGAAGATGGGTACCAAAGAATGCGCTGAAACGGGTTTTCATTATCTTATAGTCTTCTTCTTCTCTGATGTTCAGTCCATCTACCAATTCCGCACCTACCTTTCCTTTAACAGTTGGTCCGACTCTCTCAGAATTGTAGAGATGACGCCTGAATAGTTCAACATCTCTTCCTTGTGGATTGTGTTCTCTAACAACCTTAGAAAATACACTTTCTTAATAAAGACTACCAAACATTGAATCGACATATTTCCCTTCTCATATGATTCATCAGTTTCTAGCAAATGTGTGGGCATGAACCCAAACCTTCAACACTCAAAGCCAGAACCTTTTCCCGACAAGAAAGCTTGTCTTAGATCTCACATTTAAGATTCTGACAATTTGGCAAGCAAAAACAATGACCCGGTTCACCAAGCCAAGTTCGATTTCATATAGCACAATCCATCAATTGCAGATTTCTAATTTCTCAACGAACTTCCAACACCGGAATGCACAAGTCCATGACATCAAAACTCAAAAAAGACAAGAGATATGGAGAGATACCCAAATAACCACACTGCCTCGCGAGTTCGACGACTCTAATAACATTAGGAACTATGACTTCTCCGCCTTTCTCTTGCATCACTGAACCTTCCTTATGAAATGATTCTGCTCACAACGACAAAAAATTCAATACCCAACATTCCAGAAACACACACGCAGAATATACATAGACATATAGACCTGCATATCGATAACGAGTAGTGCCGTGTTCGTCCATCTCTCGGCCATGGTTCTTGCAAAGACGATGAAAAGCTTTATCCAGCACACAAGAAAATGCTTATAATCATAGGCTCTTTCACAGAATAATCACTTGGCGAATCTCGGCCCCTAGCTTGTCTTCTCGTCCGGCCCAACAACGCAGAAAACACATTCCATGTCTCTATTCCGGTCTGCTCAACATTTTAATCGGTTAAAAGTTGTTGTTCCAGATCGGTTTAAAGAAAGAACCGGACAAACGTTACCTAATTTAAATTTAAACCAGGTGAAGAATCATAACCGACCAAGAAACGTACACGAAAACCACAATAGAAAAAAAGACACTCATGTATTAACAAACTTTAGTTCAAGTTGTAACTTGTAAGAGAAAAGCTAAATATTGATAAAAAAGAGTCGCTCTTCTTTTGCAGGGATCACACAATCTCTATGACCCGGGTTTGGATATCTGAAGGTAAACCATTTGAGTATAGCCATTGAACACAGACTTATCGAGGCGACCTAAACCGAGACGTTGGAACAAACGGTGCCTTCCATCTGCTACGACCGGTGGAGTCGAACGAGCAGGGTCATATCGCGATTGATGAGTTAATGAAGGTCCTGCAACCGGAGGTAGCTCCCAATAGACATCAAGAATCGATTCAACGTATCTGCTGTTCTGAAAGTGCTGATTGTATGAGATTTGTGTGTTAGTGTGGTTAAAGTCATCTCTCATTTCTCCTCTGACTCCCCACCATGTTTCACCTGGTCCACACAGTTCCTCTGTATCAATTGCTTTTTCCCAGAACTTCTTCCTATTTGATCTAATCCTGGCTTCATCGCTGTCTCTAAAACAGCTGTGACCACCTCCTGGGGGAAAAACAAACCAATCATATGAGAAAACAATCCAAACTCATGTATCTAATGTGAAATCTATATAGAACCCACCTTTTATATATGACTGATCGCATATCTGACGCAGAGAATAGTGATCCCCGGTTCCTGTATCGTAGTTATCCTCGAAAATGAGATGTTGGAAACCCGCCTTCAGTGCCTGCTTTAGCCTGCTCTTGGTAGTACATAACAAGAAACCAGTGAATTCTAAGCTCATGCAATAAGGGCAAGATATGAAGAAAATGAAAAAAAAAAACTACCTTTTAAGTTCATTCTGATGGTCATCGAAGAAGACAACAACGCGGCTGAGATCTGTTATTCCGTGTTTTGTCAACACATTCTTCCAATCAACACTTCCAAAATCAACAAAATCTTTGCCTGCAAAGTATGTGCAGTTTCCATCTACATAGGCAGGGCCCTTTTTCAGGTACTTCTCGGGGTGTCTGGGCGTTAGTGAAATAATTGGTGTATCTGGCATTGCCTGCCGCATAACCCAAGTGGAATGTCCCTTAAAAGCACCACTCTCAATCATTAGCTGTGGCTTTAGCCAACGGGCCATGAACCATAGCCCAAAGCTGTGATCAAAACCCATCCCATGCATGTTGTTCTTTATTGGCCGTGTTTCATATATTGGCACAAACTCTTCTAGACCCTTGAGTAAATCCTTGGAGGTCCACTCAACTTCTTTTCCATGTTTCGATCTGCCTTTTGCCAAGGAAAAGAATTAAATACGTCCATACCATTACAAATCAATCTGTTTCATAAAAATTATATTACAGAACACCCTAAAAGTCCTCTTCCACTAAAGCAACATGGAGATTGAGAAGAAGAAAATCGCTATATCATTATTAAAGTGTACTAGAATAGTTAATGGTTCTTGTCAACTAATTTCACACACAATCCCTGATTCTGTAATTGATTCAGGCTTGCCATCACAGCCACTACTACCCGAGACATTAAATCATCAATTGCTATTAACTACTGCCACCAAATCCAATTCATATTACTTGTTAAATACTAATACTGCAACACTGTGTTTATTTAGAGATTCCATTTGAAAAGGATTTAAGAGAGCAGTTTCTAAATTGACCTAAAATACTATCTACGGAAATGGAAACCTAGATCAATCTAGATAAATCCACACTGAATCAGCAGAAATTTCACTCAAATACCCGAAAAAAAACCAATGAACAATGTTAAACGCAGATAAACCAAAGCTGTAAATAACAGAGATCTCGAGTGCTTACACCAAGGAACACCTAGGGCTCCAAAGTCCGATTCGAGGCCGTCGAGACCGAAGAAGCCGATCCGAGCGGCGGGATCGAAACGGGAGATGCAGACGAAGCTGCTAGAATGGAAGGCCAAGGAGGTGAGGAAGAGAAGTACTAGGAAGAGGAGAGAGAGAATGAGGCAAGGCCACCACTGATGTCCGATCCGAGAAAGAAAATTGGAGGCAAGGAGGTAGATGTGTGGCCGCTTGGTCTTAGAATGGTCGGTGCCGGATTCACCGGAATCAGAGAGATCGGCGTCGGAGTGAGGACGGCGAGAGGAAAGCGCGCGATCCAGCATCGTGGTCGGAGTTTTGGGTGAGTGAGAGTGCCAGAGTGATTGCCCGTTGTTCATCCCTCTTTCCATTAAATATTCAATTAGCTCTTTCTTTTTCTGTTGAGGTTATTCCATTTTTGTAATCCAATATACGTTTTTTGCAACACAAAGTTAATAGTCAAATCTTATATTCTCACAAGGAAACACTACTAGTCAATTGCCGGTTCATTATTTGGTAGATTGGGTTTCACCACAAAACACTGGGCTTGGGCTTTGTGGCCCTTTTATTTCTCAGTAGATAAAATACCTTAACCAACAAAACACAAAGCTAACGTTTCCTCCTCGGTTCAAATAAATATGCGATCAATAATCTCAGGAGTCTCCAAATATTCACCCAGAAACCTAAACCTGGATACAGAGTTACATAACATGACTTGTTCAAATATCTTGTCACCGGTTTTGTATAAGAACACCTTCTTCGTCGCACCTTCTTCAGCTTCCATCTTGAAATTATCGTTATTTCCAGTGAATGCTAAGACGAGATCGTTCTTTTTCGCAAATAACACGAACTCGATTTGATCTTTCACTGAGATCATATTCGACATTGAAATGCTTATAATCTTGTTCCATGATCCGGTTTTCTCCATAACCCAAATCCGAATCTCCTTCTCGTACGGTTCGTATTCTGTGATGCAAAGTTTTTGGCTTGTAACGCCAAACCAAGAACACGTGTCACCTTGGTTATAAACCGGGAGAGGTAATTTCCGGTATTCATGGGTTGAGAGATTAAAGCATAGGATGAACCGGTCGACACAAGATCTGTACGCAATCCAATAGAGGAATTGGTCCAAGAAGGTACCTCTTCTCTCTCTGTAATGCCAATCAGGATAAGGAATCCGTACGCTCTCTCTCCATGAACCGGTTCTGAATTCGAAAACCTGCGCCGTGGAGGAATCGATCTGGTCGATAAACGTTACGACTTTGTAATCGTTGGCAACCGGGTCATACCCGAAACCAAGGATGTTTGAGTCTCGGTATATACCGGGATTTGGTACGATTTTGAATTGCTTCGAAGATGGATTCCAAACGATTAAAGTGTGATTCTTTAAGGTCACACATAACGTCCCATCACAATGAAGCACACATGTGGATTCATCGATCATCGACTCATCCAAAGGGAAATCAAGCTTACGAGGTGATTTAATAACCGGATTGTTGTCTTCCACGTCAAGCAAGTAGAAACCCTTGTCGTATAAAGACATTAACTTCGCCGGCGAAATGTTTCGGTACCTTTCGGCAAAGCCACGGTGGTTGATAAGATCTCTCCATGTCTTGCAGACGCATCTGAATCGAGCCAGATCCTTTATGGGGAGCCTCGCGAGTATCTCAACGGTTATTTCTTCGGGGAGAAATCCCGACATGTTTTTCTGTTGCTGTTAAAGATTGTATTTTTGTGCTTTTGTTTGCCTGTTCGTTCTTTATAGAAGGAGATGCGTAACGCCACAAATAGTCTAGTGATGAAAATGGTTTGTCTTTTCAAAATGAAAGAGGAGAAAGAGTTTGGTGGATTTGCAACTTGTATTAGAATATTTAAACTGTATTAGAATATTGAAAAGAGGCCTAATCCGCGTGTTCCGTGATCATTACCTTTACATAAAGATAATTATTTATTACCAAAAGCATTAAAGATCATATGGTGGAAGAGAAACGCATGCATATAGTCATTGATTAACCTAATTCTTCAGGTTAAATCACTGTGTAACTCTGATTAAGTTGCACAGAATAAGCTTAAGTCGTTACAAAGCAGTGGTTTCTCAAATTACAAGTTTTCTGTTGGCTAACCGGCTTAGGTTAGATCTTGAATTTTGAATTTTGATTTTAAAATTAGTTGAGAAAATAACTTTAAAATCTTACTGATTGATATTTTCTCTTCTACTAATTTCTCTATTAATCATCAAATCTTGTTATAACAAGGAAGCTATAGAGTATAGAAGCAGTTTGCAAATTTGCATACATTGTTGACAAGGCATCCTTCTACATAGACATGACAAATACTTTCAGGGTCAATAACAGTAAAATTTTAAAGTATATGGTAATATATATAATTTCCTGGAAAATACGGGTTTAGTAGTGTAAAAAACGTAGGCGGAGGAAAAGCTATCGGTACGGCTGATCACCGAGGAAGGGAAGGGACGGGGGAAGACAGATGTTAACTTGCAGGTCTCTCTTTAGGTTCGGTTCTTTTTCTATCCTCTTCATTGGGTATCCGAGAAAAGACACTAGTGCAATAAAACTTGATTCTTTCTTCTAAATTCTATCATCAGACAACAATTCACCAAAACCCCGAAATTTTTAATCTTTTCTTCCTTTGGATTCAACGAAATTCGTGAGAAGGGTTTTGATTATGTATTAGATCTATTTATATTCCATGTCGTTTCTTTCGGAAATTTCGCAGGATTGATCGTGTACTTGGGCTTACGAGTAGATGTTTTCAGTCCAAACCGGTAAGCTACTTTTGAATGCTAAATACTCAATAATCTGTCGTCTCCGTGGCATTTGTTACGTTAGTAGTTGAGAAGTGTAATCGTAGCATAGGATTGATGTTTTGTGCTACACACCTGACATTGCAGGAACGTTTAGGTATCATGAGCTATAGGAAATACGCTGCAATGGATGGAAGCAAGAAGCAAAAGATGGTAAATTTAGTGTGGAGACCCATGTCCACTCAGTCCTCTTCAATTGTTGCAGGTTATATAGCAGCTTCACTTAATCAATTTTATCGTATGTGTCATGCTGTAGCTTTCTATCTTACATGGCTTCTCATGATGAAACAGAAGCTGGAAATAAAGACCAAGAAGCTCAGTGTAGCAAATCAAGTGATGCATCTGAGGAAGTTACCGAAAGAGTAGTGAATGAGACAGCCTCAGTTGTTTCAGCTGGAAAGCATTCAGTCTCTCTTGAGGTATTTTTCTCTCTGTTACTTGATGTTTCGTGTAAAAGCCTCTAACTAATTTGTCTAACTTTGTGTGATTTGTTGCAGGTTGGTGCTTCTTTGATTAAGTTCATCAGAGGGAAAGAGTAAGAGCTCTAGTTTCTTAATCTCATACTTGTGGGGTTTACTTTAGCCTCGCATGTATGTACGTGCTAATGGTTTTGCATTCTTTGCAAAAAGAGGGACTACACAGACTGAAATTGAAGAGGAAATGGGAGTGAAGATCATTTTTCCATCATCAAGGAACGAAGATCACATCAGTAAGATTTTGGAACCCACTGTAATTTACAATCTGATGTCTATGCCCTTATCCTAGCTAGCTGACTTGCTACCATTTTCAACTAATTTTTTGGTTCAACTAATCTAATTTTGGTGTATCCTTCTTTTTCTTTGCAGTCATTGAAGGTGGTTCAGTGGACTGTGTGACTAAAGCTTCAGAAAGAATAGCTACCATTATCGATGAGGTTCCTTATCATTTTCTTTGACCTTTAGTATTGCACTTGTCTTTTCCTTTTCCTTCTTATGATTGATTGTGCGTATTGGAATTCACATTCTAGGTTGTAAGGAGTCCTAGTCTTGAATACTCACACTTTGTATCACTTCCATTGGCCATACATCATGAGTTAGTGCAAAAGCTAGTCAATTTTCAGAACTCTATACTCGGAAACCATAGCATAACTGGTGGTGAACAAGACGTCCAGCCAGTGGGTGAAACCACAAGTGTGGCGGTTGATCCAAAAGCTAATAGTGAAACAAGACAAGTCAATGTGGATATCAGGAGCATACCAGTTGTCAGTTACCAGCCTAAGGCAAAAGAAACAAAGTCATCTACTTCATTTGGTAAGTAAAGGAACTAAATCTGTGGAATCTCGGGTAGAAGAAAACTGCTGCTATTTTTCAGTAATACTTGTTCCTCTGACTTGCTCAGTACATTTTATACATTGGCAGATTTGGGAATTGAAAAGTCCATATTTATTAAGCCGAATACTTTCCACTTGACCGTGCTTATGCTAAAGTTATGGAACAAAGATCGGATCAATGCCGCCTGTGAAGTTCTGAAGGTAATTTCTTTTTGAAGAGATCGTATTCATTCGTTTTAGGAATGCTTCATGATATTGAGTGTTTGTTTACTGAAAAAAAAAGCAGAGTATATCTCCTAGTGTCATGGATGCTTTGGATAACCGGCCATTATTCATTAGACTTAAAGGATTGGTGAGATAATACACTCCTTGGCTTTACTTTACAATTCATTTACCTACCGGTCTATTCACGCAACTGTCAATTGTTACCTTCTTAAGGATTGTATGAGAGGTTCATTAGCCAAGGCCCGTGTGCTCTACGCTCCTGTTGAAGAAATTGGTGATGAAGGCCGGCTTTTACGTGCTTGTAGTATCCTAGTTTTCAGTGAGAATGTTATTTTCAGCAGTGGCATGGTTTAGACCTTAAATTATGAGTTTAGCGTAAGTGCTTTCGATTTTCTTAACCCAAGTTCAGAAGTTATTACTGATGCATTTGTGGAAGCTGGACTTGTTCTCCAAAAAGATGCAAATCATAGCTTGAAGGTAAGAGCTTTACGAGTTAACACTACGGTTAAAGATGGCGAGATTGGTGTGGTCACTCTGTTTTTGGCTAAAAGCTCAAAACTAATGGACTTGAAAGTGGTGAATTGTGATACTGTTTCATTTTTTTTTTCTCTCTCTTTTTGAGCAGCTGCACGCTACCGTGATGAACATAAGGCACAGGAAAAGGTCATTCTCAATCCCAACTTCAGATTTTATGTCCAGATAAAGAGAACAATGTTTCAAGAAACTGATTATCTGAAAAACGTGTGGTCTCAGAAAGGACAATAGAAAGAAGATGGAGACGTTTGATGCAAGAGAGATACACAAACAGTTTGGAAACCAAGACTGGGGAGAGTATCTGATCCAAGAAGCTCATCTCTCACAGCGTTTTGTGTTTGACCAGAACGGTTATTATCGCTGCTGTGCGTCGATACCCTTTCCAAGAGAACACAGAACCTGAGTTGAAACAATGAACCGGCCACAGTCTCAAATCTCAATCTTTCCTCACATGTTTGAGTCCCAACATGTTTCTGCTATTTGTCCTTCATGACTAAATAAATCAGTGTGTTGTGTGTGGCATTTTATGAGCTCTTGAAACTTTGAGAAGTGAACCGAATTGTAAAGTTGTACCGGTTATATTATGTTAACTGAATAAGTGTCTCCGGTTTGGTCTGTCTTCGTCTTGATTCAATAAACCGCGCCAAAATGGTCTTGTACCTTATTTTTTTTCTTTTAACAGCATTCTTGTGCTTTTTTCACACAGTCGAAAGGTTTTCAACAAATACATACATTGAACATCTCGTAGAAAATGGTTAATTATTAGGTTAAGCGTATCTTTATTAGAGCCTGTTGATTAGCATTGAGCTAATGAAAAAGTCATCAGATCTAAAATTGGAAAGATTCTTGGGGATGGAGGCAAGACAATGAAAACAACGATGGTTTTGGGATTGGGTTGTATGTGAGAATATGACTGTTTAAGAAGATTGAAAGTTTAAGAGAGAGATTTCAATAAAAGATTAAGAGTTTTTGGAACTCCATAATAGATTACTTGTATTGTGTTTCTGAGCTTACTTTTACATCATTAGGATTACAAGTTTTGTAGACAGAAACTGATTAGGGCTTAGAGGGGAGAGCCCCTGGCTAAAGACGATACAGCCCTTTATTTGTTTTCTATGTCTAAAACGACAATTGGATCGATCGATCTAAGTCAGATCGGTCGATCCTAAGTGCGACCGGTCGATCCCGAGTGAGAATGGTCGATCCCGTAACTTTACGTAAAAACGGATCGATCGATCCTTATATACGATCGGTCGATCGTATCTCAACACTCCCCCTCAAGTTTAACCATGGTGAATGGTTGAACTTGGATATCATGAGAATCCACCTCATTAAAAACCAGTGGGACAAAAACATCCTAAGGGAAAAAGAGTATGGTCCTCATGATAAGGGGATCATGGACATGGAATCTCTGTGAGTCCAAGCTTTGCATGGATGAACTCACAGACCTTGGTACTAGCGGCTTTGGTGAATATGTCTGCTAGCTGATCAGAGCTTCTTGTGTAACATGGAAGAATGATCCCTTTCTCCACAGCTTCCCTAACTTTGTGACAGTCCACCTCTATATGCTTTGTTCTTTCATGGAAAACTGAATTAGAGGCAATATGGATTGCAGTTTGATTGTCACAGTGCATAGTGATGGGTGTTTTGGTTTCGATGCCAAGATCTTGAAGAAGTGTTTTCAACCAGATGCACTCAGTGGTAAGCTTCCTCATGGCTCGGTATTCAGCTTCAGCGCTTGAGCATGAGACAACCTTCTGCTTCTTAGTCTTCCAAGTAACCAAGTTCCCTCCTATGAATGTGCAATAACCTGTTGTAGACTTTCTGTCATTCCTATCTCCAGCCCAATCAGCATCACAATAACCAACAATCTCATTATTTCCGTTGTTTCCCATCCATATTCCTTGACTGCTTGTTCCTTTCAGGTATCTTAGAATACGGTGAACCATCATCCAATGACTGATCTTTGGTTCTTGCATGTGTTGACTGATCTGATTCACAGCAAAACACAAGTCAGGTCTAGTAATGGTAAGGTATATCAACTTACCAACCAGTCTTCTGTATAGTTTAGCATCTTCAAATGCGCCTTCTAGCTCTCCCTCAGGTTCAACTTTGTAACCTTCTTCCAATGGAGTCTTAGCTGCTTTGGCGTCAAGCATTCCTGCTGTGGTTAGTAAATCAAGTATATATTTTCTTTGTGATATAAAGAGACCTTCCTTAAACCTGCACACTTCAATTCCCAGAAAGTATTTGAGCTCACCAAGATCCTTAATATCAAACATGGATTTCAAATATTCTTTAGTAGATGAGATACCAACCTTGTCATTCCCAGAGATGATAATATCATCTACATAAATGAGAATGACTACTATACCTTCCTGGCTTTGAAGTGTGAACAAAGTGTGATCAGCTTCCGATCTTTTAAAGCCTCTATCTCTCAGTGTGACATTGAGCTTGTGGTACCAAACTCTAGGTGACTGCTTCAGACCATAAATTGCCTTTCTCAGTCTCAGTACTTTCCCTGGTGTCACAGAATCCTCAAGACCTGGTGGTGGAGTCATGTAGACTTCTTCTTCCAATTCGCCTTGTAGGAAAGCATTCTTGACATCCATTTGCCAAAGGTCCCATTCTAAGTTAGTGGCTAGAGATAAAACAACTCTGATTGTGTGAAGTTTAGCCACCGGTGCAAAGGTGTCTCTATAATCATCACCATAAGTTTGAGTAAACCCTCTTGCAACCAATCTTGCTTTGTATCTCTCAATTTCTCCATTGCTCTTATACTTGATAGTGAAGATCCATCTAGAGCTTACTGTTTTCTTCCCTTTTGGCAAGTCCGATTCATCCCAAGTGTGGTTTTTAACCATGGCATGATGTTCATCTCCCACTGCATTTCTCCAGACCTCATGTTCCTTTGCTTCCTCATAAGTTCTCGGAATTTGCTCCTGATCAAGGCTGCTAATGAATGCATGATGCTCTTGGGGTATATATGCCATATTGCATACTATCTGTTCTGGATGAGCTACTGCCTTGTTATTGTAATAGATCCTTGTGTCTTTATAGTGAGAAGGGAATTTCAGCCTACTACTTCTTCTTAGAGGAACCATCTCCTCTTGGCCTCTTTGTAAAGTGTTCGAGATTGGTTCTTCTTCTTCTTGCGCTGCCATACTTTCTTCGCTGGTCTGGACCTCTTGATCATGACTCCCTGAGTATTCAGTTTCACTATTTCCCCCCTCATGGTCAAGGGGACCAAACCACTCTTCAGGCATAAATTGTGCAGTAGCCGTGTCATTGGCATTGGTATTTGCGGTTTCCGCAGGAGCAGAGGTTGAGGTAATGCCAATGTTTTCCAGAAGCTTCCGTAGGTGTTCAGCTCGGTCACCAGGGCTGGATGACAGATCTTTGATAGTATCCCAGTTTTGATCCTCATAGAATGTCTTGGACTCCATGAACTTGACGTCTCTAGAAACCAATACCTTTTTTGTCTCTGGGTCATAACACTTGTATCCTTTCTGAGAGGGAGAATAGCCAATGAATATAGCTTTGGTGCTCTTTGGTTCTAGCTTGTTGCGCTGATCCCCTGGTACTAGCACAAAACAAACACAACCGAAAACCCTTAGATGATCAAGATTAGGTTGAGTTTTGTTGATTACCTCAAAAGGAGAGTGGTCTTGTAAGATCTTGGTAGGGGTTCTGTTAATAAGATAGCAAGCTGTGACCACTGCATCACCCCAAAACCGTTTAGGAACATGTGCATGAAACATCATAGACCTGGCTACTTCCATCAGATGTCTGTTTTTGCGCTCAGCTACTCCATTTTGCTGAGGAGTGTATGGACAACTAGTTTGGTGTGTGATTCCATGTTTGAGAAGATGTTGTTTAAAGGCATTGCTTGAATATTCTCCTCCATTATCTGACCTAAAACATTTAATCTTGGCATTGTAATGGTTAGTTATGTAAGTTTGAAAATTTATAAATGCCTCTAGAACCCTATCCTTAGAAGGGAGCAAAGTGATCCATGTGAATTTGGATTTGTCATCAATGAAAGTGACAAAATACTTATGATGTTCTCTAGATTCACATGGAGCAGTCCAAACATCAGAATGCACTAAGTCAAAACAATGGTCATAAACGGTTACAGATTTCGGAAAAATAGACTTGCAATGTTTTCCAAGGATACAAGCTTCACAATCAGCATTGTTAAAAGTAATCCTAGGAAACAACAATTCTAAAACTTTATTATGGGGATGTCCAAGTCTAGCATGCCACAAATCACCATTTATTTCAGACTTATTAGAACTAGAAAAACAGTAGAGAGGTAATTTAAAACAATCTTCAAGCAAATATAGGTCGTCTTTGGTTCCTCCTTTTCCAAGAATTCTTTGTGTCTCAATATCCTGAAATGAAACTTCATTAGGACTGAAAATGACATTGCAATTGAGATCAGTAGTGGCATTTTTAACAGATAGAAGATTAGAGGTAAAATTTGGCATATAAAAGGCTTTAGATTCTTTTCCAAATAACCTAAGTTTTCCTATCCCTCTAATTGGTATTTGAGCTCCATTTGCAATCATAACATTCCCTATAGTTGGTTCTATATCCTTTATCAAGTGCAAGTCACTAATCATATGATGTGAGGCACCAGAATCGACAATTAGAGGCTTAAAGATATTTGATGCATGATAAGAAGCTTGAAGAGATTTACCCAACACATTACCAGAGTTTTCTTTGAGTGCCTTGATGAGGGCCTCAAGGTCTGATTTCTTGACAAATTCCTCTTGAGGAGATGTCATCATGGGTCGGACCTCCTTGTTTTGAGTAGGTGTCACCTTAGAGGATGACCCATCATGGTACACAGCCATTGGAGATGGACTGTAAGACCTTTCATTGTAGGATCCGGCTTCTAGGGAGAACTGAGCTCGTGGCTGAGCATTCCATCTGCTTTGCTTTAAGTGAGGATGCAGAATCCAACACTGCTCTTTGGTGTGTCCCTTTCTCTTGCAATGATCACACAGGGTCTTCTTGTCATCAAACCTCAAAGTGTTTCTGTTGAAGGCGTTCTTATTGAATGCACTTTTATTGGCTGTGAATAGTTCTCCTTTCTCCTTTCCACCAAACAGACCAAGTGAGCCTTCCTCCTTCTGAATTTGAGCACACACCTCATCAAGGCTAGGAAGTTTATCAGCTCTTAGAAGATGCTTCACAAGGTCACCAAATGTTGGACTTAGAGTGAGTAACAGTCCAAAGACCTTGTCTTGCTCCCTTCTTTCAAGAATCACAGCCTGATCCATTGTGTGTGGTCTGAGCATTTCTAATTCAGCCCAAAGGGATCTGAATTTTCCAAAGTGCTTGGTGAAGGCTTCCTCCTGGTTGAGTTCATTAATCGCCTTTTTAACTTGGTAAATGCGACTCAAATTTGAGGTATTTCCAAACACATTCTGAAGTGTATCCCAAAGCTCCTTGGCTGTCTCACAGTAGGAATAAGATTCTAGGAGAGATGCTTCAAGAGATCCTTGAATGATAGACAATACCAATTGATCTTCTTGGAACCACTTTCTTTGACCAACAATTGCTTGGTCTTGGTTTTCATTAGTGTCTTCTTCAATATGAGACCATAAGTCATGGCTGCAAAGAGTTGTCTTCATTGTTCTTGACCAGAGTAGGTAGTTTAGGCCCTTCAACATGACTGGAGCACTGATGTTCCTTGGCTTCTCCATAGTCTTCACAATTTGGAATGAATTAAGATTTTAGAGAATGAAAAGTTTTGAGCAATGAAGATTTGTGGTTTTGAGATTAGGTGCGGAATTTAAGAGAGATTAGGAGCAACTTTGCTCTGATACCATGTGAGAATATGACTGTTTAAGAAGATTGAAAGTTTAAGAGAGAGATTTCAATAAAAGATTAAGAGTTTTTGGAACTCCATAATAGATTACTTGTATTGTGTTTCTGAGCTTACTTTTACATCATTAGGATTACAAGTTTTGTAGATAGAAACTGATTAGGGCTTAGAGGGGAGAACCCCTGGCTA
This sequence comes from Streptanthus diversifolius, assembly GCA_039880935.1. NCBI lineage: Eukaryota > Viridiplantae > Streptophyta > Magnoliopsida > Brassicales > Brassicaceae > Streptanthus > Streptanthus diversifolius. The sequence continues at coordinate 16,019,681 of JAXGFM010000013.1, read as the reverse complement.
AAGACGATACAGCCCTTTATTTGTTTTCTATGTCTAAAACGACAATTGGATCGATCGATCTAAGTCAGATCGGTCGATCCTAAGTGCGACCGGTCGATCCCGAGTGAAAATGGTCGATCCCGTAACTTTACGTAAAAACGGATCGATCGATCCTTATATACGATCGATCGATCGTATCTCAACATTGTAGGCCCGTGGGAATAATAGGAATCTTAAGAGTTTCTAATGGAATATGGATGTCTTGCGTTTCTATTATCTAACTCTTTCAAAACCAACATGAGTTGCAGCTTTAGCTACAAGACGTTCAAGTATAAACTTTGCGTATTACCCGAAGGATAGCTAGAATTGAAGGAATGCACGAACTCGATCGCTTCCGGTAAGAGAGTTTTCAAGTCCGGTTGTATTTGGTTTTGTTACCCGGGTGGATGACGGACCACCCACAAGAACTTCTGCTCAATGGAGAACACTGAGCCTGAGAGGAAACACTGAATCGGACACAGTCCCAAATCTCAAGCAATTCTTTCTTACGTTTCTGCTGTTTCTTCTTTAGTGCTTAGTAAATCAGTGTGTAGTATAGCAGTGTATGAGCTTTTCAACCACTATCAGAATAAAACCAAATTGCAAATTTGTACCGGTCATTTTGTGTTTTGTCTTCGGTTTGGTTTGTCTTGGTCTTCAATAACCCGAGCTACAACGTTCTTGTACTTTTTTTTAACAGTCAAACTCAAGCTTATTAATTAGAGGATATTAATTAGTGATGAGCTAATAATCAAGTCAACAGATCTAAAACTGGAAAGATTCTTGGGCATTAAGGCAAGACAGCGAAAATCAAGCTTATTAAACTATAAGATTCGTATAATTCCACCGGCCTACAACCAATCACAAAACCATATCGTTGTTTACATAGTATTATATAGTTATGGATAAGTCAAAAAATGGGTTATCATTCAACTAACTAAGCTTAATATAGAGATTTATGTATAGTTAATTAGGAGAATAATGATACCATCTAAACGACTCTTGGCGTATTTGGTAAGGTGGCTGGCAGTAATGAATCTTGGAATCAAAGATGCTCTGAGTGAGTTTCTTATATTAGTAAGAACCATAAGTTCATATAGACGTAAAACATCAACACATGTCATACCCATCTCAGGATAACATATGATTCGTTTTGGGAAAACTGAAAAAAATATTCTTTTTAGTTATTATAAGAGAGTATAAAAGTGGATACATACATTTTGGATGATAAAGAAAATAGTACATTTTGAAAGAATCACAACTAAAATAAATCTCTAACGTATAATTTTAATTGACCTAATATATTTATCAAAATATTTACATTTACCTTATCTTCTTACTAATATGTGTAAATGTTACGTTATTGAATGTTAAATTTGTTTACAAATATTTTATTTTAAATGTAGTTTTAAAGTTTGATGATTGTTAGACAACAAAACAATATCTGGGTAGCATTGGATTCAATAAGAGTAAGAAGGTACGAGATGCATGGTGAATCAATGAATATGATGGAGAATGTTCATAGAAAGGGTAAATAGTGGAGGGACCCAATATAACATTGTGAAATGGAATATAATCATAAATGAGTCACATCATCAAAATCTGATCAAATCACAGGGGACAATAAAAAAAGAAGAAGAAGAGATCATGTCACATGCAACCACATCATATTTTGGCCGGTCTATGACCCCATACACATTCATTACAGCTCATACTTGTCCCTCCATATTTTTGTTCGCATCCATTTGTTTTCTTGTCTCTCTAGTCTAATCTCATCTTTATGTTTTATCCTTTTTTTGAATTTTGAAGCTCCTCTGTCTTTTGGGTCCACCTCCACCACCACCCTAAGTTCAATCACTTTAAACCGACCATTACTTTTAAACCGGCCAATTTTACTAATACGATAAAATCCAATCCAAATTGTTGTCTATTTTCTGAGTCATACAGCCGCTCTATATAAAATTGTCAAAACAAACTGATAAAACTTTAGGAAGAGTTACTAACTGGTTCAAAACCCCTTGGTAAATTTATAAAACTACATAAATTTAAATTTTGTAGTATTTTTTCAAAATATTGGATTTGGTGGTATTTTGAAAATCAAAACATAAAATTGGTATTTTTGAGGGTTTTCCTATGTAGTTTTTAACTAATGAACCAATAATCATTAGACAATCATAATTTGGTTGATTATTTTACTTTCATTTTTATTTGAATATTCACTTAATTTTTGTCGTACTAGTGTTACTCTGTAGTTTAGATAGTGAGAACTTCGTACAGACTAACCACGACTAGGTCATGAATTGTATAATATAATTACATATAGTAAAATGCATATATATATATATGTATATATATTCATATCTTTCTTTTCTGGAGTGATCAACGTAAATTTAATTATTTTTAAGTCTTCTTAGGCAACTTCCTAACACAAGTCACGAATAGCTATAGAATAAAAGGGAAACACACATGAAATCCATTAATTTATGTCAAATCCACCACACACACACAAAAAAAAAAAACTCATAAAAAAATATTAGATTTAAAATACAAATTATGCATGGATATATGACGAGACTCCTATATAAAAAGATAATGGCATGCAAAAGGTCTTATCATCTTCTTCATTAAGCAAAAAAAAACACCTTCAAACACTTCTTCTTCTTCTACATTCTTCACCTAAAACAATGGCAGGAGTTGCCTTTGGTTCTTTTGATGACTCTTTCAGCTTGGCTTCTCTAAGAGCATACCTCGCTGAGTTCATCTCCACTTTGCTCTTTGTTTTCGCTGGTGTTGGCTCCGCCATTGCCTACGGTTTGTAACTAAACATATCTAAATAATCATTCATAATCTGTAACAATGGGTCCATTATACTTAATGAATGTGTCACATTTATGTATATAGCTAAACTGACGTCGGATGCGGCTCTTGATACGCCGGGACTTGTCGCCATCGCTGTGTGCCATGGTTTCGCCCTCTTCGTGGCGGTTGCAATCGGAGCCAACATCTCCGGTGGCCATGTGAACCCAGCCGTCACTTTTGGCCTTGCTCTCGGTGGTCAAATCACACTCATCACCGGAGTTTTCTACTGGGTGGCTCAGCTTCTCGGCTCCACCGCCGCTTGCTTCCTCCTTAAGTATGTCACCGGTGGCTTGGTATGTCCTCATCACAACGTCCTTATTATTATATTAAAATCACAGTTTGGAGTGTCTCTACTAATAAAGCCTACAAAAACAAAACAAAATTTCACTTTAAAAACACGAATAAATTGTCAATTATATTTTTCACAAAATATACCTTTGGGAAACAAAAAGTTATGTCATTCTAGCTTTGCAGGTCAACAAAACAAATCTATTAGATTATTAACTAGGCTACAACATAAGACATTAGTTTATAAGGTCGAAAAAAAAAGAAAAGACTCTTCTCCATGTTTTTCAATAGTTTTGTTTTTTTGTCCATTTCTGTAGTTTATGTTAACTATATATTAGACAGTATTTATTTAAAAGCTGAAGTTATAGAATATTGTAAGATTTCTTGTCTAATTAAAAGAAGAGGTTTTTTAGGTTTCCTTTCCACTAATATACAATTCTTGAGGCTATTTAATTATTAAAAACTAATGAAACAAACGCTTAAACTATGGGAATACGCAGGCGGTTCCAACCCACAGCGTTGCGGCTGGACTAGGAGCGATAGAAGGAGTAGTGATGGAGATCATCATCACCTTCGCTTTGGTCTACACCGTCTACGCCACAGCCGCTGATCCCAAGAAAGGTTCTCTCGGAACCATCGCTCCTCTCGCCATTGGTCTGATCGTTGGTGCCAACATCCTCGCCGCCGGTCCATTCTCCGGTGGATCCATGAACCCAGCTCGTTCCTTTGGACCAGCTGTTGCAGCCGGAGACTTCTCTGGTCACTGGGTCTACTGGGTGGGACCACTCATCGGTGGTGGACTCGCTGGACTTATCTACGGAAATGTCTTCATGACTTCTTCCGAACATGTTCCTCTTGCTTCTGAATTCTAAAAGCAAAAAAAAGTGATGATTCTTGATTCATATTTCTGTGTTTAAGTTCTGTCTCTCGATCGATCTGTTGCTTTGTTTGGAGTTTGGTCCCGCTTCGTTGTAATTTTTATCCAATGTTTATGAATATCATTTGATGGAAGAAGGGTGTTTGGTTATTAATGAATCAATTTATAGAATCATTTAGTTTTATCTAAATAGGTAGCTGTATGGCTAATTATCGACATATATATATATATAAGATAGAAAATCGATCGTTACAGTTGTATGATATAGTAACAACAATAACAAAATAATGGATCGTTTCACGTAGAAGTTTCGGGATCGTCGTTAGGTAGATTCTTAGGGATATTCCATTCATGAGCTTTCCACTCTGGCAATTGTTGTATGACGACCTATTCAATAGGTTATTAATATAAATTAGTCACATGTATCGAAAAATTGTACATTACAATATAATATAGATTAGAGAAAGTGAGAGGTTATATATAATATTACCAATCCGGTTGAATCTGGATTTCCCACGTTGGTTTGACAAGCTAGTCTCCAATTTTTTGGTTTCTGTGAAAACATTACTTTTTAATTTTATACTGTAACGAAATGATACAAGAGTATTTAATACTAGTATAAAATAAGATTTGTACCCTTTTAAGTTTCTGCTTTTCAATGTCAGTTCTTGGATTTAGAAGCTCCTTTCCATTTACGATCTGCAAAGAATATCCATTTATATTAAGTTATCTCATAATTAAGCCATCATTTGAATTTATAGCTTCTTGAAGGAACCAAAATTTTTATAAGCTTATTGAGAATTTATATGTATACTTCGACCATGCAAGTAGCGCAAGTTCCTACTCCTGCGCAGTTTGACAAGGGCCTACTCTGCGAAGTTAATGACACATGAAAATGATACTCTAAAAGTATTTTGATTAAAAGAAATAATCAAAATGATCATACGTACGTAAGGACCATAGAGTTCGATGTTAGAATCTAACATTATGTCTCTAAGTTTCTGTCCACCGCACGCTCTTCTCCAATGCACGTCCGGTGTCCCGTCCGGTAACAACACCGACTGAATTAAAGCAATATACAATTCACTCCGAGTTGTCTACTTTTCCACGAATTTGATTCATCCTTAATTGTTAACGATATAACTAATAACAAGAGTAGAAATAATTCGTGAAGAGTGAAGACCACGACTTACATGGACGAACGCAAAATCGACAGCAGGAGGTTCGGCATTCGGCTCATCTGCTGCTGGCGGCTGGCTCGCTGGTGCGGTGCTTATGGCTCGGATAGTTTTGGCCATGGTGGCATTGTGTTTTGAGCGTAAGAAGGACGACTTATGGTTACTAAGTTTGTTTTTGTGGCTAAAGATATGATTTGGAGATAGAGAAGCTACTAAGCCTGAACCATTCAACTGTACACTTGCCATAGCTTTGCTCTCTTTTAAAATAAAAAATAACAATAAAAACCAAAAGAACAAAAAAAGGGTTGGAACTTTTAATTGGGATTGTATATCACTTCTTGAGGTTTCTATGGAAGTGTGTGGTGCCTCCTCCATCTCTTATCCAATATGAATATGCGACGGTTTAGTTAATTGGTTAACCACATTAGTTCATTATAGTTTTGGTTACAATTTATTTAAAGATGAAAATATTAAACCAAATTATTTTTTATTTATTTTTGTAACAGTTTTTAATTTGAATTCGATATACAATTTCTGTTTAGTATATGCAAACAAGGGTTTGATTTCAATGTAAGAGTTACATGAGAAAAGGAGTCAGAAGTAATCATTCGGTTTCAATGCGTATACAGTACAATCAAACATGAAACATTTAACTATCAAAACTCATACAATGTCACATATTGTCGTAATGTTTTATGGTGATTTTGCATACGACTTAACTATGGAGTTGCTCGCTCAACTATAGAGTTGCTTGATTGGGAACTGGATGGCCACAATTGCAGGTTTAAGGAAGTCAAAGCCTCTAAAACAACTTATATGAATTTTTAAAACGTTTTTAGAACTGATGGATGTCTCAGTTTTGGGTTACAAACATTTACGTTTTGTTTACATTTAGTTTTGGGTTACAAGATCTTGGTTTGGTTACTCACTCGTTCGGTTTTGGTTGGGTGATAGAGAAATGGTAAATGGTAAAAGAGAAATCTAAACGAGAAATGGTATAAAAATACCTCAAAGATAGTTATATGACAGAAGCAAATAAACCATCAATAAATAATCCAAGATGTGAAAAAAGCGTTGAGAGTTACCCCTGCAATATTGGGACATTACTTAATGGGTTGAAAAAAAAGAGAAGAAGAATGGATTAATTTGTGGGCCGAAATAAAAGCCCATGCGCTAAATTGAAGTTTTCATTTTTTAAAAATATGAGAAAAGAAAAAATATATCAATCGAGAGAGAGAGACTGATCTGTGGAAAAAAAAAAGAGAGAGAGACTCTGATCTGTGAGTCTACCGAGAAAAAACGGGAAGAAGGGTAAAAGACGAAGGAGCTTGATAGTACGAAAATGTTAACTTCAATGCCTCATCATGTACCCGAAAACCTAAGCCTTCTCGGATTTTCTCCTCTCAAGTCTTCTTCTTTCGCTCTCTTTCTCAGACCCTTTTGTCTCTACCCAATCTTCGCTTCTTCTCCTTCGTCTTCTCGTCCGAGTCGTCGTCCTGGCACCGCCGGTTACCGTCGCAGTGACCCTTCTCCTCGCTTCCCTCCGAGACGCAAGTGGAGTAGTTTCGAGGAGGAGAAGAGTAGGGAGAGAAAAGGTATGTCTCCGATGGAGAAAGACAAAGCTAGCTTTAATCCTTCTTCTGATTCTTTCGAGTTTAATAAGAGAAGAGCTGAGGGAAAGGATAAGATAGATAAGCGTAAGAAGAATCTCAAGCGGAACACTCGCACGCTTAATCCCACCAACACCATTGCCTATGTTCAGGTTTCAATATCTACTCCAAACTTAGAATTTCAATTTGTTGGGTTTTTGTTCCAGCTTGAAATTTGATTTCCGATTTTGTCTGCATTTTAGATCCTTGGAACAGGAATGGATACACAGGATACATCACCTTCTGTATTGCTCTTCTTTGACAAACAAAGGTTCATTTTTAATGCTGGAGAGGTCAGTTTTCCGCAATTTCTGTGATACGATTTTATCTTTAGTGCTAACTGTATAGCTCTTATTAGTAGATGTAGTCTTACTTGCAAAAAATTGGATTGTAGGGCCTGCAACGTTTCTGTACAGAACATAAAATTAAGTTATCAAAGGTATGTCAAAATTTTGTCTTGGTGTCTCTTTTCTGTGATGAGGTCATTTTGGAAATATGATGATCTGTTAACTCTTTCAGGTGGATCATATATTTTTGTCTCGTGTGTGCTCAGAGACAGCAGGCGGGCTTCCTGGTTTGTTTTTTTGATCCCGGAATCAGCTTCAATGTGTTTGCTGCTGCTAGATCATTATACGGTGATAAGTTTTCATGTTTTAAATGCTTTAGGTCTTCTACTGACTCTAGCTGGTATTGGTGAAGAAGGACTATCCGTGAGTGTTCTTCTCATATGATCTCTTTGTATGTTTCCTGTCTGTTTCCTGAGTTTTGTGCTTGCCATCGGATAATTAATATTTGAATGGGATTGTTGAAACTTCAAAATCTATTTTGTTACAAAGGTAAACGTATGGGGTCCTTCGGATCTTAAGTATTTGGTTGATGCTATGAGGTCATTTATCCCTCGTGCCGCAATGGTTCATACACGAAGTTTTGGTCCATCGTTGACTACATCTGACTCCATGCCACAAATTGGCTCAAGTAAATCGAAAGATGATCCCTTTGTTCTTGTGGATGACGAAGTTGTGAAAATCTCCGGTATTCTCCTTGAACCAAGTCGTTCAGAGGAATCCGGAAGCAAATCTGGTGAAACGTCAGTTATATATGTTTGTGAGTTACCTGAAATCAATGGAAAATTTGACCCAGAGAAGGCCATGGCTCTTGGACTGAGAGCTGGTCCAAAATATGGTAAACTTCAGTCTGGACAGTCAGTGAAGTCCGATTTCAAAGATATTACGGTATGTCTCAAAGAGAAATTCTTGAGAGTATCTACAATCCAATCAGTTTTTCTCCGAGCATGCTAACACTGTTTACGCTTGATCATAGGTTCATCCGAGTGATGTGATGGGACCTTCAGTTCCTGGTCCTGTTGTTTTACTTGTGGACTGTCCAACAGAGTCACATGCCGAAGAACTGCTATCTATTCCATCTATGAACAGTTATTATTCATGCCCTGACAATTCAACGGATGGGACTAAGTTTGTTAATTGTATTATACATATAAGTCCAGCTTCTGTAACAAATAATCCTACATACCAGAGCTGGATGAAGAGATTCCACTCTGCGCAGCACATTCTCGCTGGACATGAAACGTGAGTCCTCCTCATTTAAAGTTTATTCTTATCATAAGCTGTTGATTTTATTTGTCTTATAGTTTGTTTTGGTGTTTGGCCAGGAAGAATATGGAGTTCCCGATCCTGAAAGCCAGTTCTAGAATCACAGCTAGACTTAACTATTTATGCCCACAGTTCTTTCCAGCTCCTGGATTTTGGTCTCCTCAACATGCTAATAACTCCATAAGTCCCGCTTCTTTAAGCAAGGTTTGCAAATGCTTTTCTGATACATTTTTGTTGAGTTTGATTCTGGTTTTATCATTGAATCAAGCTGTGTTCTTTTCTTCGCTTGTCAGTGCTTCAGTTCAAGTCTTGCTGAAAACATTTCCGCGGAAAATCTCCTCAAGGTATTGAAGTTTCCCATGCTTGGGGTTCCTTTCCTGTTGTTTCGGTGTATTGCTTCCTTTAGCTCTTAAGTCTCTCTATCTCTCTCTGTTTGTTTTATGGTGGGCAGTTCACTTTGCGTCCACATGGTAACCTCGGGATAGACAGATCTTGTATCCCTAGTCAATTGACGTCCTCACGAGTGATAAATGAGCTACTTTCAGAAATTCCTGAGATCAGTGGTAAGACTGAAGAGGTGAAGCGGTTATGGAATGGACTACAAAATAAGATGATGATCGAAGAGCCATGGCTGAGTGAGAGCACTGTTCCAAGCTGTCTTGAAAACATTAGACGAGACGACATGGAGATAGTTCTTTTGGGCACTGGTTCGTCCCAACCCTCAAGATACAGAAATGTCAGTGCGGTTTATATTGACCTATTTTCTAGAGGTAGTATTCTCTTGGATTCTGGGGAAGGTACTTTAGGGCAGCTCAAACGAAGATATGGTTTAGAAGGAGCTGATGAAGCAGTTAGAAAATTGAAATGTATATGGATCTCTCACATCCATGCTGATCACCATACGGGTCTTGCAAGAATCCTTGCTCGTAGACGTGAGCTTTTGAAAGGAGTGCCTCATGAGCCAGCGATTGTGATTGGACCGAGACCACTTAAAAACTTTCTCGATGCATATCAAAGACTCGAGGATTTAGATATGGAGTTTCTTGATTGCAGGAACACCACAGCAACTTTTTGGGCTTCTATAGAAACTACCAGCCCGGAGAAAACTACCAGTAACGGCAATGCAGAAGGTTCTTTGTTTAGTAAAGGAAGTCCAATGCAGAGTATATACAAAAGACCGAGTAGCCCACTAACGGACAATGCTTCAGCCTTACCGTACTTAGAGAAAATGAAAAAGGTCCTTGGAGAAATGGGTTTGGAGGATTTGATTAGTTTTCCTGTTGTGCATTGCCCTCAAGCCTTTGGGGTTGTTTTAAAAGCAGCAGAAAGAAAAAACATCGCCGGAGATCAGATTCCGGGTTGGAAAATGGTTTACTCAGGCGACACAAGGCCTTGTCCTCAGATGGTTGAAGCTTCAAAAGGAGCAACTGTTCTTATACATGAGGTTTGTGAAGTTTCCTATTTAAGAAATTGTACTAAACATTACTACTTCTTTCACATTCTAATAAATTTCATCTTCTACAGGCGACGTTTGAGGATGCCTTGGTAGAAGAAGCCGTTGCTAAGAATCATAGCACGACTAAAGAAGCAATCGACGTTGGCTCTTCAGCGGGCGTGTACCGGATCGTACTGACTCATTTTAGCCAGAGATACCCGAAGATCCCGGTGATTGACGAGTCGCATATGCACAATACCTGCATTGCTTTCGACATGATGAGTATAAACCTGGCGGATTTGCATGTGCTTCCTAAGATTGTTCCTTACTTTAAAAATCTGTTCAGAAACGTGGTGGTTGATGAAGAAGAAGAAGAAGAAGAAGAAGAAGAAGAAGAAGAGACTGATGATACTAATGGTTTGATGATGAGTGACAAAGTCTCGAGCTTTTTCAGCAATTAGTACTTAAGATTGTTCTGTTTTAGAGTTAGTTTTTTGCTCTGTTTTTTTTTTTTATTTAAAATTTGTTAGCTCTGTTGTTGTCTTCTGATATCATCAATTTAATCAATTTTTCTTTCGCGGAAATAAATAGAAATTAGTGTGTATAATGTGAATGTGAAAAAACGAAAATAGATTGAAAATAGGGAAATAAGGGAAAGTCACCTAAGATCTTGTGAATCGCTTCCATTCTTTATTGACTGCTTCCTTGTACTTGTCAGCTACATACCGGTGAGGTTCTCCTCAATTTCGCATAGCCTGTCTCCGATCTCTGCTAATTTTGCCGAGATTATCGATTTGATTCCGATTGCATAATGATTTTCTTGAAAGGGGCTAATTTTACCTCTGTGTTTATTGGTTTGCAGGCGAAATTGAGCTCCAGATCGCGATCTTCAGTTGCGGTGAATTTGAGCTTACCAGATCGGTCTTTAACTGATCTGATAGTGTGAAGGATCGGTCTTCGATTGATTGTTGTCTTTAAAGCTCTTTTTTTTTTTTGCGATTTTTGACGAGCGAGACGAAGGGTTGTCTCGTTGTTGGTGTTGTGTGTTTGGGAATTAGGGTTGTTTTTGTTGTTCGGAATTCGTCATGGATACGAGCAGAAGAGCAGTGGAATCATACTGGAGGTCGCGGATGATCGATGCGGTCACGTCTGACGAAGACAAGGTAGCCCCTGTGTACAAATTGGAAGAGATCTGCGACCTCCTTCGTTCTTCTCATGTCAGCATCGTCAAGGAGTTTTCGGAATTCATTTTGAAACGTCTTGATAACAGAAGCCCCATCGTTAAGCAGAAGGTATCTTTTTCAATTGCGTCCCTTTTCTGTTTTAATTGACTTCGCACGGATTAAAAGTTGTTCCTTTGTGACATCGTTGTCTCCTTGAAGTTTTTGATTGAGAATGTTACATGCGGGGATTGATTTTGTTTGCTGGTTGATATCTGTTTGGAGATTAGGGTTTAGTTCTTTATTCGTTTGATTATAGCCTAGAGTTGATAGGGAAACGTAGGATTTATAGCTACCCTATCTAATTCTGGTTATGCTGATTCTGGTTATTGTATTTTGTATGTGCACAGGCTCTTAGGCTGATAAAGTATGCTGTGGGAAAGTCTGGCTCAGAGTTTAGAAGAGAAATGCAAAGGAACTCTGTTGCGGTTCGCAATTTATTCCACTACAAGGGGCATCCAGATCCTTTAAAGGGGGATGCGCTTAATAAGGCTGTACGGGATACTGCTCATGAAACAATCTCTGCTATATTCTCGGAAGAGAACGGTAGTAAGCCTGCTGCTCCTGAAAGCATCAACAGGCGCATAGAAGGATTTGGGAATACTAACTTTCAGGTGCCTTCTAATGATAATAAATCGTTCCTGAGTGAGGTGGTGGGAATTGGAAGTGCATCTATAAAGCAAGGAATCAGTAGTTTTGCTCAAGGCCACTTGCAAAAGAAGAATGAGAATGGAAGTAGCAGCTACAGAGGTCCAAATCTCCATAGATCATTAACTTTGGAAAGTGAGAACTCCGGTAGATATGACCCAGTTAAGCTGGGGAGTGATGGTATATATGGGGTGTCTAAGAACACGGGTGGTGGATCTTGGGGCCCCGCTTCCGGAGAAGCAAGTGAAAGTTCTGGTTCAGTTTGTCTCGAGAGCAAAACTCGTGAGGAAAAGCTGCTGGAAACCGTTGTTACATCTAGCGGGGTACGCCTGCAGCCAACTCGGGATGCACTTCATGTATTCATTTTAGAGGCTGCGAAAGTGGATACTGTTGCTTTAAGCGTTGCTCTTGACCGGAAGCTCCAGTCTCCAATGTGGCAGGTATGTTTATGATAGTCACCTCCTTGTGGAACTGTTTGATGCAAAATGTAGCCTTTTTAATGGTACTTTGTATTTTCCTTCCCTGGCTTGTTTCTTCTGTAGCATTATAAAGTCTTCCCACGTTTGTACTTAAAAAGACATTTTGATTTTCGTTTGGCAGGTTCGGATGAAAGCTTTATGTGTCCTTGAGGCCATTTTGAGGAAGAAGGAAGATGATAATTTTCCAATTGTACATACTTATTTTAGTGAAAACACGGATGTCATTCAGCGATGCGCAGACTCTCCTCAATCTTCCCTTCGTGAGAAGGCTAACAAGGTAAGATTATCCTTGTTGCAAGCATTCACAAAGCTCTCGTTTTTGGTATTATGTTCATACGATGGTTTAACTCAAAATAATGGCTTTGTGTAGGTTCTGAGCCTTCTAAATGGTGGACAGTCAAAGGGGTTTATGAGCAGCTCAGAGAATACTGTGAAGCGAGACACTGCTGTTGATTTTCCTGACTTGATTGACACAGGTGATTCAGATTATACAACAGAAGATACATTGAACATGCCAAATGCTATTAATAGTGGCAGTACAGTGGCGACAGCAGCTCCATTAATGGATGATGATTGGTTTGGGGATAGCACTGACACTGGATTGAGTAGCAGCGAGAAGAAAAATGATGATGACCCCTTTGCAGATGTATCATTTCATCCTAATGAAGAAAAAGAAAGTGCAGATGACCTGTTCTCTGGAATGACTGTCGGGGAAAAGCCCGCTGCTGGTGGTAATCATGTGCCTGAGCTATTTGATATGTTTGGGTCAACTGCAACACTTGAAGCAGAGCCAAAAGATTCGAAAAGCATAAATGATTTAATGGCAAGCTTCTCCATTGACCAAACCAACTCAAATCAGAAAGGCTCGTCTTCAAGCACCCTTCCAGAGAACTTATTTGCAATGCCGAGCACCACCAACCACCAAGCACCGGAAAATCCTGTTGGAGGCATTCTTGGCTCACAAAGTTCTGGATTTATTCAAAATCCAATGATTCCTGGGGGTGTCATGCCCTTCAATTTTCCTCCGGGGATGATGATGAATCCACCTTTTGCATCTCAACCTTTGAATTACGCTGCCATGGCAAGATTGTTAGCTCAGCAGCAGCAATATCTTGGTAATATATCCAACGCTCAGGGTATCGGAAATGTTCTCCCTATGGGTACTAACGAAGGAAATCAGTCAGCATTCCCTGATATATTCCAGCCAAATTTTGCTAATCAAGCTCCAACCTCAACAATGAATGTTTCAAAAAAAGAAGATACCAGAGCATTTGATTTCATCTCCGTAAGTTTTGCAATCTTGCTCCTGATCCTTGATTATAAATTTCGGTCAATTTGCTATTATACGTGCAAACATCAGTCTCATCCATAATAGCTAGCTTGTACTCTTCTTTACAACCACCTATGTCTGATTTACATATACTGATAGAGTAACAACATATATGTTCACGTGGTGCAGGATCATCTTGCATCCGCGCGCGGCACAAAGAGAGTATCTTGATGCTTGCTAATACCCGGTGTCAAATGTTATTTCATGAGATATGGACACAAAGAGGAGGCTACAATGTTTTATCTATGAGAGCTGTAAAAGACTTGAGGAGAGAATTGAGATGATGAGCTTTACTTCATCCGGAAAAAAAGAGAAGGAGAAAACTGATAAATCTGAATCATATGGTAAGCTTTTTGCTTTCTTTTCTTCCTCTTGTTTGTCTTCGTTTTCTCTTGTATGGAGTCATTGTTCTTTGGAATGAACATGTAGTATTAGAATTCACCTGTTTGATTTAGATGTGTTTCTTTTGTTCATTTGCTATATATATATATGAAGAGACTGTGTCTGTCTATCAAATTTGACAAGAAAGGAAATAAATTTAAGGAAAAAAAAGGAGTCCTTTCCATTAACATTCTCCATTTCTTCTTGGAGCACTGTAATGAAGCATATGAGTTTAGTTTGGAGTCACCCTAATTTCAGTTAAGATTCCTTACTCCTGTTGATGGCCAATTTAATCATTACAGTATCTCCGAATTGTATATTTTCTCACATGTTCCTTCTTTTGGGAAAGTAGGCTCGGTCAACTTTGCCTCGTTTGTTCATTAAATTTGGCGTTATTTACATGTTTATGAAAGCTTAGAATTGTTCCCAGTGTTTACATCTGTAAATATTTTTGTCTTTTTTTTTTAACTGAAGTACCAACGGTAAAGATAAAAAGAACAAAAGATTTTTAAAAGTGGTTGAAAGTTAATCTTTTGTTATCTTTAAAAGGTGGTAACGGAAATGATGAATTGACGTCCTCAATATTTAAATCTAACTTTTTATATTGATGTTTCGATTTGTGTATATATAAAAAAATAAATAGTAAAAAAAAATACCTCAACGGGAAGATTGATAAAGACACACGTGAGTAACTTTAGATTCTCGTCTCTCTCGAATAGGAAACGAAGCATTTAGATGATGATTACAAAGTTAGAAACGTTCTCTTCTGTGAATCTTTTTTTTTTCTTTTAACTTTTTCTATTCTGTGAATATTTTGTGTTTTCTTTCTTTGTTTGCATATCCACCTTACATTTGATCTCGTTATGTGCTTAAATAGTTTGGTTAAAGAGTGATCAATATCTAAAACGAATCAAAAGGTAGATCCAGAAGTATATATTTTTGTAACTATAGATGCGATTTTTTCTGATTTGTTTCTAAAAAAAAAAGAAGAATAAAAGATATATGGTAACTGAAATATGGGTAGGCTAAGTGTCACTTAAAATGGAGCGTCTAGATTCATTAGTCAAATTTGGTATTTTATTTTCTTTGATAGTTTGACACATTTCCACCAAATTAATAGTCTACTTGTTGACAAAAAAAAAAAAAAATGAATAGTCCAAAAAAAACAAGAACAGTCTAATATATATCCGCTAACATTTACTCAGTTATGTATTATTGAAACATAACTAATTATGTCCAATTGATTTTCGTTGAACAAAAAGAAAACTAATTATGTATGATTATATGTTTTAATATAACATGAAAAATATTTTCTTTGGTGATATAATTATTGTTATTTATTTCGCTTGATATGTGTGGTTACAGTAATTATTAATTATTCTCAAATCCAAATACCAGAAAAAGTGTTAAGTTTTTTTTAATATATTATTAACAAAAAGAAGAAAAAAACCTCAGACTTGAACAGCATGTGCAGTCTATAAATACATCTCTCACATCCACAGACACACTATAGTCTCTCTCTCTCTCAAACTGAGTACAGATGACGTCATTCAACAGTTCTTCATCACCAACATCATCGTCATCGGACCAATCTGATGTAACTACTACAACATGCACCCACTTTTCTGAAACTTCACCCACAAAAAACACAAGAAAGAGAAAGAGAGATTCTTCGTCTTCATCTTCTTCTTCTTCTTCTAAGCATCCTGTTTACAGAGGTGTACGGATGAGAAGTTGGGGCAAATGGGTCTCCGAGATCCGACAGCCTCGTAAAAAGACTCGAATTTGGCTCGGTACATTCGCCACCGCAGATATGGCCGCGCGTGCTCATGACGTCGCTGCTCTCACCATCAAAGGCTCTTCTGCCGTCATCAATTTTCCGGAGCTCGCTTCTGTCCTCCCTCGTCCGGCGTCATCTTCTCCGCAGGATATCCAAGCAGCCGCCACAGAAGCCGCTGCCATGGTGGTTGAGGGGAAAATGTCAGAGACAGAGTCAGCGGAGACGGAGATAGAGGAAGCACCACCGTCGTCGGAATCGTGTTACGTGGCGGTGGAGTCGTCGGAGGAGGAGGAGAGGTTGGAGGAGATTGTGGAGTTGCCTAACATTGAAGAGGGGAGCTACGATGGGAGCGTGAAGTCACGCGCTGATCTGGCCTATTCTGAGCCGTTGGATTGTTGGGTGTATCCTCCTCCGGTTATGGATTTTTATGAAGAGGTATTGGAGTTCAATTTCTTAGAATTATGGAGCTTTCCTCACACGGAACTGATTAATCACTAATTTAAGTTAATTAATTAATTGCTGTCATATAATATAGATAAAACATTTTTCTGTTGTTTTTATTTGTACGGATAATTCGATTCGATGCGTAGTGTAGGAATTGTAGTGTTTGTATGTTGTAGCATACGGTACCAAGTCTAGTATGCTGTTATTGTAAAATAAATTTATACTTATATATATATGTATATTTTTAACTTATCATACAATTATTGTAACTTGGTAAATGGAAACTATCGTTACGCAATGTTCTTGTATTTATGAATTTACAAGAGAAAAGTTCTTTTATTCCTTCTTAACGTTCTTCGTTCTTCTCAACAGTAAATTTTTTTTATAAAAAAAAGGATTAAGAGTTCAAAAAGTTTAAAATAATAAATACATTGATAAGCTTAACATTATAGTCTTAAAATTACTTCCAATTTACAAGATTGTAGATTATTATCCACCATGTCCTTTTTGTGTGTATAGGATTCTCGATACAAGACATTTATATTATAGTTAGGTGGTTATAAGATTTTAGGTTAGAACATATACGTTTTTAATATAGTTAACTACGAGAATGCATCACAGAACACGCTAAAACAGCTTCAATGAGGTGCCGTCCACTCTTTTTTTTTCACTAATAATATATTTTGGCCTTTTTATGTATTTTATCATTCGATATCTTCAAAGTTCAAATAATTATAAACCAAAATACATAACCAAATAATAGTTTGATCTCTTGTCTCGACCAACAAAATTATCCATCTTATTATTCATATTAGAAGACTTTACACTGACGGTAGCCGTTGCTATGTTCTATATTCTTTTGTTCTAATCAGACTAATGACATGATTTGTTAGTTAATAGTAAAAAAACCAAACACTTAAAATATAAAAAAACGCACTTGGATATTCATAAATAGCTGGAATTACATTTCAAATTCCATATTCACATCTCTTTATTTCAAATTGTATCAATCTTCTTAAACACGATTGTTTTTTTTATATAGTATTTGAGCGCGTTTGTTTTAGCTTAAACAATTTATTTTAATTGAAAACGAGAAGAAGGTGGTGGCGTGGGAAGTGGGAACGAACAACAAATAGAAGTTTTCAAGTGCTTAATTACTGTTTGAAATCCATTGATTAAAAGTATTTAATGGTTGTTATATCGATAAATAAACTGTATAAAGCAACTATGTATGTAATAATTTCAAATAATAAAATAAAAATTCGGTTGGGTAGTCCGATTTAACTATAGTATAAAAGAATCGGGTGGGTATCAATAATAGAGATTAAGTCATTAAAGGTGGCCAAGTACCAATAAGGAGGTTAGTAAATAATTTGGTAATGTGTAAAGATCAAATAGTTGTCGAATCTTGTAAGTCAAATGTTATCTACCCTATAATAATATCTAATTGTTTTATGTAAATCGACCAACCTAGGACTCTCTACTAAATTTACTAATCAATTTGCAATTTCACCTAAAAAATACCCAAAAAATCAATACGTTATACAATGTCTCATTTTTCAATGTCTCTTAATCCATCCTTTTTTTGTATTGCAATCAATAATCTTATGCTTTACATAACTGGTACATGTCACATGCAGAAACATTCATGAACTTGAAAATTGGTTCTTCAAAATAATTTAAAATTGATCTTCTCTGTTATATGGAAAAAGGGTTTTTAGCAGTCACTAAGATTACAGAGGAAACCTAAAAGATCAAGGTCTACGTTTGCCACGAACTGTCTTTTCTTTAAAACACAATCATCTTATGAACTGTTTCTCGCCGTAGTCATGTCCAGTTTCATCACGGTCTCTTCGAGCTGGAGCCGTTTGATTTTCCTGAGTTCAAGGATGCTTGGTGGCTTTAGTTTAATGGAGCCATAGAGCTCAACAAGAGTGAAGAATTCTTGTTTCGAAAGACTTTTCTTCTGAACCAATTTCTCTACCACCTCGTCCATGAGCGTCCGGTTCTTTTGGAGAATCTGGTGTATGAATGCATTTGTAAATCATATTTAACAGAACCAATATAAAGGAGATGCCTATGATATAAATTAGACAATTTAGATTGCTCTTTACCTCTTTAGCACGCTCGTAACACATGTTCAATATCCGTAATGCCTCCAGATCAATATCCTGCAAATCAATCCAAGTATGAGAAGATGATTCTGAAATTTGAAAGCTAAAGATAATTCAAGATAAGATGGCCTTACGTTAATTCGATCAGCCACCCAGAAGTTATTCAAGCCGTGATGTTTCTCAGAAAGACCACCAAGAACCAATGATCTAGCAGCTGACCTTGCATTATCCGATGTTTCAGCCCATATCGTACTTAACTGGAACAAATCATTAGCAAAGATTGGTAACTAAAAAAGCACTATTTAGAGAAAAAGTAAAATCGTAAGGACCTGTATGTATTTTCTGATACTGTGTCATGGGTTAAAGGAGATCATATTTCTCACCTGACCCTCACCGTGCCATAGTTCATCTGCAGCCCGAGGTGCTAACTGAACAGTTATGTGATCCAAGAGGGATTGTCGGCTGCATATAGTAGACCATGAAGGAAAAAGATCGTAAAGACCCGTGTAATGTAATCAAGAAATCGAATATGTTTTTATTAAAGACACAGACCTAAGCATGCCTTCCTTAAATTTGATATGATCCATCTTCACCCGGACATAACCCAATTCTCTACCAGCTCTAGGGTTGATTGTCAGCTGGTCAGAGTCATTGAAATGTCAGTCAAAGACGAAGCTTCAAATCTAGCAAGGGAGTATAAAGGAAATTTTTTTAAGAAACCTACAAATTCTATATTCTTCAGATCAGGAAAGTTCACTGCCACAACAGCCATAGCAGCTTCATTTATAGCAACTTGTCGCCACGTCTCAGAGCTCCTATCTTTTCTATCTAACATTCCTCTTTCTTCTATTTGTGCAGCTTGAAGCAAATCATCTGTCGTTAACTGCATTAGAGATTACAGAGAATATATGATCTGTCAGTCTTTTACTTGCTGGTATCGAACTTCTTAACTAACTATAAGCCTAAGCTGCTTCCTCTCGCGCACAACATCCAAGCGCTTAATCCAATTCAAACACACCATATGCTACACGATCCTAATTTTTAAAACCAAAACCATCCTAAAAGCAAGGGAATATTTAACTAACTGGGACTTAAATTATAGATCCTACCTCTGTCCTTCCATCACGCATCATATTAATTGCTGCTATCTCGACGATATTAGCAAGCTCTGCTCCAACCATGCCATCTGTCATGCTAGCAACAGCCATATAGTCCAAATCTTCAGCCATCGGCTTCCTACGAGCATGAACCTGAGCAGCAAAACCGGACAAAAGATATAGCTTTGGACCAAAGGACAAAACTCTTCTTTACAAACTTCCCATCTTAAGACTACATAAAAACAGACATCAAGCCATTACCTGCAGAATTTCCATCCGTCCAATAAGACCGGGTTTCGGGATAAAAATTTTACGATCGAATCTTCCAGGCCTCACAAGTGCAGGATCTAGAATGTCTGGTCTGTTTGTGGAAGCGATTGTAATGACCTCTCCTCTTCCCTCAAAACCATCTAGCGAAACAAGGAGCTGTCACACAAAAACAAATGAAATTATCGTCCACTAAAATAGAAAAAAAAAAAAGAAAGAAGACAATTACACATTCTCAAAATGTCCGAAACCTGATTAAGAGTAGCATCCCTTTCTTGTCCTCCAGAGCCCTTTATTAACCCACGCTCTCTTCCAACAGCATCCAATTCATCAATGAAGACCACAGATGGAGCCTGCAGCGAGACCACCTTAAGATTAGCATCCAGTAACAGACTGAATCCTCAATACACAATGAAAGTAATCAGAAAAGCAGCCAAGAGCTATTGCTTTAATGATCTAATAAATGCATCTGTAAGTGAGAATTAAACTCCACGCTCAACACATGTAAGCAAAGTTACAAGACTTACATTGTCTCTAGCTTCCTGGTACAATGCTCGGACACGAGAGGCACCAACACCAACATATATTTCAACAAACTGAGAAGCAGAAATTGAGAAGAAATTCACTCCTGCTTCACCAGCTACAGCTTTTGCCAGTAAAGTCTTTCCCACCCCAGGAGGCCCACATAATAGAATACCACCTGAAAGAGAACATAAAATTAAAGAGATGATCAAACAGCAAAACATCATAGGTTATATAACCAAATACTAGGTGATATAGAAGTTGACACAACATCCAACCTGGAATCTTGACCCCTCTCCTGCGGTACATCTCTCCATGGGTAAAAAACTTAACAATCTCCTCGAGTTCAAGACGAATCTTCCCAAGCCCAGCAACATCTGTAAATTTCACATCCACACCCCTCTCCAGATACTCAGGTAGCCTCTTATTCGATGCTCTTCTCACACGTGCGCCTGACTTCATGAACTGCATTGCCTTCTGTAGGTATGGATTTTTCTCACCCGTTCCTTCCTCAACCTCCTCATCAGCTTCCTCAATTCCCTCCATCTCCCTTTCTAACTCCCTCATTTTCTTCCTTTCATCTGCTTCCGCCTTCTCGATCTTCAACCTGTCTTCATAATCCTTCTTTTGCTTCCTATAGTTGAGCACCACAACACGGTAGAATATATAAAAGAACACCAATCCAAGAGCTGTAGCCACATTAGGATCCTGAGCTAATCTTGCCCACATATCAGCCATATCTCGATAATTTCTCCTCGCCTCACGCAAAGACTCTTCGTATTTCTTATTCCTAAGTGCCTTCCTTTTCTTCCTCTCCTGCTGTTTCTTCTGCGCTTTCATTGTCTTTTCCATCATCTCTCTTTCTTCTTTCATCCTCTCTATCTCCTCCTTCCTCTGCCTCTTGAAATCCTCCCTCATTCTCTTCAATTCAGCAGCACGTTTCGACTCCTTCTTTGGCTTAACCCATGTTAACATATAAGCAGGCACTTTCCATAAGAACCCTAAATAAGGAGTCGGCACAGGTGGCTTCTTGACCGGAGGAGTATAGGCATTAACACATGCTGAATCCATCCCTAACTCATCCCACTGCTCCCAAAACCTCTTATTACCCTCTAATGAAGGTAACACAGTCCTCAGTACCTGAGAATCCTCCAAAACTACTAACACAGACTCTGCCTTTTGCCGCAAACTTAAACCTGAAGGCTTTATTACATGCTTGAGCTTACCTTCAGCCTTTAAGCTCAAAATATCGGTATAAGGTATACGTTTCGAAACTACAGGCAGATCTTTGGACCAAGCTTTTAGCTGTTCAGGTGTCAAAGCTTCCTGAGGTTTCCTCTGGCTTTTCTTTCTCTCGGATACCTTTTTCGCAGCCGCAGCAAGCGACGGTTGAGCCAGAGAAGAGGAGATTACAGTGAGTGTGATTGGTATTGCGAGAAGATTGACTTGGTTTGCCTTGGCTTTTTCGTTATCGCCACCGTCATCTTGAGAATCATTCGTGGTTGAATTGGTTTGGCATGAAATTGAGGAATATTTTTTGGGCAATCTCAAGATTCTTGGATGGTTCTCGGGAGAAAGGAATTGAGAGTATGACGATGAATGCAGAGCGAAACGACAAGCCATGATGTAATTTGTTTAAACTAAAGATGAACTCCACTTACATGAAGAAGACGAAGTCAATTGCAATAAACCAAGCGTGACGAGATAGACTGACTGCCATTGAAACTCAGAAAAGAGCTTCGTGCCTCATTTCCCAGGCCAGAGGATAAAAGAAGCAGACAGAAAACAGAACAGTGGTAGTAATACGATGGCTTCTTAAAAACCCAATAACAGATAGTCAGGCCCATTTAGCTCTCAAATCAAAACTTCCAATTAAAACGCGCATTTGACGATCCAGACGCTGACGATCCAGACGCGAAAAGGGCAGTCTCAATTAGATAAAACGTTAAATAACATATTAGATAAATGTTATTTTCTAACAATTTTTTAATTAATATAACTCCGACTGGTAGCACTGTAACGAACGACAAATAATATGACTAAATTGTGGAACATATTATAATTAAATAATAAGAAATTGATTCCACAATTAATCTTCATAAAATTTATTAAACTTTTATTGTTTTAACCATTTGTATTTTAAAAATTATTCTATCATTGAATAAATTATGTTTTAATTTAGAAAAATATAAAATTAAATGATTCGTTAATCTATAAACAAAAAATTTAAACATCATATATTTCAAAATAATGTAAGTGTAAGAGATAATAAATGAATTGATTACATTACATCATCTTGTCAGTTCATATTGCTAAAAATATAACTAAATCAACATACTAAATACCAAAGATATCATATTATATCTTGATATATTTTTTTGGAGCTAATGTAGTGTGAAACCAATATCAAGGGTATGCATATTTTTCTTAAAACATATCAATTATAGATTTTATTTTTGACTTTGTCTTCTCAAAAGTTTATTAAATTTGAATTTTTCAGTTTTTTCAAATCTATTAAATGCTATCATTTGATTCAGAAAAAAATTCTTTAATATATATATTTAAAATATGATATAAAATCATATTTCCTCTCCAGAAACTAATATGTATCATTTTTTATATGTGGGTTTTGCTATGGTAATATTTGCGCATTATGATTATTTTTTTTTTTTTAGTTTTGAACATATATATTGTATTCTAAAAAACATACTATAACAATTATGAAAATCTTTAATTTTTGATAAAATTATTTCAAAAAAATAAGTTGATATTTATGTCATTTTAGTTTTTCCTTAAATCAAATTTCATCATTTTAATCTGACTCATTTTTATTTACAATTTTTGATGAAATTATTTATCACCATATTTTACATTTATTTTTATTAAAATATTATATTTTGGCTAATTAACTTTAGGAAAAAAGAAATATAGTTACATTCATTATTATTAGTATAGTTACATCTGTATTTTTAAATTATCTTATTTTTCCTATCAATTTAAGATAAATTTTTATGTTAATTTTTTTTAAAAATTATATATAAATGAACAATTATATTTTTAAATTTAATATAGTGAATTAATTTATTTTATTAAGATTTTCCTCTTACAGTATAAAAAGCTTTTCTACATTTTCCTTGATATATATAAATTGAAAATTAAATATAAAGGTAATCTTTAAAATTTAAGATGTAAGTTAATTAATTTATTATTATATTAATTATAATCCTTTTACTATTTTAGTAGAATAAATCTTAAATAAAAAATTTGGTTGAAAATATAACTATATATGTATTATTTTTGTAGTAAAATATTATAATACTTTATCTAATAATATTTTAGCTTATATAATTTATCATGATTTTTATATTTACTGAGATAATAAGTTTGTTTATGTTTTTTCTATTTCATTCTATATTAAATAAAAGTAAAAGTTATATAAATAGGATAGTCTAAATGGAGAGAAAAGTAGCTAATTATATGTATGACTTATTATATTTTGCTTAGGTGGACACTTTTAGGAGGAGAGAAAACTCTCCTATATGATTACAATTAAATCCTTCAGATTAGGTGTGTTCAAAATGAAAGAACCGAAATAGAGCAACATGGGTAGATAATGGGTACACTATAGAATCTATGTGTATAATGTTATAAAAAACCGTCCGATTTGAATATGGTTTGGGTATAATAAAATAGTACAGTATTATTCAATTACAGATACATTATCGTATACATATGTAATTACATGAACCTAGTGGTAGTCAGTTAATAATAATTATAAAAGAAAATCAATTAATTAATTTATCTTGAAGCAGTTTTTGTCACTCGTCTTTTTTTCGTTTGAATATTTTAGAAGGATTTTCTTCTTATGTTGTTTAAATGGAACTCGGTCAACAAAATTCAAAAACTGTGGCGTCCGAAGATTCGCTGACATCGATTGAAACAAACAAATTCCAAAAATCACCCATAACGCAAAACATGATTATTGTATGATGATAAACATCAGAAGTGGGAGAAAAGTACACAAGGGGTAAAACAGTACTAAAATCTCTAGCAGTCGCGTGAGAGATGGAGAACGTCGAGAATAGAAGAAACGGCGAGGAAGAGAAACGCGAACAGGGCGAAGACGACGGAGATTGCGAGATGGTCACAGAAGAAACCTAGAGATTTGCAGAAATTGGGAAGAGTCATGTGTCTTATTCCTGTTCTGTTCATATTCGTCACTCCTAAAGCCGCCGATCCTCCACTCACCATCGCATATCCCAATATCTGATCCGCAACGAAGCAAAACCATGCTTGTGTTCTTGTCGGAATAATCGGAGATTTTCTCATCAGTCTGGTTCCACTTATAACCAGTTGGAGTAGTGAGTAAAGAACCGTCGCCGATGAAACCACAACTAGATATCTGTAAAACGATCACTCGTGATTATTACAGTCAATTATATGCAATGTATCATGTTTGATTATGAAATTGGCTTACATTAGGGAATCTGAGAGAGACCAGAAGGCGTGGAGCTGAAACTCGAAACCATAGAGAGTGGTCATGCTAGTCTCACGGGCTGTCAACATTAACGACACAGATACCGCGGATACAGCCATGCACATGGCTCGTAACACAACCATTACCACGTCATTGCTTCTGCCGTCGTGACGGTTATCCTCGCCGTATGTGGTGGCTGTGGTGACCACATCGCGGACATCAAGCTTCGTCTCTTCCACAGTTAGAGAGTTTTGTTTCTGCTCTGTTGCTTTCGCCATTGCGTCTCTTGTAGTGTCTAATTAGTAAATTACAGAATGATACTGAGACGAGCCAAAGACGGGTATATAAACACATGCTGGACACGAGGCTAGTTTTTACTGGAGGTCCAAAACAAATGCCCGTGAGGCTTCTCAGGTTCCATGGAATCAGTGTCTTTCGAGCATTGGTAATGGTGGTCGTTTTGCACGAGGCATGACCTCTGTCTGCTCAAATACAAACAAAAAATGAACTGCTAAAAGAATAGATTTTTATAATTTAGATTTATACCAATTATAGCTGTCGTCAATACAAAGCCAATTTGGAAACTTCTTTTACAATTTGAATTTTTGATCACGCTCTGAATTTACTTAAACACTCTCGCTCACAAAACTTCAAATTATCAGTGTATGGAAGAAATGCCAATTC
Source organism: Streptanthus diversifolius (assembly GCA_039880935.1). Lineage (NCBI taxonomy): Eukaryota > Viridiplantae > Streptophyta > Magnoliopsida > Brassicales > Brassicaceae > Streptanthus > Streptanthus diversifolius. The sequence goes on along the minus strand of JAXGFM010000013.1, from coordinate 15,994,324 downwards.
GAAGAAGCTTTAAACACCGAACATCATGTCAACGAACTTTGAGACCATCGACTTTGATGGAGTGGCCATGGCACCGCCACTTGGTTGAGGGGAGAAAGCGCTTCCGTTTTGTAAGTAGTGAGGACGAGAAGTGGCCCTAGCTGTGTTAAACTCAGAGTCTCTAGTGGATGATGGTGGAGGTAACGGGATAAATCCTTGGTTGTTCAGTCTTTCGTTTAAAGCTTGCTTCTGTATCGGATCTACCTGCTTCACTCCTACTATTACCACTCCGTTTATCATCATCCCAGCTTTGCTCAGGGCCTTCTGTGCATCAGACCGGTTCTGCATCAAATACACAGTCAATTTGTCACTTTTTTTAGTTTGATCATCCAGAAGATTCAATTCGATTATCACGTCTGATGATTCGTCTAGAATAATTATCGTCATGCATAAAAAAGGCCTGAAGAGAAGAAGAGTAACCTCGTAGAGGATGTGCATCCAGTTAGCATTCCGAGGACCAGGAACATGTTTCACGATCATACCACACTTTTCAAACTCTCGTAGTATCAAATTTGTATCACTTGGAGAAAATCTGAAAGCAATCATTATGATCAGTTCTAGAGATCGAAAATGTGGGACACAGACACAAGACAAGGCACTTAATAACACTACCACTATACCAGTTATTAACCATGGACCTGGAATTTCAGAGACACGAGAATAAAGAGCATTCACAACAGCAAAGCAAAAAAAAAGCTTAATGGACTTACCCATAGACAGTGACCCACTCTTCCTCTTCAACGTTTCCTGTCGGTATAACCTGCCTCTGAACCTCTGGCCTAGCGACTTCTCTCGGTGGCGGAAGAGTGACCAATGCACCTGGCTGAATCACCCCTTCTACAGGAGAGCCCTTCCCTTTATCATCCTGTTCGGTACTACTACCTGCCTTTGACTGAGACCACCAACTCGGACTCCCTGAAACTTGCTGACTCTGTTGAGCACTCAGCAGAGAAAAAGACGAGCTTGCTTCTAACTTTCCTTTACCGGGAGTAACAACGTTTTTCCCAGAGCTCTGGAAAGGCGTTAGTCTTTCAGACTTGACATCTGGAGACGCCGAGTAGTCTGCAATGCCTGATTCAGGAGAGAAATCCGACCGGTCATCCAAAGTATACATTGGAGGTGGTGGAAGATCCGATCCTCCGAAATTTTCACGCCATAGCGCAGATACCGCAGCTGCCTGACCCGGGCTCGAAAATTTTCCTCTGCGTGCTGAAACAGGAGAAGCTAAATCTTGAAAGAAAAGAGATTGTCTCACTGATTTAGGAGTCCTGTGATCTGTAGCACTCATTTCTACACAACAGCGTATTATCTATCTCCCTGCAAAGACAAAAAATTGCAGAAGAAAAGCTCATCAACATCATCTAGGCGAGTCTAGTCCAGGTGGTTCGTTGCAGCTCTAGAAATTGACATAAACGAAAGCTACCTTCCTCTCAGAATATATGAATCTAGAAATAAAAATCAGAAATCGTTTGGTCTAACTCAGAAACAATGAGAACAAGTTCGACGAAATTTAAAAGTTACGGACTAGATTCTCTATTCGTTTAAAGGAGAAGGCTTTTCACGCTAATCGTCGAAATCCATACAAAAAGAACAATCATACTATTGGAGAATCGATAGAGAGAGAGAGAGAGAGAGAGCAAAACCTGAAGGTGCAAACGGAGGTGTTTCCAATTTTCCGCGTTAGGATTCCCGGAAAAGCTCAGCTCGAGCTCAAGGTGACGATATTAACCTCGCGTTTAAACAACAGCCGCGGCATCATATGGGCTAAACATGGGCCTAGTTGGAAGTATTCGGCCTAGCAGTTTTTTCTTCGGCAAGAATTAAATAAAATTAGTATGGCACTTGGGTAATACACCAAGCACTTGTTAGAGTTTCCGTCGTGATTCATTTTCCGAGTTTGCGCTTCTTTCATTCGTTCAATGGCGTTTTCATATTGCTATTTGATCTGTGAACGGAATTCGGAAAGACTTTACATTTATTATAAAGGCGATTATTTGAAACGCCAAACGCTGACTTGTGGTAGTCACAAAACTTGACACGCTCCTCGCGTGTGAAGGTTAAGGTTTTTGTCTTTTTGAAATTTCCTTAGCGGCGCGCGATTTGCTGCTACGCGACAACAGAACACATACACTTACAAGGACATTCATTTTCTGCTGTCACTGCCCTATTTTCTCGTCGATTTCGTGTCATCAGATGGAAACTTTACTGGTGAATTGTGTCGAGAAGAACCTTAGCCAATTCATGTTCTCCAATGCCATCTTCCTTTGCGAACGTCTCCTCGCAGAATTCCCCTCAGAGGTTTCGATTTTCTATCTCCTTCGTTTTCGATTTCCAATTTCACTTTCTCGTGATTGATCACATGAATTTTCTTTTTTTATATACTTTCGGATGAAGATTGATTTCGTTTTTGTTTTTCTCTAACTACAAATGATTTATGTCTCTCTTGCCGTCTGATCCGATCTTCTAGCTCGAAATTATTTTCATGGTTCAAATTCTTGTAGAGAGTTTATATTACGATTTCTTCGGGAAGATGCAATTCAGTTTGACTCAACTGTTTATGATTCCGGGTGTATTTTGTGATTTGCTTCGGACATTAGAAATTTTTATTGAACACTTTTTTTTTTTTTTGGACTTCTCAATCATGTCTCTGTTGGGAGGTAAAGCTTGTCACTAGATTATTAGCCAATTGAGTTTCTGTTTGTGCTAATGGCTCGAATTTTTACAAATCCTCATTATGCAGGTGAACCTGCAATTGTTAGCTAGGTGTTACTTAAGTAACAGTCAAGCTTATAGTGCATATTATATCCTCAAAGGTACTAGATTGTGCTATGATTGAACATCTCATTTATTCTTTTATCCTTTTTTACAAAAACTGAACTTATTTGACATTGTGAATCCAAGGTTCGAAAACGCCTCAGTCTCGGTATTTATTTGCATTCTCATGCTTTAAGTTAGATCTTCTTGGAGAAGCTGAAGCCGCATTGTTGTCCAGTGAAGAATATGTTGAAGAAGTATATGTGGTTGCTTTTCTGCTTCTCTTATTTAATTCTCCATATCACTGTACACCTCTTCTCCAAGCTAAAACTTTGAGAGAAACCTCCGTTGACCTTTCCATGGCAATGATATTACAGTCTCTTGGGATTGAAAAACTGACAAGTGCTGACTACTGTATTATTAACACGCAGGTTCCTGGTGGTGCAGCTGGGCATTATCTTCTTGGTCTTATATATAGGTGATGCCTGTAGGCTATTTACTTTGCAAGTTTCTTTATGTGATATTGTTGGCTCTCGCATGCTTCAATGTTTAGTACTTCACTGTCTTTATATACTGATGTTTTGTAACAAGCTTATTAATTTTCCGCGTCTCTTACTACCAAATAAAACAACTTTCCTATGCTGCAGTTGATTTTTATTCTAAATATGCTTTAAAACTGGAAGCATAGTACAAATGCCAAAGAGGGAACAAGAACAATGACGGTCTATATTGTTTTTTTTTTAACCCTCAATATAAAAGGCTTATGGTATTACCTGATGTGTGTTACTCTCTGTTATGTGCTACCAGATATGCTGGGAGGAAGAACAGTTCAATAGAACAGTTTAGGATGGCATTGTCATTTGATCCATTGTGTTGGGAAGCATATGGAGAACTTTGTAGTTTAGGTAAGTGAAAGCTCTGTATGAGTTTTGTGTTTTATCAGTTTATTATTTTGTTATTCGAGCTGGACATCTGGGACAGCAGATTTATATATTTATATGACATTCTGCCATTACCTTACAGGTGCTGCTGAAGAAGCCTCAATAGTTTTCGGTAATGTGGCTGCCCAGCGTCTTCAGAAAATGTGTGTCTCACAAAGAACAAACTTCTCCGAAGGAGAAACCATGGACCAACTTACAGATTCTGATAAGGCCTCAAAAGATAAAAGTGTATGGCAAACAGAACATGTTTCAGGAGAAAACCAACAAGATCTGAAAATTAAGCAGCTTGGAGCTGATATTCCGCCAGATACTGACAACCAACGTAACAGTAGTTCTCATACAAATGGATGGGACCTGAATACACCTTCTCCAGCGCTTACGCAGGTGATACTTCATGAGGTAATAAGATGTTTCTTACCTGCTTCCTTATCTCTAAGTATCTATAACGTCCAGGTATTGGATGCTCCACCGCCTCCAGCAGTGGAAGGATTGATGTCTGTACATGAAGAGTCTCGAAGAAAGTTTGTCAGTGAAGAAGTGTCATCAGAGGTTGTATATCTGCAATAAGCTTTTAGTTATTTCTTCCCTGCTTTCTCTGCATAAGAGTATTATCCTTAATGCATATGCGTACAATAGAAATGTAGCTGTGCATATATTTTGATATAGAGCTTCTCTACTTGGTTTTTATTTCAGTGATTATCTAATGCTACTTGATTTATTGGTCGTATTTAATTTTTCCATCTTCTATCTTGAAGGCTCTAGAAGAATCTGGGCGTCGCCGGAGCGCTAGAATAGCAGCAAGGAGAAAGATTCCTACGTTTCAGTCTTACGGAAAAGATTCCCATTGGTTACATCTTTCACCTCCCGAGTCAAACTGTGTACCTTCTCTCTCCTCGATGATTGGAAAATGCAGAATCCAAAGCAGCAAGGAAGGTGCTGTTTTCCTTCTAATATTTTTCTTTTCTGTCTTCTTAACCGGGCTATAGAGCATCAACTGTTTTTGTTTTCGAAAGAACTTTTGTTTTGAGGAAAGAGCGAGATATCTGGTTAAGATTCATTGTGTAAATATATGGGTAATTTTCATGATAATATAAGACTCTGAACATATGCCTTGGGGTTCCTGATACATTTACTGTAAATGATGCAGCAACGACATCAGGCCACTCGATAAGTGACACTGGAAGTTCTGTTGATGATGAGCAAAATTCAAGTCCTAGTAAATCTTCCCCGGATCCTTTCAGTCTCATGTCTGGAATTTCAGAAGTGCTAAACCTTCTGAAACTTCTTGGAGATGGCCACAGGCATATACTTATGTACAATTGTCAGGTACTGTACCTACCGTGTTCGTATTCAACTTGAAATATCTGCCTGAAAGTTAAACTATTGATGCCGAGGCCAAAACTGGATACGACTGCAGGAAGCTTTGTTGGTATATCAAAAGCTATCTGAGAAACAATACAATACACACTGGGTTCTCGTGCAGGTAATAAAAAATGACTGGATTTTCTGTGTTATAATGGAAATCTAAGTCAGCATGAAACGATCATATTAGTTCATTGAGGCTTTTTTCTAATTACAAATTTTGTTGGTTTTTTATGGCACTGAAACTAAAAAACATGAGATACATATTGACATAGGTTGGAAAAGCATATTTTGAGCTACAAGACTACTTCAACGCTGACTTTGTCTTTACTCTTGCTCATCAAAAGTCTCCTTATGCTTTGGAAGGAATGGATAAGTACTCCACTGTTCTTTATGTGAGCAGTTGTTATCAGTATTTTCAAGCTTCCTGCTAATCATTATGAGCATCATCCCATGATGTTGACTCTGAACGGTGTCCTGTTGCGATATCATTTAGAGCTTGATTTTAGATCAACCTGCAAGGATTTCTGTGTTGGTGTTTTACTTTTAGTGATTTCGCGTCTTTGTTTGTGAAGCACCTGAAAGAAGAGATGAGGTTAGGCTATCTGGCTCAGGAGCTGATTTCAGTTGACCGCCTATCTCCAGAATCCTGGTATCCTTCTTAGAATATTTGTTAGTAATATGCTCTTCGAATTTCATTTCACAAAATCTACATGATCTACCCACATATGTCTGAGTACAGATTTCAAAACCTGAAACTCCAGAGTGTTTCTTTTGGCTTAGATTTTTTTTCTTTTTGTGTAATGACTATTAGCAATGCGAATCGCAGGTGTACTGTTGGGAACTGCTACAGTTTGCGTAAAGATCAGGAAGCTGCTCTTAAGATGTTTCAGAGAGCTATCCAACTGAATGAAAGATTCACATATGCACATACCCTTTGTGGTCACGAGTAAAATTCTTTTCGATGCCTCTCTTTGTTCTTACTCTGCTATTAACCAAACATGTACAGTAATACTATACGGTTGATTCACAGGCTTGCTGCATTGGAAGAATTTGAGGATGCAGAGAGATGCTACCGGCGGGCATTGAGCATAGATACAAGACACTATAATGCATGGTACGGTCTTGGAATGACTTACCTTCATCAAGAGAAATACGAGTTTGCTCAGTATCAGTTTCAACTGGCTCTCCAAATAAATCCAAGATCTTCAGTCATTATGTGTTACTCTGGAATCGCGTTGCATGAGTCAAAGGTTGGAACCTGAAATACGCTCTTCACGACAAGACTTATACCAAAGACGAGTCTTTCCGACTTTGTGATGTTCTGATTTAGCTGTGAAGTTAAGCTTGCTATAGAAAAAATAAGACACAGATAACATTTTAAGGCTGAAGTAATATTTTGCAGAGGAACGATGAGGCGTTGAAGATGATGGAGAAAGCTATAATTGCTGATGCTAGGAATCCGCTCCCAAGGTACTTCAAGGCTAACATATTGGCCAACCTTGGTGATTACCACAAAGCCCTGAAAGTTATAGAAGAGCTCAAAGATTGTGCTCCTCAAGAGAGCAGTGTCCATGCGTTGCTTGGCAAAATCTACAAAGATTTAAAGCTATACGACAAAGCGGTGTTACATTTTGGCATTGCTTTGGATTTAAAGCCATTTCCATCTGATGCTGTCAAGATCAAGGTTATATACCCTTTCACCATTTTTACTCTACAAGGATCAGTCATGGTCACGTTTTGGCTTACGAGTTAGTAGTGTGATCGAATGTTATCGTAACATTTTCAGTCTAGGGTTTGATAGAAGTTTTTTCGCTGTGTCTACAGGTTTACATGGAGAGGTTGACAGTACCAAACGAGTTGGCGACAGAGGAGGATCTCTAGAGGCATTGTGCAGGTATACAATACATATATACACCCAATTATGTTTCTCGTATAACCAAAGTCATCTTTACTGTTTTCTCATCTTTAATTAGATTAGTCTTGTTATAGGAATATACCTAAAACAAAATTTTGCTAATTTCACTTATTGATTAAGATATAATAAGGGGTAATTGCAGAGATTTGCATAAAGTTGGGTTGTTGAATTTGCCTTTCTTTGAAACATGGACTTCTTTTCAATTTGCACTTGCTTTTTTTTTTCTTTGCCTAAACTTTATGGTACTCATTTCACCAATGATAACTATCTGGTGAAGGATTTAAACTTTTTAAGACTAACTAGAAAGTAATATAAAGACAAAATGTTTACCCGCAGTGGTAATATAATATAGTGTTTTGTTCAATTCCTTCAAAAAAGTAACAATGCAGTTGTAAAGCGTATATACCATCATAGTAGAGGGCCAAGTCATTATACACCCCCACTAGTTTATTTTTGTATGTATGAAAATTTATTTTAAATAGAAAAGCATGACCTAATATCCACATATAGATGGCTATAATACATAGTGCAATCTAAAGTACAACAAAAGTTTGATTAAGAAATCCAAATTTTCTTCTTCTTTTACATTATTTGGGTTTTAAAAATCTAAAGCTATTTTACAACATAATTAAAAATGTTTGTGTAGTGTTCCACGTTGAAGTACTTCTTTGTAGAAAAGTCTTTCTCTCTTTCTCTATCTTTCTCCTTTATAAATCCCACACACATTGATCCTTAGTCCATAAGCAAATATCGAAGCCAAAAAATAAAAAATAAAAATATCATTTTCTCTCTAATTATAGAGATGGAGAAGAACGTACCATTAAGCAAGAAGCTATGGAATATCGTACGTTTTGTCATGTACATGTTACACAAAGGCATCTCAAAGCAAAAGCTCCTCGCCGACTTTAACGCCACTCTCAAACGCGGCAAGAATCTCATATTCCACAACCGCCGCCGCGTCCCAGCCACCGCTACCGCCTCCGTTGCCGCGTCGCAGCCACGGAAAGAATACGAGTTTAGCTGCAGCGACACTCCAAACTACTCATTCCCCTTTAACATGGCCGCCTTCAAGAAGAAAAGTCACCACATTAGTCTCTTCGCGTGTGGTCACGCGCCACCGACCCTCGACGACGATACTTCCGCTTCCAGAGCCGTGCTTGAGCTTCTCGACGGCGTCGGCAATCAAGAAAGCGGCAGTAACACGCCGGCTTTGTCCGTTGAGACTTTGACGGCGTTGTCTCCTTACTTGTCCGGGTTTGGACGGAGTTCTCCGTTAGTGAGACCTTTACGTGTGACGGACTCACCGTTCCCGTTACGGGAAGATGGTGACATGACTAACGGACACGTGGACAAAGCGGCGGATGAGTTCATAAAGAAGTTTTACAAGAACTTGAATCAGCAAAAGAAGATGATTGAGCTATCACCTAACTAATAAATCTACTTTTTCCTTTCTCTCTATTTCTATTCCTAAATATTTTCTCTCTATTCTGCTGATTTAGTTCCGAAGTTGTAATACTATTTTTGGAGGGGAGGCTGGGGATTATTTTCTCATTTCTTGACGAAATTAGATTATCATGAATAAACATTTACTTGGTGACCATTCTCTACATTAATTTGGAAGATGTAATGGATTGTTAAGAGACTATTTTCTCTACACAAATTGCTATCTGTTACAAATGAGTTGAAACACGTTTTGGACGAAACATTTGCGGCTTCTAAGCGCTTTTTGTTGTTGATGGTTATCTTTGTTTCATTATTACACAAAGACAAATCTTTGCAATCTTGGATTCTTGATTCTGTCTTCGTACGGTTTCTAGTATCAAACTGTCATTCACGTATTCATTGATTATGATTCTTGATCTTATCTTTATTATTTTGTTTTTACTCATGCATGCTACAAACTTTGATTTACTAGGCTTATTGATTAAAAAGGTTTAACCAATAATTTCAGTAAATTTTTGTACATATGAACTGGAAAACTTTCCAACGTTGTAAATCCAAAAATAGAAATTTCGACGTCAATATTTGAACTACTATTTTTACGTACGAATGTTGACATAATCATTATATAATATATATCTATACAATTACATATGTATGAAAATATTAAATCTAGAGATCAGTTGTTTGATTAGAGTTTGTTGCTGTCTGCATCCAGATATGAATGCAAGATACGTTGTTTTTTTTTTTAAAACCAACGAATGAATTTGGATTATCAATTTTTGTGCAAATTGAAATTAATGCATTCGTCTGTATACATGCATCCCTATGTTTTGATGCGAAATATTGGAGATTTTTTAACTAGATATTGGAGATTTTGAATGCAGCAGTTGCTTTCACAATTTTTAAAAGACTATAGTGTATTTATTATACATCATGTGTCACATTTTTAGGTCACGGCAATAACTATGTGTCGACACTTGAAAAAAAGTTCATGAAAAATGGCGATAAACAATTATTAACGTAAGATATATATATGTAAATAAAATTTTAATATTGAATTTTACTAAGAATTATTTTTTTAATATGAAATCGAAGACCGATCCCGTCGATCATGTTCACTTGGCTCCATCTTCATGTTATATGTTCCTCAAACTTAGTCGGAATAAGCTTATTGGATGAAAGATTTAAGAAAATTTGAACATATAATAAATTTAAGAGAATTATAAAAAGATTTGAATGTGAACAGATTTGCAAAATTATTGTTACAAAGTTTAAGATGATTTGAAGAAGTTTCAAGATATTTAACAATTTTAACTTTTACATTTTATTATAAAATGATATACAACATTAAAATTCCATTTTAATTAATTATTAATCTTTTGAAATACAATAATATACAAAAGACACCTAAAATTAATTTAAAAAGAAAGAAATCCAAATTTTTTCCAACATTTTTTTAAGAATGAATATCTTGTTTTTATTTATGTCTAATAAAGATGAAACAACTTGTTTAATGCAATTTTTCTGCTCCATCGTCATTATCCATTATCATTATCATCCATCTTTATTTTCTCATTAAAACTATTCATCTTTAGTTTTTTTTTTGTTAAAAATTGATTTTTGATAGAAACAATGGTTTACTTGCCTCTTTATATGATTGTTACATAAAACAGACTCTAGAGTTATATGATTGTTACATAAAGAGTAAAAACATACTTTAATGGGGAGTTATGAAGAGTATCATATACGTATAGCATAATTATATATGTGGAAATGATATATATATAATCGTATATGTAACAAGAAAAAAAAAAAACTCATGTCAAAGAAGGAAAAAAACAAGGGGAAACACAAAAACTCGGGTGTATGTCGTAAAGCCGGAAAGGGCCAATGCCAATGCATGCAAGCTGTTTGGCTCTTTCCTCAAAGCAAAAGAAAGGAGAAACTAACCTTTTTCTCTTTTTTTCTTTAACTTTCCTTTTCGACTTTTTATGTTTAATATTTCAACACCAATATATGAAACTCTCTTCTTTGTGTTTCACGAGTTGTGAACTCTTCTAGTCGTATAACAACAAACTCTGCCACTATTAACTAAAAGGTAGGATAACTTTTTTTTTCTTCAAGTGAAAGTGACTATTTCAATGCCATCTCTTGATTTTCAAAATGAAGAAAACAAAAAAAAAATTGAAAAGCAAGCTTGTGCGTGTTCTTCTCTTATTTTTTTGGGGGGTTAAGCATGTTCTTTCCCTTAGTTGATATGTAAAAGCGATTCTACACAATCATATGTATAATATTTACAATTTTGTTTAGCTAATCCAACCATTATTTGTATGTTTTGGGCAATGTTTAAAACTTGCTAAGCGATAAAGTGCTAATACGTTGATACTTTTGGATAAAATATTTTTATTTTTAAGTTTTATAAAATAAAATATAAAATGACGTCATTTTATATAATTCAAAAGTTTGCTTTTATATCATATACTTTAACCGGTTAAACAAAAAGTTGAATGTTCGATGGCTGTGTTAGATTTTAGAAATTTCTTGTTGAGTATGTCTTGTAAACCTTTATACCAGAAGTTCTCATGTCAAAAAAAATGCATCAATTAAATTTTGATTTTTTATCTCACGGAACATCGCTTGATATATTAAAACTTATAATCAATGTAATAATCTATTTAGGTCTTCTCGAAGAACATCTAAAGCTTTTGTGGAGTGAGTGCCCTTTTTAGGTTTAGTAGATGATATGTATGTGTAACGACTTGCTTCAAGTGACTTCTGTACTTCTATAGAATAAGAGCGTCTTTTCAATTATTATTTTGTATTTATAATGTGCAAGAAACTTTTTCTTTTCATTTCAGTACTAATTTCCAGTTGCTGGAGTTTGGATGTTCACATAGTCATTGTGTTTAACATTTAAAGATAAAACAATATTAGTAATAATTTCTAGTTAAAAATATATTTTTTTATCAAATATTATTTACAAATTACAAATTCAAACACCCGAAAAATATCAAATAAAACATCAAACACAAGCAATGTGCTCGTTTTTCGTATTTAATCTTTAAATTCCACATATATATATATATGCTATATGTTATATGTTATCTTATGGTATATGTTATGGTCATATTTGAAATAATTATATGCATTGAAAACAGAAAAAGGATTGATATACACTTGCTTGTATGTAGTTTATGTTGCATATGGCTTGTGAGGCTCAACTAAGTTTCTATCTTCTTTGGGCCTCACAATCTTTTTTTTTTTGCCCACTTGCTTCAAGCCTCAAGTGAGAACCTGGAAGAGTTCTTTCAAAGCATATTTATTATTTCTCATATATATATCTTTAATTAATAATACATTTTAACGCCATCATACTTAGTTGTGATTTTCCTAGATTGTGTCCTAAAAATCTGAAGCTTTTAGTTCATAGAATAGTATAAAATGTAACTCGGTCTGTGATTGTGAAATATACAGAAATCTTCTTCTCTCTGATTCTTTAAATAAGAATGATCTAAAAGGTTTATAGACACTTAATTTCCAAAGAGCCAGAGAAATTCGCTACTAATCCAAAATTCATTTAGTATATACAGTTATTAATTATCTTCATGAAAAACAAATTATCTTCCTTTGGAAATCATATATTTCCAATTACAGACCCATAATTGAACCAGCTGGTCATCAAATCATTCTTATGTAGTGCATACATATCCTACGAGGGATGAAGTCTTAAGTTTTAGTGAAATATATTGGGCCAAAAAAAAAAAGTAATCTCTCAAGATGACATCTCATGCTCTGTTAATTCGAGTGTCGATTTTTGAGGGCTGAAAGAGATGTGTCTGTAATTTTGACCAATTATCTCCTCCTTTTAGACAACTATGTTAGTAAGTGCATTGTAGGTAGGACGTGTTTTTCGAATCTGGTGCCTTTTTTTAGATCAGGGTGAACTTTTTATTATTATCAAGCCTGTGTGCCCAATTATAGATTTTCTTCTATTTAATTTGTTTTGGATTTTATTAATAAAATTAAAGTGCTATATAGCTAGCCTTCATGCAAGATATCTATCTACACGATACATCATGTCTTAAATGATTTTTAAGTCTTATAGTTCCCAACATTTTAACAACCAAAAAAGGAGTTTTCACTTTGAAAGCTCAAGAACAAAAATAAAAATTCGTTTAAACAATCCAAATATGGTTCCCGTATTAATTTTTCGTTAATTATTGTTTTATTTAATAATACAGATTATGGTATAGTTATAAAAAAATCACTTATCGTATAGTTATAAGAAAATTCCATAGTACATATATTTTCCCTAATTAGTAGATTTCCTAATTATATTTTCTTAAATGAAAAAGAGTATTCATATCCTTGTTATATCACCCACTAAACCCGCTGAGATTCCCACGCTTTCTTTTTGTTTTCCGAAACATTTTCTTCGGCCATCAAAATCAAAGTTGCATTAATAAACCCTTCGTCTTCTTCTTCTTTCCCAAGTCCTCGAACAATAATAAAAAAAAATAGAGACGATGTCGAGAAGCCTAAGCAAGAGCTTAGGAGAGTTGTTAACGAGCAGTAGTAACCATTTTTCAAGGAGAAGCGGTTCGATTGATGATCATGACGAGGAAGCTCTTAAATGGGCCGCTCTCGAGAAACTTCCAACCTTCACTCGTCTTCGTACCACTATCATCCAACCTCATGAACTCGTCGACGTCACCAAGTTAGGCGTTGGTGATCGTCACAAGTTCATCGATTCTATCTGCAAAGTCACCGATGAAGATAACGATAAGTTCTTGAAAAAATTGAGGAAGCGAATCGATAGGTATTTCCTCAACTTTAACAATATAAAATATTTTAGATCTCGGTAGGACTGTTTATTTTAGACATGCAACCGATCTATTAGCAAAGTCATACGGTTCTGATTTATGAACAAAAATTGTATATAAATTTATTAAAAAACTTCAACGTAAAATATGTTTTTGGTAGAAAATCTACAAAAATTTTTTTTTTTTCAGAATTTTTATTTGTTATTTTCAACAACATGCATGAGTTTGAATCTTGATAGTGATATCTTAACATCGTCACAAACACTACGGTTCAAATTCTAGCTGAACTTAATTTTTTGTCCTTAACATATATACAAATCGACTATTATGACAGGGTGGGGATAAAGCTACCGACCGTGGAGGTGAGATTCGAGAAATTGAGTATAGAGGCGGATTGTCACATCGGGAAAAGAGCTCTTCCGACATTACCTAACGTTGCATTAAACATTGCAGAGAGAGGCCTTCGTTTATTTGGTTTAAACTTTGCTAAAACCACTGAACTCACTATTCTTAGAAATGCTTCTGGTATCATTAGACCTTCAAGGTAAATAACTCGATATTAACTTTTTCTGTTATATTTCTTTTTAATTTTGATTATTTTTCATATAATGTATGGTTTTTGTGGGTTGCAGAATGACACTTTTATTAGGTCCACCATCATCAGGGAAAACAACTCTTTTGTTGGCGTTAGCTGGTAAATTGGATCCAAGCTTAAAGGTTAGATCAGCAATGATTAAATACATATAACAGATTAGAGAAAGGTATATTAATTTGTAAATTGATTAATGAAATGGACAGGTGACAGGGAAAGTAACATACAATGGGTATGGATTAGAAGAGATTGTGCCACAGAAAACATCAGCTTACATAAGCCAAAACGATGTTCATATTGGAGTCATGACTGTCCAAGAGACTCTTGACTTTTCTGCTAGATGCCAAGGCATTGGCACTAGATACGGTAGTTATCACTTTTTCTACTATTTTATAATCGAATTTAGTTAGATTGGAAATCAAATTAAGAAAACTCAAGATTTCAAATTTTAATGTTATTAGATTTGTTAAGTGAGTTGGTGAGGAGAGAGAAGGACGCAGGGATCTTGCCCGAACCGGAAGTGGATCTATTCATGAAGTCCATCGCAGCTGGGAATGTCAAGAGCAGTCTCATCACAGACTACACTCTCAAAGTAATGATGGAACTTGGGTGGCTTTTGAAAATATTTGGGTAGTTTTGTTAGGATTTAAAAATAAAAATTTATTGGTGATTTAGTAAGAGTTTTTCTATAATTTTTTTTAGTATTTTGAATGATTTAATAACAACAAATAAAAGAAAGTGATTAAAATTAGAAAAATTATTTTTTATCTCTTTTTCAAAATAAAATATAAAAGATCTGAATTTTGAGTAGATTTGAAAAATAGGATATTTGAGAAATTATATTTCTATTTTTTAAAATGATTTAAAATGATATATAATATATTTTTTTGGGTCAAACTTTGTTTTCTATAAAAGTGAGAAGATGATTTTAAAAAAATTAAATTTTTTTTTTAATGAAATGTTTTTCTTTTTCTCATTTCAAGGGTTTTGATTTCTTTTTTTCTAAGACTGAAACTAAAAAAAAATTACTTAGGATAAACCTTAAATACCATAATAAGAGTTGATATTTTTATTATTAATAATGTATGCTGCAATTTTGGGTAGCTATTGATCTTTTTTTTCCAGATATTAGGGCTTGACATATGCAAAGATACGGTGGTCGGAGACGAAATGACACGAGGAATATCGGGTGGTCAAAAGAAAAGAGTTACAACAGGAGAAATGATAGTGGGACCAACAAAGACATTGTTCATGGACGAGATATCGACAGGTCTAGACAGTTCAACGACGTACCAAGTAGTGAAATGTCTTCAAGAAGTTGTTCGGTTCACGGACGCAACGGTTTTAATGTCCTTGTTACAACCAGCTCCTGAAACGTTCGAGCTCTTCGACGACATCATTCTATTGACGGAAGGCCAGATCGTGTACCAAGGTCCACGTGACCATGTTCTTTCCTTCTTTGAGACTTGCGGTTTCAAGTGTCCTGACCGCAAAGGCACCGCCGATTTCTTGCAAGAGGTATATCTATATATAATCTTCTTTTTTTGGTCATTCTTACTGAACTTATATCACTTAATCAAGATTTGATAGTTTATTTGAATTATATCTACTATGTAATTAAATTTGAGGCGCCGCTATAGAATCCATAAATGAAGAAAAGGAAATATCCATAAATGATTTCTGTTGACCGTTGCAACATGAAACTACGGTAATGAGGATGTTTTTGTGTGTGGTCATGTATTTACAAAAACGTTGGATGACAGAATCGTAAATAAGTGGAGTGTTTTTTTTTTTAAACAGATAGCATGTTCTTACGTTACTTGTTTAAAATTTGATACACTTGCCTTGGTAAATAGGTAACTTCAAGGAAAGACCAAGAACAGTATTGGGCAGACACGACAAAACCATACCGATACATTCCTGTCTCCGAATTCTCCAAGCAATTTAGAACCTTCCATGTCGGAGGCAATCTTGAAAACGATCTATCCGTCCCTTACGACAGATTCAAATCACATCCAGCTTCTCTCGTATTCAACAAATACTCTGTTCCAAAATCTCACCTCTTCAAGATCTGTTGGGACAGAGAACTGCTTCTCATAAGACGCAACGCGTTCTTCTACGTTTTCAAGACCGTTCAGATCATTATAATGGCCTTGATCGCGTCGACCGTGTACCTGAGGACGGGGATGAGCCCAAAGGACGAGAATGACGGAGCTGTCTACATCGGTGCATTGATGTTCTCCATGATCGCTAATATGTTCAATGGATTTTCGGAGCTTGCTTTGATGATTCAAAGACTTCCCGTGTTCTACAAGCAACGAGACCTTTTATTTCACCCTCCCTGGACCTTCACTCTCTCGACATTTCTCTTGAGCATTCCTGTCTCCATATTCGAATCCGTTGTTTGGGTCAGCATTACGTATTACTTGATCGGATTTGCTCCAGAACCCAGCAGGTGATTATGATCCTTGAACTAGCAAATTCAACTTGTTACATTGTTCTCCAGTGATGTAATTAAGCTCAACCGGTCATCTGAGATGCTAAACATAAATAGAGACTTGAAGTTCGAGTTAATGCAATTAACATGTCTTGAAGATATTAGTGTTCAACAGATTCATAGGTATGAAAGTTAAGTCTCTAAACCTGTTTTTGTGTGTGTTTATGGCAGGTTCTTGAAGCATTTATTGGTGATATTTCTTACACAGCAAATGGCTGGTAGTATTTTTAGATTCACTGCGGCAATTTGCAGATCGTTGATACTTGCTAATACGGGAGGATCTCTAGTTATTCTACTCCTCTTCTTGCTTGGAGGGTTCATTATTCCCAGAGGTTATATATATACTTCACATCAAAAACACTATCAAACTGATCAGTTCAAGAAATCTGCATGTATTGACGATAAATTAAACTACTTGGTTATGTTAACAGGTGAGATTCCTATATGGTGGAAATGGGCTTATTGGGTTTCACCAATGGCTTACACTTTCGATGCTTTAACTGTCAATGAGATGCTTGCTCCTAGATGGATGGATCAACAGGTAACTCCTATAGATTCAAGCTTTTAATATCAAATGATCAATTTAACATAACTAGCTAAACTTTAAAAATTCCTTGCAGTCTTCTGATAATTCCACGAGGTTGGGGTTGGCTGTTCTTGAGATTTTCGATGTATTCACGGATCCAAGCTGGTACTGGATCGGGGTAGGAGTCATTCTTGGGTTTTCGATTCTCTTTAACATCCTAATCACCCTCGCTCTTGCATTTCTAAACCGTAAGGTTCACCTATATAGATTGTTTGTTTTTATCATATATTCTCTTCAGAATCTGATATCTACAATAACTTGAGACCTAAATTGTAAAATATACGTTTCTTTTCGTTCTTCTTGAGTTAACAACATGTTTTCTTGATATGCCAGCACTTGACAAGCCGCAAGCCATCGTTTCTAAAGATAAAGCAGAGGAAAACAGAGCGGTGAATGGCTCAGAAAGTAAAAGCACTTGCGTAAAAAGAGGAATGGTTCTACCTTTTACTCCTTACACAATGTCCTTCGACAATGTTAACTACTATGTCGACATGCCTAAGGTAACAACAAATCCAAATCCTTGTTACATTAAATGTGTTGAAAGTTGAAACTGCAACAACAATGTTATATAACCATAAAACATCAAATAGGAAATGAAAGAACAAGAAGTTTCCGAGGATAAGCTTCAGCTTCTAAAGGAAGTGACAGGGGTGTTTAGGCCAGGGGTATTAACAGCTCTGATGGGAGTAAGTGGAGCTGGTAAAACCACTTTAATGGATGTTTTGGCGGGTAGAAAGACCGGTGGATACATCGAAGGAGACATTAGAATCTCCGGTTTCCCTAAAAGACAAGAAACTTTTGCAAGAATCTCTGGTTACTGTGAACAGAACGATATCCATTCGCCGCAAGTCACAGTCAGAGAATCTCTCATCTACTCTGCTTTCCTTCGTCTCCCAAAAGAAGTTACCAAAGATGAGAAAATGGTAATGCTTCTTCTCAGCAACTTTACGCCATTTGAGATCAATAGACTAATGCAAACACCGACTTTTGTAGAGTTTTGTGGACCAAGTGATGGAGTTAGTAGAGCTAAAGAGTCTAAAAGACGCGATAGTGGGGCTTCCCGGGATCACAGGGTTATCAACAGAACAGAGGAAGAGACTTACAATCGCAGTGGAACTAGTGGCGAATCCATCCATAATCTTCATGGATGAGCCGACTTCAGGGCTTGACGCGAGGGCTGCAGCGATTGTGATGAGGACGGTGAGAAACACAGTTGACACAGGAAGAACTGTCGTCTGCACAATCCACCAGCCTAGCATTGATATCTTTGAAGCTTTTGATGAGCTTCTGCTTATGAAGAGAGGAGGACAAGTGATTTACGCTGGTCCTTTAGGCCAAAACTCCCACAAGATTATTGAGTATTTCCAGGTTAGGTTTTCAATATTTTTTAGGAATCTCACATTGAAATTAAGAACTTCCTGATCACTATTGTCTTAAGAAACTACAGGCAATTCCTGGAGTTCCGGAAATTAAAGAGAAGTATAATCCGGCGACATGGATGCTAGAAGTGAGCTCAATGGCTGCAGAAGCTAAACTTGAGATAGATTTTGCTGAGCATTACAAAACATCATCCTTGTATCAGTAAGTAAAACTTAAAGACTCAAAATCAAATCATTCACAAGAGTTTACGCTGATTATTAGAACTGATATTGGTGTAGACAAAACAAGAAACTTGTAAAGGAACTAAGCACACCGCCACAAGGAGCAAAAGATCTATATTTCTCTACGCAGTTCTCACAATCACTGTTAGGACAATTCAAATCTTGTTTGTGGAAACAGTGGATAACTTACTGGAGAACTCCAGACTACAATCTAGCCAGATTTTTCTTTACATTGGTTGCAGCTCTCATGGTCGGATCAATATTCTGGAAAGTTGGCACAAAAAGGTTTGTTCAAAGGACCTGAACTGATTCAAGGCCTGAAAGCCCGTATATGAGTTAATTCGTACTTACAGAAACCCTATACAATTTATTGTATGAATAGGGACAATGCGAATGATCTTGCAAAGGTTATTGGAGCAATGTATGCTGCGGTTCTATTCGTGGGCGTAAATAATTCCACATCTGTCCAACCGCTTGTAGCCGTGGAACGAACTGTGTTCTATCGAGAAAGAGCTGCTGAAATGTACTCTGCTTTACCCTATGCCCTAGCACAGGTGAGATTAAAGTAGAACCGGTTTTACTTTCTTGATCGACAAGAAATTTTTACGGCTGGTAATTAACAAGAATTGTTTCTATGGTCTCAGGTGATCTGTGAAGTACCGTATGTACTGATCCAAACTACGTATTATACGTTAATTGTGTACGCAATGATGTGTTTCGAATGGACGATGGTCAAATTCTTTTGGTTTTTCTTCGTATCATTTTTCTCTTTACTCTACTTCACATACTACGGGATGATGGCTGTCGCCATCACCCCGAACCAGCAAGTCGCAGCTGTTTTTGCCGGAGCCTTTTACGGTCTTTTCAACTTATTTTCCGGTTTTCCCATCCCTAGACCGGTTAGTTTTTTATTACTTCCCGCGTAAGAAACCTTAAGCCCTAAGGTTTTTATTTAAACTATATAAGTTGTTTTACCTTTTTCCGCAGATAATCCCGAAATGGTGGATATGGTACTACTGGATCTGTCCAGTAGCTTGGACTGTCTATGGATTGATTGTTTCACAGTACGGTGACGTTGAAGACACGATTAAAGTTACGGGTATGATGGAAGATCCGACGATAAAATGGTACATTGTGAATCATTACGGGTACGACCCGAATTTTATGGGCTCAATTGCTGCTGTATTAGTGGGCTTCACTGTCTTTTTCGCTTTCATGTTTGCCTTGGGCATCAAAATGTTAAACTTCCAACATAGATAGAGTGTTTGAAAGTCAAAACGGGTTTATTTTATCTTTATGGACGAGAGATTTTATTTTTTTATATTATGATCGGAGAAAAAGAAAAAGGAAAACATGACAAGGATAAGAGTTATTATTAAAGCTACTTGTTCAAATCTCAGTCACATTTTGTGCCAAACTAAACATTTTATGATAATATCAATGCTTTACGTCTAAACCACTTGATACATCTCATATTAAAAACGTGTTTCTTCTCATATGTGGATAGATCGGTTCACAAGTGGATTAAAAGAAAATTTATTGTTCATTTTGTTTTCACGACAGATTTCGATTAAATAATATTATCCTCGAAATCTTAAATCAATAATTTGATTATCTTGGTTATCAGAACTGAATTTGTCGGTAACATTGTTCTATAGAAAAAATTATCCTAAATGAAAAGAGTGTTCCAAATTTTGTCGTAAACGAAAAATTGCAGGTAAGATAAGATAAAATAAAAGCTTATAATTAGTCATTTAAAACACGAATTCAACGTACGATCCACCACAATCCTCTCGGTCATTACAAAAACTAAAAATACCCAAATTACCCTTCTTTCTTCTTTTCCATAAAAAAAAAAAAAAACAAAGTCCTCATCTTTTGTTTTGTTTTGTTTTCCATGGTTGCAATTACTCTTCTCTCTATTATCTAATCTTTATCGAATTTGGTGTATACGCAAAACCTATTTACGGAGCATTTATTACGAAAAGGGTTTCGCATTTTTTCGTTTGTTTAGTCTTCTGTCTTTTGCGCGGATGACTCGTCGATGTTCGCATTGTAGCAACAATGGGCACAATTCTCGCACGTGTCCGACGCGTGGGGGTGGCATGGTCGGTGGAAACGGAGTCGGTGGATCTTCTTCCTCCGCCGTGAAGCTATTCGGCGTGAGGTTAACTGATGGGTCGATTATAAAAAAGAGTGCGAGTATGGGTAATCTCTCGGCATTGGCAGTCGCTGCGGCGGCGGCGCACCACCGTTTATCTCCGTCATCTCCTTTAGCGACGGGCAATCACAATGATTCACCGTTGTCGGATCACGCACGAGACTCTAATCAACATAACGAAGCCGAAGGGTATTTATCCGATGATCCAGCTCATGGTAATGGGTCTATCCACGGTCGAGTGGAGAGGAAGAGAGGTAAAATGGATCGTCTTTGGTTGATTGGGTTTCACATTTTAATATATTCAAATAATTATAATTGATTGTTGTTTTATGATCTGGTGTTTTGTCTGGTTGCTAATCGAAGCTAAAGTTTTGAGCTTTGGTATTTGTTGTTGCAGAAATTGATTGGGTCTTACCGGTTAGTGATATTGTTGAGAAAAGAAAAAATAGAAAAAGCTTTTGCAGGACAAAACAATTTTATCAGTACTCAAAGCATCGTCTCATTTGTGGATCATATTGTTGGAGATTAAGTCTATGGTTATATGTGTTTGAAGATGAAAGGTTTAGCGTTCTTAAATGTGATATAATCGACATGTAAATTGTGTATATAGGTGTTCCTTGGACCGAGGAGGAGCACAGGCTATTCTTGGTCGGTCTTCAGAAGCTCGGGAAAGGAGATTGGCGTGGTATTTCAAGAAACTATGTAACTTCAAGAACTCCCACACAAGTGGCTAGCCATGCTCAAAAGTATTTCATCCGCCATAGTTGTTCCAGCCGCAGGAAAAGACGTTCTAGTCTCTTTGACATGGTTACAGATGGAATGGTTGGCATCTTCTCCTCGTGATTTGTGTTATTCGATGGAAATGCTTGGAATTTTATGTTGAATTATCTCCTCTGTTTTGCCTTCTTTAGGTAACTGATTCATCGCCAACACAGGAAGACCAGACCTTAAACCGTTCCTCTCCAAGCAAGGAACCCGAAAACAAAACCTACCTTCCTTCACTAGAGCTCTCACTCAATAATACTACAGAGTCTGAAGCGGTCATAGCCAACGGGCCGCCACAGGAGAAACCCGAGGAAGCCATAGAACCATCAACAGGGCTTTCACCAATGCTAGTCCCAGGCGGCTTCATTCCTCCTTGTTTTCCAGTCACTTACACGATTTGGCTCCCTGCGACTTCTACTTCACTTCACGGAACAGAGCATTCCTTAGATGCTGAGACTTCTTCTCAGCAGCATCAAGTCCTAAAACCGAAACCTGGATTTGCAAAAGAACGTGTGAACATGGATGAGCTGTTCGGTATGTCTCAGCTTAGCATAGGAATGACGGCAAGACATGAAACCGAGACTTCCGATTATCCATCTCCGCTATCTCTGAAACTAATAAGAGAGCCCTCAAGGCCATCGGCGTTTCACTCAAATGCCTCGGTTAATGGTTCGGATTTGAGTAAAGGCAACAGCGCGATCCAGGCGATCTGAAAAATCTTGTTTGTGATTCAGGAACGAAGAAGGAAGGTCCTGACCGGATTAAACCAGAGGATGTTCTTGGCTGAGGAGGAAACAAACCAAGAAATAAGCCATTAACGACCAAAGTACTTACAAAGAAAGAACATATCAAACTGTAACAATAGACTTACCAAACAGTCAAACACGTTACTCAGCATAACGTCATACTTACATAAGATAAGCACACATTACAATAAACCCCTCATTTTAATGTCGCGTCATATTCTTTTATTATTTAGAGATTAGACAATAAGAAATGTTTTTTTTTTGTTAACGACAATAAGAAATGTTATAAATCAAATATTAAATGGTTACCGTGCAATCATTTCTACTGTTACATGTTCGAGTAGAAAATTAAATTGGATATAAGGGAGAAAAGAAAAGAGAGTATTTGTTCTTTGGTGTGAAGCTGCTTTCAGCAATGGTGAAGCCCAAATCAAATCAGGAGTAAGAATCAATGCTGCGTTGGGAATAATTTTTTAAAAATAAAGAATTTGAAAAAGGATTTCTAAAGTCGAATTTTATAAATGATTGCAATTCTGCCCCCATAAGTTCCCTAAAATATTCCAAACAAGCCACTCTCTAATGCTAAAATAGTAAAACCGTGTCAACATTTCTCTAAATGTGTATTCATACTATCTTGATCTCTTTTAACTATGTTCCTTTCTTGTGCTTCAATGTACCGTCTCTTTCGCTTCTCGAACGACCAGTACGGAAATTTTTATTCGTTTTTTTTTTAAAAAAAAAAAATTTGTTTAGTTTATGTTCTGATTAGATATCTGATTTTTTTTTTTTGTAAAAAAAATTGGTTTTACAGCCTCATCTATATCAGACACTTCGACTCTTAAACATAGCATAACAGGAATTCAGCATGTGCAAATGACACAATCAAACAGAAATTCAGTTTAAATGAAATGTTTGGTCTAAATGTCTTTGTAAGAGTTTTATATAATATTAAATATATACTTCATACAAATGTTAAATAAGGTTTACAGATAGTTTGAGATAGTCCTGAAGCACAAACTTGTCGTCCAAAAATGTTTTTTTTTTATAACAAAAAGGCCATTTTTTCTTATAGAAACAGTAATTTTAACGGTAAAAGATAACTAAATTTTAAATCAAAATAGTTAAATAAAATGCCAAATTATTTTAATATGATTGTATCCTCTAAAATACCAAGGCTGAGTTGGGTAGCAAATATCCTCATTTTTCTCAAATTATAAAATGTTTTAGTTAAAAACACAAAATTCAAAACAACTACTTATTTAAAAATTAGTATTTAGCTGTAAGTAAAAAAATCAATTAATCATAAAATAACTGTATAATATAATGGGTCATATGTTTTTCATTAAAATTAAGGTTTGTCTAAAACTGTAAAAACATTACATTTTATTCAAAATATTTTTTCTCTTTTCAAAATATCTTATATTCTAAAACGAAACGAGTAGTATTCAAACTTTTGATAGCACTTAATGATCGCAGTGACGAATCATATATATCGCAACATATACATCTATACTTCAAGGAACTATAGTGATTTTTTTTGCTTCAACTTCTTATCACGACAGCTACTCAAAGTTGGTTAGTATTTTTTAGTTGGGTTGAGTAAATAAAATTGGATATTAACATGTTATGTCGGAAGATGGTCCCTTATGATTTAACGTAAACTCGGCTTTATTTTTACTTTACCTTTACGATTATGATTAGTCGTTATCGGCCGATTTATTTTTGCTTTGAATAATTTTATGGGATTATAGCTTTTTAGGGTTTGGGGTAATCATGTTCATACTATCGCGGAGTGTATTTATTCATGAAAGTGATAGAGGATAATGTGTTTAGCATATACTTTATCTAAGGTGATGATAGATCACTGAAGTTACGGTTTTCAAATAATGTTAAAATTTTGTATATATATTGTTGAGAAGAAGATTGTTATAGAGCTATCAGCACCATTAAAAGAAAAAACTGTTTCCGTGTCGACATTCGAATTTTTAACTATTCATCTTCAATCACGAATCAGTCAACATTATGTTCTTTACAAAATTATTATTAGGTGCTAACTTAATTGTAATGACTTAAGCATCATGTAGATCCAACAAAAAATCTCCAAACAACTTTCCGAAGAATATCTAGCATTATTAAAATTCAATTAAACATCTTTAAATCTTTCAATCATATGGAACTAATAGTGGAACAAGTTAGCCTTCTAAAGCATCACAAGACTGATTTTGTCTTGTATTGGGTCTAAGTTATTATATATTATTAACCTAGCCTATAGTCTAGTAATTTTCTTAATATTATACGGAACCTACATATTATCTCCGGTCGCGTTAATTATTAATTTGTGTAGAGATTATGAATAAGAGTTCATTATAATTAAAAATAGAGAGCCTTAACGCTTAGAAATAGATGAAAGAGAGTAATAATAAATAAAAAGGTAATTCTTCTCCTTTTAAGTAAATGAAAATGATATATTGTAGAAACTTGTATCGTCTTTGATATAATTTGTGTTACAAAGAAAGTATTGAACAAGCGATCGATAAAAAAAAAAGATGAAAAGAGGAGCCCTCTCACTTGTAACGGTAAGAAACACCATTCATCAAAGATAAAAATCAAACACGAAAAAAAAACAGCAGAGATTTTTTTTAATAAGAAAAAGGCCTATTTTAGAAAAATTATAAAGTTGATCTGTTTATATTATAAATTCATCTTTTAAAAGACCTAAAATGTAGAATAATAACATCTAATATGAATTAACAATTTTGTTAAATATGATCACTTGTGTTTTCATGATTATCTAACTAAAAATTTCCTGCATGAATATTTTCTGTTTTTTTTTTCTAAATTTGTTGGTATTCGCTGTTATAGGGAAGGTTGGAATTAAGGAGAATAATCGAGATGAGACAGAAAGCAATAATAAAATTTATATTCTAAACCCACTTACACGCAAAACATGTAGTAGACAAGTCTTTACGTGAGATTGGTTTGGCGGGCGGAGGAATAAATAAAGTTAGAAAATTTGTATATGATCAATCTCTCTCTCTCCGTAATTCGATCTGACGATGCTTGTCTAAAAGAGACAGCGAGAGAAAGAGACAGATTATGCTGTAATGATAAAAAGATCTTAAGTGTCTTTGTGTCAATCATTTAGATCACACTTGTAATGTGCTCTGCTTTTTTTGGTTCAGTTTTTCCTTTTTAGATAGTTGTTCCTCATTTCCAATAACAGAAATTTATGGGTTATTATTAGTTTCATTTTCGTTGGCCATATGTGTTCTTATTCTCTCTTTTCTTTTATTAGAATTTCCGATTCTGATTTAGGCTAAATTATATTTATTTTGGTTAGCAATTTTTCAGTTATTGTTGCAGCGGTCGAAGAGATAATGCATCAGATAGAAATTTATAATAACTTTGTTTACTTTTTTACTTTTCTTTTTTTTTGCCTATACAAGAGCTTTATATAATAAAATAAATTTGGTTAAACTCTAAAATTATCTGGATATTGTTTTAGTTATGGGTGCGAAGGTCCATGTTTAAGTCATCGGATTTCGCTGACAACAAAAACAATCAACTGGATTTCAAGTACAAAAAGTTCAGTTTCAGTTTTACTAATTATAGTGACCAAGGATTGTATCTGCACCCAAAATTTTGAAAACTAATATTTTTATTAAGTGATAAGACTGTAATAATTTATATAATTGATATTATAATAGTCATTCGATATAACCGATAAAATCATAAAATGATGAAGGAAAAGCCAAAAACTATGTTTTCCTCTTTTAACAACCCTTGTGTTATTTTTAATTAGACTTTTTTTTTCAGCCCTCACACGCAGAATAGTTGCTTCTCATGTTTGGAATGATTTGGAAATTGATACGCTAATATTTGATAGATCAATTTTTTATTCATATAATTAAATGTCATATATCGTTATTTTCGTCACTTCCAAATCATGTGATTCATGTCATATGCATTGCTGTAATAAGAGTTTTTTTCTTGGATTACTAACGCTCATTCTTTTTATAAAATATTTATTTGTTGAATCTTATAGGTCCATAAACCCTTGATGCAAACTTGATAAAAATAGACAGTGAAAAGTAAGACTTGACGATTGTACAAAATTTTTGTGTAAGAGACTAATCGAATCATCTCTTTGTACTCGTGCTATTGCTCTAATGCACATGATTGATCAGGTAACAACCCTTTAACGATCTATCTCTCTTTCATCTATTACTTTAGTAAAGAATCATGAATCAACCTTTTTAAAATTCTGCAGGGTGAAAAAAATAATTATAGTATGTGCTGATTGATCTCCAGTTTTCCTCATCGTCGAGCTGAAATCCATCGTTTTTTCATAATATTTTATATATTTTTTAGTTTTTTCTTTGTAATCATATAGTTTTAGTTTTCACTTAACATAGTGTTTTAGAGAGTAAGAGAATGAAAATAAGAGAGTCGACCCCAAACATTCCTTCAAACTGCGAGAAACACCATTAAAGACTCAATGTCAGTTTATGTTAGTGTTTTATATAGACTCAATCGATGTGTAACTAATAATTAATTTTTATTTATCTACAGTATTTTTGATAATTTTAGTTTTAAAAAGAAATTACTTTTCACTTTTGAAAACATGAGTATTGTTGAAAATTTCCTCAAGAGGATAATATATATAATTTTAACGCACATATACCCATTTTCAATAATTTTAAATGTTTGAAGCTAATAAATATGTGAAATAAAGTTTTCTTCTCTAGCACTAAAATATAAAAGTTACTGTTTGCTACAGTTGTGCTAGTTCGGATTTTTTTTTTCTACCAAAACGATAGTGAAGAAAACTTTGTGAAAACATGTATAAAATATTCAGTAATTAATCAAGACGGAAATGGTCATTTTATTTGTTAAGAATATATTTATCTCTTAAATTCACTTTTTCAAATGATTACTTTTCTTTCACTCTCAGAAAAATTCTTCTCCAATTACATTTTATAAGTATATATTTGTTCCCATTTCTAAAGATGTGTTTCGTACAGTAGCAACGACTAGCTTGTATGTTATAAATTCGAAATTTAGCTGTTTCTATGAGTAATTAAATAATGTATTAGATTTATTCGCCATTCATGAGATCCCTTTGATTGATTGATTCATTTATTTAGAAGCAATAGATCAATCATCTACAGTTCTGTACTTTGTCTTTTTGTTTCTTTTCATATGGACACATAATTAAGTGAACAGTCTACATTAGGTAACTCTCTAATATCTTGAAAAAATCGATTCATGTTCTAAACTTAAACACAAACACTACTCGACATGCATGTTAACTTTTATGAAGACACATACCAGTCGATATAACCTATAATATTTAATTAAACAAAAGAGATTAATTATATCGAGAAATGCATACATTTGTCATCGAAATAAGCTGATAATAACGAATACACCATTTCTTTCTTTTTTTTTTTGTGTCGTAGAATACAGAATTCATGTCCATTACGTTGCAGGTTCCCATCATTTTTATAAATATTCTCTTCTCTCTTCTGCTTTTTCCTTATTTTATGAAATATGAAATTAATATAATTTATATTCTATCTTTCCCCTATATATATCACATATGTCCACCATTTCATTATTGCACTGCCACTCGAATTACTTAAGATAAAAAAGGAATTAAAAGCTTGATTTTCTCACTTATTGGTACTTTTTTTCCTCAAAAACTTTAAACAAAAATGCAGAGGCAAGTAGCACTCATTAAGCAGTCCCTCTTTGATCAGGTAATTTTTTAGTTTTCTTTCTTAGTGTACATTAGTGTAGTATATTTTTTATATTAGTATTAGATGTGAGTTCCTTCTAAGAAAATAAAAAAAAAGAAATTAATTAACAGCTCAAATGGGAAAATGCATGCAGGGATATCTCGACGAACAATTCATGGAGTTAGAAGATCTCCAAGATGATGCAAACCCTAATTTTGTTGAAGAAGTTGCCACATTATACTTTAAAGATTCAGCTCGATTAATCAATAACATTGACCAAGCTTTGTGAGTACCTTTAGTTTTTTCATATTTTCATTTTCTCTTTTCGCACACGATTTTGGGTTTTCTAATATACGAGGATTAATTACTTTAACAATGCAGGGAAAGAGGATCATTTGATTTCAGTCGGCTAGATAGTTACATGCATCAGTTTAAGGGCAGCAGCACGAGGTAATTTTCTATTTAACTTTGATAAATTTACTTATAGGAAATGCTAATCATTGAGTACTTAAAATGTATTTTAAAGTAAAAAGAGTGTAACACAAGCACATAAGAGATAAGACCAAATATTCGCAAAAAAAAAAATTACTTCCACTCTCATTCATGATACAATGACAGAAGAATTTACAAGACTTGACATAATTTTATTTTTGGATTCTAGTTTTTAATAGCATTAAATAACAAATACTGGAATGTTGATTAATATGTAATTGACAAAGACATAATGTGTAATTGACAATGACATAATGTGCATTTATTTGTTTTCCATATTTGTAGCATTGGTGCGAGTAAGGTGAAAACTGAATGCACTATGTTTAGGGAATACTGCAGAGCTGGAAATGCTGAAGGGTATTGTCGTCTTTCCATTTACACCATCGTGCTTCTGTTTTTCTTTTAACGGAACATATATAAAGCCCATGGGGTCAAAATGAAAACAATTAAAAAAAATATGGGGTTAAATTGCGACAATTCGTTGAACCTTGAACTTTTGCTTTATCCAATATTCGACGCCCTAATTAAATTTATCACTATTCCGTACTTGCGACGAGTGCAGATGCTTGAGGACTTTCCAGCAACTGAAGAAAGAGCACGCAACGTTGAGAAAGAAGCTTGAACATTATTTCCAGGTGCAAGCCAATGATAAATTATGCTTAAAGTCAATCACAATTTATGTGATGATCACTCATAACCACTAATTACTTTTAATCAAGTGTTTAAATTACTAACCGGGATAAAATTTTGTAATGAGACAGATGGCAAGACAGGCGGGGCCTAAGGAGACAGCACGTAGGCCCAAGTAAGAGAGAGAGATAAATGAGGAGGAATCGTCAGCGAATTTTGTAGTAGAAAATACTATTAATAAATAGTTCCTCAATGTTCGTTATTGGATTGTAATATTTATGCATGTTAATAAACGGTCCAAATTTCTCTTATCATTGTTTTCCTTATATGGCCAATATTCTCCTTAGAGATTATATATTTACGATACCTCTTATTCGCAGCATTTTGGCTTCCACTAATAACGATATACAAAAGAATAAGTAACGTTACTTCATTTCATTATGTTAGGCACTTCGGAAGTATACTCTCTACTGCTACTAGTACTGATTATACAAGCAAAAAACACATACAAGGCTTAGGTAGTTAGACACTAAGAGCTAATACTATAACTCATTAATTATAACACAATTCTCCAACTAAATACTCTTACATACGATGGTTTAAGCTAACCATATAAAAAAAAAACATTACAAAAGCCAGATGCAGAGAGAAATAAATCAAACGTTTTCTTTATTTTGTCCAACATATGTTAAAATGCAGAAAAGTATCTCAAGTTCTTTCGAGTATAGCATATTATACACTAAATACACAGTAACGCTGACTTGTAGAAGCAGAGAGTAATAAATTTCTCTGCCGGAAGGAAAAAAAAACAGAATAGCCTAGTATTGGGGAGAAATATTTACATAACTAGATGTTGTTCTTGATATTTGTGAATTAGTTAATCATTATATGTCTAAAGCGACGTAGAACCACTTTCATTTATTAGCCATATCCATGTCCACCTTTGTTCCACTTAAAGGTAATTTTTTAAATAATATTTCCTATAAAATTAAATTTAAAAGAACAGGCTGGTTCAATTGTTTCCATGGTTGGAAAAATATTGAATAAGAGAGAGAGAGAGAAAGAGAGAGAGAGAGAGTCAAAGAGTGTTAAGACAACATTGAAGTTAATGAATCCCTAACCTCTTTGTCTTTGTGTAACCTTCTTCTTTTCTTTATGTATATAAAATATACACCATAGTACACCATTCACACATACCAAAGCAAGAAAATGGATCATCGCATGACGTCGTTTGCGCTTGTCCTCTTGGTCTCAACCTTCTCCATCTTCCAAATTTCATTTGCACAAGACGCTCCAACGACTCTTGTTCCTGCAATCATGACATTTGGTGACTCTGTGGTTGATGTCGGAAACAACTATCTTCCGACCATTTTCAGAGCTGACTACCCTCCTTATGGCCGTGATTTTGCTGACCATAAACCCACCGGCCGTTTCTGCAACGGCAAATTAGAAACCGATATTAGCGGTAAAAGCTTTTGCTTTTAGCCCAAGTTATCTTTTGGAGTTGTTCGAAACGGAAGTCTTTTGTGTATGTGTGTTTTTGCTCCGTTACAGCTGAGACACTAGGCTTCACTAAATATCCACCAGCTTATTTAAGTCCCGAAGCTTCAGGCAAGAGCCTTCTCATTGGTGAAAATTTCGCTTCTGCAGCCTCAGGTTTCGATGACAAAGCCGCTCTTATCAATGTCAGCTAGTGACATTGATCTGCTTTTAATTTCTTTATAATTTTTTCTTCTGATTTTGTGTTTTTTTTTTTGGCAGCACGCGATTCCGTTGTATCAGCAAGCTGAGTATTTCAAGGAATACAAGAGCAAGCTCATTAAAATTGCAGGAAGCAAACAATCAGATTCGATCATAAAGGGAGCAATCAATCTCTTAAGTGCAGGAAGCAGTGAGTTTGTTCAAAATTATTATGTGAATCCTCTTTTTTACAAAGTCTACACTCCTGATCAGTACGGATCTATGCTTATCGACAACTTTTTTAAATTTATCAAGGCTCTCTTTTTTGCTCATTCTCCTTGTATGTTTCCTTTTGGTTGTCCTCTTTTTTCAATTGCAAAGAGGAGATTGTGACTCTTTGTGGATGCAGCAAGTGTAAGCGGTTGGAGCAAGGAAGATCGGTGTGAATTCTCTGCCTCCAACGGGATGTCTTCCAGCTGTAAGAACCCTTTTCGGTTTTCATGAAAAAGGTTGTGTTTCAAGACTCAACGCAGATGCTCAGCAATTCAACAAGAAGCTTAACGCAGCTGCTTCAAAGCTTCAGAAGCAATACTCTGGCCTAAAGATTGTTGTCTTCGACATATTCAACCCTCTCTATGATCTAGTTCAGTCCCCTGCCAAATCTGGTAAGTCACAAAAATGGACTGATACATAGTTATTACAGTTCTCGTTTCTGATCTGCTTTAGATTATCCATGATGACACACATTCATCAATATTTCTTTTCGTTTCGAACAGGATTCACAGAAGCAACAAAAGGATGTTGTGGAACAGGAACAGCCGAGACAACTTCGCTCTTGTGCAATCCAAAATCGTACGGGACATGCTCCAATGCTCTGAAGCTGCCAATCAGATTCTTGCCACTGCTTTAATTGGACAGGGTTTCTCTCTCCTCTGTTGATCTCTAAGGACCTGTCTTAATCCTCTTTTGAAATCGCTGTGGTTCTGTCAAATCTTGGAGTCTATACATTTATTTCCACCAATATTTACTTCAATTGAATTGATGATTTACTTACTAGAAGAAAACCAAAATTCTGATTACCAGAAACTATATTCAACCTCCTTGTGCTTGTTCATATGTACAAAATCAAAATGATTAAAAGGCTAAACCAGTTGTGATCTAAAGATCTACAGATAGAAGTTCTTCAAATCGATACCATTCTAAATGCACGGTTAAAATGAACGGAGTAGAATTTCTAAGCAGTGAGAAAGCTCAAGCCACAGCAGCAGCAGGGGACAAACGTTCGGCAGCTTCAGTTTTTCCCAAGTTCTCAGCCTTTTTATTTGGTGACCACGTTGCCATCAAAACCGATGATCTTTTTGTACGTTTTTCAGCAGATGTCGTTGCGTTAGAGCAAGTGGCTGCCTCTAAATTCAGCTTACCCTGCCCCTTAAAGACCAGTTTTTGTTTAGCACCACTCTTTCCAAACGTATAATCCTGCAGAGAATATCAACTTAGATGTATTATTAACTTTACATGAGCCAACATTTTGAACCAATTCAACATTAGAAATCAGAGAGATTAGAAAGATTTAGCACTTTTGTTGCATCGATGAAGATGAGAAAATAAAAAGCATACCGGGCGTCTGTAGACCAGTTGCAATGATCTTTTTTCCTTCGGATGAGCTTGGCCAGCTGAAACCTGAGTTAAAAAGAGAGGTGTGAGTGATCTTAATGCCAAAATACTGGTTTTTTGTTTTGAAGATGCAAAAAAAAAAATGCTTACATAGGTGGTCATGTTTTGGTGACCCAACATCTGTGGTAACTGATTGCCCATATAGTAATAAGATGTCCCAATATGGAATGGCTGCAAATAACCATATGAGGAGATTGGCTGAGCTGGTGAAGGGACAGGAGGATCTTGCGTGTAATTGCGAGGTTGTACTCGATAATATTGCTGGTACTTCATAGTTGGGGGGACTGGCTGAACTGGTGAAGGGACAGGAGGAGCTTGCGTATAATGGCGCGGTTGTACTCCATAATATTGCTGCATCCTCTTGAAACGATCCTCTTTGCACTCAGCAACTCGAACAACAAGTGATTTTCCATCAACTAGAAATCCTGTAAGAAATAGTAGTAATCTAGAGTTAATCAGTATATATCATCTTGGTTTAGATGAAACATAAGCTAGGATACTTTAGTTATAGTATACCATCGAGCTCTCTTTTAGCCTGTTTGGACTCGTCAAGGCTAGAGAAACCCACAAAGCCGAATCCTTTACTTTTGCCATTTTCATAACGCATCACTTTTGCTGACAATATCCGCCCATAGCTTCCAAATATTTCTCGCAGCCTTGTTTCGTCGATTGATTCACTCAAGTTCTTCACGTACAGATTAGACCACTCAGTGCTAAACTTGGCAATAAAGTTTTCTTTGTGTTGTTGTTTCAGCATCTCCGTCCTTTCAGCTTTTCTCAAAGCCCTTCCAACAAACAACTTCTTCGATCCTAATCGTGAAAGGAATGTTATAAAATCAGAAACTCTGGTTTAATGACAATGTACTAAGTACTATGTGCAGGCAAAGAAGTTGAGTTACCATGTGGTTGTCCATTGAGAGATTCCACAGCTTTCTTAGCATTTTCTGGATGGCAGAAGTTGACAAATCCGAAACCTCTCGATCTTCCCATACCATCCCTCATAACCACAACACTAGAGACTGTCCCGTATTGAGAAAACATTCTATGTAGAAAATCCTCTGTGACATCTCCGATCAGATTCTTGACGTAAACGTTTGTGAATTCTTGATTTCCTGACATAGATGCTCTTTCGTTCTTGTTGATGAACTTGGCTACAAACCTGAGAAAGAAACACACCAAGTACACAAACAAAAATTCATCATTAACCTTCAATTAATAAGAAACCATGCTTAAAAGGCAGAAGTGGAAACAGTTAAACTTACAGTTTCTTGCCATCAACCATAGAGCCATGGGAGGCACGACGAGCAGCTACAGCAGATTGCTCTGTATCAAACTGAACAAACCCGAAACCTTTACTGTGGCCATTCTCTTCAGCGACTTTGCAAGAAAGTATGGTTCCAAAGGGGCTAAACATTCTCTCTAAGCAACTGCTAGTGATCGAGCTGTCGAGATTCTTAACGAAGAGATTTCCTAACCCACTTCGACGACGGTATGCAACATCTCTCTGGGACCACATTATTCGCATTGTCTTTCCCTTCAAATCAGTGTGG
The DNA here is from genome assembly GCA_039880935.1 of Streptanthus diversifolius. NCBI lineage: Eukaryota > Viridiplantae > Streptophyta > Magnoliopsida > Brassicales > Brassicaceae > Streptanthus > Streptanthus diversifolius. Next base: position 15,960,329 of record JAXGFM010000013.1, on the reverse strand, counting down.
TTCAAGCAAGCCATAGCATTCGATGCTAATCCAGAGAAGCCGCAAGAAACATGGAAAAACAGGATTAATCAGAAAGTGATTCTCCCAAATCGTTTAATTAAGGACAATCTTGGAGAAAAGCAAAGAATTACTAGGCGTGAATCAACACAGAGACGATAAATTTTGGAAATACAGAGATAATTTACGACAATGGAAACGGATAATGCAACCGGGGCAGGAGATTTCCAGGGTTTTTACACGAATTAGGGGGAAAACAGACGAACGAATAAACGATTGTATGTAAACAAGAGCACGAAAGAGTCCGAAATCAGAAACCTTAACATGAAACCAAGACACCAAGAACGAAGAATAGAGCGAAGAAACGAAACGATTAAAGACGGGATTTTTTAGTTTACCGCTGAAAGGTGAATCGAAGTTGACGTAAGCGTAACACATGGATTTTCCGGTGACCGAGTTGCGGCAAAGATGAGCGGAGACGACAGGAACAGTCAAGGAGAATTTGTTGATGAGATCTTCCTCTGTCACGTCCGGACTAAGATCGCCGACGTAAAGCCAAGCAAAGCTCGATGAATGGCCGTTTCCTAGCGCCTGCGTTTCTGGTTTCACGATCGCCATGGTTGTTCGTAAATCCTTCGCTCTCTCTTTCTCTGTAGAACAAAAAAAAGCGGACTGAACAAAATTTTCCAAGAAAGTGAGGAAAAGAAACTCTGCAGGAAAAAAGAAAAAATGGAGAAGACGAGAGAAGTGGAAGAAGCAGAGAGGTCTTTTGTCGTTGTGTATATATATACACCTGTATATATATATATATATATTTATATTGTTCCGTTATAACCGTAAAGATAGCGAGTGAGCAGCACACAGAGAGTGCACGCGCTGCGAGTATGATTCAGTATAGACTCGCGTTATTTTGTTCATTCCCAAATTTTAAGATAGTCCAGTTTTCCTAATGATGCTAATAAATATTTGTTGTTGCACATAGTTATATTTTTTTTAAAAAATCTAGCATATAGTTATATTTTTTAAAAAAATCTAGCACCATATGGAACTTACTTTTTTTCTGATAGCACAAAAGGACTTATTACATTTATATAATTAACTCAAAAAGAAAAAAAAAGGTATAATGTGGTGTTGGGCCAAGTAGATAAAAAAATATGGTCCATTTATATATTTATCTATAGTGAAACAAAGCCTCTTACGAAATAACTTTGGGCTTATTGTTTTTTTTGGTTTTCTATATTGGGTTTGTTACTATGTTGTTTCCATAAGGCTCACCATTTAACTGCAAAGAATAGATGACATGATGTGTCTTATGGAATAAAACTATAAAAGGTTACGACACACAAGAATTATGCCATAAATCCTCTTCTTCTTTTTTGGTTGAGGTTAATTAAATTTGTATTACTATTAAACCAAAATTTTACGAGGGAGAATTTCAGCATTTGGTGCCTTTACAAAGTTTGTGAGAGAGTAATAATTAAAAGTTAAGTAAGTATATATGATGTATTATTAGAGGTAAGAACAAATGATATCTCATGTTGTATTGTGAGTCTTCCATTTTAAGCTTGGGCTTGAAAAATGGTGAAGAAGTTGGAAATCTTCAATTATATCGCTTCTTCCCGTCCAAAACAACTACACATATGTAATATGCTTTATGAGATGAAATGACAAAATTCAAGATACGAGAGATGGTTTGTGTTTGTTATTTAGAAGTGATAGGAGAACATATATTTAATATTTGACATATAATAATTTCTAATTTGAACAATTGAAATTTGCCTAGAATGACTCAAATTTTATAACTTATTACTAAAATGACCTATCCTTTATTATGTTGAAAAAGTTATTGCTTAAAATACTAAAAACCTACATAATTGTTATAATTTACAAATTTGTCATTTAACAAAAAAACCATCGATACAATTTTACTTTAACATCATATTCTCTCTCTTCTACATAAGCTCTAATTTAACATCCATTTTATTTTTACACTATATAATGGTTTGTTAAAACACATTTAATTTTTATAAAACATATTTATTTTTTTTATTAAAAATACATAGTATAATATTACACATAGAAACCATAAAACATACATAATTAGTTAAATATATAATTAGAAGAATTTTAAATATTTTAAAATTAATTATTATGATTCATGTCTTAAAAAGACTTATTTTTTTCTATGTCCAAATTAAATAAAACAAATTTCTATTTATAGAGTTTAAAAAATGATGAATTTTGGTATTAAAATAAAATAAAATATTTTTATTTATCAATAAATAATTGACTTTAAAGATAAGGGTGGATAAGAAAAACACAAAATCTAGATATCTAATAAACAATTTACAAGTGTCAATAAATTCGAAAAACAAGAAAAATGAAAGAAATTCACGTGTCACGTCAGATAGCCTACAACAGGTTAATGGTTTGTCACGTCAGACATCCCATAAAATAAATCTTCCACAACGTCAAAAACAATTTTGCAAAACAATTATGTGATAACTATAACAAAAATGCGAGAAATAATTCTGTGACAACATAAAAATAATTATGCGACAACATAAAAATAATTATGCAAAAACAATTCTGCGATAACTACAACAAAGCTATGAGAAAATAATTATGCGACAACATAAAATAATTCTGCAAAACAATTATGCGATAACTACAACAAAACTGCGAAAAAGTAACTCTGCGACAACATAATAAAATAATTCTGCGACAACATAAAAATAATTCTGCAAAACAATTCTGCGATAACTACAACAAAACTGTCAGAAAAATAATTCTGCGATAATATAAAATAATTCTGCAAAATAATTCTGTGATAACTACATCAAAACTGCGAAAAATAATTCTGCTACAACATAAAAATAATTCTGCAAAAAAATTATGCGATAACTACAAAAAAACTACGAGAAAATAATTCTGCGACAACATAAAAAATAATTGTGCAACAACTTGAGAATAATTTTACGAAAATAATTATGCGATAACATAAAAATATTTATGCAAAAAAAATTCTGCGAAAAAAATTCTGCGATAACATGAATGCGGTGGCAATATCATAATAATTTTTTTTTTACAACATCCTAATAATAGTATGACTGGGTTTTTAAAAAAGCAAAAGTTAATTTAGTAATTAATATAAAATATAGGTTATCTAGATAAATACAATTAATATATAAGTCATTATAGTTATTCTTCCTTATAATTATTAGAAAAATATTTTTTTGATTGGAACTTATAACACGTGAAATTTGATATTGGTGCGAAAAACTCAAAACTTTTAAGGTGAGCATGGTGGTATTGTACTTGTTTTCTTTACATGTGATCATCTTTGATAGAGATTAATCTTTTTTATTTTTATTCTCTTTTTTCTTTAAACAAATACTACCATCAATTTCGGACTTTTTTTTTCCTTTCAATGATCATATTACAACAATCATGTTCACAAACGCATACACAAAAAGCATGAAGAAAATAAAACTTGACTGGGGTGGAACTGGAACCCATGCATTCCAATAACCGTAATTTATACCTTTCTTGGTTTGTCACAATCACAATTTGTCACAATCTCACAACATATGACACCTGTTTGGTTGTAATTTTTTTTAATACTAGCTAGTATACGTACTACTATCAAATTAAAATTTCTCTTCTCTTTTACCAATTTTCTGGTGATGCTAAAATGAATTTTATCTTAACAAAAGTTCTCTTCTCTTTTAACAAAGGAGATGCATTCGACTATGATTATCTTGGTTACAGCGGTGTGAAGAACCGAAAGAGAGAAGTTATATTTATAAATTAGCTCTAAGCTCGAGCTTTTACAAAAAAAAAAAATTCCTTTTTTTTAGTTTGCTTATGAGTTTGTTTTTAGGTGGCTTATCCAAATGATTACATTACATCAGTGGAAGGGACTTATAATTTTTTTCTAATGATGTGGCCTCGCTAACTTTCAACACATCAAAGGGGAGAATCTCTCCTGAATTTGGAAGAGCGTCTGGTTCGAAAATTCTCCTTGCGGTGAAAGATCACATGCTTGTCGGATTCTATGGTTGGAACGGTGTTACTCACAACTGTCTCACAGCACTCGGTGCACATTTTGTGCCACCAGTTCTGGCACCAGTTCCAACACCAGTTCCAACGCCAGTTGCACCGATTCCGGCGCCAGTTCCTTCTAAGAAACTAGAAGCAAAAAGCGGAAATGGAGGTGCTGCCTGGGATGATGGTTTCTATGAAGATGTGGGAAAGATATATGTAGGACACGGTGACTCTGGTCCTATATCAAATTTGAGTACGATATTGGCAAGAAGCTTGTAGCTGGAGATGGTCATGGGAAGAAGTCATTTCTTGGAACAGAGGGTTTGTGGTCTGTTCTCGATACCCTTAAACGTTTACTTGAGACCCAAGTTACACGGATTTTTTTTTTTTTTTTTTTTTTTTGCAGTTTGAGCTCGATTTTCCAAATGAATACATCGTATCGGTGGATGGATGTTACGATAACGTCTTTGGATTTGAAGCTGAACTAGTGACGACGATTAGGTTCAAAACAAACAAACGTACATCTCCAACGTTTGGGCTCGATGGAGGCACAACGTTTGTGTTGGATATGAAGAATAATAAAATAGTTGGGTTCCATGGAAAAGCTGGAGATTATGTTCATCAAGTTGGTGTCCATGTCTCACCAATCTCCAAATCTTAAAGCTTCCGAGAGTTTTCTCTCGTCTTCGTGAAATAAATAAATTCTCTAAAAGCTTGTTGCTCCTCTGCTTCTACTATCTTTTGACTATGTCGTTGGTTTGTTTGTGTCTCTTGTAATATGAAGTGGTCCGTGGTCTCTTTGAATAAGGTATCGTTAATGTTTGGACTATCCTCGATCTGCATCTAGTGACCTGTTCAATGTTAAAATAGAATAGTTTCATAATATTATTCCCTTCAAATCTATCTAATACATACATCAGACGTCTCTATATACAGCATACTACAATGGCTACAAAATCCTAATAATTAGAACTTACCAAATAATTGCATATTCCAAAAATACCAACTTCAACATTCAAATCACGAAATGTGATAGTTATTTGATAGTATACTTCGATGTCTGAGGATCAAATGTGGAATGTGATGTTTCTTTACAATAAATATAACTATTCTACTCAAACCTATGATTCTTGTTTGGCAAAAAAAAAGAACACTATGATTCTTTGTGTAATTGGTTACAAATCATATATATGGATTCAGATAAATACATGCATTTGAGTTGTCTAAGAAACAAAAAAAATCGTTACGTTTCATAATCTTTTTAACTATAAACAAACAAAGTATGTCATGAATTAATATCTTAAGTTCAATAGTAAAAAACTAATAATATTTTTGGAAAAAAAACTAGTAATAGATTTTTTGATACCAAAAAGTCTTTATATTGGTCGGAATCATGTGGCACAATAGTGGTCATCTCTGAAATTTATGACAAATGTCTTCGAACCTTGTACCCTTCAATGGGAAAAGAGATATTAAAACTAATAGACTATGTTGACAAAGAAAAAATGGCAACACAGATTCAACTTAATCACTTTCTCTCCATTTTTCAAATATGTATTCTGTTTACATGTTTGTCCTATCATGCGCGAGCGAAACCCTCACCTTGTGTTACTAAGACATGTGTCTAAAGACAAAGATTGTGAAAAAGCTTTCTCTTTCTTAACGCTATGTTCCTCTCGTATAGTAAGGGAAGCTTTGGTTGTGCAGCTTTTCGTACAGAGGTCTATTTTCTTTGACTTAATTCTGGAATTGCCTTAACTTGGACTCATCATGTAATACTCGCGGAGGAGGAAAGTATGTGAGTTGTAATGGTTTGGTTCCATTTCGATTTAAGTGTTTGTTGGTTAGGTCACAGGTGAAATCCTTTTAACTTTAGACAAAAGAACATATATATTATATATTACATGACCGATCCAATAGTTTTAACTATAATGTCGTACTTATGAAAAAACTTTTATTTATAAATGAGATTGCAACCGTTTTTGAAAGAGATAAAAAAATATCAGATAAAAGCAGCAGGCAAAGAGTCATCTAAAACGAATTTTTGAGACAAAACAAATTTGGGCCCTTAATAAGACAATTTTTTTATTCTAGGCCTTGTTTATAAAGAAAATGGTTGTTCGGTCAATTTATACTTGGCAAAAGTTTAGGACTTTTTTGGTTCGCCCAAACGAATATATTTTCCCCCGTGTAAGCAAAAAACTCGACAAAAGAGAATAAAATGTACACTAAAAACATAAATGCAAAACAAAAAACAAAACAAAAACAGAAATTTTGTAATCTTCTAAAGAAAAAGTATCGCTGGCTCGGTTGGTGTAGAATATGCTAAGTTTTTTCAAAGAAAACTACATAAAAAATGGAGGATCAATCATATTAGAAATATTTTTGGAGGGCTGTTTCTAAAGTTTGTTCTTTGATCAAAGGGTATTATACTCCCCTTAAGATAGATGAACCGTCGTATCCGTTGGGAAGAGAGGGAATAAATTTGTCTGTTGCTTATGTACCACAGAGGCGTGAAAGTGTCTCTGTTCTTCCCTCTAAGTAAATGTATGGATCTTGAGTGATGTTCATTTTTTCTAACTTTACGACGTTATGATTATGGTTGAGTCAAACTTTTAAAGTTTGATGTTGCCATCTTCAAATATTTTCATATCTCAACGCATGATTATAAGATAATTACAATGTTTAGTTTCTTAATAATATTTCTTTTAAATAATTATAAATTTGTACCCTCTTAACATCAAGGAAACTAATGTCAATGAGTAGGTTTCATTGATTAATAAACAAAACAAAGGTATCATTGATTAATATACTTATAGTATATAATATCAAGTAGTCATTCCCCAATCGCTAATTATTAATTAATATATAGACTACACGTTAACCTATTTCATCTAATTATGAATTATGCTCCATCCATTTCAATACAAATTTCGCTTTTAAACTTTTGATGCGGATTATTTGTTTAATTAATTGAGTCCATGATTGGTTGGAATTAATTTCTTAACTAATTAAATATACTATTATGTCTCTAAAAATAACTTTGAAATTATGTAATATCTCATTAATTTTGACTAGTGAAATATGTATTGTTATGAAAAAAGGTTATGTTGATAAGCTAAAACATGAGTTATTTTGAAATAATTTATTTTTAAAAAGATACTTATATTGAAATGGAAGAAATATTAAGCTTCTCTTCTTTTTTTTTTTTTGGACAACAGCTTCTCTTCAACTAGATTTTATAAAGATACCAAATTTTTTAGACAACATTTTTCTTAGAAATGTGCTTAGGAAATTTATGAATCTTCCTCACATCAGATGTAAAAATATTTTTTTAAAAATACTCTGGAAGTGAGAGGGCTTCGTGAATTTTATAAACGTTTTTGAAATGTTCCTCTAGATATTAATTAGAATTCCAATATTGATTACACTAGTTACTAGAGATTACTAGATCCATATGATCCGGTTCCTGTTTCTAGAATACACGTTTCAAAAATGTATTATATCTAAAGTCCATTGTTTGGTTCTATTAAGTAATTTAAATAATATTGTTTTCTACCGTTTTAAATTGTGTTTGGGGCATCATGTGACATAATGGTAGTCATTTTTACATTCATTATACTAGTTAAGAGGTTCGAATCCAGCATCTCACATATTATTGAAAATATTTAAGTCACTAGAATATATTAACAAAAAAAATTCTGTTTAAGGCTTACAAACATGTGAACTATCATACAATATTACAAGTTGTCAAGTGTCAACCAAATAAACTTCTGATTATCAGAAAGTCTCTCTAATCACATAATTGTAATTTGTGATTAAAAATTTTGCAATTTAAAACTTAATATTAATCTGAAACTTTCGATTGACCAAAATATTGATTAATATTTCTATATGAGGAAGGTTTGGGGTTCAATTCTCTAATAACGCGATTTCTACAAATTAACAAAACTAATTTTTAAAAATATTTTAGTTTAGTGTAAATAGAAATTTTCGTCATAAGATTAGCATGATATCATAAATCTTTGTAAAACTGATAAATTGTTCATTGAAGAATTGTCGTTATAATTGATTCCATAATTTGTGTTAAAAAATCTTTAACGGAAAAAAAAGAACGTAATACTATTAAAATGAAAATTGAAATACGACCCAGCGAATACTAAAATCGCTAATTAGCCCCAAGGCTACCGTTTCAACTCTCAATCATGGCCCAGTCCCCACAAAAACATAAAGACAATTAGTTGAGAAGTTATCCAAGTATATGAATATTTTAACAAGGGTTTTTCTTGAGTAAAATTTATAAAAATGCCTCGTGGATCACGAAATTATAGATTATTATTTCACCTTATGCTAAATGATTGATGGCCTATATGCGGATATACAGTTACATTCACATGAGGTCAATATAAATACATGTAGAGTTCAATTCAACTATCATAGCACCGATCACAATATACTCTCCCTTTGAAGGTCATCTCTCTTTTTCTCTCTATTTGTAGAATTTCACTGATAGTTCTAATAACAGTTTGATTTTGTAATCATAGGTAATTTGTAAGATTGTTCTAAAAGCAAACAAAGATGGCCCAAAAGGTGGAAGCACAAGGAGGGAAAGGAGGCCATCAATGGGACGATGGATCCGTACACGATGCAGTAACCAAGATTCAGGTCGGAGCAGGTGGAATCGGCATTCAATACGTTAAGTTTGATTATGTCAAGAATGGCCAAGCCGAAGAAGCCCCTCTTCGCGGTATCAAAGGCCGTAGTATCGCAGCTGATCCGGTTCCTATACTTCCTCCTTTCTCATTGACCTTCTTATATATATAAAGATAAATATAGTTTCCTTTTTGGAGTTCTGACATATTGATCTCGATATTTGTAGTTTGTGATTAACCATCCAGAGGAGCATCTAGTTTCTGTAGACGGTTGGTATAGCCCTGGAGGTGTCATTCAAGGGCTTAAGTTTAAATCCAACAAGAAGACGTCCGATCTCATTGGATACGATGATGGTACTCAATTCACTCTCCAAGTTCAAGACAAGAAGATCATTGGCTTTCACGGGTTTGCCGGAGACTATGTCCACTCTCTTGGAGCTTACTTTGCTCCGTTGACTTCAACTCCGTTGAGCCCTGCCAAAAAGCTACCGGCACTTGGTGCTGATGAAGGAACTGCATGGGATGATGGTGCTTACGATGGTGTTAAGAAGGTGTATGTAGGACAAGCCCAAGATGGTATATCAGTCGTTAAGTTTGATTACGACAGAGGCGCTGAGAATATTGTCGGAGCTGAACATGGAACGAGTACCCTACTCGGATTCGAAGAGGTACCATGGTTAATTGTGATATGTATGAATATTTTACATAGACATAAGCTTGAGTAATGGAATTCAACATATACTAAGTAACGGACATGTATACCAATTAGTTTTAAATTGGAAGGTCAGAATTTAAAAAGAAAATATTATCTTTTGTGTTACAAATGATAGTAGATTGGTTACCATTAGCCAATACTGAATTTTTTTTTTTGGTTTCCATTAATTGCAGTTCGAACTTGACTATCCAAGTGAATACATCACCGCAGTGGAAGGCACCTACGATATAATATTTGGGAGTGACTCTGCGGTCGTTACCATGCTTAGGTTCAAGACTAATAAGCAAACCTCTGCTCCCTTTGGACTTGAAGCTGGCACAGCCTTTGAGCTCAAAGAGGAAGGCCACAAGATCGTAGGATTCCATGGAAAAGTCAGTGACGTGCTTCATCAGATTGGAGTCTATGTCCTGCCAGTCACCAACTGATCATATGACATTCTTCTCGTCGATTCCATGTATCTAATAAGTTATCAGCTATCTTCCAAATTTATTGTTTAAAATCTCCTCGTGCCCCCGGTGACGTTTGTATAAATGTTTTAATTAATGTCTCGTGTGGTGTTGTTTTTTTCTTTGATGTGTTTGTGATTTATTTCAATAAAGACAGTTTGTTCCATCTCCGTTAATATTTTGTTTTTTTCATTAGGTTTATATAAGCGTAATACTAATTCGACTTGAGATGATTTAAACAAACATCTCAATATATGAATTAACATTTAAAATACAAAATTTAAAACTTTTTCGTCCAAAATAAACTTTTTCGTCATTTCTCAAAAACATGTGCGTAAAGTTATATCCAATTCCTGTTAGCATCAACGGTTATAATGGACATTTCTGCAGATCTTGATCGATAATTCCGATCAGAGGAGAGTTTTGAAAGATCGGGGACGATAATGGAACATTGTGTATGGATGCAATGGAGCCTGAGTTGGGTGACGTTCATGGTTTTTGAATTATTTTCATGGGAATAAACATCGTTACGATCCAACTGTGTTATGATATATGGTTGAGTTTAACATTGTATTCGTATTATTTTGTTATATGACACATGTAGTCTAACTTTATTTTTCATGTATTTTCTTTTGTATATTTTGTATATAATTAGCTCACTGCCGTCCTTACATGACCCAACAAAAATATGATAAATTTTACGATATAATATGTTTTTACGATTTTACCAACATAAAAAAGATTAGTTGAAAAATGATATTTGTATATTTTGCATGATTATAAAACTTGTTTTCTTTAGATTTGAGTCTCTTTTAGAACTAAAAGTCTTTCTCAAGCATTTTAATCTTATTTCTTATTGTCATATATTTTAGAGTCTTAGATTACATTTCATGCATTTGTATAGTTTTTGAATATAAGATTGGAGACTTGTAATAGAAGAGAGAAAAACTATAGAATCTATGAAAAGGAGGCTGAGGGATTTATATGGATCGAGGGCCGACTGATATAAATGATCATATGCAAAATCCAAAAAAAAATATTCCTAAAAGATTGATTTGGATGAAGGCTTTAATGATCACTTATGAAGCTGATATTTTGACACACAAAAAAAAAATTAAGTTAATTCTAATGAAAGTGGTTTCAAGACATTTGGAGCTATATTCCAAAAGTTATGATAAATTTATCAGACACATATCAATCCTACCGCGAATAAGGAAGCATTCAAGGAATCCCAAAAAACCAGCGGCCACATAAAGCAGCCAAGAGGAAGCCGCTAGACCAAGAAAATGCAGTAGGAGAAGGTTGCTATAGTTTAAACACAATTTCACGAACCCACAGTGGCTTACGGCAGCGGTTAGAGGCACCCTGCTGCTCCCAGCGGCCAGCCCCAGGGGGCAAATGGTAGCCGCTGCGACTCCCAAAACATTTGCGTTTTCACCAACCTTGACCCATTTTTTTATCCGGTTTGTCCTGGATTGATCTGCTCCATTTGTACTTTCTATAAATATTCTTTTTCTTCTCTTTAGATTTGGTTTTAGATCCAAACTATCTTGATGTTTTAGATTGCTCTTCATCATTCCATGACACTCTAGTGAAGGGGTCTGCACCTTTATATTTCTTTTTACGTTTATGTCTTTTATTTTGTCTTTCTCTTTTTTTTTTAGGACTTATGTTTTATTTGGATCATAGGTTATGTTAGATTTGATGAATTGATGGTTTGATGGTTATAGTTTACATTGCATTTTGTTAGATCCTTCTTTTAAGTTGTTTTAGATGCTAGTTTTGATTTGATTTTTTAAAATCTAGAACTTAGGCATTTCATGCTAGAAATATATTTGTAAAAATGTATGAACCAAAAAATTATAAAATTTACATATTCTAGCCAATGGATATTGATGATTAGAATGTTTAGTGAATTGGTTATAATTATCTCTTAATTCTTATTGATTATATGATTATGAACGGGAGTTTTCTTAATTATTAATTAGTAAAGTAATTAGTACCACGTAAGTGTATTAATCATTATTATGAATTCTATACTGGGATAGTGCTTAATACAATCTTATGCATCATTGTTTGATTGTTAGTTTATTCCTTTAATAGCTAAATTCATTGTCCAATGCTTTTTCTCTACTTTTTTGCATTTCATTTTCTTTCATTGTAAAACAAAAATTTTGTAAATTAGTTTGTGTCATATATTTCTAGTGTGTAAGTTTTAATTCAATTCGTAAGATCGAGTTCGACTTTAAAGTACTACTCGATGCATTCTTTGCATTTGAGGAATGTTTGAGGTTTTACAAATTGTAAAACTTTGGAAGTGTTAGAAAAATTATTTTCTCGCATCCAAAAAAAAGTAAATGAGTCGGCAAAAGAAGAATATAAGTATAAGATATTTTTGGCATAATAATTTAATATGCCTCGTGGATCACGAAACTATATATTATTGTTTCAAGTTGTACTAATTAATATGCGGATATATTGTTAATTCCGAGAGGTCAATAAATTCACGTTACATTCAGTTGAATGGATCACGGTCTACTATCTCTCCGAAGGTCGGCTAATTTCGTCTGGATCTCTTACGACAATAATAATTATGTAGATGTTTTTAATAGTTGAAACTAACTATTTGCTTTTGCAACTAAAGGTGATTCGTAAGATTGAAAAGAAGCAAACAAAGATGGCTCAAAAGGTGGAAGTCCAAGGAGGGAAAGGAGGCAACCAATGGGACGATGGATCCGAACACGATGCAGTGACCAAGATTCAGGTTGGAGCAGGTGGAATCGGCATTCAATACGTTAAGTTCGATTATGTCAAGAATGGACAAACCGAAGAAGCCCCTCTTCGCGGTATCAAAGGCCGTAGTATCGCAGCTGATCCGGTTCTTATACCTTTTCCTTGCCCATTGATCTTTATATATATATATTTTTATCCATAGTTTTCTTTTCGAAGTTCTAGACATTTTTTTATCTCGATCTATGCAGTTTGTGATTAGCCATCCTGAGGAGCATCTAGTATCTGTAGAAGGTTGGTATAACCCTGAAGGTCTCATTCAAGGTCTTAAGTTCAAATCCAACAAGAAGACTTCTGATGTCATTGGATACGATGATGGTACTTCATTTACTCACCAAGTTCAAGGCAAGAAGATCGTTGGTTTTCATGGGTTTGCCGGAGACTATGTCCATTCTCTTGGAGCTTACTTTGCTCCGTTGACTAGTTCCACACCGTTGACCCCTGCCAAGAAGCTACCGGCAGTTGGTAGTGATGAAGGAACTGCATGGGACGATGGTGCTTACCATGGTGTTAAAAAGGTGTATGTAGGTCAAGGCCATGATGGTGTATCAGCGGTTAAGTTTGAGTATGTCAATGGTTCTCAAATGGTTGTTGGAGATGAACGTGGAAAGCCGACTCTACTCGGATTCGAAGAGGTATTTTAAATATTGCTTGTTTTTTTTAATCAAAATTGATGACTTTCCATCTTAGAACCAATTAGCCGTGAGTGATGATCTCTATCAGAAGTGGCCTCAATGATTAGGGCAAAGGTGCATTAGCCCAAGAGTTTATGACTATTTTTAGAAAAAAAAAAAAAAACTACTCATGGCCATACTTTTAAAAGATAAATACCAGAAGCTTGCCCAAAAGACCAGATTTTTATCAGTTTTTTAAAGAAAGGACCCCAATTATTAGCCTTCATTGTTCTTAAGCCAGGCCTGATCCATGTGTTCTTTGTATGTATATTGAAACTTTTTATGTGGATTCCATTGCAGTTCGAACTTGACTATCCAAGTGAATACATCACGGCTGTTAATGGCACATTCGATAAAATCTTTGGGAGTGACTCTGCGGTCATTACCATGCTTAGGTTCAAAACTAATAAGCGAACATCTAATCCCTTTGGTCTTGAAGCTGGCACAGATTTCGAACTCCAAGAAGAAGGCCACAAGATCGTTGGGTTTCATGGAAAAGCCAATGAGTTGCTTCATCAAATTGGAGCCCATGTCCTCCCAATCACCAACTGACCATATGACATCTTTCTCTTTGATTCCATCTAATAAGTTATCATATCTGTCTTTTTATGTCTTCAAAATTTGTCATCGGAAGTCTCTTTATGTTTATGTCTCTGGAGACCTTTGAATAAGTTGGTTTACTTTTCATGTTTCTGTTTGAATCTGCTCAAGTTTTCTAAGTAACGTCGCTTTGTGAATATGATCTTGTTTCGTGTTTAGATAGGTTTGTGGTCCAATTTAGTTAAAAACTAAATTGTTCCTAGAAATGTTAATTGGGTTAGGGGAGAACAAACACGCATTTTTACAAAAACTATTAAGATTTGAAGCTTATTTTGAGTCCACGATAGCAGTGTTAAAACACAGGCTAAAAACGGGTCGTATTATATAGGCCCGCAGAATTAAGTGGGTCTATTATTGGGCTCACCGATTTTATAAGAAAAATAAATGTTCATAATCGACCTATCTCTTAAATAAACCTGCGTAGGCAGCACACAACGTGAATGAATATAGGGTCGACGTACACTACACATCAAAGTTTAAGTATGATAAGAGTATTCAATAAGTATCCATTTTTATAACCCCAATTTGTATAAAGCGCGATTCACGAGACATTTACGCACAGATCCGTCGTTGCTATATTCACGCACGCACTAATGTACTAAAATAATTTTGCGCAGTCAACGACGTCTATTTTCTTCTTCTTCTTTTTTTGCGCTGTCAATTATGATAATTGGATATTTTAAGTATCTAAAATAAGAAGATCACAGCTCAGACAAAAAAAGTAAGATGGATCGATAATAATGACTTTAGGTGATGTCAAACAAAATATATATAATGACTTGAGATATGCCAATCGACGAGTTACCATTAACAGATTTAAAATGTCAAACAACAAAATATTTAAAAGCAAGATTACGATTAAGCTCACCACAATCATCATCATGCACGTCGATCATATTAGAAAAGTTTAATTTAGTAAGATTTTAAAACTATGAACTCTAAGCAAACCTGAATTGACTTAATTATATGGTGCAGTTCACGATGGTACCTAATGTGCAATTAATATGGATCTTGTGGCCTTTCCTCTTTGAGTACGATGGTTGTGCCGGCTTCAAGTCTAAAGGGAGTAGACGTTTGCTTATTAGTCCTGAACCTAACCATAGTTATGAGTCTTATGACCGTGGAATGCATGAAGATGTGCTGGTTCTTGTTAATCTAAATAAAGGAGATAATTTCATTGTGATATTAACCTTTTTGTTTCTTATGAGTGCTAAATATATGTTGTGATTTTAGGTCGAATTAATAAGAAAAATAACAAAATAGAGATCTGTTACATTCCTCCGCTCGTGCAAGCCCCTTAGTATACTTATTAGTTTGTCACCTAATATAAAGTAACTAGACAAATAATTCAAATAAAATTCATTCATTAAGACGGATCACAAATCCATCTTAGACAGAACATCAACACAAAAGAGAAGAACTTGAAACAAATAGAAACCAGTAAAAAGTAGAATCAGCTTATTCAAAGTTCAAAGACCAATAAGAGAGAGACCACAAAGTGTGACAAATACAAGATTGCCATGATCAGTTGGTGATGGGAAGGACATAGACTCCAAATTTATGAAGCAGATCACCGGCGCTTCCATGGAACCCAACGATCTTGTGACCTTCCTCTTTGAGTACGAAGGCTGTGCCAGCTTCAAGCCCAAAAGGACCATATGTTTGCTTATTAGTCTTGAACCTAAGCATCGTAAGGATCGCGGAATCACTCCCGAAGATTTTATCGTATGTGCCATCCACTGCCGTGATGTATTCACTTGGATAGTCAAGCTCAAACTACAATCAAAGTAACCCAAACCAAAACAGAACTGAAGTTAGTCCATATGTTTTAAAAAATAAAGATAAAAAGGAACCAACTGATGTAAAGAATAAAAGAGAAAGCAAGAACTAAGTAAGTACCTCTTCGAATCCGAGTAGAGTACTTTTTCCATGTTCATCTCCTACGATTTCAACACCACCTTTGTTGTACACAAACTTAACCACTGATATACCATCTTGGGCTTGTCCTACAGACACTTTTCTTACACCGTCGAAAGCACCATCATCCCATGAAGTTCCTCCATCACCACCAGATGCTTCTAGCTTCTTGGTTGGTTTTGCAGGTACCAAAGGGATGCTGCCTACTGGAGCTAAGTAAACTCCAATAGCATTAATAGCCTCACCAGCTCGTCCATGGAACCCGGAAATCTTGTAACCTTCCTCCTTGAATACAAACGGTGTGCTACCTTCGAGACCATAAGGCCCATATGTTTTGTTCTTGCTAGTCCTGAAAGTGAGCATCGTGACGCCATCACTCCCCAAGATTTTGTCGTAGGTGCCTTCCACGGATGTTATGTATTCATCTGATTCAAGCTCAAACTGCGCAAGAGGAAGGCATAAAGATGTTGAAACTAGTTCCAGATAGCTTTAAAAATGGAAAACCAGTTATCTGTTTTAACGTACCTCCTCGAATCCAAGCAACGTCGATTGCCCACGTTCAACTCCAATAACCACTTGAGAACCATTCGTGTATTCAAACTTGACAGCTGATACACCATCTTGGCCTTGTCCTACAGATACCTTTTTAACATTGTCGTGAGCACCATCGTCCCACACCGCTCCGGCACCACCCTTAGCTTCAAGCTTCTTCGGGGGAACTGAAGGAGTGGAGGATATTAATGGAGCAAAGTAAGCTCCAAGAGAATGAAGATTGTCTCCGGCGAAGCCATGAAAGCCAATGATCTTCTTGTCTTGAACTTGGAGGGTAAATGGAGTACCCTCATCGTATCCAATGACATCAGAAGCCTTCTTGTTAGATTTGAACTTAAGCCCTTGAATGAGACCCTCAGATTCATACCAACCTTCTACTGAAACCAGATACTCCTCTGGATGGTTAATCACAAACTGCAAAGATCGATCGGAAGATCAAAATGTCAATAATTTGAAAAAGAAAATATTATCTAAGATGCCCTTAACTATGTTTGATAGTATCTAATCCTGAAATAATATGCTAATTTACGTCGATCTAATAACATTGTGAAAATATATAATCTTGCTATTGTTTTAATTCAAGTAGATCTCATAATAACTAAAGATAAAAAATTTAAGCAACATAAGCAAGGAAAGTGTACAGGTACCGGATCAGATGCGATAGTACGGCCCTTGACACCGCGAAGAGGGGCTTCTTCGGTTTGTCCGTTCTTGACATAGTCGAACTTAACATATTGAATACCGCTCCCGCCTGCCGCGGCCTGAATCTTGGCTACAGCATCGTGTTCGGATCCATCATCCCATTGGTTGCCTCCTTTTCCTCCTTTTGCTTCCACCTTTTGGGCCATCTCTTTTGCTTACGAATATTTACCTTAATTACGAAACACGAATTGTTTTATTATCAAAGTATTCTACAAAACTATAATAAGATGAGAGAGATTGAGAGTTGACCTGACCAGAGAGGGTGAGAGGAAGTGATCAAAAATACGAAGAACTAAAGCTGTATTTATTGATCTTCTTAAATTTAGGCCAGTAATTAATTAATACAAGTGGATATAAATATTATATAATCTCGTGATCCACGAGTCATTAGAATAGTAGTATATTGTTTTGAATATGAAGCAATTGAGTTGAACGGATTAGCTTGGTTCCACTTTGACAAATCCAGAGTCATGGGATGTGTTCTGTCCTAACTTTTAGCGGTGGCATCTAGGCTTTATCAGTCCAGCCATTTCATGCTTAACCACAAAAACAAACAGAAAATTATTAGTTTAAATTGGATGAATAATTTACAGTGACATTTGAGCCAACAATTTTTTAAAAAATGTCATCATGCAGTGAATGTATCATTAAAAAAAAGGGTGAATTTATAGATTATTCAATGAATGCAATTTAAATGAAAAAAAAACAAACAAACTTTTTCCCAGAACAACACAACGAAATCTACTTATGTGGTAGATATTAATCCGGGTGGAGTAGATTCAATATGATCAGGGAGAATTTCAAATATAAAAACAAGTTCCCTACATTGCCGTAAACATAAACTTTACATCAAAATATATGTATTACCTATCTATCGCTTTAATTAAGTTTCCATAGTAATCTTGGATCACCATATCCACTTAAGAAGTGGAGACGCCACACACGTCCCACGAGTTAGACTCGACGTGGTGATATGAATGTGATAATGTATTTTATTTAAGCTTAAAAAAGTCATCATTATTGTTATGCTAATATAAATATAGACCACGAGTCCCACGAGTCGCCATTTCTTTTATTTAAATATCATGCCTTGCTAAAAGAACCAAAAAAAGATGTTTGTATTTCTTGGAAAATTAAGATTTCCAAATATATCTTTTAATCATTAATTTAAAATAAAATCTACTTGTAATTAGATATGTTATTATAAAGATTTACATTATGGTTGATTACGTGATTATTAGTTGATTTCCTATTTCTGTAAAAAAAAAAAAAATTGATGTACAATTAGTTACTGAATAATTCTTTTAAACTTTAACAATGTCAGAATCAATAGTAGTCATTTCTAAAATTCATAATATAGATCTAGGATTCGAAGACAGCACTCCGCATAATTAAAGTAATATTAAAAGCACTAAATTAACAAAAACAAAAAACAAAAAAACTCCAACACTATTAAAAGGAACCAGTAAAAAAATTTATATTCTACGTTACACTATCATATTTGATCGAATAATACAATACGTTTCCAAATTCCAACGATCGCATGACCGTGCAGTTAAAGGAAGCTTCATACATATTACATTAAAACTCAAGTTGTTTAAATAATTAGACATGTCAATAATTGTAGTATATATTAATACAAAATACGATTTTGAACAAAATAAAAAATTTATACGAAATACGATAAGGAACGATCGTTTCCAACGATGCGATTATAGGAATATCAAGGAAATAAATAAACAAAACAGGTGACAGCCAGTACTGTATTGTTATTTAGGCATTCGAAGCACGATCAAATTATGAAATCGTTAAGGAAATTGTAGATTAAAGAGGGTTCCATAGAGTTTTTATCTTATAACCAAATGACCAATAAGATGACTAATCCATTGTTTATATGTACTCATTAGACTAACACAACCTACCCATTCTTTTTTTTTTTTTTTGCAGGAACATTAACCAAAAACATAATACTTGGTCCATCAACCTTATATTTTTGAATCGGATACTCATTAAAATTTTGTTAGTCCAATCTTCAGATAATTAGGCAACAAAATAATTCAACCATGATTTTACAAACTAGTACGATTAGTTTAGTTTTAGTCCGAACCTTATTATCATGTTAACAATGAACAGAAAAGAAAATTTTAATGAAAGACGAGTCATTATATTGGATTATTATTTCATGAGTAGGAAAGTTAGAAGAAATTATTACATACTTGTGGACCCACATGAGTATTTCTATATAGGCCATGTGATGCGTACGTAGTGTTATAATTAAAAAAAAAAAAAAACTAAATAATAACAAAGCTCGATGTATATAAATCCTACCATTAGCCTCTACTCTCTCACACCAAATCTTCATCTTCATCTTCATCTTTATCATCACTTTCATAGTCAATACAATCAGGTAAATTTTGCCTGACTAGCCTCTCTCTCTCTCTCTCTCTCTCTCTCTCTCTCTCTCTGTATATATTCAATATATCGATATATACATGTATGTATCTATATGCTTTGTAAAAATCAATCAATCAATTTATTTTTTCGTATCACAATCGCTTCTTTTTTTAAAAAAAAAAAAAAGAAAGTAAGAGACCTATTTGACTTTTGATCGCCCAAGGCTCGAGATTTATGTCTGAAGTGTAGTAAAACTAGTTTACCAAAAAAACCAGATTGGCATAGACCGGTTTTCAAACACATGAGTTAGATGTTAGAACTTGAACAGAATTGATTAGCTTTGACTAGTGACTTTCGTCTGTACTATGAAAGCTGATAATTATATTTAGTACTACTAGCACAAGAATGGTCAAAGGAAAACAAAACTAAATTCTTATTGGTATTATACGAACAGGTAATCGAAAACGGCCATGTCTTGGGACGATGGAAAGCACGCGAAGGTGAAGAAAGTGCAGCTTACTTTCGATGACGTCATCTACTCAATCCAGGTCACATACGATGGAACCACCCTTCAATCTCAGCGTCGCGGCTCCGTTGGACCCAAATCTGCCGAGGTTAGTTGAAAACAATCAAACAAATGTCTTTTATATATATATATATATTCAATTTTAATAGTAACGCGTATAATATCTGTAACGCAAAAAAATTTGAACTTTTATTTTCTTATATAACAAATAGTTCACTTTGGAATCGGACGAGTACATAACTGCTCTTTCTGCTTACGCCAAAACGTTGAGCACCCAAGAAGTTATAACGGCGTTGACTTTCACAACGAACAAGAGGACTTATGGACCTTACGGAAACAAGTCCGGTTTCCAGATTTCCGCTCCGGAAGGGACCGGTAAACAGATCGCCGGTTTCCTTGGTACCAGCGGCACTGTTCTCAACTCCATCGACGTTCACTACGCTCCCATTCCTACCGGAACTGGTGGAACAGGAACCGGCGGAACCGGAACTGGTGGAACAGGAACCGGTGGAACCGGAACCGGCGGAACTGGTGGAACTGGTGGAACCGGAACCGGCGGAACTGGTGGAACTGGTGGAACCGGAACCGGCGGAACTGGTGGAACTGGTGGAACCGGAACCGGCGGAACTGGAACCGGTGGAACCGGAACCGGAACCGGTGGAACTGGCACGGGGGGAACCGGAACTGGCGGATCAGGGACCGGTTCAGGGGCCCAGAAATTGGAAGCGCAAGGTGGCACAGGAGGAACCGCATGGGACGACGGATCCGATCACGACGGCGTGACAAAGATATACGTAAGATCGGGTGGGAATGGCATTCAATACGTAAAGTTTGACTATGTGAAAGCCGGACAACCAAAACTAGGAGCCCTCCACGGTGTGCAAGGTAGTAGAGGTTCAACTCGAGAGGTAAGCTAATAAGGTTATTTTTTCTTCTTCTTCTTTTTTTTCCATGTGAAGATATTTGTACTGATATTGTGAATCACTACAGATTGTGATTAACCATCCGGACGAGTATCTGGTTTCCGTCGAGGGTTGGTATGATTCCGCCAATGTCATTTTGGGAATCCAATTCAAAACTAACCAAAAGACCTCTGACTACATCGGCTATGAATTCGATGGTAGTGGTACTAAATTTACTCTCCAAGTTCAAGACAAGAAGATCATCGGGTTTCACGGTTTCGCCAGCGACCATCTCAATTCCATTGGAGCTTATTTCGTTCCATTATCCTCCACCACAACTCCTACAGTCCCTCCGAAGAAGCTTGAAGCTAAGGGTGGTGCGTCCGGAGCGGTGTGGGACGATGGTGCTCACGACAATGTTAAAAAGGTATATGTAGGACAAGGCCAAGATGGTGTAGCAGCTGTCAAGTTTGAATACACGAATGGTTCTCAAGTGGTTATTGGAGTTGAACGTGGGAAATCGACGTTGCTTGGTTTCGAGGAGGTACGTCAAAACAGATAACTGGTTTTCCATTTTTAAAGCCATCTGGAACTAGTTTCAATATCTTTATGCCTTCCTCTTGCGCAGTTTGAGCTTGAATCAGATGAATACATAACATCCGTGGAAGGCACCTACGACAAAATCTTGGGGAGTGATGGCGTCACGATGCTCACTTTCAAGACTAGCAAGAACAAAACATATGGGCCGTATGGTCTCGAAGGTAGCACACCTTTTGTATTCAAGGAGGAAGGTTACAAGATTTCCGGGTTCCATGGACGAGCTGGTGAGGCTATTAATGCTATTGGAGTTTACTTAGCTCCAGTAGGCAGCATCCCTTTGGTACCTGCAAAACCAACCAAGAAGCTAGAAGCATCTGGTGGTGATGGAGGAACTTCATGGGATGATGGTGCTTTCGACGGTGTAAGAAAAGTGTCTGTAGGACAAGCCCAAGATGGTATATCAGTGGTTAAGTTTGTGTACAACAAAGGTGGTGTTGAAATCGTAGGAGATGAACATGGAAAGAGTACTCTACTCGGATTCGAAGAGGTACTTACTTAGTTCTTGCTTTCTCTTTTAGTCTTTACATCAGTTGGTTCCTTTTTATCTTTATTTTTTAAAAACATATGGACTAACTTCAGTTCTGTTTTGGTTTGGGTTACTTTGATTGTAGTTTGAGCTTGACTATCCAAGTGAATACATCACGGCAGTGGATGGCACATACGATAAAATCTTCGGGAGTGATTCCGCGATCCTTACCATGCTTAGGTTCAAGACTAATAAGCAAACATATGGTCCTTTTGGGCTTGAAGCTGGCACAGCCTTCGTACTCAAAGAGGAAGGTCACAAGATCGTTGGGTTCCATGGAAGCGCCGGTGATCTGCTTCATAAATTTGGAGTCTATGTCCTTCCCATCACCAACTGATCATGGCAATCTTGTATTTGTCACACTTTGTGGTCTCTCTCTTATTGGTCTTTGAACTTTGAACTTTGAATAAGCTGATTCTACTTTTCTTCTGGTTTCTGTTTGTTTACCTCTTCAGTGATTTTAGTCTTTTCTTTGTGTTATTATTCTGTCTTTTGATGGATTTATGATCCATTTTAATAAAGGAGGTTTGTTCCAATTATTTCTCTAGCTCCTTGAATTATACATTTAGCACTCCAAAGAAACAAAAGGGTTTATTAAAATCACTATATAAGAAAACTCCTTTATTTAGATAGCAAAGAAGCAACACACACATACATAAAGCTTGAGACAGATCAAATACAACAATAGACAATACAACTCGACAAACTCACAAGATAATCTTATTCAAACTCCAGGCATATCTGATTGGTTCTGTATCAGTTGGCTATGGGCGCCACTTTGACTCCGAGTTTGTAAAGATAGTTACCAGCTTGTCCATAGAACCCAACGATTTTGTGGTCTTTCTTCTCCAGCACGAATTCAGTTCCTGAGTCCATTCCATACTGGTCAGACGTTCTCTTGTTTGTCTTGAATTTAAGACAGATGATCACCGGTGCATCTACTCCATAAATCTTGTCATAGTAGCCTATCACTCCTGTGACATATTCACCAGCTTCAAGCACAAACTGCACATTTTGAAACCAATTCAATATTCAAGAATTAAAGGGTTGTAACATTAACTTTAAATGAAGACAAGATCTGAAAATGAAATCGAGAAAACAACCTCCTCTGCTCCAAGCAATGACTTCTTCCCGTGATCGCTTCCGAGGACAGGCTTTGAATCTTTTTCATACTCAGCCTTGAAATAAGTTACACAAGAGTCACCTTGTCCGACATATATCTTCTTCACACCATCGTGCACACCATCGTCCCATGCAACTCCAGCATCTCCACCTTGTGCTGGAATAGTATTGGAAGGAGTCAATGGTGTGGAGGAAGTAGCAATATAAGCTCCAAGAGAATGGATCACATCGCTTTCACTTCCATGGAATCCAATGATTTTGCCACCTCCTAGCTCAGATTCTTGTCCAGAGGCCATTCCAAACGGCTGAGAAACTTTTCCCTTGGATGTCTTGAAGATAAGAGCCGTGATGATCTCTGTTGGTGTTCCAAAGAGTTTCTCGTAGTAAACTTTCACAGATGTAATGTAATCATCTGAATCAAGCTCAAACTGCAAAAAAAAACCCCACCAACACTTTCTCGATTAATTAGAAAATAAATATACCCTTTTTGGGAACAATCAAGTATATAAACATCTATGTACCTCTTCTGTTCCAAGTAATGTCTTCTTCCCATGTTCAAGTGATACAATTTTCCCATCTTTCTCGTAATCAAACTTGACATAGACCACACCAGAGTCACCTTGTCCAACATATACTTTCTTGACATTCTCGTAAACACCACCATCGTCCCATAGCTCTCCTCCACGACCACCTTGAGCTTCCAATTTGGTCGAACCACCTGACACCGGCGGGGTCACCGGAGTGGTTGACTTAGTTACATAGGCTCCTAGAGAATGAATAGCATCACTCGCACTTCCATGGAATCCAACGATTTTGCCCCCTCCAAGTTCAGATTCTGTTCCCGAAGTTAATCCAAAAGGCTGAGAAGCTTTGCCTTTGAATGTTTTGAAGATAAGAGCCGTGATTATCTCTGTTGGTGTTCCAAAGAGTTTTTCGTAGTAAACTTTCACGGATGTGATGTAATCTTCTGGATCAAGCTCAAACTAGCATAGCCAAAAAAAGAAAACAAAAATAATCAATTCATGACAAGAAAACTCTTTTGTCGAACGTAGTAAAAACAAACAATGTTTACCTCCTCTGTTCCAAGCAGTGTCTTCTTCCCATGTTCGAGTGATACGATTTTGCCGTCTTTCTCGTAATCAAACTTGACGTAAACCACACCAGAATCACCTTGACCTACATAGACTTTCTTGACGTTCTCATAAACACCACCATCATCCCATTCCTCTCCTCCACGACCACCTTGAGCTTCCAACTTTTGCGCCATTTTTCCTTCTTAACCTAAAATTTTATAAACTATGTAATGTCAGTATAAACATACGAAAACCATAGAAGAGCCATGAGCAGACACTACTCAAGGATTTCTTGCTGATCAGGTTAGGGAAATTATGAAAAGGAAAAAAAAACACAAAAAATTAAACAGACACACGCACCGTTGCCATCAACCACACTGAAAAAGGGACAATGATGAAACTATTTAAATGGACGACTATGATAATACTTCCTCTAGATCATTACTTTAAACGATATTATCATATTCTCATAGATTCATTTTCCTTTAAGGTTATTCATTAAAATAAACAAAAACTTGTAAACTAACGATTTGAGAAAGAAAAAAAAAAGGAGTAAGAGGGAAGAAAGAAATATAACCTTGTAAGTGTGAGAAATGGAGATGAAGATTGGGACTTCTGTGTATATATAAACACGTTTGAATACGGGCACATCAATGCTAACCACTTTCTTGTTTTTTTTTCTTTTGTTTGTGAGGCTTCGAGTTTAAACAACTCGTGCTACACGAGGGAGGGAAATTTTTATTAGTTAGGAATGTGTACCAAACTAAAGGGACACTGAACAAATCTTTTGCATGATAAATAAATACACATAAATTTCTTTAAAGTGGAGTTATATATTAAGCTTTAATAAATAAAATTATGTAAATAGAAACCCAAAATTCCAACTAGTAAAAAACGCCCCTACAATAAATAAATAAAAAGAATCGTGAAAGCATCATTGATCAAGAGATCAAGATCTTTTTATATCTAAGATTAAGATACAGATTTCAGAGTACAAGAAAATAATGAATATTTGGATTACAGATTTTTATAAGATGTCGTAGACTAGGTTGTTCTTCGTTTTATTTTAAACATGTCTCCAAATTTTTGTCATCTTATCTAATAACTTTTATTTGTCACGAATTGGTTTTATAAATTTTGATTTTCCTTTTTATGAAACACTGGCCTTTTCATAACTTCTTTTTTTTTTCCTACAGAAGAAAGTTAGAGAAGATAGAGATGGAAATGGTTCGTGGCATTAGAATTATAGGTGCATTGAGTACTAGGCCTGGTCCGCTTGGACATTACGGATAAAGACAATTCTTTTTTTTATATTATCATCTGTTTATAGATATAATAGTTCAATTATCATCTAATTTTATCACCATCGATTAAATTCAGTTACCTATAATTATAATAAATAACTTTTTGAACAACAATTCCACAACGTAGTTATTAGTTCTCTCCACAACATACTAATCCACGACAAACAGTTTTACATATATATATATATATGATGGACAAAGTTTTCTGCAACAATCGAGACCGCAATTCCACAGCGTCGTTCTCTCCGCAACATACTAATTCACGACAAACAATTTTATATGTATATATTTATGATCAACAAAGCTTTCCACAACACTCGAAACCGTGACAAACAGTTTTATATATAATACTAGAAAATTTCCAATAAATTTTGCATTTATTTTGCATTCATAAATTTGCAGAAATTATTTTTTTCTAGGAATCAAATCCCATATTTGGTGTTATATACTTTTAAATCTTTAACCACTTTAACCTCTAGATTAAGGGAATAATTCAAATATTAAAAACTATAGTATTATTCTAAATATACGCAGATCACGTATTAATGGGTAAAAATTAAGTATGACTAAGGCCGGTTAGTTAAAATAACTACTCAAATAGGTAATATCATAAATAAAATACTTTTTGAGTGGATTTCATAACCAGTCTCTCTTCAATTATACTGTATATAATAATGAAACTGTTACACCTCGTTATTCACGTGAGTTATACATCTTTGAAGTCCGGTACTCTCAAATAATCCAATAATCCACTTCGAATCATGTTAACATAAAAACTCCAATGTCACTTTTCTGATAATTCTACAGCTATCATTTTTCCTATAATAAATTGACTGTATTATCAAAACATGCAATATTTTTTTGTCATTTGGGATATGTCCATTTAACTTGTCTAGGTTGATTTATAATTGTTGCATTATCAATTTTAGGTATCCGTATATATATTAGCAGTAATAAAATAAAAATATTATATATATATTAGCAGTATTAAAATAAAATATATTTTATATTTTTTTTTAAAAAAAAAACAAATACTGTATGTCCCCATTTTGTAGTTATTTTTTGGTCGATGTATGTCCCCATTTTGTAGTTATTTTTTGGTCGAATTGGTTGAGTTATTATTGAAGCTATATGATTATTTTGATATCGTATGGCCCACTCGGTGATAATTGAATTTGAGTTGAGTATCCCACTTCCCCAAGCTTTCTTTAGTTTTTTTTTTGTTAATTTGAGACTTCGAGTCCTTGCTTTTTAGTATCAAATTCTCAATCTTATCTTCGTATTGAATATGGATATTCCAAGATTCTCGATCATTCCAATAATAAGTATACGATGCAATTCAGATTATGCAATATGCATCACAAGTATAAAGATAGAGAGGATAATTCCTTCCTATTCTTTTTTTTTTTTTTGCTTCGCTTTTTACTTTTACACAGATAATATTGGTAGTTCCATTCAATTGTACATGTATGGTACGTGTTATACTTACTCATACCCATTGATTAAAGAAAAGTGAGAACACTCTGGTACTCGAAAAAGTATTGCAATTGAACCAAGAGAGTGTTGCTTAGGTTTTTTCAGGAAAAAAAAAAAACTGGTTATGTAGATGAAGACCATCATATAGGGTCACACGACTCACACCTTTATGTTTCAAATTCTTCTTCAAATACATATTTGGGCCAGAAGCATTATATTGTATGGGCCTATAACGCCAACAAAATATCGTCAAAAGTAATTAGAAGCATTTGCAGGATCCAATAAACTTAAAAGGGACAAAAGGCCTTTTATTGTTCTCTCCTCTCTCTCTCTCCCCTCCTGCCATCAGCCACCAGCACCGGTACACATCAGACCGATAGGGTCTCGAAGTCGTCATGTATCGCACGGCAGGGTTACGAGCCAAGGCCCCTAGTTCAATGTCCTACTCCACATTTTCCCGTAACACGTAAGTTTTCCGTCAACATACTGGTGGAGAGGTACTCGTATGATTTATATATTCTCGCCTTTCCATGAGTTTGGTTGAGTTAAAGAGGGTTCATTATACCTGATTCCCTTTCTTTCTTTTTTCCGTCGTTCTCAGGCTACACATTTTGCGGTTTCTTTTGGAGTGCCAGGATGACATAAGGAGAAGGAAGCTGTTATGGCCACTGTTCTTCAGGTGCTTAACTCAGATCTTTTAAATGTAAAGGCTTAATGTTGTCAAATCTTATTCTTATTAGATGCTTATGGCTCATTCTCTGCCGGAGGCCCTGGAAAAGGAATGTACTCTTGGCTCTGTAAGTCTCTCAGTGTGTTCCATCTTTGCTTTTCTAAATATCTCATCTTTTGATCTAAGTTCATTACTCGATGATGATAACGATGGATTCCTTATTTCTTTATGCAGATCTCCGCATTTTGAATGAATACCAGCAGTTCCGATCATGCACTACATTCGCTAGCATCTTGAACAACACCGGATTGTTTGGAATCTATGGTTGCACACGGTGAGTTTTTCACCAACTTCTAGTAGTTGTTTATTACGCTTCTTAATCACGGTATCTCCATGGTGGGTTTGCTTACATATTTTTGATGAATCTCGAATCTCAGGTAGGTCGCTCATAACTACCACCCTTTTCTTTTTAAGCCATGAGATATAGTTGAGTCCAATTGTTTGGTGTGATTTGCAGATGATTGTATCAGAACACATAGTTAGACAGATACTTACATTCAACCTCTCAACCGGTTATAACCAGGACTTTTGTCTAAGCGGGTTCATATTTGCAGGAAGCCAGTTGATCAATTCCTTTTAATAACAAACGTTGATTTAGTCCAATTTGCTTATTATATCCAACAAAAAATTTTATTTTATTTTTACGACCATGTCTCCAACTTTCTTTTTTCGTATTTCTTCGTTCGTGAATAATGATGATTGATACGTTTACCAACTTTTACGACCACTTCGGTTTTTAAATTCTTTCTCGTTGGAGAATGTTTGGAAACTTAGACACAGACATGAAGATAGATTGAGTATAGTATAATACACAGTTTTATCAATAATCTTAAAGTTACCAAGTTGTCAATAATTTTATGAGCTCTTAATGCTTAATATCTTTGGCTACTTTGGTCCAAAATAATACAAGAAGCACATCATCCCAATAAATGCTTCATTATACCAGCATTAAATAGTGTGATGTGATCGTTGACAACCAAAGAAATTCAAAGAGATTGATTTTATATCGTGTTTGTTAGATTTGGATTTCAGACCTATATCGGTTAATCATTATTGTAGCATATAGTTTTGGTGAACCAATTTATCTTTATTTTTTTTAAATGTAAAATGATATTCTTCTAGAGTCTAAGTCTAAACTATAATTAAAGTTTTTAACCTCAATTAAAAGGCTATTAGGGATTTTTTTTGGCAGATTACGAGGTAAATGTAGCTCTTATCTTCTTTTTTTTCCTTTGACATGGTAAATAGAGCTTATCAAAAGCCGGTGAAATAATACTATATTTTATTTTGGGTTCCAGAAGAACGAATATGATGACGTAAACACGTATCAGCCTCCGCCAATCATATTCCTTAGTGGTTTTAATAATGATTACATTTAGAAACATTACAAAGCATTTTGAAATTTCTTAAATAATGATAACGTCATATCGTACTTGTCTGACGCCTAAATTTATTGCAAATTTCAACCTCATTTCGTCATCATAGTTAGTAGAAATAGTTAATAATATCTTCTTCTTCTTTTTTTGGGTACGAATGTTAAGTTAATAATATCTTCTCGATTACCCACCTCTTTAAATTTCAAAATCTCCAAAACAGATATCAAGTTCAATTAAACTTTAATTGTACATATATTATTATAACCTTAACATTTCACTTGTTGTACATGAAATTTTGAATCATCTTCTTATTTTCTAATACTATATGTAACCTTAATTAATTCATCACTATAAATAAAACATTTCAAGATGAAGAGGTCATCTGTAGTAACTAGTAAGTAGTCTTAGTAGTAGTAAATAACTAGAAACAAATTTAACATTCTTTTTTTTCCGAAGCAAAAATTTACAAAAATAAGAGCCCGAAGAAAAGGGAGAAAATAAAAGACCAAAAGATTTTTTTAAAAAAAAGAAAGAAGTCCTGATGAAAAGTCAAAAGCTATGACGATCTCTTCTCAAGGACGAAAAAAAACGTTTCTTTCTAATTATAGAATCTAAAATCCGCCGGTTCTTGAGGAAACTGATGATCATAAGAACAAGAAGAGCGTTTTTCTTGTTGCTGTTGCAGCAATTGGGGTTGCGGTTGGACCATCCTCACGCCGCTAACGCTACTTCTAGCCGCCATAATCTCATCAAGCGACAACCTCTTTCTGTCAGGACGCTGTCTCGGCGCACTATGGGAACGCACCTTGGCCTTAAACGACTGCGTATTAGCCATATAACTCGGTGTCATCAAACCAGGATAACTTGGCCTAAAACAAGCGTCTCTGCAAACGCTCTTTGCCGGTGAAGGTGGTGTATAGTAATGATGATTATTCGCCGCCGATGAAGAGAATCTCGGAGTGTTTTGAGCCGTAGGAAATTTGCATTTCTCTCCTGGAAAACTCCATTCGAAATCTTTGCCTTGATAGATGAAATCATCTCCGCATTCGGATACAGCAACATTCATTCTTTTCGATCTTGATTTCGTCTTGTAAGTGTCAATCTCAACAATCTTGGGACTGGTCTCATCGTACGCGTTATTGTTGTTGTTGTTGCTGCTCTGTTTCTCGACAGAGACTGATATTCTCTTGCTATGGATTTCGCTTCTTGAATCATCAAACCTCTCCTATTAAATTAATCATTAATCCACCAAAATGCATAAGTTTAACCATAGAGAATTGTGGTAGAATTGAGACAATAGAGAAATGAATGGTTCTTCTTACAAGGGAATGTCGAGGATGAAACATGTTGTTGCGGTTGACGCGTTGAGACCTAACGCTGGTTTGTGCTCTGATGAGAGCTTGCATGCTATGAAGAGTTTCGGCGGCGCGTTTGCGAACCAAGTATCCTCTCACCAAAGCTTGTAGCTTCACTAGACCTTTCAAAGCTCTTAACGCTTTCCTCGCCTAAAAGAGGAATTAAATTTAATATTATAATAAAAAACTTAAGAAAAACTCAATAATCACATTATTGTGTTTAATTCGAAAAAGAATCTATTTTTTCTTGAAATTAACAAAGACGTGTACTGTTTCATTAAGGAAGATGTGTAAGGACCAAGCAATGTACAGACATGCTTTTCTTTAGAAATCTGAATCTAAACGATACCCACATGGCAAAATTTGATCTTTCGTGTCGAAATCGATGACAAAAAGAGTTTTTAAGAGATATTTCAGTAATTTACCAAGTAGCCCTTGAAGACTGTTTGAATTTTCACGGCGGCCCACAGCTCCATAGTTGTCCCGGAAACTCTGTTCCAGCCGGAATATCCTCCGGCTCTTCCGTTACTTGTTAGCCTGACCACTGCGACGGCAGCCTGGGCAGCTACAACCGCTGCGTCTGCGGCTGCGGCAGTGGCGGCAGCAACCGCAATCGCGTGTTTGTTCTGTTCCTTGTCTGTTTCTGCCAAGTAAGTTCTGAGCCAGACGGAGTCTGCTTGGAGAACTTTCCGGTGAATGAGGGATCCACCTGCTTCTCCTCCGCCATTGCCGGAATATTCGCCGTCGCCGGAAACTCGGTTCTCTTTATCTTTGCTCTTTTTCATACCGAAAATGCCCTTAAACCATCTCGCTGCTCTGCCCATCCTCTTTCAGTTCGAAATATGTTTTTTCACGATTTAAAGAGTAAAAAGAATCAGAGATGACGAATCCCAAATACCCAGAATAACTTTTCGTAAGCAAAAAATGGAAAGGAAAACAAAATTTATGGCACTGAAACTGAAGACACAATATGATGTTTAGTGTAAGAAGCACTGTAAGAAAAAAAAAAAAGAGAGAAATAAGAGAGAGAGAGGGAGCGATGGAAATAGATTCTTGAAAATAAATATCAGGTTCCCACTTATATAAGTATTATTTAAATTTAAACTCGAGCAAAGGACAAATAGGTTGATTATAAAAACTATTTCTGTACATTTGTTATGTAGAATTTTTGTTGTTAAATGCACCGTTTGGTAAAGAGCTAACCTTTTGTTTATACGATATAGCTTCAAACATAAGTTAACGCATTTTAATTTAAAAACATTAACAAATATTATAACTTAAGCGTCAAAGTGAAGGTAAACTTACTTTTCTCAGCAAATAAATCTTTCGATAATATCGAATTTAAAATTTATTAGTTGCTCAAGAACAAATTTTGAACCAAAAAAGAAGAAGAAAATATTTTTATAGTTTTGTAATTGTAAGACAAACAGTTACTTCATTTGAAAATACCTTGGATTCAATTTCAATGAACTGACAACAGTTGTAATTATCCTTTTTGAAACGCGAAAAGTAGGAATCATTACTCAGAAATTTGAAAGCGAATTATTTGTAAAAACAAAAGAAGAGATAAACCTTAAGCTAAAAATAATATGGATTTACCGAATATTTTTACACAGTGTCTAGATTTTAGGGCAGTGAATAATTATTGTTTTGAAAAGGAAAGGAGAAAGAAATATGATATATGAAATATGTAAAAAAAAAAAAAAAAAAATTCTGACACAACCTCGTGAAGAACTGAATTACAAGACAAAATGATGTCATGGAGAGACAAAAGATGGAGCGCTCTAATTTTTTATTAATCGATTTATTCGAATTATTTTAAAAATATACAAAAAGGGAAAGAAAATTAGAAAATCAAACACAACGGAACACGGATCTGCAGACAAACGATGAAGACTAACAGAGTAAATTATACTTTTTATATTATATTTCAAACTAAAACTACAAATAAACACACATTCAGAGATTCAAAAGTGGTGTATCTGCCTTCAACAATTTGCCATTGAGTAATAAAAAAAATGTCATTATGGAGCATTGTGTTCTTACTCGGTTTTAGAGATACCCTTCTCGTAATTCCCGTCATTAGTTAATTTAATTATCCCATTTCTCGTCCTCAACCCATAATCCCATTTATTTTTTTAAATGCTAACTAAAAATAGACCTTTTTCTTAAGTTAGAATATCTAATGAATTATGAAGCGTAATTAATCCGTTGTTATTTGGTATGAAGTATACACTTAATCTAATTGCATTGATTATGGAATCATATTGACTTGTTTATAAATCAAGTCTGGTTTAGAATGATATGACTGTATAAGATTTGAAGATTGGAAGACTTGTAGTTTTCGAAAAGGTTATTAATAATATAATGCATAACTAAACTTAAACATGGTAGTGGTTGACGAACGTTGACCAAGACATTTCCATTATTATGGCTAAGGTTTATACTCATGTCGAAGTGTGGCTTATGGAAAACAAATTGTGAATCTGGAAACTATAATAGAAAGTTGAAACTTTATGTCTTAATGATGAGTTTCTGTTACCAACCAAAGAAGGTAGTAGCATTGGGTTTGTCTACCTCGAGAAATGAAATTAACATTGTGAAACAATGTACCTTTTAACGTTCTTCTTTGTACTTTTTTCGGGTTTGGTTTATTTGTTAGAGTTGGTACAGATTCTAGAGTCGGTTATGGGAATGTCAGGGTAGCAAAATGTATACATTCAGTAAAAAACTGATCAATAATTTCAATTAACGTGGAAAAAAAAAAGCAAGAGACTATTTAAGTATTTATCTTTTCATCCAAAATAAATAAAAATTAGTGAATACTACCTAGATTTGTTACAACACTATTTTTTTACGTTGTATCCAAGTAGGTGATATTAACGAGATCATCAGACGTAAATTCGTGTAAGGATGGCAATCAATTAAGTCAAAACTGAGTAAACTTTGACGTTTTGTTAATCAGTATATAAAAAAGAATTATCATTTACAACCATCGTAATTTTTAATATCTTTTACATATGATTAAGATCAACTTGTGAAATATGTAATATAGTACAGTAGTAGTTTGTAATAGTATTGCCGATGTCTCATCGCGCGGTTTCAAATTCGGTAAAATACTTGTTGTTAAGAATAAGAAAACTATATTTGATTTAGATAATGACAATTTTTAAGTTACAAAGTTACAAAAAATTAACAAGAACAGTTGAACTTATGACTTAACGCATTACTTTATTAATTATTTTATAATAATTTAAAAATAATTATTAGGGCGAGTAATATATTAATTGGCAATTTTAAAAACTAGAATAATAAAGATTACGTTTTTGTGGTGAAATTATATATATATATATATATATATATATGTATATATCAATTAGGACAGACTCACCACTGATATTTTGTTAAATACCACAGTTTTTTTGTCAACTAAATACCACAGTTTTCATCACATTAAAATAAAATAAAACTAAAAAAAAAGTATTCTAAACACGATTAGAAGTTTAGAACCATTACACGTGAGACGGAGTGAACCTCCACGCTTAAGCAATTAGGTTGTCCAACCACAGCTCAATAACATCTAGTTTGGGAGATGACTCCGATCTGATGGGATGGACCGACTTACATTATAAATTTGATTACACACGACCAAATGTTTTAGTGCGTTTTACCATTAGTTTCACACATGACATGATGTCTTTTTTTATTTGTCTTTTTTTCTAATTATTTTCTATTATTTGCGGTAAAAAGAAAAAAAATAAGTTCATAACTGGTCCGAATCAATGAACTTTTTTCTTTTGTCAAAGGAATCAATGAATTTTCATATCTCAGACCAGGGGTTATTTTGCAAATCGACTTGATGAAAATGCTTCATGTTTGTTGATACAAGAAGAGATTAAGAAGTTTAGGTTTTTCTCGATAGCTTTAAATAAAACCGCACATTTGAGACCGATGATCTACCATCTCTAAAGTTTGAGAAAGGCAAGATAAAATCTATTCTCTCATCTCACTCGCATCACTGGCTCATCTATTCGAAACTGGATATCTCTTCTCTTCTCTCCATTACAACAACTCTCACGTATTGGAAAACCTCCTTCTACGTGCATGGGTTAGCTAACATTCAGCTAATCTAGCATCTGATCTTTTCTATTTCTTTACAAAAGTCTACTGTCATCCTTTCTGCTAGCTGTAAACAAACTAAACTATTGTTAATCAAAACTTTTTACATTTAAAATATATATACACATATTCGAAGTCAAACTATTAAATCAATCCAATTTATCCAGCAAACGTAATAATGGAACAACTAAACAATACCCTTGTCTGAAACATTGCATAACAACAACGGTTGAGTTGGATTATTATGATCATTAATATTACGAATTCATAGTGAGAATGAATATTATTGTATACATTCAAGAACATAATCGACGTGAGCTTCAAGCTCCAGATTTATGCTAATACATACATTACAAGAATGTATTTAAAGCATCATCCTAATTAACGTTAAAATATATGAAATTTCATAATAAATATTTACCTTTTCTTTTAATTTCTTCGTTTGCCTGACTTGACCCTGTGTGCCACAGGACCCATTTTTATTACATTGGCACTCTTTAAAGTTATCTTCAGGCCATCTCTCAAAAACCTCAGCTTCTGCTGCTTCTTCCTCTTCCTTACCAAATCCAATATACTCACTTTGTCTCTTGCTTCGTTCTGAAGAAGTAGATACAACAATAAGAAGACATAAGTATTGTGTCTTTTTCATAAACTTCCCTGTTGGTCGCTTGGATTTACAATACTACCCTTCTTTAACCATATATCTACTTATAAAGGAGCATAGATCATCAAACTTATGAATGGTTTAACCGATGAAGCGAACTAGTCTTAACCTATTTTATGTCAAAATGATGTTTCTAGAAGCACTCGATTGCTTCAAGACAATTTACTCACAGAAACATTTTTCATATAACCTAATGATTATACATATACGATATGAGCACCCAAGTAATCCGATAGGTCCATCACAACTTGAAAAGAATTATTTTTTACTCTGTTTCTCCTTATAATATTTTCAGTTTATACGTACGTACACCATAGGGTAACTAGGCCAATACCGATTATTTTTTTATACATTCACTTCAAAAAATTAAGAAGAAATCTATCTGATTTGTTTTCCTTTGGCTCGTAAGTGTCGAGAAGAACAGTCCTGAATGTCTTATTGCTCAGAACAATCATAGTGGTACCTTTCACACATTTTAATAAGAACTTCTATTCCAATGGAACAAAAGATTTTTCAAATAGTAAAATCTAGAACTACTGTATAAGCTTCCTTGCTGTTGAAAGACTGATCTCCTTATCTGTGTTCTTTTGTTTTGGCCTTTTGCTGTTGTATTATAACAAAAATATACCACTCTTTTCATACAACTACCGTGTCATATACAAATTTTACAGATACAATGTTGATTTACCCGTTTTTATTAAAATTATGGGTTATCTCATTTGGAATGTCATTTACTATACAACGAAGTCAAGTTTTTCATTTAGTTTTTTTTCTTTTCGTATACACGTTTTTAAAAAAAGATTAGACATTATTGTACAAAAGGATAGTTAAGTGGGATAGACATTGGAGAAGGATTCAACCCTCAATTTCATTATTCTTTAGAAACAAATAATACATATGAGCGCCTCCACTTGATGAATTCTTTATATATTGAAGAATCTTGTCTCCTGGTCACAACCCATAATCAATGCCTTTGAGTTCCCATTCTCAATACTCATCTATTTCATGTTATTTCAATTAACTAGTAGATATAGTTGAGAAAGATTTTAAAAAGACGTATGGTGAAGATTGTAAGTGTATACGAATCAACTACGAACTTCATATATAAATCCACCTAACTCGACTGTCCACAACAAATTTACTAATTAATCGGGATCAGTGGTGTACTGAAACGTTTGTTGCGCCTAGAATTTGAGAGCTGGTCCAGGAATAACTAACCTCCTTATCACTAAAATACACATATACATTTGTATATGTATAATTTTTTATTTTATTTTCTTTGTCATATTGTACATAAGGTAATCATGACTCTAGTGTAATAAATGAAATATATATCGAATAATCTTTACCGCTTTTCTTATTGTGGGCCAAAATTTTCCTACTGTTTTTCAAGATATGTTCGTTAGTGTTCTCTAAATTTAAAGATTATGTCGGAGAAATATTTTCCATTTGTTTTAGTCAAAAAAAAAACCCATTGTATATACAGTGGGTTTTAGGTGTTACCAATAGTAGAGGCATTAATATTTTATAAAAAAATTAAAATAGTTATTTTTTAGGTACTACCAAATTATCTAGTTGTTCAAGTCTCCCCTTATAGATTTTACAATTTTGACTAAGAGAATTATTGATAAAGTACTATTCGTTGCATAATAGGTTCAGATTTAATTTAAATTTGAAAATATTTGGTTTGAAAACTTAAAATGTGTGTGGTTGGTTGCCTAGAGAGTTCGTCGACCCAGCATGGACCGAAATGTCTATAAACTTGTAAGGCCCATATAAGAGTAAAACGGCACACTGTCTGACGAAGAAACTCTTAAACGCTACTCAATGTATGTGCCGATTTTCGGCCTTGGGATTAAATCAGTGATGAAACTAAACCGGTACTACTGATAACCAATTATTAGTTTATTATTACATATTCTTAATTTCTTATTGTCTGTTTCTCGGCACATATTTTCTTTTGGTTGTATATATATCTTATTCTTCTAGTTAATTTCACGTAAGTGTGTACGGTTAAGGACTAAGGGTGCAGTACTGTGCCTAGGAAGCAAGAGACATGAAGCAAATAAAAATAAATAAATATATATATATTGTCAATAAAAGTTAAAATAAAAGTTATAAAATATTAGAAATTATTAATGATATTTTTTATTAATCTATGAAATAAATTTTTAATTAAAAAATAACACTAATATATATATATATATATATATATTACCATTATATCAAATAAAAATATAAAAAATTGAAGTCCCAAAATTTGCTTAATATTAAAAGAGCTTAGGGCAAATGCCTTATTTTTACACATTAGGCACGGCCCTGCAGTGGTGGTCCTGCGCCAATGTAATGGAAATAGAAATATTTTCATATTTCATATTTGTATAATTTATCTGTATCGGATATTGGAACTTTACGTAAAAATGTCTATATCATCATTCCTACAACTCATGCAAGAAACAAAAAAAAAAAAAAAAAAACTTCAAAATAGAACGACATACGCCTCAATTCGTTACTATTTTGTTTAACGTGCTAAAAGATCATCAAGTTTTCTTCTATGTTTAACGTTCTAAACATTTAACTGCTTATAAGAAAAAAATATGTTTCTACTATATAACTTCTTTTATTAGCTATAACATTTCAAAGTTCAATTTATTCGCTTCGCTGCATCACAATCATGGACAGCATTATTAAATGACCAATCCCTTTATTTGAAAAAGAGAGTAATAAGTCCACATTTGATTTTAGTTAGGCATGTCTCAACGAAAATGACTATTCTAGTTCAATGTTTCTATCGTATTTATTTTTCATGTCTCATTCAGTATTTTCCCCAAAACCCCCCAACCACAGATTCTAACTAATACAATCATATATACTGCTTTATGAAAAGAACATGATCATGTTGTATAACTGTAACATCCTCATGTAACCAGAAAAACCCGTAGAAATACAACTTTTACCACAAGATATTTGGATAGCTTTTAGTAAATTTCAATGGTTACATGCAGCTCTATATGGTTAATCAGCATAACCACGAGATATTTGGATAGCTTTATTTGTTAATAAGCTTACTAAAGGTTAGAAGTTTTCTAATACTTTGTTATAAATAATTCGTTTCTGCCCAAAGCTTAATCTCGTAGTCGAAGTTGTACTTACGTTATGGAAAATATTTATCACGAAAACAATGTGCTAAATTAAACAATTTTTCTTTGTGATGTCAGTCGGTCCACTGAGAAACGGTCCAATAGGTGATAGATAATGCAAAATGTGTAATTATGTATATATGGCGAGAACAAAAAAAACTGCTAAATATGCACTATAACAAAAGAGATGATTGTCACCAAAATTATCGATATGGACTGATCGTTCTAGAAATTCTTTTTGGGTTTTCAACTTTTAATCTTATGCATAGGCTCAGATTTTTTATTTTAAAATCAATCATGGCCTTTCATTCTCAGCTTTTTACATGATTAAAGGTATAGGTTGGAACCAAGTTAAAAGAGCTTTTACAGAGAACAAATTTTTCATTTCTCTTTTTTTGAAAGAGTTTTGTAGACATGAGATGATTATTATCATGTTCTAAGTATCTTCCTAATAGCATTTGTAAGTTAAATGCAGATCGCTTCTGTGATCTCATCGATGAGTGTCTTAAAGACGGGGCAAGAGATATATCAGATCAAATCAAATGTATCTCTGGACACAACCAACGATTGTCTCTTATATATGACAAAAACCAGATGTACAAATTAAAAACTGTGAGACCCTTTGACTCATTTAAAAGTTCCGAACACACTCTTCAGTTCCTCATCTTCTCCTGCTTACTGCATCCAACTGCAAATACAGAGGAAAACTTTTCTAGTTATGACTCTATAAATCATCTTAACATAAAACTAACACGTACAAACATAAAAGCTTACATCTCAAAGCAGATGAAATGTCAGAGCTTTTAATCACAAGCAATCTCTTCACAGATAAAACGAACATTCTGGATTTAGATCACAGATTAAGATTAGTTAGTATCCATTCTTTTCGTAAAGGACAATCAATTTGAAAAAAAAAAAAATCTGATTCTGCAAAACACAGAATCAGCAGATTCAGAGAAGAAAAGGAGAAAAGATTCTTACTGCCAAGGAACATCCCCAACAAGCATCTTGTCCCCTTCATTGTCTTCATAAGTTAAAGTGAATTCTCCTTTACCATCCAGTAAACCAATGATCGGTTTCTCTTCTCCTTCACCACTTTGAGCTAAAACAATAATATCAGCAAAACACACTCAATATAACAAGAATATTTCTATAATAATAAAATAAAAAAAAAAGATTTGAAATTGAGATTTAACCTGCGAGTAGACCTCTGAAGAGTTTGTCTACGGCAAAAGAGAGCTGTTGGTAGCTATTGTAAGCATTGAGATCGAGTTTTCGACCAATTGAAACACTATCCATGTTGATCTTTACAAACATTCCTTCCCTCTTAGGTTCGACTTGCTTCTCACCATCACCATTCTTGTTGATTTGACCTCCGTGGGAGGATTCGTTTCCGTGCTTTGAAGAGCTTGTACTCGCTAGATTTTTTCTGAACGAACGAACCGGAGGCCAACCCATCACTGGACCAGGAGCGGTTCTTAAAACAAGACAGTAAAAAGAAATATGTTAACACTAAACACAAAAACAGAGCAAAGATAAAGCTAGTAAAGATTGGAACTTTAGTATGTGTGGGTCAAATCAAAGCTTGGTTTTTTTTTTCCTTTGGCTGCTTTTTCTCTCTCGTGCACGCTTTGGTGCGTTCTCTCTCACACACATACTTCCCTTTTTTCAGTTGTTCTCTCTTTCTAAAGATTCTGAAAGGGACGAAAAGAAAAAAAAAATATTAAGAATAGAGATAAAAGAGGAGTTGGATTTTGTATGAACAAGAGCTGATTATTAGACAAAAACTCCGAAAAAAGAAAAGCAAGAGAGTGACTCCACTTTTACTCCAAAACCCCAAAAGAGGAAGTAAAAAAGCTAAAAATTTACATATTCCACATAGAGAAAACAGTAACTTTTCTTGACATGAAAAAACAGTAAAAAAAAAAAGGGATTTAGGAGTTTTTTTGGAGTAAGACACACGCAACCCTATATTTTTTTCTGCCTCAAATATCGCTAATTAAGGGACAGAGTGAATGAAGCAAAGCGTGCTTTTTAGTTTCTAACAAGTACAGTAGTGTTACAAATTAAAAAAATATATATAATTAAATGCATAAATCCAATAAACAACTTGAGCATAAAAATAAGAACATTTAAAATATGATAACAATAAAGGAACTAGGGAAGATCCCATAAATTTTGGTCTGTTAAGGACCACTATCTTATCCACTGTCCATAAGACACATATCCCTATGTTTTTTAAACACATTTTTTTTATTGGTCGACATGGTAATATGAAACTTCAGTATTATTAAACTATCTACAAAAAATACATAAATTTTTTTTAATTCATCAGATAGTAAATGAACCCCATGGGAAGATTAACTGAGAGAATTCAAGAAATGGGAGTACATACGAATCTGCATGTCGTCTCAATGAAATATAGGTAATTGTTTATTTAACTTGACACACAATAAAGCAAAAAAAAAATGTCAATTTGTTAGGTAGCTAATCAATAATTTTGTCAAAAATTAAATCCAATGCGTACGTGTGGATTGCGATGGTATTTTTAATCTGTTTCCCCAAACAAGTAAATATTCAACTGTTTGTTTCCTAATCCTTAGTAATTTTTCAACATCACAACTCACAAAATTGACATATTTTAAAAAGATAACACAAAAAATTAAATTTAAAAGAATAGGTGTACAATATGATCCTCTAATTAGCAAATAGTTGTACATAATTTTGCTGCGTAAATTATGAGAATACTTCAAACGCTAAAGCTTATTTATTTTTATTTTTTCTTTCAGGAGGGGAAACGGAATGTTACATGTCTCTCCCACGTGTGACAGCGATATTACGGAAAAGCCAGACGAAGAAAAATCGAGAGTGATGAGTTCCGCTCAAGTAAGGAAGGGTAATTTTGGCAAATTAGTGAAGGAGTGTGCGTGTGTGTCGCTAGTTATATCTTGTCTCCGTTTTACCCAACTCCGTGACATTCTTCCCTCACTGTCAGACAAACACTAACCATGGTTAACCTCTCCGGTTTAACTTAACCGAACTTCCTTTATCTCACTGCCAATGGCTCAAAGTGAAAATACAGCAAACAAAATAATAATTTAGATAAAAAACTAGATCCGCGCAGACAAAATAGACAGTGGACACATGTTACATGCACAAATTTTTTTTGTTTCCTACGATAAGGTTTAAAATTTTGTCCGTTAATCGCAACCGTAGAAGTGAATAGAGACGAGATAAAGCGACGGCTGTGATATAAGATTACAAAGCATCCAATTAAAAGCAGCCGACTCAGGAGAAAAGGAACAAAAACAACTCGTGAAAATGAATGTCATATCAGGAAAGGTTTAAGAGAAAAAGAAGATAGAGAATAGAATAGTGGTACCAATGATGCTCTTCTCAGAATTTCACTGACAACAATAATCTAAAGTTTAAAAACCATATTTAAAGTTGTCTAAATCAACGAATTATTTCATGCACTAACTATTAGTTTGCAGGGTTTTTACTTTGTAGGGTATTATCAATTGTACACTCTTTCTCAGTCTATACTCTGTACTGAAGTTTCATCGTCTGTGTTAAATACAAAAATAAAAATTGCTAAAAATACATCAACTAAATTATGATTTCAAAAACCAAACACAAACTTTAACAAAGCTCTCCTTTCCAAAATTGTGTGTGTGCGTTTTCTTTTTTAAAAATTCATTTAGTTATTGTAGTTTTGTAAGAAAGTTCTTAAAACTTTATCAGTCTCATGTTTTTTTTTTTTTTAACTTAACACTGTTTTTACGTTCCTGTTTATCGAGTTAACATCTATTAAAACATGATTATAAAAATAAACTAATATTAAATATGATTAGTAAAATAGTTCATGTATAGTTTGGAGAATGAAAAAGATCACTTTATTTTCTGAAATATACCATTTAGTTGGTATAGTTTTTTTAAAAACGTTTACCGAATATAAAATGAAAAAAAAAATCCAATATATCAGTAAAAAAATGAATGAATCTAAATGGGCTATGAAACCAAGTAAAAAAACGGATCCAACTGTTTATTTCATGTACAACCTGGAGAACGGAAAAAAACT
The DNA here is from genome assembly GCA_039880935.1 of Streptanthus diversifolius. Classification (NCBI taxonomy): domain Eukaryota; kingdom Viridiplantae; phylum Streptophyta; class Magnoliopsida; order Brassicales; family Brassicaceae; genus Streptanthus; species Streptanthus diversifolius. The sequence goes on along the minus strand of JAXGFM010000013.1, from coordinate 15,917,849 downwards.
TTGTATTTTCTGAAATATATGATTTAGTTGGTATAGTTTTTTAAAAAAGTTTATCGAATATAAAATGAAAAAATTCCAAATAACAGTAAAAAAGTGAATTAATCTAAATGGGCTATGAAACCCACGTAAACAAATAACGCCAGCGTAAGCAATTAGAGTCGGTTACAAAAGAAGAAGAATAAAAAGCCAATCAGAACAACCTAAAATGCTATGTCATTAATTCTTTTAGAGTTAATCACCCAGCCAATCAAATGGCTTGCCCAAAAGACTCAGTGCCTCTTCCTTTCCACCTGATCATACGAAAACACTCTGCTTCATGCTCTTCTCATCTCCCATACTTTCTCTCATATATACTTATAGACTGATTCAACCCATAAAGTAACTTAACTATAGACTATATCAATTTCTTTTTTTTGAAACTCTATAGGTTTCTTGTAACCTAAAAGGTAAGAGGCCAGGGGAATCGTATTGTACCGACACCACATTGGTATCGCCTTGCGACATTTAAAAATGTTTAAAAACACGTGAGGAAAAGAGGTCAAGTACAACAATGCATAAAGTTCAATTTGTAGCGGACATAACTTTTGTGAAAATACCTTTGCAGTGAGTGTGTTCATTTTCCAGTTTCTAATGGCTTCGATAATGCTCTACGTACCTCTCATCCACAATACCTTCCATGAAAAAATAATTATTATTGATTAATATCGAAAACTATCTCATACAAGTACGAAGGACCACTTATGTCTTGTCCATTCAGACTCTAGGACGTCACGATTAATGTTTACGGAATAAATTTGTATAATATAGCTCCTCATTCAAGCTTTTTTCTTCATCCTTTTATTGAGTGAAGCTGTGTTAAGTAACGCAAATATAGCTATCCAAATCGTAAAAATAATGGTGGTATTCAACAAACAAAAATGCCAATAAGTTATCGAATTGACTAGTTTTTACTGATTCACAAACAATTGTATGTATACATAATGAACTCGACTTAAGATATATACTCTTAGAATATAGGCTCCTTATCCTTATCATTTAGAACTCAAATCCTTTGTCACAATAAATATTACTTATCCTCAATACTCTCTCTCAAACTGGAAAGTGTAAAAATTTATAACGTTCAACTTAGTGCATTCAACATCTTTATTGAGCAGTCATTGTAATTTTTCCCATTAAAATAGAACTGTTGAGGTTATCATCACTCCGGAATTGTCTGAGCTAAACAACGAATATGGTGAAACTGTTGTTGTTTCTAGATCTTCTCGCCAGCAGGCTACTTGGATATAATAAAATGCTAAAAGTGTGACGAAAGATTTTTTTTTTTTAGGCTCTAAGGATAAATTTTATTAAAATCAAATGTCACTTTTACAGCGGAATTGTGAGAAAAACCAAGAGAATAAGTGAATAAGTAACTTCAAAAAAGAAAAAAAACTAGAAGAAAAAGAGAAATGAAGATGAAAATAAGAAATAAAGTGAAAATGAATATGAAAGATTGTTAAAGTGTGCTGAGAGATAGTCGTTTTTGTTTCTATATAGCATTTGGAAGGGGAAATCTGGCATGGCTCCATAATCTAAGTGTTGAATGAAGCACGTTTTGAGATTTGTAAGTTTGTTTTTTACTGCGTCTGTGCATTATCTTTTTGATGGTTGGTTTTGTTTGACACGTTATTTTGCCCATTTGAAGTTTTTTTTTTATTATATTTATGAAATGAAAGTTGACAAAAAAAAGGATACTTTTTGGTGTGTTTAATATCTTTTTAAAGACATACATATACTCCTCAAGTACACTCCTGATACACATCATATTATAAGACTGTAATATATCATCATAGATGTATATACTTCAGTATAAAACCCAAAACTATAATTATCATGAGATGTTTATTTTAATTACATATGTAGCATGATGATATATTGCAACAACAATAAAATGAAACAAATGTAAGATAAGTTAAATCTGTAAAATTTGAAGAAAAAAATAGTCTTTAAAACATATGCGGAACCATTTTGAAAGTCCTGAGTACCCAATACGAGAGAGTCTATGTGGCCATAAAATCACAATGTTCATCCACAATCATCATAAATGCAGATGGCTCATTCAAATCAACAAGAGAAAGGGCATGAGAAAAAAAAAAAAAAAAAAAACAGGAAAACGAAATTCTTAATTCTCAAAAGTATTAATTTAAAAATCAAAGCCAATGTCGGACACTAAATCGCCGAGTAATAGCCCACCCAATGCTCCTCCCAGAAGTCCAGCTCCCATTCCAAGCCCAAGCCCAACTTTACTCTTCTTCGGCGGCGTTTGCGTCGGCGGACAACCGTACCCATATCCCGAAGACGATGGCGGATAACCGTACCCATGGTGAGTCTGTGCAGACGGCGGCACATACCCGTGAAACGACTGTGACTGTTGGGATTGGTAGTACGAATGACCGGAAGGAGACGGATACACATTGGCGTGACGCGGGGGATAAACATTGTGATGATGCGGCGGAGAAATACCGTACGACGGCGGATGATATAAATTCGAGACGGAGGGAGACGGTGAATAAGCGGTGACCGACTGTTCCGGGCAAAAAGAATCGTACTGGTGCTGGTATGGGTACGTGTACGACGGTGCGGAATACCCTTGAGGCTGAGACGACGGGGGATATACAATTGACGGTGGTGGTGGATTAAAATTTGCTTCAGACGCCGGGGGATATGTCGTCGACGGGAAACCAGACGATGTATCAATCGGATTCGGGTGAAGGGGTGATGCCGGTACATCCGGTTTAAACGACGGCATATCGAACCGGTACGAGAAAGTCAACGAACCTTGACCTTTCCCACACGGAGTTCTCACCTGATACGTTACGAACCTCATCCCCTGGCCGTCACCGTTAAATGACGGCGACGAATTGAGAAGCTCAAGAACCGGGACTTGGACTTCTCCGAGATCTTTGCCGGCGAAGATCCGATCGCAGACCAATTTCACGACGAGGGTCAAACGGCCTTCAAGGGCTAACCTATGATCCACAGAAAACTTGACGGCGTGATTCCAAGTAGGCTCAGATCCTCCGGTTCTATCGACGGCGGTTTTCTCCTTATGATTCTTTTGGGAATCATCGCCGGTGATCCAAACGACAGCGTAGACGTCCATCTTGGTGATAAGATTGACATTTTCCAGATCCTTTGCAGAGTAGATGTTGAGCTCTAAGGTCAGATTCGCCATCGTAGAGAGAGAGAGAGACAAGAGAAGGACATAAAATTGTTGTTCAAGTCTTAAACGCAATGTAGTGTTGGATAAATAAATCGACACAAAAAATATTAATTATGTAACGGAAACTATATAATCGAAATAATTAAATCATAACAGATGTGTATCTAGTGGACAGTAGAAGATTCCGCTCCATATAAAAAAATCAATCTTAGCCGTTAATTTTCCGTAGATCTTTTGACACGTATCAGTCGATTTTAGTCTTCTGGTTATTCCAAATATCTCAAAACTTAACCAAATGAACCAAAATTTGTGATGAAGCGGAAAAACTCAAGTTTGGGATCCACGACTGGAGTAAAGCAGTCAACGCGGTATGTGATGAACCGGTTTCGACCATGGCTGATTCGGCCACATTCTTCATGGCCTTGGTTCTCTCCCTAACCGGACCCTCCTCCGCTATCTCGCGGACTCGTTTCTCCAACTCCATTGAGCTCACGAGACCTGTCTTCGATTCATTAACTTGATGTCCTCCACAATCACCACTCTGTTAAACCTCTGCTCAGCATATAGTGGCCAAGCCACCATCGGTATGCCTGTTTTGGTAAATATCAATTGAATTAACCACAATTCATCATTAATTTACCCGCGCAAAGAGCTTCAAGAATGGAATTCCAGCCGCAATGAGTAACGAATCCGCCGATTGCTTGATGATTGTGAACCGGAACTTGCGATTCCCCTGTTTCCTGTTCGGTTTAAAAAATACTTCTGGTAAGAGAGATTTCAACAGCGGCTCTGCCGACCACCCACAAGAACCTCTGCTCACTTCCCTCTACACCAATAGCATTCTCCTTGAGCTGTTCTGGAAGAAGCAAGACAGATGTGACCGTAATCTAGACATTAAGTGAAGACTTTTTGGGCACACTGAGCAAGTAGTGTCCGGGTAAAAATTATTAAAAAAGTCTACTGTAGAATTAGGTTTTCACAGAGAGAAAATCTGTTCTAATTATCGTCTCCTAGTTACGATCGTTTCAGTTTCATGTTCTTCTCATCTCCCATATTGATTAAACCCATAAAGTAATTTAACTATAGATTGATTCAATTTCATTACCTCCATTTCAGTTCTAAATACAATTTTCAATTCTAATATCGACGCCAACTCTGGAGAAATTTGGCGGGTCAATGGTAAGATACATATTCATGAATCAAGATTGAGAAATTTCAGTTTTATATATCTATAATATGACGATGATCTCATAACATCCACTCTCGTCTAGCTCAGTATGTAGAGCGCAGAGCTTTTAATCTGGTGGTTGTGGGTTTGAGCCCTACGATGGGAGAATTTTTGATTTTTGATATTTAAATATATAAATAGTTGACATTCAATTTTTTCGTTTATCATTAGGCAACAGTGAAAATAAATACGCGAGCTAAGTAAATTAAGATTTCAATTCAACATTTATTCCAATAATCGTTAACCAGCTAACATAACCCGGTTTCTATCTGTGTTACAGACCAAAACCAAAAGGCCAAAAACAGAGCAAAAACCCATTTAAAACCCAAGAAAGAAAAAAAAAGAAAACAGCAAAAGCAAATTACCATTAACCCCAAACTAGGACCACTACAATACAGTATTACGGTATTATTGCTATACATTTACCAGTAAATAAAAACTCAAGATCAGTTACAAAAGTCTAAGTACGATCAAGAGACTGTATTTACAATTTCACCAATCCAAGAATTGTCGCCATCATCAATCATAAAAAATCACACGAACGTAGAAGCCTTTGAGGTGCGTTGATCTGTACCGAGAGTGATTACCATCACAGTCACATCGTCATGATATCTCCGTTTCCGACCAGCTGGAACATTCATCAATTCTTCCAACGTGAAACCTAAAATCAAAGTATTTTTAAAGTAGTTGTTGTAATAACTAAAAGGAAAAATAAAAGATTTGAAAAAAAAAAGAAGCTTTACCAACACGAGCAGCAGCTTTAGCTACAAGACGCTCAAGTAGAAACTTTGCGGGATCACCAGAAGGATTACTAGAAATGAAGGAATGGACGAGCTCGATTGCTTCTTCGTTGCTGAAAAAATCGAATAAACCATCGCTTGCAACTATAACAAAGTGATCTGACTCCGTTATCTTGTGAACTCTCATCGATGGTTCCACCGAAACGTAAGGTGGGCTCAAAAGGTTACGAACTCGGAGAATTCCCATCAGTGCATCGTTCAATTTCTCCTTCTTTAAGTAACCAACTCCTAGAGCACGAGTAACTTTAAGCTTTCCTTTGATTTTTCCACCAATAATGATTTTGGGATCATCAAGATGTTCACTTAAGAGTCTAGCTTCTTCGGTTTCGTTATCAACAGTGTGATCCTCTGTGAGCTGAACAGCTTGCAGCTTTCTATTACCATTGTAGGTCGCTAGCACGGCTCTGCTATCACCTAGATTCATGATATACAGATCCTTCCCGACAAGGAGAGTGACTAGAACGCAAGATCCAACAGATACCAAATCCGGTCTTTCTTCCATTTCTTGCTCCACCATCCTGAGGAAATCATTTTCCGCCTGAAAAAGCGCACCGTTTAAGCAACTTAACACTCCTTGTCTGAACAAATCAGATGAAGAAGAGTCTATTATACTTATGTTTGATAACAGTCCCGGTTTTTCGCCATCATCATCATCATCATCATCTTGATGTGTCATTGTAAGGCTTTGCTTCATTTGGTAGTCAAGCAACTGGAGATGAAACACAATGGACTCATACAAAGTACAAGCCAAGAAATCAGCAGCATCTCTTCCATTGAATCCATCATAGATGGCGCAAAAGAGCCAACCGTTCTCCTCAGAGCAAACGGCCTGAACCCTATCTTCACCTGCAGCACCTCCCGCAACCTGAACTTCCATGGCAGAGAGAACAAACCCTTCATTCACAGAAGAAGAACTCATCGATGTCAAGAAACAAGATTCTGGCTCAGGAGGACTAGGGCTAGTAGACGAGCTGCAGCTTAGACTCGCCATGCTCCCATGGAGAGAAGGAGAGAGTATGTCAAGCTTGGAAAGCGCAGGGGAAGATGGAACTTTCATGAAGGATTTGGGAGAATCTAGAGATGGCAAAATCTCAGAGCCAATCAGTCCGTTGCAGATATTCGTGTTGGCTAATGTAGGGTTTCCGCTTAAAGCAGCACCTGATAAACAAGAGAAACTGCTAGTCTTTTGAAGCCTAAACCCAGCAAGAACGCCACGGCCATCAGCAATAGTATCTTCAGGGATTCCTATCTTGTTGTTATTATTGCATTGATAACCAAAGCTTATCTCAATCTCTCCATAAGGATCACTTAACGTCTTCTCCTGCATTTTGTGAATATGTTTCTGAAACAACAATATTCAAACTTTTACTCATCAAATTAACCACTATTGCTTATCAATCATAGATCAAATCAAAGATACACTAACAAGGAAAAGTACAAAAGGCATTATCAAGACTTGTTGTTATCAAACTTTTGGATCCAAAGAAACAAATCCTAATCAAATCTATCTTAAGACGTATACAAAAAAAAAACCGACCTCAAGAATTTTGAACAGCTTTAATGACCATAGCGACAAAATACGTGGTGTGAGTGTAAGCAGAGATCGAAAGTGAAGAAGTGAAGAGAGATGGGGCCAAGATAACTTAACACTTATAAATGTGGAGTAACAAAAAAAACATATCTTTTTTCATAGGACGCCATTCCAGGCAGACGACAGAAGTTGTTGCTAAAGGATTCCGACAGTAATGTTTTACAGAGAAAAACTATCTAAAACCCAGAAACAGAGGAAAGATAAATGAAAACAAAAAACAAAAAACAGAGTTAGATTTGTCCTTTCAAATTTCGACGTATTCAGCATGAACATAGATATATCAACAAAATATCATTAAAACAATGATATGTAAATAATTCGCTGACAGAATAAATGAAACCGAATTGCAAAACCCTAAATCAGAATACCGAAACGTGTATTGGAGATGATTGAGGATGAGAGAACGTGTTTTACCTGAACGTGTAAGGGAAGAACGGATGGAGAAAACCAAAAGAGAGAGAGTCGAAGAATCAGAGAGCGAATAAAAAAGAGTGAGATAGAGAAGTGAAAGGAGAGAAAGAAAGAAAGAAGATGAATGAATGAACCAATGAAATGAATGGATGGAGGAGAAGAGTTAACGAGTGAATGTTTTCTTTGCTAATTTTGGGAGTTAAAATCGAAGCCTTCCTTTATAATGTTTTTTTGGTCACTTTCTCTCTCTCTAACCTTTTACTTCCTTTTTTTCCTTCAATTTTTAACATAATATAATCTCATTTCGCAAAGAAAAAATAATAATAATTGTAACAAAAATTAGTTATTTAATCGGTTGTATAAGCTTTGTAAATACGAGTCGACCGAAGAAAAATGAAATATCTATAGAAGAAAGTGAAAAAAAAAACAAATTAAAGGCAATTAGTTGACATTTTCTACGGTGATGTCATCCTCAGATCTGAGGATTATTGTAGTATTATATTGATTCTTGGACTGCTCAAAAAACCAATATAATACTACTATAATAGTACGATTAAGCAAATAATCTCCATTTTTTTTTGTTTTTCAGCTTCCCACGATACATATTAAAATTGCAAGGGGGCTTGTAAGGTATTTTAAAATCCTAATTCTTGTCATCATCCTATCAAATTAACCCATATATTGAAAGTTTTGCAAAGAGACTCGAATATATAACTTTTTTTTCCAGAGATAATTAGCTTGCGGATTTTGTTCTATACCCATCAGATTCAGATTTTATAATAATAAAACAAAAATAAAATATTGCAATAGAATAAAATAACCCAAAATACATAGTGACGTTCTACAAAATCTGAAAATTTGTGGGTACTAGGCTACTAGATGTCGACGTGGCGTACATCATAGTTGCCGCAAACAGAGACGTAAAGGAAGTAATTAGTTAATAAACTGTACATATATATATATAAATAATAAAAATGCTAAGCAAAAAATCGAAAATGTTTACAAGTTAGGTCGCATGACGTAAGAAAGGGGAGCAGATTTAACCTTTTGCATCACTCTCAGCATATAAAATACTTACTAGTCTTCATCGAAATTTGTTAAAAATCGTACGAAGCCACACCAAAACTATTAAACAAATAACTAAGACGTAATGAAAACCTATATATATATATATATTCCTGTAAGTTATCGAATATTGAAATGGTTAATGATTTAATAATCTAGCTTATGTGGTCAGATCATATTGAAAAAGTCCCACAATCTATTGGACAACGGAAACTGTTACATGCTTAACCGGTTTACTTCTTCAGAACTTTATAGTCACCCGATAAATTCGGTTTGGTAAAAAAGTTCGGTTGTAAGCCTGTTATCGCTTTTATGCACTATTTTCATAGCTCAATACCAAACCGTTGCATCAATAAAATTCTCGGACCAAATGTTCGGTATGATTATTACAAACCAAGAGTCAATATAGTAATACTAGTAAGAGCCTGAGTGGAAGATCATATCACATCAATATCATATCATATCATATCATACACGACTTATCAATGATAGGGAGAGTCGTTTAGTAGATTGATAAATACCCACAAGTACTGATTTCTGGCTGTTGACACGCAGGAGAGGCTGCTTGCTGTTGAAGCCACAACTGATGAAAACAGTCGTCATCACTACATTTTCCCTCCCTGAAAATGACATTTGATGGCAATCCCATTTAGCTTACATATCCCTTTTTCGGCAATTTCTGATGAATAGGAGAGATCTCGGTTTGTTTTTATTGAAAGCGGTTTTCAAATTTAGATTATACACTTTCTGCAAGCTGTCTGTGTTACGTGCATCTAGTGTACCTTCATGCTTATGATATCAGATATATCGGATACATGAGTCCCACCACACGGACACCCAGGGTTTTCACCTAATCTTAAGATCCGGGGACTGCTGCCCTGCGATGTCAGCAAATATAGAAATTTGAGTTTGATATATTTTAAGAGGTGAAATAGCTCAAGACATTGTATTGTGGAGTTCATTTGCTATCCAATTTTCATTGCTTAACTGACTAGCTTACTTTAACTGGATACCTATTACCAGACAATGCAACAGGGTAAATACCTATGGTGCTCCCAGAATTATCACTAACATAGATACGAAATAGATGACATAGCTATTTAGACAAAGAGTAGGGATTGATACAGATAATGGTTTATCTGTCCATCATGGTTACAATTTACTGAGCAACCCAAACGATCATTCTAAGAAAAGCCACTGCCTCCATATGACTTAACTGAAAAATTTGATGTAACTGAAGATAAACATTGCTACTCCTATAAGAACTCGACGTCAATGAAAATGTAAGATGGACACTCGAGAGTTATAATAGATAGAAAAAAATTCATTAGAGATTTAAGGAAAAAGATTTTCTATATTGGCAAATACCTTGGGAATATAATCATGAAGATTACCACCACAGAGCATGGATGCCTCGTCATAGGGTAATATAGCAGCATAAACCTTATTCAAGAACAAAAAAAAAAGACTCCTATTAAGAAGCCTAACACAAAATCAAAGAAATCCACCTATGAATAAGAGACTCTGAGGACTTTACCTTTCCTAATTTGGATATCAGGTCGTTAGCTTCTGCCACCAACTCTTTCTGCTTCACCTGCAATTCAGCCTGTGGAACGATTCCTTTGTATTCCAAAAAAGGACAGATCGTATATTGTATTGTTAGTTAAATGAACACTTCAAGCTGGCAAAGAGGCAAGCGGATGACATATCTTCAAATCTCTTACCCGCCAAATTTCTGCATACCTAAACCTAGCAAGTGTCCAGCTGAGTGCAACCTGATCATGAATAAAAATGTAAACTTCAAGATAGATTCCACGCACAAACAACAACAAAAATCGCAAGAATTGAAACTGCACAACTCAGAATCTAGTTTCGAGATATTTGGTTGCTATCAAGTGATGCATAACAATGAGAAGAATCTCTAATTAACAGCCTATATGGGAATTCTGAAGATCTCCTCAAGCAGATGAAAAAACTTGCACCACTTGCGATTCACAACATGTAACTCGAAGATAAATTTGAAGTATCAGTATCCACTTTCCATGCCAAAAATACAATCGATCAATCAATCAATCAACCTTACACTAATATCTATTTAGCTTCAATCAGAATTTTCCTTGCCTGGAATAAATTTTGCGCCTTGATTGATCAACAAACAAGTGAAATTCTTGTCCCTTTTCAATATCCATTCTACTTTCAGGATTTGAACCTTGAAAACTCAGTAATGGAGAACCTAAAGGGAATACACAAAGTTTCTAAACAAAACTGGAAATTATCTAAAAAGCATGAACGATCGAGATAGAAAATTCTCCATCTTTCGATCGAACATGTTGAACGGAAAACTTGAAATCCGAACCGGCGAATTCGATGAAACCGGTGTCTGATGGCTGGCCTCCACCTTGTGGATGAAACACCGTCGAGTACAATATAAGAGCTGTACGCCCATCTTGCACCTGATTCATATAGAGATATAAAAAAAGTATTAAGCAATACAGAGAGAGAGAGAGAGAGGGATTCAGCAATCAGCATTGGAGTCGAGAAAGAAAACGGCGAATAGCTCGAGAAATGGTAATTATGAAGACGGACCTTAAATAAGGAGAGAAATATGGCTTGAGATTGAAGGTTAAACATATCTACGTGATATTCAAGCTTCGTCGAAGAAGAATCCATGGTGATTCCGATGGGTTTAGTGGCGGTGAACGAGCGAGTGACCTACGAGTTTTTATAAAGTCTCACAGTTAACGGAAAACAGAAAGAAAATAAAAAAAATAATACTTACAACTTCACAAAATGACTAAAACCCGCCTCTCGAAATATCCACTAAGTCCAATATCGTTAGGTTTTGGTTATTATGGGCTTTAAATCTCCTATTTTGGACTTTGAATTTTCAATTTGTTTAATATCATATTTGAGATTGAATATCCATTAAGTGCAATATCTATGATAGATACCATTCCTCGCACAAACAATTCTTTATATTCAACTTGTATTTACTCCCCGAACCTTAGGTTTTATAAGATTGAAACGCGTAAATCGGTGAGAACATAGAATTTTTAGTCACACATAAAAACACAAAAGTGCAACGAAATAATTTTGAATGAAATCCAAATAAAGCTCAATTCCAGGTAACTGTGGGCCCAAATCCTCTTCCATTTTTCCATTTCATAAACTTCTGTTTGGTGATATGGTTTCGATAATATCCAATTCTATGAAATTACAAATGATACAAATGGATGTATAAACTCCTTAAATTCATGAAAAAATTGTTGGCATTTAAATAGGTATCCTTTTTCTTTGAAACAACAATCAGAAAATCATGGAAGGAAACCACTCATAATTGTACAAAAGTAATTATGTTTTCACTTCAATATCTACCCTTGTACTCTTTTTTTAAATGTTAGTAACTTTTGTAATGTAAATGCATAATCGCATAAGCAAAAACATAATCATAAACTTTTGCTGACATTTTGTATAAATCATAATTGTTCTACGTATGAGAATCAGAAACTTAAGTTGGAGTAAAACAAGGAAAAACAAATTCAGTTGAATAACAAAACAGAAATATCAAATTTTGTGTGTAGTTGGTTTAAATAAATTCAGTAAATTATGGATAAAAACCGTAAAATATGACCAATAAATTTTGAAAAAAAAACAAAATAGTGGATGTCTCCATCAAACACTTAGATCTGAAGTTAGCTAAAAAGCCCACTTGTAAAGCTGTATACTTAACATCACACCCTATAAAGTCAAGTGGTATTATTGGTAATTACCTACAACTTCCAGTGGCGTTTCGATACGCTACTTCTCTTTTAACTAAACCTTTGTCTCTTTCCTTCAAAGTTTGTGCTCAGAGGAGCTACACAGAAATAAAGCAAGAGAGAGACACAGCAAATCAAAACAAAATGAGAAGACTCTCCAGAAATTCCGGCGCGGCGGCGATTTTCGCGATCGTTATAATCTTCGCCGTCCAGTATTGGTCCGTAGTCGCCGTTTCTTCTCAGTCCGTTGAATTCGCCGGCGATTTTCCTCCGATCGAGACAGAGTGCCGCGGTACCATCGCCGAGTGCTCGGTTGCCGCCGCGCTCGGGGATAAAGGAGATCTCTTCTACGGCGGAGGAATGGGTGCTGAGTTCGAGATGGATTCGGAGATCAACCGGCGCATATTAGCGAACAGGAGGTACATTAGCTACGGTGCGCTGAGGAAAAACAGTGTTCCTTGCTCACGACGCGGCGCATCTTACTACAATTGCAGAGGTGGCGCTCACGCCAACCCGTACTCTCGCGGCTGCAGCGTCATCACTCGCTGCCGGCGCTAAATTTGTAACTGTAATTTCCTCAATATTCTTTTCTTTTTCTTATAAATATAATTTTTCAGAATTTTATTATTTTTTGTCGGTTTAATTTTCTGAGTTGAATACAGTTTCATACGCATATATACACTTCTCTGGGAATAATCTCTGTTATTGATGTAACAGTTTGTTACGTTAATCAGGAAAATAAATATGGAATAAATTAGATAATTTAACAGTGTGATTAATATTATCATCACTGATATAAAACGAACGTGAAGAATTAATATTTAATGATATAATCTATTAAAATAATAGATCTATTAAGTTATATTTATCATTTGATTTAATAATTATGGAAAATATCATAGAATTTTATTTTTCGTTTTTAATTAAACTGAATTAATATTAATTTATGATATTTTAATAATAATTAAAAATTTAAAAATTTATTTAGAAATAAAGGTTAAAATAATGTTATGACAAAATATTATATGAAAAATATTATAATTGTAATTAAAAGATATTATGAAAAATTAATTTGAGATTTTTATTTTTAACAAAAACCTTAAAAATTAAAAGTTTTAATTGTAAATAACACGTAAGAATAAAGTTACTTTTATATTATATTTCTGTTTTAATAAAATCGATGAATTTATTCGTATTCAGGGGTGCATCGCACATGTGCTAGAGAAATACTAGCAGTTGAGAAAATAAGTTTTTATTTTATGTTTTACATATTGGTGGAAAAAAATAAAAGAGACGATAATCTGATTTGGTTGGATTCTGTAATACTTTTAATTAATAATTTTGGATTCTGCACGCATCAAGAAGAAATCTAATTTATCTATCATAATCCCAAGTAAAATATTAATGAATTTCTAAATGAAAGTTTGTTATATAGAAAATAACTCTCTACGTAGACGAAAACCCTCGCCGCCTCCAACTTCGGATCCCATCTTGCTTTTCCGGCGTCTGGCTCTGTTCGGCGTCGTGAGAGGACTCTCCCTTTCTTCCTTTCTTTTCGACTTCTTCTTCTCCCACGACGCCAGCTTTTCAATCTGTGTTGCTTCGAATTCTGGGCCTCAATGGAAGTTTGTGCTCTGAGTTTCGCCACCGTGAGACGGAGTCGCCGCCATTCTGTGATGCTTGATGTATGAAGCTTCGTCTTTTGGTGGTGGGTCGCTCTGGTGGATGGAATCTCTTTCGATTTCTACCTCGACCAAGCTCAATGTATGGATGCGTTTGGGTCTTCGGCTGTGGAGCGTGATTTTGAAACCGAATTCCATAAACGCAAGGTAGTGTGTCGACGGCGAGCTGCGCTTTGCGTTTGGCGGTTGTTTTTGTCGTTTGGAGACTGCATCTGATGTATGGCGTTAACGGTTTAAGGCGTTTTATTTATTATGGACTTTGTGTATCTTGAAGTTTTTGAGGATGAAACTTCCATACCAAAGTTATCAGAATTTGTTTTGCCTTAGATTGTCTAGTCCGAATGTTCCACTAGTCACATGATTTATATTTGGATTTCATCTCTGGTGTTAATGGAAGATTGTGCTTTTGCGGATTCATGTGATCTTGAAGACTTCTATTTTTCTCAAAAGTTTGTATATTTGCGAAATCAGATCTGATGAAGACAGGATCTGGAAACAAATTTTGCTCGTGGCTGTTAACTAGTTTCTTGTAATTTTGGGGTTTACAGTGAATACGACCATTGCATTTATGAGGGTCGTATTTTTCTTTGAATAATTTTGTAGCGTGATAGAGTTATTTAAATTAAGTTTAAACTTTCATCAGAAAGTTTAGATGGTCTAATTTCTAGGAGAGTTGACTGAATACATTTAGTTCACGATTTTATGCTTTTTGATGATAAATTTGGTGTTGTTTGAGCAAATTTTTGGGTTATTTTTAATTTAATTTTTAATTTAATTTTTAGGTTGTATTAGTTTTTTTGAAAGAACACACTGAGGTAAATCTTCTTCGATATTGGATTGAGTAAGAACCTGTAATTACCATACTATTTTTTTTGAACGAGTGGTCTATTGACCAATAACCCATCAACTTTGTGAAAACTAAAAATTGAATTTCCAACTTTGGATTATAGTGTCACTTGGAATGAGACAGCTCACCACTAAAACTATAACTCGGGAGAGTTACCATGCTATTAATTGTAATTCATAATTTTAAAAATACAAGAAAGAAACTAAAGTTGAGATTAGGAATGAATATGTATATATTTGCAATGCAGCTTGATAAATAAGCCTCTCATCATTTATGATTGTCGCTCTTGTTGCCTCATGGGCTCTTGAACTTCAACATCATCACTATCTGAATTAATGTAAATAGGAAAATTCATCGTAAAATCTCCTCTTGATGTGTCGGAATAAGAATCTCTGTTTTCTAAGAAAACGAATTAGCCCTGCCACACACAAGACCTATTAGTGTTAACTTCTCTTATAATCAAAACCAATTAGGTTACAAGTAAAAGAAAAAGGACAGGACACGAACAGAGAGACAGAGACGATCCAGAAATTCCAAGTAACTGGAATATTTAAGGACGTAATTAGTATAAAGATGAAATTGATGTATACTTGATGCCTCATAAGAGGAAGAGAAAGAACACCAGGAGATATGTCCCTTTCGGTATTGGGTTGCTTCATATCCTGCAATTAATAAGCTAGCCATTTAATTAATAATATTCAGGTAGATTTAATGGAACAACACTACGTTAATTTATATAGCAAGACATTAGTCTCTCATAGTCCAGGAACCCATTATTAATTTATTACCAAAGCTCTTCTGTTATCAAAGATGACTATATATAAGCTGTATCTATATATATACAATACAATTACCACTCGATTATTAACAAAAAAAAAAAAATGAAAAGAAAGCAGAATACTTTCATGACCAGCGTCACATTAGTATCGAAATCAGTGCTATCCTAAACAAAAATTTAACAATCAAACACTATGATCAAAACCAGGTTAACGATTTAATAAAAAAAAACACAGAAAATCCGAAACAACTGGAACAGAGTTTGAGAGATAGTTAGGTTTTGGTTTGACGGAGAAAAGAGTCGGCCGCACGGAATTAGATTTAAACGAGTGACAACACTCTATATATATATGGTAACCAAGAAAGGGCTTTATTCAATAAAAAAAATACACACTAATCCAACGGCCTGATTTCAAGAGATTTTTGTTTTTTTAACGGCTCTGATTTTTAGGGTGAAAGCTGAATCAATTTTTTTGTTTACTTCTCCTTTGCCTCTCTGATTCTATCCTCTCGGTTACTTTCCAGTCTTCTTCCTCTGCAGAACCCTAATTGCATATCATTCGATTTCCACATATTTAGGGCTTCCTAGGTCTTACTGGTTGCCGGATTCTATCTGTAATGTGTGCTTTAGCGAACAACCGAGAGCGAGCTTGATAACACTCATGTCATGACACTTCTCCATGTCTTGTTACACTACCTGGTTCACAAAAAGGAAAATTATTGTCTCTTAGTTAAGAATCCTGAATATAGTTTAAAACCTCTCTTGACTGGTATGGTTCTATCTAGTATCATCTCTGAATCATGGCAAGAGATGATTATTGTTAAATGAAAATATATGCAAATCCAATACCTGCTCTATGATTTCGTCTTGTCGAGCTTCTCTTTGTTAATCTCATTCTGCCACAATGTCTCCTTCAGCTAAATTGCGACAATGCCAGACTTCAACGAATCAAGCCAATTTATCAATTAAACATCGACCCAGCTATACCCCGGGGTCTTGTGAAGCCCTGTTTTCTTCTGTGATCTTCTAATATTCTCTGCATCTTCCCATCTCTTAGCAGCTGAATAGGTGTTGGAAAGAAGAACAAAGCTTTCTGCTGTTCCTCCAAGACTCTTCATCTTTTTGGAAATTTCATCCCCAAGTTCCACATTCTTGTACGTCCAACAAGCAGAGAGAAGTGTACCCAACACATTAATGTCGGGCTCAAACGGCATCTTGTTGACAAGATCATAAGCTTCATCCAAGTATCCGGCACGGCCTAGGAGATCAGCCATGCAATTATAATGGTCTATCCTTGGGATGACGTTGAAACTTCCTCCAGCCATGGAGTTGAACAATTTTTTCCCTTCATCCACAAGCCCTGAATGGCTACAAGCAGACAAAAGAGCAAGAAAAGTCACCTCGTCTGGGTTCACACCTGTGTCCTGCATACTGTCAAACAGAGAAAGAGCTTCTTTGCCAAGCCCATGATTTCCAAATCCAAACATCATTGTGTTCCATGAAACTGTATCCCGCTGTTGGATCGTCTCGAAAACTCTCTTGGCGACATCAAGTTTCCCGCACTTTGTGTACATATCCATCAATGCGTTACAAATGGTTGTATTAACTGCATAGCCGTGAACAACACAATACCCGTGGCAACTGAAACCGTGTACCAAAGCAGCCAAGTGAGAGCAAGCGGTTAAAACACCAAGCAACGTTGTTATATTTGGCCGAATTGAAGATAACTTCATATCCTGAAATAGACGCAAACTCTCTTCTGCGCGACAGTTCTCCACACAGCCAGAGATAAGAGAGTTATATGAAACAATATCTTTCCATCCAATCTCACTAAACTGCCTAAAAGCATCACATAAGCTTCCATACTTGGCGTAGAATGAAATTACGGTGTTTCCAACAGTTAGGTCTAAGATGAAGCCAGCTTTAATCGCGTAACAATGTACGCATCGCCCTCCATTCAGATCTCCAAACCTCGCACAACCCATCAGAATAAGCCCAGTGGCCACCGGCGTCACACCTACCACATCTCCATTATCCAACATCTGCAAGAACAATTGTCCAGCTTCCTTTATCATCTCATTTTCTATGTAGCCTCCAATCATAGCACTCCAGGTTACTTCATTCTTTAAAGAGACTGAATCGAAAACTCTTCTCGCGTAGATAATGCACTTGCTTTTCGAATACACATCCAAAATCCCCGTCTTAAAAACAATCTCATTGCTAAACCCCATTCTTGTGCAATACGCATGAACGGCTTTCCCTTCCTGCAAAGCACCAGACCTTCCTAGTGCAGGAAACATCCCAACGATGGTGGATAAATTAGGGCTGATTTCATCCCTTCTACGCATATCCAACAAAAATCCAACGACATCAATTAAACAGCAATGTAAAGAAACCCCAGAAATCATAGCGTTCCATGCGACGATATCTCTTTCACGCATTTCGTCGAACACCTGTATTGCCATATCGAGTTCCCCACATTTAGCATAGAAATCGACCAGAGCAGTACAGACATACAAATCAGCGGTAAAGTCGCTACATTTCACATGGCTATGTATCAGCTTACCATCTTCAATTGCTCGCAGACCAGCACATGCTTTCAGAGCAAACGGGTATGTATATTTCGTGGGTCTAACACAAGAATTAAGCATCTTGTAATACAAATCCAAAGCTTTTTCTGGGAAGCCGTTCGATGCATAGGCTCTGATCATCACGTCCCACGCAATAGGATTGGTTCTTGGATGAGGAATTTCATCGAACACATGGCGTGCAAGTTCCAGTTCGTTGTATGATGCGTAGAGACGCGTTAGATTGACGAGCACGGCAGAGGAAGTCAGGGCAAGGGAGCGTTTAAGAAGGTGCTGATGAATGATCTGTCCTAGGATCAGATTCCGTGATCGAATACATGATTCCAGAAGTCTCAGAAACATCGGAAGAATGGTTTTAAGTTTGAGGTGCGTTGACCAATTCCCGTCAAAGCGACAAAATATGTGGCAAGTGGGTTGCTTTGCTCAGTGAAGATTATAGTCAAACCAACAGCTCGTAGAGACATATCATCTGTTTTTGTGTCTCTTTCTTTTTGTGTAAAAGTCTGTATCACAAATGAAAAACATTTTGGTCGGGTCAGTAATACGGTTGAAATTATGGTTGAAATATGTATTTATTTTATACAAATTAGGTTCAACACAAAGTTAATAATCAGTATTGAGAAAAGAGAAAACTTATTTTTTGTTTGCTCATCTGATAGAAAAAAGAAATGGAAATAACATATATGTTGCATTATATTACAATTATATGATCATTACATATATAAAGTGTTAAGATAAGGAATACCCTCATATCTTCCACTTGTGTATATCATATATTGTCTCCACTTGTACTCACACTAACAAGTAACAGCTCGTATAGACAACGTCTGGATCAAAGATGAAAAACGTTTTGGTACCAAACCTTTATTTTTAGCAAGGATCAGTAGTACTACGGTAGAAATTCATAATGGTCATCATGACAGATGAATCTTGGTTCTGAGCCAGAGTTTCTCTCTCTTCTCTCTCTCTCTCTCTCTCTCTCTCTCTCTCTCTCTCTCTCTCTCCGTTTGGCTGTCTGCTCTATCTTTGTTGCAATTTATATCAAGATTAAGCGTATTTTGTTTGGTTGGTGCAGTGATTCGTGATTTCGTTTTGTTTATGATTTTGGGGTTTTCTTGTAGCTTCAATGATCTAGAAATGGGAGATGTAGCTAAGATTGTGAACAGGTCAGATATGGAAGAGAAGAAGCTTGCAGACGATATAATTAGCGATGAACAAGTAGAGAAAAATCTGGTATCTGATGAAGTGAGGGATAACGCAGAATAAGTCTTTGAGGAAGAAATTGGTTTGCAGGAAGGTCCAAAAGCTGAATCTTTCGAATGGGTTGCACGAGGATTTACCTTCAGAGACAACTCATGAAAATTCCGAAGATGATGTGCAAGAAGTAAGTAGCAATGATAGGAAAGTGAAAGAGACCTCAGAAGCGTCTGATCTCTTCGGGAGGTTTGAAGTTGAGAGGATGAGTTTCAGGAGTTGCGTTCTCGTCTTCCTTCCACATCTTTATCGTCTTGTCTACTTCACACGTTACCATTCTTGAACCCGTCTGATCGTATTTAGACCTAACCCAAGCACTCGGATCCCCCGCCCGTTGCCCCGAACCAGACCTGTAAAGGTTTCGGGCGGTTAATATTTTATCCTTTTTTTATTTTTTTTTTGCCAAAAGAAAATGTAAGGATAGAATAAAAATTTGGAAAAAAGTAAAGCCTAAAATGGTATTTTTACAATCGGGAAATATTATTTCTTGTCATCTCCATGGGAAACCCTCGCTACGGTGGAGTATAAATATCAAAGTTGCACAATCGCGATAACCCCTTCGTCGCTGCGTCTCTCTCCCGCAACCTATAATTCATTTATTCCCATCAATCGGAGAGAGAAAAACAATAAGCGAACATGTTGGTGTACCAAGATCTTCTCACCGGTAAGCTTATTAATTGTTTATGATTGATCGCCTATCTAACCATCTATATCTTCGATCTGTCTAATCATTGATTTCGAATTGGGATTTCTTTAGATCTGTGATCGCATCTTAGGTTTTTCTTCAATTTGCAGCTCTCCGCATCGATATTGTAATCATATTTTTGATGGGCATATTCATTGAGTTTTATCGTTTCTGTGGTTGGTTAGATCTGTGATTGATTTAGTATATATGATTGACCTTGTCAATGTTTCTTCTCATATTTAGGTGTGTTCGTATGAATTCGGTAAATTTCGTTGGGTTTTTATTTTGATTGTTTGAACGATTTGGATTTGCTGGGACCTTATCTGTAGAAAGTTTACTTTATTCAATATACTTTTGAAGAAGTTTTGGCATATCTTATTTATTATGAATCACTCGATTGGTTTAGCTGTTACTTGAGCTCAATATGAATAATTACTGAAGATTCTGGTTTATGGATTAATTTTCAGGTGATGAGCTTCTGTCTGACTCTTTCCCTTACAAGGAGATTGCGGGTGGAATTCTTTGGGAAGTAGAAGGAAAGGTCAGCGCCATGAAACCCTAACGCCATATTTATTAAAGTTGCAAGCTTTGCTTTTTTTATTTATTTTTATATTTGTTGAATTTTTGGATTCGCATTGGGCTTTATTCTTATTATATTATATGCAGTGGACTACCATGGGAGCTATAGATGTTAACATTGGTGCCAATCCATCTGCTGAAGAAGGTGGTGAGGATGAAGGTGTTGATGACTCTGTCCAAAAGGTTGTTGACATTGTCGACACCTTCAGACTTCAGGAGCAACCAACTTATGACAAGAAGGGATTCATCGCCTATATTAAGAAGTACATCAAGCTTTTGACACCGAAGCTCAACGAAGAAGACCAAGCAGCCTTCAAGAAGGGTATTGAGGCAGCCACCAAGTACTTGCTCCCCAAGCTCAGTGACTTCCAATTGTAAGTTTTTTCCCCAATCTAATCATAATTTTCCTTGCATGATAGACAATCAAATATATTTGATACTCTGTTCATTTATGATTATGTCGTTTTGATACAATTTACAGCTTTGTTGGGGAGGGAATGCACGATGACAGCTCTGTGGTCTTTGCTTACTACAAGGAGGGTGCAACTAACCCAACATTTTTGTACTTCGCACATGGTTTGAGGGAGGTCAAGTGCTGAGATAGAAGCGCTCTCGTTGGGTTACTGTGGTCGGTCGCAGCGACTCTCTTAAGTTTATGTTTCTTTATATTGCTGTGTGTTTCGTCGTCTCCTATTAAACTCACCTACCACCAGTTTGCTCTTCTTTCTTCTTCTCATCTCTGTTGGAAGATTCTTAAGTTATTTTTATCCGAAAACAACGGTTTATCAGTTACTATAAGTTGAATTTTGCATGTCTAATTGAAGCGTTGTAACCTCAT
This sequence comes from Streptanthus diversifolius, assembly GCA_039880935.1. Classification (NCBI taxonomy): domain Eukaryota; kingdom Viridiplantae; phylum Streptophyta; class Magnoliopsida; order Brassicales; family Brassicaceae; genus Streptanthus; species Streptanthus diversifolius. The sequence goes on along the minus strand of JAXGFM010000013.1, from coordinate 15,896,543 downwards.
CCCGTAGTTCGAGGCAAAGCTTACAAATTGAAGCAATCTTGGGTTCAGATCTATATAATCATATTGGGTTATTTGTTAAAATTCCTTTCGTTGGTGGAATATGCTTTATAATGATCCGTTTTATTGCCTTTTTCTAATAGTCTTTCAGAAAAAAAAAAGAAAAAAAAAGTGGTATAGACATCATCATAGGCATGTTGTCATCTCCGTATGAAGGACATTCACATCACAGGTGGAATCTAGCTGTTAGAATGATCTCTCGTCTCGTCTTGGTTTTAGACAATCACAAATGTGGACGTAATAGTAATCTACGTTTGTTGTTATAACTTTCACAATCTAAACGTATTTCCATCCATGCTTGTTCAGAGTTTCTTGTTCCTTTCCTTTTTTATTTTCCTGTATTCTTTCGTTTTTAGCTAAAACGTATAACAAATTATGAAGTTCACTATTACGTACTATCGACTTCTTGAGGTATATTCTGGTTGTCACTTGTTATTCTTAAAAGAGGAGAAGCTGCACAAAACAAGAGACCAGTTCTATTAGAACAGATAAAGCAAGGCAAAAACTAACTCCTTTTACTAGTTACTTAAAATCTGAAATCCTTTTAGATCGAAATGCTTTAGGCTAAAGCAAAGCTTTTTGATTCAAAAGTAAGTAACCCACAAGCTTTCTACTTTTGAATATTCCTCTTCTCGTATATTATATTGGATAATACAACACACAAACAAGTATGCTAGCTTTTAATACGCACACATATTCATACATCTAAACATTACACATTTTTTATATCAAAACTCAGAGAGTTCAATAATGGTTTATACAAAAGATCATGTGTCAACAAAAGATCATAGAAGATCGTGTGGACTATATTGCACGGTTTACAAAGTAGTAGGACAAATCGGTGAATGTTTCTGAAGTTAAAGGAGTTTCTAACTGTCACTTTTTTAAAAAAATTTAAACGCTTCGATTTTTTTTTTTTTTAAAATTAATTAATTTGGTTTTTTACTTGGTCTTACTCTTACACTTTGTCAAATCATCTTCAACGCTTACGGCCATAGAAGACGAATTTGTTTAACAGAGCTTTCTCTCTCTTTCCAAAGCGACATGTTGCGCATCGCTTAGGGTTTTTTTCCCTAGTCGGATCTTATTGTAATTTCGAAGAATTTAAAATCGCCAGATCTCTTATCCAATCGTTGCGTGTCTTCGTTTCCCTCTGGTAATCATTACTTTTGCTTTCATGTTTTGCGTTGAATCCGAATTCTCTCCACATTGTGAGTTTCCTTGGATTGAATCAGAATTCCTATAGATGGAATTGGGAGTTTTAATTTCTGTTTGGTAATATATGGGAGTTGTTCTGCAGATCCCCGAAGTTGGCTCCTCAAAGAAGATCGCAGCGCCACATGGGCGGCCAGATGCAGCAGAGCAATGCTGCGGCCGCGACAGCGCTATTCGATGCGGGACCCACAAATGATGCTGGAGATGCTGTCATGGCACGGTGGCTCCAATCCGCCGGCTTGCAGCATCTGGCGTCTCCCGTTGCTTCCACAGGCAATGATCAGCGCCTTCTCCCAAACATTCTCATGCAGGTACTCACTTTCCGTGGTTCGTTCTTTCTATACTCTTCCCATAACTTGCATGCCCTTAGTTCTCCCGCTGTAGTCTACTCTAGCTGCCAAGTTTGGTTCACTGAATCCTGAGTACGAATGTAGGATTGTTTCCCTCTTATAGATATTAGTCGTAATGTATCTCAAGGAGAGCTTGGAATATTTTTGACCATCTATGTGAATGTGAATAGTTATCTCTTTCGATTGATCTATTTCTTAGCTACAGAAACTTTTCTGGATGGCTCTTGTTTTTATTTGTTAGGGTTATGGAGCGCAGACTGCTGAAGAGAAACAAAGACTGTTCAAACTAATGCGAAATCTCAATTTTAACAGGGAGTCGACTTCTGAATCATATACCCCAACTGCTCACCCATCAGCAGCTATGCCTTGTTCGGAAGGATTTTTTTCACCCGAGTTCAGAGGTGATTTTGGAGCTGGATTAATGGATCTTCATGCAATGGATGATACAGAGCTGCTATCTGAGGTACGTTTGGAAGAAGGACTAGTACAGAGATTATTCATAGTGACCACAAAGAGCAGAAAGATAATAAATTTTCATCATCACAATGCCCATTCTTGAGTTACGTCTCGGTTGTTAATACTGTTACTGCCAATCATACATTTTCATATTAAGTCCCACCTAATCTGGTGCGCATGCAATCTATCCGCGTGACTTCTGTTAGACAACTTTTGATCTTGACACTCGAAAGGATTGAGCGAGAAATGGCAGTTTTATTCTTGTTTTCATTAGAAAAGCTTCTGTATGAAAATGCCGATTGCATTTGCTAGTTCCTAAAGAAAGAGATTATCCATTTGAATGTTATCAATTCATTGCTTTTGTAATACGTCATCTTCCTTTCATTTTGCAGCATGTGATTACCGAACCCTTTGAGCCGTCACCTTTCATGCCTAGTGTGAATAAAGAATTTGAAGAAGATTTTAATTTGCCGGCTAATCGTCAGCAACGGCAACAAACAGATGCTGAACCATTGGGCTCATTGCCTAAGAGTGAAAAAGAAAATAACAATGTAGCCAAGATTAAAGTAGTGGTAAGTCATTCACTTGAGCAGTGACCTGTTCCTTTACTACTTGATTGTTTTGTAAGCAACATTCATTATGACTAGGGCTCATTGGGAAACCGTTGTTTTCTGTCTTTACTCCTTAGGTAAGGAAAAGACCCCTAAATAAGAAAGAATTAGCTAGAAAGGAGGATGATGTCGTGACGGTATCTGATAATTCTTTGACTGTCCATGAGCCCAAGCTGAAGGTTTGTGTGTATTCTTCATCGAAGATTACAATGGCATCCATGATTCAGTTGAACAACTGAACGATGGCATCCTGATATTAAAGGTCATATATTCTCTTCATTTAATATTTTCTGTTCTGATATTGAACGAATCATAATCTTGTTGGTGCAGGTGGACTTGACTGCTTATGTGGAAAAGCATGAGTTCTGCTTTGATGCTGTTCTAGACGAGGATGTTTCAAATGACGAGGTAATTTAATAATTAAAACGTATTGGATTCCATAGCATATCTTAGCAGGTGTGCATGATGAAACCTTTGAGCTTTTATAGATTTATGATTTATGTCAAGATTGACATACGTTATTAACCTATATACTAGAACAGCATGTGGTTTCCCCCACCCTTATAATCCCAGATTGGATTTTTATGAATGGATACATTAGCTCTGTTGATTTTCAAAAGCTTTACACTGCTTTGAAGTTGTTATTTGTTTCTTTGAACAGGTGTATCGGGCCACAATTGAGCCGATAATTCCCATTATTTTCCAGAGAACTAAAGCTACATGTTTTGCATATGGTCAAACAGGTATGCAATGGTATTAATGTTCATTCAAAAATATTAGATGATATTAGTTTCTTCATGATTCAAGGCTCTGATGATGTTTTGCTTTATTCAGGTAGTGGTAAGACATTCACAATGAAACCACTACCCATACGAGCTGTTGAAGATCTAATGAGGTTGTTGCGTCAACCTGTATATAGCAATCAAAGGTTTAAATTGTGGCTCAGCTATTTTGAGATATATGGTGGAAAGTTGTTCGATCTTCTCAGTGAGAGAAAGTTAGTGTTCTTTCTTTTTCTCATTTCTTCTAAATATCATATTTGTTTTACAGGTTTTATGTTTTTCTTTTGGCATATACATAGATCGGGCATGTCCTACCTTATACGTGTTATCTCGTGTCATTAAATTATTTGGAAACTCCCCCCCCCCCCCCTCCAAAAAATGGATGTCATTAAATCGCCCCACTTCATCATTTCAGTCTCCATGCTTTCACTGTTGTCCACTACTGCAAATTGATGTTTCGGGTTGTCTAAATCATTCAGTTATTGTCGAGTAGGAAACTTTGCATGCGAGAAGATGGTAGACAACAAGTTTGCATTGTTGGCCTGCAAGAGTATGAAGTTTCAGATGTTCAAATTGTAAAGGACTTTATCGAGAAAGGAAATGCTGAAAGGAGCACTGGGTCAACTGGAGCAAATGAGGAATCTTCTAGATCACATGCTATCTTACAGCTTGTTGTAAAGAAGCATGTTGATGTAAAAGAAACTAGACGTAATAATAATGATGCGAATGAATTGCGTGGGAAAGTTGTTGGGAAGATTTCGTTCATTGACCTTGCTGGCAGTGAAAGAGGTGCAGACACCACAGACAATGACCGCCAGACAAGGTAAGGATGCTCTTTGCCCCCGTGGTTGAGTAGTTTGAGTATTGACTAACCACTATTGCGTAGATTAATTTTATGCCTCTTTTTGGACTTGTGGGTATTAATGGAATGGCATTATGTTGCTACCTTTCTACTCTAGGATCACCACTCTCCTTATCTAAAGCTTTTGAGTTTTCACGATGGTTGTTTCTTAGGATTGAAGGCGCAGAAATCAATAAGAGTCTCTTGGCTCTTAAGGAATGCATACGTGCACTGGACAATGACCAGCTACATATACCATTCCGTGGAAGCAAACTAACTGAAGTACTCCGTGACTCATTTGTTGGAAACTCAAGAACGGTGATGATCTCTTGCATCTCTCCGAATTCAGGATCGTGTGAACATACCCTCAATACTCTAAGATATGCTGATCGGTATGTTTTGTACAAACTGTAGCCTCCCTTGAAACTAATTCTCAGTTCCAGCTTCTCTTAACCTGTTTGTTATTTACCGAATAAACAGTGTCAAAAGTCTATCTAAAAGTGGAAATAGCAAGAAAGATCAAACTGCCAATTCAATGCCTCCCGTTAACAAGGATCTTTTGTTGGGCTCAAATGATGTAGAAGATATCTTTGAGCCTCCACAGGAAGTGAATGTACAGGAAACCGGGAGGAGGGTCGAGAAGGACAACTACACTACTTCGGGTATTGACTTGAGACAGCCTACAAATTACCGAGAGGAAAGTGGAATCCCATCAATCTCAATGGACAAGGGAAGATCAGAGACGAACAATTCTTTTGCTGGCACCACTAGTCAGAGGAACCACTTGTCTTCATATCCCCAAGAAACTTCAGACCGTGAAGAGAAAGTGAAGAAAGTGTCACCACCTCGTGGGAAAGGGTTGCGGGAAGAAAAACCAGACAGACCACAAAACTTGTCTAAAAGAGATGTCAGGCCATCTGATATCCCTACCTTGACAAACTTTAGGCAGAACACAAGCGAAACAGTCTCCAGGCAATACGAAACCGACCCTTCGCTTGATGAAAACATTGATGCACTGCTAGAGGTAAAATACACACTTAGACATCTATAACATGAGATGAACCTATGAAATTGGTCTGCAAGCAATGGTAGAAACTTATAGGAATAGTTATGATAACTACCGGCACCGCATGAATTTTTCAGGAAGAAGAAGCTCTGATTGCAGCACACAGAAAAGACATCGAGGATACAATGGAGATTGTTCGCGAGGTAAGTAAACGTTACCTAAATGACTATGCGATTGTAGATTATCATGGCTTCGTTTAATTTTTTTTTGTTTTATTTTTCATATCATAATCAGGAAATGAAACTTCTAGCGGAGGTGGACCAACCAGGAAGCATGATAGAAAACTATGTGACGCAACTGAGCTTTGTCTTGTCTCGGAAAGCAGCGGGTCTTGTCAGTCTCCAAGCCAGGCTTGCTCGGTTCCAACACCGTCTCAAGGAACAAGAAATACTGAGCCGTAAGAGAGTTCCTCGGTAGTTGGTAGAAGAAAGGAAACCAGAAAACGACTTGTGTGTGTGGTGTTATCAAGTTTGAAAGTTGCTTGGGACGCAATGGAGGAAGAAGAGAGTGAAATTTGAGTTTTAGTTACAGAGAAACAAAAATTATGGTGACCTCTTCTTATCACACAGAATGACAGAAATAACCTTCGTGTTTGTGAATTTGGGAATATATTTTTATCTTTATTATAAAATTATTCCTTTTGGGTTTCATATTTTTCTCAATCCCTTCCAAAAGGTGAATAGACTAATCAACTGAAAAAGAAGAATATAACCCTTTATCTTGTGATTTTTTTTTTTATGTTACTTAACCACTTTTTATTATTGTAAATATTAATTAAATAACATTATATAATGAAATTTTATGTTTCTAGATCGATAATAAAAAAAATATAATACAAAGAAAGGTCGTATTATTATAAAAATATTAAATATACATAAAATAAATTAAAATAGCAAATAACAGACAAAATGCGGAAAGGTGCAAGAAGGTTACCACCAACTCTGAGTTTCCGAAACAGCTTAAAATAGCTGTATTTATGGTTGGGCAACATTATAAGACGTTAAGTAAATGATTAGGACCAAAATCCCCTTTAATTATGGCTACCCCAGAGGGTGATGGGTTTCCTAAGGTCAGTAAATAGATTGCTGCATACTTTTTAACAAGGCTTCAAGAAAAATCGAGAGCGGGACATGAACAAAAAAGTAGGTATGCTTTTTTCTACCAGAGACCACACAAAGGTTTTAGAAAGAAAATAAAACCACAACTAAGCTTAAATCAGACAAGGAACGAGCAAGTGTGTCCCGGCTATTTTAAGAAACAGAGGCTTCCTCCAACACTTTGTTCTTAAGCTTTTCAACCCAAGGGCAAGCCATGTTCCTACTCAAAACCAAAAGCCACATCAACATCAGCAATCCATAAAGAGAGTTTACAGCAAATGAAAAGATTAAAATCATCAACCAAAAGCAGATAGATTAGTACCTTTCAACTCACTCTAGGATGTTATTGTGCGAAGTGACAGAACCTAACTGTTATTCTTTATTGTCCATATTGCTTTGCTGGAGGGAATAATAACCAAGTAGCTTCTTGAACAGTGGAACAAGTGCAACCATAGCAAGTTGGAGCTACTCAGAGCTGTTTAAGCGGATGTTTACTTGCCCTGCCTCTGTTGTTCAGATTAGCACGATCAATTAGATTAGAGGAACGTCCTATGGGCACTTGCGACTGTACATTCCCTCCGATAGCAAGATCCCCACGCCAATCCATCACAGAAAGTCCAAGAATAGACAAAAACCGACCAAGCGGATAGTCTTTATCTCTCAACTGAGCTTCTAAACTACCACCATAAGCAACACCTCCCCGACTAGTCATTGCCCCACCAGACATAACCATTCTGAACCATTTATTAGCAATCAACTTATCTTGGACTTTCAGCCCCGCATACACCGAGTCACCCAAGAGCGTTACAGAGAAACTAGCTGCAGCTTTGTGTTTCCTAAAATTGTTAAATCTCGTGTCACTTCAAACAGTGTAAGCCAATTCCTTCCCAGCATTTTGCATGTCAAAACCTAGGGAGGTTAATATACCCTCTCCATGTTAAACCGAGGTGGCCATTTCCAGCTGCACATTTGCGTCCTTCTTGTCCTTTGTCACTAGGCCCGATGCAGGTTCACTTCTCTCCTCTTCCATATTTCACTATACCCGTTGGGAAAATCTTTAATCTCGGTAGCAAATTTCTTCAACATCTTACGTTTCTTTCTTTCCTCTTTCATCTGCCTCATAAATAATTCTCCCGGTACTCCATCTCATCGAGATATTGCTTCTTCTGAAACTTACTAAGCTTAGCCATCTCGGCTTTAGTCAATCGTTAAAAAGGAGGAAGCTGATCATACTCTGATTCTTCTTCAGGACCTGATGAAGAATCTAAATCATCTTCATCTTCTTCATCACCATACTGCTCTTCAGGAAGCTTAGCTTGTGGTCTTGATTGCAGAAGCGATGAGAGGAGAAATGGCAATGGCGGAGCCTTGGACCGAGCTGCAAATGGTTTCCCTGGAGTATCATCTTGTAATTTTAGAAGAGTATTTGCTTCTGCTAGAATCTTGGATGCAAATGAGAGTAACAGCAAATGAGGCTTCCACACTTGGCCATTCGGTAATACTCTCTGGCCTGCCCGATTTGTCAGAGTGGTTCTCAACTAAAGAAACAGGGTTCATGAGCCTCACATCTCCAGCTGCTTGGCGAATGGCCTGCTGAATGACATGAGAACGTTGTGTTACAAAATGTCATAGCTAGAAGCAGTGCCATTTGGGCCATCTGATAGAGCAGAAGCGGCATGAGTCAAACCCACAATGGCATTAAACCATATCGATGGTCCAAAAACATCAATTGTGGTGCGCAAGAGAGGCATGTCACCAGAATCTCTACTTTGCATATCCAACCTATCTAGATATAATACGATGTCAGGTGGATTTTTCTTGATGAAAGCCCTAGCAGACTTGAGGATCTTCTCATTCTTGTGTTGATCAGACTAGGATGGTAAGAGAACGGGAGTGTCAATCACCCGCACCTGAATTCCCTGAACAAAACCCTCAACATCTTCAACCCTCTTTGTCCCTATCTGGATTGCATCAGTACAGATTTTCACTTCATCAAAAATAGAATTGATCGTTGCACTTTTATCGAGCACCATAATCGTACAAGAAAAATCAAGTGGATCTTGTCCAGCTGCTTCAAGCTGTTCTGCCATGGCACTGGCACGATCAAAACTAAAGGCACCAACACGGCTTTCGTTTCTGCCTCTCAACTGTTCAGCCAGTCCAAGCCTAAACAAAACCTGAGCAACAACAACATTATGTGGAGTTTGCCCTAATCTATGTGCAAGCCTCAAAAACTTGACCCTGATCAACTGGAGCTTCTCACGGCTCTCATCATGCTCATCTGTCTCTGCAGAGGTAGTGTCCTCAGCTTGCTGAGACAGAATGTGAGACACATTGCCATTGACACGAGGCTGTTGAGAAACACGTGGTGTTGGTTCCAAAAGAGGAGAAGCACGACCAAGACCTGCTGGGCGAGCAGGTGGTAATGCTGCTGTATTACTTCTAGACTCTGTTGCTGAAACAGAACATACTCCCTAAAATTCTCTTTCTACATGTGGGCTTTCCTTAATCTCTGGACCTATATTTAATCTGCTGCCTTGCTGCTTCTCAAGTTCCCTATCAGGTTGTGGACTCGGTTGAACATCATGTCCTCCATGACTATTTTGAACTGTCTCATGTTCTCTACTGCTGTGACCTTCAGTCTCACCAGAAGCACTTTTAACACTATCGTAGCCAGCACCAGTCTCACCATTTCTTTGTGCGCCGGACTCATTCTCAAAGCAATTCTTATATGCTCCTTCGCGTTTCCCAACCTCTTGTTCTGTTCCCATGTCAGCTGATAATACATCAACTTCTACCTCCCAGTTTTCGTCTTCAATACAAAGTACTTATTGATATGACTTCGGCCAGCAGTTCTTTTTTCTCAGGAGAGAGGATTCCATCTTCAGAAAAAGAATGAGTATTTTCCGTGTTCGATATACTGTCGTATATCTGCAACATAGATAGAGCAGACAGCCAAAACGGAGAGAGAGAAAGAAAACTCTGGCTCAGAACTATCGCCACCAATCCTAGAATCATGGTCTCATTCTCAAAATTCAATGGAAGTGAAAATATTGAGGTGAGGTGGGCCAAGGCCTTTTAGTTCGGCTGCAAAATCTTGTTGGCCTTTTTGCTTTCACGACAAGAAAGATACTTGTTTCTTTGGAGCTATTCACCTGTCTTTGCATAGTTTGTCAGACGACTGTAAGTGAAGATCTTATTAGCTATTACAAATGAGATTCTTTTATATGGCTTACTGAATTGGTTAGATATATAAAAAAAATCACAAGATAAAGGGTTATATTCTTCTTTTTCAGTTGATTAGTCTATCCACCTTTTGGAAGGGATTGAGAAAAATATGAAACCCAAAAGGAATAATTTTATAATAAAGATAAAAATATATTCCCAAATTCACAAACACGAAGGTTATTTCTGTCATTCTGTGTGATAAGAAGAGGTCACCATATTTTTTGTTTCTCTGTAACTAAAACTCAAATTTCACTCTCTTCTTCCTCCATTGCGTCCCAAGCAACTTTCAAACTTGATAACACCACACACACAAGTCGTTTTCTGGTTTCCTTTCTTCTACCAACTACCGAGGAACTCTCTTACGGCTCAGTATTTCTTGTTCCTTGAGACGGTGTTGGAACCGAGCAAGCCTGGCTTGGAGACTGACAAGACCCGCTGCTTTCCGAGACAAGACAAAGCTCAGTTGCGTCACATAGTTTTCTATCATGCTTCCTGGTTGGTCCACCTCCGCTAGAAGTTTCATTTCCTGATTATGATATGAAAAATAAAACAAACAAAATTAAACGAAGCCATGATAATCTACAATCGCATAGTCATTTAGGTAACGTTTACTTACCTCGCGAACAATCTCCATTGTATCCTCGATGTCTTTTCTGTGTGCTGCAATCAGAGCTTCTTCTTCCTGAAAAATTCATGCGGTGCCGGTAGTTGTCATAACTATTCCTATAAGTTTCTACCATTGCTCGCAGACCAATTTCATAGGTTCATCTCATGTTATAGATGTCTAAGTGTGTATTTTACCTCAAGCAGTGCATCAATGTTTTCATCAAGCGAAGGGTCGGTTTCGTATTGCCTGGAGACTGTTTCGCTTGTGTTCTGCCTAAAGTTTGTCAAGGTAGGGATATCAGATGGCCTGACATCTCTTTTAGACAAGTTTTGTGGTCTGTCTGGTTTTTCTTCCCGCAACCCTTTCCCACGAGGTGGTGACACTTTCTTCACTTTCTCTTCACGGTCTGAAGTTTCTTGGGGATATGAAGACAAGTGGTTCCTCTGACTAGTGGTGCCAGCAAAAGAATTGTTCGTCTCTGATCTTCCCTTGTCCATTGAGATTGATGGGATTCCACTTTCCTCTCGGTAATTTGTAGGCTGTCTCAAGTCAATACCCGAAGTAGTGTAGTTGTCCTTCTCGACCCTCCTCCCGGTTTCCTGTACATTCACTTCCTGTGGAGGCTCAAAGATATCTTCTACATCATTTGAGCCCAACAAAAGATCCTTGTTAACGGGAGGCATTGAATTGGCAGTTTGATCTTTCTTGCTATTTCCACTTTTAGATAGACTTTTGACACTGTTTATTCGGTAAATAACAAACAGGTTAAGAGAAGCTGGAACTGAGAATTAGTTTCAAGGGAGGCTACAGTTTGTACAAAACATACCGATCAGCATATCTTAGAGTATTGAGGGTATGTTCACACGATCCTGAATTCGGAGAGATGCAAGAGATCATCACCGTTCTTGAGTTTCCAACAAATGAGTCACGGAGTACTTCAGTTAGTTTGCTTCCACGGAATGGTATATGTAGCTGGTCATTGTCCAGTGCACGTATGCATTCCTTAAGAGCCAAGAGACTCTTATTGATTTCTGCGCCTTCAATCCTAAGAAACAACCATCGTGAAAACTCAAAAGCTTTAGATAAGGAGAGTGGTGATCCTAGAGTAGAAAGGTAGCAACATAATGCCATTCCAAAAAGAGGCATAAAATTAATCTACGCAATAGTGGTTAGTCAATACTCAAACTACTCAACCACGGGGGGAAAGAGCATCCTTACCTTGTCTGGCGGTCATTGTCTGTGGTGTCTGCACCTCTTTCACTGCCAGCAAGGTCAATGAAAGAAATCTTCCCAACAACTTTCCCACGCAGTTCATTCGCATCATTATTATTACGTCTAGTTTCTTTTACATCAACATGCTTCTTTACAACAAGCTGTAAGATAGCATGTGATCTAGAAGATTCCTCATTTGCTCCAGTTGACCCAGTGCTCCTTTCAGCATTTCCTTTCTCGATAAAGTCCTTTACAATTTGAACATCTGAAACTTCATACTCTTGCAGGCCAACAATGCAAACTTGTTGTCTACCATCTTCTCGCATGCAAAGTTTCCTACTCGACAATAACTGAATGATTTAGACAACCCGAAACATCAATTTGCAGTAGTGGACAACAGTGAAAGCATGGAGACTGAAATGATGAGAAGTGGGGCGATTTAATGACATCCATTTTTTGGAGGGGGGGGGGGAGTTTCCAAATAATTTAATGACACGAGATAACACGTATAAGGTAGAACATGCCCGATCTATGTATATGCCAAAAGAAAAACATAAAACCTGTAAAACAAATATGATATTTAGAAGAAATGAGAAAAAGAAAGAACACTAACTTTCTCTCACTGAGAAGATCGAACAACTTTCCACCATATATCTCAAAATAGCTGAGCCACAATTTAAACCTTTGATTGCTATATACAGGTTGACGCAACAACCTCATTAGATCTTCAACAGCTCGTATGGGTAGTGGTTTCATTGTGAATGTCTTACCACTACCTGAATAAAGCAAAACATCATCAGAGCCTTGAATCATGAAGAAACTAATATCATCTAATATTTTTGAATGAACATTAATACCATTGCATACCTGTTTGACCATATGCAAAACATGTAGCTTTAGTTCTCTGGAAAATAATGGGAATTATCGGCTCAATTGTGGCCCGATACACCTGTTCAAAGAAACAAATAACAACTTCAAAGCAGTGTAAAGCTTTTGAAAATCAACAGAGCTAATGTATCCATTCATAAAAATCCAATCTGGGATTATAAGGGTGGGGGAAACCACATGCTGTTCTAGTATATAGGTTAATAACGTATGTCAATCTTGACATAAATCATAAATCTATAAAAGCTCAAAGGTTTCATCATGCACACCTGCTAAGATATGCTATGGAATCCAATACGTTTTAATTATTAAATTACCTCGTCATTTGAAACATCCTCGTCTAGAACAGCATCAAAGCAGAACTCGTGCTTTTCCACATAAGCAGTCAAGTCCACCTGCACCAACAAGATTATGATTCGTTCAATATCAGAACAGAAAATATTAAATGAAGAGAATATATGACCTTTAATATCAGGATGCCATCGTTCAGTTGTTCAACTGAATCATGGATGCCATTGTAACCTTCGATGAAGAATACACACAAACCTTCAGCTTGGGCTCATGGACAGTCAAAGAATTATCAGATACCGTCACGACATCATCCTCCTTTCTAGCTATTTCTTTCTTATTTAGGGGTCTTTTCCTTACCTAAGGAGTAAAGACAGAAAACAACGGTTTCCCAATGAGCCCTAGTCATAATGAATGTTGCTTATAAAACAATCAAGTAGTAAAGGAACAGGTCACTGCTCAAGTGAATGACTTACCACTACTTTAATCTTGGCTACATTGTTATTTTCTTTTTCACTCTTACGCAATGAGCCCAATGGTTCAGCATCTGTTTGTTGCCGTTGCTGACGATTAGCCGGCAAATTAAAATCTTCTTCAAATTCTTTATTCACACTAGGCATGAAAGGTGACGGCTCAAAGGGTTCGGTAATCACATGCTGCAAAATGAAAGGAAGATGACGTATTACAAAAGCAATGAATTGATAACATTCAAATGGATAATCTCTTTCTTTAGGAACTAGCAAATGCAATCGGCATTTTCATACAGAGACTTTTCTAATGAAAACAAGAATAAAACTGCCATTTCTCGCTCAATCCTTTCGAGTGTCAAGATCAAAAGTTGTCTAACAGAAGTCACGCGGATAGATTGCATGCGCACCAGATTAGGTGGGACTTAATATGAAAATGTATGATTGGCAGTAACAGTATTAACAACCGAGACGTAACTCAAGAATGGGCATTGTGATGATGAAAATTGGTCACTATGAATAATCTCTGTACTAGTCCTTCTTCCAAACGTACCTCAGATAGCAGCTCTGTATCATCCATTGCATGAAGATCCATTAATCCAGCTCCAAAATCACCTCTGAACTCGGGTGAAAAAAATCCTTCCGAAGAAGGCATAGCTGCTGATGCGTGAGCAGTTGGAGTATATGATTCAGAAGTCGACTCCCCGTTAAAATTGAGATTTCGCATTAGTTTGAACAGTCTTTGTTTCTCTTCAGCAGTCTGCGCTCCATAACCCTAACAAATAAAAACAAGAGCCATCCAGAAAAGTTTCTGTAGCTAAGAAATAGATCAATCGAAAGAGAAGCTACTAACATCCGTGAAACAAAAAAAAACTAACAAGATAACTATTCACATTCACATAGATGGTCAAAAATATTCCAAGCTCTCCTTGAGATACATTACGACTAATATCTATAAGAGGGAAACAATCCTACATTCGTACTCAGGATTCAGTGAACCAAACTTGGCTATCTGGGTCTAATACTTAATATTCATACTTTCAGCAGCTAGAGTAGAATACAGCGGGAGAACTAAGGGCATGCAAGTTATGGGAAGAGTATAGAAAGAACGAACCACGGACAGTGAGTACCTGCATGAGAAGGTTTGGGAGAAGGCGCTGATCATTGCCTGTGGAAGCAACGGGAGACGCCAGATGCTGCAAGCCGGCGGATTGGAGCCACCGTGCCATGACAGCATCTCCAGCATCATTTGTGGGTCCCGCATCGAATAGCGCTGTCGCGGCCGCAGCATTGCTCTGCTGCATCTGGCCGCCCATGTGGCGCTGCGATCTTCTTTGAGGAGCCAACTTCGGGGATCTACAGAACAACTCTTCATCCAAACAAAAACCAAAATCCACCATATATTACCAAACAGAAATTAAAACTCCCAATTCCATCTATAGGAGTTATGATTCAATCCAAGGAAACTCACAATGTGGAGAGAATTCGGATTCAACGCAAAACATGAAAGCAAAAGTAATAATTACCAGAGGGAAACGAAGACACGCAACGATTGGATAGGAAATCTGGCGATTTTAAATTCTTCAAAAATACAATCAGATCCGACTGGGGAAAAAAACCTAAGCGATGCGCAACATGTCGCTTTGGTAAGAGAGAGAGAAGGAAAGCTCTGTTCAAAATTTTCGTCTTCTATGGCCGTAAGCGACGTTAGGCAGAGAGAGAGAAAGAGAGGCGTTGAAGAAGATTTGACAAAGTGTAAGAGTAAGACCAAGTAAAAAACCAAATTAATTAAATGTTTTAAAAAAAATTTCGAAGCGTTTAAACTTTTTTTTTAAAGTGACAGTTAGAAACTCCTTTAACTTCAGAAACATTCACCGATTTGTCCTACTACTTTGTAAACCGTACAATATAGTCCACACGATCTTCTATGATCTTTTGTTGACACATGATCTTTTGTATAAACCATTATTGAACTCTCTGAGTTTTGATATCAAAAATGTGTAATGTTTAGACGTATGAATATGTGTGCGTATTAAAAGCTATCATACTTGTTTGTGTGTTGTATTATCCAATATAATATACGAGAAGAGGAATATTCAAAAGTAGAGAAGTGAGACAACAAAGCTTGTGGGTTACTTACTTTTGAATCAAAAAGCTTTGCTTTAGCCTTAAGCATTTCGATCTAAAAGGATTTCAGATTTTTTAAGTAACTAGTAAAAGGAGTTAGTTTTTGCCTTGCTTTATCTGTTCTAATAGAACTGGTCTCTTGTTTTGTGCAGCTTCTCCTCTTTTAAGAATAACAAGTGACAACCAGAATATACCTCAAGAAGTCGATAGTACGTAATAGTGAACTTCATAATTTGTTATACGTTTTAGCTAAAAACGAAAGAAATCAGGAAAATAAAAAGGACAGGAACAAGAAACTCTGATTCAACTTATAGTAACTGATAAACCGTTGTTTTCGGATAAAAATAACTTAAGAATCTTCCAACAGAGATGAGAAGAAGAAAGAAGAGCAAACTGGTGGTAGGTGAGTTTAATAGGAGACGACGAAACACACAGCAATATAAAGAAACATAAACTTAAGAGAGTCGCTGCGACCGACCACAGTAACCCAACGAGAGCGCTTCTATCTCAGCACTTGACCTCCCTCAAACCATGTGCGAAGTACAAAAATGTTGGGTTAGTTGCACCCTCCTTGTAGTAAGCAAAGACCACAGAGCTGTCATCGTGCATTCCCTCCCCAACAAAGCTGCAAATTGTATCAAAACGATGTAATCATAAATGAACAGAGTATCAAATATATTTGATTGTCTATCATGCAAGGAAAATTATGATTAGATTGGGGAAAAAACTTACAATTGGAAGTCACTGAGCTTGGGTAGCAAGTACTTGGTAGCTGCCTCAATACCCTTCTTGAAGGCTGCTTGGTCTTCTTCGTTGAGCTTGGGTGTCAAAAGCTTGATGTACTTCTTAATATAGGCGATGAATCCCTTCTTGTCATAAGTTGGTTGCTCCTGAAGTCTGAAGGTGTCGACAATGTCAACAACCTTTTGGACAGAGTCATCAACACCTTCATCCTCACCACCTTCTTCAGCAGATGGATTGGCACCAATGTTAACATCTATAGCTCCCATGGTAGTCCACTGCATATAATATAATAAGAATAAAGCCCAATGCGAATCCAAAAATTCAACAAATATCAAAGCAAAGCTTGCAACTTTGATGCATATGGCGTTAGGGTTTCATGGCGCTGACCTTTCCTTCTACTTCCCAAAGAATTCCACCCGCAATCTCCTTATAAGGGAAAGAGTCAGACAGAAGCTCATCACCTGAAAATTAATCAATAAACCAGAATCTTCAGTAATTATTCATATCGAGCTCAAGTAACAGCTAAACCAATCGAGTGATTCATAATAAATAAGATATGGCAAAACTTCTTCAAAAGTATATTGAAAAAAGTAAACTTTCTAAAGATAAGGTCCCAGCAAATCCAATCTAAATCGTCTAAACAATCAAAATAAAAACCCTAAAAACCCAACGAAATTTACCGAATTCATACGAACACACCTAAATATGAGAAGAAACATTGACAAGGTCAATCATATATGCTAAATCAATCACAGATCTAACCAACCACAGAAACGATAAAACTCAATGACTATGCCCATAAAAAATATGATTACAATCATCAATGCGGAGAGCTGCAAATTGAAGAAAAACCTAAGATGCGATCACAGATCTAAAGAAATCCCAATTCGAAATCAATGATTAGACAGATCGAAGATATAGATGGTTAGATACGCAATCAATCATAAACAATTAATAAGCTTACCGGTGAGAAGATCTTGGTACACCAACATGTTCGCTTATTGTTTTTCTCTCTCCGATTGATGGGAATAAATGAATTATAGGTTGCGGGAGAGAGACGCAGCGACGAAGGGGTCATCAAGATTGTGCAACTTTGATATTTATACTCCACCGTAGCGAGGGTTTCCCATGGAGATCACAAGAAATAATATTCCCCGATTGTCAAAATTACCATTTTAGGCTTTACTTTTTTCCAAATTTTTATTCTATCCTTACCTTTTCTTTTTCAAAAAAATAGAAAAAAGGATAAATATTATCCGTTTTGTTTTTGTTAAGATTGTAATAAATGTTAATGTCTTCACGATTCTTCTTCTCTGTTTTGTTTTTATTCCTTGTCTTGCAGTAAAAATGTTCGATGTCTATACGTTGCATCTGGAGGTGTAGATGAATTAATGATTAGATGTTTCTTGTATAGATTTAAGTTGCATTTGGAGGTGTAGAGCCTATACGTTGGGCTGACCATATCAATGAGCAGATAGCTCCATCGAATGTCCTTGTGGTTTCCTGCCATATCATTTTCTTCTTTTGTGAGCTCTCTGTAGAATCTTAGGTGGTACATAAATCTCCGATGAGGTGATGTAGTTTGTTCATAGTCATTGAACTTAAATTTGGCCATATTTTTAATCTGAAATACTTCTTAGCTAGTGTCTCATTATATGTTCATCTTTGCCCCTCTCTGTGTTACAGAAATCTGTCAAATTCTGCTTTAATGGAGAGAATACCTAGTATCTGGCCCCGTCCAGAGTGGCATGCACCATGGAAGAATTACAGGGTAAGGTATGTGGTATTGTAGCATTTTTGCATCTCATTGATATAGCATATAAGAGAAGCATGTAGCTCTTCTTAGGCCATTTTTTGGCCTTCAGAGAGTACTTAATGTTCATATGAGGTGATGTATCTTATGTTTCTTTTAACAGGTGATACAGGGGGCACTTGGATTGTGTTAGATCTGTTGCATTTGACCCAAGTAGTGAATGGTTTTGCACTGGTTCTGCTGGCGTCTACTGTTTATCTCTTCATCCAACTCTGGACGTTTTACTAACCGGAGGGCGAGACAGTATCTGCAGGGTGTGAAATTTACTGAAAAGATGTATCCCATGTTTATGGACCTTCGATATGGTACACTTAACGTTTAACTATCTTCTGGACTTTTCCTTTTCTTTTCCTCTCTAGCTTCTCGTTGTGTGCAGGGTTTGGCTAACAAATATATTACTGATATTATAATCAGGTAGAACAATGAAAACTCTAACGAATCATAAGAAAGCTGTCCGAGCAATGGCGCTTCATCCGAAAGAGTAATTGTCTTCTCTCTTGTAACCTTGGAGTTGTGCAAAATAATGCACCCTGTTGTAAATTTATCTTTCTGTTTCTTTCAGGAATGCTTTTGTTTCTGCATCGGCTGACAACATCAAGAAGTTTAGCCTTCCTAAGGGAGAGTTTTGCCACAACATGCTGTAACTATCTGGAATCCTATTAGTTCTTGTATCTAGTTTCTTTGGGTCTTAATTAATTCTCGTACGTCTTCATGTGCAATGAAATTTTTTATTTTTATTTTATTTTATTTAAAGTAGCAACTTTAGTTTTTCTGATGTAATCAAAGAACTTTTGTTTTCTGATGTGTTTCGGTGTTGTCTTACTCCATGGAGCAGTTCTCAGCAGACAGCCACAATCAACGCAGTGGCTGTTAACTAGGATGGTGTAATGGTCACTGGAGGTATTAATTCATTCCCAAATCTCTTTCTGTGATAGTAGCTGGATGAAACACTTATACGTACACCGAAGGTATGTTTATTAAAATGTTCCCGTTGTTGTATAATCGAAGGTCATAATGGAGTCTTATGGTTCTGGGATTGGAGGAGGGGTCACAATTTCCAACAGGCAGAAACTATTGTACAGCCCGGTCTGACCTCGTACTGTTTTAGATCCCCTGTTCTTGTGTTGCTTGAAAGATAAGATATAGTCTCTAGGTGATCGCATCTTGGTTAAAATATGTAAGTCGTTGGTTTATGATTAGTTCTAAGGAATTTCAAGACGTAGTAATCAGGTCTTGTATCCTTTACATGTTCAGGTTCGCTGGAGAGTGAAGCTGGTATATATGCAGCCTGTTACGATCAGACGGGTTCAAGACTGGTAACGTGTGAAGCAGACAAGACAATAAAGATGTGGAAGGAAGACGAGAACGCAACTCCTGAAACTCATCCTCTCAACTTCAAACCTCCCAAAAAAATCTAGTCTATGTAATATGCTTTTACCAGTTTCTTCCCCCAAGATAAAGTAATGAAAAAAAAAACAGCATTGTAATTTATTTGTTAACTGTAAATTTACAATAGTGTAAAAACAGCATTATTTTGGAAGAGCATTTTTGGACAAGGGCATCTCAGTATTGTTGGACCAAAATGTTATTAAGCACATCGGGCTTGAAACATGTTGATAATGTAAATATAAAGTGAGTTTAAAAATTACACCCATTAGAGAATAATTGGAACTTAAGAAAGTCTCACATTGTTTAGGAGGAACTTTTTCCACTTGCATATATATGGAACAAAGTCACTAAGCTACAAAGTGGTTTATGGGGAGAACCAAAGGATCCACACGCGCGCACCACCACCACCACCACCGCTCGCTCGTGCTCTGTGCTTTGGGCTTTGGGCTTTGGGCTTTGGGCTTTGGGCTTTGGGCTTTGGGAATGTCTCGTCGTCCAGGAGTCCTATTTTTTGGCGACTGAAAATGAGATCGACCGATCTAAACCAGATCGATCGATCCATTCTCACGAACATTTCCAGGAACAGATCGATCGATCTCGTTTTTACGTGAAATTCCAGGATCGACCGGTACATTCCGAATCGATCGATCGCCTACAGGATCGATCGATCGACCGGTACATTCAAAATCTCATCGTTATCTGCGAATATTCCAGTAAAAAACGGTTATAACCGCTTGCGGAATTTTCGGGATTTCGCTGAAAATCGGGATTTTATCCCGAAACCCCCCTAATCACTTCTTCCCTATAAATAGAGAGCTAAAGCAATCATTCTGGGTATCCCGAATATCCTGAGCAATTATATATTCTTGAAAACCCTAAAAACTATTTGTTTTCTCTAAATTCACAGAAAAAGGTCTTGCTCTCTCTCATATTCGTTTTCTATCTTTCAGAAACGATTCTTGTTCTTGAGTATATCGTAGATACTGTGTTCGCAGATTCCGAATTCGAGTGTTGCGAATCGGTCTATAAAAGGTTGTATCATGGGATTCAAAAGGCGTATTAAAACCGTCACACTATGGGCGCTTTATTGAGTTAAGGAAAAAGACATCTCGCCTCCTTTCTGGATTTCATAAAAATCGTTTTATAAATCGTGTTTTTACAAATTGATTTTTCCTTATATCACAAATTATCAAATCGTATTTTCTTGTTCGGTTTTATAGCTCCTACAAGTACGGCTCAGAAAAATTTTCTCCAATAAATATGATAAATATTTACCTCTTTTTTTTCGAATTATGATATGCAAGACAGCATAAGAATTTAATAGTCGTGGATGAATTGAAAGATCACATGATACTTTTTTGTTTATAAGCACCAACTCTTCAATTTCTAAGTTAATTCGTCTTTTGTAGAAACAATAAAAGAACTTTTTTAAAAACCCTTTTGAGGTTCATGAAAGAAGATCCTAAATGTTTAAGTTTCACGAATTTTCAGTCAAATCAATTCTTTCATTATCGAATCGGTTTGGTAATTTAACCGCAAGTACCAAATCGTATATATACAAGAACATGATCTTACGACTTACAATGATGATACAAGAGACATAAAGAATACAAGATGAACAATTGATTAATTAAAATTACAAGAGAAGCCATGACGATCGAAAGTAATATTCTCCAATAGCCAACATAATTAAGAATGTGAAGCAAACGCCCTGAAATATCTCAAGCATGCATGAATTCAGCAATGCCTTCAATCTGTTGCACTTAACCAGTAGCGACAACAAGTTGAGAAATATACTTGCAGCCTCATGGTGATGAAAACCTCAGGTTTCCAAAGTCTTGTCTCATTATTACTATCTACTTGAGTTTCTTAGTTACTATCGGAATGACTTTCTTAGTGTTTTGTGGTGTCTATCAAACGATTACTGAACAGTTACCGTTACCAAGAGGGCAAGCAACTTGCTATACGACTAATCGCGCTGTGGATGGATCTTTTCTGGTCCCCTGGAGTTACGTAGAATTCATTTTTTACGATACATTCACATTTACGTATGAGATAACTCTTTGTTATGACTATAAAACGAGCGATCCAACTCAAAGTCGAAGATTAAAAATAGGTTTGGTGGACCAATCTCTATTACACAAGATGGGTGGTGGATTCTCCCTTATCTCCTTATATCAAGAGTCTACTTGTGTAAGTTTGATTTGTTTATATATAATAAAATATTTAAGCAGGAAAAAAGGAGCCAAATCTATAGGAGAGCCCCTCCTATGATTTGGGGTTTAAAAATTAAGACCACTCAATGATGCAAACTGGTGGATTTGAACTTTGAAAAACTTGAACTCACCATATCTTTCTTGACCCAAAACTTTAGGATACATTTAAAGACAAAATTGTATTCCAATTTTTTGTCTTTCTTTCTTGATCTGTCTCTTTACCTTGTGGATTCCGGTATCTTTTGACCAAATTGATAAAGCAAAAAAAAAAAAAAAAAAAATCGACATGTTGAAAGTTTTTGCATGAGAGTGAGTTTTCTTAATTTTTAGTTTCTAACTTTCCACTCAATTTAGTTTTTTTTTTTTGCTTTTGTTGTCATAGAATAGGATAATTATTTTTGTTATCATTATGTTAATCAATTTAGTAGTAAAACCAAGAATATGATTTTCATTTTCCGAAAACTTACGCAAAAACTCACAAAAACTTCAGTTCATTCATATTATTCTAACTTACGGACTACCATACGAATGTTTTGGTACGTGTGGAAAAGTTTGAACTCAAGATTTTGTTTTGTGAAATATTATGGAAGCAACAAATTGTTTTACGAAATTGAATTATTTACGATGGTAGATTTTGTTTTGGATGCTGATTAGTAAAGAGGAATAGATGTATAGGTCATAATTGATTATACCACGTTATACCTTTCGTCCGACTACCTACGTATATAATGGATTTCTCAATACAATAAGGGCCGAATTCTTGAAACTACTTATATTTACCTTACGCATGCATGTGTTTGAATGCAACCAAATACGACCGGTGCAGTTGAGAGTAGCAATTGAACGCACCCGATGATTTAGTATAGTACTATATCACATCACGTTTTTTTATTAATACCCGCCTAATTTCTTATTCCTCAAAATACGAAAAGAAAATTGCATGGATTCTTCGATAAACTAATATAATATCTAGAAAATAATAATAATAATTTATTATTTATACACAAGTTAGAATTAAATTTTAGGATTCGGGTTTACAATCAAACCTATGGACGTTTTCACTTAAATAGATGATAAAATATATAATAAAGTAAACACATCAATGACATCATCACCGACCTAATTGTATACGAGCAAGGTATTCAGGAGGGGTTCTATAAATAAAGCTGCATGGGAAGACACTTTATCACATCCAAAACCAAAAGCAACACACAAAAGAAAAGCATTTAATTACTGTCTACTCTGAAATATCACATACAATTGTCCCCAAGAAAATGACAATGCTTAAGAACAAACACATAACCTTCTCACTGATCTTCGTGTGTCTCGTGATGGTGTCTCCAATGGCTAAAGCTCAGCTTGGTGGTCTTCTTGGTGGTCTCGGTGGCCTTCTTGGTGGTGGTGGCCTTGGGGGCCTTCTTGGTGGTGGTGGTGGTGGTGGTGGCCTTGGGGACCTTGGAGGCCTTTTAGGTCTCATCAGTATTCAAGGCATACTCCGTTGCTCTGTCAATGGCAATGCTTCCGCTCCTGCTTTCGCTAGTAAGCTTTCCATTCTTCTCCTTTTACCTATGAATAATGATCAATCATTTGGAATTAATAATCGAGCCAACAAAATTTGTATCGGTTTGCAAACCAACACAAATTGACGAGGCCGGTTTTGTTAAAGAATATGTAGAGTTAATTACATATGATGATATAAGAAAACGATATGTTATAGATTTTTGTGTAAAAGAAATATGGTATAGTTATACATGTTTGTAAGTTCAACAGTATTGTGTTAATGCAATATTAAATATAAAATTCTATTGATTCCTATAAGCATTTGTATATGTTCGATATTTATGATTCATGTACGAATTTATAAATCCAAACATCACTTATTCACATTTTTAATTTTTAATTTCGTTATTTTTTACAGTTCATAACATTCATTAGTTCTTAGGTTTTCAGAAAGTGATTTAGTTATATATAAAAGACAAACTAGAAAGAAAACAAAATAAAAATGATTTATCTACAAAAGCTAGATTTCTGATCATTCTTAAAATTTGCATGTTAAATGTATTCGCTATTGAATCATGTCACGTATTATTTATCACCATGTATAAATTATTCTAGAAGGACAAAGAAAAAGATTTATGAAATACTATTTATCCCTTTGAAGACGGTCACATATAAACTATTTTTATTTATAGGAATTTTATATCGCCTTTCATTTTTTGACTACATATATAGTCAAAAACTTTAAAATAACCTCCAATGGTACAAAATGAACAGATGCCGGCGTTCAGCTCCAATGCGGGGGAGAAAACAACGTCGTCTCAAGCTCGAGTACGAACAGTGCCGGATTATTCTCGATGCTTGTAAACCCAATTCAGCTTCTGCTTTCTACACTCCTCTCCGATTGTCAGCTCGCCGTCACAACCCCTCTCTCTACTTGCAACGCCTCACTTCCTACCGGCAAACTCCTCTCATCATCGTTGGCCCTCGTCGGAGAAACCGTCTCTGGTCTCCTCCGCATCGCCAACCTCCGCCCCACCGGCTTTATCCTCGCTTAGTGACTCCAAACTATACTTTAAGTTCGGTGACTGTACGTGTTGTTCCATTTTGTGTCGTGACCAATTTATATCTGCTTGCGTGTGCGTTAACCATATGCATGAATAAGGTCTAGGGTTTTGTGTATCAATCTTCAAAGTCGTGTACCCGTTGCCGTTTATATTTCCAACGTTTGTCATGTATAATGCTGTTATGAAATGTAAGAAATAATTTCCCGTCTTTATATATGTCCTTATATACACAATACATGTACGTGTATTAGATATTTTCTTTCTTGATCTTTTAAAATCTCTAACCATGCATCTGCCAATGGCTCATGAGACAATTGATGACTCATGAGACAATACCTCTTGTTGCTCATAATAAAGCATGCATGACGGGACCCGAAAACAAAAAAAAAAAAAGTGAGAACCAAAATACAATGATTCCTTCCATTTAACTAATTAAATATATTTTAACAAAAAAACTAATTAAATATATTTTATATCATAAGTAACCATATTACATACGATTGTTTTATGATTTTAGTTTTTAATTTTGCAAAACCGGTGAAGCAAAATTTTAAGATAAAAAGTATTTTTTTATTATTTTTTAAATAATTTAATATTATATATTTTTAATTATTATTCGTGCAGAAAACCACCTAATTGGTCAGTGAAAGCAAACCAAGTCATTAAGCAAGAATTGAAGTCATTCACGTCAGATTGTATCCATCGGCTCCGTCACTTCCCCTCCCTTCTTCCTCTTCTCTTACGTTTTTTTTTGGGTTGAAAATCAGTGCTTTCAGATCAAATCATGTACTCTAAAAGCCAATCATCCAATCGGTCTTGCGGGTGGTCTTAGCTTTTTCAAAGCTTTTTCATCACTATCTTATACTCTATATGTGTATTCGGTCTGTCCATAAAATCAGAATATTCTTTCACATAATGGTTTGATGGTATTTTGGCTTCAACTCCTGTTATCAATAAATCTACTGGTACTGAAAACATATTTGCAAGTTCGTACTAGTCTCATGCTAGACCTCGACGAAAATCAAACAATGTTCCACAGTAATGTTAAGGACAAAGGAGCCAAAGGGTACCATCAACAAAGAAAAACAAAAAAAAAACTAAGGGTAACTTTTATATGTATAATTCTATTGGGCTTGACAAAAAAAAAAAAAAAAATCTATTGGGCTACTTGGAACATTTTGTTTTTGACTCGATAAGTTTAAAGGCTGATACAATATAAAATGAGGGTCTACAGAGAATTAGACTAAAAGTAATAATTAGTTGGCTGCATGAGTACAGCCTATATTTTTTTTAATTGGGATAGAGCCTATACTTAACATTGTGAACATGTTTTAATCATTTAGAATTGGTCGTATTTGATTAAATATTTGGAATGATTTGTATTAAATGACGAATTATATGTGAAAACATTATGATTTTATTTAAATCTAGTATTATTGGTTATAAGATTTCTAAACTTTATCTTTCAAAACTAATATTAGTAAATTACTGATTTGAAAAAAATAACTTTAAATATATTGTAATAATAAATATTTTTGGTGTTGGTTATTAATGACTTTGAAGTGTTTTAAAATATATTTTTCGTTAAAATATAAATAACTAAGTTTTATGGTTTTGTGGAGGGTGTATTTAACCAAATTAACATTTAGAATGATTAGAGTTTTAATAGATTTTTAGATGATTTTAGGTAAATTTATAGAAGTTGTTACGAATTGTTATTATATTATTTGTAATCACATTCAAAACCAAGAAATTTGGATATTTGTATTTTAAACTATAAAATTATTTGAAAGCACTTAAAATCACTAAAACTTTAATGCTTAAAACATATGCAACAACAATGGATTTGAAGTTTTTTGAAAAATCACTAGTTGAATATCAGTAGATTTAAGAGACCATTATAACTATTGTAACTAATAACACTAGATTTTAAGAAAATAAAATAAATCCATCATTAAATAATATGAGATTTATATATATATATATATTTTACCAAAAAAATTCAAATGTTTGATTGATTAGTGATATTTTTGACAATTTTAACAACAAATCATAACAATTTCTCTAATTTAGTCAGAATCTTCTAAAAACTCATAATCAAATTGTTCAATATCACACATGTACTCGCATCCGAAGATAAAAACAAATTTAAAAATTATGAATTTTGTTAATAGATAGCTATCAAAATCAACAGTCACCAAAAGCAAAAAAAAAAAAAAAAAAAATTATATTCATTCATACAAATTATAGATTAAACATGGTTAAGCGAGGAGAGGTTGGCTTGGTACAAGGGCGTCCTCTTGATCTTTTACGTTTGGTGTGGTATTTCTGTAAAACGCATAAATTAGTAGCTGAATTATCCCAAGCAAAACGCCCATTCCATTTGGCACCTACACACACAAAATAATAATCAGTTTACTATCAAATAATTAATACTAAAAAAATACTGTTTCCTTTAAAAAGTTGTATCAAAACAATGATACTTACTAGTAGAAAACAATCGTTTAGGAGGAAAGCGTAGACACCCCAAATCGCGGCGTTTAGGAAGAGGAAAAACGACAGCCAAAATGGCATGTACTTCACACTCTTCGTCGTCACAACTGTTTTCTGATCGGATCAATAATTTAAATGATTTGGATTAGAACGACACGTAGTGTATATCAAAAAGACAATCTAATGATACTATATACAATGACACTGATATGTTTATTATACACGTGCTCTTATTATTATTTATGTTTCTAGCTTTATGGTGGTTGATTTGATTGGTTATTATCGAATGGGGACATAAGATTTATATACAACAGTCATGAAACTTTTGCATAGAAAATGTGGCAAATGTGTATAAAAATAAATATATAGTTTGATAAAATTAGGAAAGTGGAGAGACTTACAATAGCAGAAAGAGGAGAACCATACATGATAATGTTGAGAATAGCACAAATGAAACCCATTGAGTTAGAACGCGTTTTTGCATCTCCAAACGCAGTTCTTGTTCCCACAATGGCTATAACTGGGAAAAGCACGTTCAGAGCTAGAACCACAGCAACTGTTTTTAACTGAAAAAAATAGAGATATTAAATGCGTACAAGTGGACCATATATATATATATTCTATTTTATATGATATATTAACTTATTGTTCAAACGTCACAATAAAATGTTTAAATATATCTGCTAATCAGATCAGAATCAGAGTCAGACCAATGCAATCCCTTATCTGTCCATCACTTAAAATGCAGATTTCAACCAAAAACAACAAAAAAAAAAACACACTAAGATCTCACTATCAAAATATACAAAGCAATCAGAAACTATATTATTAAAAATTATGTAAATAGAGACGAAAACTTACGAGTCTAGGTTTTGGGACAAACAAGAGGAAAATGAGAACGTAGATGGATTCAGCAAGAACTCCAAATCCGTTGACCGTAGACACCAAGTATTCTCCAGGTGTCACTATTCCGTAATACGTCCATAACGACGAACTCATCAACGTGCAAATGTACGGCAAACACTCGTACTCCTCCGTCGATCTCTGTCTCACTATCTTCCAAAACGTCTCCCTGATAATAATTTAATCTTGATTCAATTAATTCACGACCCATTTCTTATAATTCAATCATCTATTGTATTAGATTAATCAAAATCAGCTAAAAATCATGTAGAAAGACAGAGAGAGAGAGAGAACTCACACAGGAGAGAGGAAGACAAGCACCGATATTACATTACCTGCATCGATCATATATATAAAAATAACTCAGCTCTAATAATATAAGATAAAAGTTATGGACATGTGTAGATATATGATCCTTTGAATCACGTGCAAAGAAGATGATAATGTTACCTATGACTCCAACACAAAAACTTAGTTCTGCCATATCTGGGGATGAGTTTTTTAAGGAAGACAGAGAAAAAAAAAATACTGATCAAAGAGGATGAGAGATATAGCAAATTACAAGGAGGCGACTTTGTGTTTATCTAGCGACGTACGAGATATATATAAGATAAGATACATATGTGAGTTTATGGAAAGTATTAATAAAATATAAATTCTCTTTCAGACAGCAAAACAAGTACATGTCAGGACGCTAATGTTAAAATAAAAGGGCTCATGTAGCATGTGAATACTTGATTAATGATAAAATTAGTATCGTGCATACCGTATTCTCCAATTTTTAGTTTGAATAAATCCTTAATCCTTCTGTCCTAATTTTCTTATACCCTTATTGTAATTGATAACATTGATTTAGTAAAGATTTGAGTGGATGTAGTATATATCATGAGGAAATCTACTCTAGTGTAAAACTAATACTAGTACATTATTTTTTAAGCTAAAACATTAACAAATAGAATTAATTTACCACGTAATTGATGTTTGCTTCAAGTCCATACCAAAACAGCTCAACATCGGCTTTTAGACCCAACTCAGGGTTATAAACTCATTATAAAAAGAATTAAAATAATAATTTCAGGAAAAATTAGCACATACTTCTGATTTTATACTGTAAGCGATCTGTAAAATTAACAGTTTTATCTTTGTAAATATTCTGTATTTAAATTTTTACTTTAAAGTAGACATTTGACTCAGATATTTAAATTAATTAATAAAACTTACATATATATCTCTCAATTTCTGATAAGCGGTTTATCTAATCAATAATGAGTATTTTTGGTAATTTATAATAGTTACTTTGAAAATTTTATGTAAAATTTAAAATATTACTTTAAACTAAATATTTGACTTGAATCAATAAAAAATATATATGTATAAGTTTTTATTATACTTATGTAGTGTGTTTTAATAAGTAATAATATTTAACTTTGAAAATTTTACTTCAAACATGATCTTTGACCCATATATATAACTTATATCTACATATATTATATGTCCATCTCTCTTTTAAAACAAATTAGTTATGTGATACTAAAAATTTGTTATTCTTAAAACTATATATGAACTTTAAACTACTAATATAAAATGGATATTTGACCTGCAAAAAAATGGTATACAAATTGTTTACTTAGGTATACATGAAATCAATATAAAAACAGATATATATTTAAACTGTGGAAAATGCTCTTTATAGAAGTTTATCTGCCTTCAAATACTATTAATTTATTATTAAGAAATCTGTAGATCTGCAAAAAAAAAAGATTTTGATGAGGACATATAACTTTCAAGTTTGTTTATGTCTGATCAATTCTTCGAGATTTTAATTAATCTTGACACGATAATATGAGTTTCGTAGATTAAAGTTAATCTTTAAGTTTTGATAAAAAGGAAAAAATTATACATGTCCAGCACAGCTATGTCTTGAGTCTTGACTAGAAAAAAAAAATCAAATATCTTTAATTTAAAAATATGGTTACTTGTAAGCGATTTCTTGAAATTCCACGTCGTGATGTGATGTCAAATATATGTGAATCACTTAGCTATTTGCAAGTAGGTCCATACATTTTAAGTATTTCTGTACTTTTGGCCACTGACTTTTAAAGCTTTTATATAATGGACCAACCTTGGTCCCACCGAGTGGACTCGGTAACTCGGTCAACAATTAATCTTTCCAGACGAAAAGAGGAGAAAGGAAGAGTGCGAAACTGAGAATCTCTGTGTTGACCTAAAAATGGCGACTTCGATGATTCAGAGGTTGTTCAAGCAAGGCACGAAGATCGTCGGCGTTGGCCTCAATTACGCTTCCCACGCCAAAGAACTTGGCAACGCTCTCCCAAAGGTACACACTTTCTATCTTCTTATTTTCCCGAGGAAATGATTCCAGCACAATTCGAAAGTTGCCCCGTAAATTGAACAGGAAGATTCCCATTTCGGATCTCATGTGAATCGCTTCATTACGGCTTTTGTTGTTCATACAGTTTGATCTTGATTTTTATATTATCTGTTTGTGTTGTAATCTACTGGAAGTAGGACCCGATTGTGTTCTTAAAGCCAACCTCGTCGTACCTGGAAAACGGTGGAACAATTGAGATCCCACATCCTCTGGATTCACTTCACCATGAGGTGGAACTCGCTGTAGTAATTGGACACAAGGCAAGAGATGTCCCAGAACGGTTGGCCATGAATTACATCGGAGGTATCTTACTAGCTGCTCATATACATTTTTCTGCATCTCATCCAAAAAAAATCGAATTTTGAGATGGTTATCTTGTTATATTAATGATTCATGAGGAACCTCGCTGATATTAGACTGAAGTCTTTAACTTTTGACCCACTTCAATACTTGGAAGTATACTTATTGATGCATTACACAAAAGGGTTAAACTTTGCTATGTTATATAGCTGTTGTTTGTGACTTTGTTCTTCATCTTAGTAATTTTTTCCGTTCTAATATGTATAATGTTTTTATTCATATGTTTTTCTCCTTATCTTCTAGGGTATGCGCTTGCTCTTGATATGACTGCTAGGGAATACCAAGCTTCTGCCATGGTATATGGATATTTATGAGTTTGTATATACAAGCTTCCAATGTTTTATATTTCTGCTTTCTCTTCTTGCATGCTCTTGCTTTGCCATGTTCTAATCAATCCGTCCCTCGCCCTTTAATGAGAAGGTCTCTGTATACGCTCGTACGCCATAAATTTGGTCAAGCTTTCTCTATCTGGGGTCATAACATATCTTTGCCAATCAATTCCATGTTTCTATTCATCCTTTCCTTTAAACAAAATATTAGATTTGTATGGTGTTTGCACACACATCAATCTTTATATGTCCTGGAAATATAACAAACAGCTTATGCAATTCTTTACTTAGCATACATCATTTATCATGGGGGTGTTTATATTCTCGTCTTCTCTAGGCATCTGGTCTGCCATGTACACTTGCTAAAGGATATGATACCTTCACTCCCATCAGCTCTGTTGTAAGTCATGATCTGGAACTTGTTTCCCATAATGCTAGTTCCACCAAACCATATGTATATTACCTTCAACGAAACAAACATAACCTATTACTATTAGCTAACTAATAGCAAACAGTTTGGCCTCTAATCTTGAATTTCGTTTCTTTTGTCGGGTTTTAGCTACCAAAGGCAATGGTGCTCGATCCCAATAACCTGGAACTCTGGCTTAAGGTTTGGTTCCTCCTGCTCTGTTGTCATTATGAAGCTATGTTTATTCCCTTTTTATAATTTCCATCTCTGTGATAGGTTGATGATGAGACAAGACAAAAGGGTTGGACAAAGGATATGATCTTCAAGGTCCCATACCTCATCAGCTACATAAGTTCTGTTATGACCCTTTTCAAAGGAGATGTCATCTTGACAGGTAATAAAAGAATTCCCATCTTCAAGATTCCGCATTGAACTATACTTGTACCATTGGAGTAGTGGTTTGATTTCACTATATCTGAGAACATTCAGGATAGTATTGTGAAGAAAGTTGGTGAATGTATGTATGTATGTATAGGTACACCAGAAGGTATTGGACCTGTAAAGATCGGTCAGAAGATAACCGCTGGAATCACCGGTCTTTCTGAAGTTCAGTTCGATGTCGGTAGGCGTGTAAAGCCATTGTTGAGCTGCTAGTCTTTTGTGAATCTTTTACCGTGATTTGTTTTTGTATAATCTTCAGTTATAAGAGCATTCAAATGTATTCTCTGGCTGCCTTGTTAACATATTGGTGACTAAGAATGATGTATATTAATATTCTTAAATCATATATAAACTTCACGCTAAGAAATGGGCGCGACGATTCATCAACTAGAGGTCATCTTGCAACTACTTGGAAGAAGATTTCTTGGTCACAAGCAGCCTTGATATCTTACTTATTACAAAGAAACATTTTTAATCAATTAAATAATTGGAAATAAAAAAAATTACGCTTTTCTTTCCGTCGCTTCTCTTGAATCTCTTCCACAATTAGAAGAGGGACGAAGGTGTATCGTCTTCTTCCAGCTTCTCCCTCTCTCAGAGCACGGTTTTGTTGAAGGGTTATGGTTTTACAGTGAAATGACTTCTGAGACATAGATTGTGAATGCGTAAATCCATTGCGACTGGGTGTGCGTCGATTACGAAGGAGATTCTTCTTCATAGGCATCGCCTGCAAATAGGTAATCCTAGAACTGCTCCCTCCTTTAGACTTTGGGGTTTCCGTTTCTGGGTACAAGCGTTTTCTGATTACCGAGAGATTTTGAGAAGTGGTCTTCACAGTCTTCACTTTAATGAAGCTCTTGATTTATTCACTCGCATGGCTCACTCTCGTCCCCTCCCTTCCTTAGGCGATTTCACTAGATTACTGAGTGCTATTGTTAAGATGGAGGAGAGCTATGATGTTGTGATTTCTCTGTTTGGCCAAATGCAAAGGCTGGGACTTTCACCTGTTCTGTACACCTGCAACATTGTAATGAACTGTTTGTGCCAATCCTATCAGCCTTCTATTGCTTTTGCTTTTCTCGGAAAGATGATGAAGCTTGGTTTTGAGCCTGATATAATCACGTTTACTTCTCTGCTCAGTGGATTCTGCCTTAGGAATAGGATTGATGATGCCGTAGCTTTGTTTGCTCAGATAGTGGACATGGGATATAGACCTAATGTTGTAACATACACCACACTGATTCACTGTCTTTGCAAAAATAGACATGTAAATCACGCGCTAGACCTTTTCAACCAAATGGAAACCAATGGGATTCGAGCCAATGTTGTTACCTACAACTCTCTCGTAAGGGGTCTTTGTGATTCCGGTAGATGGGGCGATGCAGCTCGGCTGCTGAGAGATATGATGAAGAGGAAAATTGACCCTAATGTTATCACTTTCACTGCATTGATCTATGCGTTTGTGAAATTTGGGAAGCTTTTGAACGCTATAGAACTGTACAAAGTGATGATCCAGATGTCTATAGATCCTAATTTTTTCACTTACAACTCACTGATTAATGGGTTTTGCATGTACGGTCGCCTAGATGAGGCTATGCAAATGTTTTATTTGATGGAAAGCAAGGGCTGCGTCCCGAATATAGTGACTTATACTACTCTCATACATGGCTTTTGCAAGTCTGAGAGGGTAGAGGATGGGTTGAGAATCTTTTACGAGATGTCCCGGAAAGGATTAGCTGCCAACACAATCACTTACACCATTTTTATCCAGGGTTATTGCCTAGTGGGCAAACCTAATGTTGCACAAGAAGTGTTCAATCAGATGGGTTCTCATGGTGCGCCTCCCGATATCAGAACCTACAACGTTCTGCTAGATGGTCTATGTTATAACGGGTACGTCGAGAAAGCATTGATGATATTTGATTACATGCGAAAGAGAGAAATGGATGTTAGTATTGTTACATATAGTATCGTTATTCAAGGGATGTGCAAGGTTGGTAAGGTGGAAGATGCTTCTGATTTATTTTGTATCCTTTTCTCCAAAGGAATGAAGCCTAATGTTGTAACATACACTACAATGATATCGGGATTTTGTAAGCGAGGCCTAATTGATGAAGCTGATGTGCTTTTTAGAAAAATGAAAGAGGATGGGTTCTTACCAAATGAACGTGTGTCTAAGTAGGTGACATCGGGAGCTGAACTCATGAGGAGTTAGAGATACTTTGATGCTTTTGATCTCAAGCATAGGATGGTGCAGTTGCAGTTTGGGAAGAAGACACACATATTATATTAACTTCCCGCTCCATAAGCACAGGTTAGAAACTTATATTGCTTCAGGATATTGGATAACTAATATCTAACCTCCAGTATTGTTGTCACTTTCCAGGTGCAATAAAGTTTTGCCATACCTCGTCAGCTACATTAGTTCCGTAATGATTAATTTTCAAGGAGATGTCATCTTGACAGTTATTTTTTTAGTTGAAGACTTGTTTCTGTCTTCAAGATTCTGCATCGAACCAGAGTTGTACATTGGAGTATTGAAGTGGAATAGTATTCTTAAGAAATCTAATCAATGTATAGATAGATAGTTGAGAAGGTATGTATAGGACATGTAAGATTGGTCAAAAGGCTACTGTTGTAAGGGATTTAGGCTTGTGATGACTTCACTGAACAAAGAGCAGAGTAAACTACTACAGCAGAAGGGGATACTATAAACCGAACTATCCGATTTAACTAAACAAAACCCGGTTCGATCCCAGTTTCCCTATAATGTGGCCTTAAAAATGCTAAAAGATTCATAATTTACAATTTGTCAAAAAAGGAGAAATTAGATACTTAAACTTTTAATAAAAAGTCATATCTTCGGTGAAGATAAGAAAGTACATTTATTTTGGTAAATCACAAGGTAAATCTTTTTTTTAGCATTTTGGCAAAAGAGAGTATTTTTTAGCATTTTCCCTTGAATTTGAGTATCTCTAAACTAAATATTGTGGGAAGAAAAGGGGAAAAAATCAAAAATAAAGAAGAAGGGCAGAATGGTCAAAGAGAAAATTCGCGCGTCAACTTTGGCGTCGTCTTCCAAATTTCCAATAATTATTACCACTGCGCTTTCTCACGAACCTCTCTCTCGACATTACTCTAAAAACCCAAACTTTTCTTCACATTTCTTCTTCCTTCACCAGTTGACTCTCTCTCTCTCTCTCTCTCTCTCTCTCTCTCTCTCTCTCTCTCTCTCTCTCTCAGTCGTCGCCAGAATCATGAACTCCAACGAACAGAATCCGATGGGCAAGCCGGACGAGAACATCTCTGGTTCTCGAGCCTACGCCATGAGCGGCAAAATCATGTTAAGCGCCATTGTAATCCTCTTCTTCGTCGTCATTTTAATGGTCTTCCTCCATCTTTACGCTCGCTGGTATCTCCTCCGCGCTAGGAGACGCCACATTCGTCGCCGTAGCCGTAACCGCCGCACTACAATGGTTTTCTTCGCCGCCGATCCTTCCACCGCCACGACTGCTGCTTCCGTAATCCCCTCCCGCGGCCTCGATCCTGCCGTCATAAAATATCTCCCCGTTTTCACTTTCTCCGACGCGACCCGCAAGGATCCGATCGAGTGCGCCGTTTGTCTTTCCGAATTCGAAGAGGGCGAATCGGGTCGGGTTTTGCCCAATTGCAAACACACTTTTCATGTTGACTGCATCGATATGTGGTTTCATTCTCATTCAACTTGTCCTCTCTGCCGCTCTCTCGTTGAGCCTCTCGACGGAAGTAAAATACCTGCGACGACGGTGGGGGAGCAAGTCGCGATCACGATTCTTCCTGACCCGGTTTCTGCAATTGAACCTGGCTCGAGCTCAGGGTTGAGGGATGAATCCCATGAATCTGGATCTTCTGCGACGCCGACTGAAGATTTAGAGAGAAAACCGGCGGCGATTGAGGTGCCGAGGAGGAATTTCAGCGAGTTCGAAGACGATTTGACACGGAACTCGCCGACAAGTCAGTCATTTAGGTCGCCGATGAGTCGGATGTTATCTTTTACTCGGATGCTGAGCAGAGATCGAAGAAGTGCTTCCTCTCCCATTGCCGGAGCTCCGCCTCAATCGCCGTCATCAAGCTGCCGGATACCGATGACCGAGTCAGATATCGAGCGGGGAGGAGAAGATATTAGGTGATTGCTGCCACGTGGAGGTTCCTTATTGGTCTTGACTTTAACATAAGGTAAAACCAAAATTTATTACAGTATTGATTTGATTTCAGCGCCCATGAACACGTGGCGTAACCCAAGCTATCAGCGAATCAATAATTACCATGTGTACTACTTATTAGATTAGATAGATATGTTTGAAGATGTACAAACGTAGTCAGTCGTCGATTATTAAACTTATTTCCATTTATTTTTATTTATTACTTCCTCATCTCTACAGAATCATTATGTAATACCAATTCAATGGTCATGAAATCGTGATAGAGACTTTACGTAAGTTTATTTGTTACCAATTTAATGTCTTTGAGATCCCATGTAATTTACATTTTCTCACTTTAGACTTTATAGAATATAGCATAATCATCTTTGATTAATCGTAAATGTAAATATTCATTTTCAGAACTATGTGGTATAATGGTGGTAAACTCTAAAATTCATAACATATATCTGGAATTCAACACCATATTGAAAAAAAAAAAAAACAATCAAAGCCACTTCATAAAACTGTAAAGGAACAAACTTTCTACTAGTTTCCACCTACCACTCTAGATTAATATTCTATCACGCGCTGATTTAACAACGGAAATGTCATTTGCGATCATTTTCCAATTTGATGCATGCAATTTCTATTAATACAATAAAATAAGATAATTTAGCATTGATTAAAATTGTTCGGAAAAATATGAGCGTTTATCTACGAGAACATGTAACAACGTTGCGTTTATTTGCAATTGATCATGCAACTACTTACAAGTTACAACTAATAAAAACGTATAAGGTGTGGTCGGATTACGTATAGCTTATCTAACCGAATCACATAGTTATTTTATTTATCGCAAATGAAATATATATATATATATAGTTATAAACATGCAAGCAATTAGATTCCAACGAGCGAAACCATGTATAGAGAGAGTCTTAACACGTTAAGTAACAGTCGGAATGAGATTAATAGTGCTCAACACGACTACGAACTTTCTTTGAGTATTGACTCCAACTATTTCACTTCATTACGATATTTATTTATTTTTTTAGTTTAGTCCAAAGAAAACCCCTTTACCCAAAAAAAAAAAGAAAAAAAAATGTCCATTCATTGGGATCTGATTTGTAAGATTGATTGAAATATGATTATTTTGTTACGCGTAAGTGGACCAAGTCTTATGCCTCCTAACCACACCACAACGTGGTATTAAACTACTAATATATATATATATATGTTGCAACTAATACATGTTCACAACAAAAATGGAGTAACAACTTGCACTAACTCCAACTCCAATCATCCTTTTGATGTTTCGACTGAAAAATTGTCAACTCGCACTATATCTAAATCCAATCATCAATCTTTTTCAAATCAAAAATACTTCTGCTGTCGATGATTGTCGTTAAGAAGTTGAGTTTTTGATACGAAAATTTGAAGAATAAAACCTAAACTACTACTAATCAAAGTAGTATTGGTAAAGATAAATACAATGGAAACGTAAATGAAGGGGCAATTTAGGTATGTGGCTAAAACTCATACAAACAAGTAAATGACAAAAAGAAAATGGTGTATCAAGGAGAATACAATTTCCGGGAACTTTCCATTGTCAATTAGATGACGCGAAAGTCTTTTTGTTGCTTTCTCAAAGACCCAAAAAGTCCAAAAACAGTGTTGAAAAGAAAAGGAATTTACAGTCAGAGACTAGACCTGATCTGTTGGTATCTTTCTTTGCCTTTTTCTCTACTCTTTATATGAAACGTTTTATGTTTTTTTCTTTTTAAGGATTTTGGCACTATATACTGCTTCTTTTTATATATTTTTTTTCTCGTTTCAAAATTATTTCCGTCATTGATAGAATAACGAAAATAAATCGACAACAATCCATTTTAACATCCGAGTTCTTAAATTTTTTTAAAAGCAGCCTTCTCTAATATGTTAAAAGATCCTCAAAAGTGGAATTTCATTGTTATTACAACATATGCTACTACTTCTTCAGATAATGCCTTCATTATAAATTACATAACCGACAGTTATAGAGTTTACTAATTGTCTGATAGAAATCCCACACCTACAATCTAATTTGTGGACTCATTAGCCTTTTTAGCTTTACAATTTTCCCACAGTGTTTTTGACTGAAGGAACCTTAATCACCTCGCCTACTACCTCATCAGATCGACCTTTACGTCTCTTTTTACTGTTCGGTGTGCATCTTGCACCGACATTGTTGATCTTCGATATCTTCAACGAAACTTTCCTAGTCTGGCTTGACACAGAACATATGTTTGCCTTATTTTGTGGTGGTGACTCGGGAGGTTTGTCTTTGGCTATTGGGGATTTAGCTCGTTTACGGGGTAAATGCATTGCTCTTTTCTCAGCTTTTATGTTACGATCACTGAGCAACCGAACGCTGAAAGGATTAACCGCTGTATAACACACTGGTTGGCCTCCAGAGTTCCCAGGTTTTTCAAGATCAACGTCTCCACTGTTCACCTGGATAAACATTTAAGTCAATTGATGATATCTTGTTTTGGTGAACATACAGAAAATGTGTAACTTACCAACTGGAGAAGCGCAGAGAAAGTCCGGGCTACATCGTGTTTTTCTTGGTCTTTCATGAGATCAGTAAAGGTCTCGACGTTTCCACTCTCTTCAACAGTCAGTTTGTTGATAATCCTTTCTCCATATTCTTGAATGTCAAAAGGAGGGTGTAGCTCCTGATCATAAAATTGAAAAAAAAAAGACAATGTAGAAGATGTGTCAGATCTCTGACTTCAATTGAATGGTCACAGAAACTAGGAGAAAGAGTTTACTTGTTCTTCTAGGTTTTGCTCGATTTTCTGTTTCCACGTTGAAACCCGAGCAGCCAGATCCGTTTGCTTCTCATTTTTCGCTATGTTAGCAAGAAGAGCATCCTACAAAAATACAAAAAATTTGAGCTTTCATAAGAAAATGGATGAAAAACACTCTGTCTAGTAAAAGTTGGCATACGTAGATGAGAAATGAAATCATCTGAGATTACAGAGGATACAATTAAACCAATGTAGTTACCAGGTGTGAGCGGCAAAGATCTTCCAAGCTTTCTTGACAATGTGGGTCGTCGTTTCCAAATCCATCGTAGTTGGGAAAATATGCAGCTCCACCATCATTCTGCATGAATTCAAATGAGCGGATAAGGGTTTGCTTATAATTCCACTGGAATATCATCAAATTAAGGTACTACTCACCGTATCAGGACCATCTTCATCCATGAACGCATGTTCATGATCATCACCACCATGCTCCCTAAAATCATGGAAGTCGCCATTATTAGCTTCATCATGGTTATCCTTTACGCCGTCCTTGTAATTGCCGTTAGCATCAGTTAGTTGGTTAGCTCCATTCACGAGCATTGCTCGAAGCTGAAATCAAAACTATCAGTTTTATATTCTGCAATAGATATCAGGCAAAAGTACAGAGAAAACACTGACCTTTTCGTAATAAGGAATGTCTTTTGGTTCTCTGTCATCTTTACTAGCAGGACGGCACTTCTCCCAAATTCCGCTGAGCTCTGAACTGATGGGGCCGTTGAGATTAGCAAGAGGAAACATGGAAGTCATATAGTCCTTGGTCAGGTTCCCTCCAAACTTTCTGAAAGTTTTTACTGCTCAAGCAAGATAAAGTATAACATGAGCACATCGAAAGATATAGTTACGGACATCAATCAAGAAAACAATAGACATTTTCCAACCTTTTTTGAAAGGCTTCACTTTCAACTTCCCTGGTTCATAGGGATTCAATGGCTTCCACGGATCATCTTCATCAGCATCTGTATCACTCAAATCCATGGTTCCTCCATGGTCATTATCCATGTCAAAACCATGATCATTGTCTCCAAAGACAGGAGGAGGCTGACACCCTTGGTCACAGTTTTGAGCATCGGGACCATTCCCATATATTGGAGATTGGTTGAGATTGGTGCCCTGATTCTTTCCCAAAGATGATCTACGGGCACTTCCTCCAGAACGTCCTACTGGTGAGTGAAAACCTTTACGACCTGAGCTGGCTCTGTGAGCACTGTTCCTTCCTTTACCGGCACAGTTATCACCTAAAAATTCATTTACTGCTACAGCATCACATGGGTCTAATAGAATAAAATCCCGGTAGAGATGTGTAGTTGCCAACTGCAAGACAGGAAAGTTAAAACGGAGTTCAAATCCCAAGCTCTTTTTATTTTCCAATGCTCTGAGGAATGGAAGAACAGGCTATACCAGATAGGATTCCAATTCTCCTCCGTCACCACTAGTATCCAAGCAGTCGCCTTCAAGAACAACTAGATTTGCCGGAGGCTTGACAAACTGACTTGGACAGCAATCTACGCCAACCGAGTTGTCCAAGCTATTCTTAGCGTCAACTATATTGTTAACAGTATCTGGGGTTAGAAATCTGCTTTCTTGAGTGGCACCACGATATCATGTTAAAATTTCAGAATTTATCTACCTGGGATGTCCTCCACATTCCAGAAGAGATCGTTTTCTTCTTCATCAACCTGACGAGAGGAGCTTTCCTCAGCCTCGTTTGATGTACCTTTGGACTCTTCTTGCTCTCTGTTTGAAATAGCAAGAACAATTGACCAATTAGAGAGACTACGTTAACTTTTAAATGTATAGCCTTTTATGAAATTAAGATATATGTAGCGTTTGTTTGATTTAGATGCAGGGTCACTATCATTTCTCCAAGAATTACTAAGGATGCAAATTTCCCAGTGAAATCCAGAGAGTGATAACTGATAAGGTGACAAGAACTGACAATTAGCAACTCGGATGCTAAAAATATAAGAAATCATCAAGTCACAGCTTAGACACAGCACCTATGCAGAAAAAGGCATTTTCAGGTACAGCCATTGTATTAATTCACTTCATCTGTGAATAAAAAGCAAACCCATACACATAGAGAAAGATGAAATCGAGATTAGCCCCTAAACCCCGAGATGTTTGGAGTATCTAACAAAAGCACTGATCTTTTATTTTATATCTAGTGTAATTAACTTAGGAAAATAAGGGAATTTGGGAACAAAAAGACGAACCTTTGCTTCGATAGAAACTCCAATGTACGTAAGACCAAATTGTATAAGTACTCCACCTTCTTGCTGTAAACCTGGACCGAACCCTGAAGGAGCAAAGCAGCTACAGATCCACGAGAAGATAAAATCAAAACCCAATTTATCATTGACCCTAAAATCCAACGAGAAGTTTCTGAATCGAAGCAAAATCACAGACCTTCGGCGAAATTCACAGGAATCTGCCCATCTTCTTCGTTTCCGGTGATTTCTCCGGAACAAATTTTGAGGAGGTACTCTTCTAGCTTTTCCGACAAATCAACTTCCCAATTTGCCACCAAATCTCTCTCTGGCTGTACCGTATGAATCCTCTCGCCGCGGACTTCACCGCCGCCGTGACTCGTCATTTTCTGTGAAGCCACAGGGAATTTAAGTTTCTATACGTAGAGACTGGATAATTCATACCCTTAAGCGTACACCCCGAAAAGGGGCAGAAACCCTAAAAACAGTGAATTGAGACCTGACTAGAAGAAAATTTTCCACAAAAATCAGGTGAAATTTGAGAAATTTTCTGGGAGACGAAGAGACGTAAGGATTCAACACAAGAGTTCACGAGATTTTACTCAAGATAGAAGGAACTGTGAAACTGAAGAGATTGACTACTTGAGAGCGTTGGGGGAAGTGATACGAAATATTTTAACTTGTCGTGATTTTCCCGCTTTTCATAAGATGCAAATAGTGTTGGGCTTTTCATAATTCATTTGGGCTTTCCCCGTGTTACATTCCTATCTTCGGCTCATATTTATAAATCAAATATAGTATTACGTGATTTATCTGCTTTATTTGTCATTCTAAAGATACATTAAATTATCTAACTATTCGGCTTTCACTATATTACCATTCATTTTAAATACAATTCAACTAGTCAAAGCCTAAATTTAGATGAAAAAACAACAGTTTCTTTTACCAGTTTCATCTGAGAAAAAAACTAATAACATGATTGACTATACATTCATGGTATTATATCTTCTCCTTTTGGGGTCATGTAAAATGATAAGCCTGAGCTAAGAGCAAAGTAAGCAACTTGTGTTGATATCATCACCATTATTTAAGCATGTTCTTTAGGCTTCTGTTTTGTTTGTTTGTTATGTCTAGATATTCTTTATTTTGCTATTATTCGAGCATAGAATCTTGGAAGATTGTCACAAGTGTTGTGTACACTTTTGTTTACCCTTGGCTCTTGTTTTGTGTACCAAAGCCTACGTGTTGATCATGGAGAAGACGCAACTCCAAAAATATCAGTGCTCATGTGTTATAGAGTCTAGTCTGTTGGCGATTCCTTCTCTTGGCATGCGAGGTATTAATAATGCTCGGATTAAATTATGTCGGTTTTAGAAGATGTTGAGGTAATAGGGCATAGTTTCTACTTTTCGTGTCTATATCTTGAGAAAAGATTTTAAAATCGTGTTTTGTGTGTAAAATAGACACGGTATGTAGCATTCTAAATTCTTGATATGGATGGATTTAGAAAATATAAAACTCAAGTTTTATATAAAGTAAATGGGATTAGTGGATAGGAGAAAATAATACTTGTTATTTTTATATAAAACTTAGCCATATTAAATCAAGATGTATCAATTACTAGCCAGAGATTATAGGAGAAAGAAAACTCTCGAGGCCTCTTAACTAGTTTAGTGGTTCTAATTTTCGACAACGTTAATAAGAAAACAAAAGAAAGCACAATGTAATGGTAATAAAGATAGTGGGGTGAATTAAATAGAAACTCAAACAAGAGGGGTCTTTTGTGAAGTTTTATTTTTATTTTTCCCCTTCGTTGGCTATGGACAACAATCGCTAAAAGAGATCTCTATATTGCTGGTGGATTCGAAGAATCTCTCAAGGTCGGTTCTACGACGGATCACGCTCTATTCTTACCTGAATCTGCGCCGGTATCATCTCATCTATCGCGCATTTTCATCTGTTTGATTCTGTATCAGCTTTCGTTTTGTAAATCTGATATTTTTGAGCGAAAGAAAAAAATCATGAATTCTAACTTCGGGAAGAGATCATCCGGATCGTCAATCAATAGCTTTGATTTCGATCTCGGGCTCGGATCGAACCAAGGTAGACCCTTGAATGGCCAGAAGAGCCAAACATCTTCTTATTCAAGCTCGAATTCGCAGCCGCGACCTGCGTGGCAGCCTGGTAAGCCTTCTTGGACGCATCAACCCGCGCCGAAGCAGACGACGATCCGATCTGAGATCGGAAGTGGACCGACTTCAATGGTCGGCGATATTCACGGTAAGACGTGGGGCTCATCTTCCGGATCGGGTTCTGGTATTGGAATTGTTAACAAGGATCCGAGCTTGTTCGGAGATCTGGTAGGATCAGCCATTGGAAAATCCAGCGGAAACGTGCCGTTGAAAAAAGCCCCGCCTGCTTCTGCTTCGAACAAGAGCTCTTATTCCATGGGGAATCTGGCCGATTCTTTGCCAAAAACGGGTAATTCGATTCAAAGTGGTGGTGGTTGGGGTTATAGCAGTAATCCGGGTGGTTTTTCAGGCGGATACTCAAACTCCGGCGGTAGTAATTCCGGTGTTAATGCCAATAGCAGCATTAAGACTCCAAATCTTGGAGGTCCTG
This sequence comes from Streptanthus diversifolius, assembly GCA_039880935.1. NCBI lineage: Eukaryota > Viridiplantae > Streptophyta > Magnoliopsida > Brassicales > Brassicaceae > Streptanthus > Streptanthus diversifolius. Next base: position 15,853,339 of record JAXGFM010000013.1, on the reverse strand, counting down.
CGATGAAAAGTATGTCTGGGAGCAATATAAATGGTGCTGGTTTTCCGACGAACAGCGATCCGTTTGGTTCTTTGGTTGGTTTCGGATCAAAACCATCAGGAAGTATCAATTCTGGAATCAAAACTGGGATGGCTAACAACAATGCACAGAGTGATGCTTTTGGGAATTTGCAGAGTTCATTCCAATCGGGAGTGTCGAATCCGAGCAGTGGCGGTTTTACGGGATCAACCACTCAAAACAATGACTTTGGGGATTTCCAGAACGCTACGAAATCAAACACATTCTCATCAGGCGGGTTTACGAGTAGCTTCAATGCTTCGAACATTGATTTTGGTGTGCAATCAAGTGCTCCTCAACCCTCAAGTGCAAACGATGATCCATTAGGAATGTTTTCTACTTCCAATACCTCAGCTGCATCGGCTACACCGCAGACTGAAGATTGGGGATTTGAAAGTTTTGACGGTGGGGCTGATTCTGGCGGCGGTTCAACCACTGAGCTTGATGGATTGCCACCACCTCCACCAGGTGTATCAGCTACATCAGCTAAGACCAAGGGCATTGATAATCAGAGACAAGGTCAGTATGCTGATGCCATCAAGTGGCTGTCTTGGGCTGTGATTCTTATGGAGAGAGCTGGCGATGAAGCTGGATCTGCGGAAGTTCTTTCGACTAGGGCTTCGTGCTACAAAGAAGTCGGAGAGTATAAGAAGGCAGTATCAGATTGCACAAAGGTATGTGGTTATTGCACATAAATGAAAGGCTCCTTAGGCTTTGGATGCATCATAGTCTTGATTCATAAGCGAACTCTCTAGCTATGGGTTGTATATGTATTCGCTTTAGTTGTGGCCTATGGGGTTAAGAATTCTTGACGGAATCAGTACTGATAAGAGTTTTGAGGTATATGAAACTTGACAATATGATATTTCGGTTCTTGTGGAATCTAAGATATAATACGACTTGTATTTGCTATGTTAATGTTTTAGAGTCATGTTGTAGAAGAAAAATACCATTGCTGAACAGCTCTCTGGTAGCGGGATCATTACATTGTGGTAGTTGGTTGATTGTTGTTATGCTTGCTCCATAGACGGAAACCAGATATGAAATATGAAACATATGTACTAATGTGATTGCAGGTACTTGACCACGACAAGAAGAATGTGACCATTCTGGTTCAACGAGCACTCTTATACGAGAGCATGGAGAAATACAAACTGGGAGCTGAAGATCTAAGGATGGTTCTGAAGATCGATCCCGGGAATAGAATCGCTAGAAGCACCGTTCACCGCCTAACCAAAATGGCTGGGTGATTGATCATCCTTCGTATACAGATATTTCCTTAATTGTCTCAAAAGATAAACAAAAAAAACCCTTCTAATCTTCCCCTTATTTGCTCGATACCGTCTCGTCTCTCATCAATGGACCTTGCGTGTGTGTATTCTTTCTGAGTTTTTTATGGGTCAGCTTATTCTGTGTGGGTTGTGAATGTATTTTTTTATATGCTGTTGATTGTTATCAATTGGATTCTGTGATACATTACATTTTTGAATTTATCACGAAATATTTGACCATGAATGTTTTTGTAAAGCAACTATAGAACACTGACGGTTGTTATTTTCCTCCAGAGTTACAGTCAAAACTTTGCGATAATGTTAGTGGGATTTTTGTTAAACGACCGATGGTATCGTGAATAAAATGGCAAGATGACCCGTAAGAGTCACGTCGTCATGATGAACGTGAGACGTTCAACGCATATTACACAGATTAACCATTAACTATTATTATTAAAATTATAATAATACGTTTATGATGAGCTTACTTCGTTTCTTTTTGGTCAACTAGGTATCTATTAGCTTAGTTTGTATACAAAGTTACTATTAGTTTAAGTTTATAACCGACCAAATTAGGCTTTTGACATGATTATTTTTTTCTTAACATGTGCTATTAGGTAAAAACCCCGAAACCTAGCTACATAGCATTTCCAAGTTTCTTTACCTATACAGTATTTGATTAAACCATTTGACGAAAACATAATTGTCAACTAAATCCTTTCTTCAGTCTAAATTTTTAAATTTTTCTTGTTCTTCAATTCATTTTATTTTCCGGATAAAGATTATAAATTCAGAAAGTGACAGTATACCCCATCACGTGTATATGAGGAACTATTGATTACCCGACGCTCGTGGACGCAACACTCCAAGTTCTAAGGCCTTGTCGTTATTTGGATTAAATTTGTTGTAACCGTCGTGTATCGAAGAATATATAACTGAGTATGATTTTAATATAAATATATATATATATATATCTCTTTTTGTTAAATTCAGCCCGACTTTATACTATAAAGTTTTTATTTTTATCAACATAATATAAATCATTTATTTATCCTATAAATGCGTTTCACCTCCACCATAGTCATCTTCCTCTTGAAACCCAGCATCCGAGAAAAAGAAAACAAACAGAGAAAATGTGTGGCGGTGCTATAATTTCCGATTTTTTCCCTATCGTCACCAAGGCCAAGGGTAGGAAACTCACTGCGGAGGAACTCTGGTCAGAGCTCGATGCTTCCGCCGGCGACGATTTCTGGGGTTTCGATTCCACCTCCAAGCTTCAATCCACCAACCCACAAGGTTCGATTAAATTAACCATACATTAGATTATAACCACATTGAGTTATATGAAATTTGAGAATAATCAAAATTTCGAAATATAGTTTTTTTGGGGTAAAGTAAAGAAAGAAAAAATTAATATATGATAAAGATTCTTTATTTGGGTTTGGTAGTGACATTTATTGGGAATTTTCGCTATCTATGGGGTTAAATCTGTAATTTTGCACCTTAAACTTTCGTAGTGACGTTGAAAGAGGAGGCGGCGGAGAAGGAGAAGGAGCCGGCGACGGAGAAACGAAAGAAGAGGAAGAACGTTTACAGAGGGATACGTAAGCGTCCGTGGGGAAAATGGGCGTCAGAGATTCGAGATCCAGGAAAAGGAGCCAGAGTCTGGCTTGGGACGTTCAACACGGCGGAGGAAGCCGCCATGGCTTATGACGTAGCGGCGAAGCGGATCCGCGGGGATAAAGCCAAGCTCAACTTCCCAGATCATCTTCATCATCCTCCTCCTAGTCCTGCTACTCCTCCGCTGACATCATCTCCACGATTAGACGTTCAGCCTCCGGCCAAGAAGCTCTGCGTCCTCTCCCAGAGCGAGTTAACTCAACCGAATTTCCCGGTGGAGTGCATTGGATTCGGGAATGGGGCCGAGTTCCAGAACCCAAGATACGGACTTGAACCGGATTACGATCTAAAACAGCAGATATCGAGCTTAGAGTCTTTCCTTGAGCTGGATGGTATCACGGTGGAGCAACCGAGTGAACTCGATGAGTCAGTCTCCGAGGTGGATATGTGGATGATTGATGATGTCATCGCGTCGTATCAGTAAAATGCGTAATAAGTAACAAATAAAATAAAGTTTGTAATATATGTGTAATTGCTGTTACTTTTTAAGGTTTTACCCGTTACATGAGCGACTGATTATGTTGTGGTTCGTAATGTGTGGCGTTATTGTGACTCATTTCGAGCGTTACATTTTACGGTTTGTGATATTTTTATTCACTTTTTAAAAGTTAGATATATAACTGTTGTATACATATTTGTAAATACTTTATTAAAAACATACTACCATTTTGTATTCTCTCTCTGTAATCTACTAAGCGTTTAACCTTGGAAGTGGGGGTGAAATGAGTTATATTGGTTTATAGTCAGTCCATTTATTTGAGTCAAATTTTTTTTTTAATTTAGTTTAATATTTTATTTAATATTGCGGTGTGATATATTAGACTATTATTATAGTTAACAATATTTTAAAATTTTATTTTTGACAAAAATATTTATAGATTATTAAAATTAGAAGTGATGTTTAATGTTTATTTTGTTGTAAAGAAAAACAAGAAGTGAATATAGTAGGAAGCGACAAAGTAGCATTATCTTTTTCCCGATTGTTATACGTACGTATTATTCTGGTGTGCCTATGAAAAAGGTTATATGATGATTTTTTTTTTTTAATATTTATTTGTCATTGCTTATAGGCAACATTAATGGAAAAGGTTTGATCCGTTACTACATGGAAAATTGGAAATTTGAATTATCTCTATTTTAAAAATTTAGAAAGAAACGATCGATAGCAACAACTTATTACAGATGAGTTTCTTTAAATAAAATACTACAACTTACTAGTGAGATTAACTTTCAAACTTGACGGAATATATAGTATTTTGAGCGTAAATTGCTATAATTTCATCACTTCATTTGTGTTTATAAACTTTATTTAATGTTTTTTATAGGATAAACTTCTCTAAAACGTCATTTAAGTAACATGCTAACATTTTTACATTGTAAGTATGTTTCAGCCGTAAACGAATCCTATCGTTTCTCGAAATGTGTCTTACGTATACATGATTAATTGAATAATGTAGACTCGTTTAGATGCATGAACCTTGAAGCCTAGTTGACCTAATAAGAATTAAAGTGGGTCCCTACAATGTTTCAAAGATTGACAGAATCTATCAGTTTCGCGAGATTTTGTCTATTTTATTTAAAGAGAATCATTAGTATTTTAATACTCAGCGCATTTTATTCGGTGTGATTTATGATTTACTCAGATTCAATTAACTGAAAATTATCATCTAATGATGTTTGTCTTAAACTAATACACATCAATATAATGTTCAGACTATTTTTCCCCTACATCTTATCGAATCGAGATTAAACAATTGTTCATATGACCTATCATGTCGTACTCAAACTCAAGTCAGTTAACAACTTATTAGTAAGGTCTCGACTGATTTTTGTTTAGTTGCATTTTCTACATATATCACAATACTGACATATAAATGCAAATTGTAAAGAAAAATCAATTAATTTTTCAAGAACAGGAGAATCATATACTTAAAAATATATATATATATATATATGTTTAACTCTAATGTAACTTGTTCGCTTAATGCAACAAGTCTTTATTTTTTATTTAAATTTATCATGCTGATCATGTACCAAAATTCTTGAACATGTGACACACTGATATTCAAGATCAGAGAAGTTATTTTGGTTATACTTTATATAAAACTGGAACATGTCAGTATGCTTAAAACAACTCGTTAATCACATAATTCATAAACAAATTTGTGTTCCCTCGTCAAGAAATTGTAATCCATAGTTTGACGATGTCTGTGTGATTGCTTTTCTCTAGGAGTTTCAAACGTTGTCCTTTTCTCCCCACTTGTAAAATGTAATCCGTACGTGCATTATTAATTATCTGAAAGATAATGTCAATGTATAGAGTATAATATATGTATATTGTATTGTCAAATACTACGTATATATATTGTTACTGTATTCATCCACAACTATTATTATTTTATTTATTGTCTTATTCGGCAACCAGCCAATCACTGTAAACTTATTTTATTAAAAATATCGTAATTGTTAAGTGAAACTATGAATGAACGAATCATGAATCATGTTGAAGACAAAAAAACAAAAGAAAAAAAAATACAATGGGCCGAAACTAGGGTCCATTAGAAGACGGAAGGGCCAAATTAGCGTGAAGCATACATATTTATTATATTTATTTTTGTATCATCTACTTAAAAAATAAAGAAAAAACAAAAATCAAGAGATAATTTTGTTAAAAATATATATATTTAAAAAAAGAAATTACCATGTTAAAAATATCTATTTTTAAAAAAAAGAAATTACCATGTTATAATATTATTGTTTTAATATTTAATATTTAATATTATAATTATAAAATTAAATAAAAATCACAAAAATATTATTAATTTAAAAAACTGATGCTCTTCGTTTTATAAGAAATTAAAAAACCTTCTATTTTTCATCCCCTAACCCAAAACCCCTAACAGAGAGAAGCGGTGAGAAGCCTCAGAAGCGAAATGTGGCAAGGGAAAACTGTGGCTTGATTCCAATGAATCTACCGATATCTCTATGGCCAATTCCAGTAAGATTTGGATTTATTTATAGCTCTCTCCGATGTTTTTTTTTTACTGTATCGGAGCTTGATTGATTTAAGTATTATATAATATATGTTTTTGATATTGAAATCGGTTAAATTCATGAATTGAGATTGCAACGTCGTTTCTACTTTGTACTGTGACAAAAAAATATTGAAGTATGATGACAATTTTCTAACATTCGATTATCAATACGTTATAAATCACATATGTGACTGTATTTACTTATTTTGTTGTAAAAATTCTGCCTATAGTTTCTCCGAATTTTGATGCGATTGAATTTGATTTTCCGAGAGCTTGCCTTTCTCACTTAGTTTTTCTACAAGCTTAGATGATGTATCCAGATTCATGTTTTTTTTTTTTTGGGTTGCATAGGCATGTTGATCGATACAGTACGGTTGATATTGTTCTTAATATACTCATCTGTAATCAGGGCAGAACATTAGGAAGCTTGTGAAGGATGGTTTCATTATCAGGAAACCCTCCAAGATCCACTCGCGTGCTCGTGCAAGGAGTTTGAACGATGCCAAGAGAAAGGGTCGTCACTCTTGATATGGTAAAAGGGCCTAATGTCTGAAAATATTATTTGTCGTATATTGTCTTTTGTACCACTTTCAATGTTTCTTGGTTTTCAGGTAAGAGAAAGGGTACAAGAGAGGCGAGGCTACCGACAAGGACATGTACCACGACATGTACATGAAAGTGAAGGGTAACGTGTTCAAGAACAAGCGTGTGCTTATGGAGAGCATCCACAAGTCCAAGGCTGAGAAGGCGAGAGAGAGAAGACTCTCTCTGACCAGTTTGAGGTCAAGCGTGTTAAGAACAAGGCTTGCAGGGAGCGAAAGTTTGCCAGAAGAGAAGAACGTTTAGCTCACGGACCAGGAGGTGGAGAGATAACGGTTGCATCTTGAGTTAACCTCTAGAAGAAGATTTTTTTTTTTTTTTAATTATTTTGTCGGAGATTCTTTTCTTCACAAATGTTTCTCATGTTTGGGATCTCACTTCGCTATCTATAAATTCTTCACTTTTTTTTTTTCTCTTCACTTTCTCTCTTTCACCAGTTTATGTATGAATCCATTGTCTTACAAAAATGAAAGAAGCTGAGCAAATATTAATAACACCCCGAATCCAGCAAATGAAAGACAAATTCGACTGAACTTTGTCTCAATATTTTACTAAAATTTAAAACAGAAGATTGCATAAAAAAAAATCAATGACAATAACTTTGTAGTTCACACGCTAATTCAATCATTTGTTAACTTTCATGACAGCAAATATAACAATTTTACAAAAACAGTTGTTCTATGGTTGGAGAAAAAAAACATAGAACTATATGATAAGCTTAATTTAAATATAAGGTTACTCAACTGTTTTGTAAAAAATAATGTAAATCATAAATTAAAAAAAAACAGATCCCGGTTTCGAACCAGAGTCCGCGCAAATGAAGAAAATTATTGAGGTCAATGTCGACGAAGTTCATCTTCACTTTGCTTTCTTCGTGTACCTGTAAACAAAACCAACCCCGTCTCTCTCTCTCTCCCTCTCTCTCCGACTTTTGAAATTTTCCTCAGATTTATCTTCCTTCGTATCGACTCCACTCTGGATCGTTGAACGATTTGGTGTTCAGGTCGATCGTTTCTAATAGGAATTCCGGGGGGTATAATAAGCACCCGAAAGGCAAAAGGAACACGCGAGGGGAGAAGATTGGAGACTTTCTGCTTCTGCTTTGCTAGATCTTGAAATTCAGGGATCTAATTGAGTAATTCGATCAGAGGATGGCATCTGAGCAGTTGATGTCTCCCGCCTGTGGCAGTGGAGGTCGATACTTTCAGATGCAGCCCGAGCAAATTCCTTCGATGGTTTCGTCGCTCTTCTCCTTCGCGCCGGCTCCAACGCAGGAGGCTAATCGTATTTTTGAAGAATTACCCAAAGCAGTTATTATCTCTGTCTCTCGGCCTGATGCCAGCGATATTAGCCCCGTACTCTTGTCTTACACCATCGAGTGCCAATACAAGCAGGCGAGTCCGTCCCTTTCAATCTCTGTTGTTTTTCTTCGCATAATAGATGCTTGGATCAGAATCTGATCTCAACTGGGTATTCAAATTTTCACGGTTTCAGGACAAGACTATCAACGTTTACGAAACAATTTGCTTGGATAATAGTTATTAGCTCGGTTCATAGTGATACAAGCAATTCCATGCACTTTTAATCTTCAAGTATGACTATTAATCGAAGTAGCAACTATATTCGTCGGACACCTTTTTTATGAGGTTTATATAATCCTAATACAACATCAAAAGACATGCTCTTTTGAATCGTCAAGTCAATGTTATATGGCTGACATGTATCAATACATAAATGTTTCTCCTTACTGTAGTGGAAATGGTGCTTATTTCAGTGGATCTTTTCGACTTTTTGGATACTTGAAATTCTTGAGTCCTAACTTTAGCGCTTTTTTGTAACAGTTCAAGTGGCAACTTGTGAAGAAAGCATCTCAAGTATTTTATTTGCATTTTGCATTGAAGAAACGTGCTTTTATTGAAGAAATTCACGAAAAGCAAGAACAGGTTTCTGTTGAAACTCGAAATATCTAGAAATGTTTTACTAATTTGTGTTTCCCTTCGACGGAACATATTATAGGCTTTGCCCTGGGCTGTTTCTAAATCGTTTTTCATTGCCTGCTTGAAGTTTCACCGAGTTTGATGTTGTCTTTTTTTTGGAATATCACATTAAAGGTTAAAGAATGGCTTCAAAATCTAGGAATAGGGGATCATGGACCCATTGTGCAAGATGAAGATGCTGATGAAGTCCCGTTACATCAAGATGAGAGTGCCAAAAATAGGTTTGACTTGCTGGCATGGTTTTTTGCTGGATAAGTTGCTGATGTACTCTTCCAACGGATGTCATTATTTCTGACTAGTAGGCTCTGTTTTCAGAGATGTTCCTTCAAGTGCTGCTTTGCCAGTCATTCGTCCTTTGGGAAGACAGCAGTCCATATCAGTTAGAGGAAAGCATGCAATGCAAGAATATCTGAACCATTTTCTAGGGAATCTTGATATTGTCAATTCACGGGAGGTATATTTTTATAATCTATTTCGCTGGGTGGTTCAACTACTCTGTCACAGTCTATACGTAGTTATGCAAAGGGTTGTTCTCTTTCTATTCTAGCTAGAAATCTGAGGACAGCCAGTGAATGCTGAAGGTTTCAATGCATTTTAAGCTTTTATTCCCATATACACTGAGCTTCATTCCATTCCATTTCATGCATAGTTAAGTGCTAAATGCGTAATATAGGTGTGCAGGTTTTTGGAGGTCTCGATGTTGTCGTTTTCACCAGAGTATGGGCCCAAATTGAAAGAAGACTATATTATGGTAAAACATCTACCGAAGATTTCAAAGAGTGATGATTCTAATAAATGTTGTGGATGCTGCTGGTTCTGTTGCTGCAATGATAATTGGCAAAAGGTATGAAAATTGTCATTTCTTGCTCATATTCGTGTAGTTTGTAGATTGCTATGAAATTTGGTTACCTCTGGAGTTTCCTATGGGATGACTTGTGAGCTTTGTTCGTGCGTTATGTGGTTATCCTTGTCCTCTCTCCCACTCTTGCTTTGATTCTCAACGCATTGAATGCCATGTATAATGTATCAGACGCAATTAGATTTCACATAATTTGTCACATAATTAGTAGTTCTTTTTGTAATGCCAAAATTTATCACTACTCTCATTGGGGAGGTGTTGAGAATCATTGTGGAGAAGTAAATTGTTTTTCTAACTCTGTTGGAGATCTCTATGTTCGCGATGTTTATTCTTATCAAATATTGCAGTTGTCTCCTGTTAGAACTCATGTTGTTTGCTCCCGATCAGACACTCATCATCAAGGTGAGATATAAGATCATATCTAAGGTTCTTTTTTTCTCCAGTACAGGTGTGGGGGGTACTAAAGCCAGGTTTTCTTGCCTTATTGGAAGATCCATTTGATGCAAAGTTATTGGATATAATTGTTTTTGATGTCCTACCAGTTTCTAATGGAACTGATGGTGCTGATGTATCACTAGCAGCAGAACTGAAGGATCATAATCCGCTGCGGCATGCATTCAAGGTTAGCAGTTACTATCCTACATATCTTTTAAAATCTATATTTGCATATATATATATATATATATTTGCATCTGATCAGCTTTCTTAATAATCATTTTTTTTTTCATACCCCTTGTTTAATAACCTATGATGTTGTTCTTTAAAGCTTCTAAATTGAAATTAGATTTAACTGTCCAAGGTATCTGCTGTAGATTTCCTAAGTTTATATTTATTATGCCTAGACACTGGATACTAACCAGAGCATCAGTTGCGCTGTCGGAAACTGATCACCAAGAAGATTAGGATATTCATTTTGCTGTCAGTTAAAGTGGGATTCTATAGAATTTTTCTCTGTATAACCTTCAAACTTTATTCATCCTCAGTTTCTTGTCTTATTTTGCTGCAATATTTATTTTTCTCATGGGGCTTATGTTGCGACAAAGGTATGGATAACTATTGCTTTATAACTTTGTCAAAAAATCCCAGGTTACATCTGGAAACCGGAGTATAAGTATAAGGGCGAAGAGTAGTGCAAAAGTTAAAGATTGGGTAGCTTCTATTAATGATGCTGCTCTTAGACCTCCTGAGGGTTGGTGCCACCCTCATCGCTTTGGCTCATTTGCTCCCCCGAGGGGTTTGACAGATGATGGAAGTCAGGCCCAGTGGTTCGTGGATGGTGGAGCAGCTTTTGCAGCCATGGCTGCATCCATTGAAAATGCTAAATCTGAGGTCTGTCACTTTCCATTGCAAGGTGTGGAGACGGACGATGAGTTGATTTTCTAATATATTCAACTGATCTGCTTTTTCTTTGTAGATTTTCATTTGTGGCTGGTGGGTGTGCCCGGAACTTTATCTTAGGCGCCCTTTTGAGTCTCATACGTCTTCCAGACTTGATAACTTGTTGGAGAACAAAGCTAAGCAAGGAGTTCAGGTACTTACCATAGACATGTATGTACTTAGTAGCTATTTTTTCTATTGTGAAGTGTCTTTAGTGGGCAATGAAGATCTTACTTGCCAGGTCAGGAGGGATGAGCACGTGGTCTTATTTTCTTATACTTTTTGTTCTGATCTTTGTCATTGAAGGCTTTGCTCTCTTGGTAGCATGCCTTGTAAGACTCTGTGTGTGACCTTGCAGTGAATCTTTGAAGTTATTAAATGAGTCATATTTTTGTTTATACTTGGTGACAAATTGAAATTTGTAAACATAAATAGTTTTGGATATGATAATTTTTTCCTATCTACTCAACAATTAACATTATTTTTAATGGACTTTTGTTCGAGTTTCGTTTATTCAATGCTTGTTATACTCGTCCAGGGATAATTCTTTTGGTAAACTAAATGCTGACTTTGGTTTTCTTAATTTATTTCACTTTTAGTTTGGACGCGTAGATTTCTAATTTTTCATAGTTTTATTGTGTAAGAGTTTTACATACTTCTACTCAAGGAGGTTGCTTCTGCTCTTTTCAACAGTGTAGACATGTTAATTTTCAATGCACTGTTTGGATTCTCAATTTTTCATTTGTTTATTACTATCTCTCGTCAGATATACATCCTTCTCTACAAGGAGGTTGCTCTTGCTTTAAAGATCAACAGTGTCTATAGCAAACGCAGGCTTCTTGGCATTCATGAGAATGTGAGGGTACTTCGTTATCCTGACCACTTTTCTAGCGGTGTCTATCTCTGGTATGATATGGTGTACAGTTCTAATATCTTTTCTTTCTTGTTTATCTCTCTGGTTTGGTATTAAATAAATGTACCTTTAAAACTCATATCTGACCACAAAAGTAAACGGGAAGGACTTTGATTTCTACTTATGCTGTCTTTATAGGTCTCACCATGAAAAACTCGTCATCATCGATCATCAGGTATGCTTTATTGGAGGGCTGGACTTGTGTTTTGGCCGGTACGACACGTTTGACCATAAAGTAGGAGATAACCCTTCTGTAACATGGCCTGGAAAAGACTATTACAACCCCAGGTAAGAATTTCCTTCTTACAACGAGTATCAACAGATTTTATCATTGCGAGTAAAGAGTTGAGTTGATTTTCGGGGTCTCTGTTCAGTTTACCAAGTTTATTTTTTCTTCTATAAGAAGAAATTGTCTGTCACTTGCTAGTGATTTTGGCTGTGATGTTTGAAGATAAACTGTTCCGTGGTTTTCACCAATCAGATATTGGATATCCAATACAAACCAGGATTGCCATTACACATTTTATCTTTCTGAATTCTACCCTCTGATTACTGTTTGAACGCAATTAATTTCTGCAGAGAATCTGAACCCAACACTTGGGAAGATGCTCTGAAAGATGAGTTAGACCGTAACAAATATCCACGGATGCCTTGGCATGATGTGCATTGTGCTTTATGGGGTCCACCTTGCAGTGATGTGGCGAGGCACTTTGTTCAACGCTGGAACTATGCTAAGGTTTATCCGTTCTTCATGAACTCTCTATCTGTTTGGTTTTTTTTTGTCATTACCGTAAACTAATCAATGATTATTTCAGAGAAACAAAGCTCCATATGAAGATTCAATTCCGCTTCTTATGCCCCAACATCACATGGTTATACCCCACTACATGGGAAGACAAGAGGAGTCAGACACTGAATGCAAGAATGACGAAGACAGCATTAAAGGGATTAGAAGAGATGCTAGATCATCTTTGCAGGACATTCCATTACTTTTGCCTCAAGAGCCTGTCGATCAGGATGGTTCGAGTGGGGGGCATAAAGCAAATGGTAGTAACAATAGAAATGGTCCATTCTCCTTCCGGAAATCCAAAATTGAACCAGTTGATGGAGATACTCCTATGAGGGACTTTGTAGATGATCGTAATGCGCTAGATCTTCCAGTGGCAAAGCGTGGTTATAACGGAATAAATTCAGAGTGGTGGGAAACACAAGAACGTGGTTATCAGGTTGGGTCACCAGATGAGACTGGGCAAGTTGGTCCAAGAACTTCATGCCGCTGTCAGGTGGGTGTTATGGAAGTTTATATATACCAGTAACCTGTTGCATTCCCAATTTAAATTGCACAGATGCTATTGTGTAGGTTCCTCTTCTGTTTCCTTCTTGCCTTGCTTACAGTATTTGAAATTTTCTCAGAAATATCAGAATTTCCCGTCAACGATTAGCACTGATTACTCCTATTTTCAGATTATACGAAGTGTCAGCCAGTGGTCTGCTGGAACTAGCCAAGTTGAAGAGAGTATCCATTCTGCTTACCGATCTCTTATTGACAAAGCTGAACATTTTATCTACATTGAGGTATTTGCTATAAGAACTTTTTCTTCATAGAATCACAATTTGACAGCATCATGTAGAGTTTCATTGAACCAACCTGCCATCTTCGCATATACAATTAATTTTGTTCTTGAAATTGAGTAGTGACCATAGGTTCACATGTGCTCCATTTTTCTGACTTCTGTTGCATCTTGTGCAATGTGTATCCAGAATCAGTTTTTCATATCAGGCCTTTCTGGGGATGACACAATAAAGAACCGTGTCTTAGAAGCGTTGTACAAGAGGATTTTGCGTGCCCATAATGAAAAGAAAAGTTTCAGGGTTGTTGTTGTTATACCTCTCCTCCCGGGGTTCCAGGTTAGTTTTCATTGAGAATACTGTATTGTTTTTCAAAAGAACTTGCCCCTGATATGCATTTGTTCTAACTGACTTATGTGGCTGGCAGGGAGGTATTGACGACAGCGGTGCAGCATCTGTTAGAGCCATTATGCATTGGCAGTATCGAACCATGTACAGAGGACAAAATTCGATATTGAACAATCTTTACAATACTATTGGCCCAAAGGCTCATGATTATATTTCCTTTTACGGCCTAAGGGCGTATGGTAAACTTTCTGAAGATGGACCTGTCGCCACTAGTCAGGTAACAACTTAATCATCCATGGGTTATATTTTACCTTTTTAGTGATCACAGCACCATATATAGGATGCATGTTTTTCATGTGTTTACAAGTAAGTAACTGCTGAAAATGTGAATGCTATATCTTTCACTCCGTGTAGGTGTATGTTCACAGTAAAATCATGATAATTGATGACCGTGCAGCACTGATTGGATCTGCCAATATCAACGACCGGAGTTTGCTTGGCTCAAGGGATTCTGAGGTCATATTTTACACTCACGTGCTTTTTTGTGTTACGCATCGATTTCCATAAGCCTATGAAACACTAAGGGGAAGATTGAAAATTATGTTTACGAAAAACAAAACGAGTATGAAAAGTGGAAGTAGTTTATGCGAAAACCTTTTTTCTTTGTTAAAGAAAGTATTGGTGCCTCAATATGTTATAGCGGAGTTTATACGTAGGGATGAATTGATTTGAAGTACATGCTGAATATGTTTTTTTTTTTGTTTTTTTTTTGTTTTTTTGTAACCTCATATATGCTGCATTAAGAACCATACCGTGCTTGTATGCTTTATATCAGATTGGAGTACTAATCGAAGACAAAGAGTTAGTAGATTCGCGCATGGCAGGAAAGCCATGGAAGGCTGGAAAATTTACTTTAAGCCTTAGGCTCTCTCTGTGGTCCGAACACCTTGGACTTCGTAGTGGAGAGGTTTGTATCATATCCTTAAATTGTTTCTCTTTGTGCGATGATATTTCCACTAAGAGTAACCAACAGCGTTAAGTGATTTCAGTATATAAACAAATTTAAAACCTGAAATGCCATGGCAACTATTTTTAGAAACTAATGTTGTACGTAGACTTAATGATGAAAGATGATCTAAACCTCCCCCTGCTTGAACTTTCAACCAATGGCTGTGATAGAAGAGGGTCTTAAGACTCTTAATGCTTCCCGTGGTAATATTTACAAAAATGTGACCTTTGGCTCTTTGTTTCCAGATTGATCAGATAATTGATCCCGTCTCTAATTCAACCTACAAGGAGATATGGAATGCAACTGCAAAGGTTATAAACACGATTACATATTGAACTTTATAATTCCACTACCCAGGTATAACGTCAGATTTATATATCGCAATGCAGACAAACACAATGATATATCAGGATGTCTTCTCTTGTGTACCCAATGATCTCATTCATTCAAGGTACAATCCCGGTTTATCTTTTCTTTTTCCAGCTGTGGACACTATCATTATTGTTAAGCCTGAAAATAATACCTCCGAGAAGATTTTAGATTATGATGATCTGGAACATGATCGCTCTTGGATATATTTGCAGAATCGCGTTCAGACAAAGCATATCGTATTGGAAGGAGAAACTGGGACACACAACCATCGACTTGGGAATAGGACCAGAGAAACTGGAGTCTTACAACAATGGAGACATCAAGAAAAGCGATCCTATGGACAGACTAAAGTCGGTAAGGGGACATCTCGTCTCCTTCCCTTTAGATTTCATGTGCAAAGAAGATCTAAGACCTGTCTTCAATGAGAGTGAATACTACGCCTCCTCTCAAGTCTTCCATTGAGATCATACCTTAAATCTTGATCGCGGATATAGTCAGTGAGGCTCGACACGAAAAAAAAACTTCATTGTTATCTTTAACCAATTCATCTCATATGTTAATGAGAAAGAATTGAAGTTGTCTGTAAAGGGATATCAGATATGTAATGATTTTGGAAACAGGAGGGAAATCACAAGAGAAGCCATTTTGCTATTATTGGTTGCTCTCTCCCGAGGTAAAGAAAGAAGGAACAAGTCATTTTCTAAAAGTTAAAAGTACTATCTTATACTTGACTCCAAATTTGTCACCCACATATGATTTGTAATTATGCGAAAGAAGACTGAATAATAAAATGTCGGTGTCGAGATCCACGAGGAGCCATGTGACATTGAGTTTGAGTCCTTTGTTGTATACTTGTATGCCTCTGAATCAAACAACTCCATCTTTACCACTTGCATCTGTTTGTTGTGTCATATTTTTGTTTCGACTGTTTGTATCTATTTGTGTGTTATGTCTCAACTTAGAAAAGAAAATTCAAAGATGAAAGTAAGCAATACCATGTGGAGGATTTGGTGGTCAATTGTTTATCTAAACACAGATATACAAGAAAGAGGTTACCAGAGTGAAATAAAATCAAACTAAATTGTAGATTTAATAACTTGCTTCTATTGATCGATTTCGATTTTCCGACAAAATGTTTGGGTTGGAATTTGGATGGAAACGTAAAAGCAGTCAAACCACAAACTATATACATATATCTATTTTTATTTCAAATAGGAATTAGGTTTAGATTGTTAGATTGTGACCATGCATTTAGCATATTCCATCTAGCGCCAAATTAATTTATTATATTATCTCTTTCCATATTTTTTTTGTAACTTCATTTCACTACAACATTATCACCACCTAAATAACTCGGCACTCTTAATTAATAATTTTTCAAACTTAATTTTAAATTTAAAGTCGTAAGCACTAACATGTGATTATAGATACACACACGTAACATATATATTTTGTCCATTAAATTTGTGTATATGACGCCTAAAAGTAATGAAAATGTAATCTTATTTCTGATATATGCATGACTTATTTATTTAGCTATTAGCCATTGCAGCATAAAAACGATATACTGTATAAACAAATTTTCATGATAGTCTATATTACGACCAGAAGGAATTTATGCTCTGCATTTTTCCATATATTGTTTTGTGTATGTACATATATATCGTTTATACTGGTACGTTATTACATTTGAATAGGTTATTAAGTTTGTGCAATTGGTCTTCATCTTATAGCAATTGTTTTCTATTGGTATGTTATTATATTTGAATGATAGGAACGTATCATCTGACTAAGGTGTAATAAAGAGTTGTTTCGGATCAAAGGCAACTTACTATTAGCTTTTAGATTCGAGAACCTCTCACAGCCACAACTTTTTACGACAAGTGCTTATTGTTTAACAAACCCCACATGATTTCATTTCATATTTCCACCACATTCATTAATTTATTGATTCTCTTCCACATCCACATTTAATCTATACATTTTTACTATTTTTAAGTATATACATCTCTATCATAATGAGGTACTAAGCGACTATAATTTATCCTTTTGTCGGTCTTAAAACTTTATTTTATATCGTGATAAAGTTTGATTGGTTATTCACTGTTGTTGTTGTAACGCTTTTTTTTTTTGTGTGGTCGAGTCATTTGACCCCAAAATTTACATATGTCCATTTTATTCCATTTGATGATTGCATTGAAATAACATCTTCACTCGCCTAACACGTCCATAATACAGTAGCCCAATTTTTTTCCAACAAATGCAATAGCCAATATGGCAATATATGTATATATATATATATCCGAGAAAGGACATATAATTTCTTAATTTCGTAGCTCATTTGAAGTAAATAGGATGTGATGCATTTTATCATTTTAATCTACTTTTATCAATGGAACATACATATACGTTTCCATAAACTAACCAAGAATATTCATCTGTTAAAGCTTTCAACTATATATAATTAATTGTCGTCAACTTTATGCTTAACATATACGTGTCATTATCGACATGCAAAAAAAAAATGTATGTGTATTTGTACGTGTATATGTATAAAATAAAAGGCTTAGAATAGTCGAAGGAGAGAAAGAGAAAGATGATGAGTCACAGAAACGATTCACCAGCTTATAAGTAGTAAATCAAGCAAAAGGAAAAGTATTCAACAGAGAAACTCCGATCAAGAATATTCACCGGAGAAAGGGTAATTTGCTAATTAGACCTTAGACTCTCTTTTTTTTTTTCTTTCCTTTGTTCTATCGCTTTTGCTTTGTTCTTCTTCATCTTGAGAAGCTGCAGTAATCATGTGTTTATATAAACCTAGTTAAGTTGTCCTATGACTTGTTACTACTCGGAACAGGTACATAAAATTATTGTCCATAACTAATTGTAGGATTGTAAGAACATTAGAGAATGGTGCTTTTGCCTGCATTTTTGGACGGACTGGCTAGAAGTGTATCGATGAAGAAAGGAAAATATCAATCGGAAGATGACGATGGAGGGAGAGAGATTGCAAAATCAATGATGAAAGACTCGAAGAAGAACTCCACTTTGCTTGGTTCATCGGGCTTTGTTAACTCCGACACTTCTAAGAGATTTACCTCTATTTGTTCTAATAGAGGTGAGAAAGGAATTAACCAAGATCGTGCCATTGTTTGGGAGGTACACTTTACATAAATATACTATATGTTAGGTAATTTTTCCTTCCATGAAAACCGATTTTAACTATATAGTTATAATGTCTATAAATTAGTGGCAAAAGTTAATGTTTAAATGGAATCATGATCTAGTTTTTAAATTTATATTTATATATGATAGTTGAGAAATTAAAACTTGTTTTATGAATTTTTCTATACACAATGTAAAGGGATTTGGGTGCCAAGAAGACATAACATTTTGTGGGATGTTCGATGGACATGGACCATGGGGACATGTGATAACCAAAAGGGTAAAAAGATCATTTCCATCTTCACTGCTTTGCCAATGGCAACAAACTCTTGCATCATTATCATCGTCGCCGGAATGTTTCTCTCCGTTTGATCTCTGGAAGCAATCTTGCCTGAAAACATTCTCGGTCATTGATCTTGACCTCAAGATCCATCCTTCCATTGATTCTTACTGCAGCGGTTGCACCGCTCTCACTGCCGTCTTGCAGGTACATATCTTGTAACCATACATACAAATTTCTTAACTGGATCTTATGGCCGAAACCAGACTAATAAACCTATGAAAACAACCGGTATTTATGTCATATAAGACGTCTACATTATGAACCATAATATTCATTCATATGGTATATATTTTATTGACGTTTACATAGAAAGATGCTTAATGTTGAAGTATGATTTTTGCTTTTGAAGGGTGATCATCTTGTTGTAGCCAATGCTGGTGACTCACGAGCAGTAATAGCAACAACTTCTGATGACGGAAAAGGTTTAGTGCCGGTTCAGCTATCAGTAGACTTTAAACCGAACATTCCCGGTATGTCTCAAAAAGCCTTTCCATATCTTACAATTTGTTGTTCAGATGGAAAGATTATATACAATAGGAATTAACAATTGGTATGTCTTAAATCCCGGTTAAACAGAGGAAGCAGAACGGATAAAACAATCAGATGGACGATTATTCTGCCTAGACGATGAACCGGGAGTGTATCGGGTGGGCATGCCAAATGACAAATCACTCGGTTTAGCTGTCTCAAGAGCGTTCGGAGATTACTGCCTTAAAGACTTCGGTTTAGTCTCTGAACCGGAAGTGACATACCGAAAGATAACCAGCAAGGACCAGTTCCTCATCTTGGCTACCGATGGGGTAAATATTCCCATCATATTTCACTTTTTGAATTAAAATCAGGACAGAGACACATATAATCAATAGATAATCATGTATGTGTGTATGTAGATGTGGGATGTAATGACAAATGATGAAGCAGTGGAGATAGTAAGAGGAGTAAAAGAGAGAAGAAAGAGTGCAAAGAGATTGGTGGAGAGAGCTATGATGCTTTGGCGTAAGAAGAGAAGAAGCATCGCCATGGATGATATCTCTGCTCTCTGTCTCTTCTTTCACCCTTCTTAATTTAACTCTTCCTTAACCTCTAATAACAAATACACATATCAATGTTTTGAGCTTCAACAACAAAAGTGTGATATATATACATTTACATAGTGTATATAGGATGATAGATGATTAAAAGTTTCAAGTTGTATTTGAAGATTGGTATGCAATGGACTTTGTTCTTGGAACCGTATCCTAACGTTGAAATGGCGCAGATGATTAGGATTAGAGACCAAAGGATCTAAGTAAGTAGAATTATGAGAATCGAGCCGACTATGAGGAAACATGATATCAATTAAAACATATGCAACTAAAGATTGAGTTTGAGTGCATCGTGACCGCGGTTTTTAAAGCTGCATGAAGATAATTAAACTATAAAAGGATGAAAGGACAAAATTTTGACATAAACTCAGATTCTCTGGAACCTAGTAACCTGTTTGTAAAAAACTAAAACACAAAACGCCAAGTGATTCAGCAATGCTGGCTGCATCATTCGGGTTTTTTGGTTTCTGGGATTTTTATAGCACCTTCGTTCACCAACACTTGAAGCTCCTCCTTAGCCATCTCGCGCACTTGAAGATCTTGAGTCTCTAGGAAAGCAGATAATATCTTTGAACTGCAGAAATGAAAAGAAGAGCAGATTCAACACAGATTCAGATTTCAAGGACTTGCTTGTTTGTAGATAAATGGATCTATGAGAGGAGTGATTAGGCTAACCAGTGTCCTTGAGCCCACAACCGACATTTTCCAGACAAGGCCTTTTTAAAGAGAATGGAAGCAAATGCAGAGCAATCCAAGACAAGCCTTCTTATGGTTCGGCTTGAGTGAAAGTCTTCCAGGATGTGCTGTGATTTCTTCTCTGGTTCTTCGGGTTTCGGCTTTGCTGCCACAGAGGCAATGGCTCTGTACAGCTCATGCAGCTTCTCGCTCAGAGTTGGCAAAAGAATACCATCTGAGCCTCCCACTGCAACCTGATACGAAATAAAAGTGAAAATGAGGAAAACAAGCGAATACCTGAAAGCAAGAAATCATGACAATTGGAAACTAGCATATGTTATCAGATTGAAAGCAGCATCCGTTGTGGAAGGGAGATCAGAGCATACAAGTATATACCCTACCAAATATGGTGTGATTGATATTTATAAGTTAGATTACAGTTTTTTGTTTGTTGCCAAGACATCAAATTGCTACAAGAATTTGTTTCTCTCCCAACGTTTTTATAACAGGACTAAAACCATTACAACTAAAGATATGAGAAAACAAAACTCAATACCTCATACATGACCTCTTTGCCAAAATTTGACTTGAGGAATTCTTCAGTGTTCTCCACACAGACATCAATAAGCCTCTGTTCAATTAAAAAGAAAAAAATGTTCCATGAGAGTCAATTCGATGGAAGTTGGAACATTATAAAACAAACAACCAAGAAACTGAAAAATGAGTCACATACCTCAGCAAGGCCACTTTTGATAAGCAACTCCTGTCTTCTCAAAAAGGGATCTTTTTTACCGCCTGCAACTGCAACATTTTCTTCATGATCTGCATGTCCAGTTAATGTATTCTCTTGTTCATCTTTAGCCTCCTCACCGTCTTGTTCATCCTTGGCCTCCACACCGTTTTCTATACCATTCGAGTCCTTTGTCAAAGAAGATGTCTCTGACTTATCCTGAAAGAGAAACGATAGACAGGTTTTATATCCACCAAATATATATAAGAAAGAATAGTGAATAGCATATTAATTAGGAAGATAGTTGGGGATATATCATCTTACCATTAAGCACAGTGATGGAACAGACAGATCAAGAGAGACCAAATCATCATGACTGAAATAACGTGAAGAATATGGATGAAGTAGCTGCAATAGTGGTCTCCTACCATTCTGCAGACACAATTTTGAAGCCATAAATTAAAAGAGAAAATAGAAATACTGGAGGAAATCAAAATATTAGTCATCGAAACGCCTAAGAAATAAAAGAGCAGAAGTCTAGACCATATAATGGAGCCGACAAAAGGTTAGATGTCATCAGACCAGAAAAATGAGACATAAGTATATTACATTTGATCTTTTACATAAAGCACAAACCTTGTCCATAACAAGATCCTTTAAGGTGGTCTCAAGCTCACGAACAATAATCTGAACAAAAAATTGAACAAGATTTAGAAAAAATAGACCATACGTCGCGAATAGAATCCAGCAATATTTTTTTTGGTTTAGAGAAACTACCTTGGTCACTAGCTTTGTGTCATCAACTATAAAAAAAATACATGCAAGTACCTGATAACAATAGCAGACAAGAGATTATCTGAAAAACGAATATAAAGCAACAGCGAAGCAGTATGAATGGTAAACCAAACACCAAAAGAAATTATTAAAGGTTCTTACCATACTTCCAAACTGATCAGAAGCCATCTTTCCAACATGGCTTTTTTTATCCTCAGTTTTCATTGCTTTGATAATTTTCTTTCTCTCCTGCAAAGAATATGATTTAGAAAGAGCCGAAGTTCAACTTAAGGTTGTATATGGAAAAATCCACCGTCAGATCTTTAAGCTAGATGTCAAACTAGATGTCAACCATGGAATCCGTTTATTAGATTGTTTTGATATTTACAATAATATCACGAATTACAGATGCAACCATCCAATCAGATAATCTATGAGGAGTATTAGTTGTATTGTGAGTTAACGAGTAAAAGAAAATGGATAACTAATACTATGAAATTTAGAGAACGTGTGTACCTTAGCACTTCCATGTTTGATACAAAGCATAGCAAGCTTAGAACCATCACGAGTGTGAACCATACGTATAAGAAGTGTGCCTGCCAATTGCTGAATCACAAATGCAGCAGACGTCTGCCAAAAAAAAATCATTTAGTAAAAATAAGAAGAATGTAAAGCAAAACAAAGTTATACTCCGAAACATTCACATAACTTTTTTTTAAAAAAAAAAAACCTTATCAGCTATTGTCATGTATTCAATCAACACTTTGTGTATGATAGAGTGGTCGACAATTCCTTTCTCAAGGATTGGTTGGACAATGGCAGTCATGTGTCGAATAACAGATCCTTTGTGTAGTCCAAGCTTAGCAATGATGTCTACCACCCTGAATCCCATCGAGTAACTCTTAATATGTAATCAATTCATGGCAATAAAGAGTGAACTCAACAACGGAGGCTAAGGAATTGTACGAGAGAGCTGACTACTCGGTTTCTTATGCGCTAGAGTAAGACTAGCAAGAAGAGAAAATTTACGTTTTTTCACTAGTTGAGTTCAAGTCTTTGAATAACTGAAGCTCTGTAGAGTACAATTCTCCAAGGAGTTCTTGTTTTTGTGCTGCAGTTCCCAGATGGTATGCATGCTCCACAACTTGAAAAACAACAAAGAAAATTGAGCTTCCTAAAGAAACAACAGATGCTCTGCGGCATCTTCATAGGTGAGTCATTCAAAATTATATATTTTGAAACATCAGTAATCCACATACCAACAGATCCGACCATGTGACGGAGGAGAGTAGCCACGTGTCCCCGGAGGCTGGATATACAGGCTGACAGCTGCTGCTTAGATACTGCATAATAAATCAGTCAAATTAGCTGAATAAATAAGCAGTAAGCAAGCATACAGTTTGGCTTGAAATTAGTTCTTACCTCCATCCAACATCTTCTTCAACAAGTGGACAGCATATGTATTAGAAGCCAGGTTAAGAAAGTGCGGCTGGAGTTCTTTGAAGACAGCTTCCTTTTCAGCTTGTGAGCAATACTTGACACAAGTCTAAGTGACAAAAGAAAACATATATATATATATATAATTAGGGATTTGACAGCCATTTCACAGAAAACAAAGATACAAAAAACACACCTGGAGAACACGGGATGAAAGATGTGAAACCGCAATCTCCGGGATCTTTCCCTTCATCTTTTGTAGAGCTTCCGATATCAGCCTAATAATAAGTAAGTTTTAAATCAAGTATCATCACACATATATAAGACAGAGCGTTTCAAAAATCAAAGAGTATAAGCATTCTTTATTGGATACTAACTTTGATCGATCCTCCTTGCCAATGTCACGGCGCCTCATCTTCTCCCACAGAGATCCAAGCTCCTGATTTAAAGCATGAAGATTGATTAGTTATGCCCATTATAAATCCATTCTATTCTAGCTATAAGCTTGAGGCAAACAATTTAATCAATCTTATATTACAAATTTAAGTGGGGAAACGTAAAGCTACGTACTTGCTCAAGAGTGTAATGCGGCTTCCTCCTCTTCTTCCTTGCTTCTGTTAGCTCCTGCAACCCAAACGAAACACATTAAGAATCGGAAACCAAATTCGAAATCAACTTGGTATTAATCATCAGACATATATTTCAAATTCAAATGTTTAGCTTGGAGGAAGAATAAAAAAAAAAAAAAAATTTTAAAAACCTTAGCCTGTACACGACGCTCCTTCTTTGACAGCGTAACACTCTTGTCCTTGTCTCCAAAAGATTTCGGTTTACCAAAATTAGGTTTACCATGTTGTTCTCCAGGCTTTTGATTCAGAATCGTATGGTGTTTCTTGTCGGAATTAGACGAAACCAGCTTCGGCTTCTTCGATTTGAGAGCATCGAATTTCTCAGAGCTTTCAATATCCTTTCTCTTGGCCGATTTTTGCACATTCAGTCCCTTGGAAGCCATTGTTGACAAAAGGTTCCGTTTTACTGCAAAAGTGTAGAGACAGAGAGAGGGGTTTTAGACTTCTAGGGTTTTGAGGAACAAGAGAGACGGCGATACTCCTCACCTTTGTTTGGCGAAATTAACGAAACTACCGAATAAGGCTCCAATTCCTTCTGAAATTACTGTTTTGCCATCGCCACCAACGGTCCGGTCCGTTTTTCTGGTCTTCTTTTTTTTTTGTTTTTAACTTGTGAAAGAAAAAGAAAAAAAACGGTTAATTATAGATAGACAATATTCGTGAAGAGGAGGAAAACGGTTACATTTTTTTATTCTGAACCATATTTTATTGATTGCAACCTGATACAAGTGACTGAAGTCACAAAGTTTAGGAATAATAAGACACAAAGTTCAAAGCAAAAGATACAGTAATCTTGCAATAATAAGTAGAGGAGGAACATATATATGTATCTTGTATTTGTCGTTGATCGAAGATTGATAATCTCTGTGAAGCTTCTTACATCATAACTACTCTTCAACAAACCGATGTGGTGGTTTCCTCCATATGTTGTATGGATAGTGTTCTTCTCTTAATCCATTACGAAGCATTTCTATTTGCACTCATTAGATCATCAGTGAGCTCCGTACTTATTTCTTTTGATTAACAAAGATATGTTTACTTTATTATTTAGTGGTAAGCAATTTTGTCTTCAAAATTCCTTCATGTGTCCGTGTAAAAGGTGGGACAAGGAGAAAGGAAACCACCATGAACTATCATAAAGTGCCATTTAGAAGAGCATATGCATATCAGTTCTGGGAAGCCTCTTTACGTCTGCTTTTAAGTTCATGTGTTTCTTTAACAGTCTTAATCAACTTTGATTTCTGTAAGAGACATGGCATGAAACTAATTCTGCTTGTTCAACGTGTAAGAGAGAACTAGCACCGTGTATAAATACTCCACTCGTTTCAGCTAATTTTCGATAAGATTTTGTGGCAGCAACAAAGCGAGTTGTTCTTATCCTTCTAGTATCCGAAAGCATACTTGTCAGAGAAGTGGTAAGCATTTCTTGGTTGATTGATCCACCGTGTTTGTTCCAGATATGGTTTCCAAACCACAAGCCTATAGTTTTTGATGTCTTTGGTGATGCATAAGACTAAACCGTCGCAGTGAAAGACACTCGATATATCAACTTGATGATCTGATCTGCACCATCGTTTAGGCTAATAAGTTGATTTATTAGCTGTGGAGAAAGAAGCGCTAGTAGCGGAAAAACGGAACAATCAGAAGCTTTTTCTTTCCTCTTATAATGAATCGAAGTAGTAATTCGAAAGGAATGAGAAGATTTGGAGAAAAATACACAAGAATTTCATTAGAATTAAGACAAATATGGTGTATATGATTACACGATAATTATTCCAACACCATAATTTATAGTGAAACTGCTTCTTTACTCATGGTTACAAATTTAAAATATTAAATTCTTAAAAACAATCTAGAAATATATCTGTCAAGTATTTTATGTTTTCTGTATCAACATTTTACACATGAAAGTTTGTGGTGAGAAGAAGATTTGTTATTGGACGGAATATATATATATATATATTATATATACCATGTTTCTTTTGCCAAAATCTCTTTGCACCCAAAATCATCATCTTGATCAGAGATTTTTTGATCCTTGAAACACTTAGAAAGAATCTCTCAAAATAGAAGAAATAAACTCATAACTGGACAGATGCCGGTCAAACTAAGTAGCCAACTAAGACAAGATAATTTGGGTTAAAAAGAAAAAAAAATACTAATCGGAAAACTTTATAGAAAACAACTTAAAGTTTCATATAACGTCGTAGTTGGATTTATCTAGGTCGTTAGCTTTAAATAATAAAATAATTACATCACTAGATAAACCTTTCAAAACGCAATTTCAATGTTTCTGTATTAGACAAAACAAATATATAATATTTATTGTACTTTATCTATGGTTATATATAAGAATGTGAAATGTGTTGTTGAAGTGTTAATGGGCTTGTCCAAATAAACATTATTTTTTTACTTGCAATTGATAATTCAAATCCAAATAAAACCATATCCAAATCTAAATAAAACCATAACCAATTGAACTGTCTACGGCATCCAAACAATCAAATACGAATACAAAAGTTTTTAGTAAACAACCTAAGTGTTTTACAAAAGAGAGCCAAACTTCATACTAAACAAGTTAAGTTTTACAACAAAATTTAAACTTAATTGTTTTATAAAAAATAACCAGGTTGTTATTTTGTTAAACATAACCAAACATAACATAAACTTTATTCTTGAATTTTTGTCTTCGTTATCTTCTTTAAATAACTCGGATTCACCTAAATTAAAAAGACTTAATTGTTAATCCTCAATATGAATTCAGAAATGCATAACAAATTAAGTAAAAGAACCAATATGAAAACATAATTCAGATTCACCTTCTAAGTAACTGACATCTTCTTTCTTCTACATTCATCTCCTTCTTCCTTTTTGAATATTTTTATTTTCTTCAAATAACTAGGATTCACCTATTAATAATATGAAAACATAACTAACTAAATAAAACCAAGTAATAAAAATTAATAAACTTACAAATCTCTTCAAAACCACTTAGCTAATTTATTGCACATATCTCTAAAATCACGCATACATACATATACAAAAATATATCTAACAAAAGATATCAATATGCATTATTTCCATTTGTCAGAGATTAACTTCTTGTAGCAAACAGATTGAAACAACATGTCATTTTTGGCAACACTTTACATAAACAAAAAAATCATGGCTTTTTTTTGCAACTCTAAATTTGTTTTAAGTTTTAACTAAAAACTTACTTTTATATATAGCAAAATTGTTGATAAAACAAAAAAAAAATATATATATATATATATATAGAACAAAATTTGCATTTGAAAATACGATACTTACCAAAAAAAATTATTTTTTTCTTTAAAAAAACATCATGGCTTACAACAAATATTAATATCAATTGTGGAATCAGACAAGTATTGGCTCGATTTGGTAGCAGCCATTAGCTGTAACTATCAACTAGCGGAGCAAAAAGATATCGTATTTCTCACGAGTAAATCGCGCTCCGATAATAATCTACGAGATGAACGGAGATATCGAGACCACGTCATTCCCCCTGACAAGGTAACAACATGTGGTGGACGCCAGTAAACTCTTCTCAATCCAGTTCAATTCCATTTCTCGAATCCGCGTGACCTATTAAGGTAACTATCTCCTACTTTGCAGCCCACCTTTTTCATTTAGTGGAACTGCATCCTAAGCGCACACGTGTTCTAATAAGCCAGCGACAGAGTGTGCTTGGATCCTCGTTTCTGCTCCCTGTGGGCTGAAGCGCATCAGATAAAAGCCCATCAAAGGGATCAGACCAAACAGTTTAGACCAACGTGGTTATCAGCTTATCAAATAACGAGAGCGCCTATCAAAGATAAGCTGAATAGCTTATCAACCTACAGTCTGTGTGACAAAACGCATCGAAGAAAGTGGAGAACAAGTCGTACTTTTTTCTTTTCTTTTTTTTTTAAAAAGGAAAAAAACATTAAATACAAATTGAATTTTCTATCTCTTTCTCGGGGTCAGCCTTTTTCTTCTTTTCGTTGTTGCGACGCGAGGAAATGAAGAACTAGAAACCCTAGAAAACTATTCCAACCACGAATAGTCGATTTGAGAAACTTTGACCTACCCGTCTTCCACGAATAACCCAGATCCCCAAATTTCTGGGTTGCGGGAAATGTCGTCTCTGAGCAGGGAGTTAGTTTTCTTAATCCTCCAGTTCTTAGATGAAGAGAAGTTCAAGGAATCTGTTCACAAGTAAGTTTCTTTCTCTGTTTTGGGGTTAGATGTGTGGTTTGTGCTTTTTCTTTCTCTCTTTTGGGGTTAGATTTGTGTGGATAATTTTGAATTTGGTTCATGTGTGTTAGGCTAGAGCAGGAATCTGGCTTCTTCTTTAATATTAAGTACTTCGAAGAGAAAGCACTTGCTGGTGAGTGGGACGAAGTGGAGAAGTATCTTTCAGGGTTCACTAAAGTCGATGATAATCGATACTCTATGAAAATTTTCTTTGAGATCAGGAAGCAAAAGTACCTCGAAGCTCTAGATCGGTAATTTTTATTTTTTTCCTTTTTTGTACTTGCTGCTTGAATATATAGACTCGTGTGTTCTTGATTGATCATACATTTATGTGTTTATTTCAGAAATGACAGAGCAAAAGCTGTTGAAATATTAGCCAAAGACTTGAAAGTTTTTGCGACATTTAACGAGGAACTTTACAAAGAAATCACGCAGCTTCTAACTCTGGAGAATTTTAGGTATTTTTTGCTTTGCCTTTAATATAATTGGATTTTACAAAAGGCAGACACTTTAGTGTTGAAGAGCGTGTTTTTATTATCTTTCCTCAGGGAAAACGAGCAATTGTCGAAATATGGTGATACAAAATCAGCTAGGAATATAATGTATACCGAGTTGAAGAAGTTAATCGAAGCGAATCCTCTGTTTCGAGAGAAGCTAGCCTTCCCCAGCTTCAAGGCTTCTCGCCTGCGAACTTTGATCAATCAAAGGTGAACTAAGATGCGTCATATTTCTTTCTTTTCTATCTTGAAAAAGGTGAGTCAAATGTTTGATGCTTATTTGTTTGTGGGGGAAATTGCAGCTTGAACTGGCAGCACCAGCTATGTAAAAATCCGAGGCCTAATCCTGACATCAAAACATTGTTCTTGGATCACTCTTGCTCAGCAGCAAACGGTGCTCGTGCACTCACTCCTGTAAATCTTCCGGTTGCTGCTGTTGCAAGACCTTCAAACTTTGTTCCTCTTGGAGTACATGGTGGAGTAGGATCACTTACTTACTTCTTCCACCTATTCTGTTATTTCAACTTCATTTTTAGATTTCAAGAGCTGATGAAACCGTTATATCTGTGCAGCCTTTTCAACCTAGTGCTGCTCCGGCTCCTAATGCCAATGCTTTAGCTGGATGGATGGCAAACCCAAATCCTTCTTCTTCGGTTCCATCTGGTGTTGTGGCTGCTTCCCCATTTCCTATGCAGCCAAATCAAGGTAGATTTCATGTGACAACTGTTTTGATATTATGGTATCGAAACAGTTGTGTGTGTTTAGAGGAATCTATATTTGGTTTCTTCATTATTCATATTCGAGGATTTGTTACTGGCTTTGATCTTAAGACCTGAAATCCTGTAACCTGTTGCTGTGTTTCGTCACAACAGTTAATGTGCTTAAACATCCTCGGGCACCGTCAAACTCTCTAGGATTGATGGATTATCAGAATGCTGACCACGACCTACTCATGAAACGTTTACGGTCTGCACAAACCGGCAACGAGGTAATTTCCTTGTTGTTTTGAAATGCTAAATAAGCAAACGAAAACTCTGGAATGTGTGTTTTTGATGTTGAGTATACGGCTCTACTTTTCAAATCACAGGTCACATATCCTGCTCATTCTCATCCCTCTGCGTCACTTGATGACCTCCCTAGAAATGTTGTGAGTACAATGCGCCAAGGGTCGGTGGTGCTAAGCATGGATTTTCACCCTGCGCATCATACGTTGCTCGCTGGTTAGTCTGTTGCTACCTTGAGGAGCTTAGTAGAGTTGAGCTTTTATTTGGCTCTTATTTTAACATGTCTGTTACTTTTAGTTGGTTGTTCAAGCGGTGAAGTCACCTTGTGGGAAGTTGGATCCAGAGAGAAGGTTGTGACAGAGCCTTTTAAGATATGGAATATGTCGGCCTGCTCTGTGATCTTCCAGGTTGGTCTTTCTTCCTGAAAATTATGATAAATTAACAGTAACATGCTTTAACACTAAAACTAATGCAGTCTTGACTGACCTATGTTTTGTTCTGTCCTATGAGATGAAATTTTACAATTTTTGTATTCACCCGGTAAACTTTCTTCCCAGGGTTCTATTGTTAAAGAACCATCGATATCCGCCACTCGTGTAGCATGGAGCCCTGATGGAAATTTGATTGGTATGGTATATGGAGATTGTTCTCATACAACTAGGCCCAAGACAACGTTTCAAATATTTAGTTGTATCTTCAGATAGACACAAATTTTAACCTTGTGTATCATTTTCTGTGTACAGGGATTTCTTTTACTAAACATTTGATCCATATATATGCCTACCAAGGCTCGGACCTACGCCAACATCTCGAGGTATGTTTAGTCTTCTTTTATGTACTTAGTTTCTTGTAGTTTTGGCACCTGCACCAAACTTAATCAGTCATTTGTTTTCTGTACATTAGATTGATGCTCATGTAGGCTGTGTAAATGATTTGGCATTCGCCCACCCAAACAAGCAAATCTGTGTTGTGACTTGTGGGGATGACAAATTGATTAAGGTACAAATTGACTTGTGAAGATTGTGACTCTGAATTTTAATTTTTATTTTCATATCTAATTATGAGTTCTTTTAGGTGTGGGATTTGAGCGGGAAGAAGCTTTACACCTTTGAAGGCCACGAGGCACCGGTTTATTCCATTTGCCCTCACCAGAAGGAAAATATTCAGGTAAAAGCATCTCTTGTTTATAAAGACCAGAAGGAAAATATTCAGGTAAAAGCATCTCTTGTTTATAAAGACCTTGAACTTTCATTTTCATGTAATTTATACTTCTCTTTTAACTATGCAGTTTATATTCTCAACTGCTCTTGATGGTAAGATCAAGGCTTGGCTCTATGATAATGTTGGTTCTCGGGTTGATTACGATGCCCCAGGACAGTGGTGTACAACGATGCTATACAGTGCTGATGGGAGCAGGTACATACTTCTTATTTGAATTTCTCTGCGTTAAATTGAAAATCTTGTAAATAGTTGAGATAAGCTCAAATTAAGTAACCATTTGCTGTGGATTCAGGTTATTTTCTTGTGGGACGAGTAAAGATGGAGACTCTTTCCTTGTCGAGTGGAATGAGAGCGAAGGTGCCCTGAAGAGGACATATTTAGGCTTTAGGAAGAAATCTAATGGAGTTGTTCAGTTTGATACCACCCGTAACCGTTTCTTGGCTGTTGGTGAAGACAATCAAGTAAAATTCTGGGACATGGACAATACAAATCTGTTGACAACTGTTGAGGCTGAAGGAGGACTTCCGGTATGACATTCTTGTTCAAGCTATTCCTCTAGGCTCCTTGTTTGTTTACTCTTTCCTATTTTTCGGTCCTGTTGCCTTACTGATGGGATGTACCATGTTGATACCAGAATCTTCCCCGTTTGAGGTTCAACAAGGAAGGGAATCTTCTTGCAGTTACTACAGCGGATAACGGATTCAAGATCCTTGCAAATACTGATGGTCTTAGAACCTTAAGAGCATATGATGCTCGTTCGTATGAAGCATCTAAAGCATCCATTGATATGAAGGTTGGAATAACACCCTTTTACGCTATTCTTGAAATCTTCTGTTGAAATTAGCCTTTTTGTTCAGTTTAACTCAAGTGCCAGTGCCGTTGATCCAGGTATCAGCTTCCGCAATGGTTTCAAGCATGAGTCCAGCTATTGGTAAAATTGAACACATGGACACAGGCTCTCCTGCAAGGCCGACCCCAATTCCTGTATGATTAAGAATTTAGAATATCTTTTCTTTTTGCTACATATTCTCCTATTTCACTCAAGATTACTAAATTTATTGACTGATTCCTTGACTAAACTGATTGATATGGGAATATTATAATCGTGGCGTAAGTGTAAAAGGATCTTGGTGTTATGACATATGCAGAATGGAATTGAGGCAATGTCAAGAACTATGGAAAAGCCAAGAAACATGGAATCTGTTGATAAGTTGAAACCCTTGGAGCTCACTGAAATTGTTGATCCCACTCAGTGCCGACAAGTGACCATGCCAGATAGCAAGGATTCTGTTAGCAAGGTTTGTTGTCGTCTCAGCTTCAACCTTCCCATCAATTGTCATGTTCATTAAGATACATCTTGGAATTAATCTTTTGCTGCTATGTCAATTGTAAAGGTTGCTCGGCTTCTTTATACAAATTCCGGTGTCGGCGTTTTAGCTCTCGGAGCAAATGGTGTCCAAAGACTATGGAAGTGGAGCCGCAATGAGCAGAATCCAACTGGGAAGGTGATACGTACCTTCAAATTTTACATCCTTTGTGGTTTGGCGATATATATGAGTGGTTATGTCTCTCTTTTTTAAGCCCTCTCGCATAAGTGGCTTAATTTGACTTTCTTTGTTTCAAGGCAACCGCAAGTGTAACTCCACAGCATTGGCAGCCTAACAGCGGTTTCCTAATGGCAAATGATGTTCCTGAGAATCCTGAAGCAGCTGTGCCGTGTATAGCGCTTTCTAAGAATGACTCATACGTAATGTCAGCTTGTGGTGGAAAGGTTTCCTTATTCAATATGATGACTTTTAAAGTAAGCAGCTTAATCCAACTTACTTTAGAGGACATGTCCGTATGCATGCGAGATAAATGGCATTTTTCACGTTTGTTGACAGGTGATGACAACTTTCATGCCACCACCACCAGCTTCAACATTCTTGGCATTTCATCCTCAAGATAATAACATTATTGCAATCGGGATGGAAGATTCGAGTATCCATATTTACAATGTCCGGGTAGATGAGGTAATAAATACATTTGTTTGATTCCGTGGTTACGGTTTTTAGTAAACTTTTGGTGTAATTGACTGATTCACCTCTCAAATGAATATGTACACTGTTATCTCTTTTAATTTATAGGTGAAAACAAAGTTGAAAGGTCACCAGAAGCACATAACCGGTCTAGCATTCTCTACCGCACTCAATACCCTTGTCTCTTCTGGTGCCGATGCTCAGGTAACACAGATTTATTGTTTCTGAGATGCTATTGAAGCTTTCGGGCACATGTTGGCGTTCAAACTTCTCTTCACCTCTCTTTTTACTTCTTTTCATTACAGCTCTTCTTCTGGACAGCTGACTCATGGGAAAAGAAGAAATCTTCTGTGATTCAACTGCCACCTGGAAAAGCACCAGTGGGCGACACGCGAGTCCAGTTCCACAACGACCAAATCCATTTATTGGTTTCACATGAGACACAGCTCGCCATTTACGATGCTTCAAAGATGGAATGCATGCATAAGGTAAACCAAAAAAACTTTCATTTTTGTTACCTCGTCCTATCTTGAATGATATAAGAAAAGAAACCATTATTTCTCATACCTCCTTGCTTATATAATTGTGCAGTGGGTGCCACAAGAAACTCTCTCTTCGCCCATAACCTCTGCATCTTACTCATGCAACAGCCTACTGGTTTACACCTCATTCGCTGATGGAAACATTGCAGTCTTTGATGCTGAATCCTTGAGACTTAGATGTCGCATTGCTCCATCTGCTTACATGCCTCAACCAACACCCAACAGGTACCTGTTTCTTACAAACTTCATTCATCATACGAAGCTTTGTTATATAATCTTGCTCCATCAATTGTGTTTTTTCTTTTAGTGCACCGATCATTCCACAAGTGATCACAGCTCATCCACAAGAACCGAATCAGTTAGCCGTTGGACTCTCTGATGGTTCAGTTAAAGTGATTGAGCCATCGGAAGCTTCTAGAAGATGGGGCGTAGGGGTCGCAGTTACTGCAGATAAAGCAGGGACCGAGAATGGACGGCCATCGAGTTCAACGGCAGCTAATAACTCAAGTTCAGATCATCAGATTCAAAGGTAAAAAATAGTTGCTGTCAGTTAAGTTAGTTGACAGTTTATTTTGAGTTGTAAAGTTGTGATAGCTTGTGCTGTTTTTGTAAATGGGATTCTTAAATTAAATCAAGTAGGCTTAATTACATTTTATTTTGTACTTGTCGGCGTTATAACAGTTAAAAAAAGCTTTTCTCTTGAATGTAGCGCTTGATATATGGATTTGTCAAAAATCTGAGAAACAGTTATTGGTGTACTCCCAATCCACTGCCCAATTGATTTCGTTTTCCTTTTTTTTTTATAATAAATAATCGATCAAAGAAATAGAAAAAGAAAAAAATTTCTCCACCGAGAAGCACAATTACATCATTGTTGGTTACGTCCGGTTTAACCGAACAAAAAATTTCCCCTTCACGATTACATACTATTAAAATGAATGATAAAAACATCAAGCTAAGGGGAAAGGTACCCAAGTAGCAAAAACATGTGAGAATGAAACATTCAGTCGAGCTTTAAACATTTGACCACTTAGGGCATCAACATTCTTGAACTTGTAAAAATATAATAGTTAATATTTTATAATTAATTTTATTATTATTTAATACAAAACAAAAAAGAGAAGAAAATGAAGAAGAAAAAAAGTAAAAACTGGACGTTTCATAGCAGAATTAATTGCTTTATTAATTTTTCTTCTTTTTTTTTTTCTTTATGACATGATATTCTACCGGTCTAAAAGATGAAAGTGCTCTAAGACTGTATCAAACATTATAATTTCGTTATCCATATCATTGCATGCTTTTAGCTATCATTATTGTTAAAGTGATGACTGATTAGCATTAGCATACAATTGGAACATTGTGCTAATTAAAAAGTCGTACGTTTCTCCTGTAAGAATGAACAATTTATCCTTTCCCTAAACTTGATTATAATGACACAAGATAGCTGGTAAAAAAACTTGGCAGTTGGACCGTTCTTTAGAGAGAAAAAAAGGTAACGTACATAAGTTTACACATATCAGGTTTAACTTTATATAAACGGTCACATCTCATTTGATAAACAAAAGTTGGGTAAAAGACACTTAAGAAGAAGCCATTAGTTTTCTCTTCTTCTTCTGATCCCTTCGCTGATCACGCCGACCTGAAAAAATGCAGACAACTGATCGTAAACATCTGTCTAAGTTTCAACTTAGTCCATTAATGGGCACAAACACATCAATAAAAAACAATGTTATTATATACCTATCTTCTCTTCCTTTCTTTTCTTCCTCAAGGTCGCTATATCGCGCCTCTTATTTGCACTCTGACCTTTCATGTTCATCACCTGGACAAAGCAACAACATCATTAGTAAGAGATATCTGTCATGCAAAACTGGTATAAAAATTCGCACAACATTTATCCAAAAGCCACACGTGTTTCCAATAACTGAGGATCTGGCACCAATGAGTCATCAAGGTCAAGCTAAAAAGGAGATTTGAGATTGGGGTAATGGGAAAGAGTTATAAAAACAAAATACCTCTTTACCACCATCACGAAGTGCTTGAAGAGGTTCGATGCAATTCTGGGCAACCACAACAAGCTTTCTTCTCTTTTTATCTCCACCAGTTGGCATTTGTTGTTGCTTCTGATTTGTTAACTCCGCTAGCTGATTCTGTAAAAGAGGCGACATACCACGCTAGGACAAAAAAAAAATTGTCATAAATCTCATGTGCTGCAGCACCCCTGTTTTGACGAGAGCTGAAATGGCTAAAGCCTTGTTTTTGGATGCGGAGTATGGAGAACCGAGACAAAAATTTACCCCAGCAAAGTAACGGTCTGAAAATTTCTTCGGCTGCATCGGACGTGATAAGAGCGAGCTAAGTTCCTGCAGATTGAACAGAACCAGGTGTGAAGATATTATTCATTTCACGATATTCTAAGGGAAACCAATATTTCAGGAGAAACTTTATTCAGAGTAGAGGTGACCAACCTCCTTCAGCTTTTTAAGTTTTGCTGAGGTCACTTTTCTCTGCCTAACGTTGTCTACTCTTTCCTCTTCGCTTTCGTCTTCGTCCAATTCGAGTTCCATCAATTCAGCATGTTTTTCAAGCCAGGTCCTGTCTACTCTCTCCTGGATAGCAGATACCAACGACAAATTAATGGGAAGAGCTACAGAAAGGCATTCAGATGAAGGCAGTGAGTGTGTGAAGCTACTTCGAACACCACCAACAAAAAAAATTACATAGGCCAGGATTTTAATATTTCCAGATGCATCATGAACTAAACATGGTAATAGAAACTTAAATATCCTGCATTTATTTCCAAATTTCCACACCTCGGTGCACAACAAAATCATAGGAAGAACATTCAGCATACTGATAAAAGAAATACCCGGGAGCCTTTTCGCTCAATCTGGTCTATTTGACGTGCTAGAGATAATCGCTTCCTCACAGCTGGCATATAAGAGCTATCCAAAGGGAATATCTTTACGCTTTCCTGTAAGCACAAACAAAGGAACCTCAGCATGAAAGTGGCAAAAATGAAGTGAAAAACCTACTTTAGCATTACCCACAAAGTTACTTTTGAAGATATCTAAAATTTGGTACCTTAGAAAATGACTTGCATAACGTGTAGAACTTTGATGTATCATTCGGCGCAATCAAAGCTATGCTGCATCCATCTGCAAATGCTCTAGCGGTCCTCCCACTTCTATGTACATATACCTATATGGATAAAAAGGCTACGAACTTGTAGTTATCAAAGAAAATTTAGAAAACCCAAGAGTCAGTCTCAGCTTACTTCTGCTGAATGTGGAAGTTGGTAGTGAATAATAGTTCGGACATTCTTAATATCAATTCCCCTTGCTACAACATCTGTTGCTACGAGTACTCCATTTTCGCTTGCACGGAAACGGTCAATTGCCTGTGACAAATAAGGAGGGTGGAAAGGCAAAGATGCTAAGTAACAATATCAAAGCAAATATGTGTATTGTTGAAGCTAACAATATCAAAGCAAATATGTGTATTTCCGAAGAAGCAACAATGAACTCAGAATATAACAAAATTATATTTGATTATTTTGGCGAAAAATAGAAAGTTGAACCTTCAACCGAGCTTGCTGCTTCATATCTGCATTGAGTTTGCAAACATCGACTCCAAGAATCTTTAAAAGCGCACAGATATGCCGCAAAGCTGCCACTGATGTACAGAAAACAATTGTCCGCCCTTGTCCATGGACGCTCAGAATATAATATAAGTAAGCATCTTTGTCCTCCTCTTCGCACCTATAGTTTGTGATAAAATATCAATGTTATGAACATCGAGATAGACCAAGAAACTAAGTACCATTAAAGATTGTTGGATGTTTTGCAAGCAAATAAGGAGTAGAAGCATGGTCTCCTCCAAACAATAAAATTACTTAATAAAAGATTCTTCAATCTTTGGTGCCAAAATAGCTGCAGTTGTCAGATCAATGATGGCAACACTATCTCTCATTCCAGCTCTTTCAGATAAAACCTCAATAGAATTCACTTCACCAGACGATGAATGCTTTGACTTCGAGGAGCCACGCTTTAGCTTTTTACGGAAGTCCGGAGACAGTGCTATGGTAGCTGAGAAAACAAATGTTTGTCTTTTCTTCTTTGGGGTGTCGGAAACTGTATCAGAACTCTGCACAGTTTGCATTTTCCCTTCATTTGGTTTATCTGTCACTGGAAGCAAGTCAATTATAGACTGCAGCTCCCGGAAATGCCCGCTTTCAACCATGCGATCAGCCTCATCCAACACAAAGAAAGACAAACAATGCAGCTGCCAAATAGGATCAGAAAAAGACATAACCATTTAGACAGTGTGTACTAAGAGAAACTAAACACTTAAGAGTAACTAAACACTTAGAACAATTATACACATGCGTTAGTTACCAGACATACTTAAAAAAGTAATTGTTCAAGGAAACAGTTTAGATTACAAACTGATTATTGCATTTAAGGACACACTTAATAACTAGACCAAATTAGTTAATGTAGGAGCAAGATACCGGATAAAAAAAATCACAAGATTCTTTTTATTTAATTAACAATTTTACATGACATACCTCTACAAGATGCTTTTCTCCGGCCGACATAAGTTCCCACAACCTTCCTGGAGTTCCAACAACTATTTCTGGTTTTCCTTTCAGAAGTCTTTCCTGCTTCGCTGATGACATCCCACCAACAATAGGAACCACCCTGACGCCGAGATCTTTGGCAGCATTCTTAAGATGATCTGTCACCTGGTAAAAGAGAAAATTTGGATTTGTATTTCAGTCGTATGAACGTACCCACAAGTGAACAAAGAAGCATGCAAAATAAGAAAAATCAGTATGATGATATAAAAGGATACCTGTATAGCGAGTTCCCTAGTTGGAGTGATGATAAGAGCTCGTAAGTAGCCATCTGCAGAATATTTCTGCGCTTTCTCCCCCTTCAATGCATACAATCTACCAACCTTTTCCCGCTCATCTAAGAGGCGTTGGAGTATGGGCAACCCAAAAGCAAGCGTCTTTCCAGACCCTGTCTCCGCAGCACCAATAACATCCTGTAGTCCAAACATGAACCATACATCAATAAAATGTACGTAACTGATAGAAAATAAAGCGGGTCATCTTGATCTAACCTTTCCCTGAAAGGATGCAACGGAAAAACAAGCCTTCTGGATTTCTGTCGGCTCCTTGAATCCGAGATGGTATATTGACTTCATAAGTAGTGGATGAAGTCTAATTAAACTCCATGCACTAAATTCCGGGGGAATTTCTTCTTCACCATCTAGCTCCTCTACTTTGTTATCCTCATCACAGCTAACTGTTACAAATGATGATATATCAGTATAATATGATTTAAGGTGTAGTGACAAGAATTTGGTGACCGAATAAGAAAAGTAATTGTTAAGCTTAAAAATAAAAGCAGACAAATTTGTCTTTCAACTGGGTTTAAAATGGAGATAGTTCGATAGAAGCTGTCCACCACAAGATTTTAATTAATGAGACAAGTTAAAAACAGAGTTCAATTTATGATACAAGTGAAAGAGCATAAACATTACTTAGGTATTCCTTTCAAATCTTAATATCCCTAAGAAAAATTGTCATATAGCCACAACCGAGTATTCATTACCTCTTTTGCACCAAAAATGAAACAAAAGAGTACGCGAAACACTAACCAGCAGAAGAATCCTGATCCTTTTCGGCCTCCTTAACCTTCTTCCTCTTCTTCTTCTTTTTAGTTTTCTTCTCTTTTATCTTAGGACTCTCCAAATCATCCTCGCCTTTCCTTTCTTCTCCATCTTCTTCTGCTTTTTCTTCTCCTTCTACTTCTTCTTCTTCTTCAATCATCTCATCCACGGCCTCTTTGTTACCATCATTGTTTTCTTGAGCTTGTTTCTTCGACTTGAACCCTTTCTTTGTTTTTCCACTTTCAGTTGTAGGAAAAGCCGCCAGACTGTAATCAGCTTCACTAATTTCTTCAAGTGAAAGAAAACCTGCCCAGACGAAGTATAAAATTTCGGACTTTCAGTGAAATAACAAAGCGGAGCAATGAGTCCAGGCACAAAATTGAGATATATGTTCAATTTCAATGGAAAAAAAAAAAGCTTATAAGCAAAGCTACCTATTTGCAGAAATTTGAAGACACCCAAAATCATTGACAGAGGAAACACTTTGAAAAAAATAGAACAAAGAAAAAAATATTAAACCTCCGTCCAGCTCGGCTGAGCCTGCAAAGAGAGTGGAGAAGGTTTCGCCGTCGTCGTCTATTCCGACAGGTATAGAAGAGCTCCACGGAAGTGAATCCATGCGTTCGAATTCCTCCTCCCGCTTCCTCTTATGATTTCTCTTGTTTTTATTCTTCGCCATCGAGGATGATTCTCCGGTGCCGGCAGCCATGCTAGCCGTTGATTTGAGAAGCTTTTGGCGTCTCGTTGGCAGAGAGATGAATTTCTGAAGAAAAAGTAAAGAACTTTGATAAACCCTAAATTAGAACGATGGTGTTATGGCTGTAGTATAAATTAAACCAGTTCGGTTTAGTATAGTTAATTTAAACCGAATAGTTTTGGCGTCAAATTCCCAAGAAGAAAAATACGGCGGGAGATACATAATCTGAAAATTAAAAGGCTTTATAAGATTAGTGAAGAGGTACGTGAGACATGTCAAATACTAACTTGGGCCTTTTGCCCTCCTTTAGCTTTTCTATATGCAAAACCCAATTTATTTTAATTTGAGTCTCTCATTCTACTTCAGACTTTTGTTTCTTTTTTTTACCATTGTGTTCTTAGTTTGAAACACTAATGAGAAAAAAATATATAAAGTTATTACGAGAACATGTAATCTTTTTCAACAGAAACAGCCAAAACCTATCCAGAAGATCTTGTAAAAGAATTGAAGATTAAAAAGAATTGTAATGTTACTGGTTTTTTTTAATTAATAAGATCAAAATGAACGGAAAAATTGGTGCTAAAGTAACATCAAGCTAAAGGGGAAGGTGCCCCATATCCAAAAGAGCACAAACATGGAATCGAGCTTTACAACATTATTGAATTATTAGTTCTGTTAACATGTTATAGTGAGGGGACAAAACAGTATTGTTGTTTTCAGATTGAATCAGCCTTTAGCTATCAATATAGTTAAAGTGATGACTGATTAGCATTGATTACTGATTCCAACAGAATTCAACTTACAGCATATCTAGCTTATCTCTCTCGCTCTCCTTATTCGAGTTACAAAAGGAACTACACTTGGACTATTTTGAGCTAAGTTTCAAAATCTTAGCTCAGATTCATTAATGATGATAGATCCTTTAGCATATGAGTGTGTAACATGTTAAATGTCTGAAACTTTCGAGTATGTTAATGTATGCGAGGGCTTAGTTTATTAGAGTGACGTCGGGGACAAGTCGTAGGAAATAATATATTGACTATACATTATTGATTTGAAATTGAAATTTAGACAGCTAAGTATGTTACGTCCAAGAAGGCAAAAAAGGATGATAAATATATTGATAATATCGGTATATAAAATACAAATTGCAAAATGGGTTGTATAATATTAATAGGTTTTGGAACCTACTGATCACGGAATACCACCTGGCATAATTATAATGGCCACACGACTTAAATAAAAAAGGATAATCATTTTGTTTCTTAGATATTGACATTAAGTATAACCCGACATATCTATACGACCCGCCTCGTTTCATAAGATTCCAACAAATATGAAAGAGACCATGTAACTAATTACAAATTGATAACTTATAATTCATGGAGATTTTCTATTCCATTTAGTAGATCCATGGGCGGATGTAGAAAATTTTGAGACGAGGGCAAAACTGATTAACTATTTTATATTTATTTTTAAAAAATCATATTATTTTTCAAATGGTGGAAACTTTATAGAAAATAACATTAGCGTAGCGTATCTTATGACATTATTTTATGGTCAACAGAAAATCAAAAGCATATCTTAGTAGTTTCCACAATCATATGCAATTAATTGAATTATTCTCCACATTAATTGGGTATTCCCCATTACAAGACTTAAATTTTAATTTTGTTAAAAAAAGAGTACAAATGAATATAATTGAAATGTGTGGAAGTAGCATTAGCATATTGTGGTTATGGAAAAATGTTCTGTCAAAAGCCAGCCTGGCACTTCCCTCCGATGATTGCTTGTGGCTCCCGTTATCTTCACTGTATAAGCACATGCGCTACTGCTTACGTGTCGTCTTCACATTTACATCTAAATCGTATAAATAAATTATTTTTTAAATAAACCTACCTCTTCTTCGTCTGTATATAAAGCAATTCTGATTAGTCGGTAAGCCCACATTTACGAAAACAGTTTAATTGTACTTGCATGTGTATCTTACTTGATCTTAGATGACTAATATTATTTAGAGTATCTCAACTTAGATTTTTCAAAGTATGAATACAAATTATTATATTAATATTTAATTTCTTAAATGTCTACACAACAAATTAATATTAATATTAATATTTTATTTATATTGGTAAGTTTTGGTAAAAAACTATCAATCCAGATGCTCTAATACTATACGACGTCGTAACCATGATGATCCATCACTACTCCAATTATTATATTAATCTCTTTGGCAAAATACATATACTTGTTATTATTTTTTTAAAAAACAGTAAATCCAAACGGCTGCTAGCTCAAATCAAAACAGACCACATGAACTCCATGTGTCATTCTTAACACATCATACAATTCTTCGTCTCTCTCTCTCTCTCCCTATCTAATGATTCAATCAATACAAATATACAATATTAATTATCTTATAATCCATCATTTGTATAGCCAGAGCAATATCGAGGACCTACTAAGACGAAGCCAGTAATGGTACATATACATTTGTACTAACAACAAATTAAAAAATTTCAACTAGTTTCAGACTAATCGTGTCTGCAAGATGTGTTTCTCTTGTCGTTCAAGACAAAAAAACTTAGAAATTTGATAAATTTACATAAGCAATTAGTTATACTTATCATTAATATTATAACAAATAGGATAACACAGTTGCTGAATAAATACAGATATGCGACAAAATCAGAGATGAACATAATAGCAAGATAAAGTTATTCCAAAAAATGTGTAATTATTAAAAAAAATTAAGGATTATTTATTTAACTTATATAAGTGATAAAGCCTACTATAAACGATTGAATTAGCTTCTTCATTTTTTGGGCACGGGCTGAAATTAAGCTATTAGAGGTGTCTTTTATATCAACTTTTAGTTTTAACGGTACCTTTTCATTTGTAAAGTTATAGCAGCGAATACGCATATGTATGGTCTCTCATACATAAGGCTGAAATATCGCTTTAAGATCTTAGTAAATTATATTGTCTGGTCCTTTTATGTAAAAATTAATGTCTAAAAACTCGGATCAAAACCAAATCAATAACACTAATGATTATTAATGTTGATTGATAGCAATTCCAACAAACAGTGCGTTAAACAACTTAATAATAACATGTACTTGCCTTCGGACTCTCTTGCTTCTTCTCTTCAACTCCTTTGCTGTCTTTTTTTTTTTTCTTTCTGTCCTCACGACTTTTCTCCTTCCTCAGGAACTTAAGTTTCTGAGTTCATGAAGATGCCAGTAAGTACGTTTCTCCCTTTTTTTGCTCTTTTATTGAAACTTTTGTTTTTGTTCTTATAGTTTTGTCTTAATTGCTCTCTGCACAATCCAAAGTATGAAACTTTGCAGACGAATCTCTTATGGGTTATATTTTAATTCTATGATTTTCTCACTTGTTTGTCTGAATCTCTGATGTTTTTTTCCAACTCCGGCAAATGAAATCTATATACTTTCTTTTGGGTTTTTTTTCCCTCAGCTCTGTATTATTCTTTTCAAATTAGGACCTTTCGATAGCCAAATCTGGGAATTTATCTAGATTTTCGATTTTTTGTCCTCTGTTTTCTACTAACGTGTTCTGTTTCTAACTTCTTGGATCTTCATATCAGTGATTTTCTGATTGATGTTTGAATAGTCCGATGCTTTCGTGTGTTTCATTAGTTGGATGTTTATGATTATGTGGCTGTTTCCGAGAGACTTTATCAGACTTCGCTGATTTTCGCCATCGAAATTTTCAAAATAAAAGTTTTAGTTTTTCGGAAGTTCCTATGTTGACACCAAGAAAGGAGGAGAGCTCATGTTTTTCAACAGATATGATGATTCTTATCACACTCAAACTCTCCCAAAACGTTTTTTTTGGTTTCCGTCACATAAGATTCTCGTTAGTCGTCATCACCGCTCAAGTTTTGCTAAAACCAATGAAAATTTTCATCAGTTTCGATCTGATTTTATCGAATTTCAAAATTGATTATCTCAAGTTGTAATGCAGGTGGCATTGGTCTGGCTACTGGCATTCATTAATCTATTGATGAGAGGACAAAGCAATAATGCTGTATGCAAGGAGAATTTCAAGTTAGACCCTAGACCTCACAGCGTCTCGATCCTCGAGTTCGGAGCGGTTGGAGATGGGAAGTCTCTGAACACGCTTGCTTTCCAGAACGCTATCTTCTATCTCAAGTCCTTTGCGGATAAAGGTGGTGCTCAGCTTTATGTACCACCAGGGAAATGGCTCACGGGAAGCTTCAATCTCACGAGCCATCTTACACTCTTCTTGGAGAAAGGAGCAACAATTCTCGCATCACCGGTATGATCTCTCTAGCAAAACCTATAAAGGGTATTTGACTATGTCTCTTTTGTATTTACGTTTGGCGTATTGAAACTACAGCTAACTATAGAAACTGGCTATGATGATCACTTGTACCGTTCTTTGGAAGCAAGATTAGTTTTTTTTTTTCTTTAGTATAGCGTCTTCAGTGTTAGCCTTTGTCAAAAGTGTTAACATTGTTTCTCTTTGCTCCTAACTTGCTAGGATCCATCGCATTGGGACATTGTCAGTCCTCTACCATCCTATGGTCGTGGAGTTGAACTTCCGGGAAAGCGGTACAGAAGTTTGATCAACGGAGACAATCTACTAGACGTAGTCATCACCGGTAAATAACAATAGTTTCATACCATGTTGACCCAAGTTTGTGACTTGACAGGACATTGAGTCTTGAACTTCTTTATTACTGGTAGGCGATAATGGGACATTTGACGGTCAGGGTGCGGCCTGGTGGGAGTGGCTTGAGTCGGGAACCTTGAACTATAGCCGTCCTCATATAATCGAATTCGTCTCCTCCAAACACATCCTTATATCAAATATA
Organism: Streptanthus diversifolius; assembly: GCA_039880935.1. Classification (NCBI taxonomy): domain Eukaryota; kingdom Viridiplantae; phylum Streptophyta; class Magnoliopsida; order Brassicales; family Brassicaceae; genus Streptanthus; species Streptanthus diversifolius. The sequence goes on along the minus strand of JAXGFM010000013.1, from coordinate 15,808,632 downwards.
ACCTTCTTGAACGCACCTTCGGTCAACATTCACCCTGTTTATTGTAGTCATGTTCATATTCGAAAGGTTTTGATCGAAACAACCGTTGATTCTCCCTACGTTCTCGGAGTTGTCCCAGGTAAAAATCATTTCGTCATCTTTTTTTTTTTTGACTTCATTCCACAATGTTACCGTTTGAAAGCTAATTTCTTTCAACCTTTTGCAGATTCTTCGGACAATGTTTGTATTGAGGACTCGACGATCAACGTTGGCCACGACACAATCTCTCTCAAAAGTGGTTGGGACCAATACGGTATAAACTACGGCCGTCCAACCACTACTGTTCACATTCGGAATCTCAGCTTAAAATCTCCCACAGGCGCCGGAATCTCCTTCGGGAGTGAGATGTCAGGCGGAATCTCTGACGTGACCGTCGAGCTTCTCACCATACACAGCTCACTCGTCGGCGTCGCCTTCAGAACCACCAGAGGCAGAGGAGGGTATATCCGTAATATCACAATCTCCGGCGTCATTCTCGCTGGTGTAGACACAGCCATCGTAGCAGACGGACACACCGGGTCCCATGCGGATGATAAATTCGACGGGGACGCACTCCCAGTCGTGACGCATATCGTCATGCGGAATTTCACCGGAGAGGATATAGGATTGGCCGGGAACTTCACCGGAATCGGAGAGTCTCCGTTCACGTCGATCTGTCTCACGGATATTCATTTACAAACAAGTTCAGAATCTTGGGTATGCTCCAACGTCTCTGGTTTCTCAGACGACGTATCGCCGGAGCCTTGTAAAGAGCTCATGAGTTCTCGCTCGTCGTGTTTCGCCAATGGTAGTATATACGGTGGAGATACGACGGCTCAGTCCTACTACAGTTGGTAATTATAGTAAATTTAATAAATGGTGGTGAAGAAGAGAAGAAGAAGAAGAGAGTGCGGTTGGAGTTTAATTTACGATACGATTGAATTTTCAATTTTTTTTTGTCAGTAAGTCATAAAAGATGTTTTTAGAGCGAGGAAGAAAAAAAAGAAAAAATTACGTTTGTGAGTTTCAAGAAACAGAGCTTTTGTTGGGTTTGTGTACAGCTTCCATTACTTTCATTCATGGTGTAAGAAGATTCATGTTCTTTGTTGGTCTATGAAAGGGAACAAAATTTGTTAAAAGTAACACAGCAATTGAGGAGAATAGGTTAATTATTAATCACCAATTTTATTTGTAATATTAGGTCGTCACTATATTCAGAAGTGAAGGCAGTCTAACATTAGCATGTCACTATTCTAGTGGTTAATTTGGTCAAAATCATAGAATTGGAGCCTTTGTCCTTGTAGTAATTTCATGTCTTGCTGGCTTTTAGACTTATAGTTACTTTTGAGGATGCTCATTGTCCGGTTATTTATAGATGCTCTGACTTCATCATGTTCACTACTATCTTTAAAATAATATTTGTTCAGATGACCAAACACTCAACAATCTGGAATCATGTAACATTGGGATGTTCAAATGTTATCTTGTTTTTGCATTTTGGATTATTTACCGGAGAAATTGTGTTCTTTGTTCTGTCTCTCGGTTTCTCTTATCCACAAACCAATATTTTTGCTGTTTTTCATGTGTTGTTAATCAGCAGAGCCGGCGAAAGAAAGTGACTACGAGTCGCTTGGAGATACAAGTAATGGTGGAAGCATGGAGACATTTCTTAAACTTAAACAGAATCTTCTTGGAAGAGAAATCATATCACATCAAGTGTGAGTTTGAGATGAACATTACAAGGCAATTTATCATCCTTCACCTATATGTAACTTCCAACGCTCTTGTTTAATCTTTTCCACTGAAATGTATCATTTAGATAATCATGTCAGGGTTGAAAATGAAGATCTCGAACCTGTAAATACAGTTTCCGGCTCTCAAAACATACCGAGTTTGTGATCTTCCGTCTTAAAGTTGGCTCTATGTTGCTTGGTACAATGTATAATCATCCACTCACACACAACAACAACAATGTCCCGAGTTTCTCCCACTTTCTTTCTAAAATGGTCTCTAATAAAATGCACATTCTTAAGGTTCCCGATTTGTTGAATACCAGTAGGTGAGACATTGCAAAACCTCGACGCTTGCTTCTTGACATTTCACTCCTTCTCCTCACCCTCTGAAGGGGACACACATTTTAAACACAAAAACATTAACAAAACGGCGACTCCAAGAGCAAGCAACCGAAACTAATCACGCATTTGGCTGCCTATCTTCAGTTTCTTGTCCTGCAAGCTTAAACTATCGGGCTTCGAGCCCGGACAATGGTCAGCATGAGCACCAGAGAATTGAAACGCGGGAATACCCTTTTTAAAAATAAAAATATTTGAAAGTGAAAAACAGTTTCTGAATACATTTGAGTATTTACTCTTATTTAGACCTCTAGGTTATATAATTTCGATGTTTCAAAATGAGTATTGTGCTCGTTTTGTAAAATGAAAAAGGGTGTTTTGACTTTACGTTTTAAGCAAATGTTTTGTCCCGTCTTGCTGAATGCTGAGTGGTCGGCAGAAGACAAAATAATTGACACGTTTCGCAATGTTGCTGCGGTTCGTTCGTCATATCTCTATGGCCACCAGCATCTTTTCTTCTCTCAGATTGACACGTGACTCATCTTTCGGCCGTTGACCTCCACTGTTCCCCATTCTTTTTTTTGTTGCTTCCACTCAATGTATTCAGTTTTGTCTTAAACCCAATAGATAGATGTTTTTCTGTTTGATGATTAAAGAAAAACGTATCTGGTTAGTAAAAACAAAGTTATATTCAATGCAATTCCCTGTAATATAGTGAAATATTTTATATTTGTTCATATTTTTCAGATTTTAGTTAAATTGATATTAAGTAGTCAAATTTCAGCGAAATATAAAGCAATATTTTATTTTATCTAATTTAATACCATTGCACCCATGTGATTGCTACGATTTTTAAATGTTATCGTTACATTTCATTGTAATTTTTCAACATATTCAGTGTACTTAGTCACCTGAAAAAAAAATAGTCAATTTGAAAGAAGATAAAAACACATTGATCAGTTTCTAAATATTGGTGTAAGATATACAAATTACTACCAAAAGTAATGGGCACATGATAGGACACCCAGCAAGAAGATGAATACATCAGTTTATGTAACATAACTCCAGTCTCTCTTTCTTTTTGGGGGTTTACACATAACTCCACATTCATATGAATTAATAATTAGGACGGAAAAGAAACAATATTTTATAGGGTGGCGCGCATGAAGTAGAAGTTATATATGATCCTTAATCCTCCTTAAGATAAAGCTATATAGGTGTGCAAATTTGAGTGATTTTAAAGTTTTTGGTTCTGCATGAAAAGCTGAAACATTTGTGTTCTACAAAACCTTTTTTGGTGACATGGACCTTAGTTTAACATGTCTGTCTAAGCAACACTAAAGTAAAAAAAAAGTTATACGCAAAAAGCTTATCGTAAGGGTAAAAACTTTTTACAGAGAATATACGGTTTCAGCGGGTTTCTTTCTCGGGACCTTCTCTATTTTAGCTTTTGGCGCAGTTATATATATATATAGTTTTTAAAATCATGCATTCTTATTTTTTGTTGTTTTTATATTTTACATCATATATAAGCAAAAGTAAAGAAAGCGATTGGGAAACTCTATAAGAAATATATATTTACTATTTAAAAGTTAGTTAATCACTTCTTAAATTAAATCCAAGCTCTCGTAGTAGTAACTAGTTTTGAAAATAAAATACATTTGTTATTATCTTATATAATGTATTTTTGGTTCCAACTTGTGGGGGAAACAAATCAAGACAACGATAGATGGAAAAGGTACGACTGATCTTATCCATTTCACGTGGACACGTGTCGCAGTGGGGAAAGCTTCTCAGCAGCGTGATATATTTGTCTTCGTTAAATGTTTTTCATTTATTGCTCTGAGTTTATTCTTAATATTACATATTACAAAGTGTGTAAATTGATGCATATGGAATAAGTCGTATGATACACCCAAAACTGTCATTGATTTTAATATATGAGACATGTCGGTAGTGCTAAACACCTGTTTAAGCAAAGTATTCACTAAACTTGGATAACTTTAAAATAGTTACAGTGAGGTTGACAAATTTATACATTTTTAAATAAACCTGAAAATAAAAATAAAAATAAAAAAACTAGGCAATATATAAGTAGTTATTTGATAGAATGGTTACTTGTTTATGCTGTTTTATAATACTTTAGCAGCACAGTGGAATAGTCAAATGTGATTTGTTATCTTGTATACTATATTAAAAAATATATTTCGGGGTAATAGGCGATTCGTGGGTAGCATATGATGTTATTAATCATTCAAGTGAACCATTTGAATTATTTATTTATTTATTCAACATTCCCAACGTTTTAATAGATGTGCGTATGTTATATCTATATTATATAAATTTGTAATTATATATATATATTTGTATTAAGAAAACTGATTCTTTTTAAAACATAAAAAATTTATATATTTGATTAGCATAGTAAAAATCACGAGATTGGAGAGTTACGTATTTTTTTCCATTTTGATGCAGTTTACTTCTTTGGGGTTACAAGTACTTTGGATGAAACATGGAGCTTAGCTCAACATGTAGGTGATGATAGGAAATGCTTAGGTGTATTTTTGGTACCTTAATCATATGCTTGAATGTGCGTCGACGTATTATTTTGTTTTATTTAATGATGTTTTACCATTTAGTTTAATACACGTAGGGCCATAAGACATAAGGCATCATTTCTCAATTACATAGTATATCTAAAGGGCAATTTAGTAAAGTCACTGAACCCCTCTCAATGGAAAAATAGGAAATAAAATATATGCAGCTCTTTCTTTAGGCAAATACAATTTCTTGAATTGGTAGAAATGAATACTCAAATAGAAATATAAATAAAAGGGCAATAACAATAGATACTAAAAAAAAATTGGGCAAATAACAATAATAATGAAAAATCTGTTAAGGTTGGGTTTACAACTTTAGATAACGAGTTAATTAATTTGCATGAGCTGGATCCACGCATGCATCAAGGGTCTCTGGACCCACTTTCTTCCTATTAAACTAACTTTCATACCCTATATTTTCAAAGAATTGAAAATTAAACCCCATATATTTCACTGCCTAACAGAATAATCCATAATTTGAACTAAATTATGAAGCAACATCCAAATGTCTCATAACTTTCTTCGGAAAATTAGTGTAAATTAAAGGTATATTTCATTTATGTATGATATAACTATGATGTAAATAAATACTATAAATTATAATAATTCAAATATCATATTTTATATTTATATTTTTGATAAATTTATATATACGCTTCCACAAACATTATGTTAATTATCATTGACATAAATATCAGACAATATTATTTTTTAAAAACGTACATTTAAAAAATTAAAACTAAAAATTTTTCTTTCATAAATTTTCATTATTTTAAATAAATTTAACTAAAAATAAAACTAATTAAACAATGCTTTATCTATTTTTTTCTGTTTTGATTTCTCAAATAATAGTTATGAAAACAATCTCATAGATTATCACTTCTTTCACATTCATCACTAAACAATAAGCTTTGATCACGATTTTAAATCTAATGATTCTAAACTATAACATAAAAATATTTCTATTTGTCAGTAAAAACATATAATATTATTAAAAACTGTTTCATTGGCGATTAAACCGATGGTTTTGTTAACCGACATTATAACAAAAGCTAACCATGTTTGCAACGAGTTTGGACAGATTGTAAGAGTGATAAGAGTGAAAATATTGTAACCTAGTAAACTGAATCCTTAATTGTTATGTAATATGATAAAGGCGAAAAAGAGTCTAATTATGACATAAGAGCTTATCTTGACTTGTTTAAGGAAGAGTTTCACCATTTTATTTTGGATCCTATGGTGTAAGCAGAACATATATTTGTTCATTTTCTCGGTGTTAAAGCTAGAAGAAGATTCTCTATCAATCTCGATTACATCCAATTAGAGATTATGTTATGACTAGGTTGATTAAATTTTATCAAATTTTTAATACAAGCGATGTAAATGTAATTCACAAAATTGAGACAAAACAAAGAATTTCTTGGATTAAGATTTTATTTACATTTTTTAGTTTTATTTTTAGTTGATGTTATTAAAAACTAATTAATACTAATTCAAATAATATTATTTTGTCTTAAATTGTTAATTATGAGTTTTAATGAAAATGATATTATTGTACATATGATATCTACGTTAACTATAATTAACGAATTGTTAATTCCGTGACAATAAATGCATAAATTTGCCAATTAATATGAAATATAATTACTCATTCCGTTCCTGAATAATTGATTTTCTAAGTTTTTATTTTTATTCCAGAAAATTGATTTTTTAGATATAATTAATGCATTTTCTATTTTCAAAACTAATTAATACTTGAAAACTAATTAATGTAAGCCAAATTAAAGGTGAAAAATTATATTTACCTTTTTAAATCTACATTTTGTTTCATAATCTCTTTCATTTTTCTTACAAGTCAAAACTCTTATTTAATATACACAATGATTACAACTTAACAAATGATTAATTAATATAACTATTTAATGTTTTTTAATATGTGTGAAAAATCTAAAAAATCAATTATTTAGGAACAGAGTGAGTATTAAATTTGTATAGCGTAAGATATTTATTTACACTGCAGTAAGTATTATGTATGAATTAAACATATCATCATAATTTGGATAGGTTTTAGCTAATTTCCCTACCTACCAAAGTCTACATAATTTTTTTTTTGCAATGATATTATAGGAAGATGTTTTAACTATAAGTGATCAATAATAGAACAAATATCTTTAGTTTCAAACAAAATAATAAAATCTATAAAATGTCAAGAAATTTTATAGATACAAGTAATATACAGAAATATATTTGTGCATGCAATATGTAAAGAACTAATTTGTAAAAATGGATGTAAAGTGAAACTTTATAAATGACTGGTCTAAATGTAGAGAAAGATGAAAAATAAAGGACATGTCAGCTCCGCATTTACAAAAGACATGTATGTAGGTATATATAATATGTATGTAGGTATACATAATCATATAAGACCACGAATTTTTTTTTTTTGTTGGGGGGGTTCATGTTTCAGTTTTAATAATTAGCTTTACTCTTATTAAAATAACAGAGGAATAGAGCTCTAAGGTGAGACAAGCCATGTCTTCTTCAACTCCCTAAAGCTCATCTCACCATCTCTCTTTCTCTCTCTCTCTTCATTTTTATTTTACCCTCAACTTCATATTCACTATCTTCGATTCTTGTTCTCTATTGAATTTTTTTACCCTCAACTTGTTCGATCGAATAAAAAGCGTCAATTTCTCTTCTTTCTGGGTATATATTCCTTTGTTCAAAGCCTTTTGCTTTTCTTGTTTTTCGAGAGATGATGAATCCGAGTCACGGAAGAGGACTCGGATCGGCTGGTGGGTCGAGTTCCGGTAGAAATCAAGGCGGTGAGTCCGTCGTGGAGATGATTCCGTCGGGTCTTCGAGTTCTTGTCGTTGACGATGACCCGACTTGTCTTATGATCTTAGAGAGGATGCTCAGGACTTGTTTATACGAAGGTTCGAAATCAAGAACAAGATCTTCTCTTTTCTCTCTCTCTTCTTCTTGTTTATTTTTTTTGTTTGGCTCAATAATTTGATTTTTAATTTCAAGAATTTATGGTCTCTCCTCCCCCAATGATGGGTTTTCGTATTTGGTTTATTGTGGTCCATTTTCGCAAAATTATGTTATTTTGAGGGATAATTATGGTTTTGAATATCGGTGGTTGACTAACTTTGCTCTGCCAATAATAGAAAGAAATGGAGCGATTTTGTTACTTTTTAAGATTCACAATATTAATCTCAGTTTCTTGATTTAGATCATACAATTTTGATCTACTGAAAGATTCACTATTTATCTAAGTTTTTGGGGCTAAGTTTTTAGCAACCCCCCAAAAGTTGAGAGATCCATTGTATACACTAATTTGGGGTTTGAAAAGATTCAAATCTGAGTCTCTGATGCTGTTGAACTTTGACTGTAGTTTGGTTAAATCTCAATTCCAGAGATCCTTGTTAAGTCTCAACGGTTCTGTCTCTCTGTGATCTGAGTTTGGTTATGAATCTCTGTTGTTTTCTTACTCTTCGGGTATCTTTTGATGAAACTTTTTGTTTTCTTCTGTTTTCTGACAAACAGTAACGAAATGCAACAGAGCAGAGATGGCATTGTCACTGCTCCGGAAGAACAAACATGGATTTGATATAGTAATCAGCGACGTTCATATGCCTGACATGGACGGCTTCAAGCTCCTTGAACATGTTGGTCTAGAGATGGACTTACCTGTTATCAGTACGTTATATATATGTTCATATCGATCTCTGTTTCTCTTAAATGAGAAAGTTCGAATCTTTGTATAGATCCTCGAACAAATATGGTTTCAATCACTCATCTTATGTTCTGATTTTTTTTTTCATTCAGTGATGTCTGCCGATGATTCAAAGAGTGTGGTTCTAAAGGGAGTGACCCACGGTGCGGTTGATTATCTGATCAAACCGGTACGTATGGAGGCACTTAAGAACATATGGCAGCATGTGGTTCGGAAGAGGAGGAGCGAATGGAGCATACCAGAACATTCTGGGAGCATTGAGGAGACCGGCGAGAGGCAGCAGCAGCAGCAACAGAGAGGAGGTGGTGGTGGTGCAGCTGTTTCTGGTGGAGAGGATGCAGCAGATGATAACTCTTCCTCAGTTAACGAAGGGAACAACTGGAGGAGCAGCTCACGGAAGCGGAAAAACGAGGAAGGGGAAGAGCAAGGGGACGACAAGGACGAAGATGCGTCGAATCTGAAGAAACCGCGTGTTGTATGGTCCGTTGAATTGCATCAGCAGTTTGTTGCTGCTGTTAATCAACTAGGCGTCGAAAGTAAGTCTAAAGCTTCTTTACATTTGCATTTGTGAAATATGCTTTGGGTCTAATTGATCTTCTATGGTGCAGAGGCAGTTCCTAAGAAGATCTTAGAGCTGATGAATGTTCCTGGGCTAACCCGGGAGAATGTAGCCAGTCACCTCCAGGTATAAACTTTATACCGCATACTGGAATGAGCCGTTGAGTGGCATCTATGTTCTTACCGGCGTTGTGTGATTTGCAGAAATACCGGATATATCTAAGACGGCTTGGGGGAGTATCGCAGCACCAAGGCAATTTAAACAACTCGTTTATGACGGGTCAAGACGCGAGCTTTGGTCCTCTTTCGTCATTGAATGGGTTTGATCTTCAAGCGTTAGCAGTCACAGGTCAGCTTCCTGCTCAGAGCCTTGCACAGCTTCAAGCCGCTGGTTTAGGCCGGCCTGCGATGGTCTCTAAGTCAGGATTGCCTGTTTCCTCCATTGTGGACGAGAGAAGCATCTTCAGCTTCGACAACCCAAAAACGCGATTCGCAGATAGGCTTGGTCATCACGGGCAACAAACACAACCGCATCCGCAGATGAACTTGCTTCACGGTGTCCCGACGGGTATGGAACCAAGACAACTCGCGGGTTTACAACAACAGCTTCCTGTGGGTAATCGATTGAGCATTCAACAGCAGATTGCTGCTGTTCGAGCTGGACATAGCGTTCAAAACAGCGGAATGCAGATGCCTCAAGCGGGTCAGGAGCCATTCCCCCGAGGGCCACCGCCAGTGCTACCTCCGTCACAGTCATCCATCAGGCAGCCAATGTTATCAAACCGCATTTCTGAAAGAAGTTGTTTCTCGGGAAGGAGCAGTATCCCCGAGAGTAGCCGAGTGTTACCAACAAGTTACACCAACCTCTCAACCCAACACTCATCAAGTTCGATGGCCTTCAACAACTACCAACAAGAACTCCCCGTGAACAGTTTCCCGCTAGCGAGTGCACCAGGCTTATCTGTTCCAGCTCAGGTTCAGAAACCACATTCTTCTTACCAAGAAGAGGTTAACAGCTCGGAAGCAGGTTTCACTACCCCGAGCTATGACATGTTCTCTAACAGACAGAACGATTGGGATCTGCGGAGTATCGGAATAGCCTTTGACGCCCATCAGGACGCAGAATCCTACTCTTCTTCGTCCATGTCAAGAAACAACACGGCGGTTGCAGCCACCGATCATGGCCGGAACCAGCAGCAGCCATCGCTGGGCATGGTCCCACATCATCAGGTTTATGGAAACGGTGGCGGCAGTTCAGTGAGGGTGAAATCGGAGAGAGTGGGGGCAGATACAACAGCGGCAATGGCGTTCCACGAGCAGTATAGTAATCAAGAAGATCTTATGAGCGCACTTCGTAAGCAGGTTTGATTTTTTTTTTTGTTTCTCTCTCTTATATAGAAGCATTATCTGAACTCACATCACAACTCTTACCACTGGTCTCGTGTCTTTCATGATTATAAAAATTTTAAACGAGAAGTTAATAATAAGTCAACTTTTGGATACCTTTTTTTATAATATATCATATTCAAATTTCAATGAACAATAAGCAGTTGCAATTGAAACGTTGACTTAAACAACAGAACTTGAAACACAATCTTGTGTTGATACAGGAAGGAATTGCACCGGTTGATACCGAGTTCGACTT